>CM076575.1:1186556278-1187802846 GCA_034641835.2 Pinus albicaulis
CCTCTCAGGGCTTTTCGGTGCCCGAGGCAGACAGTTAGATTAGCTATGCTGTTCACAAAGATGGTATGAGCATGTTCATATTAGCCTGAAATAACTTGAAGGACTACAACAGAGAATTACCTCTTTGACAACTTTAGAATCCTTTGGAGAGCGCTACGCAGCAAAGCAAGAGTCCTTCCTCCACCGGCTCCAAATCTGAATCCTGCAATCAGTCAAAGCACCCGCGTAACTTCTGATATAACAAGTATTCTATCAATTAAATCAACAATAAACATCTAGATTATACACATCTGAGACATTCATATCATACTAAACAAATATTGAAATAACAATATAACATTAAGCATCGAATGGACAAAACGAACATAGTTCTATTGATTTTGAAAGAAGGAGGATTACAACCATCGGTTGTACCAAGCCCTCCTCAGTCTCCCAATCTCTCTTCTCTACCCAGTGAAGAAGTCCAAGCCAACAAGCTCTCTAGGAGCCTCTTTGACTCTTGGCCTTCACAATGTCACACTATTCTCTATTCCACAAGTATGCAAGAAATTTTGAGCAATCCTTCGACCTCCAATTAAGAGCCTTCATCTCCTTCTTATAGGAGAGGGAGAAAGCCATTGTTGCCCTTCTCTTTCCACTAGTTTGGAATGGAAAAGGCTTAGATGTTTCCTTGATCTCCATGCTTTTGCCTCTCTTGGAGTTCGGTCTTCTATGGCAATGACCAATAATGAACTGGTGCTTCTGCAGTTTCCTTTGTGCACTGACTCCTTCGTGAGGGAAAGTCGGAGATTCAAATCTTTCTCCGCGCTCTTTTCCCAATTCAAACTTAAAACACGGGTAACGCGACCATCAAGTGTAAACAGAGCGTTGCCCTAGCCACTAACGCGGTCAATATATTTCTTGCCTGCGTTATAACGCCCTTGTTCTGTTCTATATATGCGTTACCCTGGCAGAAATAGGTTTAATTTAGGTCTTTGTACTTCTTCAATATTTGTCTTCCCCTCTGAGCTAATGAGGAGGTATTTTGACCTGTAACAGATGCCCCCTAAAGTGTGAGGTCAGATATGAAGACGATGGCCGAAATACTTTATAATTTGTAGAGAGAGAGAGAGATTGAAAGACTGAGGAAAACCTGAAACAATAACATATGTCAGAAAATATAGTATTTGCCAAGAGTCGGGCATGTCCCATGCTCCGTAGCTTTAAACAACATGATTTCTCTGGAATAGAGATATGAAGAATCTATCCACCAATAGGCACAATGTGGAAGTGTCTGTCATAACAGGATTAGGCTGAAGAAGCTGTCTCCATAAACAATATCGCAGCTTGGGGAAGGGAACACAACTTTAATGGTGTAGCCGTTGCCCCAAGGTCTTGACCGCCGATTCACTTAAACTACATATTTCTCAACATGTGAATGAGGGAGTTGTCGTCGAACATGTGAGAAATCGTCTGATTACCAGTCAATAATGAAAACTGTTAACAGACGTGAAGGTGGCCACCGATAATGATGATGGTCCCTAAGATGCCCAGTACAATCTAGCGAGTGTGAATAAAAAGAGTTGAAGTCGAACACTCGTAGAATCATTCGACCAAGAGCCAATGATGAAGACCCTTGATCAAACACAAGACTACCTGCCACTGATGTCTGCAAGTATCCGGGTACTGATGGGTTTCTGGATCAACTTCCTAGATAAGATGTTGAAGTCGATAGGAAGTGATTTGTTGAAAGGTAACACTGAGGCGTCCTACATCAGTCAACACGAAACGGAAACCAACTGATTTTGTTTATGATTTGAGATAAGGAAGAGTAAATGGGAACGTCAGACGACAAATAATTTCTGGCATAATGAGCGGTTTGGTTGATAACAGGAGCAGTAGATAACGAGATCTGCTTGAACAATAGAAGGCACTCTAGCAGGGTACTAGGAAGCTGAAGCTTGAATGAACACCAAAGAGTGTGTTAGGATTTTACCAGTGTAGGGACACTAGGAAATGAAGGCTAATACTCATAGATGGTAGGGTTCGGCTAACTGCGAAAGAGTTTTCTGGGAAGTGCCATGTTCAAGAATTTTGCTGCCAAATCGACCTTTTTTGAAAATGTAACAGAGGTAATATCCATTTTGTCCAAATTTTTCCCTGTCTGATTAAGTTTAACGAGTCCAGACGAGTAAACTCGGTGAATTTTTCATGTTTAGAGAGTCTGAAAAATGTCAGGAAAGACAACTCTATGCCCCATCTGATTAGGTTTAACGAGTCCAGATGAGAAAACTCGGTGAATTTTTCATGTTTAGAGAGTCTGAAAAATGTCAGGAAAGACAACTCCATGTTCTGTATGATTAGGTTTAACGAGTCCAGACGAGAAAAATCGGTGAATTTTTCATGTTTAGGGAGTCTGAAAAATGTCGTAAAAGATGGCTCCATTGGGGTACCTTTGTCATGTCTTGATAATCGGGCACGGCAAAGGGGTAATAGTAAGCCCGAAACAGTTCATTTTCCGTTAGTTAGTCCATTGAATCCGGAAAAGTGAGAAAGTTATGTTTAATGGACGTCTACCTCATTTTGTTATGAGTACGAGGAGACGAAGTAAACTCAATTTGCTTTGTGAAATTTTAACGAGTCCAACAAAGAAAACTCGGTACCTCCGTGAGATTTTAACGAGTCACGCAGAGAAAACTTGATACCTCCGTGAAATTTTAACGAGTCACGCGGAGAAAACTCGATTTACTTTTTCTGTTTAAAGAGCTTTGAAAAAGAGGAAAAGAATGGCTCCTTGTTCTTTGTCTGAGTAGTTTAACGAGCCTGACAAAGGTGACTCGGGATTTTTTCGGTTTTATGAGCGAGAAAAAGATTCCTAAAAAGAATGCTCAGTACTTCTCCATGGTTTTAATGAGTCTGAAGAAGAAAACTCTAGGTTTTTCGGATTAATGAGCAAGAAAGACCAAAAAGAATGCTCGATGCCAACTTTGTGTAAGTTTAACGAGTCTGAAGAAGAGAACTCGAGGTTTTTCAGATTAACGAGCAAGAAAAATACCATAAAAAGAATGCTCGATAAAACATGAGTGTGTCTGCTCATAAATCTTGATCCCTTATTAGAATCATCAGTACCAACTCTCAAGAGTTGCGACATGTGTACAGCGAGGAATCACAACTTTGCCGATTGACTTAAGAGAGTCATGCCCCAGAATTTGCTATAAGAAGGTCATAAGACATTCATTTTCACTGTTTCGAGTGCTATGAAGAAGCTCTGGAGTGGAAAAGGGGTGAAAACTTCAGCTGGTGATTACGGTCGATCCGGAGAACAGTTTTCTATTCCGCGAGATCCAGGTAAGAGATAGAACCTCCTGTTATCATTTAATTGCCAATTTTTTAGTTTTTGCTGGTTCAAAATTAGGAAAATTTGAGGCCCTAGAAAAATATTTTCGCCTAACGCGGGGCAGGAGTACAACAGCCGCGTTAAACGCATAACCCGTGAGGAGATTGCGCATTAGAATGCTCTGTTTTGTACTAATTTCTGCGTTAGGCGCAACATGCTTTCTAAGAATTCAATTTTTTCATTTTTGAAGTGGTCCAGGCAAATTTTAATCGGTTGGAAATGTTTCATTTGCAGGTGTTCAGCTGTTAATCATGAGTATCTGGCGAGAGAGAGAGCATGAGCGGGAAGAACGAGAAATGGTGACGGATGCGGCAAGTTTAATGGCTCTCTGGAGGTGCGGATTGCTTAAGTATGCCCGTTTAGAACTGATGAGGGGTCAAGAGGACCTCCTGAGGTGGCTGATCCAGCAGTGGGATGAGAGACATCATGTCTTTCGGATTGGTGGCAATGAGCTCGCCATCGAAAAGGATGATGTTTACTTTTTGACCGGCTTGTCATGTCGTGGGGCGAGGCCCAACTTGACGGGGTCCAGAGCTGACCCTCGTTCCACTACTGATTTGATCCATGCGCACTGCATACGTGGCACCCAGGCTATGAGTAACCGGATACCTATTGCACAGGTGATTTTGAGACCCTTGCGGTATATTCTATGGATGATTGTTCACTTGGCAGGCGCCAAGAGTCAGCATGTGGCTACCAAGGCCCAAATGCTCCTAGCCTTGGATTGTATGCAGCCTCAGGTTTTCGACTGGTGTGACGGTGTAGTCCGTCGGGTCCGAGCAGAGCTTACTGCATGCAAGACCCGTACTCAAAGAGAATTTGGGTACGGAACACTGATTGTTTCTTTCATATTGGAGCGGATACCACTGATGAGGCCCAGGATCCCAACAGCGCCATTGGGTCCATGCGAGCCGAGGCAGGCTCGGTGGGCCACTTTGCTTCCACGAACTGGAGAGGGTCCTGTCCGTCACTACTTTGATGAGGGATTTTTTGATTGGCTGGACTCTCAGATCATCATGATTGAGAATTATCTCTATGCAGGGATGAACTTCACAGGCGATCCCGAGCTAGTCCTGCCCCCTGGCACCCAGTGGGGGCCCGATGGTAAGAAAAATGATCAGTTGTTTTCAAAGAAGTTTTTGTTTTTAGCTTTTGAATGTTTATGTAAATTTTTTTGTTGAAAAAGGGGTGAAAATTAAGTTTTGACATGAAACGTTTTCTTGCTTGACACAGATGTGGCACCTGTCCGTCCAGCTGGGGCCCCTCGCCATGCACGGCGAGGATTGCAGCTACCTGTGGCTGGCGCACCTATAGAGGAGGCGGAAGCCGGCGACGACGATGACACCCAGATTTTACATGAACTCTCCAGGAACCTGGAGGGTCTAAGTATGGTTATACCGCCGCTTCCTATGCGGGAGGTTCCAGTTCGTCTTCAGCGGCATACAGTGGGTGTGCCAGAGAGATACCTAGTTCCCCTGAGGAGGATAGCTAGAGCAGTTGTATGCTATTATGAGCATCAGGCTTAGCTGCTTGGAGTAGATGTATTAGTGTCAGAGCATGGCTTAGTGAGCCAAATTTTGTAAAACACCCCAAGTTTTGGGAGATTTTCTTTTGATGTTCTCTATGTACTGGACACGACATATATCTATATATATATATATATATTTGGTGATTTTATGTTTTTAAATTTTTATGCATTTTTTGATGTGATAAAAATATATGTACTCATGAGTAAATCTTTTACAATAAATGTGACAAATGCCAATCTAACACATAATTTGCCAGAGAATCAGCTAATGCATTAAATTCTCTAGGAACGTGCTCAAATGTGATTGTTTGAAATTAACGTTCTAAAAGTCGTACTCGTAAAAAATAACGCAACAATACAGGGTGGCGGATGCGGTAATGATTGTTTAGCTGCATAATGATGAGTTGGGAATCTAACCTGACCACTAAATCGGAGATGTCACGAGATGCCACTTCCGTGAGGAGTTGGATCACTGACATGTACTCGGCGACATTGTTGGTGGCGTTACCCAGGAAGATCCCCCGGAACCAAGGAGGTCCGACTCGGGAGTATAGAGAACCCAAGCAGCTGAAGCAATGTGTCTAGTGTGACGACTAGCACCGTCCGCATACCCAACGTATGATAACGAGTGTGATGACATCTGTGCGAAAGAAAAAGATTACATGAGAAAAACACTTTAAACCAAACAAGTAATCCAAAAGCATCAAAATAAAAATAGGCAAAACTTATATACATAAAATTACAAAGCATATGCCTAGTGTGAAACTAGGCAAAATACTTCTTCAGATAGAGCCCGTTGCGGGGCTCCTCGAGTGGAATTCCATTACAGTCCTGTAGTTCGTAAGCTCCTTTTGAGAGGGCTTTATTAACGATGTAAGGACCGAGCCACAATGGTTGGAGCGTTCCTACCCCCAAGAGGTCGTGTTTTTTATCATAAAGTAGAACAAGATCGCCCTCTTGGAAAGAACGAGGCTTGACAGATTTGTCGTATTGAGCTTTAACTCGGCGCTGGTGAGCTTCGAGTGCTAGTGTAGCATCTCGACGAGTTTCATCCAAGTGATCGAGCGAGAGAAAGCGCTCTTCTGTGGCGGTGGTGCCAGGCAGGAGTTCAACGGCTAGTTTAAGCGACGGGATTTCGCACTCAATCGGAAGTACTGCCTCTAGGCCGAAAGCAAGCTGGAAAGGTATGATATTTGAAAAGCAATACGGAATATTTTCCATGATACCTGTCTTGACCGAGATATCAATGAGTAGTGTTTTGGAAAGATTACCCATGTTCCCTTCTGAATCGATAGTGTGGACAGTCGTATAAGAGGAGGGAACGATCTCAAGTTGGTCAAAGAACGGGATTTCAGTTTTTATCGCCTCCGAATAAATCGTCAAAGCGCGATGGTGGAACTCTCCCCAAGGTCGTTCTTCTAATGACATGATCTCTCGAATAGCTTTGTCTGTAGGCTAGACTTCATTGAGGAGATCCTTAGAGAGAACCGTTATGGGAGAGAGGGGTGTACCTGTGGTCGAAACCATATCAGTGGAGGGTTCAGATGCGACTTGGATGGCTTGGTAAGCCAACTCAACCGGCGAAAGCGGCATCTGATCTCCATAGGAATCAATTTCTAAAGGTGCCGGAATGATCCATGGGTCGATAGAGCCATCCGAAGAGGTGGATATCATTGCAACCGTGTTTGGGATCTGAGGCGGCGGAAGAGGAAAACAACCCAGTAGGGAAGATGCCTTCAGAAGACCGGTACCGATACTGACGTAAGAGTCAGGGACACCTCCTATTAAGGGTACAGAGCTACTTGGTAAAGTGGAATAATCAGGGGTGCAGAAGGATAGTTGATCGACCGTGACTATTTTCTCATCCAATGGAAATAGGATGAGTCGGAAGACCGAAGACACGATGGCGGTCATAGCATAAGACCAACTGCGACTGAGCAATAGATTATAGTCGAGATGACGCTCTACGACTTCAACGTCCACGTTTACCATTTTCCCACTCAGAGTGATGGGAAAGCTAGCAAGGTATCCTTTGGGTAGGAACGTGTGGCCATCGAAAGCTTTAAGGGAATTCGATGGTGGGGTTAGAGTAGGAGAACCTAAATTCAGCCAGCAAGCTTGTGACATAACGCAGGTCGAAGCACCTTCGTCTATGACAGTGCGATGGATGGGTCTCCCTTTTGACACAACCTGCACCTGGAATGCGAGTTGATACGAGAGGCGAGGTTTAGCCTTTTCCATATCAAAGACTGCTAGCATGGAATCCTGGGGATCTATTCCACCAATGGCCGAAAGCAAGGCTTTCCTTTGTGCTGGACAGGTTTGTAATACTTCAAGTGCAGACATGGCTGACGGTGCCTGTGCCAAATCTTCTACAATATTGTAGTTTTGGGCTGCACGTGCAGAGGTATTATGAGTCGTGCGTCGAAGTGTCCCTTTTGGGGGACGAATTACAGGTTCAGCATTAGGCCTTTCGATATGCAAATCGTTAGGCGGCGGCGGATTGGAACTAGTTCCAGGTTCTTGAGCATCTATGGTAGGGGCTCCATAAAGCTTGGCGTGAGTTTGGAGGTCAATACTCTCGATGCCATAAATGGCAGATGGTCCTTCGCCGGAAGGATTCGAACCACCATTGCCCCGTTGATGGGGTTGTGGCGGGTTGTCAACCATATGTTGATGTTGCTGCTGTTGATTGGGGAAAGGATTGTGAAGAACGGCAGGTGTTCTCCCAGAATCCTTGTTAGCAATAAAATCGGTGCATTCCTGCAAGCGAGGACATTTGTATGTCAAGTGGTCCTCCGCACAGATTTTACAAGGAAATCTCATGGGTTTATCCTTTCCTTTTTCGTTAGCAGCATTTTTCTGATTCGAGTTATTCTGATTATTCGACTGCTCTTCCGAAGAAGATGTTTTCTTCTTATTCTTCCTATTTTTCCCGTTGGGTTTTTGTGAGGTTTGCACCGAATTTCCCTCAGCGGAAGGGAGAGGAGTCGTTTGATGGGGGGCGGTGGCAGCCGAGGATGGATGGGAGGTTTGCCCCCGAGACTGATTGGTGGCTACACCAGAGATCGCGCCAACGAGACCATCGGCATGAGCTCCGGTTTTCTTATTAGCCGGAGGGTTCGGGTTACTAGGGGCATGGGGGAGCAGATCGTAAAGCGTGCCAGATTGTGAATAGATCAAATCCAGGTGCTGGGCACGACGAATACATTGATCTTCTGTCACCGCACCAGAAAGGCCAATGTCTTTAGAGATATGGGGTAAAAGAGACTTGCAAAACCAATTTGCCAAGAGATGGTCCGGAATTGGCGCTTTGACAAGCCTCCTCCTACGTCTCCATTCATGAATATGGTCGGAGATGTGGGTGGCGATGTCTTGGCGCAGTGATGTTAACAATTCTGTGCCGGTTTCCACTCTAATTGGTAGTTGAAAGTTCTTTAAGAACTCCGTCGCTAAAGCGCCAAACGTATTGATGGTGGCGCGTGGTAATTCAATGTACCACTTGGCGGCATTGCCTGTAAGGGTGCGGGAGAACAGTCGAAGGCGGACACTATCATCTACCATAGAATTGGATATGGACCACAAATGGAAGGTAGTGATGTGTGCGGCCGGGTCATCTCCATGCTTCCCGTCGAACTTCGGGATATCTGAAGGAATCTTATGCGGTATAGGAGGCCAAAGCAAGTTGTGATTGATGGGGTCGTTTGTCAGCTTATGGATGTCGGGTATGTCCAAAGCTGCCAAGAAAGGAAATTGTGGATTTTCCCCCGAGTCTAACCAAGGCAGTATGGGCTGACTATTTGGACCATAGGGTCCCCCCATCCATGTGTTACCAGAAGGGTAAGTGGGACTTTGATAAAAACCTCCCATAGGTGGAGGAGTAGGAACATACAGTTGCTGTCCATAGGGCATAGCGTATTGAGGGGCAAATGGTTGGTTGCCCCCAGTGTAAAAATGCCCTCCCACTCCAGACGGAGGTTGGGGTTGGTTCGTCCAAATGGATGCAATAGAGTTTCCCGGAGGCATACTAGTATTTGCATAATTTGGCAACAATATAGATCCTACGCCTATGTTTGATTGATGACTTAATTTGTAATTTTCTGCAAAAAGTGCTTTGCAACATTCTTTAATATTTCCAAAACCACTGTCATTGTTAGAAAAGTGAGGGAGGTTTTTGTAGATGGTTCTATTAAGAACATAAAAATCCTTCTGTTTTTCAAAATTCATCTTGGATTGATCACAATAGTTTTTTCAAAACTATGACTAAAACATGCAATTTCTGCAAAAATGTTCTTTCTTGTTGTGTTTTTCATCTTTTCACTTTTTTGTTCCTTTGACTGTTTTACTTTCACTTTAAACAAAAATCATTGTTGGTGAAAGTATTTTCATCTCTTTTTACCATTTTACTGCCTCTGTATTTACTTTTATTGTTTACCTTTGACCGCTCTGTAACTTCATTTTAACTTTCACTCTGACTTTTACCTGATACACTTTAACCACTGATACTCTTTAACTGTTCTTTACTGTGTCCTTTTACCTTCAATGTGTAGTTTAGGTTTTTACTGTCTGTTTCAACAGTAAATTGTTTAATATCCTATTTCCTTTGCTTGTCTTTCAATTGTATGTTTTATCTTCCATCTCTGTTTGAATAGATTTGATAACACTCTTGGAGTAAACAAGTCTTATGACTAGTATTAAGACTGTTTATCCAAGGATGTAGTCTTCTGATCACCTGTAAAACAAAACAAATTGTTAAGAAAGCATTGGTTTGCAGGGGAGTTTGAAAAGGTTTCATTTGATTTTGAGAGATCTATGGAGTGAATCTAGAATGATTTTGGGGAGGTAAACCATGATCGAATTGGTTAACAGAGGCTTCAGGTGGCGCAGCAGGGTTACAAAGGGTTTTACTGCATGGAATTCTGGTCGTTCACTATGAATGAGAAAAATGAAAAACGTGGGCTTATTTTGTTTCATTCACAAAGTCAATGGGTGGCGGAATTTTTTATTATTTTATTGGATGATGTCAGCATGGTACAGTGGACACGTCACGGGGAATGGGCAGTAAGTAGTAAATTCCGCACCGCTTTTGGGGGCAGGTGGTTTTGGATGGGGAGGCAGCGATTCCATTGAACAATCAACACGTGGCCCGGGTACTGTTTCAAAACCGCTTTGATTTCGCGCATTAAGTTTCAGATGGAGGATGGGTAGCGGAATGTTTGAGTGCTGTAGATCTTGAATGGAACGATCCAACGGTGATCCAGACAGGAAATTAGAGGGGAATTTAATGGGCGGGCCCGACGCATTGTTTTATCGTTTTAATCATTTCGGGACGCTATTTATTGGCGGAGGGATGTGATTATTAATTAATCCAAGTGATTAGTTAATCTCAATGGTTTATGAAGGGTCGGGGTTACGGATGGATTTTGGATTTTATTTGTTTTTTTTGTTTAAAACATAAAAAACATATGTTTTAAACTTTTTTCCTGTGTATATTTTTTATTATATAGAAATAAATCAATATGATTTATTTACTATAGGGGGCAGGGATAGTTGATAATGATAAGTCTTAACCAAAGGGAGTATGTATTGGGTTTTTTGTTTAAACAAAATAGGGAATAAATACTTTGGTTAAAAATCATAATAAGAGGGTTTTGGGGATATTACATAGGAGGAGTTAAATACAATAGGATAAGGTATTTTTATTAAGGATTTAATAAATAAATCAGATGTTAATATGACAAAGGGACAAGGGAAACTCAAAATACTTTACACAACTAGGAAAGTGGAGATTTCTGAAGTAAATTGCATCATCTCAATTTCAACACTTAAACATAGAATAGCAAGTAATTTTAAGGGATTATTATGGAAATTTGCATGATTTTCCTAAGTAAAATAGAATTTTACTTAGGAAAAGATTAAAAGTGAATGATTATAATGATAAATAACTTCAAGTACTTAGGTCTTTTTGATCATTAGGCTGAGGGTCTGGTCCCTCCAAAAGTCAAGGAAATGCCTTGAGCCCCTTTAATCTTCAAATACCTTAGCACTTTGGGGAAATTAGTAAAACTCTTAGGAAGAAAGTGATGTGGGAAGTTAATGATTTTGACTTTGCTTTTTGTGAATTTTCCAATGTATTTTTTGCTTTAGTACTTGTGATGAAAGTAAAGGATTAAACACATTTAGCAGCATCATTCATCACATGAACCTTTGCAACACCATCTACCTACCCCATCTACTTTACACTACCATTTTCTCTTCTTTATTAGGGTGCACTTAAACTGGAAAACCCTTATCAATTTTCTTTTCTTTTACATGGAAATTCTATCTAATTCTCAAAGGGGATATCACTTCCTTGAACAAACATAACCAAACTTGTTTTCATCTTAGAATTTCCATTTCACCTTAGAAAAACCAAAAACGACAAAAAGTTAAGAAATAGGTTATCTTGCACATATAGTGCGCCACACTTCATCAGCTTACGATTCCCGGACTGAAAAATTAAATGTAGCAATTTAGGACACACTAAATTGACCAAACAAGGATTTCCGAGAATTTTGAGAAATGGAACCAATAACACCATCCACCGCGGGGGTAGGTGGTGCTTTCGAAGTTCCTAGCCGCGGAGCATCAGTCAAAATATCATAAAGCGTGCCAGACTGGGAATACACCAGATCCAGGTACTGGACACGTGCGATGGCTTGTTCTTCAGTCACACATGCCCCCGTAGCAATATCTTGAGCGATTTTGTTAACGAAGGAGGTGGTGAACCAATGAGTTAGTAGCTGATCAGGTATATCAAACTTGATCACTCTACGACGACGTCGCCACTCATGAATATGATCGAATATGTGGTTGGCTTTATCATACTTCAAAGAAGTCAAGAGATGCGTCCTGGCTTCATAGTGAACCAGTAACTGGAAGTGAGTCAGAAAATCCATAGCTAACGTATTGAAGTCTTGAAAGATGCCACGGGGTAATTCTATATACCACTTAGCGGCAGCACTGGTAAGAGTGCGCTAGAAGAGACATAGAAGAATTGAATCATCCACCCAAGAATTGGACGAACACCACAGATGGTAGGTCATTACATGAGCTTGGGGGTCCTCTCCAGCTTTAACTTCAAAATTAGGACAGTCATCGGGTACCTTGGTTAGAACCGGAGGCCAATAAGGATTGTGAAGAATCGGATCATTGGTTAATTTATAAACATCTGGTAATTCCAAGGTGGCCAAGAACAGCAATTGAAGATTGAAAGGTATGCCAGGCCCTCGATAAGGACCTGTGCCTGTACTCCACCCTGGTTGAGCATAACCTTGCCCCCATGGGTTCTGTCCCGGAGGATTCTGACCATAGGGGGTATAGGCCGTATAACCAGTGTGATACAGTTGCTGGTAACCAATGTACGGGGGTTGATAACCGGGGTATGGACCCTAATTATATGTCGGCCATGTTTGAGCAGTATGCGGATTTGGCTGCTGAGTATAGTTATAGCCTGGTTGTTGAGGATAATAATGGGAACCTTGGGGCGGGTTGCAAATCGGTCACAATTGACCTTGAGGATAGTAACCGCCTTGGGGTTGAGCAGGCTGCTGATAAGTGGGGCCCTGCTGAGCCTGATAAGTAGGGCGCACCGGTTGATTCGGTTGTGGCATCGAATAAATCGGCTGTTGAGTAGCGTTGACAGGATGTGCAGGCTGGCCTGGTTGGACAAGTTGACCTGGCTGAACGGGCTGCCTTGGTTGAACAGGTTGACCCGGGTGAACAGGTTGCATAGGTTGTACAGGTTAACCTAGCTGATGTGGAACACCAGGTTGTGCCGGATGGGTCAGTTAGCCTGGTGGCGGAATGGGGCTAGGTTGTGCCTGATAACTGGTTTGACTTGCAACAGGACCATAGGATGATCCTAGTTGTGCAACATTCGGACCAATAGGATACTGAGGTTGCTGAGGTTGCACCATAGGTTGAGAAGGTTGGAATTGCCCCCCAGGACCGTACAGCAGCCCCAGTTGGTACCCCGACTGACCTGTGGGTCCTTGAGGTTTCCCAGGTTGGACCACAGGGTGAGGCTGGATAGGTTGACCGGAAGGGTTGTAGGACTGTCCTTTCAGACCGTTTAACAACCCCTGCTGGCCCGAAGGTTGGCCTTGTAAGGGATGTCCTTGTGAGTCATAAAGATAACCAGGCTGGCCCAAAGGTTGGCCCTGGAAGGGTTGCCCTTGCGGGTTGTAAGGTTGTCCAGCCTGGTTAGACGGAAAACCTTGACCATGGAGATAAGCCTCTGGAGCGGGTAAACGTAAAGGGTTTCCCTGCTCATCGTATTGATATGGAAAAATGTAAATGGGGGTACCATCTTGTGCATAATGCGAAAAATACAGACGGTTGGGATCTTGGGAGGATTGACCGACCTCAGGGTACTCACCAAAAATGGTGGGGAAAAATGGAATCAGTATCGTCGTCGTGTCGGCAGTATGTCGCTCTTGAACATGGCACTTGTCTACATTCGTGTCGGGTTGGGGACATCTCATCTCATTATATATTTGCCTTCGTGGGTTTGGGTAATCCCTTTTGACCTCTCATCTACTCTTTGCCTCATCATCATGACCTCTGATCTTTTGATGTCAAATACTGCCAAATCCATTGTCGTGCCGCCGATATGTTCAAGAGAAGTTGACCTCTGCAGTTTCAACCTTCCTCTGACTCTCATCTGATCCTAATACACAAACATTATTTTCCTCTATCTCGCGTCGATGATGTGGGAAACACTATGGCCCACCTTCGATCAAGGTCACTTCCTGTCGAATTTAGCTCATTATCCAGGAAGTTGATCTAGAGACTCCTTTCCGGTACCTTGGAGCCTGCATGCCTCAATGGCAGGTTCTTCGCATTTGACATAAAGTTTTCATCATTGACCTTCGATCGGATGATTCTGCGGGTGTTCGACGCCAGCTCACTGTTCACATTTCGTGGATTGTACCTATAGTACCTTGAGGGCCATTGTCATTATTGGTGGTTCCTCTCGCGTCTGTTAATAACTTTCATCATTGGTTGGTAATCAGACGATGTTCTTGCATGTTCGACTTCAGCTCACTTATTCACATGCTTGAACTTGTACTTTTTTCGGGTCGAGATGGAGCGCAAGACCCTGGATTTTGTCTGTTAGAATCCAAGCTACGATTTTGTGGATTATTATGATTGGTTACATGACTCATTCACTGGATGGATGCGACCATACCTGAGTCTCTTTATTGGTCCTTACTAGATGGATGCATCCATGCCTTGGATCTTGATTAGTGTATACTTTATTACAGATGGATGCGCCCATACCACATATATATCATGTATTTGAGATATCAATTGTACTTGTCTACACATGTCTTCCGACGGCAGTGTTTTCAATTGGGCGCGTTCTCATAAAGCATTTCACCCCTCTCTCTCTTTCGGGCCTCATGCTTTAGGGGGCATCTGTTACACAGTAATTTGTCACCGTCCCTACAATCCCCCGTCCCACACATTGGATGGCTTATTCCGTGACCTGTGAGCAGTGACATGACCTGAAACCACTTTCATGGCATTCCCCTTTACAAGGACACAATGCCATATGTTCCTCTCATGCTCAAAGGTTGGTTTTCAGCTTTGTGAAAAAAAACATCATTCTCTTGAGCACTTCATTCTATTAGTGCATATGTTCATCCTTATGGGCTTCAAGTGATGAGTTACGGATCTTATCACGAATTTTGTGGCTGACCCTACTTTACACAACATCAGTTAAAACAACTCCAAATAAAATGTGAATGAATTGTGTTGCCAAATTCATACTAGAGTCACTGAATTGCGTTGCCAGCCCCGGATTTGATTCACTCCTTTCACGTTTTCCTGTGTTAAACCCAGATATTAAGGCTTTGATACCAAAATGATGCATAGTTTCTGCAGAAATCAAAATATTGCGTATAATAGGGTGTGTGTTTCGTTTAGCATGAAATCCTCATCAAAATCTTCAAAAAAACCACTTTCAATTTAACTCAAAATATATATAAAGAGAGAGAACCAAACACAAACAAAATACTTGCATAAAATACAACAAGAAATTTCAGATTCAAACCATTTTGGCCGAATATTACAATTGTTGGCCTCTCGGCTCTCGCCCCTTTACATAAACTCTCACACCATTTCTCTCTATATCTCTATGTTTTTCATCCTCACACAAACCTCATATTTGTACATAATTGTGGATTAATTTTAATCCATGATTTCTTCCACAAATATCTCAATCAAATCCTAAAATATCTTTATCCCTCTTTCGACTCAACTAAGTTCCATTTAAGGAGTTCCTAATCCCTTAAATATCTATCCAACTGAACTCCACTCATATCCTCAATTTATTAAGAGAATATTTACAATAAACCTCACACTCAGATTTTTCTCTTAATTTATTTACAATGTGCATAATTTATAAAATAAATAAAAAAAACATCACCCCCTAAATCACACAAATAAATAAGGAAAATTAAGTAGGATGCTCCTGCATCACCATATAAGGGAGTGAAACCCATGCTAGATCCTTGCGGCCTCGGATTTGTACAATATGCATAGTTACTTGGAATGTGATGATGATTTTATACTTATCATATATGGTGGGTGACAAACGCTGCTAGGAGTTGATAGCTGTTGCGAGCCCACTCTAAAACAGAACCCAGAAGAATCGATTGTCCACAATGCGCTACGCGTCCTTGGAATCCCACAAATTTGCATAGCGCGCCCCTTCACACATATCAAGCATGAGCTCAAGGAGGACCGAATCTTCTAGAGCTTCCTAGGCGACCAACGCAATGAGAAGCAGCAGCCAAGAGTAGCAAAATGCGCGCCCCTAATCCTGGGCCTCGTGAACATTTGCCTGGAATTAGTTGCATAGGTACTAGGCCCAATTAAACCACACCCCCTTTTCACATCGGCCCGCTAGCTGAATGACGTATGCAGGAGCAATGGCAGCCTAACATTTTCACATCATTTTGCACGCTAGCATCAAGGTACCCATCTGTGTAACAGGGTCTCTGATGGTGTTGATCATGAAACCCCGAGTGTTCCGTAGCACATGGTAATCCTCATGCACTTTGTCAGTGATATTATGCTCGTACTTCTTGCCCATGTGCAACATAGGGTCTGGTCCCTCCATGGGGAGGCCAGTAATCCAGTAAATAAGCGCGGCATCAATAGGGATGCGATCTTGGATCCACAGGTTGCCATCATGGACCAAGGTAAGCAGTTGGCACACAATTCGGTATGTAATATTGTAATGGCCAAAATGCGGCATCCTCAGTAGGTTCAAGAGCCCAGAACCAGCCAACCCATGCACCCAGCGCATAGGGACGATCTTTATCCCATCATCTTCCAATATCCTTTCAAGGTATAGCTCAGGTGCGAGCTCCGGGAAGGCCTCCAAATTGGCCAAGTCATGGTCGTTGAATTTGACCTCACGGATCTTGCCAAAGGGTTCTCCAATGACAGGGACCTCGCCCAACATCAGCGGATGCTGAAAATAGGTGCGCAAGCCATCAAAATTCTTCGGTGTGCATGTCGAGGGCCTGTGAGGTCGAACAAAGGGCGGTATCCAATTGATTGGTGCAACCATCTGGGCCTTTTCCTGAGCAGACATGGGTCTCTTTACTGGCCAAGGCGAGTTTTCCTATCCCACTGCCTGCAGGGACTTCACATTTCGGGGTGAGGTGCGGGGCTTCATCCCAACCTATTTCATGGGTTTCCTTGATCCTTGTACTATTTATTTCCCCTTTTGATTTTCCTTGCTAGGCGTGGACATGACCTCCTCCATGTCGGGGTGGACTTCCAGTACTTCCTCAGATGCTTGTTCTGATGATGTTACAGGTTTTGAGGTTTTAGCGGGATTGGTGCCCGACATTCTGGTGCGAAAAATGAACTCTAGGTTGCTACTGTCCGAGGGTGTAGGATGCTCAGACATGAACGAAGTACAATAGGCACAGACTCTCTCAAGGCACAAATTGTACAAGAGATATAGAACTTGCTTCCGATCTATCCTTCTACCTATATAGTCGTGGGGATCGATCAACGGTTGGGTGAACCTCATTTGGAACTTACCATCAAGTAAATGGTAAAAAATATTTGAAAATTGCCTCATTAAATGTTAGCCGCCCGCTCCTTTCAACAGTAAAATTTTCTTTTTACCCAGTTTTACTGTTCCAAAGGCTAGTTTTCATACCTCCTGTGCACCCAACGCACCTCTATGCTTCCAGCATACCTCCTCGCTCCTCGTGCACCTATGCACTTCCAGCACACCTTCTGTACTCTAAACACACTCCTGCGCCCCTTGAGCACCCTTCCGGGCTTCCAAATTTGCGGCCACTCCCTATGTGAACCATGGTCCTTTCTGCACTTACCTTCCTTGGTGAGCGTACTCTACCCCATACAGCTACTCCGGCCATATAGTCATTTGATTCAATATGGTTTGAGCCAACTGCTGTTGACATAGCCTGGTAACATATCGCCGCATAGGGTAGCTAGCCGAACATCTCTTCCATCCGTGATTTCTTTTACCGTATAGGGACCTAGCCAGTGTTGTCGAAACTTTCCTGGGTGTTTCGCAAACTGGCTATCATACAACAGGACCAATTCGCCCTTCGCAAATGTCTTTCGCCGGATATGTCGATCATGTCATGCCTTATCCCAAGCTTTCTAAACCTACTGATGGAAGTTAGCAATGAAATGATATTCCTCCAAAGACACCAGCTGTGCTAAACATTCCTCCATGATATCAAGCTCTGTCATATTTGTAAAATTTGCAATGCGCAGACTAGGAACAATATACTCCATGGGCGTAATGGCCTCCTTGCCATAGACCATCCTAAACGATGTTTTCCCTGTCAACTTTTTGCAGTGGCTCGATAGGCCTAAAGAACATACGGGATGTGCACGTCTTAGTCATTGTGATTAGCATTATAGACCTTAGTCAGTGCTTGCTCCAAGATTTTATTAAAAGCTTCTACTGCTCTGTTTGCCTGTGGATGATACAGAGTGCTTATCGCATGATGAATCTGAAATTCTTCCGTCAAGGCCTATATCGTTTTTTTAACAAAGTGCGTACCTCTATCTGTCATTAAGATGTTCAAACATCCAAACCTGGTCAGAATTTGCTCAAAAATGAAGTGCACAATGGTATCTCCAGTACAATCCTTCATAGCTTGT
Organism: Pinus albicaulis; assembly: GCA_034641835.2. Lineage (NCBI taxonomy): Eukaryota > Viridiplantae > Streptophyta > Pinopsida > Pinales > Pinaceae > Pinus > Pinus albicaulis. The sequence goes on from CM076575.1 coordinate 1,186,574,395, forward strand.
GCTTCGGCCCATCTAGTTACATAATCAATGGCAGTTATGATGTAGCGCGCACCTGTCTTCTTTCCCGGCGGGTTGATAGGCCCTACGAAATCGATGGCCCACTTGTGAAATGCTTGCAGGGCCATTTGGTGTTGCAGGGGCATCTCATCTTGGTGTGATGGCCTGCCTGTTTGTTAGCATGTATCGCAAACTTTACAATAGTCGTGGGAGTCACTATGCAAGGTAGGCCACCATAGTCTAGCCCTCAAGATATTTTGTGTTGTGGCCTTCCCTGCGTAGTGACCCCCTGCTACACCCTCATGAGCTTCTGCTAATATAGTGTGCCTTTCATGCTCCAAAATGTATCTTCGCAGCACTTTGTCAGCTCCCATCTTATATAGGTGACTTGCGATGATGGTAAAATCTGTTGCGCGGGTTACCAATTCTTTATTCTTTTGTATCAAATATTCCACAAGTGCCATCCCCGTAGTCAGGAAATAAATGATGTCGGCGAAGTGCGCATCAACTACCTTAATAGCGAACAACTGTGCATCAGGCAATCCCTCTTCGAGGTTGGTCAGTTCTTCGCCACTTTTGATTCGGGACAAGTGGTCCAGTCTAGCATTCAACTTCCTCGGCTTGACAATGATCTCAAAATCATATTCCTGAAACAGTATTAGCCATCGGTAGATTCCCCCCTCCCCCCCAACATAGGCTTATTCACCAGGTAATTCAAAGCCAAGTAATTTGTAAACATTTTGAAGTGCCCTCCTAACAAGTAATGTTGATACTTCTGTAATGCATAGACCATGGCCAATCCCTCCCGCTCCGTAGTGGAGTAGTTGTGCTCTACACTAGAGAGTTTCCTACTAGCGAATGCAACAGGATGATCAATGTCTCTGTCTCAAAGCTGCGTAAGGTTCGCTCCTAGGGCAATCCCCGACGTATCTATGTGAACATGGAATACCTTCACCCAATCAGGAAAGATGAGAATAGGTGCAGAGACCATATTCTCCTTGAGTATCTCGAAGCTCTTCTGACACTCGTCATCCCAAAAAAACAACACATCATTCTTAGGCAATTTTTCCATAGGCGTAGTGATCAACGCGTACCCTTGAATGAACTTCCTTTAGTAGCCTGTGTGTCCGAGGATCAAGCGCAGTTGTTTCTCAGTTGTAGGTACTACCAATTTTATGATAATTGTGACTTTGGCAAAATCAACCATCAATCCTTGGCGACAAACGATGTGCCCGAGAAATATTTCGAAGGGTGCACAGAATATGTACTTCTTGATATTCAGGGAAATCTGGTGCTTCCTATCATGCGCAGGTTCGAGACGTGCTTCTTCACCAAGCCAAAGACAGTCTAGTCATCAAAATATACCTCCAAAAACTTGTGGATGAACTCTTTGAACATTGTGACCACCACCCGCGAAAAGATGGCAGGGGAATTCATGAGCCCAAACGGCATAACAGTGTATTGAAAGGATCCCCATTCAATAGCGAACGTATTTGTTGAAAATTATATATTATGGAGCAATGCAACATATAAAATATGCGGAAAATACAAGCACACAAAACACATAAAACTAGAGAGACACAGATATACGTGGTTCACCCAGTTTGGGCTAAGTCCACCCCGAACAGCCAGTCCTTCCTTTCTATTATCTAGCAAAAAAAAAGAGACCAAACCTACAACAGATCCACTGTAATATCCTTTGTTCTCTCTCACAGTCTCCCTCTATGTTTCTCGCTCGGAGAATACACATACAATTCACAGCCGCAATACAATGCCCTCATAAAAGCAAGGGGTTACCTTCTAGGGCAAAAAACCCTAATCTAAACATAACTTCTACCGTCAGATCATTTGCCTAATGAATGGTCCACATTGACTAGAAATTACTATACTTTTACCAGGCAATTTTACATCTGTTTTTAGCTTCGGGGGCGCTGCCCCCGAAAGCCCCCGCCTTGGGGGGGGGGGGGGGCTCCGTGGCCTGCACTTCTGGACCCCCCACGGTAGCGATTAGTTACGGGCGGCGTTGCCTCCCCTTTTAAGGTACAAGGGTCCAATGCTGTGATACAAAGTAAACAAGATAATCAGGCTCCACACTCAACAGTATTTTTGCTGCGATATTCAGGTGCGATCTTGATCTGATGGTAGCCTGAGAACCCGTCTATAAATGAGTATGCTTCCTGCCCTCCCATGATGTCCAGGATTTAATTTTAGAATGGCATCAGGAAGGGATCATGTACACAGGCATCATTCAATTTTCACAATTCAACACAGATTCGTATCTCTCCCTTAGTCTTTTTCTCCTAAGCCACCATCGGACTTACCTAGTCTAATTGTTCGATCGATTCGATGATACTTGCGGTGAGAATTTTGTCGATTTCTTCCTTAACCTTTTGCTTATTCTTAGGGTTCAGCCGATAAGGACGCTACTTCACAGGGCACGCATCTGGTTTTAAAGTGATGCACATGACCCCTAGGTCCCCTGTAATCCCTTTGAGTTCCGAGAACTTCGTTAGGAATAAGTCCTGGTATTCCGTAAGTAGTTCTGTAACTTTTCCTACTGTATCACCATCCCAGTAGTCCCCAATTTTATCTAACTTAGGTTTCTCTTTCGTTCCAATGTTGACTTCTCGCAGCTTTAGAGGCTTAGTAACGTCGATAGTTTGCAGTGGGGGTCTAGCAACTGCGCGCTCTCCCTCCGACTCTGGGATAGAGACATTTCGTGGATCTTCATCGCACTCTTCCATTACTAAATTGCGGCAGTTGACAATATCCTACATCTGCGTTTCCCAGGTTAGTGCCCCAAGTGCTACGTAAGGGCGTGATTCGTCAAACACTAAGGCATCTATATCCTACAGAGCTTCGTCAAGCGCCTCTATTCCACCTACTAACCCAAATGTCCCTACAAAATCATCCTTTAATGTTTCCCAGTGGCAGGTGCACTGATGTAGCTCCGCATCTAATACCATGCAGTGGGAATTGGTCCCAAGGCATGAATAAACAAGTGAACCCATTCTTTTGTAGTCCGGTCGCACCATTTCTCCATCCAAGCGAACAAATGCTCGTGCGGGTTCCCTAGGCCAAGGAATGTCTTTACGGGCAAGTGAAATAGAGGTTCAAATTGCAGGATCATCATATCCCGTCACTCTTCCCAATCTTGGAACGCCCCCTTATGCGTGTCCCACCACCTCACAGGTGTTGCGCGCATGGCTAGATTAAGGGCCCATAACCTTCGCTCTCTTGGAACCTCAGCTTCAAATGCTCACAAAAAATCCTTAATACTACCAGAACCATCAAAGTAGGGAATTTATATTACCTCTGAGGATATGCATCGGAATTTCTTTGTGATTCTAAGACATCGCAGCGCAGATACATCATGTAACCAATTCTGCCAATTTTCTATCTCCCCGTCGGATTCAGAGAAACATTCGTTGTCTTTTTCCCAAAAAAGCACACCATCTACCGTAGGATTGATCCAATCTTCGTCCCGCGCAATTAACTTATAGATGTGATCCACATCCTCTTCTTTGCACACCGGCTCTGTATACCATTCTCCTTCTGCAGGGTCTAATGGTACTATCACCCGCGTACCTTCATTTTCAAACACCATGCTTATTTTCTTTAGGTCGATGATACTCCCATATCTATGGCCCAATTCAATCCTAGGAAAGCAAGATAGGGGTCTGCATCTTCTACAATTTGAATTACATCAAAGATGGCACGAACCTTAACTCCTGCGATATCTACCACGACATTTGATAGTCTCCCCAATGGTATGATATTTTGCTGGTTGGCCATGCGCAGCTGGATAGTGGACCATTCCAACTTAGGTTATCACATTTTCTTCCAAGTTTGCTTGGGTAATACATTCACATCTGATCCCAGGTCCAAAATAACCTGATCCATTTCATAATCACCAATCTGCACTGTTAGCCGCATTTCGCTACCAGAGTGCTTCTTATGGTTGTACAGTTTGTGCACATCCTTAACTTCCACGGGTGGATTAGTTCTTTCTGCGCAGCTGTCTATTAATGCTTTAAGATTTTCTACGACCCTTTGGTTGCGCAACAGCTTCATACATGCCTGCAAAAAGGGTTTGACCTCGTCATCTGCTTTGAGGTTTGCGGGGGCCTTAGAAGTAGATGCCTCATCCTTAGAAAAGTATTTGTGAGTTGTGAAAAAGGTTTCCTTTTCCTTCTGTAGGTCCAAAACTTCTTTTTTGACAGCTGATTTTCGGATAAGAGGTTCAGCCGAAGCTTTTTCCTCAGCTCCTCCAGTGGCCATACTGCTGTGTGTTATGACATTAATGCTCGATCCTTCATCACACGGTTCAGCCTTAACCCTCTGCACGTTTTGCGTAGACGTGTACTGTTTTTCCTGCATTTTTTGCTACCAGAATTGGGTAGTCTTCGATTACATCGTCCAGCTGTCTACAATACCTACAAGATTGTCTTGCGGGGTTCAGACAGTCCCTCGCAAAGTGCCCTACTTCTCCGCAGTTATAACAGATCAATTGTCCTCTTCCCTTACCTGTGCTTCCACCTCTGCCCCCTCCCCTGCCCCTATTTGGGGAGCCACCTATGCCCGAGGGGGATCTGGGTGAAGAAGGGTCTGCTTGTGCCCTATATAGGTTTCCCCAATCTATCATTAAATCATAATTTTGATAGTTTTTTTCATCATGTCCTACTGATCGGAAAAACTGACACCATTGTTGCTTCAGTTTTGGAACATACACACCTAGACGGGGGCAGTGGTTAGTATCATGCAGGCCAGCTACGCGACAATCATCACACCACAATTTTGGTCCACTTGGTCTCATAGTATCCCTAGGGTGCAACAGACTGGGTCCCCTAGCCTGTAGGTAGTCTGTCAGTAGTGGGAACTGATCCTTGGTATGGCCAGATACCCTGCATCGTATGCACCATACATCTGAACTAGCTTCTTTCCCTCAGTACTTTCGCAAGTTCTGGATTTCCATGTGCATCGCCTCCAGATACCCTTGGATTTTTCGTACTCCCAATTAGGTATCATCTCTTGGCGCGACTTCTAACTTCATAGCAATCTCCAAAGCTTTTCCTACGATTCAATGGCTTGCTCACCCATAGGTATGCGCAAGTGAGGCAGTAACACAGTGATGAACCATTCCTTGTATTGTCTGTCATCATACAGAAATTCCCCTTCTCTGATCACCTTCTTTAGCCTCTGGTCAACCTCCCATATAGACTCAGAAGGCCCTTTCTTGAAATCTTTTAGGTCATTCACTATCTGAGAGTAGGACTTAGGCTTCCGAAACTGTTGTTTTAGGGATTTTTTAACCTCTTGAACGGTCACATTCGCATGCTAAGCTATGTATCCCATATACCAATCCAGGGCTCTTCCTTTGAAGGAGAGGGATAGCTACGCCCTCTTTACAGCATCACTGGCCACATTCTGCGCAGTCCATACTGATTTTGCAACAAACCAAAATCAGTCCATATCTTCGTCTCTTACACCCTTGAAGGTGGGTAACTTCATGTGTGCAGCCATATCTACTTTTGGGGTGGCGGCAGAGGAGAAGGTGTGGATGATTTCTTACCCTTATGTGGATTCAAAGGTGGTGTCATAGGAGGGCTATTTCCTTCGTGCGCAACTGGTTCTCTTAATGGGCTGTAAACGGATCTATCCCCTTCTTGATTGACTCTGTAGTACTTACTACTTTGGGTTGTACCCTCGCTTTGATCAGAGCTCATTCACTCTATATGGTTGCACAGAATGCCCTTTTCGCACAATAATATTTCAATCAGTAATGGCAATGTTTTTAGAAACTTACCCCAGAAATCCTTGATGAACCTCTGATATGCCTCAGAATAGGACACGAACTGATCGACTGCGAACTCCGTCACAAATCCTCCCAGCACACTATCCACCCAGTGATCTACCCGTACAAGTGATGGTATTATCAATTCTTTCTAACTGCAAGATCAATTTTGGAGTCCACTGTGTGACCCACTCATCCTTCCAACACGTCTAGAAATCTACGAGCCTTGCCAGCCACTCCTGAAGCTCGTTTGCAAATGTTACAAAGAAAATTTCGTAGACTTCAGTGAAAATGTACTTATTCTTCCACTTCTTCGCCGTCAACTTCATGCTGCGATTCTCTTTTACCGCAAATTCCTGAACCTGTTTTTCAAACCACTCTTCAATTTCTATCCTTTCATGTCTCCAATGTTCCCTTGGCATTACCTGATTTCTCTCTCAAAATTATCTCGGTCCCAGCAACAGAACCATTTGTTGGCTTGAGGGGTCCTAACCCAGGTTTGGAGGTTAAGGTTTGCCAACAAACCTGTTGAGATTCAACAAGATGATGAGCTTAGTGAAAAGAGTCGCCTTCACTAAGTGGGCCCACAGGATATTTTTGGCGCAAAGTCTATTTTTAGACATGTCGATCATATTCTATGAGTTGCAGGATGCTATTTGTGGATGGTTGGTCAAGTTGGAAAAATAGATGGACTTCTATTTTTAGACATATTGGGTGGAATCTATTTTTAGACTACCAGTCTAAAAATAGATATGTCGTATATTATTAGCTCTTAATAATATTTGGACTTTAAACAACAACTTATTCTCTTGGAGCACTCCAGTTCAGTGCACAGATGTGGCACAGCAGCTGACAATAAATTACACTATTGCTGAGGGTTTACTAGAGCTATTACATGGAGGACTCAGTTAGAACTCAAGTGGCAGAGTTATGACACAGTTGGAAGAAGTAGTTATAGAGTTGTATTAAGTTTAACTCAGTTAGACTCAGTTGAGCTAGTTGTATCTAGTCTAACCAATTGATACACTAGTGAGAGTGGAGTGAATTAATTAGTTAATTAATTCACAAATAATAACTCATTAATCAAATGAACAATACATCAGTTAACTACAGTGCATGACAATTTCAGTGGAGACCAGTGGAGAGATAGGTGAAATGGCAAGATAGACTATCAGTTGTGACTATAGTGATGCATTGATTGCATCCAACACTCAGTGGAGATGCCAATTAGGATAGTGTGAGCAAGGCTGGAGTAATTCGAACTCATTCAGAGCCATTCTTCAGCATGGATTGCGCAGTAGAGGCAAGCTAGCAGGTGGAAAATATCGGTGCATGGATTTGCAAGATCGGGCCTGATTAGTGTGTAGTGATTGTATTGTACTGAGAGCTTGATATGATCAGCTTTGTATGAGGATTGTTACATGATCTCTATGACATATATTATATACAGATAGTTGGGGTTTTTAGCTTCAGGCTTTCCCGTTAAACAATTGTGTTAATGTGTGTGAATTTTTATTGTTTCATGTGTGCATTGCAATCTTGATTTAATTTCCGCAAATGATCAATGGTGGAATAGATTCTGTATTTTGCATGAAGTTAAAATAGTGTGAGATCAGGATAATCTTGGACATATAACACATAAGTTATATAATTTCTACATGCATTGGAGAGGTAAATCCCCTCTGCAGACAGAGGCGATCCCTACTAGCCCAGATCGGGTCTAGCAACAACCGAGTCACGCTAAGACACAGGTTCCTAATTACCAAAGACCAAGATGCGACAAGAGGCCTACCTTAAGTCCTACGCTGTTGTTGCTTGCAGAGAAGATGGCGCTTCCATCCTTCGTTGTGGCGGATCACAATTCTCCCGCCTGGCACGTTCGAACACCTGCACATACATGAAGAAACAACAAACACACAAGCGTAAAACCTAATACATGCAACTATGTATCAGTCAGAGAAGATACAACTCATAACACAAGACATGAACATATGAGTGGAACCATAATCGAAGTCGTTTATTATTAATCAGAACAAAGAAAGATACAACCTGAGCTCTGACACTGGATCTTCCTTCGGCGGGTCGACAGCGGAGTATGTCTCGATAAAGCTTGTTGGGAATGGGACAAGTCTCTCTCTCTTCGGTTGTCTGACGATAATCTCCTTACTACTGATTCAACGCTATTCAGACTAGCTTGCAAAGGGAAAATGACAAGTTTATATAGATGGTGAAAAGGGAGTTGGGATCCCTACAATGGTGGGATTGGCCCTATCCTCAAGGAAGCTTCCATGATAGGTGGAAAACCACTTCCCCTACATGGAGATCTGGAGCCAAATCTCCCAACTCATTTTAGAGACTTGTTCAGGAGTTGGTTGGAATCAAACTTCCGCCATTTATTTTTAAAAAACAATCCTTATTAAGCCTGGTGTGAGTAATACACTAGGACAGAGCGCCAGTTGGCGCGCCCTCTTTGGTGGATTTCCCCCATTGGCGTAGGGCTGAACTAGTTGGTCGCACCAAGGCCAAAAGGTCTATTTTTAGGGCTTTTCACAGGAAATTGTCTTTAGGGGAATGATTGTCCTTGTCAAGGGGGATGCCATGAAAGTGGTTTCAGATCATGTCACTACTCACAGATCACAAAATAGGCCCTCCAATGTACGGGATGGGGAATTGCAGGGACGATGACAAATTACTGTGTAACATATGCCCCCTAAAGCATGAGGCCCGAGAGAAAGAGGGGTGAAATGCTTTACGAGAACGTGTCCAACTGAAAACACTGCCATCGGAAAACCTGCATACGCAAATACAACTGATATCTCAAATACATGATATATCTGGTATGGGCGGCGCCATCCATAATAGAGTATACAATAATCAAGATCTGAGGCATGGATGCAGCCATCCAGTGAGGATCGATAAATAGACTCAGGTATGGTCGCAGCCATCCAATCAATGAGTCATGTAACCAATCATAATAATCCACAAAATCTACAGCCTAGATTCTAACAGACAAAATCCAGGATCTTGCACTCCATCTCGACCCAAACAGAGTTCAAGTTCTAGCATGTGAATAAGTGAGCTGAATTCAAACATGCAAGAACATCGTCTGATTACCAGCTAATGATGAAAGTTGTTAACAGACACGAGAGGAACCACCAATAATGACAATGGCCCTCAAGGCACTGTAGGTACAATCCACAGAATGTGAATAGTGAGCTGGTGTCGAACACCCACAGAATCATCTGATCGAAGGTAAATGATGAAAACCTTGTGTCGAATGTGAAGAACCTGCCATTGAGGCATGCAAGCTCCAAGGTACCGGAAGGGAGTCTCTAGATCAGCTTCCCGGATAATGAGCTGAAGTCAACAGGAAGTGACCTTGATCGAAGGTGGGCCATAGTGTTTCCCACATCATCAATGCGAGACAAAGGAATATAATGTCTGTGAATCAGGATCAGATGAGAATCAGAGGAAGGTTGAAACTGCAGAGGTCGACTTCTCTTGAACATATCGGCAGCACCACAGTGGATTTGGTAGTATTTGACATCAAAATATTAGAGGTCATGATGACGAGGCAAAGAGCATATGAGAGGTCAAAAGGGATTACCCAAACCCACGGAGGCAAGCAGAGAATGAGATGAGATGTCCCCAACCCGACACGAATGTAGACAAGTGCCATGTTCAAGAGTGACATACTACCAACACGACGATGATACTGGTTTCATTTTTCCCCACCATTTCTGGCGAGTACCCCAATTATTTTTGAAAACAAGCTTGAAGGGGATAGCATGTGCTTGTGATATAAGTTTTTCGTTCGGACAAATCCAACCTAGTACATTTAACGAGCCCTAGGAAGGAGGAACTCGAGTATCGTCATTACGACGAAATCCGATGTCATCAAGCTTTAACAAGTCTGACAAAGGAAGAACTCGGCATCTTTTCATGTTTAGAGAGTTTGAAAATACAGCGGAAAAGTAAACTCCAACAATCCCTTTTCGTGGATAGTTCCTTAGATCCGAAAAGATAGAAAATAGTGTCTAAGAAAACCTCCTAGTTGCAATAGGCTAGGGTATTCCTTTTTCGTAAATAATCTATCATAGCCCGAAAAAGGGGTAAACGTATACTGGGTAGACGTCGTTTCGCAACCAATTTAACGAGATCAAAACGATAAGCGACTCAGCAATCTTTTCATGTTTAGAGAGTCAGAAAAGAGCTGAAATATGACTCCAATAGTGACTTTTTCGTGTTTTTGCTGAGTCCGAAAAAAGTATAAAATATAACTCATATCGTCATCTTAGTCACGTGAAAACCTGTTGCTGCACAAGAAAGCAAGCGTAAAACCTATTTTTCAAAAAAATATAATAAAATATTGGAAAAATGACTTTCAAAACCTAATTTTGACTTTGAAAAGTTATAAATATGCCAAAAATAGTAAAACATATTCACTTTTACTTTTTACCTCTTTTAGAGAGCAACAGTGATCTTTTGCTGTGCAAACTTGCGGTGGCGATTGTGATCAATCCAGTACATCATTCCAGTTCTCGTTTGTTCCAAGTAAGAGGCGCTCCCCTTAGCTTTGTTTTGATTCATTTTTTGTAGATTTCCATTGTGTCTTTGATCCCTGGGGGAACCCTTTGCAAAATTAGGGCTCGGCCAATTGGCGCGAGTATCGGGCACGGACCCGCGCCAATTGGGTCCTTTTTGCAAAGGGGTCGCGCCAATGGCGCAACTCAAATTTCCGCCTCAATTTATCAAAATGTGAGCCAATCAAATGAATTCCTGAGTGTTGCATAGATCTAATAAGGTGTTTTTCACCATGTTGGTGCAGATACCCAGCCACAATGGTGATTGAGTGGAAGGAAAGGGAGCATGGTGAAGAGGATGAAATGGCCATGCAAAATGAAGCTTGCATGACTGCCCTCCAAAACTGTGGTATCAAAAATTTCTTCCTCACACCATGTTTGAGAGCACAACCTGAGATATTGCAATATTTGATTATCATTTGGAACGAGAACGAAGAAGTGTTCAAGCTCTGAGACCAAGTATTGGAACTTGAGGTCTCTGATGTTTATTTCATAACCGGATTGTCCAACAGAGGCCCATTGCCAATCATGACAGGGAGTAGACCTTTTGGTGAGAAAATGGACATGGTAATGGTGAGAGTGTGCCCAGGGGTATGGACAGGATCAGGCAATGGGAAGGTTGATATCCACACGGTCCGTGATCTAGCACTCTGAGTAGTGCTCCACACCATTACGCGGGCTACGGGGTTGCAGGCACCGCATGAGGCAACCAAAGCACAACTCCTACTAGCATCTGAATGCATGAACCCTACACTTTTTGATTGGACCACTGCCGTGAAAACCAACATCAAACGGCAGCTGACAAAGTGCAAGAAGGCCAAACTGAAAAATTTTGGGTACGGTTCCATCCTGATATCGTTCATTCTTGAATGGTTACCAATTTTCCAGGGCCAAGGGGCGATAGTCACCGAGCCATCATTGAGAGAGCTGAGGATGACTCGATGGGCAGCACTCATGCCCAGATCAGGAGGGGGCCAGCAAATGTCCTGGAGGCTTGAATTTTTTGTATGGCTACAGTGACAGCTGATTGTCGTCAAATACTGGCCCTATGCCGGTACCGAATTCATGGGAGACCTAGATCTTCCACTCCCGTAGGGGGATGACTGGGACAAGGAGTTGGGTAAGACTCTTTTTGATTTTTATGTATTTATGATTTTTTTGTGATACATGCCTATTCTAACAAATAGTTCTATTTGTATGCAGATGTTGGCCCAGAGAGGCCCGCCAGAATGTCGCCCATTGCATGGAGGACCCCTCTCGCACACGATCCTCAAGCTGAGCTGAGGGTGGCGAAGGAAGCGAGCTAGTCCAGAACCTAGAGGGTATCGCCTGGGGGATCCCGGATCACGCACGGCTAGCAGACGTCCCGATGGCTTACCAGAGACACACTATGGGGGTGCCTAGTCGCCTCCATCGATTGTTGTGGCGATTGGTGCGCGTGGTGACATGCTACCACGAGCACCACGCTGATTAGTCATCTAGGGATTTTATATGCATATTTTTGAGAGACCTGTTGTCTCCGGCTATTATTAACATACATGTATATTTTTTGATTTTATGTGATGTACACAAATTGCAAACTATCTGACACACACACACACACACACACACACACACACATATATATATATATATATCTGGATGGATCTTTTTACATGTGATGATGTTTTTACAAGTTGCACAAATATCTATCTAAAACCAAATTAGCTACTGCATTTGTTAACACATTCATGTGTCTGGGTATGTGTTGATATGTAATTTAATCAAAATTTATTTCCAGTAAACGAATACGTAGATACAGACGTAAAATGGATGGGTTTCTAACTGAACAATGACCGTTAAGTTGTAGTAATACAAGCTGTGAGTCCATATACACAAGTAATGCACGAATACCGAAGTTAACAGCCTCGTTCGACAATTCCAAAATGACACTATACTCCATGACATTATTTGTGGTAGGCCCTAGACAAACACCTTGCAAATTAACCAACTCACCAGCAGGATCATAGATTACCCAGGCTGCCGAGGATAGATTCCTGGTACTGCGGGAGGCACCATTCGCGAAATCGACAAAAGGAGTAATAGACATCTGCACAATCAAGAAGACCCAATCAGTAGAAAGACGCTTACAAAGCACACCACACCACACATGCACAAAAAATGAAAACACACACTTATGTACACACACACCACACAAGAATAACTCAAGTGTAGTACTTTTTTAGGTACAGCCCATTCCTAGGTTGCGCCAGAGGAACTCCTTTGTAGTCGATAAGCTCATAGGCCCCATTTTTAATACTCATTTAACTATATAGGACGCATGCCACATGGGCTAGAATTTGCCCGCTCCAATTTTATCGTGTGCTTGGTCGTATAGGAGGACGAGGTCCCCTTCAATGAAAGAACGTGGAGAAACCGATTGATCGAAGTGGGCTTTGACCCGCTTTTTCTATGCCTCAATAACCAAGGCATCTAAGCGGCGGGTTTCATCCAGTCGTTCCAAATACAAGAGACGTTCTTCCTCTGGAGAAGTGTCAGGCAATAGTTCCAAAGCCAACTTCAGGGAAGGAATTTCTCATTCAACCGGGAGATTCGCTTCCAGACCATACACCAATTGGAAAGGTGTGAATCTGGTTGCACTCTTTACAGACGTTCGATAATCCCAGAGAGCTGAGAAAAATTGGAGATGCCAATTGGATTTGTGGATACCAATCGTTCTTTGAAGCATCATGACCAAAACCTTGTTCACGGCCTCAACCTAGCCATTCGCCTGGGGGTAGTATGGAATTGAGCTATCATGGCGTAAGCCCAACTTTGATGTCAGCTCAGCCATCATGTAATCCCGAATATGAGTGCCATGATCGATGACAATGGCCTAAGGGACTCCGAAATGCGTAATAACATGGTTGAAAATGAATTGGGCAGTTGTCTTACCGTCAACAGTTAATGTAGGAATCGCTTCGGCCCACTTAGTGAAGTAGTCCACAACAACGATTATATAAGCATGCCCCCCAGCTGAGTGAGGGTTACATGTCATAAAATCTACGCCCCATTTAGCAAAAGGGCCCACGGTAATGACAGGATGCAAGGGTAGGGGTGGCGCACGCATCTTGCGCTGAAAGACCTGCCACGCATGACATTTCTGGAATGCAACAATACAGTCTTTGAATATAGACGGCCAAAAGTAACCCGCACGCAAAATATTCTGGGCGGTGGCATATCCGGACATGTGACCGCCACAGGCACCACTGTGACAGTCATTCAAGACTCTCTCAGCCTCTTCCAGGGTCAAGCACCAGTGGAGCACAGAATCAACTTCGACACGGTACAAGGTATCTCCTACAATGCGGTATGGTTGAGATTGATGCCGAATCTGTCATCGAGCATCTTTTGTCAATTCAGACCAAAACGTGGATGTTTGAAGATACACGATAATGTCATCGTACCATGGGTCATGAGTTCTGATAAGAAAGAGTGTTTCATCTGGGATATGATCCTCGGATTGGGATGGAACGAAGTCTGTCGAGAGAGAGAAAATAAGATTAGAAAAAACCAATGATTTCGTCGACTTAGCAGTGGTGAACTTTAAATCAAACTCCTGAAGGATTACAATCCACTTGGAGTACTTTCCCCCCAGAAATTGTCGAGACAAGATATATGTCATGGGGTTGCAGTCAGAAACCACAGTTACAGTACACAACAGGGTGTAATGGCGGAATCTCTGAACGGCCTGAACCGCAGCGAGCGCCAAATTTTCGACGTGAGCAAAGCGTGTTTCCGTGTTGATAAGATTCTGAGATAGATAATAAAATACGTGTTCATTTCCATCGTCGTCATCCTGTACTAAAACCATAACTATCATGCTAAACACAGCGACCAAATAAAGGGTGAAATCGCGATGATAGTTAGGAGGACGTATCAGCGGAGCGTTAATGGGCAACGTTTTAAGCTTATCAAAATATCGCTGGGCAATCTCGTCCCAATGGAAGGGAACGTCCTGTTTCAAAATTCAGGTAAAGCCCTTGGCCACTTCTGCATAGTTCAGAATAAAGCGCTGTAAGAAGTTAGCTTTCCCCTACAGACTCTGCAGTTGATGTAACGAGGAAGGGGATGGGAGGTTAACGATGGCCTCGACCTTGAGGGGGTCAAGGCGAATTCCGTCTTTGGAGACGATGAATCCCAAAAGACGACCATAATCCATGCAGAAGACGCACTTATGAGGATTGAGCCTAATATTGTAGTGTCTGCAACGGAGGAAAATTTGGCGGAGGTGTTCAGGATGGTCCTCACGTCAAGCTAAATGGGTCGGCAAATCATCCAGATCTGGCTGAAAAATATGACATATGTCGTGGAAAGCATAGGACATAGCACGCTGGAAGGTGGCCCCAGCGTTTTTTAAACCGAACGAGAGCTTTTTGTAAGCGAAGGTACCCCACAGATAGATAAAGGCAGTCTTATGTTGATCAGTGAGTAAACTATTGATTTTATTGTACCCAGAGAAGTCGTCCATAAGGGAATAAATCTCACTCCCCGCGCATTCATCAATGATCTGATCTATAAAAGGAGTGGGGTAATTGTCCTTAAGACAGGCCCTATTGATGTCTCGGTAATCAACACAGACCTGTATAGTGCCTTGCTTCTTATCTACAGGGACAATATTTGAAACCCATTCTGTGAGTGGAATTGGATATATAAAGCTCGTGTTAAGAAGTTTTTCAACCTCTGCTTTTATAGCTGTAACTTTTTGGGGATGCATTGGGCGTAGGCGTTGACGCATGGGTTTCGCACCTGGATAGGTAGGAATTTTGTGCATGACTATGCTAGGATCAATCCCATGCATCTCTTCATAGGACCACATGAAAACATCTCTGAATTCGCGAAAAAGGTTCGTATAAACTTGTATCTCTTTGGGAGAACAAGTCACTCCCACATGAATATTCTCGACTACCCCCTGTTTGACGGAGATGTCGATCAGCATGGTTTGAGTGATATTACTCAGGTTTCCCTCCGAAAGAACCTCATAAGTCAATATCGGTGTTTAAAGAGGTGGAGTGGGAACTTGAGATGTGAAGTGCTCAAGACAATCAGACATTGCCCCCAGGCCAGGCATGAATGAGGAATAATGATTTCCATCGCTCCACGGCAGATCTTCAAGAGACATTGTTTCAACAATAGCTTCATCAGAAGGGAAAACTTCTCTTAAAGGTTAGGCGAATCTGCATCGTCGAGCCAAGGGGATTGAGAATATATATCCAGAGCCATGCTCAAAGGAGCATGTTCAGCAGGAGGAGGATCAGATGCAACGACGATATTGCAATAATTAATCTCAACTAGAGTTAACAGCATTGATTCTCCGAAAGAGGTCACTAGTTCAAGCCAAGGGATGATCCAAGGGTCATCTGACCTAGAGATCATGTTAACTTGAACGGTGTGCGGTGGTGGCGCGGTAAAAATACCCATGAGGATGGGGTCCTTGAAGAGACTGGGTTCTACACTGTCGGGGGGATTTGGGATCTGATCCACATAAGGAACATTGTTCTCAGAGGATGAGGTGAAGAAAGACAATTGATCCTCAATGATGATTTTTCCCTCATGAGGGAACTTCAGAAGCTGAAAGAGGGTGGATGGAACGCATAACATGGCGTGAGTCCAACTGTGACCAAGAAGAAGATTGTAGTTGAGCTTGGCATCAACCACTTCTACTTCTACGTTGACTGTCTTCCCCTGTAATGTGATCGACAAACTCTCGAGAACACCCAGGGGTTTAGATTCCCGACCATCAAATGCCTCTACGGCATTGGGAGATGATGTAAGAGCTGGAGAGCCAATGGCCTTCCAGCAGGCGGATGACATAACATAGGTGGAAGCACCTTCATCCACAACGACTCTATGGATGTTGAGGTCGTTGATCCCGACTTGGATAACAAGAGCGATTTGATAATAGAGATTTTCATTGCGATGGGAAACTTTGAAGCACTTCTAATGCAGACATTGCAGAAGGCGCCTGTGCCAAATCCTAAACAATACTGTAGTGCTGAGCGGCATGGGGTTTGGGTTGTAGGAATATTTTCGCAGAACGCCTTTAGAAGGTGGCCTCACAACAGGTTCAGCGCTGGGCTTCTCAATTTATAAGGGACCAGAGACAGGTGGGGGAGGTGGGCCATCAACGACTTCCTTCCCAACTGCCTAGCGTGATGCAACATAATCCTTCAAACGTGTAGAAATTGAGACAGGTGCAACACCATTCATCATAAACACCTGGGACCCAAATGGTACATATGGTGAAGGCTGCTCAACCATCTGGGTCTGCTGAGATGGGAACGGTTCTTTGAGAACTATTGGATTCCCTTTGGAGCCTTTCAGAAGTTGACTAACTTCAGATCGTCAGGGAAAATATTTAGTATAATGGTTTCCTTCACAGATAAGGCAGGGGTACTTCGGTTTACATTGGGAACCGTCGTCAGCACGAGGTTTAGAAGACTCTGGTTTCAGGGCATCGGGTTTGGATTTTCCTTTGCCCTTCTTCTTTCCTTTGGAGGCCTTTTCCGTAGGATTAGCCTGAACGACGTTGACCTCCGCAGTTTTTCCAGAATCTGGAGGGGCGGGAAGAGCAGAATTATTGGAAGAATTGGAATTTTACTTCCCATTTGAGGATTTCTGAGAATTTTGAGAAATGGAACCAATAACACCGTCCACCGTTGGGGTAGGTGGTGCTTTAGAGGTTCCTGGCCGCGGAGCATCAGTCAAAATATCATAAAACGTGTCGGACTGAGAGTACACCAGATCAAGGTACTGGGCACGTGCTATGGCTTGTTCTTCGGTCACACATGCCCCCATAGCAATATCTTGAGCGATCTTGTTAACGAAGGAGGTGGTGAGCCAATGAGTTAGTAGCTGATCAGGTATATCAAACTTGATCAATCTATGACAACGTCGCCACTCATGAATATGATTAGATATGTGGGTGGCTTTATCCTGCTTCAAAGAAGTCAGGAGATGCGTCTCGGCTTCATAACGAACTGGTAACTGGAAGTGTGTCAGAAAATCCATAGCTAACGTATTGAAGTCTTGAAAGATACTGCAGGGTAATTCTATATACCACTTAGCGGCAACACCGATAAGAGTGTGTTGGAAGAGACGTAGACGAATTGAATCATCCACCCAAGAGTTGGACGAACACCACAAATGGTAGGTCATTACATGAGCTTGGGGGTCCTCTCCAACTTTAACTTCAAACTTAGGACAGTCATCGGGCACCTTGGTTGGAACCGGAGGCCAATAAGGATTGTGAAGAATCGGATCATTGGTCACTTTAGAAACATCCTGCAATTCCAATGTAGCGAGGAACGACAACTGAGGATTGAAAGGCATACCAGGCCCTCCATAAGGACATGTACCTGTACTCCACCCTGGTTGAGCATAACCTTGCCCACATTGGTTCTGTCCCGGGGGATTTTGACCGTAGGGGGTGTAAGCTGTATAGTTGGTCTAATACGGTTGCTGATAACCAGTGTATGGGGGTTGATAACCGAGGTACGAACCCTGATTATATGTCGGCCCCGTTTGAGTAGTATATGGGTTTGACTGCTGAGTATAGGTATAGTTTGGTTGTTGAAGGTGATAATTAGAACCTTGGGGCGGGTTGTAAACCGGTCGAGATTGACCTTGAAGATAATAACCGCCTTAGGGTTGAGCGAGCTGTTGATAAGTGGGGCCCTGCTGAGCCTGATAAGTGGGGCACACCAGCAGATTGGGCTGTGGCATAGAGTAAATCGGCTGTTGAGCAGGGTTGACAGGATGTGCAAGTTGGCTTGGTTGGACAGGCTGACCTAGCTGAACGGGCTGCCCTGGTTGAACAGGTTGACTCGACTGAACGGGTTGTCCTGGTTGAACAAGTTGACCCGGGTGAACAGGTTGCCCTCGTTGAATAGGTTGACCTGGATAATGAGGGACAGCAGGCTGCCCCGGATGAGCCGGTTGGCCTGGTGGCGGGATAGGGCCAGGTTGCGCCTGATAACTAGTTTGACCTGTAACAGGACCATAAGAGGGCCCTGGCTGTGCAACATTCAGACCAATAGGAAACTGTGGTTGCAGAGGTTGCACCATTGCTTGAGAGGGTTGGATTTATCCCCCAGGACCATACAACAGCCCCAGATGGTACCCCGGTTGACTTGTGGGCCCTTGAGGTTGCCTCAGTTGGACCACAGGGTGAGGCTGTATAGGTTGACCTTGAGGGTTGTAGGGTTGTCCTTGCGGACCGTATAACAACCCCTACTGGCCCGAAGGTTAGCCATGTAAGGGTTGTCCCTACGGGTCATAAATATAACCAGGCTAGCCCGAAGGTTGGTCCCAGAAGGGTTTTCCTTGCGGGTTGGAAGGTTTCCCAACCTGGGCAGACAGAAAACCTTAAACATACTGATAAGCCTCTGGAGCAGGAAAACGTAGAGGGTTTCCCTGCTCATCGTACTGATATGGAAAAGTGTAGATGGGTGTACCATCCTGTGCATAGTGAAAAAAATAAGGACGGTTGGGATCTTGGGAGGATTGACTAACCTTGGAGTTCGATTTCTGTAGGGACAACCGATACTCCTTAGGAGAGATGTTCTCCGGAATATCAAATGCTATGTAGATGTCTTCGGGAAGTGACGCGGTCCTTACAGACTGAGTAGTAATAGCGGGTGTAGATGCGGCCACATAGACAGTAGGCCTGACAGGTACTGATGTGACCTGAGGAGATGACATGAGGGGTGTCCTTAGGGACATCCCTAACGAATTAATAACCGGCCTCGTAGACGGAGTTGATACTCCCATAGAGGCAATGATAGTCATAATCTGACTTAAAGATCTATACCCTGCTGGAAGCGAAGGACTAGGCGAAGACATGACAGATAACTCGGGGTTGTCTTCTGGGAACAGCTGGTAATCTTCACCAGACGTGGGGATTTCCTCACTAGGAGAAGGACTGGATGATCCCATATTTGAGCCTGTCGCTAGATCTTCCAAAAGACGGCAAGGACTAGGAGGAATAACAATAGCTAAGAAGGGCGATCCTGATGTAAGAGGAGGGAAATATTCCCCTACTCCAAATCCAAACCAAGTGTTGGATAAGAGAAAATTGAACTCAACTGGTCCTCCAAAGGGAAGCTCAGATAGAATCGGTCCCCCATCGGGAAACTCGGAGACAATGGGCTTCTGAGGTTCAGCAGAGGATTGAGAGACCTCTGATGAATCGTTTGTGTAAGGACTACCAGTAGATGAAACTGAGGGTTCCACCATTGTGACAGTAATGACAAGAGGAAGAGATCAAACAAGAGCACACGGGCTAAAAACCAAGGCACACAATCAAACGACCAACAAGAAAACTCTAAAAAGGGCATGTGATTGCAGGTGATTTATTTTACCACATTGAAACTTAGAAACTTCATTGTTTCATGTTTCAAGAGTCGAGAAATGGATGAAAGGTGACTCTATCTCTTTCAACTTTGAAACAAGTGTGAAAGGACAAGCGCTTGATGATCCTTTCAAATTTAATGAGTCAGAAAAGATCAAAATGACTACTCTGGTAATCTAGGCAAAGGGTGTACCAGATATCCGTGAACTGCAATATACACCTTGGTTTCAAAATGAAAAAGAAATCAACCAAGGACTTGACGTACGTGCAGGCAATCTCCCCGAATGTTGTGTCTGGTGTATCACGGGTATAAGGCGACAGACTTGGCTTCCTACGGATAAAGGATAACAACCTAGTGGGGTCTCCCTTTATACACGTGATGGTACGGGGAGCACAAGTCTGTACTAGCGTTGTCTACAGCCAATAGGCGAACGACAGCTACTAGGTTTAATGACGTCGGAACACGTCACTAGCATAGACCTCTAAATATTTCGTTAATGTTTCAATGTTGTCTTAAGGTAAATTGAATAAATTTTAGTGTTGATCTTCAATTATGTTTCAATTTCCAGGCCCTACCGAATGTTATGTCTCAAAATCCTCTAAATGCACACTACATGCCACAATGTATCATTTCGTTCGATGAATAGCTAACTATGGGAAGGTTGAGAGCTTTCACAAAATAACAAAATGATCACAAAACAACCACTAGTGTCTCTAATTCACGCTAACGAAACTAAAAGCTTTCCTTTCAGAGTTATAAATCACTAATAACACAGAAAAGTTTTCAATTTACATTAACTAATCATAAGCAAAAGAGATTTTTTGTATTCCCAATGTTAAAGAGCAAAGTGCAGTAAACAAGATGAAAACTAATGAAAAGAACAATTTGAGAAGTGATAACAAAAGAGAAAATACAAGCAAGCTCACTCAATGCCAAACACAATCAAACCTCAAATTGATAAAGAAATCCCTCAATCAAAGAGGAATCCCAAAGACTCAAATGAACCATGTAATCTAGGCCCAAACGAGACAAGGAAAAATTCGAATGAGAAAGAGACCAATCACTCAAATAACACTATAAAACAATGAAAAACCACCAAACGAATGCAAAGAAGCTACAATGAAATTGACTAATCAAACGAGAACCAAAAACTCCAACGGGAGGCTCGACACATTATAGCACCTAGATGCCCTAGGGCTAGAATGTAAAACCAATATTAGAGGGCAAACAACTGGAGGATGAAGGTCACACACAGTCAACCATGGCTCCAGAACACTCAGGCGGTCAAAACAATGACACCAAAACCACAAATCAAGCTCAGAAAGCTCAGAAAGGAGCAAACCCTAGCATCACACAGGATTGGCGCGACTGTCGGGCTGCATCTAGCGCCAGAACAGGATTGGCACAGGGGATAAACTAGCAACAAGCACCAGCTGGCGTGACTGTCAGGGAAAAAACCGCGCCAGTCGAGTTTACTAATGCAAAAAATAAAAAAGAGCAAACAGGGAGCAGATTAGGGATGGTGAAGCTAAACAAAGGTTTGACACTAGAAAAGAGCGAACCAAAAGAGTTGATCAAGCAGACAAAGACCAAAATCAACCGAAAATACAAGACAAACTCCAATAAATGTCTCCCCAGCGGAGTCGCCAGTTTTTTGGAGAGATAAATCCCCTCTATGGACAGAGGCGATCCCTACTAGCCCAGATCGGATCTAGCAACAACCGAGTCATGCTAAGACGCAGGTTCCTAATTACCAAAGACCAATATGAGACAAGAGGCCTACCTTAATTCCTACGCTGTTGTTGCTTGCAGAGAAGATGGCGCTTCCGTCCTTCGTTGTGGAAAATCATAATTCTCCCGCCTAGCACATTCGAACACCTGCACGTACACGAAGAAACAACAAACACACAAGCATAAAACCTAATACATGCAACTATGTATCAGTCAGAGAAGATACAACTCATAACACAAGACATGAACATATGAGTGGAACCATAATCGAAGTCGTTTATTATTAATCAGAACAAAGAAAGATACAACTTGAGCTCTGACGTTGGATCTTCCTTCGACAGGTTGACAGCGGAGTACGTCTCGATAAAGCTCGTCGGGAATGGGACAAGTCTCTCTCTCTTTGGCTGTCTAACGATAATCTCCTTACTACTGATTCAGCTCTATTCAGACTAGCTTGCAAAGGGAAAATGACAAGCTTATATAGATGGTGGAAGGGGAGTTGGGATCCCTACAATGGTGGGATTGGCCCTATCCTCAAGGAAGCTTCCATGATAAGTGGAAAACCACTTCCCCTACATGGAGATCCGGAGCCAAACCTCCCAACTCATTTTAGAGACTCGTTTAGGAGTTGGTTGGAATCAAACTTCCACCATTTTTTTTTTTTAAACAATCCTTATTAAGCCTGGCGCGAGTAATACACTGGGATAGAGCGCCAATTGGCGCGCCCTCTTTGGTGGATTTCCCCCATTGGCGCGAGGGCTAAACTGGCTGGTCGCGCCAAGGACAAAAGGTCTATTTTTAGGGTTTTTCATAGAAAATTGTCTTCAGGGGAATGATTGTCCTTGTCAAGGGGGATGCCATGAAAGTGGTTTTAGGTCATGTCACTGCTCACAGGTCACGGAATAGGCCCTCCAATGTGTGGGATGGGGAATTGCAGGGACGGTGACAAATTACTATGTAACAACATGGTATCAGGGGTGTGTTGATCATTGGAGGAGATTGCAATTACTGAAGCAGTTGAGTTTTGTGCTGGTGGAATTCGAATTTGCTACAGTGTTTTCTTGGTGTCGAAGTTGAGCATTCATTGAAATGTATTTCAACGGATTGCGATTGGAGTATGCCCTTGATGGGAGCTCGAATTACATAGTATGGAAGGACGGAATGGGCGGTCTTTGAATGAATATAGTTTAAAGAGTTACGAATGTTGGTATTAGAAACTGCTTCATGATGCGCTTGGCACTGCAACGCATGGAAAAAGTAGCAAAGTGTTGAAGGATTCTATTGGAAGGTGTGAAGGACCACATTGTGTCCATCCTTCACAGGAAAACCACTCCATTCTTAATGTGGAAGGCTTTGACGGACTTGTTCCAAAGCAGAAGTGACCAGAGGTAGTTGGCGCTTAAAGACAAGCTTAGAAAAATAAAAATGGAAAGCGACAACATTCAAATTACCTCCCAAAGTTTGTCCCTTTTGAGGATGGTGGGAAGTGTGGGGAGATGTGTTGATGAAATGAATACTTGGTGAGACTGGCTCTCCTTGGGCGCTGATAGTTTGCCTTAGCTCGAAGACTGTCAATGGATGAAGAAAGGCCGGGATGGGAGCGACTTTGGTCGGATCTTCGTACGGCGAGAATAAGGCGATGGGGATGGATCTTCATCGAAGAATGGTGAAGAAAAATTTCGCACGGCTCCCAAAGCTCGGAAAGAAAAAGGAATAAATCTTCGAAATCAAAGCTAAAAAGGCACAAAGCGAGGATTTGTCCAAGGTGAAATGTTTTCATTGTCACCGGCCATAGCCATTTTGCTTGTTCTTACGAAGAAGAAGAATAAAACATTATTTGATTTTATGATGCAGAGCCTTGCTTTCACGGTTTGGCTAATTTTTATTGATCACCGCGCCCGGTTTCAAGTGTGATGGTATCGGTGTGGTTTCTTGACAGTGGTGCGTCTTTCCATATGACCAGAGACAAAGATTTGTTTAGTGATCTGGAGGAAAAGGATCTTGGAGTGCACATCGATATGGGCGATGATGGTAGATACAGTGCGATTGGTATCGGGACCATTTCCTTTAAGAGGGAGTCCAATAAACCTTTCATCTTGAAGGATGTCATGCATGTTCCAAGATTGAAGAAGAATCTGATCTCCGTGGCGATGCTGGAAGACAAGGGTTATGATGTTGTTTTTAGCGAGGGAAAAGCCTTCCTTCAACATAAAACAACTGGCCAAACTAGGAGGATAGGGATTCGAGTTAAGAATCTTTATCAATTACAGGTAGATGGTTGCGCTGCAATGGCAGGCAAAGCAGAAGAAGTGGTGAGCTGAGATGAGGGCGAATTGTGGCATAGGAGATTGAGCCATCTTCACCATGGCGCTTTGAAAATTTTGTAGCAGATTTCTACCGGGATTCCCAAAGGTACACTTGTGCAGTTAAGTCAGTGAAAGGGACGTACATTGGGAAAATTTGTGAAGACCACTTTTCATGAGAAGGATAGTCGTGCTTCGGAAATCCTTGAGAGAATTCACATAGACGTGTGTGGACCTTTCTCAGTTGCTTCAACAACAAAGCACAGGTATTATGTGATATTTGTTGATGACTTTTCTCGTAAGTTCTGGATCTTCTTCATGCAGAAGAAGAGCGATACATACTCAAAGTTCTGTGAGTTCAAGGCGCTTGTTGAGAAAGAGTCGGGGAAGTAAGTGAAAGCTCTAAGGAGCGATAATGGTGGTGAATACATCTTTGGCGAATTCAAAGACTTCTATAGCAAAGAAGAAATTCGAAGAGAACTCATAGCACCTCATAACCCACAACAAAATGGGGTCGTGGAGAGAAAGAAAAGAACGATCGTGGGTGCTGCACAGGCGATGTTGCATGATCAGGGCCTTCCCATACACTTGTGGGCTGAGGCATGCAACACTACAGTTTATGTGCAAAACCGTTGTCCTCATAGAGTACTTGGCATGAGTACACCTAAAGAGGCGTTTTCTGGTAAGAAGCCTGATATTTCCCATTTGAAGATTTTTGGCTCACCTGTTTACATTCATGTGACGAAGGATGCCAGGAAGACGCTGGAGCCGACCGCAAAGGTTGGGATATTTGTGGGGTACACATAAACACCCCACAATTATCGTGTGTATTTACCAGACAGTCGGATGATTGTTGTGCGACGGGATATCAAATTTAATGAGGAGAAAGCCATGAAGTTGTCGCTTGAGAGGGAGCTACACTTGCATGTAGAGGAGGAGCTACTTGTTCCTAAATATGAGCCTCAAGATGTGGATCAACCACAAGAGGAGGTTTATGGAGTGGAAGAAACCACTCATGCAGCGCCAAACATCAGAGGGCGAAAGCGCACTACAAAAATTGAGCGATTGAATCTTGATGCATTGTAGAATGTAGGAGTTCCTACATCACAGCACAGACAGAGACAGTCACCTGACCGATTTACTGGATACATGTCTCTGATGAGCAAGTGTATCGTAACGGAGCCGTCCTCTTTCGAGGAAGCTATGGAGGATCCTGCATGGGTAGATGCCATGGTAGAAGAGTATGTTTCGATTGTCAGAAACAGTGCATGGGAGATTGTCCCAAGGCTGTAAGGGAAATCAGTGGTAGTTTCGAGATAGATCTACAAAGTGAAGCAAGCTGCTGATGGGAGCATTGAGAAGTATAAGGCAAGATTTGTTGTTCGGGGCTTCTCACAGATCAAGGGGATCGACTATGAAGAAACCTTTGCACTTGTTGCAAGTTATTCTTCCATACGGACCATCCTTGCTCTCTCAGCGCAGATGGGTTGGCACATTCATCAGATGGATGTGAAGAATGTGTTCCTCAGTGGATCATTGAGGAGGAGGTGTACATTGAGCAGCCTGAAGGATTCAAAATATTCAGCACGAGTCGCATGTGTGCAGGATCAAAAGCGCATTGTATGGGCTGAAACAAGCACCTCATGCTTGGTACACACAGATAGACAATTATTTCACTGGACTTGGTTTCGCCAAGAGTGAGGCGGATCCAAACCTATACCAGATTGTGGTGGAGGGTAATATTTTGATCATTGTGCTTTATGTAGATGATTTAATACTAACGGGTGATGAACTGTTGATACACTCATGCAAGGAAGATCTTGCAAAGGAGTTAGAGATGAAGAACCTGGGCCTCCTTCATTATTTCCTGGGATTGGAAATTTGGCAGCGGAAAGGTGAACTGTTTGTGTCTCAAGGCAAGTATGCTCGAGAGATACTATAGAAGTTTCACATGCAAGGCTGCAAGCCTATTGACACTCCTCTTTCTGGTGGTTGGAAGAAGGAGGATGCTACATCGGCAGAGGTAGTGGATGCCACTGTTTATCGACACTTGGTTGGTTCGCTCATGTATTTAGTCAATACACGACCGGACATATGTTATGCTGTGAACCAACTTTCACAAGCGATGGTGAAGCCTACCAAGATCTTTTGGAAGGCATGCAAGCATGTCCTGAGGTATCTCAGGGGCACATCTGGGTATGGATTGTGGTATAGACAGTCGGATGAGGTGAAGCTACATGGCTTCACGGATGTAGATTGGGCAGGAAGCCCAACAGAAAAAAAGATCACATCTGGAGGGATTTTCAGTATCGGATCTACAACAGTTTCTTGGTACAGCAGGAAACAAAGATCCGTGGCACTCAGTTCAGCAGAGGCCGAGTACATGGTAGCAAGTTTGGCTGCATGCGAAGTTATATGGATGAGGAAGATCTCGGTCGGTTTGTTCGGTTTTCATTTAGATCCTACTGTGATATATTGTGATAATCAGAGTTGCATTAAACTCTCGGTTAATCCAGTATTTCATGATAGATATAAACATATTGACATCTGGTACCATCATATCAGATATTGTGTGCAGCGGAGGATCATGTTGCTTTCTTACATTCCTACGGAGGATCAGGATGCAGATATTTTGACGAAGGCACTCACCAGGAGAAAATTCGAATACCATAGAGATAGGATCGGGGTGGTAGATAATCCCTATCTTGTTGAGAGGGAGTGTTGAGATTGCAACAAGATGATGAGCTTAGTGAAAAGATTTGCCTTCACTAAGTGGGCCCGCAGGCTATTTTTGGCGCAAGTCTATTTTTAGACATGTCGATCATATTCTATGAGTTGCAGGATTCTATTTGTGGATGGTTGGTCAAGTTGAAAAAATATATGGACTTATATTTTTAGACATAGTGGGTGGAATCTATTTTTAGATTTCCAGTATAAAATAGATATGTCGAATATTAATAGCTCTTAATAATATTTAGAATATAAACATTATCTTATTCTCTTGGAGCACTTTAGTTAAGTGCACAGATGCTTTATGATAACATAAGAATTATGCTAGCAACCGAGGTTTACTAGAACTGTTGCATGGAGGACTCAATTAAACTCCAGTAAGCGAGGTTATGACACGATTTGGAAAATAGTTATCGAGTTGTATTCGGTTTAACTCGATTGAACTACATTGTTCGTTGTATCTAGTCTAACTTATTGATACACTAGTGAGAGTGGAGTGAATTAATTAGTTAATTAATTCATAAATAATAAATCATTAATCAACTGAACAATACATCAATTAAGTATAGTGCATGGCAGTTTCAATGGAGACTAGTGGAGAGATAGGTGAAAGGGCGAGATAGACTATCTGTTGTGACTATAGTGATGCATTGATTGCATCACACACTCAGTGGAAATGCCAATGAGGATTGCATGAAAAAGTAGAAGAAATTCGAACTCATTCGGACATTCTTCGAGCGAAGTTTCACGATGAGCGAGGCTAGCGAGTCGCAAAGATCGGTGCACGGATTGCGAATCGGGCCCCAGTTAGTGTGTAGTGATTGTATTATCTTTGGCTTGAGTTTTATTCAGCTTTATGAAGATTGTTTACATGATCTCTATGACATATATTATATACGATAGTTGGGGTTTACGACTTCGAGCTTTCTTTCATTGACTGTTTGTGTTAATGTGTGTGAATTTTGTTGTTTCATGTGTGCATTGCAATCTTGATTTAATTTCCACAAATGATCAATGGTGGAATAGATTCTGTATTTTGCATGAAGTTAAAATAGTGTGAGATCAGGAGAATCTTAGACATATAACACATAAGTTATATAATTTCTACAAAACCCCTATACTACTGGCCCTTTCGGCAGTGACCTACTTGCGCAAGCCAAAGTCTCACTCGAAGCAGTATGGGAGGGTGTTGGAACTAGGTTTCCACACCCTGAGAGAGAGCAGGTTAGTCAAGCAGATCCGAGTTCGCAACCTACCAGGTTCACACAGGTCTATTCGTAGGCTTTCACAATATATTCAGTTAGTAACCACAATAGAGCTATTCAGATCTATTCGATACCTTCGCATCCACGTGCGTAACAACAATTATTAGTACATGATACCATAAAACGTAGCCTATAAACATATGTACTCGTAGCTCAACAGAAACCATCACAAAACCCTTATACTCACAGCTGATCATAGATATACATATGCATAACACAGATATAATTACAACATAAGCAGATAACATAAATGTATTCGTAGCTCCGAACAGATTCCAAAGGTTCACATCAACAATAACACAACAAATCTCGATCACACAGAGATACTTCAACTATATCCGCATATATTATCATTCAAACCCAGTTACAATCTAACACAGCCTACACACAAAGCTAGTAGGGTCCGCACACAGCAGGACTGAGGATCTCCGCGCACACAACCAACAGGAGTCCTTACCCAAACAACCCAAAACATATCTAACAATTTTCACTTAGCATCAGACTTAATTCTTGCCTCTTTCTGGACTCAAAATGTTCATCTATTTATATTGACTTAGTCTATGCTTCCAGTGGTCTGCAAACCGTGGTTTGCGGACTCTTGGTCTACCCTTTGACCCATTACAAAGAATTCGAGGCTTTGACCCATCCTAAAACCCCTGCGTTAGACTAATTAATACCAAAAATATACAAAAATGTACAAAATTCACAGCTTTACGGGACCCTGTTCCAACACCATGCCATTCGCCGCTCGACCAAATCCCTTGTAGACCAGTTGGCTAATGAGAAGATGGATCACCCTGATGATGGTTTGGAAGTCAGATGGTGTGTCATGACAGATGGGGTGTTGAAGAATGATTGCGAACATCTGGATGGAAAAGATATGGAAGGTAACCATGATGATAACACAATACATCAGGAGGTGGCGGGTGAAAAGGCAAACAACCAAACCCCTTAGCTTATTAATGAAATGAGATGATATGATGGAAGAGACTTATGTGGAGTCTCAGTGTCCTTTTTGCATCGTCTGGGAGAACAAGGATAATGGGATGTCAGAACCATAAGAGAATGTATACAAGAGAAGGTCTCTGGAATCTCTCAAAAAATTTGAAGAAGGTTATTCTCTTTGGGAAGCTAGAAAGAGTAATATGCAATGCATTATTGAAGAGCTGCAAACAAAGCTAGAGTTGATGAATAATGAAAGGGAATTTGAGGAAGAAAAATGCAGAGCTTGACACTGAAGTAGAGTCCTTGAAATCTCAGTTGAATGAGTTGAAATTAGAGTTTAATGAATCTATGGAACGTTCATAGGAATTGCTTGGAAACTTAGATGAGAACAGCTATTTGTGTAGTACTGAAAGAAAAAAGTTGGAAGACATTTATGGAAATGTGGAAACAGACCTTGAGTTGATGGCAAGTGAAAGGGAAACATTGACACAGAGGATAGTGACCTAGCTACTGAAGTTGAGTTCTCTAATGCCCAATTGATTGAGTATAATGTTGCACTTGTTTGCTTGGATGATGAGAGGCAGGTGCCTAAAGTTGTGTCCTCAAGCAATGCCAAGAGGCAGGAAGCTTTGATGATTGAAAATGCAGCAAAGGAAAGGAGAATTAATTGCGTTTAAAAATAGGAGCAGTTGGGCAGTACTAAGCATTTGCTTGAAGTGAAAAAGAGGATTGAAGAATCTGATGTTGAAAGTAGTAGAGTTGCCAAGCAATCCTATGAATTGAATACAATTATTTGTGGAGATCTATGAAATTGTTAAAAATTTACGCTAAAACTTGTTATAGTGAGTGAATTCCAAATTGTTAGATGGATGATCCTTCTGCCATTTTCTTTGCTCTCTTTCATGCTGCAGGCGTGCGAGGAAGGATGAGATGAAGTGGACGTTGTTAAATCTCTTCTGTTGGGATCAGACAAGGTAGTCTATGCGATGGAAGCGGGAATTAGTCTGTCTAAAAAGGATCCTGATGCACCTGAGCGAGAACTGTGTGTTGTTTTGACTCTATGATGGGTTCTTAAGATTTGTGTCTTTTGGGACAATAGGTCTGCTACCAAGTATAGTAGAATGATCAAGGTTTTGAAGGCTGGTTTAAGCCTCATCTGTCAGTTTGGTTTCTATTATGGAAAATCGACGGATTTGACATTTTTTGTAACATTATGTATCACTAATTCCTTAATATAATATAAGAATTCTGAATTACAAAAAAAAAAAAAAAATGAATATTACATCTCAAACCACACATGAATGTTTTGCATTGTTCTCTTTAATGTTGATTAAAGAGTATGCTTAAGAATTAGTAAAATTATCTTTATATTAATTTTGCATATCAGAGTTCTTTAAAACAATTTGGACAATGACCACATAAATAATATGAAAATTCATAGGTGAATTCACATGTTGCCACATTTAATGTAAAAACCTACTAAAAATAAAATTTATTTTGATTAATGACATAGAAAATAGAGTTGGAAGGAAGGAACTGATATTGGAAACCTCAAGACAAAGAAAAGCAAATAACAATCTAACTATACCAGGAGTATTTCGTAGGAAACTGAGGCAAAAAGATAACTGATAAATCAATGCAATTATATTTTGGGGTTTTTGGATTTGTATCAACTCATTTTTGAACAACTTATTCTTCTCCGACCGAGCTATTACTAATCATATTCCTCTGTCCACCTATTAAACTAGGGTAAATTTGATATGCCTGCAATGTCTTAAATTTTTTTGTTGGACCACAGGCCACAAATTCCAAACTTTCACCAAGTACTTTCATCATATGTCAATGCACTTATAATTATCATTGCCGGTTTTATGATTTAGTTTGAAATATCTGACGTAACAATGTTCAAAACTTTGATAATACTTTTATATATATCTGTAGAAGGATATGCAAAAAAGAAAATATATTTTTCCCTTGTAATGTAAGGACTTGACATGAAAATACTATTTGTGGATAGTTGGATTTCTTGGATTTGTAGAATACAGATTTGAAGGCTACTGCTTATGGTATAACACAAAAAATACTCTTTTTTATCTAAATAGCAAGGACAACTTGAGTTTTTGTTGTTTTTATAATTTCAAGGATTGCAGAAGCTATATTGACGATTTTCATTTTCAATTCCTCTTGTTGTACAAGTACCATATCACTACCACACACGAAATTGTTCTTATAGTGTCTTCCATTGAATATAAAATAAATTTTCTATTTTCTTCCTTAGAAGATACATCACCATTTCCCTATTACAAGGAGATACTTCGTTTCTACATTTATCCAAATCGTAATGATATATTGAACTTGACTAGGATGTAGTAGTCCACTCGTGATGAATGAACACTAGGGTTAGTTTGCCAAAAACAGTAATAAAAATGATAGAGATTTTGGCTTTATTAAGTTCCTCGTCATAGAGCTCAAAGATCAAAGTGGTTATAAGATCAATTGCCATTAATTAGTTAGCAGTGATTGATAAATCCATCTGCTTGATAAATTGCTTAAATGATTTGCTCAAGGGTTAACATTTAGTATAGATCTCTTAAGTTAATGTTTGAATTTGTCCAAACTGAAATTCCAAAAATAATTGCTCACACTATTACAACATTTCAACCGTGCAAAAGATTACCCACATTCTCCACCTAATTGCTCCATTTCCATATTCTAATATGGGCTTGATTCTCCCGTCTAGACTGATGAATAACACTAGAATATATTGGTTGGATCTGATTTGCAATATTAAACAACAAAATTATCAAAATATTTCTTGGACTCAAAACCTCTCAAGGGTTCTAAATTGTTCATATCTTATTCAAATGCAAGGAATCTAATTAAAACCAATTCCATTAAGGCACAATATTAATTTGAAATATAACACATTCTCATTCAAAACTCGATTGTTATTATTGCCATTAATTTGAAACTTCTGTCATATTTCACTTCTTCGAACCTCCTATTCTTCTTCACTTCTTCGGCTCTCTAATTTTTCTTTATTTCTTTGACCCTCTGTTTTTTATCAGAATTTTTTATGATCTGAACAATCATTGTATTAATATTGATATTTATATGTTTTCTTTTTTTAATTGAGCCTACTTTATAATATGTTTTAATTTTTTAACTGAGTCTACCTATAATGTTAAATGTTTATGTTTACAAACATTTATGTCTACACATCTCCCTCTATACTGTGGAGCTAAATGTTTATGTTTACAAACATTTATGTCTACACATCTCCCTCTATACTGGGCTGTGGAGAAGAACCACTCGACACAATTACCTAATAAATGTATTTTGTTTTGTTTTTAAATATGTTGACTTTTATTATTCCATGGGAAGGTAAATGTTTTACCTATCCCATAGTTATGTGTTTGTATAAAGGAGGAGGTTACTTGTGTAAATATTTTCCATTTAGAAGGTTACTTTGCTTGATACTTGTATAAATATTTTTCCATTGAGATTTTAAAAAGAATTTGTGATATAATAAAAAAATAGATTAAAGAAAATTAGATTATTATAAAGAAGTTATTAATATGAACTAATATATCAAAAATATATCTCTATTATAATTTACTCAAAACATAGCAACCATTGTTAAAACAAAAACATACTATCATAAATTTTACAATGAAAAAATTAGATTATTATAAAGAGGTTATTAATATCAACTAATAGATCAAAAATATATTTCTATTATAATTGACTCAAAGAACATAACAACCATTGTTAAAATAGAAACATACTATCATAAATTCTACAATGAAACAATGTGTTGGACATTCAAAAAAATGCTATATGACTAAAGAATTTGTCATCTCTTATAATGTCATGTGTGTGCTCATATTAGATCTCGTTATAAAAATATCAATAACTATGTCAACCTTTCTAACTTGTTAACTCAATAAAACTATGAAAATTTTATAAACACTTATCTACAATTTTTCAAGCATAGAAATAAAATTTTAAATTAAATCAATTAATTCTTTACCATTTTTTTCATAGAAAAAAACACTAAAAACTATTATAGTCTAAAAAATCACACATAAAATGTAGACTAATATTCAATAAAAAAAACATGTAGTTTACTATTAAAATCCTTAATTTTTTGGCAAATGTAAAAAATAGGCCAATTTTTAATTAAATATGTGATTTATTTTTATTTTTATTTTTTTTCAAAAAATGTCCAAAACATAACCAATTAGTGAAATTTTGCCCTTAAAAGATTCCGTGGTAGATTCCGTGGTAGGAAGAAAACCCCATTAATACATAAAGATGTATGTATGTTGTGAAAGCAATTCTAAAATATATAGATGTGAATGACATTTTGTTAAAAAGACACATAAAAGAGGTACTTTGAAGTAAAATGTTGAGTACATAGAACACTATATTAAATTTGTACTTCTATCTAGATTTTTTTTTCCCTTTGAATACACAAGCTTATAAGTAATAATGAGATTAATAGTAACTTGCCAAACCCATTAACAATTAATTAATGAAAAATAAATATGTAATAAGTAAATTTAGATTCACATATAGATAAGATAACATTCTTCTAGTCAACCACCTAAAATAAAATAAATCCAAGTAATCCCTAAGTCAACAAGAAATGATAAACAACTTTTTTTTTTTTGGTAAATTATTATTCTATATATTATTTTTATTATTATCATTTTCCAATTTTAAGGTCACTGCCAAGCGAGACACCAAATTAGTGTATGAGCCCCTTTGTTTGTGGAACAAAAGACACACTTCTTCGCAACAATTTCACTACTAAATACACAAAGACATACATACTTTACCCCTCTAGTTTTAAACCTATAACCTTTTAGGAGGAAACACAAACATCTTTCCACTCCTTATTTCCATTATAATTATAATAATAATACTATTATTATACCAAAATAAAAATAAAAACGAAAGATAAGATGTTTACCATTTCTATTTTTTTTCACAGACATGTTCACCGTTTTTTATTCACAAAAATGCACATCCCACGATGACATCGTACGGGTGAAACACTCTCTTTGTGGAGATGTGTCGAAACGGTGAAGACCTCCATCCACAACATACAAAAGTGAGAAGAAATGGGTGACCATTCCTGCTTCCATGCCTGCCGTTTAAATACCATTTTGCATACTTTAGTATATGTGAGGGTTTGGAAACTGCCTTTCAGCTGTAACACCACGGAGAAGCAAATTTGAACCCCTAACAGCAAAAATAAGCAGATAAAAGTGACACATCAACATTGAAGGTTAAGACTGAGCGATTGGTAGCATAATTGAAGAGTCCCTTGAAGACCAACATGGAGCTCAAAGATCATTTTCTATGGTTGCCATTGGGAAGCAAAAGGAATCATTGAAGTCCTACTTATAGCCAACTTTTGGATGGATGGAAGCATACTCTACACGCAGAGGGTCAACCATTATTACTCCAGGTACTTCATCCGGATATAATCTCAGAATTTGCAGACATTTTTTCTCTGTCGAGTATTCTGATGCTATATTTGTATTACAGGATCTTTGCAACTCTAATACGAACTATGATACTCTCGTCTAACCAATAGAAACCCTGCTCTCCGTCACTTTAGTACCCCTTTGCTTCTTGAAATTGGAATTGCGCTTTTCCCACAAATATCAAAACCTCCAGTGCTTATACCCATTGTAAATAAATGTTGCTCACTTGTAGAGACATTGAATAAGCTCGACATATACCTACTCAAGGAATTAAGTTGGTAATTAGGCTTGATGCAGAAGGTTACAAACTACTTCTAGAATACCAGAGGATACTAGCGAGAGCTGGAGTTATTATCTTCATTGGGGATGCCATTATAATGAGGCCAACTGGCCTACTCATTCCATTTTTTAGAGGGAAAAGGGTAGTTTGTTGCATTTTTCTTGAGCATGTGATATTACATCCCTCACATATGACCTGCCTTCACAATACTTTGCGAGATAGAGGATTGTCTCATACCTTAGGCAGGGGAATTGAACAGGGTTACAAAACGGTTAATTAACATTCCTAAATGTGCCTCAAGAAGCCTATGCATCTGCCTTTAGAGTCAAGCCTATGTGGAATATTACACTAGACTACCTGGGAGATGATCAAAGCAACACATGGTAGAGTAGATTTGATTAAAAGAGATGGGTGGCATATACATGCCAGAACGAGGTCGCTCATGACAAAAATCTGTTATTTCAGTCATGGAGAATATTGACAAAGGGAAAACATCTGAATGGAAAACAAATCATTATCGATGATTATCTAATCAATATAGTAACGAAGTCCCTAAACCAGAAGTCCCTAACTTGAGTAAAACATGTGACATAATACAAAAGGGGGCTGAAAATGAATTTTCAAACAATATACTGAACATTTGGTCAAGAAAAAATGGACTCCATAGGGATTGACAACACACAAGGTACTGCCAATTGAGAATTTGGACCTACATTGGTGAAGGTCGGCTACGGTACTAGATATAATCATATATCTTGTATAAAAAACAACCTTCTACATTTTATACATCTCACCTCAGATTTTTGGCAGCTTGGAAGAAGAAGGAATCAATGAACTTGGCTAAGATATTCCAGGAGTCAATCTGAAATTTTTTAGAAAAACGGGATATTAACAAGGAGATTAAGCATCCCAACCTATTTTGGTCTCTCATGACTCGTTCTTTGAACGCTAATGAGAGAGTTGCTCCTACTTCTACTAAGGATTCAAGCTCACGCTTTGATCCGTGAGGAAGACCCTAATGAAAAGATTGATTTTATGGAGGATATCCAAGAGATTCAAGATGTTTGGAAAAATGCGAATCATCAAGAAAGGAAAACTAGATTCCCCTTGAGGGACTCCTTGATCTTATGCAAAAGGAAAGTGAAGAACTCTCTAACTGACATGACAGATATAGAGTTCTGAGTAACAAAGAAGAATGATCCTTGAACGCTAATGAGAGAATTGCTCCTACTTTCCACTAATGCTTCAAGCTCATGCAAGAAAAGGATATTGATCCTTGAGGAAGACCCTAATGAGAAGGATGGTCCTATGGAGGATATCCAAGAGATTTAAGATGATTCGTTTTTGGAATGAAAGGAAAATCATCAATAAAGGAAAACTAGACTGCCCGTGAAGGACTCCTTGATGTTATGCAAAATGAAAGTGAAGAACTCTGTAACTGACATACCAGATATAGAGTTCTGAGTAAAAAATAAGAATTTGAAGGCCTCAAATTGATAGCAGAAACATCATCTTTAGTAGAAGATGAGGTAGTTGATTCTGACATGGAACTTGAAACTTTAAAAATCCAATTGAAAAAACAAGAAGTGACCATTGATGCCTCACAGAAAGCCTTAGATACAAGACATACTGATTGTGCAATGTGAGGGGTTGAGAAGTGAGATCTCAGATCACCAATAAAATCAGGAATGCAAGAAGTCATGGAGAAATAAATAGATGAACATGCCAAATGAATTCAACGTTTAGAACATGCTACTATTCATATATTAAAACAAGCACAGGAGTCGCAGGTAGTCATTGGTAAGCTCAACATGCATGGGGAAAATTTGAAGAACAGCCTTCTTTTGGATTTAGAAATAGTCCAAGCATAACATGCAGTGAACAAGGCCAGCATAGCGACACATTCATATTGTTGCAGTGGAACACTTCAAGAGTCTATTGTGGAATGCCCAAAAGAATGTTGTTTTGCAGGGTTGACTTAACATACAGACATGCCAAGGTCTACAACTCAAATAGGGAGGTAATTCCAATTTTCACCATTGTTTGACAGTTTAGTAAATTTTGAGATATCAAAAAAGTGTGGAAGATATGGAGTTAATTCTGGCAAAATTCCTAATCCCCTCAGGAGCTTACTGGTCACTTAAGGTGAATAAATTTAAGCAGGGTTGAATGATGGGACCCTAAAAGGATCCATCATCTCGCTATGTTATCACAATTATTACATGCCTGTATGTGCCTTAAAAATGACTTTTGATGTAAAAAAGCAATTTCTTCGGATACCAAAATCTCTTGGAGCAGCAATAACATGTTTAGACGATTAATCTGCACTTTTGGGAAAAATACAAAGGGATGAAATTGTTTCATTCACTTTCATGTGAAGGCAGCCTGAAATAAAGAATTATTATAATAGTCACATTATGTTAAGAAATTGTCAACTAGTAAAGAACAACCAACCCAATAGTTACAATGAACAATCATGACTATTCTCATACTTCGTTTCTCTGCCCTTCCTGTTCCACTTTAGAATGCAGGAGATGACAAGGAAGCGGTAAGGTTTGCTGCATAATTTGTTTTCTCCTTGTGTGAAGTGTGTTTTGGCATATTCATTGCGGCAAATTTATTGTCACTACGAAAGCCCCCTGATACTGATTTGAACTTTTCTTCTCAAATGTACGTTATCACATTTTCTCCATACTTGTCATGTCTGTTTGAAATCTTAGATTACTATTCTACTAGAGATTCATGCACATGTTTTCTCCTGAGGGGGGGGGGGGGGGTGTTGTGTACTTGCTATTATAACGAGATATATCAGACATTGAATCATAAGAACAAACTTACTGTATAGCCTATATGATGTGCACATAGTAAATTCAGCAAAGAGAACCACATTTATCAAATTTGGACTTAATTGATATTGGGCACAAAGATTTACATTAAGAGTTTTAGGAATAAAAAATATTTTAAGTTTTCAGCATTTGGAGCAACCATTGGTGCTCTAAATATGCATAAATAATGCATTTTATTGATCAAATTTTTTAAACTCGATCAAATATGGCTTTTTATGCCCTATTCAATATTGATTAGTTATCAGAATTCAATTTTGACTTCATGGGAAAACACTTTATCAACGCTGGCAACAAATGGAATGGTAAATGTCAACAGGCAGTTAACACTGTCGTAAGAAAGTAGTGCTTCTTTCATATTGACAAGGCACGTCTTTGGCTTTTGGGACGTATAGGCTCCAAACCTTCCGCATCCTCTCATTTGCATCTTCACTGATCGTTTGTCATTGTCAGCATATTCAACACTCTGAATTGCAGCTCCAGCATTATACATGTCAATGAGTCCCAGGGGAGCAAATCTAATACTATCATTGTACTCCTGCACGATTAATGAAATCAACTTATAGTTATATGTCAAGGAACTCACGTCTAATTTGCTTTCAAATCATACAAAGTCTAAATAAAGAAGGAGAAGGTTCAACCTTTATTGGACTAATTGTATAAACTTCATATTCTAAAACCTTCAATGATACGGTTAAAGATCCTCTTTTTGAGAGTCGTACAAGACTTCCTGCAAGGGATAAAGAATTAAACCTTTCAGTGAATTCGTGATCTTTAACAAATAAATCAAGCCTGCCTTTTATTGAATGCATGATCTTCCACAAATCAATCACACTATCCGATTATTTAATTTTAATGATAAATCTATCTAAAATGGAAACAAAGGCAAAGATTGCATGCAATTATTTATGCTATAATCATTATAGCAACGTCAATCTTTAACTCTTTACTAAAACCATCTATGAGAAAATTCAACTTTATGGATTGATAATAAACTGCAAAAGAACAACAAAAGCTTCATGGGTAGACATAGTTGCTAATTTTTAGAACAAATCCTCGTTGTTTGTATTGATTACTAATTAATATTATTTTATGACTCAAGCTTCTTAAAATAATAATGTAGACGTGTTATCATGAAGTGTTAAAGACCAAATTTGAAGTATGAATTTTAGTAAATGCATTTACAATCAGGGAAATTGTCTTTTCTTCTTTTCTTTTTTATTTGAAGGGGGGGGGGGTGGTGAAATTTTTGCAATCACATCACAGAAATTAACATACGTGAAACACCTAGTTAATTTTCCTGGCATTGATTCATGGAGTTCATATTGATAATAGAAATCCATGTTACTAGAAAAGAGAAACACAAAATGACATGAAGAAAGGGGGTTTTGGTGTACAACTAGAAATGCGCCAAGCCACCATCATTGCGTTTCCCTCTTTAAAGTGGCCTTGTATGAGTGAGAGAGTGGTGCTTTTAGACATTGGGGGAGACAATATTTACAACTTGTTTTATTATGTAAGGCATTTGTGGGTACAGATGGATGCCTTGCTAATTCATTGCTTCCTTATTGGGGAGGTTATGGATTAGTTGCTGTCATGGTACACCAAGTTGGGGCAATGCATGGCTAGAAGAAGACATCAAGGAATGGATGACAAAGAGACAAAATAAATTGAGTCTTACAGATAAAGAGCATGGGCCAACGTTGAAATATGTTAATGATTTCTTCCATCTTGGGCATTTTCTAGAAGTTTTGATTGCAACTATACTGGCTGCAAAAGGAATGCATGCAACAAGGATTGTCCCAATTGTTAAAGTCTAAAGAACCTAACACGTAAGTCTTTTTAGATTTCTAGTTTGATTGGTATTGAGTTTAAATTTCAAATTGCTCAAGATATTCATGTAAATCTACATATAGGAAACTTGATTGGAAAGTTCAACGATATTGCACTTTTGCAATTGGTTTTGGAGTAGGAAACAACTTCCTAGGAGTAGGAGGATAGATATTATAGTTTTGGTGGAGTTAAATTTGAATTAAATGGAAGAATTTTTTCGATGCGGAATTTAATTGTAAAGAAGATTTAGAAAAAGCTCTTTAGGAATTGTGGTATGTTTTTATAAAGATGGATCCCCACTTTGATCCAAATAATCTAGGCCCTCTATGCATATATACCTGGGTTAGATTACCTTACCTATCTAATGAATTTAGTGTGCAAGAGCTACTAGCCAACATTGATTCTCTTTTGGTGCTTCACTGAAGCTAGATCATAAAACCGTTAATTGGCAATCGACGTGAGTTAAAAGGTTTGCATAGAGATGGAGAGTGAAGGTTAAATATGAATGAATCCTATACAGGTGTACAGATTGTCATGGAGTTGTGCACCTTTCATTAGGCTAGGCTTTGGAAGTTGCTTGGACTCTTGATCGATCTTGGTGGCAGCAAGCAGCCCGGAAGGCAATCTGGACACAATGCAGAACAGAAATAAAACTAGCTATAAGTGTTGCGAAATATTTTCGTAGTGTTGAAGATTGTAACTAGGTTTGGTATTCATAATTTATATTTATTGTACTTATTAATTAAAGAAAAAGAATTTGTATTATCATTTGACATTTATTCTATTATTAAATGACTTATTAAAGCATGGGCTTCATGCTTGGGTCATATTTATTATAAGGTCCCCTTTGTGGACTTCTAGGTTAGTCATTACATATTTATATTGACCCTTCTTGGGCTTTTGAATCATGTAATTAGGTTTATTTTTGAGTAAAAAATGGTTTAGAAGCCCTCCACATCAAGTCGGCATTAAGGAGATCAAGTCGGCCTCAGAGGGACTAATTCGAACTCACCTGAAGCCTATAAAAGCAAGGAGATCGAATTCATTTGGAGCATCACTTCTCAAGCCAGTTCGATATCTACTGCATCAAGGAAAAAAATTCGAAGTGGAAGGAAGAGGCAAAAAAGAGTGCGAGTTGGGTCTAGAAGCAAGAGGGAGAGAAATCGAAATTTTGGTGAAGGAATCTCTATATTTTGTGCCCTCTCTTGGGAGATCGAAGTCTTTTAAGATTTGATGTTGCTCTTGCTGCTAAATCTGTTGCCTAGCCGAAGTTGCTGGAGAACAAGTTGCTGCTGCTGCTGGGTCGAAGATTTGGAAGGCAGACTTGGTGTGGAGGGAAAGTTTGGCTCATGTTGAGGGTGAAGAGTCTCAAAGAATACTATTGAAAGGAAGAATTATCTTGACCGGGTTTTCCCCCGAGGGGGGTTTTTCCCCGGCGTAGTGTCTATATCTTGCGTTTCTTGTTTTAATCTTCATATACACATAATATGG
Source organism: Pinus albicaulis (assembly GCA_034641835.2). Taxonomy (NCBI): domain Eukaryota; kingdom Viridiplantae; phylum Streptophyta; class Pinopsida; order Pinales; family Pinaceae; genus Pinus; species Pinus albicaulis. The sequence goes on from CM076575.1 coordinate 1,186,615,080, forward strand.
TAATTGCTTGATGAAAGATAAGATAATAAAGAAGTAAAAGAAGCCAACACACTCACAAGTAATTATCAAGATCGAAGAATCAAACCCTAATATAACTGCATTGATTCTTTAACATGGTATCAAAGCTAAGGTCAGGAAGAATTGAAGATCACTTTGTTGGCATGGATTCTTCCTCTTTGATGGACTACCTAAGGATGGGTATCAACAATATTGGAAGGTAGATCAACAAGGTCATCCATTACTTATTCATCAAAGTCAAAAGTCAAGGATTTTTGGCTGCCCTTACAAATCTCTCCATGATGACAATGTGGATCATTGATAGTGGAGCATCAAGGCACATGACAGGAGAAAGTAAACAATTGCATACACTATCAAGGAAATCATCCTCTTATGCAGTGGAATTGGGTGACAACAAAAGCTATGTTGTGAAAGGCTTGGGATCAGCCTCGCTAGAATTAGAAAGTGGATCGAAGCTGCACCTCAACAACATACTATATGTTCCAGGTTTGAAAAAGAATTTGCTTTCTATTTCTTGTTTAGAAGATAAAGGAGAAAGAATTGCTTTTGTTGATGGAAAAGTATTGGTCTAGGGCAAAGACTCTAGCATTGACAAAGCTAGAGTTATTGGAGTTTGTGAAGGAAGTTTGTATAGGGTTACTACACCATGTCCTCAAGCTTTAGTTCATATGAAAATTAGTCCTATTGAGCTATGGCATAGAAGATATGGTCATCTACACTACAAGCTTATTCCCACTCTTAACCAATTGGTTTATGGCATCCCCAATATAAAGGAAGATCATGAAGGTGTGTGCAAGGGACGCTCTTTAGGAAAGCATACAAGAAAGCCATTTCCAAATAGTGAATATAGGGCCAAATAAATTTTGCACCTTATTCACTCTGATGTGTGTGGGCCCATGTCCGATAAATCTCTTGGAGGTCCTCTCTATTATGTGACTTTCATAGATGATCATTCTAAAAAGACATGGATCTATCTTCTCAAGAAAAAGGACGAAGTATTTGAGAAATTCAAGGAGTTTCGAGTTGAAGTGGAAAACCTCACCGAAAGAAAGATAAAGGCTCTAAGATCCAACAATGGTGGGGAATACACTTCCAAGGAACTGATTGCATATTGTAAGGAAACAAGAATTAAGAGGGAGCTCATTATTCCCTACTATCCTGAACAAAATGGATTTGTTGAAAGAAAGAATAGGTCTATTGAACAAGGCATTAAGACAATGCTCCTTGACCAAGACCTATCGAAATTCTTATGGGGAGAAGCAGCCATGACAGCCGTGTACATACAAAATAGAAGTCCCCATAGAAGTCTCAAGAACATAACTCCCGAAGAAGCATTTACAGGAAAGACGCTGAGTGTGGATTACCTCTGAATCTTTGGAAGCCTTGCCTACATCCATGTTCCAAAGGACAAGCGAAAGAAGCTGGATTCTACAACCTTTAAAGGAATATTCGTTGGATTCGTTGGATTCGTAAGAATCTATATCAAAGAAAGAAGGAAAATCAAAGTAAGCAAAGATGTCATATTTGATGAGAGCCAAGCCTACAAGAAATTTCCATAGATTTCGATGAGGAAGAATCTCCTATATTCGAAGAAGAAGAACCACGTCATGAAGATCCTACTACAAATCAAGAAGAAGAAGAAGGACCAAGTGAGCCTTTTCAACCTGTGATCATCTCGACCACAAGGAAAATGCCAAATTGGTTAAAATCTACACTACAAGATGCCGAAGGACATGAAGCTCCCATAAGAACCTTCAGGGAAAGTAAAAGATCGAAGAGATACTCTGGCTATGCTGCATATATGACAAAACTCATTCAAGCTAAACCATCTACATTTGAAGAAGTTATTCAACAGGATGTCTAGAAGAAGGCAATGTAAGAAGAATACCAATCCATTATGAAGAATGGGGTCTGGGAAATCGTTCCTAGATCTAGTGACAAATCAATTGTCACATCCAAATGGATCTACAAAATCAAGCATGTTGTTGATGGAAGCATAGACAAGTACAAAGCAAGGTTTGTAGCAAGGGGCTTCTCTCAAAAGGATGGAACAGATTATGAAGAAACCTTTGCACCTACAATAAGGTATACTACTACTAGATCTTTGGTTCCATTGGCTGCTACAATTGGTTGGAATATCCATCAAATGGATGTGAAGACCGCATTTCTAAATGGGACCATTGATGAGGAAGTATACATCGAACAACCCAAAGGTTTCGAAGTAAATAGCAGGGACTCTCACGTCTGTAAACTCAATAAAGCTCTATATGGCTTGAAGCAAGCTCCTAGGGCATGGTACGCGAGAATGGATGCATATCTCCTGAGAAATGGGTTCATGAAGGGTACTGCTGATCCAAATCTCTACATCAAGGTTGTGAATAATGAGCCTGTCATTATTCTACTATATGTGGATGATCTATTCATCAATGGTGTGAAGCAAAGAATTGAAGAATGTAAGAAGATGTTGGCAGCCGAATTTGAGATGAAGGATCCAGGACTCATGCACTACTACCTGGGTCTCGAAGTATGGCAGAAACCTAGGGAAATATACTTGGGGCAAGGAAAGTACATCATCAAGATGTCGCAGAAATTTGGAATGATGGACTCCAAGCCCATGACTACTCCTATGATCACCAATCTCAAGAAGTTACAAGGTTTTGACTCAATTCTCGTGGATCCTACCTCCTATCAATAATTGGTGGGCTCCCTAATGTATCTGGTAAATACTAGGCCATATATATGCTATGCAGTGAACATCCTTAGTCAATTTCAGTTGGAACCTCGTCATGAACACTAGATAGTTGCCAAACACATTTTAAGATATCTTCGTGGTACTATACACCATTGCCTAAAATACAAGAGTAAGGAAGTTAATCTAATTGGCTTCTTAGATTCTGACTGGGGTGGCAGTGAGTCTAATGGAAGAAGTACTACCGGTGGATGGTTCAGCCTGGGGTTGCTATGGTATCATGGATGAGTAGAAAGCAAGGTCCCGTTGTCGTAAGTAGTGTTGGAGCTGAATATGTAGCAGCGTGTGAAGTAGGAAAGGAGGTTGTATGCTTAAGGAAGCTTCTGACAGACTTCTTCGAGAGTTCTCTAAGTCCTACAATAATCAACTGTGATGATCAAAGCTGCATCAAGATGTCTGGAGATCTTGTGTTTCATTCTAGGACGAAGCACATCAACAATAAGTTTCACTTCATTAGGAACTTGGTACATGATGGGGTCGTAAAGCTAGAGTATGTCCCGACAGATAAACATGTAGCAGACATACTGACGAAGGATCTTCCTAACAAGAAGTTTGGATATTTAAGAGACAAGCTTGCCCTGGTAAATATTGCTAATTGTATTGATGATAATTGTTTGGGAGAGAGATGTTGAGGCTTTGCAAGTGAAGCATTGCCTGGAAAGACATCGGGCCAACACTTTATGTTGACGTCTGGTAGGGAGGGTGGCATCGGGTGGATGTGCACCTAGTTCCCTAGGTTGGTGGTTAGTAAGTAAGCCTGATGGTACCTATAGACTCTGAAAGCTTTAGTCCATAGACCCAATTGGATAGATTTCCTTGGTTAGGAATCTAGTCCATGGCATTGCGGTGCCTAAAATTTTGCATAGTTTCACATCGTTTGAGATCTTCCCGCTGTCTATTATGAATATCTCCCTAGTTAAGAGGGAGTGTTGAAGATTGTAACTAGATTCGATCTTCATAATTTATATTTATTGACTTACAAAAAGAATTAAAGAAAAAGAATTTATATTATCGTTTGACATTTATTTTATTATTAAATGACTTATTAAAGCATGGGTTTCATGCTTGGGTCATATTTAGTATAAGGTCTTCATTTTGGACTTCTCGGTTAGTCCAGGGTTGCGGGGAAGCTTCACCCCCCCCCCCTCGTTTCCATTTTCAAAACGCGCTTCGTGCGGGAGCGTTTTGGGAGCGTTCGGAAATGAGCTCCCGAAAACACTTCCTAAGGGGAGCGTTTTCGAGAGCGCGTTTCCGAACCTGTTAAAACGCTCCCTGCCTTTTCGAGAGCGTTTCCAGAATCACGGGGCCTGACCTAACACTAGACATGTGTCTTAGTTTGACAGAGACAATTTTCTTATTTTTATTGATGGTGGGGATTGTACCAAAACCGTCAAGGTAACTACCAGCCCTTGGCCTGTTGCTGCAATGGTCTCATTTTGTTTTGCATAGGTTGAGAGTTTAGATGCAACCCCATTGATTCTTTGGTAAATTACAAAGTTTTCATAGTGTATTTGAAGGACTTACCACCATAGTGTTTTTTAAACGCCGAAAGCGGTCGGGGAGCGTTCGCTCCCAAATGCTCCCTGGAACAAAAAACGGTTCCCGCCGGCGAGAAATTTTTTTAATTCAAAAATTTGTTTTGTTTATAAGGGGGGGGGAGGGTCATTTTGTTTTATTGTTTGTTGAGTGAGTGAGAGAGAGCAAGAAGAGCTTGAGGAGAGAATTGGAGAGCGGAGCTGCAGAAGTGAGAAGGAGAGAGCAAGGAGCAAGCTGCAAGGCAACAGGAGGATTGTAAGAAAGAGGTAGGCCTTCTAATCCAATTTTGTATTTTCTAGGATGAATTTGTAGGTTGTTTAAAAATGAAAACTTGATTTTTTTTCTTGAATGTTGCATTTTATTGTGTTTAAAACTTAAAAAATGAATTGTTTTTTTCCTATGTTGCATTTCCTATTTCCATTTGGTATTTCTCCATTTGTTTTGCAGGCTAGAAACTTGAAACTTGAAACTTGAAACATCATGGCTATATCGCTAGGGATTTTCCTCATGTTGGTTCCTTTCTTTGTAATAATGGTGTTGGAGAGTAGTAGAAGAAAGAGGCAAATCAGAGAAGAGGAGGATGAAGAGGAGGGTCATGGTGGATTTGAAGAAAATCCTGAAGGGGAGGAGGATTATGTTGAGGAGGAAGTGAGGAGTGGAGAACATGAGGACACAGATTCCCCAACTAGACAAGACCAAACTCAGACACCTTTGTGGAAATATGTTCAGAAACAGGAAGGAGGGAAAGGTGGTGAAACCACTAAATTTATTTGCCCCCATTGCAATAAACAATACCATGGTTCAGACACCCGTGCGAGAAGGAACCTTTGTGGGAAAATGCCAGGGGATGGAGAAAAAAAATATAGGAATCAAAATTTGTACTAGTGTGCCAACAACACAGAGAGAGAAATATAGAAAGGAAGAGGAGGCTGCCCTACAGAGATCTAAAAGATCTAGGGGTTTCATTGATTCTTATTCAGGCCCATCATGTCATGGACAAACAAGTCCAACTTCCACCCATGCCAGTTGTTATGGAGGCAGTGGCACACTTGGATTAAGGCGTAGAACCATATCCGATTTCCTGGACGAAAGGTGTAGGAATGATGTGGATTCAAAAGTTTACCGGTTTCTATATGCTTGTGGGGTGCCATTCAATGTTCTTCGCTCACCTTATTGGCATGAAATGGTTTCTGCCATTAATGATGCCCCCAAAGGATACAAAAGCTCTGGGTATGACAAGGCTAGAACCGTGGGTCTTAATCATGAAAAAGCTAAAATAAACCATTCTTTGGCTAGAATGACAAGTTCGTGGAATGAGCATGGGGGTGCCAGTATCTCTGATGGATGGACAATGTAAAAAGAAAGCCTATTGAATATGCTTTGGGCCCATTAATAGTTTGGTGGTGCAATCTTCACCAATGACATGTGATTGATAAGACAAATTTCAAAACGAAAACGTTAACATTGTGAGAACCATTACTTGATATAATTGAAGAGCCGGGCCATGCGATGTCATACAGGTCATCACTTATAATGCTGCTAACTGTAAGGCAGCAGGAGCAATTATTGAGGATAAATACCCCAACATTTTTTGGTCTGGGTGTTTGGTTCACACAATGAACCTTTTGATGCATGATATCATCAAAAACAAACAACCTCAATTCAAATGGCTTGGTGATTTGTACAAGAGAGGTAAAAAAATGATAAAATTTGTTACAAATCATAGCAATACCCATGGGCTTTTCCGTACTCACTCCAAATTGGAGTTGTTGAAGATAACAAAGACTAGATTTTTCAGCTATTACCTTACCTTCGAGGAGCCTTTTGGAAGTAAAAATCATTGTTTGCAATGGTATCAAGCCACAACAAAAGCGAGGTATTAAAGACGAGCGACAACGGATTGGCCGAGGCAAGGTTTGAAACCATGTGGAGGAGACTGCCCTTGACCCTTTGTTTTGGGCACGTGTGAGGAAAATTTTGAATTTCACCAAGCCCATTTATCACATGATTCGGTTTGCAGGTACAAATAAACCAGTGATTGGGGAGGTTTATGAGCAAATGGACAGCATGTTGGGCCAAATAAAAGATATTGTTAAGGATAATGATCCCAACTTGTATGCTGTGATTCATGAATGTGTGTGTGCACGGTGGAATAAACTCAATGTTCCACTACATGCCTTGGCATATATCCTTACACCAAAATATTGCTCTCCATCTTGGTTGGGCCAAACTGCACCTGGAGGTGGGGTTAGGATGAAACCTCACACAGATCTAGAGGTACAAGAGGGGTACATGAAGGCATTAGACAAGTTGGTACCCGACAGGGAGGAGTGTGCTAGATTGCGCCTTGAATTAGGCAAATACTTCAGTTGCACTACTAACTTTGGTTCTTTCCATGCAATGGAAGACAGAGACAGATTTGATGCTCTCACATGGTGGGAAGCATATGGCGGCATGGGACTTTTGCCAAAGTTGGCTAAAAAAGTTCTCTCACAAGTTGTGAATACTTCTTCTGCAGAGAGGTGTTGGAGCACCTACAGCTTCATACATAATGTGAGAAGAAACAAGTTGAATGAAAACCGAGCTGAAAGCTTGGTTTATGTGCATTACAACTTGAGGTTGTTGAGCCATTACTGTGATCGGGCAAATGAGGATCAATCATACAGAGTCTGGGACAACAACCCAGAGGATGATAATTTGGAGGACGACACGGTACATATGGAAGAATTGGAAGCATAACTTTTTAGGGATGATGATGAAGCATCAACAGCACCGCCACACACAGGGCCAGTCCCACCATCTACTGGTAGCAGTGCGGGTGCGAGTGCGGGTGCGAGTGCCAGTGCCAATGCCAGTTCTCGATATCAAACTATTATTCCTTTGCAGATTCAGCCTCCACCTTCTAGTCATGGTCGTGGTACTCTTGAGAGTACTAGAAGACCACCATTTCCTTGTGGCTCGCACAAATTAGACATTTCTCATGGGCGTGGCAAGGGGCTAGCCAATAGATAAAATAGATTTGTTGTTTACTAGTATTTTCTATTTTCTAGTAGTTTTTATCTTTTATAACTGTTGACAGTTGAACAATTGAAACTTGACTCTTTCATATATTTAATGACAATTTAAGTTTGAAGTTTGAATTTGAAAGGTGAAATTTAGAAGTTGGCATTTATAAGTTTACAAGTCATTATGAATTATGAATATGATGCTTCATGAAATTTTTATGGTGATCAATGAATCAATGATGATAAATGTTATATATCAATGATGTTAAATGTTATATTTTGAATTTTGAAATCAAAGAATCAATGATGATAAATGATATATATCAATGATGATAAATGTTATATATTGAAATTTGAAATCAATGAATCAATGATGATAAATGCTATATATCAATGATGATAAATGTATATTGAATTTTGAAATCAATGAATCAATGATGATAAATGTTAGATATCAATGATGATAACAAGATTAATTTGAATCAATGAATCAATGATGATAAATGTTATATATCAATGATGATAAATGTATATTGAAATTTGAAATCAATGATGATAAATGTTATAAACTTATATATCAATGATGATAAATGTTATATATTGAATTTTGAAAGCTTGAAACCTTCAGATTGATGATTCGCGAGACTCAAAAGTCAATATGTTGTTTGCTTCCAACTTGTGGGCGTGGTTGATGAAGATTATAACTTCTAGATGATTGATGTTATATGATTCAATCTATGTTTTTATGTTTTTTATTTCTAATTCATCATTTTACATGTTTTTGTTGACATATATGCATCAATATATATATATATATAAATCTTCCCTGAAATGCTTCTGACCGGCTTCTGTAAATGGCGTCCAAGCCCGTTTTTTTCTCAAGCCCAAGTAACCTTGGGTTAGTCATTACAGATTTATATTGACCTTTATTGGGCTTTTGAATCATGTAATTAGGTTTATTTTTGAGTAAAAAATGATTTAGAATCCCTCCACCTCAAGTCAGCCTTAAGGAGATCAAGTCGGCCTCAAAGGGAGAAATTCGAACTCATTTGGAGCCTATAAAAGCAAAGAGATCGAATTCAAATGCGCCATCACTTATCAAGCAAGTTCGATATTTACTGCATCAAGGGAAAAAGTGTGAAGTGGAAGGAAGAGGCAGAAAAGAGTGCGAGTTGGGTCTAGAAGTAAGAGGAAGAGAAAATCGAAATTTTGGTGAAGGAATCTTTGTATTTCGTGCCCTCTCTTGGGAGATTGAAGTCTTCTAAGGTTTGATGCTGTTGCTACAGCTGAATCTGCTGCCTAGTCGAAGTTGCTGGAGGACAAGTTGTTGTTGCTACTGGGTTGAAGATCTGGAAGGTTGACTTGGTGTGGAGGGAAATTTTGGCTCATGTCTAGGGTGAAGAGTCTCAAAGAATACTATTGAAAGGAAGAATTATCTTGACTGGGTTTTCCCCTTGAGGGCGGGTTTTTCCCTAGCACAATGCCTATATCTTGTGTTTCTTGTTTTGATCTTCATACACATAATATGGTAATTGCTTGATGAAAGATAAGATAATAAAGAAGTAAAAGAAGCCAACGCACTCACAAGTGATTATCAAGATCGAAGAATCAAACCCTAATATAACTGCATTGATTCTTCAACACGTAGCGCCCTTTTAAAAACTTGTAGGTGCTGCGAAATATTTTCGGAGCACTTCCAGAAACTCTGTTTCGGCTTGTGGAAGGAAAAACAAGTAGCTCTCTCTCTGCAGCTCGACTCTTCACAATCTCAGCGCGTCCTCCACGCTTAGGAATGACCTCCCTCATCTCCCTTACCAACAGTTATACTCAGGCTCCCAACAAAAAAAATGTGGCAGCATTCAGACCAAAGGCTCTGCTCAGCACTCAAGTTATCCAAATTTCCACGCTCTCCTACTCAAAGAATGATCTCTTCTTGCCTTTTCTGCCCTGCAAAACAGAGATGCTGCAAAAAATATGGTTTAGGTCACATTAACAATTATGCATAATGACCAAAACTCAAAAATTGAAGATCCACAAGAACATAACGCTACAGGCCTTGGGTCACACGAATTCTAGGATGAAATCAAAGGTACACAAAAGTCAAATTGAGAGATAATAACACAGTTATGGAATGAATGTGTTGCACACTTCTTTTATTTATTTCATATGTACAGACTCGAAGGCAAGAGAAGAAGCTCCCCTCCTCCTCAATCGATACTCCTTTTATGCACAATCTTTGCAACTGATTCGCTTCCCCTTCTCTTATTCAACTTATTCAAATTCTGTATGTACATTAAATGTTCAAAATTTCCTCAAAGGTAACAAAATTTATTTTCCAACTCGACATGTTGCCAATCCACCACATTGTCAAGCCCCCCTCCATTTCTTCATCACGAACTTGGTCTAACGCTACTGCATCAGACTCCCCAGGAAGGAAAACTCGTGAGCTCCTGCTCATAAGATCCTGTATAGAGCAAACTGCCTTCTGTAGAGCTGTAGCACTCATCCATGTAGAATCCTCCATCGAACGATCCTTCAATTTCACCAAAAACTCTAGATACTCTTTTCCCCTGGTGTGCTTTGCAACTCTGGTGTCCAAGACTCTCTCAACCTCCAAACCCTCTGCCTTAGGCATCTGCCTCATCTAACTCTGTTCACTAACTTCTCCACTGCTCTCATTTGATGTAGTGGCACCTTCATCACCAGCTTGATAGGGATACAACTAAGCCACATTCAAGATAGGTGAGATACCTAGGTCCATAGGTAACTCCAGTTCATAGGCATTTGCAAAAAATTTCTGAGTATTCTCTAAGGTCCTATTTTCTTCATTTTGAGCTTGTTATGCTCTCCTCTTGGGAATTTCTCTTTTCTCAGGTGTGCTCAGACCATGTCCCCTACCTCAAAGTTTACCTCTCTTCTTCTTAAATCTGCTCTTTGTTTGTATTTGTGGTTGTTGTCCTATAGTTTCTGTTTTATTACCTCATGTAATTCACTCATTGCTACTACAAAATCCTCCCCATCAACACTCCTATACTCAATTTTGTCCAAATATCTTAGCTCACAAACTCCTCTAGGATGCATTCCATAAAAGATCTAAAATGAACTCTTCCTAGTGCACCTATTTGGCGAATCATTGTATGCAAACTCAGCTTGAGATAATACCTGATCCCACTGCTTGGGATGCTCTCCCACAAGGCTCCTCAATATGTTTCTGAGACCCCTGTTCACAACTTCAGTTTACCCATCATATTTTGGATGATAGGTTGAGCCGAAGTTCAATTTTGTTCCAAGCATCTTCCACAAATTCCTCCAAAAATGTCCCGTGAACCTGGTGTCCTCATAAGAGATTATACTCTTTGGCAAGCCATGCAATCAGACAATCTCATTGAAGAACAAATGAGGCACATGCATAGCATCACTAGTCTTGCAACATGGGATAAAGTGAGCAATCTTTGTAAATCTGTCCAGAACTACAAGTATAGAATCCTTACCTTGTTGCGTCATCGATAAACCCAAAACAAAGTCCATACTCACCGAGTCGCATGGTCTGGTAGGAATGTGCAAAGGAGTATATAGTCCAACACTCTGACTCCTCCTTTTCGCATGTTGACATACTTTGCATTTGCCTACATATTTCTGCACATCAGCTCTCATGTTTGGCCAAAAGTAGAAGTGTTAAAGCTGCCCAAATGTCTTGTCCACACCAAAATGCCCTGCCAATCCTCCATGTGCTTCTCTTGCATGAGATTCTCTCTCATGGAACAACGAGGGACACATAATTGATTGTTCTTGAACAACGAACCATCTTGCAACATAAACTCCCTCCATGGGCTGCTATCTCTGCTCATGGGGTTCTTGCATGCTTCAAAGGCCTCTCGAAAATCAACATCATCCTCATACAAGCCCTTCAAATAATTAAAGCCCAAAATCTGCACATGACACTCTTGCATGATCATTCTCCTCCTGCTGTTAGGTCCCTATATTACTAATATAGTCCCTTATTGTTGTTAGTGTAACCCCCTTATTGTTATTATTGTACCCCTGTAACCCCCATATTGTTATTATTGTGCCCTTAAATTATTATTGTTAGGTCGGCTAGGATTACATTGTGGTCCCATGGACTCCTATATATAGAAAGGAGGTTTTGTAATTTGTATCATCCAAGAATGTTCATTCATGTAATGTATTAGAGGTTGCCTCCTCGAAGTGGCTTATTTCTAAGGCGATGATATATCTTTTCTTCTATTTTTTGAGCTGGTTTCACAACATTTGGTGTCAGAGCTTTGGATTCTAGGGTTTCGCTGCCCCAAACAAGTCATCGTGGCATTTTCGCTATAATTTTTTTTCTACGAAGGTTCAGAAGCTGAAATTTTTAGAGTGTGAAGCCGAAAACCCGAGGAACATCGTCGCACAATTTCAGAGCTTGGTTCGCAATATTTCCGGAGATATGATCTGTGGAAGTTAGGTCTTTTTGCAGGCTCCTGAATTTAACCTAAACAGGTCATTGTGGCATTATCGCTATAATTTTTTTTCTACAAAAGTTCAGAAGCTGAAATTTTTAGGGAGCGAAGAAGAACTCCTGAGGAAGATCTTCGCAAAATTTCAGAACTTGGTTCGCAATATTTTTGGAGATATGGTCTGTGGAAGTTAGGTCTTTTGCAAGCTCCGAAATTTCATCTCAAAGAGGCAATTGTGGAAAAATCTTCATAACTCTCTCTCTGAGCATCAGATTGGAATTCTGTAAAAAGTGGCTGCAAGTACACGGACTATAGTTTTCACTATATCAATTTCAGAGCCGAAGGAGGAAACAGTGACATGTGGCAGGTCGTACAAGTTCGCTCTACTAAACCAATCCATAATTAGGTCATCATAGGAGATTGAACATAACTTTGTCTTCAAGAATCCAAATCAGGTCAAACATGTGGCATTCGAAAGAAGATTCAGAGGGCTATTTTAGGGTCAAATTTCAGATATTGAAGATCCAAAATCACAAAGATAAATCAGTTTCAATATTGAGCTCCTCAAAATCAAGAAAAATGTGTATTTTTTTTCAAATTGCATAAGTCTTTTTTGAAAAATCAGTTCTAGGTGATTCCAAAGGCCTATTGAGCATAGATATCAGTATTGGGTTCTAAAATGCCTCCTGAAAAGAATTCAACACCCATTAAGCCTTCAGAAGACTCTACTATGACTCATGAAGACGAAGAAATGCAACATGAGATATCAAAAGTTCATGAGCAAGTGCACCAAATTTCGCTATCGCAAAGAGCAACAAAAATGAAATGGATGGTTTGAAGAAAGTCGTGGAAGCTAAGATGAATGGTTTGGAAGCTAATATGGATGGCAGGGAAGTTGGCATGGAAGCTAAGATGGATGACATGGAAGCTAAAGATCGATGAAAAAATGGAAAACATGAAGAATGATCTAAAAGTAGACATCGAAGGTTTGACAAAGTTGATACAACAAATGTTTCCTAATGGTGAAAAGATAGTAGAAGAAATTCATGATGAGAACAAAATAAATGTTAATCGTGATTTCATAAACTCTAATGTTGGCAGGAAGAACCACCATATTCCAAAAATGGTTATGAGGAAGTTTGATGGAAAGGATCCTGTAATATGGATACTACAGATGGAGCAATATTTTGATCTCAATAATGTGCAAAACACACAAAAGGTACGCATTGCAACTTTACATTTAGAACAAAATACATTTGTATGGTATCAATGGCTTTGCTCCCGTAAAAAAATTGTCACTTGGTCAATTTTTACGGAGGAAATGATAGCACAATATGAGGATACAAAGAGCAACACCTTCTTTAGCCAATTGATAAATCTCAAACAAAAGGGTTTAGTGGGGCAGCACATTGAGGACTTCCAAAAATTGAATATAAGGGTAACTGATATTCGAGAGGAACACAGGATTGATCTCTTCCTAGGCACTTTAAAGGATAACATCCAACATGAAGTTCGCGTTTTGGAACCTGATTCATTGGAGAAGGCATTCGGGTTGGCAAGAAAAGTTGAATGTAAAATTATGGCGACAAGGAAGCCTACCACTCAATTCTATAAAGAAGGAAGTGTTGCTACGCCTAGATTTCCACAACCTACAAGGTTGACACCACAACAATTGGAAGAAAAAAGAGCAAAAGCGCTTTGCTACAGTTGTGATAGCAAATACACTAAAGGTCATAAGTGTGCTGAGAAGAAATTATTTTACATAGATTGTGAAGAGGAAGAAGAAAATGAACAAGAAGAAGATATACACCAGGAACCAACCCTAGAAGAGGAAGAAATGAATCTGACCATATCGTGTAATGCACTGGAAGGAATTACCACTCCTCAAACTCTCAAGATAGAACGAAAAATCAAGAAGAAAAAGGTAATAGTGTTGATTGATTCAGGTAGCACCCATAATTTTATTCATTGTAAGGTAGCCAAGGAATTAAATTGTTTCCTATACCCAGCACCAGAATGTCAAGTGATGGTTGCAAATGGAGGAACTATAAATTGCTCTGGAAAATGCCATAATATCAGGCTAGCCATGGGGGAATATGTGTTGACTAGTCCAATGCTTTCCATTCCTATGGGAGGTGCTGATGTTGTACAAGGAGTACAATGGTTACAATCTTTGGGGACGGTATCTTTTAATTTTCAAGAACTTTTCTTGAAACTTTTTTCAGAAGGAAAGGAATTCGAATTACGGGGTATTGAGGGGAAGCGAGGAAGGATAATAAGCTCTAATGTCATGACAAAGCTTCTAAAGAAAGAACAGCGAGGCGTAATTGCACATTTATGCTCACTAGAAGTTCCAACATCAAAATCATCTATTTCTGCAGATCTCCAACAAGTCTTGGACAATCATTCCAAGGTGTTTGAAACTCCCAAAGGACTCCCACCTATTCGTGATCATGATCATGCTATTCATTTGATTCCAGGAAGTTTTCCTCCAAACATCCGGCCTTATAGATATCCTTACTTCCAAAAGAGCGAAATTGAATGCATGATTGCAGAAATGTTAGAGGCGGGTATAATTCAACCTAGTCAAAGTTCTTTCTCTGCTCCTGTAGTATTGGTACACAAGAAGGATGGATCATGGTGAATGTGTCCGGATTATAGGGAGCTCAATAAACTCACCATTAAAGATAAATTTCCCATTCCTGTGATTGATGAATTATTGGATGAATTACATGGAGAAATTTATTTTACCAAGTTGGATCTTCGTTCGGGATATCATCAAATTAGAATGAAGACTGAAGATATTCTGAAAACAACATTTCGAACTCATGAGGGTCATTATGAATTTTTGGTCATGCCTTTTGGCCTTACCAATTTACCTTCTACATTTCAAGGGTTGATGAATTCCATTTTCAAACCCTTCCTTAGAAAATTTGTGCTAGTATTTTTTGATGATATACTAATCTACAATAGGTCTTGGAAGGATCATGTTGAACATGTTGATAGGGTGCTCAAACTATTGCAGGAGAAACAATTATATGAAAAAAAATCCAAATGTTTCTTTGGAGTACAAGAGGTGGAATATCTGGGTCATATTGTATCTCACGAGGGTGTTAAAGTAGACCCTAACAAAATTAGAGCCATTAAGGAATGGAAAGTCCCCACAACCATAAAGCAGTTGCGAGGATTTCTCGGGTTAACGGGGTATTATCGCAAGTTTTTTAAGAATTATGGGAGAATAGCAGCACCTCTAACAACATTATTGAAGAAAGATGCATTTTCATGGACTCCTGAAGCAACTAAGGCCTTTGAACATCTTAAAGAGGCAATGTGCCTAGCACCGATCTTAGCTACACCAGACTTCACAAAAGCCTTTATTGTGGAATGTGATGCCTCAGGAAATGGAATTGGTGATGTTTTAATGCAGGAAGGAAGACCCATTGCTTTTGAAAGTCGTCCAATCAAAGGAAAGTATTTACAGAAACCTATTTATGAGAAGGAAATGTTAGCAATACTACATGCACTAAAGAAATGGCAGACTTACCTAATGGGAAGACACTTCAAGGTAAAAACCGATCATGATAGTCTTAAACACTTTTTGGAACAAAGACTATCATCAGAAAAGCAGCAAAAATGGGTCACAAAGATGTTGGGTTATGACTTTGAAATAATCTACAAAAAAGGAAAGCTTAATGTTGTTGCAGATGCACTCTCAAGAAAAAATGAAGAGGTGGAAGCATTGCTTTGTGCCATTTCTATTATCCAACCAGATTGGATAACCAAAGCAAGGGATGAATGGAAGAAGGACGAAGAAGTGTGGACACTCATTCAAAAGTTGCAGCAAGATCCTAGTACATCTAATACATTTAGTTGGAAAAATGTTTCCTTATGGTACAAAGATCGCTTATATCTTTGTAAGAATTCCCAACTAAAACAAAAGATTATTTTGAAATTGCACACTTCTCCTTTAGGAGGACACTCAGGCTTTTTAAAAACTTACCACAGGGTGAAGAAAGATTTTTTTTGGGATGGCCTTAAATCTGATATTCAAAAGTCTGTGGCGGAATGTTTGATTTGCTAGCAGAATAAAGTTGAGACAATTAAGACCCCGGGTCTTCTACAACCTTTATCCATTCCAAGTCAACGTTGGGAGGAGATTTCAATGGATTTTATCACAGGTTTACCTAAGTCCGAAGGAAAGAGTGTCATCATGGTGGTAGTGGATAGACTTACCAAGTATGCACACTATTGTGCATTATCTCATCTATTTAAAGCAAGTACAGTTGCTACTACATTTATGGACACAATTCAAAAGCTACATGGAAACCCAAGGGTTATTGTGAGCGATAGAGATCCCATTTTTACTGGAAATTTTTGGACAGAGTTATTTTCTTGTTTGGGTACTCAATTAGCTCATCTTATCATCCTCAATCCGATGGTCAAACTGAGATAGTAAATAAATGTTTGGAAGGATATCTTCGTTGTTTTGTATCTGATAAACAAACACAATGAGTCAAGTGGTTACCTCTCGCTGAATGGTGGTATAACACCTCCTTCCATACTGCAGCAAAAATGACCCCATTTATGGCACTTTATGGATATCATCCACCGTCCATCACATCATCTTTAAGAGAAAATTCGAAAGTTCAAGCAGTGGAAGATCACATCGAGCATCAACAAGAAGTTCTCCAACTCTTAAAGGATAACCTGAATTTGGCACAAAATCGAATGAAACAACGGGCAGATCAACATCGCAGCGAGAGAAGTTTTGATGTAGGAGATTGGGTATTTTTACGGCTACAACCATACAAACAAATGTCCCTCAAGCAAGCTAAGAAGGATAATAAATTATGGCCAAAGTACTATGGTCCTTACAAGGTGTTGCAAAAGATTGGTACTATGGCATACAAATTGGAGCTTCCTGCTTCTTCACGAGTGCATCCGATTTTCCATGTTTCATGCAGCAAAGTTGCTATGGCATACAATTGGAGCTTCACTGCTTCTTCAGGTGCATCCAGTTTTTCCATGTTTCATGCTTAAAGAAGGTTATAGGTGAAAATATTCCGGTTCAAACAATATTGCAGAACTTGATGGGGAAGGGAAGAATGATATTAGGAACTTCAGAAGCGGTCACGGAAACAAGAACAGCTGACTACGAATCGATCAATTTGAGATCTCATTAAGTGGAAGAACTTACTCTTTGAAGATTCATGGGAGGATGAAATTTTATACGAGTACCCCAGAGCTACTCGGCGTTGGGAGACAACTTACTTTTTTTGAAGGAGAGGGCATATTGGGTCCCTTATTTGCTAGTATAGTCCCTTATTGTTGTTAGTGTAATCCCTTATTGTTATTGTGTTTTTATTAGCTTCTTCTATTGTTATTATTGTGCCCTTAAATTATTATTGTTGAGTCGGCTAGGATTACATTGTGGCCCCATGGACTCTATATATAGAAATGAGGTTTTGTAATTTGTATCATCCAAGAATTGTTCATTCATGTAATGTATTGGAGGTTGCCCCCTCGAAGTGGCTTATTTCTAAGGCGTTGATATCTCTTTTCTTCTATTTTTGGAGTTGGTTTCACAACACCTGCTCAAAGCATCAACTACCTTGTTCTCTTGTCCACTCACATGTTTCAGAACAAAGTGAAACTTTGTAGGAATTCCACCCACTTGGCATGCTTATGGTTCAACTTGAGCTGCTGCATTATATACTGTAATGCAAAATTGTCAGAGAACAAAACAAACTCCCTGGGCATCAAATAGTGCCTTCAATGCTTCAATTGCTTGAACCACCGCATAGAATTCCTTGTCATAAGAGGAGTATTTCTACTTTGAGTCATTCAACTTCTCGCTAACTCAATATTGCTCCAATGGATATACCATTAACATCACATCTGACTGGGAAAAGTTGATTGAAGTCAAGTAGCTTCAACACCGGTTTCTTAGTGATCTTTTTCTTCAAGAGCTGAAAGCTTTTCTCTGTTGTTGTTGTCGAACAAAATGGATGTCTGTCCTTCTTGATTGTCTTAATGATGGGTGCACAAATACCACTGAAATTCTTGATGAACTTTCGATAGAAGCTAGCTAACCCATGAAAACTCCTAACTTCGAAAATGCTCTTGGGTTAAGGCCAACTCACAATTGCCTCTATTTTCTCTAGATCCATTTTCAGCTCATCCTTTGAAATGACAAAGCCTACATATACCAAATCAGAGCTCATGAAAGTACATTTATTCAGGTTAATCAACAATTTTTCTTGTTGCAGCTTTTCTAGAACATACCTTACATGCCTAAGGTATTCTTCCTTTGTTCGGCTGAAAATCAAAATATCATCCAAATAAACAATAACAAACTTACCGACGAACTCCTTCAAGACCTTGTTCATCAACCGCATGAATGTACTTGGTGCATTTGTCAATCGAAATGGCATGACCAACCATTCATATAGTCCGCTATTGGTCTTGAAAGTTGTCTTCCACTCGTCTCCTTCTCTGATCTGGATCTAATGGTAGCCACTCTTCAAATCAACCTTTGAAAAGTAGGCCATACCACTCAAACAATCCATCATGTCATCCATCCACGACAATGGAAATCAGTACATGATTGTAATCTTGTTAATTACTCTGGAATCTATGCACATCCTCCATTCTCCATCTTTCTTTGGGCTAAGCACCATAGGAACAACACATCGATTCAGGCTCTCCCTTATCAATCCTTTGCCCAGTAGCCCTCGAACTTGCTTCCTTATCTCCTCATTCTCCTTGGGTGTCATTCGGTAAGCAACTTTATTCAGAAGGCTTGCTCCTGGTATCAAGTCTATGTGATGGCTGATACTTCTCTTAGGTGGAAACTCACTTTGTAAGTCATCTACCACGATATCACTAAACTGATGCAACATCCCTTGAATCTCAACAAGTAAATCTGTAATTTCAGTGTTCAGAAGTATTACCTTTGGCTTGCAGACCACTGCAGCTGACCTTTTATTCCTCCATTTGTTGCTAAAATTCCTTTACTCCCAACAACAGTGCTTTTGAGCTACTTGTCCCAATTGTACTTTCTTCCTTCAATGCCACAAGGGTATGCTTGATGTTGAAAAGTGTAACTAGGTTCGGTCTTCATAATGACTAGTAATTATGAATTTATGTAATGAAGAAGACACAAATAATAAAATGTATTTTGCATTTTCTTGACTCATGGGTTTCATGAGCAAGGAGTTTTTATTATAGACTTCTTCTTGATGTCTTTAGTCTTGTCATAAATATATATAATTAAGAGTCACGCATATGAAGAAGTGTTACACTTATGAAGGACAAATATTGATGTAATTTGTATGCTCCAAGACCTTGTCTAAATGCTCCACCAAGTCAGCTCAAAGTATGATGCAAATACTCCTTGAAGAAATCGGCCTAATAGCAGATGATCAAGTCAGCCTAGAGAAGGTAAGATTGTCCCTATATATAGACAAGTCTGCGGCCTCATTTAAAATATAGATTTTTCGGATCAAGTTCTGAGATTGGAATATGAAGAGGAGGACTATAGTTGGTGTAAATCTAAAAGGATAAACAACGAAGAAAGATAAGGATGCTATATCTCTATCTCGGTCAAGTTCTTTGGAAGAAGTGCGAAGTATAGTCTGCAATCCAGTGCGAGAAAGGTCAAGGGTTGTTACAGTATGAGACAAGTCTACACTCTAGTACTGAAATCAGTGCGAAGTAAGAAGACTCTACAGCATGAGGAAAGGGACTGCAAGGCGTGCAAAGAGAGACAATATAAGTCTCTGTCTTGATCTCAGATAGCTCAAAAAAGGATCAAATTTATACACAACGTAAAGGAGGGTTTCCACTATAAGAAAGAGACCTTGATATGGTGTATCAAGTGTGTATAAAGAATAACCGAAAGGAGATATCTAGGAGGCCAAGTATTGATCTAAAGAAGGCAGAAAGGAACATATTGTCAAGGGTTGTTAGACTAGGGACCGAGTTCCCTATTGTTGGTGCAGAACGATGCAGAAAATGAGATCATCATAAGGAGCCAAGAAAGAGCAGTGACAAGGTCTTGGAGGCATACTGGTGTCAAGGGTCTATGTCATGGTCATGGTACTTGTCAATTAAAGATATAGAAGAAGAATTACTTTCGGGTTTTCCTCTCCAAGAGAGAGAGGTTTTGGCCCTGGATTGAAAAGCCAAAAATTCAGTGTCTCTTGTGTTTTGATAATTGACTCGATGAAAGACATAATAAGCTAATGAAGACAAGATCTAAGTAATAGAAGCATAACAAGTATAACACAAGTAGTTATCAAGTAAGAGAATTGAATTAAACTCTACCTTACCAAATTCTCAACGATTGATACCATCCTTTTCAAACTTGTAGGTGTTGCTCTCTCCATTACGCACCACTTTCCTATCAAATTGCCAGGGTCATCCCAAAAGAACGTGGCAGACATCCATTGGCATGATGTCACAAAATACCTTATCTTGATATCACTTATTCTCGTGATTGACTTCAAATCATCTTTTGCTGAAGACATTATCAAACCATCATCATCAAGGATTACATGTGATCTAGCTCTTTTCACATCTCTTAAAGAAGCCAATCTAAGAAGGAGCTCTTGCTATTATCTATATCATTAACAACAAGGAAGATGGTAGAAGAAGAGAAACATCTATTCAAGTAAGTATCTTTATGACTTCATCTGAATCTATCAAAATGTCTTTTTGCAAAGAAAGCAACAAAATGGTTGGGGTTTCAAACTTTCTTGCATGGAAGAAAAGGACAAATCTAAATCTTATTGAGAATGAAGTCATGCCAAATACATGAAGGAGACATAAGAGCCCAGAGGATTCTTATAAAACCCATAAAGGACTCTCTCCTCCCCTATGTATCAAAACTAGAATTTTCAAAAATATATGACAAATTGGTGGAGCTATTCTCAGAATTGGGAGAAATAATGTCTGATAGACAAATGAATATAGTGGTATTGAATGCTCTACCTGAGGAATGGGGAAATATCACTTCAAATATCTATGGGAAGAAAGAAGCAACACCATTTCTGGATCTATGGTCTCTATGCAAGATAAAAGAGACGAGGTTAAAAGCTAAAGTTGATATAGGATCAAATGAAGAGAATCAAGCCTATGTTGCCTTGTCAAGAAGAAAGGGAAGATTCAAAAAGTTTGGTCCTCGGAAGAAAAGGAGAAACATGGTTAAGATACGATGCTATGAATGTAATGAAAGATTGTCCCAAATTTAACAAGGACAAGAGGAAAAATGGAGAAGCCCATATTGTCGGAAAAATGGAAGAACCAAATTCAAAGAAGCCTAAGAAAGAAGAAGTGAAAGATCTCTATTATTGAGATCATCTTCCTCTTCAAGAGGTATCTGTCAGGTTGTAAAATAGTATGTTAGGAAGCATTGTGTATTAGATGGATGCATCTCCTTAGAATTGGTATCATGATGGAAGCATTGAAGGAGGAGCACTTGTCATAGGAGGATGTTTAAAACATATATGTGACATCTATGGTATAAAAATGGCTCTTAGGAACCTCACTGAAAACAACATTTATGTAAGGAAGCCATCTAGATCAAGTGTCACCATTCAATAATCAAAGGGTCATCATTCAATAATCAATGTCGAAACAGGTGTTGACATTTTCTAATGGAATCCTCTTTGGATTCACTAGTTAGAAAGAAAGCAAAAGGTTTCTTCGAGAATTATAACTTGCAGAATTCTGGGATTAAAATATGATGACATATTAATGAAGCAGATCAAGGGAATGAAACTCTTCATTCTAAGGAAACCTACTGCAAGATGACTCGAAAGGAACAGAATGAGGAACATGTATATATATGCTGACATTGGATGCTATGAAGTCATGTCATGTGGTTGCAGGTAGTATACTTCTATCTTCAGAAGTATGATCAAAATAAAAATCAGAAATTATTCCAATGCATAGGTTGCCAAAAGGCATGATCTACACTAGATGAAATCAACATAATATGTCCTCATATGGAATATGAGGTGATTATACATTATCAATGAACTGCACTATGGAAGTTCTCGGGAATGAAATAAAACTGTGTGGAGAAATAAAAGGAAGAGATCATGGGAAGTACAACCATGGAAAGAAGCAGTCAACATCCAAGGAAGCCAAGAAGACTTGACTAGAAAATCTCCTCGAAAGATATGTAGACTCTAATAGAAGTCTGGAAAAGATGGAGACCCTTAACAATACATATCTTTAGGAGATGTGTCAATCTGTAAACAAAGGATGTCGATGCCTACAAGAAGATTTCATGGTGAAAGATCATCACTAAGGTAACTTTTGATTTAAAAGTTCCTATTTATAATTAATCAATATCTGATGAGCTTATGCAGGGCTGCCAAAGGGAAGTTTATGTCTTCCACAATTGATAACCATATGGCAGGATGAAAGATCCTTGAAATAAATATGGTCCGAAGAAGAGCAGCATGACATGAAGCTAGACCAGATGAGAAGATTAATGGATCACTTTCTGAAGACATGACTCGTGGATGAAAGTGATGGATGACCTGTGCCCTATGAAGAGATCCCAAAGTTGAAGGCTCCTCAATTCATGACATCAACGGAAGGAGTCCTTCATGAGCAATTGGATGTTTTCATCATTGCTGTTGCAAGTCTTTGATTAAGAGGGAGCCTAATAATAAGTTTCTTACTTGGAAGAAACTCCATAATTCCTAAGCCAAGAAGAAAGCTTAGGTACATTCTTTACAAGTTTATTCCTTTGTGGAATATGTTCTCTCTAGTTGAGAGGGAGAGATAGACATGTCATTCTGGTCTTCACTTGGAAAGACAAGAATGGAGGATTGGGTAATTATCTGGCATCTGATACTCTTTTGGGATGTATTAGGGAATCCATGGAAAGAGTAGTAATAAAGGGAAGAATATTCTTTGAGGATTAGCTATCTCGATAAGTATAGTCCTATGAGGTCATACTCAGTGAACACTCGGGTGGAGTATGTACCTTGGAGACAATGCTGAAGGTGTCTATAATCATTGGTCTCGCCAGTATTGTAGCTCATGGTCTCGTGGAGAGATGGAGTTGTTAGTCAAGGCCTTGCACTGTAACAATGCTGGATAATATGATGCTATAAGATATGGATTACCAATCAAATTCTTCTTATAAGATTCTTCAGATTGAAAGTGACCATGTACCATTATGAATACCTCCCTAGTTAAGAGGGAGTGTTGAAAAGTGTAACTAGCTTCGGTCTTCATAATGACTAGTAATTATGAATTTATGTAATGAAGAAGACAAAGATAATAAAATGTATTTTGTATTTTCTTGACTCATGGGTTTCATGAGCAAGGAGTTTTTATTATAGGTCAAAGAAATGTTCTTGATGTCTTTAGGGGTTTGTCATCTTGTCATCAATATATATAATTAAGAGTCACATATATGAAGAAGTGTTACACTTATGAAGGACAAATAGTGATGTAATTTGTATGCTCCAAGACCTTGTCTAAACGCTCCACCAAGTCGGCTCAAAGTATAATGCAAATACTCCTTGAAGAAGTCGGCATAATAGCAGATGATCAAGTCGACCTAGAGAAGGTAAGATTGTCCCTATATATAGACAAGTCTGCGGTCTCATTTGAAATATAGATTTTTCGGATCAAGTTCTGAGATTGGAATACGAAGAGGAGGACTACAGTTGGTGCAAATCTAGAAGGATAAACAACGAAGAAAGATAAGGATACTATATCTCTGTCTCAGGTCTATTACATCTCGATCAAGTTCTCTGGAAGAAGTGCAAAGTATAGTCTGCAATCTAGTGCGAGAAAGGTTAAGGGTTGTTACAGTATGAGACAAGTCTACACCCTAGTACTGAAATCAGTGCGAAGTAGGAAGACTCTACAACGTGAGGAAAGGGACTGCAAGGTGCGCAAAGAGAGACAATATAAGTCTCTATCTTGATCTCAGATAACTCAGAAAAGGATCAAAGTTATACACAACGTAAAGGAGGGTTTCCACTATAAGAAAGAGACCTTGATATGGTGTATGAAGTGTGTATAAAGAAGAACCGAAAGGAGATCTCTAGGAGGCCAAGTATAGATCTAAAGAAGACAGAAAGGAACATATTTTCAAGGGCTGTTAGACTAGGGACCGAGTTCCCTAGTGTTGGCACAGAACGGTGCAGAAAAGGAGATCAACATAAAGAGACAAGAAAGAGCAGTGACAAGGTCTTGGAGGCATACTGGTGTCAAGGGTCTGTGTCATGGTCATGGTACTTGTTAATTAAAGATCTAGAAGAAGAATTACTTTCGGGTTTTCCTCTCCAAGAGGGAGAGGTTTTGGCCCTGGCTTGAAAAGCCAAAATTCTGTGTCTCTTGTGTTTTGATAATTGACTTGATGAAAGACATAATAAGTTAATGAAGACAAGATCTAAGCAATAGAAGCATAATAAGTATAACACAAGTAGTTATCAAGTAGGAGAATTGAATTAAACTCTGCCCTACCAAATTCTCAACACTTGAAAGTTGATACCATCCTTTTCAAACTTGTAGGTGTTGCTCTCTCCATCATTCACCACTTTCCTATCAAATTGCCAGGGTCGAACGTGGCAGAAATCCATTGGCATGATGTCACAAACTACCTTGTCCTCATATCGACCTATTTGGAACTCCACTTCACTTTGCTCACTTACCAACAATTGGTGACCTTTCTGCAACCATGACACTTTATATCGTGTTGGATGCTTCAAACTTTTTAATCCAAGTTTTTCCACCATTTTTGTGGAAACTAGATTGTCAGTGCTCCCACTGTCAATCACCACTTTGCAACATTTTCCTTTGGCCTTGCAAACAGTCCTAAACAAGGCTTACCTCTGTGCTGGTTCAATAGTCTCCTTGGCTGGTTTCAATAAGACCTTATTCATCATTAACGCTTCTCCCGTCTCTGGTGCATTTTCTGCCATAGGTGTCTGTGCTTCTGCTGCTTCCGGCTCAGTTATGTATGCATCTCTTTGTCCTCCTTTTTCATTCTCAAGACACTCAAAAGATCTGTGACCCAACTACCCACATTTATAGGATTGGTAGACAGTCTCTCTGCCTCTTCCTCTACCTCTATCTCTCCAGTAAGGTCTTCCTCCTCTGGAGTCACCTTCTTTCTCTTGCTATCCTTGTTGTCTTGGGTTATTTGCGTCATTATTTTGCGCTGAAGTATTCCCTCTTCCAGTTGCTTTTCCTTTTCCTCTAGCGAAACCATGACCTCTGCTTGAATTCCACTTCCTCGTTATCTTCTCTTCTGCCTTCAAGGCAAACTGGTAAGCTTCTTCCATCATCCTGGGAGAAAGCATGTTGATTTCATCTTGAATCTGTAGCTTTAAGCCATTGATATACCTTGCTATCTTTTTCGGGGTATCTTCTACATAAATTGCCCTCAAATTCACCCTGCAAAACTCCTCAATATATTCTCTAACTGTTAGCGGCCTTTGCTTGAGGTTATGCACCTGTTTGTAGAGAGATAGCTGATAGTCTTTCGGTATAAATTTCCCCTTCATCTTTGCTATCATCCTGTCCCTACTTTTAATCGATGGTTTCCCCTTTTTTCTCCTTTCATCCTGCACATTGTCCCACCAAAATGCAACATGGCCTTTCAACCTAGTGATAACAAAATTTACCCGCTTATCTTCTTCAATCTCCTCGTATTCGAAATACTTTTCTAGTTCACTAATCCAATCCATCAAATTCTCGACTACCAGACTGCCATCATAGGTGGACAACCCTAGTTTTGGTCCTAAACTTAAGCTTAACACTGACCTCAACAATTTAACCTCTGGAGCTTCATCCACAAGTGCCGCTCTTTCTGTTGTAGCTTTTCCTCCAATCCACTAACATATCTAGCGGCCAGCCTCAGGGTCTCGCTGCCTGTTGATCTCCATGGCCTCTAAACGAGCTCGTAGCTTCTGTATCTCTTTTTGGAGTTCTGCATTAGCTACAGGACTCCTTCCATGACCTCGTGCTCTTCTTGCTCGCATTACCATCTCCCTTTGTTGTAGACAACACCACCAATGTCAAATGCAGCTCTACCACAAACATGGCTCTACCTCAGACCCGCTTTGATACCAAAAATTGGTGGCAACAAGCAGCCCAGAAGGCAATCTGGACACAACGCGCAAAGCAAAAATAAAACTGGTTGTAGGCAATGCGAAATATTTTCGTAGCGCCCTTTTAAAAACTTGTAGGTGCCGTGAAATATTTTCGTATCAGAAACTTTGTTTCGACTTGTGGAAGGAAAAACGACTAGCTCTCTCTCTGCAACTCGACTCTTCACAGTCTCAACGTGTCCTCCACACTCAGGAATGGCCTCCCTCGTCTCCCTTACCAACGGTTATACTCAGGTCCCCAACAAAACAAAAGTGGCAACGTTCAGACCAGAGGCTCTGTTCAGCACTCAAGTTACCCAGATTTCCACGTTGTCCTACCCAGAGAACGATCTCCTCCTTACTCTTCTGCGTCCAACATTCCCACATCGAATTAATGGGCAGTCCTCCATTAGAAAAAAAAAATGGGTTACTTCCTGCAAAACAGAGACGCTGCAAAAAATATGGTTTGGGTCACATTAACAAGTACGCATAAAGACCACAACTTAAAAATCGAACATCCACAAGCACATAATGCTACAGGGCTTGGGTCACATGACTTCTTGGATGAAATCAAAGGTACACACAAGTCGAATTGAGAGATAATAACACAAAGTTATAGAATGAATGTTCTGCACACTTCTTTTATTTATTTCACATGTACAAACTTGGAGGCAGGAGAAGGAGCTCCCCTCCTCCTCAATCGATACTCCTACATTCTTTGCAACTAATTTGCTTCCCCTTCTCTCTAATTGAGGGAAGTCGAAAAGACACAACAGAAATGACTCTTCATTCATAAACTCTTCAACTTATTCAAATTCTGTATTTACATTAAATGTTCAAAATTTCCTCAAAGGTAACAAAATTTATTTTCTAGCTTGACATGTGGCCAATCCACCACATTGTCAAGCCTCCCTCCATTTCTTCATCACGAACTTGGTCTAATGCTCCTGCATCATATCTCCTATGGAGGGTGATAGACCTATTGTGCAACATGATTTAGGTGACTCTGCATTATTGAATGGAAGAGCTAGGGGTAAGGGGCATTATCAATCATTGTGGGCAAGAAGAAAATGCAAACACGACTAGATCTGCAAAGGCCATGGTTGTACTTTCATCCATCTTTCGCACTGACACTTAAAGGTATAAGCCAAGGATAGAGGTAGTTATCTAGTACAAGAGGTAGTAAACTGACATTTGGGGAAGAGCATTGAGTTATGCAGAAGGCATTAGGCAGTCTGTTGTTCTTAAACACCTAGTTAGGTGAAGGTTATCCTCATTTTCTTGGTTTTATTTTTTTGAACTTAATATGTATCAGAAGCATATGTTTATTTTGGGGAATGTTAGAAGTTTTCCATTTGCACATTAGAATATGATTTTCAAACTTAGTAGATTCGTCAGGGCACAAAAGCCCAGATTTTAGCTATGATGAAGTGCTATTTGGAAGATACCATTCAAAGAATTTGGAATGGGGTATCACAAGCTCTTTCATACTACAATTCAAGGAGTGAAGATTTTTTGGTTTTGTGGAAGGATGGTTTTGAGATAAATCTTATGCACATAGTAGTGGATGACATGGGAAAATAATAGTTTTTGAATTGATCAATGAAACATGCACTCCTGTTAGTAGTAGTAATTGATTAATAGGCTATTTTGTCTTCGAGACTCAAGTTTAAGTGAAAAGGTGGAGGACAATAATGTATCGAAGTGTCAAGTAGACAATGTTGAGTTGAATTTTCAACATTTCAAAAAGGCACCGGGAACTGAGGAGTTGGAGTTGCAAAGGGACCAATTATACACTTGGAACCACAAAAGGGTTGGATCTGATGTTTGGGCAACAAGGTTTGACTGGGTGTGTGTTTCGAATGTAGTTACCTAGGAGATCAAAACATTGGTCTATCAAGCGATTCCAACAACAAGAAGTTCAGATCACTATCCAGTTTTGTGGTTAGCTAGCCCAATTGATGCTTAAGGACTCAGGAGATAAACAAGAAGTTCTATTCATGTCTAACACTTTCCTGCATACTGACCAAGACTATGTTAGTAAGCTAATTTGCTTGGTGGCTGGAAGCTTACGCGCAGGTCAGAGATAAGGATTATGCCTCTCCTTGGTGAATAAGGTGATTTATTAGTATGTTTCTAAAAAGTAAACTAAAGGTTATTCAGTGTTAGGTCATTTGGTAAATAATCTCTGCAGGCACTCTCTGCTCGAGGGAATTAGTAGGGTTTGTTAATTCGGGAGGGTGAAAAAATTGTCATAAAGAGGGAAAGGATTATGAATCTTGAAATGCAGGAATTTAGTCTTGAGAAGAAGGACAGTTTCAGTAAATGATCAAGAACTAATTGGGAGAAACAAGGAGATAAATATCTGAAATTCTTTCAGTGGTATGTTTATTCCAAAAAGAATTTAAGTTTCATTTCATCTATGACAAATGGGGTAAGTTAGATGACAGATCAAAAATTAATCAGCAAACTCATCACAAAATATTATGATGAATTTGGAGGGCTCAACATTACACTTGGAAGCATGATCTAGCTATGGATATTATCCCGAGGCATACACTTGCGTTACACCTCCTCCATTCCGTTTTAGAGAAGGTTCCCATGATTGAAGACATGGAAGGAATTATTAAAAACATAATTTCTGATAAGGCACTTGCACTGCATGGCCTAACAATTGATATATTCAATCTCTGGTGATATACTTTCCTCCTAATCTATGACATAATAAAGTAGTGCAGAGAATGAGATTCTCATCTCTTGCTACTAATGCACCATTGTGTCCCTAATTCCTACAATAGAACCATGAATGAGCTATCTAATTGCAGGCCAATCTCCTTATGCAACATCAGTTGCAAAATACTTACAAAGGCATTGACAAATAGACTATGATCTAAGTTGCATGATCCAGGGAAACGGATACACGTTTCTGAAATTGAAATGCACTGGAAACCTGACCCGCCAAAAATTTGGAAACGGGGAAATGTGATGTATATAGCACATTACATTGAAATTTGGAGACAAATCATTATGAGCAAATGAGAAAACATTTAAATGACAAGCAATGTTCCACCATCACTTATACTGGGATCATCATCATTAGTATCACCCTTTTCCTTTACCTCGATCCTGTAGGAACATTAGTCAACACCACCCAATTTGATGAAACTACCTAATCCAAGCTTTAAAATATGCTACAAAAAGCCTAGCATGCCTGATCAACGATTTTGGTTTGAGTGAAGGATACATTTTTGCTAAGGCCATGATGGTGGAGTCCAACAAGCAATATCACTAACATCGAGAACATAAAGGGCTTGGTGCTCTTGATTAACTACCAATTCCATACCTTCATACATGATAGAATCTAATGAAAATAATCCTGAAATTCTGAAAACTGTTAAAGTCTGCTGAATTTTGAATAGGATATGAAATTCTACTTTCTCCATATGAAGATCGATGAGGTTGGAAACACTCTCAAACATCCCGAGACAATTAAATTATTAATGGCAACACTAAAAATTTAACTAAAAGTGACATTTCTTTTACTTTAAGAATTTAATATTACCATTAATTAACAACATTCCGGGCCCCAACGCAAACTGAGAGTGAAACATTTTTTAAAGGAAAATTTCTGGTCTTAGAAGTTTTTGGAAGTCTAGACTATCATTAATTCATAATTAACCATTGATTAGAGAATAAAACCAAAAATGTGGGTCCAACAATTTGTACAGACATTGAAATGCATTTCAGTTTGTATGAAACACATTTCCGACTTGTGAAATGCATTTCACACTAAGTCAAGTTTCAAAGTTTTGATATGGAAATGCGGCTGATATGCAGGGTGGGGGGTAAATTTCCTGCAACATAGACTAAGATTATTCATGGATGCTTTAGTGTCACCTAACCAAACAGGTTTTGTTCCGGGCAGGAAGATAATGAATAGCATACTAGTTGCTGAAGAGGCATTCAAGTCTGCAGAATTTCCTGCCAGGTTTCTCAAGATGGATATGGAGAAAGCCTATGATAGGCTGCAATGGATTTCCTTCTAGGCTGCAAGGGGATTTCCTCCTAACTATCCTTACTTGAGGAAAGACATTATAGCATAAGTTGCTATGAGCACCTTATAATAACAAATGTTGTTATTCTGGTGAGTGGAGTTCCACCAGACTTTTCGTTACCTCATATTGAGTCGGGCAACGTTGCCCTCTTTCACCCTTTTTGTATATTTAAGTAACACAATATATTTCTTTTATTCTGGAGTGGTTCAAAGGTGTGTATGTAATAAGAAGATTAGATGTTGCTCCCAAATTATTATATCTCACAAACCTTTTGTTGATGACACTATGTTTTTGGTTTGGTTGACCAAACTAAAGTTCATGCCCGGAAAGTAACACTTCACAACTTTGTCAAGTAGCAGGAGTGAAGGTTTACTTTCAAAAATAAAAGTTGGTGATTGTCATTACATCGCTGCAGATTTCCAATCAATTACTTCAATACTTGGTGTACCTATGGTTGATGAGAATATAGTTCTCAACTATTTCTGTGTTCCTATGGCATCAAGCAAAGTTTTAGTGAGTGATTGGATTCCTTTTCTTGAGTGGATTGAGAAATCATCGAGCTCATGGCATAATTGGTATCTTAAACTTACGGGAAGAATTATAATACTTGAACCTATGCTTTGTCAAATGATTGTATTTCAGTCATCTACATTCCTAAGACAACATGTAAGAGGCTGGTTAAAATCCTCCTGAGATAATGGTTACCACATGGAAGTCAGGCTCACGAGTTCAGGCCAGTTAATTGGACCACAGCATGTTCCCCAATGCAAATAGGAGTGTTGGGCATCAAAGATCCTCTGTGTTTGATACAAGTAACTAAGGGGTTACTTCAATTCCAATCATTGGCACTGGAATAGGGTGATCATAAGAAATTATTTTGTGGGCAAGCTTTGCTAAGTCTGTCCTATGTATATCACTTAATTAGTGTAGGGTCCAAGATATAGAACCTCATGTAGAAGATATGGGCAAGAATTGTCTCATTCCTTTCTATTAATCTTGGAGAGAGAGGAATTAGGCTTCACATTTGCTGGGATAAATGTTCAGGTTTGTGGGGGAGGTGGGGAATGTCCAAGGCTTGAACCCTTGGATTAAGAAGGAAGTGTCAATGAGCTCATATATATGGAAACTTGAATGTATGGAATCAACAGATAGCAAGTGAAATGAAAATGGATTGATGGAGTCCAGTGGGAGAATGTGACATGTTGGTGCATGACCACCAAGATTTTTGCTTTCATGCAGTTGCAACTTACTGATTGTCAGCACAAAATCTAACTTGCCAATTTGTGGTCAGCAAAGCAATCAAACGACTCATATTTTCTGGAGCCCCTTGTGGAAACATAGATTATGGTCTAGAGGGGTGGAAGCTTTGAAGCTAGATAGATGAATTGAAGAACTCATTGGTCCACCTTTTTGTGACTTCACACTCTACAAGATTTGGGATGGAAGCAGAGATGAATGGTACAATGCAATGCAAGTTTGATGGTTGGCTCTTCTTTCCACCAAAGTTTTCATTCATCACTTTGGAAAGCTAAGACTCGGGAATTCGTTTTTATGACATTGTCCCATCTATTGAAAACATTCAAAACAGAATTTCATAAAAATCGACTCTAATTAAATATTGGACAATAAAGAACAAGCTTTTGGATGTCTTAGATGCTAACTTTTTGGTGACTTAACTTACTGTGATTGTAGCTTTTTATTTAGCTAATGTTATTGTGGTAAATGGTGCAAACAATAACATAAGAAGATTATTCAAGAGTTAGGGACACAGTTGGTTTAACGGTGTAACCTGTGGGCTATAATATGGCACTACTTCTTGCTTTTCTTATGTATTCGGTTTGGGTAGGATTAGGAAGAAAAAGAAATGCACCAACCACCTCATGTTGTAGGTGTGTCTCCACTTAAGTTTGAGAATCATGGAATCTCAACGTCAAAATAATATTTGATATATGATATTTGGTAGATGATTCCGAGTTCCAATAAACAAGTGCATCTTACAAAAGATGGAGTATCATTTAGCTAAGTGACTGTGAGTGAAGGCTATTTATTGCAAGATATATTATCATTTGATTAAACCACTGTGAGTTGTGGGCGTTTGCAACAATGCTGTGTTGAATGGGGGTTTTGGGTATCTATTTCATGACAAAAAACCATTCAGCTAAGCAGCTGGGATATCTATTCCATGATAGAATATCATTTGTCTAAGCAACTGTGAGTGGTGGGTATCTACGTCAATTCTGTGGCAAGGTATTATTTGGCTAAGAAACTGTGAATGGGGAGTATCCACAACAGAGTATCATTTCGCTAAGGTGCAGTGAATGGGGGTTATCAATGAATGGGGCATATCTATTCCACAACTAAGTATCATTGGGGTATCTATTCCATGATAGAATATCATTTGGATAAGCAGCCATGAGTGTGGGGGGTATTAATTCTGCCACATTCATGGAGGACTTGCACCTTGCTTTAGGTGCACTAGTCTACCCAAGATGGTTCACAAGTGGCCAACATGTCACTTTGGAGAATCAAACCTTGGTGGGGCAATAACAGTGCCCTGTTTTTACAAAGGAAAACTTGTTGACAAGGAAGTAATTCACTATTAAATTATTGTTTATAATTGACTTTGGTGTTAATTGAGGAGTGATTGAGGGGTCAAGACAGTGTGTGCAAGTGTGATAAAGTAATGCAAAGAACCATGTATTTACCCTACCAACACAACCACATTAAATGTCGTTGGTTTAGGTGTACATGCATTAATGGAGTGAAGAGAGAAGAAGAAGAAGGTCTGCATAAATGGAATGTCCACATTAATCCAACTGACTTGATTTGCTATAGTAGCTAGTGAATCACTCTTAATCTGCGTGTTTGTAACTTTGATCTGTGTAAGAAGCAATCACGACCCTTTTGTTTGGTATTGTGATTAAAAGATTTATTAAATCAGGTCACTCCAGAAAGTAATTCCACTGCAACAGAAAAGAAAAACAATGAAAAAAGGAAATAATAAAAGTTGAAGTGACTGCAAACCTGCATTGTGGGCATAGACTGCACAGTCACCATTCTGTCCTTGTTCTTCTTTTGCAACAATATCTCCTAACAAGTCCACATCTGTGGGACGAACAAGCCCTGTAATATATTCAGGGCATTTACCATCAATGACCTTTACACACTTGTCTTCATTTGACCACCCTGCTCCCTGGCAATTGAAGACGCCCACAACTCCCGTGCAGGCATTCATGTTCCATATCTTCAGCAAGCTGAAACACAACTATATGGTCATTGCATGATATCATGGGTACAGCAAATTGCACATTACATATATAAACTGGATATCTGTAACTGTATTGACAATGCAATGATAAATATTTCTGCAACTTCAACTGCAGCATTAGCCATCAAGTTTACAATAATTTATGTTAGAATGTGTGATATGTTGAATGTACCTTTTACAATCCACTGTGACATCAACAAAAAGGCAATCACGAGTAGGTCTTCCAGGAAATTGTGCTCGCAGTACTGATCCGTCGGGGAAGACAAGCTTCTTCAGAACCTTGAAGTCATGGCTACCAGGCTTGTCACTGTAAAATCATTAATAAACTCAATTTTTATGTCCAGTTATCTCAAGACAATGAAACACCATAAATAGACACACCCCAGGGGAGGTATGTATTAAAATGAGAGATCTGTCCTATATATGTCAAAGGTGATGCAGGAGAAACTCCGTACCTGACATAGACACCACAGCCACCAATAGCCCTAGCTGCAGCATGAAATTCTGCTGCAACATGACGACTCTAGAATGCAGATGGGAAAGGTAAAACTTAATAATGAGTCAATAGTTTTTAACGACTATTATTAATCTATGTATAAATATGTCAAATGAAAGAAGTACTTACATGAAACATATCCCAATCAGGCAACATAAATTCTCCTAAGAGTATGCTGTTGAAGGCCACAGAAGTAATGAAAAGGGTTTGTGATATTGGATCTCTGGGCATGAAATCCTCTGATGCTCTTACAATCGCTGTCTTCTTCGAACTACATGGACATGCAATCACAATGAGATTTTATTAAAGCCTTTGTGGTAAACCATTTAAGTTCTTGTAACTTTTTGCATCTCTAATGGAGTTGGATTATATGAATTGTAACAAGTTCTAAAGATTTGTAAAACATTACACCCTTGTACTGAAATTTAAAATAGCAACACAATGAGTTGAGTCTCATAATCAAATTCCAGACCTTTAAAGTTTAGTGCCCTTTAAAGGCTATGTTTCATGGGTCACAAAAAGTTTACAAACTATTTTGTCCTTTAAATGGAAGATGACTACTAAATTAAATACTTGTGAGAAGCAGGGCAACATTTACAACCTTCTCAGCCCCCAGGGAGCAGCTCAATTGGCAATCACTGTGATAATGAAGTGTTATGTACCATGAGATTCGAGGTTCAAATCCCCCTGATTTACCTGTGTCTGTGTAAGGGGTGTACGTTAGGATCCTAGAGGTTATAGTGGTAGCAGTTGGAATCAACCCCGTGTCATGCGAGTACGAAATTGGCCTAGTTGCTGATTCCTCTCTCTCTCTCTCTCTCTCTCTCTCTGTATATATATAATTTCAGGCCTTCAATGCCCTTTAAAGTTTCTCGGGTCATAAATTGTTTACAAACTATTTTTGCCCTTTAAATAGAATATGACTACTAAATTAAATACTTGTGAAAAGCAGGGAAACATTTACAACCTTCCTTTGGATTCAAGATGTGTGTGTGTAGAGCCTAAGGGGTTAAAAGCCTAAAGGTTGATACCAATGTCACAGGGCATGTGCCTAGTTCCTTGCTGGTAAGGACCTAGTTCAAATTCCCCTGTGTGAGGCATACTAGTCTAGCTGACAGGTTTACTAGGGATACCATCTACTGAGGAAACATCCCTTTGGTTTCTTGGCAAGGTTTTCTTTGAATATATATATTCTCATAAAAAGAGTCAAAAGACATAATTGTCACATTCAAGGACGTGTCTTCATAATGAAGAAGACGTTTTGCTTCAATGAACCAAAGACTGTACACCACTCCATTTAGGATTTACAGAGGTGAGCTGATCAGCTTTATCATTTGCCATCCTGTAAGAAGAGACGATTAACAGTATCTCATGATTATCAGACCATACCTTGTCACACATACACGTGGATCCCACTACAGATCTTCTAACCTACAGAGAGCATTTAGTTACCTATAACTAAGTGTACAGTTATGTTAGAGCCTTTAGTCTGACCAGCTCAAGATTAAGAAATAAAAGTAATTGAATGATGAAAGTAGGAAAGAATATAAATATCCTATTGTGGATCAATATCATGCCAAGAAAGAATTAGAGATAAAGGACTCCTTAGAAACACATAACAAAAAGGTCATTTGAAAAGGTGATGATATTCGCAACAGTTATCTTAAGCATGTTCATCATCTTCATCACAAAATATTGCCAATTATTATCATACCATTATATCGAAAATTAAAGTGTTTTATATTAATGTGAGTGTCGAAAGTACCTCTATAAAGTCAATCAGTGGCAACATGTTGTGTATTGCTCATATTTCTAGTTGTGGATGGTAAATCAAATTTATATTTATCCTAAAAACCACTGAAAGGGTATCATATAAAAGGGCCGAGGAAAAAATCATAAGAGCAAACTGTTCTTACGAAATAAAATAACTCTGCCCAGTCCCCAGTAATAATGAGAACTGCTAATGATGTAACTAAACTGTTGAGGATTCAACGTGTCCTCCATCCACCTTTAAAATCAAAGAACAAAAGTATTCAGCAACCTTGAATTTTGAGTTTAGTTAAACTAGATATTTACTACAGTTTAATGAAATGGCAAGAAGGACGAGCAACAAAGCTTAACAATGTACCATGTGACCAGAATGTGGGTTTAAGCTTCTAAACTTGTGGAGGTTAGGAGAAGCTTTCCTCTTTTCAACGGGGGAAAAAAAGAGAAAAAGAACCCTACTCCTAATAAAAAAAATAAAGAAGCAAATCAAAATGAAAGCTACAAACACACGGCTATCCTACTTCTAGAAATATGCACCTGTAAAAAGAATCGGAGTTGTGACTCATACAAGATATGCAGGCATTCTCGGGGAAGTTTGTAGCTACAGAGTCTTCCAAAGCTTCTTGGTACTTCTGAGTTATAGCTACTCGACCTCCAAATCCATCTCCAAGGGTCTCAATCAGATTCTGCACATCTACCTTGACGCCATCTATTCCAGCCGAAGCAAGATACCTGTGAAGATCATTGTAAAACTCACCAATCTTGCTTGGGTCGATGATGCCGACTCCATACTTTGCCTGACTATCCATGGCTACATCACGCTGATTTGCTACATTCCCTGGAGATTGCACTGGATGTTTGATGGTTGCTTTATACTTCCTCATCTTTGGAGCAGATGGAAGAACCCCTCCCCAGTAGCCTGCTAGGGCATGCCACACATAGACATACCTGCAAAAAAAAAAAATTCAGAAGAGGGTAAGAATTTTGGACTAATGATGGAATATGTGAATATTATGAGAAATAAACAAACAAACAGAGTCACCAAACTCCACGAATGCTGCTGCTTAGTTAGCATTACAGGCTGTGAAGTCCAATCTGATCTGAAGGCATTCTAGAAAACTGAATTTAACCGTAACTTACTTGACACCGTAGGTCTCTTTCACATGCTTAACAACATCATGAAGGCCATCCGCCAATTCATCAGTCTCTTCCCCAATGCATTTACGGAACTTTTTGTTTTCCTTGATGTCGATTAGTCTTGTTGCAAAGCTGAGAATCCAACAATAGTTCACTTTTAGTTACCCCAAAGCATTAGTGGAAACTTATGAATATTCTATGGAAGATCTTACAGTCTAAAGTGAGATGTAGCATCCAGTCATGACTGGAGTCAAACATTAAAGATAAATTATGCCTTATGAATAATTGAAGGGTAAACAACTCACTGGATTTCTTCACCAAATGCTCCATCTTTCTTTGTGAATTCGTTAAATGTTTGTTGCCATCCATCATCGATTAAGAGAAACCTTGCTGGCGTGCCTCCCTCTTCCAGACTGTTCATAAGAAGGAATCTAATTATGAACTGGTGTCAAGGAAAAAGATTAATGAAGACATGAAATAAATTCAGAATAGTGCTCATGTAATTCTTAAATGCAGGTTACCTTTGCAAACCTTGATGGATTCCCTCTGGATTGACATCAGTGTAGAATGCATCCCATGTACACCACCCAAACCAATCAACGATTCCTGGTATCTATTGAATGAATCAACACAAATCTCATGTAGTTAAAACAGGAAGAATACGAGATGAGATACAAATTTTCTGAATACACATCTTTAAAGATTCCAGACTCTGCAGAAAATATGTTTGTTGACCCACAGTATTTTGTTCACTGTTTGAAAGTAAATGTGAGGATTACTACTTCTGACAACCATAGCTAATAAGTTATCCTACCCTACAGAGAAATTATCGAGATGCCTGAGTATGTGGCAGCATACCTTTTTCCTTTCACGGTGCACAAATGTGCCTTTTTGCTTCTCCAGAGCCCTGTCATTCAATTGATGAAGAGGAAAAGAATAAATATAACTTTTAAGAAATGACTTGTAAGCAAGCAGGTTCCCTGTGAAAGTATCATATAATCCCGTGGGCTTACTTGACAGACTCATTTATGAGCTCAAAGGGATTCTCCCCTGCATTGATTAAAACTGCCTGCAATGCTTGCGTGGTTTGCACTGCAGGATCTCCTGCAAGGAACAAGAATTTATAATAAGGTTGTGGATCCCAAGAGATGGAATAAATTATAAACCCTACCCCATTAATATAGCTTTGAAAACTTACAATCACTTCATCAAAGAACTCACCACTTTCTACACATAATTCTAATTCATTGGACTGGTTGCCTTGCAGACTGCTCCTAAATTGGCCATCCAAGACCGGCAAGAATAGAATGTAAAATCCATCATCGTGGACATCATCGCCATTTTCTGGATCCAATGCAGACTCTTGTCTGGCTTCTAGAAGCAACATCTGTGATTCCACTGGTATGTCTTTGGCACAAGTTCCCACATGAGGCATCATCCACCAGATCTTGAATCTGAACAAGCACAGAAGCCTGAATCCCCTGCATAGGAAAACCGGAAAATGACTTATAACCCTCAAATAATATTTCCATACCTATAAACATTGATTAGTATTCTGCATCTGTTGAATGAGTTTCCTGTTTTGTCTTTTTTAACAGGATAGAGAATGGATGAGATTTATTTTTCAAGTTGATTCATTTTTGAACTATATTCTGAAATATAATCTTGGGGAACCAGAATAGTAGAGAAGAAATGTTGGATCCAAACACAATAAGCTAATGGTACTTGGATTGAGAAAAGAGGCAGAAGGCTGAGAAAGCAGGAAATTAAAGAGCTTACTATTTCATCTGAAACACATAATACAGCTCGTTTGACTTGGAGTCTACTTGATATATGGAATGGAAATATTAAATTTGTATGTAAATTTTTCAAGAACAATCAAGTATTTATAGTTTAAAAAGCATACAGGTTACAGCCATACAGGAAACTCGCAGAAAATAAATGCCTAAATTGCAACAACATATTAAAAGCATGCAGAGAAGACTGGACACCAGGCTTATAGTGGAGATTACTGGAGAAAACCCTAGACAGGGTAAAAAACTCCACTGAAAAATATGCTTGGATTCCAGCGTGCAATAAATAATGAAAAGGACTATATTTGTGATGTGAGACTGAAATAACACGTCCTCAATCCAAGAGGACAGATAACCACAAAAGATGGGACCCATACATAAGGATGTAACTTCCCTGTATCAGTGTCAGACATCCACTTGTTCCAAGTAGGCATTATATTTCAGCACTTCCCCATAATGAGCAGTGAATCCATCACCTTTCCTCCAAAAAGTCTTCATCCGGTCATTAGTGACAAGTGCTTCTCAAAAAATTGTCGGGAATGTGTTTGTTCTTTTCATGGTTATCGTATGTGCCAACCAGGCCTCTTTTGCTTGGAGGTTTAGGGGTTGAATGCTTCGAATATTTTTTTGATCGTTTTTGCTCTGTTTTTGGATTATTTCTGCTGATGATTTTTTGACCCATTGCAATCTAATTCTGGTTAACAGATTAGGGTTGTATTCTAACATGGGTTAATGGATTAGGGATTCGGACACATACCTAAATGCTGTAGTTTGTATTATGTATAGTCAAGTTAATGCAATGAAGATAATATATAAACAACTCCAAGCTTTTGTTGGTTTTCTCGGTTAAGGGTTTCCAGGGTAAATCTATGGACTGTGTGCATGTCATTCTTGTTCTTTCTATTTTGCTTAAGAATATCTATAAATTGGTTCACTACGAAGGTTTAAAACTTACAAAAATTATAGACTATATTGTGAGTTTTAAATATCATGGTCAGTCTAGACCCAAACCAAGGTTTAGAAGGTGACTTGGAGCCAACAACCAACATGACTGGCTCTCTCAAGTGTTGATAACTGAACTCTATAACAAGTAACTTCCCTATTAACTCATTACAATCATCAACAATTTAACCATTACACCCACTTCCCTGTAACACATCACTAATGCAAGGGTTACACATCCCGCTTATAGAACTTGCAAAGGTGAGTTACACCTCCATGATTGAGACTAATCCCAATGCTTCCTAAGAATCACTTCTTGAAGACATCACCATGCTTCGTGCATTCTCAAAGTCTCCATGCATCACCTCAGGGCTTAGCCATGGCATTAAACTCTTGCACAAATTAGGCAGCTAGAACACATCGAGATAGTTCTCTCAACAATTAAACAATCACATAAAATATGATCCTATGCTGGGCCTCTCATACAACAAACTAATAATTGGACCATCCAATGATGTTACTGGGCACTTATTTGCAAGTCCATTGCAAAGTTGCATTCCCACATGTTGTCCTTGGCAATCTTCATCTTTTAGCCAATTTGTAAGGTATTCTACCAAGACTGCACAACAAAGCCTCCTCTACCGCGGATACTCACTAGAGGACATCATTAGCTTTGCACCAATGCCTTCACATTGATAAATGGATATCGGAATACCTTTCTTCCCTTTTCCTCTACTTTTACCCTTATTTCTAGTTATGATGTTGACGTTGAGCTAGGGCCTACTGCCTATTAAGCCCATTTTCCACTTTTGTTGTACCTAGATCTTGCTCTTTCTATTATTGTTATTTATATCTTTCCTTTTAAATTTTTTTAACATCCAAGAATGTTCTAGAGACTCCCATAGGCTAACGGTTATTGGTTGTTCTCTCTAGTCTTGTTGACCTTTCTTGATCTTATTTTTATCTACCCAATAATCATGAAGCGTATCTCTATCATGTGTTCACTCACATTGTTAGCACTCTTAGAGTACGAAATTTTGTAGCCAATTTATTACAATCTATCAATAAACAATATCCATTCAACAAAAATAACAACAATTCACTTACCATACTTTTCCACCAACAATTCTTTATTGCAACACCCCTTCACAATATCTCTCTATACTACACTCTTTTGAACCATGCACCAAACCAACGGAACCACATGCTTAATGTATCAAAGACTACGAGCCCCGCATGACTTTCAACAAATACATGTGCAAGTTAGTTTTACATAGGGACCAATTCTAGCAAATTTTTGCACAAGTATGCAACTTGTGGCCATCAAACCTCCATCCGACAACACACAAACCTCTTTTAGTGAGCCATGATATTTTTTCTAATGATACTTGTGCGCATTCCACTTAGTGATAGGATTTATAGTAGAATACATTGCTAAAAATTACATATAACAACCCACTAATATCCAACAATTTTCACTAAAGATTGTTACTCATCATCACTATGACATGGTAGGGTTGATACACTTATTCCTATTGTTTCAAAGTCCATTGCTCGTATGTTCCAACGATTCTGCTAGTAGATATTCCAACATCGCCGCTATGTAGATAATGGTTCCTACGCCCACTTGTTGCCAAAGAGTGCCTAAAAGACCCCTTCTACCACATCCTATGGGCCTTCTAATTCATGATTATCTCCCTCATAATCAACAATGCCCATCAATTTCATCTCAGGGTGTGCATCCAATTGGAAAGAGTTAATCCACTAGGTTTAAAAATACATTAAGCTTCTCTTCCCCAAAATGTGCATATCTACCATCTTAATGGACATAAAATGATAAAAATTATCTTTGTCAAGTCGGAGTTCATTGAGTTCTTACTGTTGGCCATGCACATTCATCTACCTCTGTACTCCATGAGTTTGGCCTCAAAATCATAATTTCCTCCACCATACTTGATTGTGCATATTTTTTATGGAATCACATCTAGTATGGACTAATCATATCACATTAGAGCCACACCCTCATCGCATTCCATGAAAATATCCACTAGCCTCTCCCATTTCGGCTACATCTACACAATTCCTAAGATTGAACAAACAGTTAGTAGGACCCTCAAGCTAGCCTTCTCCTTCCCTGATGCTACTGCATGCATTGATGTTATAACCCTAGCTATGGCTTTTCCTTCCCCAACCCTAGAACCCAAGCTAAAATCAAGGCCAACTTCAATTACTTTTGCACCATAGATGGATGGACCAACAACCCATAATATTCCAAATAATGCCATTCTCCATGTCACTTAAATGATCTATGAAATGATCCATTGTAGTGCATTTCATTCATCGATCACAACCAACACAATGGTGCACCAACAATCACAAGGAATGTAGTACTCAAAATCAATGTAGATGTTTAAATGACAATGGTATTGAAATCATATGGCTAATTGGCACTTGAGGCCACTTCTCGGATGATTGTATTGTTGTGGAACAACTTTATGGAGTTTACAGATGGGTATTTAACTAACCCATTTATTCTCTCTTTATTTTTAACTAGGACGACCTAGTCACCTTCTTGGGGTTAGCACACTACACTTGAAGGGTGTGTATAAATACATGGCCACACTACTCATTTGTAACTCTCATTCAAGTGAATTCATTTGAATATTTCTTGAAGGATGCTTCTAAATTTTTTTCTCTAGCAACATTTTACTCTATTTGTGTGGTTTATTGTATTTGGTTATGATTGATCTCTCTTGGGCGAAGGTATAGTATGTGAACAAGAACTTCAAACTTCTCAGACCTCTCAAACTTTTGTGAGAATTTCCTTTCTCAATCTTATTACACCCTATATCTCACAATGCTTTGGGATGGAAGATTGCAAGCTAATGAATACTTCCATTGCTTCAAGGATGAAGTTTTAGGTCAAGTGCTCTTCACCCATATATGATGTAACACTTCATCAATTTGTCATTGATAGCATGCTTGATCTCCTTTGTAATTAGTATATGTTCCCACTACATGCAAGAGCCTCATGAGAGTCATAGATTTCCAAGTGCATCCTTGCACTATCTTAAGGGCACCTCTCACATGGGCATTCTCTACTTAGTGGATGTTGACATTCATCTCAGTTTTTATGATGCCCCTTTGGGCGAGTGATCTTGACATTGAGTGGTTCCCTACCTCAAGATACTTTTTCTCTCTTGGTTTTGGGTTAGTTTGTTGTTCTAAGAAGTAACAAGGTATGGGTCTCTCCTATGTTGAAGCCAAATATGCTAGTGCAACACATGTCAAGTAGCATTTTCCCTAGATACAGATAATACTTAATCAATTAGGTCTTGCTCAATGGCCTCCTTCCACCTTATTTTGTGAAAATCAAGGTACCATCGAGCTCATCACAATCAAATGAATCATTAGAAGTTCAAACTAATATCTGGAAACATAAATTTGACATTTCCATGCTTAGGGACCATTTGTGCCAACCTTTATTCCTTCCATAGATTAGCATGTTGGTATGTTCATCCACTCTCTTCTAGAGCCCATCTTCACTAATGTACGAACATGTGTTGATATAAGCAAACTGCTATTAAGGGAGGAAACATGTTGTATTGTAATGTCTTGTCTATGAGACTCCCTATTTATATTGAAAAGGATGTTGGGATCACATGGTCAATCTTCAATAGAGGACATCTACCGATCAATTGTATCGATGTCCTAACAATATTATGGGCATAGACAAGGGTGTATCGCTAACCTTTTTATTGTATCTTTGCTGACTTGGTACCAACTGGTCCCCAAACCTAATTTTTCTATCAGGTCATTCGCTGAAGGTTGTTGACTAGCCGTTTTCACTGGTTATTGGTTCAAAATAGCCAATTTTTAAAACTATATGGGTATAACTAGCCCATTTATTGTATCTTACTATATTTGACTAGGTTGGCCTACTCATTTGGGGTTAGAACTCTATCC
The DNA here is from genome assembly GCA_034641835.2 of Pinus albicaulis. Lineage (NCBI taxonomy): Eukaryota > Viridiplantae > Streptophyta > Pinopsida > Pinales > Pinaceae > Pinus > Pinus albicaulis. The sequence continues at coordinate 1,186,658,398 of CM076575.1, forward strand.
CTAAAAGATAGGTATACAAGGTTACACTCTTCATTTGCATCTCTCGTTCAAGTAAATTCATTCGATCCTTTGCCTAAGGGCACTTCTACATAATTCAATCTACTTCTAGTATTTTGCACTATTTGTGTTGTTGATTGTTCTTGTTTATGGTTGATATTTCTTGAATCAAGATATGATATGTGAACATCTTTCCTATGATCTCTATGAAGTGTTGTTATAAGTCTATTGCTTTGATGATTAGATGAAGGTTTGATGAAGAGATCACCATAAATCTACAATCTTCTTATATAATCTCAACAAATAGAGAGTATAGTGTTGTATGGCCAATGTCACAAGGAGAGTACCAAGTGACAAGGGCAATTTCATAATCTGCAAAGGCTATGATACCATGTAAAAAATATATAAGAAGACATAGGGAACTTGTAGAAAATAACTCTATAAATTACTGCAAAAGAATAAAAGCATGCATAAAACATTAACATTGGGCTTATAGTGGTGAAAACTTCAGACTACATATCCAGGGACAAATCTGTATTGTATTTGCGTTTGCCATAAATGATCCAAAGGACCATATTTATGATTTGAGACCGATACAACCACCGGTATTCAATTAGAGAGGATAAAGAACTGCGAAATATAATTGTCATACATGTAACTTCCACTCATCAGTGTCACATCCCCACTTTTCCTTCGCTCACATCAATGTCAGTGTCACATGTGTATTTGTCTCACAAATAGGTGTTTATAGTATCAGTTACATTGGTCTTGGTTATGACCTTAAGGCTTAAACTAACTATAGCTGTATTGTAATTGGGCTTGTAAAAAATCATAGGTAGGAATTGAGCTGTAGTAACTCGAAGGAGGCTAACTTTTGTTTGATATTATTGTCTAACTTGTTGAGGATATCTACAATGGCTGATCTAGGCTAGTGTTCAGACTAGTGAGTGTAAGTGTTGGCTCAAAAATACAACTCAATCCAAATAAAATAGCTATTAGTCAATACTAGAGATGCAAATCCTTGGTGCGGCATGTTATATCTCTTGAATGAAGATTTGATATACGAACATCTTTCTTTGTCCTGATGATGGATCCTCTTATGGATCTAAAACATAGACACTCAAACATGACTACTGTGGTAAATCTGAGATTCCAAGCTAGAACATCTCTCTTGTGATTTATATCAAGTGTTATTATAAATTTGTTGGTTTGATAATTATATTAAGGTCGGTTGAAGAGATCATTGTAAATCTACTATCTTCTTATATTATCTCAACAAATAGATGTATAGAATTATATGGTCAATATCATAAGAAGTGTATCAAATTACAAGGGAAATGCCAACATTTTCTAAGGCTATGATACCATGTAAAAGGATATAAGAAAACAAAGGGAATTTGTAGAAAAAAAGGAAATTTCTAAATTAGTGCACGACAATAAAATGGTGCAAAAAACATTATTATTGAGCTTATAGTGGAGAAAACTTTTGACTATGTATACAACTTTAGGGACAAATCTGCATTGTATTCACATATGCCATAATAGAAGGGCCATATTTATGATTTGATATTGAAATTTGATACGACCACTATTGTCCAATTAGAGAGGATAATGAATTGTCAAATATAAGTGTCGTACATATAACTTCTTCACATTAGTGTCACATGCCCAATTGTTTCTCCCTCATATCCAGGTCAGTGTCTTATTATATAATGTCACTAGGAAAGATAATATGGGGTACTTAGGGCAGTATCTAAGAGGTATAATGGTCAATGTCTCATGCTGTAGTGTCCTTAGGGAGGATAATATGGAATACATATGGAGGTACCAAAAGGTAATAATGAATGTAATGTGGCTATAAGCATGGAATATATTCACTTAGTAGTTACATAAGAATAAGCAAAGGGGGATAGAATGAAATACCTAAGGAGGATCATATAGGGTCCTACCCTAAACCCTCGAGTAGATATATGGTATGAAAGCAATAACCCTCGAGTAGATATATGGTATGAAAGCAATAATTGTAAGAAAGCTTTAGTAGGTGGTACTAGAAATTCTTCTTATAATTATTGCTTTCACAGTATATAACGGCCTATCTATTTACTCAAGGGGTTAGGGTACGAACGTATATTATCCTCCGCATATACATTACATTCTATCCCCTTCTCATGTCTATTTAACTACTAAGTATAGTCCTATTACTATTTCACAAGTATGACCACATCACATTCATTATCATCCTTAGGTACCGGACTACCACATATTACCCCTTAAGCATATTACATATGCCGTAGGCCTTGATAGTAAGATTTACAAGTTTTTTTCAAATCAGTGTTGGATATACTACACTTTTTTTCACAGTAAAGTATTTGATGAATGATATATATGGACCTATCCGTCCATTAATACGAGGGGCAGTATATGCCCCACACACACAAGATTTGGGATCTTCATTTCCTGATTAGTTTCTTAATGGTTTGATTTTCCAACAACAAATAGAGGCGAAGCTCAATGCCATTTAAGTCTCTTATAAGCTTAACAATTGGTATAGGCAGCTAGGTGTGTTCAACCCTGTGTGTGGTTTCAGGGGATTCGGGAGGTGTTGGCAGTCAAATATTCTCAGGAAAGACGCTGTTCATGTGTGACTTGAGGGTACTGTTAGGTTGTCAAACCACCCCTGGAAAACGCTACAGTGTGGGCCAGTTCATCAAACGATCCATATTTTACAGAATTGTGGCTGATCCTGGAAATCTCTTTTAATTTTGACTTCATAATTGGGAAGAGAATTACCATGATATAATTATCAGTCTTACAGCTGGAACGTTATATCTAGTGATGGGTTCAAAGAATGTAAACTTACGTGTGAAGCTGTCCAAGCTTGAAGACATGGCGACTGCTACTATCTGTTGTTGTTGAAATGGCTCCCAGGAACGCCGCCTCACCCGAGAGGGGCGTTACACTGACATTGTCAGGGACTCCTGTAAGTGTCACTCTTCCCCTTATCACCAAATTCCCCTCATTCACCTCTACTGCTGATCCAATAGTCATGTTTATGATTCGAAATGTATACACAGCCCTTTCTGTCAGAACTCACGACAGCTCTATATCTATACACACACACACGGAGGCAGCTTCGTATATTGGGGTTTCAATCCAGATAGAAAAATATCATTGGATACAGATTACGAAGAGAGGCCTAGGTATATATATTGGCAGCTTCATATTGACTTGCTATTCTGACATACTAGATTATAATATAATCACTAACGTGTCGGATTTATCCGAAACAGGCTTCTGGATTGTTCTGGACGAAACACAAAGACAACATATATTAAATTAAATAATGAAGACCAGCGATGCTTCCAAGAGGCGTGGAAATGTGTCCGCCGTGTCATCGCTGGCCATTCACAGACGTATGGGAATACGTACTTCTCACTTACACCTATACGACTGCAAATTCTATTAAATGAGAGACGAGTTCACACGTTTTCAAATTATTTTTTATGATTATATAATATTTTTGGTTTTTTTTTTTTTTTTTTGGGCTGTCTGGGTCAGGGTCTAATCTACTTGCTTTTCTTTTTTTAAATTAAACTTTAATGTTTTTATAAAACAAAGCTTATTGTATCATTTGGGATTTGGGATGAGTTGTGTTTTTCTTTGGAGTATTCTACATTGCGACTTTTTGGAGATCGATATGACCTTGGTATGGATGGCCATACATACCATGGTGAAGGTTTTTTTATTTTTCGGCGGTTTGCGTGTCTGCTCTATAGTTCTGACTCTCGAATAAGACAGTCCTCTAGCGGCGCACGAATTTTCTGAAATGAATTACATTTCAAAACTCGTGGTGACGATGGACGATTGCAGGTGAGGTGGGCAAGTGAACCTGTTAGGTGTTGCTTACATTATGCCGAAAGATCCATTTGACCGAGCCATTGGTCGCTTCCGAGTTGTCTCCTTGGGGATAAGGTAAATAACTTATTCTTTTGTCATCTATTATTTGAAGGAGTTGTTTTAGTGTGATTTTTTGAAGTTTCAGGTGTGAATTTGGTGAAATTTTTTGAGGTAAAATTTTGGTTTTTGTTATTCAGACTGGTTTTTTGACTCTATATATAGATTCAGCACCCTCAAAAACCTCTACACACTTGGATTGTGCAAAGTTTGCAATCAAACTTCTCTTTTCAATAAATTTCTGCTGGAATTTAGAGAAATTACACCGTAAAAAGTCACCGTAAAAACTTTCAAAAAGTCGCACTAAAAACTACTCGTTATTTGAATCTTTGAAAGTTCTAATTAAGTTTTTATATTTTGTATTTTCGAAGTTTTCAATGAGCAGGGTAAGCAGCAACCGAAATTGGTGGATTAATCGGTGACGAACTTTCTTTTGTGGAAGGAAGCCTTGTCCAAAAAACTATATTTTGGAGATGAGATAAGTTTATTGATATTGTCTGGAGAGAAACACTGGTATTTATCAAAACGTTCTAAGAAGATTGCCAATATAAGCTGGGTTTCCAGAGGTATACAAACTCAGCTTACACAATGTAATCCTGTGAGGCAGTTAAGTCAACTTTATTTTTTCAAAGTTTTTTTTTTCTCTAATATATTTCATAACTGGAATGGCTTTTAGTTAGTCAGCCTGCCCATGGGTAATAAATCCAAGGTTGAATAACTGGCTTGTAAAAATCTAACGTTAGATATATACGGCCTTGTATTGTATTTATGGTTCATTGCTTATTTTTAATAGTTAGTTTTAGCTATAATCATAAAATTTTGCACAATGATGGCCATGTCTAATGTTTTTGATAATTTTAAATAAATAGAGTACATGGTTTTATCTCAAATTTATTATTTGTCTTTTTATTGATTTTGTGTATCATTTAAAAAAATAATTAAGATTTTATAAATTGAAAATTACAATTTTCTAATTATTTGGTGCTTATTATTATAGTTTTCATCATTTTGATATGAACAATTTTATATAGTTTTACATATGGTAATTGTTTTATAATTTTGATTGTCATTGAATTTTATTTTCAGTGGCCAGAATCTAATTCAAGAAATTTTATAGTAGCAGTGTTTGAATCATGTTTTTTTAAGGTGGAAATGAATTCAGCACCGTCAAAAACATATGGGGCACCCAAAATATTGAAGTTTGACAGCAACAAACTAGATTTTCAAAATCTTCTACTTGATTTTATTAAAATCTTACCTAAATTTCCTTAATTTTCAAAGAAAAAAGCAAACTAATTAAACTACTACACTAAAATAATGTATTTATAACAGTAAAACATTTGCAGAGTTCCCAAAGTTTTAGCATTTTCTAGTAATCTGAAGCTCAACAATCCAAACAACAAGATATATGTTCCTTCCATTCTAGCAGAGAAATTAATGTAAATGGCTCCAACACGTGGCACAGATAAAAATTTTTTAGAATAATCTAATAATGTTCATCTGACATAGCTGAAGTGAATTTGAACAAATCACATGGATATTTTTTTAATCTAAAATTAAAAATGACCCCAACCAACCTAAAGTATTAAAAATAATTAGATAACAATATTTATAGTTAATAATTTAGATAGTTGGATTTATATTGAGTAGTTGGGTGTAATGTTTATTATCTTTTTCTCGAGACTAAAATATTACAAGTGACATACTATATGCACTGATATTACAGATTACAAGTGACATAATATGCAGTGATGTTTTATTTGAAATACAAAGATATTTTAGTGATGAAAAAAAAATTTGCAATTAGTTAATATATAAAAATATCAAATTTTAAAAGTATGTCATTTTATTTTTATTATAGAATTTAAATCTAGAGATATAATTCCTGAAAAAAAAATATGTTATTTCATTTTTATTAGAGAATTTAAGCCAAAAGCTGTCATTTAAAAAAAAAAGGTAAATATTAAGCATGATTTTCTAAGCTAATGATTGGTTTAGTGTATATGTCATTTCACTTTCACTAAAGAATTTAGGCCAAGAGTTGTAACTCCATAAATAAATGAAAATATTAATGACCATTCATTACTCCAATGATTGGTTTAGTGTCTTTTTATTTTGTTAATTGGGTAAAAAATAAAAATTTATTCAGTGGACAAGAGGAAAAAAAACTAAGCCAATGATAAAGAAAGCGATATTTAACTGACATGATGAAAAGAAAGTAAGCCAATGAGTGGATGGTGCTTAATAAATTGACATGATGAAAAAAAAGTAAGCCAATGAGTGAATGGGGCTTATTATTTCTCAAAGGTTTAAAAAAAGAAAAAGAAAAAACACCAATTCTCAAACCCTATTAAGCAAATATATGGACTTTGATGCAACTTAGTACCTTTAAGCTCACTAAGGGTTATCTGAATTTACTTGGGTAGTAATAAGCCGAAAGATAACCCATAATAATAATCTTTTCGATCTTTGTCGCAACCTGACCTAGCCTGCACTGCCCTCGACTGCGCGTCTCCTTCTCTGCGGCCCAGCCACCATGGATGCTAGTGGGGGTGTTGTTCCCCTCACCCCCTAGCTAGATGTTATTGCCTTTTGGAAACTTGTTGTAGGTGGGAACAAAAGGCCTCTGGCCAAGACACAGCAAGAGTTCATGAAGAAGCTTGACTGCATCCCTTCAGTGGCACTGCCGGTCAAAGAAACATGTAGATCTGCTCTTAATCTGGCTGACATAGGGCTTATTGGTCAGTTTACCGGCCTCTGGCCCTCCCCCAACGCTGTGGAGGACTGGGTTCAGAGGAACTAGTCTACCCTTATCTCAGAACGGATCAAAATCCATTTTGTAGGGAAAGGTTTCTTTGTTTTTGGTTTTGAAAACGTAGAAGACAAAAGTCTCATTTTCAGAAAGGGCCCATACTTCATGGGGCCTCAAGGGCTATACCTGAACAAATGGACTCCCGACTTCGACCCTGCACAAGACATGCCTTCTGCGGTCCCAGTGTGGGTATGACTTACCCACCTTCCTCTGCACTGCTGGAACCAAAAATCTTTGCAAACCATTGGCAACTCGTTAGGAAGGTACATAAATCAAGCAGTGAGAAAATATCAGTATTCTTGTGCACGCATATGTGTGGAGGTGGATTTGGAAGTAGGGCTGCTAGAAGCAATAAAACTAACCGTCGCAGATTGGACTCACATTCAAGAACTAGATTATGAAAAACTACCTTTCAAATGCCGACACTGCCATGGCTATGGCCATTTTGCAAGGCACTGCAAAAAAAAGATCGTCGAAGAAAGTGAAAACTCGAAAGTTGATCAATGGACCATAGTGCAGAAAACAAGGCTAGTAAAACCTCGAGGTAAAGGGTCTACAAAAGAGCACAAATCCCCGCCAGCTGGGCAAGATCAAGGGGCTGGGAGCTCCATGATAGCAAGAACTCAAAATACAAAGCCCAACAAAGCATTAGAAATAAATAATGATAGCAGTGACTAGTCAAAGCTTTCCCCCATTGGAAAAGGCAGCGAGGAAGAAGGGCAACCAGCATTAACCCCTGAAATCTCCCCTTCTCCCACATACGCAGACATAGCCAGAAAGAATATAGTAGACCCTCCCAGCTCCTCGGAGGACGAGATCCTTGAAAGGCTTGAAAAAATAGCCGGCAGAAAGTCCTGCAGAGAAGCAAGGGAGGAAGAGGCAGAAAGACAAAAAACTCAAGGAAGCCAACCCATAATTGAGATGTCAATTGGAAGGAGCACCAGAACAAGGCCTCCAAAGGGAGGAGCTCCTACCACCCCCAATAGTAAGTAATGTGAATTGTCTCTTGGAATTGCAGAGGTTTGGGGAATCCGTCAAAAGTCAAAGCTGTCAAGGACCTCATGAAAATGGAACCAACAAATATCCTCTTGCTCCAAGAGACAAAAATTGAAGGGGAAGCCCTTTTAGAGATCAATGAAAAGAAATGGCAGAAGAATGTAGGGAAAGCAGTAAACTCAAGGGGCTCCTCAGGAGGAATTACCACCTTAAAGAAGGAGGACCAATTGATGCTTGTCAACTCCTTCGAGACCCAACATTGGATTTTCACTGAGCTGAGGCACATAGCAAGTAAGTTAACTTTTTCACTTTTCAATTTATATGTTCCAGTAATGTATGCAGAGAAGAAAGAATGGTGGCAATCCTTAAATGGATTCCTGGAACTCCACTCTCCAAATAACATCATCATTGCTGAAGATCTTAACATAGTAATGAAATTAAAAGAAAAAGTAGGAGGCAACAGTAGCAAGGATCAAATGATACATGTGGTCAAAGACATAATTCTCCTTTGGGATCTAATGGATTTCAAGCCAAAGAAAGGTCTATACACTTGGACCAACAACATGACATGGGAAGATCACATCTCGGCCAGATTGAACAGATTTCTAGTACAAAGTACCATGCTGATGGAAAGGAGGCTCATCTCCTCAACCATTCTCCCTAAGCTTACCTCGGATCATAAACCCATTCTTCTCTCGCTGGAAGAGGAAGAAAATTTGGGTCCAATTTCGTTCAGATTTAGGCCTATATGGAGTGGAAAAAGTGGATTCCTTGACACAGTCCGAATGGCTTGGTCCACCACTGTCAGTGGCTCCCCCAACTATGTGTGGGAACATAGGCTAAAATTCACAAAGAAATCCCTCAAGGAATGGAGCAAAAAGCCTACAAACACACCCAACAGTCAAAGAAAGGAAGCAGTGCAGCAGCTGGAAAATCTTCAGATGGAAATGGACACCAAAGACATCACAACAACTAAACTGGCTAAAGAGCACACTGCCCAATGCAACTCCTACCGTTCTTTTCGGAACGAAGAAGACTATTGGAGACTTAAGTCCCGCAATCTTTGGTTGGAATCCAGAGATAGGAATACCTCTTATTTCCACCGACAATTCAGAGCCCGTCTCTCCCGCAACCATATCTCGGAGATCACAACTTCTGAAGGGATGATCTGCAAAGGCATAGATCAAATTAAAATTGTTGTTGTCTCCCACTTCCAAAATCTATACAGCAAAGGGAATAAGGGCAGTGAAGAGGACAACACATAATTCCTCAACAACATTCCTTCATTGGTAACCAAAGATGACAATACAACCCTTTTGAAGCATATCACTGAGGAAGACATCAACAATGTCATTTGGTCCATGGAACCAAATAAAGCACCCGGGCCCGATGGGTTTTCAATCCATTTTTACAGGATATGCTGGGACATAATAAAAGTCAACTTGGTTAGAATGATTAAAGGATTCCTGCAAAAAACAAAGATGGGGGGCACCACCAATTCAACCTTTCTTGCATTAATCCCGAAAGAATCAAACCCGACACCTTTGAAAGGTTCAGGCCCATCTCTCTCTGCAACGCCTCATACAAGATCATTGCAAAACCCCTCGCTAATAGAATTAAGCTGCTACTTGGCAGCCTCATATCCACCTCGCAAGGAGGTTTTGTCAAAGGAAGACATATACTGGACAACATCATTCAAGTTCAGGAAACAGTGCATTCCAACAATCTAAGGAAAGAGAAAGGCATGCTGGTCAAGCTGGATATGGCCAATGCCTTCGACAAAGTAAACTTGTCCTTTCTTTACAAAGTCCTCCTCTCCTTCGGATTTTCGCAAGATTTTGTTAATTTGATTAAAGCTTGCATCATCAGGGCTTGGATAGCTCCTCTGGTAAATGGGAGGCCAACCAACTACTTTCAAGCTTTGAGGGGACTGAGGCAAGGATGCCCTCTCTCTCCCTTTCTGTACATCCTCTTGGCAGACACGCTCAGTAGAAAGCTGGAGTTGGACAAGGTTGTTGGGTCTGCTCCTGGCCTGCGAATTATGAAGGAGCTGGAACCAATTAACCATGCTCTTTTTGCTGATGATTCACTGATGTTGGGAGGTGCCTTTTGTAGAATAGCCTTAGCATTCAAATCCACCCTCCAAGGTTATTGCAGCGTATATGGCACTATGATAAATGAAAGGAAAAGCGTTGTCTACAGTTGGAACGTTGAAGAGAATGACATTCAAAGAGTTGCTCGCATTTTTGGGTTCACTGGATATGCCAGATGGGACAAAATAAATTACCTTGGGCTGTCATTAACACTGGGCATCAACAAGAGTTCTTTATGGGAAAGTGTGATAAACAAAATCAAAACCAAAATCGACTCTTGGGGAGGACAGTGGCTCACGCATGGAGGCAAACTCACCTTGATTAAATCGGTGCTCTCTTCCCTCCCGATTTATTAAGCTTCTTTTCTAATGGCACCCAAATCAATTTCTGGGCAGATTAACAAGCTCCTGCGCGATTTTCTTTGGCACGATGGCAAAGGGAACCAATGTAAGCTACATTTGATTAAATGGGAAACTGTTAAATGCCCCCTGCATGATGGTGGCCTCCAGATAAGGGATTCAGACCATGCCAATATCTCTCTAGGTTGCAAGATACTATGGAAATTGCATGTTGACTCCAATCACCCAGCAAGTCGCATGCTTAGAAAAAAATACATTCATGGGGCAGCGTTAAGACAGCTACAGGATGCAAGCAACAAAAAAATCACGCAGCTCTGGAGTTTATGTAAAAAAGGCACTAAGTTTTTCAACTGCATCTATATCGAATCCCTGGAAACGAGAAAAGAGTGAAGCTTTGGATAGACAGTATCATAGGCCATGCGCCTCTTGCAAACATTGTAGGCCTCTTCGAAATTCGAGATTTGCTGAAGGAGAGAGGAATTAAAACAATTCCTGACATTTCTAAATGGGATGAGTCTGGCAATTGGACATCCTGGGGATTCACTAACATCCCGGAGCATTTGTTACAACAGGTGGATATTCTTAAAACAAAGCTCAGAGATGTTGCCCCGGTGCACAAGCTTGCAGAAGATTCTTGGGGTTGGGAACCCTCTGGCTCCTACTCTTCTGCCAAGGTCTATTCACTACTGCAGCCCCAACATGAAAGGTCTCTTCCTGCCCGCTTCTGGTCACAGGTATGGGATCCAATGGGCCTTCCCAAAATAAACTTCTTCTTTTGGACATTAATGCATAAAAAAATTTAACAGGTGAAAATCTCTTGAAAAGAAGTATTGATGGTCCGCACAGATGTGCACTCTGTAAACAAGCTCTTGAAACCACTGATCACCTCTTCGTTGAGTGCCCTTTCGCCAACAAAGTTTGGACCCTCACCCTTCATGGTCTCAACATCGTTGCCCCCTCCCAAATCTCAGTAGTGGACCTCTTCTCCTCATGGAAGGGTCGATACCCTCTGGCCATCTCCAACAAGTCCCTTTGGGCCCAGGTTTGGATCACCGTCACTAAGTTCGTTTGTTGGAAATTATGGCTAGCCAGGAACGAACATATCTTCAATAATATATCTTGGACCCCCTCCATTGTAGCTGCTAAAGCCAAATCTTTCCTTTTTGAAACTCTGAGTAACCAAGCCCTCAAACCTGAAACTACGTTACTCCCTGAGGAAAAGAGATGGTTCGAGACCTTTGTCTTCCGACATAGAAACCAAAGTGTTGTCAAACCCCCTCTCAATCCTGAGTGGAGGTAAGAGACAAGGACGAAAACTTTCAAAGCTGGTGGAGGAAGCAGGGTATAACAACAGTCTTCTTCGATGGAGCCTCCAAAGGAAACCCTGGGACAGCAGGTGTTGGAGGCCTCATTTATTCTCTAGATGGCACTTTAAGAGAAACCTTTAGTTGGGGCTTGGGACAGTGAACAAACAACCAAGCAGAAATTTTGAGCTTGTTTAAAGCTTACCAAATTGCTAGAGAAAGAGGATTCAGAGAGCTGCAAGCATTCGAAGGCTTCGAAATTTTGATAAAAAAGATACATTCGAAAGATCAGTTTAATGATGTTGTCCTAAATAAGAGCTTACATAGGCTGAGATACATTCTTCTCGAATTTAATTCTTTTAAATGCTTTCACATCCTCAGAGATTCAAAAAAAGAAGCTGACAATTACGCCAACAAAGGCTGCCTCCTCCCACAAGGAGACCTCACCATAAACGATGGAACTCCTGCACAATTTTGCATTCCCTGAGCAGTAATCCAGCTTGTAATAGGGTCAAAGTTTGTAGTCTTGTACTGACGGTTGTTCTGGCCTCGACCCAACTTGATTCCTCTATTAAATAAAAATCCATAACCATTTCAATAAAAAAATAAAAAAAATAAAAAATAAAAATGAAAGATAACCCAAGTAAATTCAAATAACCCTCAGTGAGCTTAAAGGTATTAAGTTGCATCAAAGGTCCATATATTTGCTTAATAGGGTTTGAGAATTGGTGTTTTTTTTTTTTTTTTTAAACCTTTGAAAAATATTAAGCACCATTTACTCATTGGCTTACTTTCTTTTCATCATGTCAATTTATTAAGCACCATCCACTCATTGGCTTACTTTATTTTCATCATGTCAGATAAGAAAAGCCTTATATGGTTTGAAACAGGCATCGAGATCATGGTATGTAAAGATTGATACCTTCTTTCTTCAGAATGGGTTTGTGAAAAGCAAAAATGATCCTAACTTGTATGTTAAGAAAGATGAAAAAGGAAATGTTGCTTTAATATCTTTGTATGTGGACGATCTCATTATCACAGACAGTGCTCACAAGTTAATTGAAGAAATTAAAGTTCAGTTGTCACAGGAATTTGAAATGAAAGATTTGGGTGAATTGCATTATTGTTTAGGAATTGAGGTATGGAGAGAGCCTGGTAAAACATTGATCACTCAAAGAAAATATACAAAGGAAATTCTTAAAAAGTTCAATATGAGTGATTGCAAAGCTATGTCAACTCCCTTAGAACAGAATGCAAAGTTGTACAAAGAAGATGGAACTAAAGAGGCAGATGGTACATTGTATCATCAGTTAGTGGGAATTTTGAACTATCTCAACACTACCAGACTAGATTGTACAATTTCGGCCAGAGTCCTTAGTCAATTCACAGAAGCAAGCCTTCAAGAAATCAATGAATGCCAAAAGAAAGTTCTTCAAGGCTTAAAAGGAATTGTGAATCAGCATGGTGTATACCTATTTAACTTGATGTCGCATCGACAAGTTTTTTCCGATTCAAATTGGTGAAATCCAGACACGATCTACCTCTAAAGGCCATACTTACATAAAGATCAGCCGTATTCATAGTAATAAAACAATGAACCGTTTTTTATCACGAATCGAGTAATAAAGTCACTCAATGCCAGAATGTGAAGCTATTGGTCGAGAGCTACATTCGAAGATACGCAAAGTGTCCAACACACCAATTGTGATAATCAAAGTACAACAATTACACATAATCCAATATATCAACAGAACAAACACGTCAGAAAGGTAACATCACTAATGGAGAAAATTGAGTCGAATGAAATTTAATTAATATTTTGTAATACCAAGGATAATATGGCTGATATATTTACTAAGCCCCTTGGTAAAATCAAATTTGAAGTTTTTAGAAGTCAATTAGGTATTGTAGAAAATCCATTTCTCCATTAAGGGAGGATGTGAGAATAATCTAGATCATGCAGAAATAGATTTAGTTTTGGTTTGTTGAACGAGAGTGTGTATTTAGAAATTGGTTCCATCTATTTAGGTTTGGTTCCTCTTCTTCAGGAAGATTAGGTGAGTGCAATTTGCTATATAAGTGTGATGTAATCGTGCAATTGAATTCAATGATTTCAGTGAGCTTTGTCTCACATTTCTCTGTTGTGTTGGGTGTGCATTTGTTTTAATTATAGGGTTTGAGAATTGGTGTTTTTTTTTTTTAAACCTTTGAAAAATATTAAGCACCATTTACTCATTGGCTTACTTTCTTTTCATCATGTCAATTTATTAAGCACCATCCACTCATTGGCTTACTTTATTTTCATCATGTTAGATAAATATGGCTTTATCATTGGCTTACTCTTTTTTTCCTCTTGTCCATTAAATAACTTTTTATTTTTACCCAATTAACAAAATAGAAAGACAGTAAACTAATCATTGAAGTAGTGAATGGTCATTAATATTTTCATTTATTTATGGAGTTACAACTCTTGGCCTAAATTTTTTAGTGAAAGTGAAATGACATATACACTAAACCAATCATTAGCTTAGAAAATCATGCTTAATATTTACCTTGTTTTTTTAAATGACAACTCTTGGCTTAAATTCTCTAATAAAAATGAAATGACATATATTTTTTTTCAGGAATTATATCTCTAGACTTAAATTCTATAATAAAAATAAAATGACATATACTGTTAAAAATTGATATTTTTATATAATAATTAATTGCAATTTTTTTTTCATCACTAAAAATATCTTTATATTTCAAATAAAACATCACTGCATATTATTTCACTTGTAATTTGTAACATCAGTGCATATATTAAGTCACTTGTAATATTTTAGTCTCCAAAAAAAGGTAATAAACATTACACCCAACTACTCAATATAAATCCAACTAGCTAAATTATTAACTATAAATATTGTTATCTAAGTTATTTTTATTACTTTAGGTTGGTTGGGGTCATTTTTAATTTTAGATTAAAAAAATATATCCATAAGGACTTGTTCAAATTCACTTCAGCTATGTCACATGAACATTATTAGATTATTTTAAAAATATTTTTATCTCTGCCACTTGGTTGGAGCCATTTACATTAATTTCTCTTCTAGAATGGAAGGAACATAGATCTTGTTGTTTGGATTGTTGAGCTTCAGGTTACTTGAAAATGCTAAAACGTTGGGAACTGTGCAGATGTTTTACTGTTATAAATACATTATTTTAGTGTAGTAGTTTAATTAGTTTGTTTTTTATTTGAAAATTAAGGAAATTTAGATAAGATTTTAATAAAATTAGGAGAGATTTTTGAAAATCTCCATTATTTTAGTGTAGTAGTTTAATTAGTTTGTTTTTTTCTTTGAAAATTAAGGAAATTTAGGTAAGATTTTAATAAAATCAGGAGAGATTTTTGAAAATCTAGTTTGTCGCTGTCAAACTTCAATATTTTGGGTGCCCTAGATGTTTTTGATGGTGCTAAATCCATTTTCACTATAAAAAAAGACATGATTCAAACACTAATACTATAAGATTTCTTGAATTTTTTTTACCTAAATTTTGGCCACTTTTGTCTGTCTAACAATTCTTCCAACTCCATAGACTTCTCAATTTTTAATTAATCAACACTGCGAAGTATACACATAGAAATGTGGAAGTAAAATTCAATGACACAATCAAAATTATAAAACAATTGCCATGTGTAGAACTGTATAAAATTGTTCATATCAAAATGATGAAAACTATAATAATAAGCACTAAGTAGTTAAAAAACTGTAATTTTCAATTTATAAAATCTTAAATGATACACAAAATCAATAAAAAGGCAAATAATAAGTTTGAGTGAAAACCATGTACTCTATTTATTTAAAATTATCAAAAACATTACAGACATGGCCATCATTATGCAGAATTGTATGATTATAGCTAAAACTAACTGTTAAGAATAAGCAATGAACCATAAATACAATACAGGGCTGTATATATCTAACGTTAGATTTTTACAAGCCAGTTATTCAACCCTGGATTTATTACCCATGGGTAGGCTGGCTAACTAAAATCCATTCCAGTTATGAAATACTGACAGTAACATATTAGAGATAGAAAAACTTTGAAGAAGTAAAGTTGACTTAGCTGCCTCACACGATTACATTGTGTAAGCTGAGTTTGTATACCTCTGGAAACCCAGCTTATATTGGCAACCTTCTCGAGCGTTTTGATGAATACCAGTGTTTCTCCCCAGGCAATGTCAATAACCCTATCTCATCTCCAAAATATAGTTTTCTGGACAAGGCTTCCTCCAACGAAAGAAAGTTCGTCACCGATTAATCCACCGATTTCTGTTGCTGCTCACCCTGCCTATTGAAAACTGAAAACTTCGAAGACACAAAATATAAAAAGAAATTAATTAAAACTTTCAAAGATTCAAATAATGGATGATGAAAGAATGGGTTATTACAACTTAGAAGCGGCCAATGGCTTGGTCAAATGGATCTTTCGGCATAAGATTTTGGATCGGAGTGTTCCATGTCTCCTCAATGTAATGCAAAATAATTACCGAGTTGCAAACAGGTTTCTCATCGTGGAATAGCACGGGAATCTTTTTGTAAACAAGGGTCAGCTCGATCTTGTTTTAATGTCTTCTCCGATGAACTCGAAATGGATCCCTTTGAGAACAAGTGCCATGCAAACCCACGCCACCAAAGGATTGTAAGCAACAACTAACCTGTTCCATCGTCACCACGAGTTTTGAAATGTAATTCATTTCGGAAAATTCGCGCGCAACCCTTTAATTTGAAATTTGAATTTTTTGCCGCGGAACTGGCATTGAATGCGTATAGAGGACTGTCTTATCTGAGAGTAAGAGCTATAGAGCGGACACGCCGGTAAAGTTGTCAGAGAAATCGCCGAAAAAACAAGAGACCTTCACCATGGTAGGTATGGCCATCCATGCCAAGGTCACACAATCTCCAAAAAGTGTAGCACTATAGACTACACTTTTTTTTTATTTAATAAAATTAATTTAGTTCATTTAGCAAAATAGTCCAAAAAGGCTGGGAAGAGAATAGTAGAGTAATACAATGGGCAGAGACACAGTTTATCTCAAATTCTCTTAGTTCATTTAGCAAAATAGTCCAAAAAGGCTAGGAAGAGAATAGTAGAGTAGTACAAGGACCAGAAACACAGTTTATTTCAAATTCTCTTACTTTCACCCAACCAAAATCCAATGTTGTTGCCTATTTAACGTATCTATTAGCTTCCACATTCTATGCTTGTGTATATAAGAAATCTAAATATCATTATATGATTCTTATAATTGTCAAATTCTCCGTTACCACTCTTGCAAAGTATACTTCTAAAAGAATAATTAAATTTCAATAAAAAACATATTAATCATTCATTCTAAATAAATAAATAAATAAAATAAAAAAATCTATAATTTTATAATTTACATATATATTAAAAATATATTTTTTATATTTTTAATAATAATAGTTATATAAGGTTTCATAACAAATCCAAATGAAGAAAATTTTATTTTATTTTTTAACATAAAATTAATCTTATCTTTATCTATTTCTAAATTTAAAACTAATTATATTTTATTTTTTAATATAAAATTAATCCTATATCTATCTATTTCTAAATTTAAAAATAATTTTATTTTATTTTTTCCTCTCTATCTATTTCTAAATTTAAAAATAATCTTATTTTTTTTAATATAAAATTAATCCCATCTCTATCTATTTCTAAATTTAAAATTAATCTTATTGTTTACTTAATATAAAATTAATCCTATATCTATCTCTATATCCAATAACAGTTAATGTCTTCTTGTGAAAAGAAAATGTTTCCCATCTTATTTTTTATTAATATAAAATTAATCCTATCCAATAACAGTTGATGTCTTCTTGTGAAAGGAAAATGTTTCCCACCGAGGTGACATGCATAGTTTCCCACCTTATTTTTTATTTAATATAAAATTAATACTATCTCTCTCTATCTCTATATCCAATAATAGTTAATGTTTTCTTGTGAATGGAAAATGGGAAATAACAGTTAATGTCTTCTTGTGAAAGGAAAATGTTTCGCACTGAGGTGACATGCATCATTATTATAAATTCGCGTACTAACGACTTAGTTATATATTAATTTACATTTACATGAGTTTTGAAGGGTAACATATAACCATGAATTTTAAATATAATAAATAAAATTTGAATGGAGTTGGATTAAATATTTAAATTTAATAAATATTATCATGCGATACATTAGACACGGAAATCAGTGGCATTCGGTGATATCTATGCACTTTGGCAGTTGGCCCTCTCAATTAACCCCTCCAATGATGCCGACGAACCTTATTTCAGCTGCCATAGGCCCATTAATGCGGCGGGCATCAGCCGCCTGGGCCGCATTAATGGGCCTATGGCAGCTGAAATAAGGCTCGCCAATGATGCCTATGTCCAATCCCTCTCAATTAACCCCTCCAATGATGCCTATGTCCCATCGGGACTGCTTCGCCATCCACACCGGTTGTCGTTTACTGGGAGGTTAAATGTACATTTTTGTGGTAGTGGTATATTATTATATATTTGTTAGGGTCAATTCATTGATAAAATTAAAGATGAATTGCAATTGAGAATTTTAATACTAAAAATTTATATTTTTACTTTAAAACATGAAAAAATATCTGAACTTTATTTTATATTTTTACATAAAAATTGATAATATAATATTACTTTTTTTTTTTTCATTTTGTAACGTCCACATCCACAGCATAAACAATATATATATTATACTTTTACCTTGGTTAAATTCATGGACTTTACCATATGTTCTAATGCCAGGATTATATTATGGTTCATAAATAATCTTCTCAATTATTACACCATCCCATTTGAAGGTTATATTATGGTTCATAAATAATCTTCCTAATTATTATACCATTTCATTTCGAATTTAACATCTAAATGATTATGTGATCTCAAGATTTTAGGTTTCGGTGATCTATTTATATCTTAATGAATGCCAATTTGATTTATTGGATTTGCAAATATTTATATAAACTTAATTATGGCAATTTTTCATAATGAATGTTAACCTGGTTTATTGGATTTGCGAATATTTATAGAAACTTAACTATGGAAAATTTTCTCGGGATTCATGATCTCGTTTACATCTTTTCATTTATGTTATTACTGCTATGGTCTTGCTTTCGTTGTGTTGCAATTTATTTCACCAAACTATTAACGCAACATTTATTTCCTTCCTCAATCGGGTGAGTCGTGGCCCCAATTGTTCACCAACACACGACACTGAGCCCGACGATCCTGATTCCCGAGCACTTGGCATCATGGGCTCCGTCAATTGCTCTTGGCTCCAGATCCACAATGTTAATTCGTCGACCAACCATAAGGGTTACTCTCAGGCTTATCCTTCAGATTCATTTCCTCATATGTTTGGAGGGTTCTGGAACTATACTGAGCCTAGTTCAGGGTCTGAGGGTAAGCTTTCTTAGTTTTTTCTCACTCTCGATGTGAGTTACATAGGTTATCAAATTGACAACATGCTCTCAACTTACCAATTCCAATTTCGACGTTTCTTCCCAACGAAGTTCTCTCCTTGACAACTCCTTAGCCACTGAGGGTTTATTCGAAGTTTAATAGGTAAGCGATGGACATCCTTTATTCCTTTAAGTTACAATATTTGAGATTTCTAGATCCTTTGTACTCATGGCTGATTTATAAGGCATTTCCCTTGCTTGTAGGTCTCCTTCATGATTCGAATTGGAGTATGCATCTGTTAGGTATGCGACTGTCTTGTTTAACCTGCTTGTTGTAATATTTCTTAATGTCTGATTTTAAATAACTCGATTAACCCTAAGCCGTATTTTATGTAGGTATATACAGACTCTTATCTGTTTAATGGTTTTCGGGTCGAATTCTTGTAACAGTTTTTGGTTTGCTGACTTGTGATTCCTCATTAGCGAACTTTTGAGGTATAAAATGGGCCTCCTAAAAAAATGTACAACCAAAATCAACTTTATAAGAACCAATAGGATTCAAGATGATGATGTGAACCATGGGGGATGACTAACCATTTTTGAGGTAAAAAAGTAAAAATATTAAAATAAAATAATAAAACTACTTTTTTAACTTGTATTTTAAACTTATATCCCTACAGTTTTACTCAAATTTCAAGCGGGAATACTTGTTGGATGCAAAATTTAATTATTCATCCAAGGAGTACCCATGTTGCATACTTTCGATGAACCCTTATGTAGAAATTATACAAGCATATGTATATCAATGGATTCAATCCGATCTAACAATGTATTAAAGCTAGATATTGAATCGCTTCTACAAATCAATCGCGGAAATTAAACACAATCGCCAATCACATGAAGAAAATAAAGAATCAAATCAAACCACAACACAAATAATTTCCTAGGGAAAGCTTGCTGCTCAAAACCCCTCTATCATCTATTGTATATTAACCATGGAATCATGAAACAATTATAATGCACTCTTCTCACAAGAGTCTCTTGCACTCTGTTAATTATCTCACATTGTCCTGGACAAAACTGACCAACACTTAGCCAATTCTCAGCCTTTAAACAACTTGCCTTGCTTGCACTTCCTGATGAATGCAATCCCTATTCTTTAGGAATTTTGGCCTTCCTATACTGCACAAGGATCATGGGCACTCCAATGGATGTCTAGTTGCATGCAAGCAACCTACTAATAACACAACTGATAGTTAACCTCCCTTTAACCTTTGTCTCAACTGGGTCTGCACTAGAACTGACATGCATGCAGCTATTAATAGTAAATCGTCAGTTGCATGGTAGATCAATGATTGTGAATTAAATAATATTTAATTCACTTGATCTTTCACTAGTGCAACAAACAGTTACAACTAGTCCAACTGACTCTAACTCACCTGACTGAGTTAACTGATTACACATGCATTAAACTAATGCACCAACTACAATTCGAACTCCATAACTAATAGAATTACTCTGCATGCCTCACGAACTACCCTCAACTTGAAATTCATGAGCTAATTGAGTTTATCACACTCAGTTAACTATTACAAGTGATCATGAGATAAGATTACATTTTAATGTCTAATTTAATTAAGGGAAAATTAAATTAGACATTGCACCAAATTTAGCCCACACTAGTGTAGGTGTTGCTAGGACCTATTGGTTCCACACTAGTGTGTGTGCTACAATTTCTTGTTGGACTTCAACACTCCCTCTCAATAAGAAAATGATTATCTGCCGCCCCGATCCTGCCTCTATGGTATTCGAATTTGCTCCCGATAAGCGCCTTCGTCAAAATATCTGCATCCTGATCTTTCGTGGGAATGTATTGAAGTAACATTATGCGCCTCTGAACATAATCTCTGAGATGGTGGTACCAGATGTATATGTGCTTGGACCTATCATGAAACAAAGGATTAACCGAGAGTTTAATGCAACTCTGGTTATAACAATGTATCACTATCGGATCCATCTGAGAATATCTTTCTCATCCAGATGGCCTCACATGCCGCTTGGCTTGCTACCATGTACTCTGCCTCAGCTAAACTAAGTACCACAGATCGCTACTTCCTGTTGTACCAAGAAACTGTTGTCGATCCTATGTTGAAGATCCCTCCTGATGTGCTCTTTCTGTCTGATGGACTGCCTGCCCAATCTGCATCCGTGAAGCCTTGAAGCTTCACTCCCTCTGTCCATCTGTACCATAATCCATACTTTGTAGTGCCCCTGATATATCTCAAGACATTCTTCCCCACCTTCCAAAAGAGCTTGGTTGGCTTAACCATATCTTGAATTAGTTGGTTAACTACGTAGAAAATGTTTGGTCTGGTGTTCACCAAGTACATCAATGAACCTACTAGCTGCCTGTAGACAGTAGCATCCACTACTTCTCCAGAAGTAGCATCCTCTTTCCTCCAATTTCCTGGAAGAGGAGTGTCCAAGGTTTTATAGCTCTCCATGTGAAACCTACCCAATATCTCTTTGGCATACTTGCCTTGAGAAGCAAAAATTTCACCATCCCCCTGCCATATTTCCAAACCAAGGAAATAGTGAAGGAGTCCCATGTCCTTCATTTCGAACTCCCTTGCAAGATCCTCCTTTCATGAGTGTATCAGATGCTCATCACTTGTCAAAATTAGATCATCAACATAAAGTACGATAATCAAGAGCTTACCATCAACCACAATCTAGTACAGGTTTGCATTTGCTTCACCTTTGGTGAAGCCCAACCCGGTGAAATAGCTATCAATCCGAGTGTACCAAGCACGAGGTACTTGCTTCAGCCCATACAATGCTCTCTTGAGTCGACACACATGTGACCCACTGTCAAAGATCTCGAAACCTTCTGGCTGCTCTATGTACTCTTATTCCTTAATAAATCCATTGAGAAACACAATTTTCATATCCATCTGATGAATGTGCCACCCCATCTGCGTTGAGAGCACAAGGATAGATCTAATGGAAGAGTACCTCGCGACTGGTGAAAAAATCTCATCATAGTCAATCTCCTCAACTTGTGAGAATCCCTGGGCCACAAATCTGGCCTTGTGCTTCTCCACACTCCCATTAGTAGCTTGCTTCACCTTATAGATCCATCTAGATCCAACCACTGATTTTCTGACTAGTCTTGGGACAATCTCCCATGCATTGTTCTTGATGATGGAATCATACTCCTCTACCATTGCATCAACCCAAATTGGTTGTTGCACTGCTTCCTCAAAAGAAGATGGTTCTATCACAATACACTTTCTCATAAGAGCCATGTATCCAGTAAACCTGTCTGGATATTGTCTCTGTCTGGATATTGTCTCTGTCTGCGTAGTGAAGTAGGGGTTCCTACATTCTTTGTTGCATCAAGTCTCAATCTATTAGTTTTTGTGGTGCGCCTTCTACCATTTTTGGTGGATGGCTCTGCATGAGTGTTTTTCTCCACTCCATGATCCTTCGCATGTGGTTGCTCCACATCTTGAGGTTCATTCTTTGGAACCAAGAGTTCCTCCTCTGCATGAGTGTTTTCTGCCACTCCAAGATCCTTCACATGTGGTTGCTCCACATCTTGAGGTTCATTCTTTGGAACCAAGAGTTCCTCCTCTGCATGCAAATCCGAATCCCTATCAAGGGACAATCACATGACTTTCTCCTCATCAAATTTTATATCTCGTCGCACAACAGTCATTCTGCTATTTGGAAAATAGACCCGATAGTTGTGGGGAATTTCAGTGTACCCCACAAATATCCCAATCTCAGTTGTTGGTTCCAGCTTCTTCCTGGCATCTTTGGTCACATGCACATAAAGAGATGAGCCAAAAATCTTAAAATGTGAAACATCAGGGTTCTTACTAGTAAAAGTCTCTTTTGGTATACTCATTCCAAGTATCCGATGAGGACAAAGGTTTGGCACAAATACTGTTGTGTTGCATGCCTCCACCCATAGATGCAACGATAGGCCCTGATCATGCAAGATCGCTCGTGATACACCCACAATTGTTCTGTTCTTTCTTTCTACGACCCCATTTTACTGTGGGTTATGAGGCGCAACCAACTCTCTCTGAATTCCTTCTTTGCTGCAGAAGTTCTTGAATTCATTGGAAATGTACTCACCACCATTGTCTCTCCTAAGAGCCTTCACATGCTTCACCGTGTCTTTCTCCACCAGTGCTTTGAACTCAAGAAACTTTGAGAACATCTAATCTTTCTTCTGCATGAAGTAGATCCAACACTTTTGAGAAAAGTCATCAACAAATATCACATAGTACTTATGCTTTGTTATCGAAGCAGTAGAGAATGGTGCACACACGTCTGAGTGAACTCTCTCAAGAATTTCTGAAGCTCGGTTCTCCTTCTCATGAAAAGTGGCCTTTGTATACTTCCCCATAGTACATCCCTTGCATGTGTTTGACTACGCAAGTGTACCCTTGGGAAGACCCGTAGAAATATGTTGCATGACCTTCAAGGCTCCGTGGTGAAGATGACCCAATCTCCTGCGCCATAACTCACCCTCATCCCGGCTCACCACTTTTTCTGCCTTACCCATCAATGCTACACAACCATCTACATCTAGTTCATATAGATTCTTAACTCGAATCCCAATATTCTTGGCATGTCCTGTTGTTTTGTGTCGCATGAAGGCTTTTCCCTCACTAGAAACAACATCATAGCCTCTATCCTCCAACATTGCAACTGAGACTAAATTTTTCTTCAAGCCTGGTACATGCATTGCATATTTTAATTGAAAGGGTTTACCTGACTGTCTCTGGAAGGTAATTGTACCAATCCTAGTAGCACTGTACCGCCCGTCATCACCCATTTCAATATGCATCTGGAGGTCCTTCTCCTCCAAGATACTGAAAATTTCTTTGTCTCCCGTCATGTGAAAGGATGCACCACTATCCAAGTACCTTATCGATCCCATTTCACTTGACACCATGCATGCAATGAGCGAGAAGTCAAGCTCAAATTGCAAGGCCAAAGCCTCACTAGTTGAAGATCCTGAAGCCTTCTTGTTCTTCTTCTTTTGTGGACAATTAGTGGCATAATGTCCATGCTCGTGACAATGAAAACACTTCACTCTGGACATGTCACGCTTCTTGCCATATTTACCGGATTTGGATTTGGAATGGAATTTCTTTCCTTTCCCTTCTTCACCTTGGAAGCCAAAGCACAATCATCTTCATCTTCATTCTAGATGAAGATCCATCTCTGGTATTCCGCCTGAATTCTTCTTGCACCAAATCTGACCAAAGTTGTTCCCAATCTGGTAGCTTTTCCCTTCCATTCACAGAGTCCTGATAACTATGCCAACTCTTGGAAATTCCTAGAAGAGTTAGGCTCACCAAATCATCATCAATGATAGTAATGTCGATGCTCCCAAGCTCATCCCTACATTGGACAAAACTTGTTAAATATTTCAGCATGGTGTCGCATTTCTCCATTTTGATCTTCCTGAGTTTATCCTTTAGTGCCAATTTTTTATGATCACTACTGCTCTGAAATAGATCTGTCAAAGCTTTCCACATTGCATATGGTGTAGCTTTGCCATGGAGACTTGAGACAATGTGGCCTCGTACTCCCTCTAGTAAGATCCTCCTCGCCTTTGCAATCTTCTTTGGCTAAGCATCAAGATTTGCAGCATCTGTTACAACGGGTTTGGGAATATCATTGTCAATGAATTCTTTCAACCCATTTTCCTCCAGTACTGCTTCCATCTCGTCTTTCCAAGCAATATAGTTAGAGCTGCCCTCAAGTGCATACTCCAATCTCAAGCCATTGAAAGCCATTTCGATCCTGAATCACTTATAGCACCAAGAATTTCTTCTGCAAATTCAAATTCTATTCAGTCACAAACTCAACTTCTCCTCCATTATAGTGATTTCCTGTGCTCTAATACCATGTAGAAATTATACAAACATAACTATATCAATGGATTCAATCTGGTCTAACAATGTACTAAAGCGAGTGATCCAGATTTATGAAAGAACGCAACAAAATAAACATATAACCATAAATACAAAGATACAACGGAAATAACACCTCATTTCATTAATATCAAAGAACTGAAATTTGCTTACAGACAGAATGGAAATAAACTAGCTAGGGCGCTGGTAGCTATCTCTGAGAAGAGATGTGGCAGCTACAGGCCTCTGAACTAAATTATAATGAGGCTCGAGGGCCTATTTATTATTGAGAAACAATGGAAAACCTTAAACATCCAAAATCCTAACCCTAGGAGATGAAGCGCCAAAACTATGGGTCCTGTTTGGGTAAATTGGTGTTTCAACTTCCCGGGGACGTAACTTTGGCATCCAATCTCCATTTGACGCGCTCAATAGCTCGTTAGAAATATCTATCCAAGGACTACAACTTTTGAGTGAGAAAAATTTATCTATGGCCCATGTTGCTCCCCGTTTTCCCAAAAAACGTTGTTTAGGGCCTCAAAACAACTTCGGAAGTTCAGGACCCGAAAAACTGCTAAAAATAGTAAGTTGTGCCGAAACTGAAAAACTGAAAGAGAGAGTGGTGGGGCCCCAAGTGGAATAGGTGGGTGACCAACAATATCCACTTAGATCATTCCTCCCCCCTTAGGAAGCAATGGTCCCCATTGCGTTAATTTCTTCCATGAGATGAGGAAAATTTTGCTAAACTTGGTCCCTGGTGAACCACTTTCCTTGGTGCAGGAGTTGGCCAGCTTTGACAACCTAATATAGTTGGATCTTCTGTTGGTGAGTGTTCTTGATTTTCATGTCCATGATACAATCTGTGGTGGCCTGTTCCATGCAGTCTGGGTTTAACTCTGTTGGTGTGAGTTGTTCTGCAATGCCAGAGGTGTCCAGTAGAGGTGGGAAGTAAGGATGAAGGTGGTCCACATTGAATACTGGGTGAAGACCAAGGAATGGTGGAATACTGAGCTCAAAGGCATTGTTCCCTACAACCTTGGTGATGGTGTAAGACATGTATCAGAGCGGGCGAAGCTTGTGGTGAGGTCCAGTGAGGCGCTTCTTCTGCAAATGTAGCCACACTTTGTCACCCACCTGGAAGTTGTGTGGCACCCGATGTTGATCATGGCGTTGCTTGTACTTAGCATTAGCTCTGTCCAATATGTCATGAACTTATTGGCAGATGTGTTGAATGCGCTCGATGAAGCTATTTTCTTTGTCAACTTCAGACTGGACATGAGCCGAATTGGCCTGAGTAGCCACAAATGGCATGGCTATGTCAATGGGACATAGTGGCTGGAATCCCAAGCCCACCTGAAAGGGGCTGCGGCTGATTGAGCTGTGGAGAGCCCAGTTATAACTATGTTGTACATGGTGGAGGCTCTCGTCCCATGTGCGTGGATGCTTGGAATTGTACATGCGCAGAATGTGTACAATTATTATGTTGACGACCTTTGTCTAGCCATCTGTTTGGGGATGGAAAGTTGTGGACTCGGTGAGCTTGGTGTCCAAAATTGACCAGAGGCTGGACCAAAATGTGCTGAGGAACCTACTATCCCGATCTGATATGATAGACTGTGGGATCCCAAAGTGCACCCACACTTGTTCAAAGAAGATTTTAGCAGTGGCTTCTGCTGTGATATTCTTCTTGCAGGCCGCCATAATGGCTATCTTCGAGAATCTGCCGACGACCACAAAAACACAGTCATTTCCATGCTTAGTAGAAGGCAGGCCCGACATGTAATCCATGGAGATGGATTCCCAAGGTCGACTAGGGGTAGGTAGCGTAGTATATAGGCCTTGCTTCTTGATGGTCGGTTTGGCAATGGCACAAGCAGTGTAGGATTTGATGTGCTTCTCGACATCCTTTCGAAGGTTTGGCCAATAGAAATACTTCTGCAGTACTGCTACTATTTTCTAGACCCTGAAATTCCCAGCGACTCGACTGTAGTGTGCTTTCCATATCATCTTGGAACGCTCGCTTGAAGGAACACAAAGGTGTCCTAGGTGACATAAAAGTGCATCTTGGAGGTGAAAATTTGGAACTTGCGTACCCCCCAAGAATGCCATGTATGTGTGGCCGAGTTCTGGATCGCTCTCGTAGAGAAGCGGCCAATCAAAATTCTCGTGCCCACAAGAGTTGAGAATGATGGTGAGCACCATGATCGCTGGTTGGCTGAGATAGTATGCAACATTATTGGTGCTACCCTTCTTGTACTTGATGTTCAAATGAAACTATTGCAGATATGTGGACCACTTCTGATGGCGATCATTCTGCAACTTCCCTTGTGTCTGTATGAACTGCAGGGGCTGGTGGTCTGTGTGGATGATTGTTTCCTTCCCCAAAATGTAATGCTTCCATTTTCAACAAGCTTGCACAATGGAATACATTTCTTTATCATAAGTGGGATACTTGCGAACTGCGTCAGACAATGTCTCACTGTGATATGCCACTGGATGTCCATGTTGAGTAAGAACTACCCCAATAGCATAGTCAGAGGCATCTGTCTCGATCTCAAATGGCTATTGCAAGTCTGGTAATGTGAGCACTGGGGCAGAACAAGATTTTGACCAGAAATGCCTTCCGTTGAGATTCCAACCAAACAATTTTTCTCTCCTTTCCGGTGACTTCGACTCTGCGCTGTTGATATGGGGAGAGAATCTCAACACGAACTCATGAGAAATTATCAAAGACCCAAATTGCGAAGCTCGTTATAGTGGTTGGGCTGCCAATTCCAAATGACCGATTCGGGCCGGATCCACATGCACCCCCCTTTCATCAATAATGTATCCCAAATATTGAACCTGGGTCATGCCAAAAGTGCACTTCTCCAAATTGGCACACAACTTATGTTGCCGCAGTGTTTAGAGGACTTGTCAGATGTGGTGGAGGTGCTCTTCCCAAGTCTGGCTGAAGATCAGAATGTCATCCAAGTACACCACTAAAAATGAGTTGGTGAATGGCTGCAAGGTGTCATCCATCAACCTCATGAAGGTTGCGGGAGCATTCGTCAACCTGAAAGGCATGACTAACCATTCGAAAAGGCCTTCCTTGGCTTTGAAGGCAGTCTTCCACACATCGTAGGGTTCAATTGGTACTTGGTGATACCCAAACTTCAAGTCGATCTTGCTGAAATATTTCGCCCCTTTGAGTTGGTCCAGAAGGTCATCAATCCATGGGATCGGGTACCTATTCCGGACAGTGATCTTTTTCAGTGCCCAGTAGTCAATACAGAGTCTCCACGTCCCATCCTTCTTCTGTACCAACACGATCGGGCTCCCACAGGACAATGAACTTGGTCAGATGTGACCTTTCTGTAGTAGCTCCTAAATCTGCCTCTTGATTTCATCTTTCTCCAAAACAGAGCACCAATAGATTGGTCCATTGGGTAGTAGCGCACCTGGGGTTAGATCAATCGGGTGCTTGACCTGACAGTGCAGAGGAACCCCTATGGGTGAGGTGAAGATGTCCCCATACTCCTCCATAACCTTGTCCATTTGTTGTTGTCGTGCAGAGGAGCCCTGTTTGGAGGTCGTGGCCACAATCATCTTCTTGCCCTGGGGGCAGATCATCAGGAAAAAAAATTTCCTGGTTTGGGAAATGAGCTTACTGCATTGTTTTGTAGTAACCAAAGAGATAGCGACAGGAGGTGGTACCTCTGGTATCCTGTACAGCTTATTTCCCAAAGTAATAATAACAACGCGAGGCCGAGACTCATACACAGCATGACGCTTCCACAAGTATGGTTGTCCTAATAATACATCAGAAACATCAATAGGAGCAACGTCACATAATACCTCATCCGTGAAGGGCTTGATGCTATAGGGAAGGCGACACTGCTGGCTGACGCGGAGATCTCGTCCTTGGTGAAGCTACCCGATGGTGTATGGATGTGGGTGAGCTGTGGTCGGCAAGCCCAACCGCTTCACGGTGTCTGCTAAAATGAGGTTATTTTGGCTCCCATTGTCGACAATGAACTGTACATGGGAGCCCTTTACCCACATCTGGGAGTGGAAGAGACGTTCCTCCTCCTCTGGATCTTCCGGTTCCTCCTTCTGGATCTTTGTAGTGGCAACAATGGCATTGGGCTCCGCATCAATAATCTGTTTCCCTTTTTCATTCCCCTTTTCAGGTTCTGATTCGGAGTCAGAGCATGCATCTGACTCAGAAGCCCTCATCTCGGCCACTAGCGACTGCTTGGCCCGACACTCACTTGTGTTGTGAGTGGAGCTCTTATGGAACTCACACCACTTTCTCATGTCCTTCTTTGGATTTGTGGTGATATTCTTTTCTTGTGGCTTCGATGAGTTGTCTTTAGCCGCCATGCCTTGGCTCTATCCTTTGTTCTGCGGTTTGGAAGCACCTTTCCCTTGCTGAACACTCCATCCAAAGTCTTCGCTCGTTTGAATTTCATCAATCTGGAAGCATCGGCATGCCGTACTGCTTAGGAGATGAGGAACCATTTCTTCCTAAATGATCATAAACAATCATGTATAATCAGCAACGTCGTATGTTTCTCTGAATCTTTGATACTCAACTTTGTGCGCAGGGTATGGAACAGATTCGTCAGCTCATGCACATCTTGATCCCTTTGTTGTCGCAGCGTGGTCCATTGTATGTACCTGTCCTCATAGCTCCCCACAGGATAGTACTGTTCCTTGACGGCGTCTCGGAAAGAATTCCAAGTTGGTACGGCCGAGAACAGAGAGGGTTCTGTCTGGTCTTTGTTCTCACAGTAGGTTTCCCACCAGTCCTTAACATGGGGGTAGCTTTGAGGAGTGCAAAAATAATCTTCTCCCGGTCTGAAAAGTCATGAACCGAGAAATATCCTTCTAACAAATTCAACCATCTATCTACGGCATCCGCATCTATTTGACCCTCAAATATGGGAATGTCAAAATTTACTTGTACCTTAAAAGGAGTCGCGCCTCCAGAGTGGCTGCTGGATGCAGATGCGCCGCCGGTGGGTAGCCGTTGAAGGATCTGAGCAAAGTTATCCATCATCGCGTTCTTTTGTTTTTCGAGGGCCTCCTCGAGCAATATTTTGATAGGATCTCCTGCTCCCTCATCTTTCTTTTTGTCCCCCATGGGCGTCCGTCGAGGTTTGCGAGGCTGATCTTGCAAAGGTTCCACCAGATCAAGCCCTAGCTCCTTATACCCCGACCTCGTTGGAGACATGCAAAGAAGGATCGAGAAAAAGCAGACCGCTCTGATACCACTGATCCGGATTTATGCAAGAACGCAACAGAATAAACACATAACCATAAATACAGAGACATAGCGTAAATAACACTATTCATTAATATCAAAGAACTAAAATGCAGGCGAAGGCATGCAATGGAAATAAACTAATAGCTGTATCTCGGAAGAGATGTGGCGGCTGTGTGCCTCGAACGAGTTACACGAGGTCGAGGCCCAGCTTATTATTTAGAAACAATGGAAAACCCTAAACATCCAAAACCCTAACCCTAGGAGATGAAGCGCCAAAACTATGGGTCCCGTTTGGGTAAATTGGTGTTTCAACTTCCCGAGGACGTAACTTTGGCATTCGATCTCCATTTGACGTGCTCAATAGCTTGTTAGAAATATCTATTTGAGGACTACAACTTTTGAGTGAGAAAAATTGGTCTATAACCCATGTTGCTCCCCTTTTTCCCAAAAAACGTCGTTTAGGGCCTCAAAACGGTTCCAGAAGTTTAGGACCTGAAAAACTGCTAAAAATAGTAATTTGTGCCGAAACTGAAAGAGAGAATGGTGGGGCCCCAAGTGGAATAGGTGGGTGACCACCAATATCCACCTGGATCAGCTAGATACTGAATCACTTCTACAAATCAATTGCGGAAATTAAACACAATCGCCAATCACATGAAACAAAGAAAGAATCAAATCAAACCACAACACAGATAATTTCCTAGGGAAAGCTTGCTGCTCAAAACCCCTCTATCTTCTATTGTATATTAACCATGGAATCATGAAACAATTAAAATGCACTATTCTCACAAGAGTCTCCTGCACTTTGCTAACTGTCTCACACTGCCCCAGACAAAACTGGCCAACACTTAGCTAATTCTCAGCCTCTAAACAACCTGCCTGCTTGTGAAATTCATGATGAATACAATCCCTATTCTTTAGGAATTTTGGCATTCTTAAACTGCATAAGGATCATAGGCACTCCAATGGATGTCTTGTTGCATGCAAGCAACCTACTAATCACACAACTGATAGTTAACCTCCCTTTAACCTTTGTCTCAACTGGGTCTCCACTAGAACTGACATGCATGCAACTATTAATAGTAAATCATCAGTTGCATGGCAGATCACTGATTTTGAATTAAATAATATTTAATTCACTTGATCTCTCACTAGCGGCAACAAACAATTACAACTAGTTCAACTGACTCTTACTCATTTAACTGAGTTAATTGATTGCACATGCATTAAACTAATGCACCAACTACAATTTGAACTCCATAACTAATAGATTTACTCTGCATGCCTCATCAAATACCCTCAACTCGAAATTCATGAGCTAACTGAGTTTATCACACTCAGTTAAATATTACAAGTGATCATGAGATAAGATTACATTTTATTGTCCAATTTAATTAAGGTAAAATTAAATTAGACAGTGCACCAAATTTAGCCCACACTAGTGTAGGTGCTGCTAGGACCTATTGGTCCCACACTAGTGTGTGTGTTGCAATTTATTGTTGGAATTCAACACCTTCTACACAAAAAATGAGAAATACATGAAAAAATGTGATTGCAATCACGTTTTTCATATATTTCTAATTTTTTATATAGAAGGGTCCATCGAAAGTATGCAACATGGGTACTCATTGGATGAGGAATCAAATTCTACATCCAACGAGTGTTTCCACTCGAAATTTGAGTAAATCCATATGGAGATAAGTTCAAAATACGAGTTGAAAAAGTAATTTTCTCTTTTTTTCCCTCTAAAACTTGATGATGTAATCTAATCTTATTTTATTATTTCCACTATTATTTTATAATTTCCTTAGGAGGCTCATATTAGACCTCAAAATTCCCCTAATGTGCAATAGGTGCACCACTTCCTTGCTTATGCACTATAAAATGATAATACCGTTCGAGAGTTAATACATTATTACTAAGGTTTCTACGTGTTCTTTTGCCGAGGGTTTCTGCTCCTCATTGTGCAATCGTGGTTTTTTGTAATGAATATAAATATTTAAGCATTGAATTTCAATTCAATGGTTATTCACATTTTATTCAAATTAGTGCCTTATTGACCAAACTATGGCTTTTCTTGAAAGATAGATGTGATAGTGGATTTATGTCTTTTACATGTCTCATTGGACCAATTGAGGGTTTCAGTCCCAAATGTATGTATATAAGTTTATGGCAGAGTTGCTAAGTTAATGACATACATCTGATTTCTATTTAAGTTATGGTTTTCATTCGTTTGTATCTTCTATAATTCTCTTGCAACTTATATATTTTGTTGATTATTCTATTAAATGAAAGATTTATCTT
Organism: Pinus albicaulis; assembly: GCA_034641835.2. Lineage (NCBI taxonomy): Eukaryota > Viridiplantae > Streptophyta > Pinopsida > Pinales > Pinaceae > Pinus > Pinus albicaulis. The sequence goes on from CM076575.1 coordinate 1,186,690,890, forward strand.
ATCAATGTTTTTAATTTGGAAACATGTTACCCATAATGGTGTATTTATTGTTCCCTTAACTTATCTCGGTCAAAGGAGGGTTCTTGACCAGAGACTCGGGTTGCCAACTTACCTTGACTTGGCCTAGGACACAAACGAGTTCCCATCCCATGGTAGTTACTCAGTATTATGCTTTCATGTTTTCAAGGTGTTTATGCAGTACCTATTTTCTCTGTTGTCTCCTAAAGGAGTTTTATCTTGACTGAATGGTTATTTTCTGCAACTAATGTTATTACTCTATCTGACTCTTCATAAATGTTAACTATTCAAATGCGACCACCATTACATGTTTTCAATTGTGGCATGCCACAAGGAATCAAATTACTCTCAATAGGAACAGAGTTTTCTCCGATAATTCTACAATAACTTGAACTCAAAATTATACTAAGCTTAGAGTTATTCTAGGTCTCTATTCATCCTATTAGTTCTTTCACTAACACAGACTGTTACTGGGATTCCAATAATTCTTGATCTAATGACATACTTAATAATTGAGTTAACAATGATCAAGAATACTTATCTGTTGGTCATCAATTCTGGTGTTTACAGGGATCTTGACTTGCTCGCCTCCCAACCTTAAGTTCAGAAATTACGTCCGACTTCCCTCGAGCTAACAATCCCCACAAAACAGTGAGAGATAATAACGACCAACAAGGTATATAGTGGCCTCAGGACCTCCTGTACAACCATCCCTTTTTGGGTTTCTTAACAGGGTCTCCACTGATGCACATACCAACTCTGGAGTTTTTCCCAAACAAGCTTGCAACTTTCTTATTTTCTTTCCTTCCAGTTATTTCTTCCCCCCTTCAATCCTCCGACCCTCTTTCCTTTCCATCCTCGGTTTGTTTTTCCCTTTGAGAGATATCCCTCTCTTTCGGAAAACATGGGAGTATAACTGTCCCTCCTCAATTGTCCGAGGTTCTTTGTTTTCTTGGGTCTAACTCGTAAAACCAGATCTGTCCCTTCACATTCTTGATTAATTTCATAATTACTTCTTTTAAAATTAACTAACTTGAAACTAGAAACAAAATTAAAATACTTTACATAGTTATGTTCTATCTTCTATAATCAATTACTGTATGAATTTATCAAGTTCATAAAACATAATAATAAGAAATATTCATTTGTATCTGGGTGTTACATCTCCCCCCCTTGTGTTAAACACTGTCCTCTGTGTTTTCTCTAGATCTCTGGAATAGGTCTAGATAGACTTCTCTCATGTTTTTTTCATCTTCCCAGGTAGCCTCCTCTGGGCTGAAGTGCTTCCATTGGGTGATGGCTCGCCTCCGTAAGGTTGTTTCTCTCCGTTCTAGGATGCACCGAGGTTCTACCAGGAACTCCATCCGATTCGATCTGCAATAGCCATCACACAAAAATTATTACACATAAATTTTCATATTGCATCAAAGTGTATAATTAGAGAATCACGTGAATATTTTGCCTGTCAATTACATGTCTAGAGTCATACACATATAGTTTTAGTAATGAAACATGAAACACGTTATGAACTCTTATTTGACTAGGTAAGGCTAAACGATAAGCCATTAGTCCAGTTCTTTCCAATGCTTGGAAGGGGTCATTATTGTAGAAATTATATACAATATGCATGTATATATCCAGATTCTCCTAATCTAACAATATTTTTTTTCTTGCTAAATACAGAATCCTTCCACTGTTAATATTTTGCGGAAATTTAAAAACTCAATTGCAAACACATGAAGCAATAAAAACAATCGCACATAACACAATTGTTTAACGGGAAAGCCTGAAGCTGGAAACCCCAACTATCATATATTATGTATCATGGAGATCATGTAACAATCTCATACAAAGCTAATTAGTACATCAAGTTCTCAGTACAATCAATCCTCACACACTAAACAGAAGAAATCTGCAAATTCATGCACTGATTTATTGCCACATGATAGTCTGCCTCCACTGCGCAATCCTTGTTGAAGAAGACCCCTGAATGAATTCGAATCTACCTTGCTTGCACTATGCAATCCTCATTGGCAAATCTAATATGTGTGTGGTGCAATCAATGCATCACTATAGTCACAACAGATAGTCAATATTGCCCTTTCACCTATCTCTCCACTGGGTCTCCACTGGAACTGATATGCACTGTAGTTAATTGCTTTATTTGTTCAGTTGATTAATGAGTTATTATTTGTGAATTAATTAACTAATTAATTCACTCCACTCTCACTAGTGTATCATTCAGTTAGACTAGATACAAGTAGATCAACTGAGTTTAACTCCATTAATTGAGTTAAACTGAATAACAACTCCATGAACTACTCTTCCAACTTTGTCATAACTTTTCCACTTCAGTTCTAACTGAGTCCTCCATGCATGAACCACCAGTAAACCCTAGGAATTGCGTAATTCCTTCAGCCCACTGATTTTTCAAATCTGTACACTGAAATTAAGTGCTTCAAGAGAATAAGTTGATATTTAGAGTCTTCACTCCACTCTCACTAGTGTATCATTCAGTTAGACTAGATACACTTAGCTCAACTGAGTTTAACTCCATTAATTGAGTTAAACTGAATAAAAACTCCATGAAATACTCTTCCAACTTTGTCATAACTTTTCTACTTCAGTTCTAACTGAGTCCTCCATGCATGAACCACCAGTAAACCCTAGGAATTGCGTAATTCCTTCAGCCCACTGATTTTCCAAATTTGTACATTGAAATTAAGTGCTTCAAGAGAATAAGTTGATATTTAGAGTCTGATTATTATTAAGAGCTAGTAATAATCGACACTTCTATTTTTAGATCGACGATCTATAAATAGACTTTGCCCAATATTCTAAAAATATAATTTCATCTATTTTTCCAACTTGACCAATCATCCACAAATAGCATCCTGCAACTTCTGAAATATTATCACCATGTCTAAAAATAGACATAGTCTAAAAATAGACTTACACCTAAAAATAGCCTGCGGGCCCACTTAGTGAAGGTGACTGATTTTCACTAAGCTCATCATCTTGTTGAATCTCAACACTCCCTCTCAACAAGATAGGGATTATCCTTCACCGTCCACCGCACTCTATGGTATTCGAATGTGCTCCTGGTGAGCGCCTTCGTCAGAATGTCTGCACCCTGATCTTCAGTAGGAATGTACTGAAGCAACATGATCTTCCGCCGCACACAATATTTGATATGATGATACCAGATATCAATATGTTTAGATATATCATGAAACACAAGATTAATCGAGAGTTTAATGCAACTTTGATTATCACAATGTATCATTGTAGGATCTAAATGTGAACCGAACAAACCGACCAGGATCTTCCTCATCCAGATAGCCTGACATGCAACTTGAATTGCTGCCATGTAATCTGCTTCCGCTGAACTAAGTGCCACAGATATTTTTTTCCTGCTGTACCAAGAAAATGTTGTAGATCCGATACTGAAAACCCCTCCTGATGTGCTCTTTCTGTCTGTTGGGCTGCCTGCCCAATCTGCATCCGTGAAGCCATGCAACTTCACCTCATCCATCTGTCTGTACCATAAGCCATACTTATATTTTCCCTTGAGATACCTCAGGACATGATTGCCTACCTTCCAAAAGAGCTTGGCAGCTAGATAAACCATCGCTTGTGAAAGTTGGTTCACCGCATAGCATATGTCCGGTCTTGTATTAACTAAATACATGAGCGAACCCACCAATTGTAGATAAACAGTGGCATCCACTACTTCTGCCGATGTAGCATCCTCTTTCCTCCAATTTCCTGGAAGAGGAGCATCAATAGGCTTACAACCTTGCATGTGAAACTTCTCAAGTATCTCCTGAGCACCTTTGCCTTGAGACACAAACAATTCACCTTCTCGCTACCATATTTCCAATCCAAGGAAATAATGAAGGAGGCCCAAATCCTTCATCTCAAACTCCTTTGCAAGATTTGCCTTGCATGAGTGTATCAACTGCTCATCACCCATTAGTATTAAATCATAAACATAAAGAACAATGATTAAAAGCTTACCCTCCAGCACAATTTGGTACAGGTTTGCATCCGCCTCACTCTTGGTGAAGCCAAGTCCAGTGAAATAGTTTTCGATCCATGTGTACCAAGCACGAGGTGCTTACTTCAACCCATACAACGCTCTTTTGAGTCTGCACACATGCGACTCGCTGCTGAAGATCTTAAATCCTTCAGGTTGCTTAATGTACACCTCTTCCTCAATGATTCCATTAAGAAACACAGTCTTCACATCCATCTGATGAATGTGCCAACCCATCTGCGCTGAGAGAGCAAGGATGGTCCTTATGGAAGAATACCGTGTGATAGGTGCAAATGTTTCTTCATAATCAATCCCCTCGATCTGTGAGAAGCCTTTGGCAACAAATCTTGCCTTATACTTCTCGACGCTTCCATCAACAAATTGCTTTAATTTGTAGATCCATCTTGATCCTACAACTGATTTACCCATCAGACTTGGACAATCTCCCAAGCACTATTTCTGACAATGGAGTCATACTCCTCCACCATGGCATCTACCCATGTGGGCTCCTGCACTGCTTCTTCAAAATAAGATGGCTTTGTCACGATACACTTGCTCATAAGAGCCATGTGTCCAGTAAATCAGTCGGGTGACTGTCTATGTCTACGCTGTGATGTAGGGACTCCTACATTCTGTGCCACATCAAGCTTCAGTCTCTCAGCTTCTGTGGTACACTTTCTACCTTGTATGATGTTTGGTTCTGCATGAGTGGACTCCTCCACTCCATGAATCTCCTCCTGTGGCTGATCCACATCTAGAGGCTCATCTTTGGGAACAAGAAGTTCCTCCTCTGCATGCAAGTGTAGCTCCCTCTCAAGCGGCAATTTCATGGCTTTCCCCTCATTGAATTTTATATCCCGTCGCACCATAGTCATCCGACTGTCTGGAAAATACACATGATAATTATGGGGTGTTTCTGTGTACCCCAAAAATATCCCAACTTCTGCAGTCGGCTCCAGCTTCTTCTTGGCGTCCTTTTTCACATGAATGTAAACAGATGAGCCAAAAATCTTCAAATGAGAAATATCAGGCTTCTTACTAGTAAAAGCTTCTTCAGGTGTACTCATGCCAAGTACTCTATGAGGACAATGATTTTTCACATAAACCGCAGTGTTGCATGCTTCCTCCCACAAGTGCATCGGTAGGCCCTGGTCATGCAGCATAGCCCGTGCATCACCCATGATCATTCTGTTCTTCCGCTCCGCGACCCCATTCTGCTATGGTTTATGAGGCATTATGAGTTCTATTCGAATTCCTTCTTTGCTACAAAAGTCTTTGAATTCACCCGAGATATATTCACCACCATTATCACTCTGTAGAGCTTTCACTTGATTCCCCGACTCATTCTCCACCAATGCTTTAAACTCACTGAACTTTGAGAATGTTTCACTTTTCTTCTGCATGAAGAATATCCAGCATATATGAGAATAGTCATCAAAAAATATAACATAATACCTGTTTTTTGCTGTTGAAGCAACTAAGAAAGGTCCACACACGTATGTGTGAATTCTCTCAAGGATCACCGAAGCACGTTTCTCCTTCTCATGAAAGGTGGTCTTCACAAACTTACCCATAGTACATCCCTTGCACTGATATGACTGCGCAAGAGTACCCTTGGGAAGTCCAGTAGAAATCTGCTGCAAAATCTTCAAAGCGCCATGGTGAAGATGGCCCAATCTCCCGTGCCATAATTCACCCTCATCCCGGCTCACCACTTCTTCTGCTTTGCCGATCATTGTAGTGCAACCATCTACCTCCAGCTTGTAGACATTCTTAACTTGAATCCCTATCCTCTTGGTTTGACCCGTTGTTTTATGTCGCAGGAAAGCTTTTCCATCGCTAAAAACAACGTCATAACCTTTGTCTTCCAACATTGTGACCGAGACCAAGTTCTTCTTCAGACCTGGAAAATGCATAACATATTTCAACAGAAATGGATTACTTGAATCCCTCTCAAAGGTAATGGTCCCAATTCCGGTCGCACTGTATCAACCATCGTCGCCCATCTCTATATGCATTTGAAGGTCCTTCTCCTCCAAGTCACTAAAAAACTCCTTGTCTCCCATCATAGGGAAGGATGCACCACTATCAAGATACCACACCGATCCCATTGAGCTTGAAACCAAGCATGCGATCAAAGAGAAATCAAGTTAAAATTGCGAGGCTAAGGCCTCTCCCGCTGCAGCTCCAACAACCTTCTTGTTCTTCTTCGTCTGTGGGCAATTAGTGGCGAAATGCCCATGTTCGTGACAGTGAAAACACTTCACCTTGGAAAAATCCTGCTTCTTTCCTTTAGCTTCAGATTTTGGATGGGGTTTCTTCCCCTTCCCTTTCCTTGCTTTGGCAGCCAAAGAGAAATTTTTTTCATCTTCATTCTTTGATGAAGAGCCATCATTGTTACTTCGCCTTATCTCCTGCACAAGATTCGACCAAAGTCGCTCCCATCCCGACAATTTCTCCCATCCATTGACAGAGACTTTGTAGCTATGCCAAATATTTGAAAGCAAAAGGAGAGCCAAGCTCACCAAGTATTCATCATAAACAGTAATCCCCACACTTCCCAGTTCATCCCTACAGTGGACAAACTTTGTGAGATGTTTTGGAATATTGTCGCCCTTCTCGATTTTTATTTTTCTGAGCTTATATTTCAGCGCCAACTTCCTCTGGTCGCTGCTGCTTTGGAACAAATCTATCAAAGCCTTCCACATTGCACATGGAGTGGCTTTCCCATGAAGGTTGGACACAATATGGTCCTTTGCACCTTCCAACATAATTCTTCTTGTGTTTGCTACCTTCTTTTTCCATGCGTCAAGTAATGCAACATCGCTAGATCCCGGCTTAGGAACATCGCTATCAATGAAATCGTTCAGTCCATTATCTTCCAGCACCGCCTCCATCCTATCCTTCCAAGCTATGTAATTCAAGCTACCATCAAGGGCATACTCCAATCGCAACCCATTGAAAGATATTTCAATGTATACTCAACTATCGCACCAAGAATTTTCTGAAGCAAATTCGAATTGTCCACCAGCACAAACTCAACAATTCTTCACAATTGAAATATTCAAGAATTAACACTGCTCCGATACCATGTAGAAATTATATACAAGATGCATGTATTATCCGGATTCTCCTGATCGTACAATATTTATCTTCTTGCTAAATATAGAATCCTTCCATTGTTAATCGTTTGCGGAAATTTAAAAACTCAATTGCAAACACATGAAGCAATAAAAACAATCACACATTACACAGTTGTTTAACGGGAAAGGCTGAAGCTGAAAACCCCAACTATCATATATTATGTATCATGGAGATCATGTAACAATCTCATACAAATCTTAGTACATCAAGCTCTTAGTACAATTAATCGTCACACACTAATCGAAAGAAATCTGCAAATCCATGCACTGATTTTTTGCCACCTGATAGCCTGCCTCCACTGCGCAATCCTTGCTGAAGAAGACCCCTGAATGAATTTGAATTTACCTTGCTTGCACTGCGCAATCCTCATTGGAAACTCCAATGTGTGTGTGGTGCAATCAATGCATCACTACAGTCACAACAGATAGTCCATCTTGCCCTTTCACCTATCTCTCCACTGGGTCTCCACTGGAACTGATATGAACTGTAGTAAAATGCTGTATTTGTTCAGTTGATTAATGAGTTATTATTTGTGAATTAATTAACTAATTAATTCACTCCACTCTCACTAGTGTATCATTCAGTTAGACTAGATACAATTAGCTCAACTGAGTTTAACTCCATTAATTGAGTTAAACTGAATAACAACTCCATGAACTACTCTTCCAACTTTGTCATAACTTTTCCACTTCAGTTCTAACTGAGTCCTACATGCATGAACCACCAGTAAACCATAGGAATTGCGTAATTTCTTCAACCCACTGATTTTCCAAATCTGTACACTGAAATTAAGTGCTTCAAGAGAATAAGTTGATATTTAGAGTCTGATTATTATTAAGAGCTAATAATAATCGACACTTCTATTTTTAGATCGACGATCTATAAATAGACTTCGCCCAATATTCTAAAAATATAATTTCATCTATTTTTCCAACTTGACCAACCATCCAAAAATAACATCCTGCAACTTCTGAAATATGATCACCGTATCTAAAAATAGACATAGTCTAAAAATAGACTTACACCTAAAAATATCTTGCGGGCCCACTTAGTGAAGGTGACTGATTTTCACAAAGCTCATCATCTTGTTGAATCTCAAAAATTATAACAAGGGGCAAGTTTTTCACAACTGGTCCATCTCAGGGTGCTTTTCTTAGGTTTAATCCACACATATACATGACCCCAACTTAGAATTCCCAATATTTTCTTTTCATGTCAGCATAAGCTTTTTGCCGATCTTGGGCAACCTTTAAATTTTTTTCAGAATTCCTTCACTTCTCGTTCCATCTCTTCCAGCATCTTTGGCCCTAACATTAAAGCATTCTCAGGGCTATTCCAATTGGCAGGAGTTCTGCATCTTCTTCCGTATAGCACCTCAAAGGGAATCATCTTTAATGATTCATGATATGCGTTATTGTATGAAAATTCTATCAAGTGTAGATATTCATCCTTTTTACTAGGTTGATGCATAACATACATTCATAACATGTCTTCTAGTACTTGGTTCACATGTTCAGTTTGTCTATATGATTATGGGTGGTATGCAGTACTGAACTGGATTTGGGTTCCCATGCCTATGAAAAGATCTCTCCAAAAGGCATATGTAAACTTTACATCCCTGTTTGATATGACTACCTTGGGCAGCATGTTGCTATTTTGATGAGTTTATCCACTACCACCATTATTGAGTCATTGGCCTCTTGGACTTGGGTAATCTGGTAATGAAATTGAGTTTAATAGCTTCTCATCCATTTCGGGATGGATATAGGTTGTAGAAGGCCAACAGGATGTTGATGCTCAATTTTGACTTATTGACATTCCATGCACTTTATTAAATATTCTGTGATGTCCTTGTGCATCCACGACCAGAAATACCATTTTTTAATTGTTGAGAACATTTCCTGATAATCGGGATGGGCAGCATAAGGCCTTTTATGAAATTCATCTAAAATAAATTGTCTTATAAAAGTCTGAGTAGGAATGTATATCCTTTCCTTAAAGGTCAATAACTATTCTTTATTTACCTTGTATTCAGACTGTTTTCCTTGTTTGCTAGCTCGTTGCCACAAAAAATGATATTCAAGATTTTTTTGAGCGACTTCTTTAATATGTTCCTGAAATTTAAAATCTACTTGATTATAACAAATTTCATAGATGCAATGTATTCACCGGCTTAATGCATCTGCAACCGTAATTTTCCTTCCCTTTCAAATGCTGAAATTCAAACTCAAACTCGCTCAAGAAAGCATTCCATCTTGCTTGACGAGAATTTAAATTGGGTTGCTTGAAATAAATAGTCAGATTACCATGGTCAATCATTAACAAAAACCTTTTTCCTAGGAGATGGTGCCTCCATACCTTTAGCGCATGAAACAACATATTTAATTCCAGGTTATAAGAAAAATATCTCTATTCATGCTCTTTCAACTTCCGGGATTCATATGCAATCACCTTCCCGTCTTGTGTTGATACTGCCCCCATTCCTTCCTGGCATGCATATGTGCAGACCACAAATTCCTTTTTTGGGTAAGCGATCTTTAGCACAGGAGTAGTGGTTAATAAGTGTTTTAATTGTTCAAAAATTTATTGACAATCATTGTCCATTTAAAATTTCTTCCTTTTTTCTATAAGGAGGTAATGGGGTATGTTATTTGAGAGAATCCTTCAATGGATTGTCTGTAATATCCTACCAAGCCCATAAAAGATTGTATATCCACCACATTCTTGGGAACTGGCCATTCCATGATGGTATTGATCTTCTCCGAATCAACTTCTATTCCCTCTACTGAAATGACATGACCCAGATATTGGATCTGGTGTTTATAGAAATCACACTTACTAAATTTTGCATATAACTAATGATCTCGAAGCACTTGCAGCACTATGCGTAAGTGTTTCTTATGTTCTTCCAAGTTTTTTGAGTAGATAAATATTTCATCTATGAAAATCAACACAAATTTATCTAAGAAAGGATGGAAGATACCATGCATCAGACTCATAAATGTTGTGGGCGCATTGGTCAGTCTGAAAGGTAAGACCACAAATTCGTACTGCTCGTAGCAAGCTCTGAAAGTTGTTTTACCAATGTCTTCATGTTTGACTTAGATATGGTAATATCTTGACCTTAAATCAATTTCAGAAAATATTGTTGCGCCCTTAACTTGATCAAATAGATCGCCAATTTGAGGTAAGGGGTAATTATTTTTAACAGTCAATTTGTTGAGTTTCCTGTAATCAATATACATTCGTAATATGCCATCCTTTTTCCTTACGAATAATACTGGAGCTCCCCAAGGCGACACACTAGGACATATATATCCTTTTTCAAGTAAATCTTGTAATTGAATCTTAAGCTCAGTTAATTCCGACACACTCATACGATAAGGAGCTCTGGATACCGGTGTTGCTCCAGGGATTAATTTTATGGTGAAATCAATTTCACGTTTTGGAGGCAACCTTGGTATGTTTTCAGGAAATACATCTATTTGTATGTTTTTCAAAACAACAACTTTATCTTTATAGTTGGAATATCATACTTGAACCACATAAATCACACAACACTTTTTGACATGTTTTCCCAAATGAGATGCAGTAATGGGACGTAACTTTATGGGTTTCCTAACTCCTTGAATTTCTTGCCGAGAGTCATCTTTAGCCAGGTAACTGATGGTTTTCTCCTTACAATCCACTAGAGACCAATGTCCCTCCAACCAGTCCATTCCAAGTAATAAATCATAAGAGCCCAAGGGTAAAATATTTAGTTAACATAGTTACCGATCAAACAGGAACTATTACCTCAATCCGGGAACTCTAACAAAAAAACATAAAAAAACCATGAAAAAACAACCCAAAAACGAAAAGTTGTATACTGGAATAACTTCTTCTTCTTCTTCTTTTTTATAAATTTCGGGGTAAATTTTCAACAATTAAAAAAAATGGAAAATGGAAGTAAAAGGCATTTTTTTTTGGTGCAAAAAACACCCAAAAATAATTCATTTTTTTTTAAAGTAAAAAATTTAAAATAATAAAATTTAAGAAAAAAATAAAAATAAATAAAAAAACACTTTTAAATTAAAATTTAAAATATATTAAATATTAAAAAATAAAAATAAAAACAAAATAAAAAAATTAAATTTTAAAAAACGAATCAATTAAAAAAATAAAACAAATTTAAAATATAAAAATTATATTTAAAAAATTAAAAGAAAAAAATTATTAAATTAAAAACAAAAAAAATTGAATTTTAAAATAAAAAATTCAATATAGACCTGATCTTTGTAATATGTAGACCTAATCTTTGCGATGAGAAGTGCGTAGATATAATCTTTGTAATGTCCTCAAGCTATATGATGTGAGAGATGAAATCAATGACTCTTATCTTCGTGATGAAAAGTAACTGTGATGCATGTGAAAACATAATCTATGTGAGACAAAGTTCACCTATTTTTGTCATGTGGAAAAAACCTTGATCTATATCATGCAAAGGAGGGTATGATTGTAGTTGATGCAAGAAGATTGATATTTATGTTACACAATATTTTGTCACATTCCCTATTCCTTATTCGAAGTGTCATCCTGTGTGTCACTTATGGCATGTCGCAAAGTGACAAAAGCTATGAAAGCATATTTACCATGAATAATATGCTTAAAACATCCCTGAATACCGAAAAGAGAAATGCCTTGAAGCCTTTTTGCAAAAAGCTTGTGAGAACCCTGATCTGAAAGCCTAATGCGTTTCTCCCCTATATAGCCTCGCGCTTGTCACCTGTGTGTAACTTGTAAAGAGCGTTGGTAGCGCGGGAATTAAAGTGAAAAGTCATGCTGGTCCCTCTTTAGGCAGGTTCTCCAAAAATGGAGCAGAAGCCAAGGAAAATTTTAGGGGCTAATATTTGTAGATGGGCTAATTTTCCATTCTTTTTCCAAAAAAAAAGATTCACCAATTCCCATTTTTTCCTAAAAATGATTCACCCAAATTTTATAAGAAAAAAATATTTTACCTTAAAAATCGCCAAAAACATATAGAGACTATATAAAATCATTACAAGCTTTAATATTTTCACTAAAATATCACCAAACATTTTATAGTTTGCATATTATAGATTAGTAAGATTTGCCAAGGTTTCTAATCTTTAAGATAAATTTCCATCCTTAAAATTTTCCCTGGCAGAAGCTTCTTCCTCTGTAAGTCTCGAGAATGGAAGTATGGTATCAGTTGGTTGAAGATTGAGTCGAGTTCTCCCATTTTGAGCCCTTGATCCTACCTTTAAGGAATTTCCCCTTAAGATATGTACCTTCCTCCTTATTTTTTGGATCCTTAACCTCTACATCTTCCTTATAAATGAATTCCATACCTTCCCCAAATGGTTGGTCATTGCTGGTTGCCTTTCTAGTGCTCTAATTTTTGCGCCTAAATGCTACCAAAATTCTAAGGAGAAGGAGTGCTTAAAGCCTTTGGCTTGGACTTGGGAACCCGTCCTGAAGGAGCCTCCCATATCAAGGCACCGATTGTATGCTTCCCTCTTTAATTTATCAGTAATACAAAGCATGTTTTACTTTCCATAAGGCTATTAATGATTGCTTGCTTAGTATGATGCTCATTGATCCGTCATATGGTTTACATTAGAATTCAATATACTATGCTTTATTTGTTTGTCGTTGTTTTACCTCTCTTGTAGGTATTCGTATGTAAAAGAATAGTGAGGAGCAAGCTTGGAAGTAAGGAGGTCAGGATTAACCTCGACAAGTAACCGCATAGGAGCGAGGTAGGCCATCTGCCTCTCTCATGTCATTATGATTTAAGCTAAGAAAGTTTGCTTGCTTTTGTCTCGTTTGTTACTAGACCCACTCATTGGGCTAGAGGGATCACTTCTATCCGTAGAAGGGATTGCCTAGATAACAAAATGGCAACTTTGTTGGGGAGCCTATAGCCTTTTTAGTCCTCATTTTGTATTTTTCATTCTTGTTTAGTTTGGACAACCATTGAACGACCCTTTGTTTGGATTTATTTTCAGTCTATACTCTGCTTTGAAGGTGTTCTAAGGTATCATATCTGGAGTTTATTCTTGAGATTTTATTTCTTTTCCCCTATTTACCTCCATCAACGTGTTTTTTATCAGTTACAGTCGCACTGCCAACACATATTTTATCTAAAACAATCGTGCTATAGACCTCTGGTGTCAACTAGCTGCCCACGCTGGTCTTTGAATGTGAATTTTTAGAGTCTCTGCTGGAAACTCTAGCGTGTTTTGATCCTTAAGGCTTTTTCTATGCTTTTTCTGCATCAAGTTTTGATTGATTGCTTTCGGTTTCTTGGTGGAATGCAAAAAAATGTCCCATACTTGAAGTGGTAAATTGATATTTTTGATTGAGTCTTTCGCATTTTGAGTCGATTGAAAGCCTTGTTTACTGCTTGTATGATTTGGAAAATACTGAATTTATGTCAATGGAACAAAAATGGTTCTTTTTCATTCATGGTAAATTGACTTTTGCATTTAGTTAGTTTTCATTTCAAAAGTTTTCTTTTCGTTAAGTGCATTAGTTTACTTGCATGGTATTGAGGCTCATTTTCATTTACCTTTGAAATACTTTTTTAGAACACCAAAAAAGAATATATGATAGAAAATGTAAAATTGTGTGTGTCGTAGAAGAATTTTGATTTATATGTTGGTACATTAACATTACGCGATGAGATGTGAAGGTGGGTCGAGTCGGGCTCATTCATGTGCAGAACAGTTGAAGAGCCAAACTGCTGAGCATGTTCAGAACATTTCACACCAAATAGGTTCGAGTCGGGCCCATTCGCAAGCTCAGGAGGGACTAGTGCGGCAGAATGCTAGATAAGCTCAAGAGGGTTACACTGTGGAGAAAAAAAACTAATTTCTCGAAAGCAGAGAAATGACACATTTCCATTAAAAACTTAAGAGTTTTGGAGGATGCACAAAGGGAAAAATAGATGGTTAGGATCAAAGCGCAGAACTGGAATGGAGAGGTGGATGACGGATATCATATTGCATATCGCATTCAGTAAAGGATACACATTTATAATATGGTTAAACTTGCGATATTGCGATGCGATTGCATATCACACATCTCAAGGTTTGGAGGAAAGATGCTAAAGGAATATGTTATGATCGCTGAAGTGCGAAGTGCGGTAAAGCTCCATATTGCTGACTATGATTTGCGACTGGCCCCACCTCTGCTTGGCACGTCACCTTCTGCCCATCGCACATTGCACATTGCACTTTTTAACACTTACCTTCCATGTATCATAGCAAATATGCTAATTTGCGATTGCAATTGGTCCCACCTCTGCTTGCCACGTCACCTTCCGCCCGCCGGACTTCGCACATCACACATTTTAACACTTACTTTCCATGTCTTATAACAAATCTATTGATTTGCGATTGCGATTAGAACCACCTTTTCTTTCCATGTCACCTTCCGCACGTCTTACTTCACACATTTCACAGTTTAACACTTACCTTCCATGTCTCATAACAAAAACCCCGATTTGCAATTTGTGGGCAGATGCGATGCGGTTTCAAAGGTGAACTCCAAAGGTTTTCAAATCCAGAGGTAAGGCATTGCTGGTGTTAAATCGCATTGGAGGAATAAAGGAGGATTATAATGTAAAGTTGGTGAAATGCCAGAATGCGATAGAAAGCGGATGCGATGTGTTCTCCAAAGGTGAAAAGAATGCGTTTCAAGTCCATGTCTTGCGGCGGTTGACGAAGAGAAGACGGAACACTGCAAGCACACAAAGAGGCATAGGAAGGGTCAGGCAGAAGAACATATAGTGGCACTGTGGGAAGCACGACAGCTAGGTCAAGTCAGGCACTGAGGTTTTGTTACAAAACTTTGCATCTACCGCATCATAACTAGAAAGGACACCTCAAAACTTCGAGGGGATGCATCAGCAACATCAGATTCAACAAAACGAATGATATTTCCATTTTCAATTTGTTTTCTTGGTATGATTGCATAAGTAATCTTAACATTTTAGGTAGTCGAGTAGTTTCAAGAAGTTCAGCAGTTACAAACTAATTTTATGTATTTAAGTAGGTAGAAATAAAGAAAAGGGGTTCCGAGTTTTGGACCTCTGGATGATTGATAATTTGGTACTGAATTTTCTGAGAAATAAATGAAAGAAGATCAAGTTTCCTACACATGTTGATGTTGATATGTCTTTCCAGTTTCGCTCTGTGTTTATTCCTCTTTGAATTAAGTGAAGTAATGTAGCTTCTGACCTATTAATTACATCTGTGAGTAAGATTTAAATAACCTTAATTTGCGCTCCTTCACTTCATCTCTTCTCCCTTCACAAATTATCCCTAGAAATTAAAAGTAATAGATTCCGTGTTTACAACATATTATTTCGAGTTTCTCTCTCTCTCCATGTATTTCCTTTGAAACTTAAAAGTGATATATTTTTTTTCTCAACATATCATTTTGAGTCTCCCTTATAATTCTTCTTTTCTTTTCATTCAAATATCAACAGTTTATGGCATTGTGAAGGATTTCATTATATCAGATTATTGAGTGTATTAAGTAATTAAATTCGAAAGGTGTTAAATAGAGGCCATTAGATATTGTAATTTTTACATACATTTACAAAGTGTCCTAAGCACTGATTCCTTATCACAGTCAAGGGATTGTTTCTTGAGATACAAAATTTTATGTCGTCATTGTCGGGGACGAAGAAAAAAAGTTTATTTTCCCTGGGTTTTTTCACATTATTTCCTCTGGTTGTTCAGTGAGGAGGAAATATTTGGCTGTGTTTGTTATTTTCAAAATTCTGGCGTTCAAAAGGCCTCGCACGAGGCCATATACCTCACAACAGATAGTCCCTTCTTTGCGAGATCCAAAAAGATTGGTTTCTAAAAAGGCTTAGAAACCTGAAACTCCTTCAACACCTGATACTACATTGTCTTCTCCTTGCAGTAGTTCTCATAACCATTTGTTTGAAGATATTTCCAAGGAACTCTCTTTCTTGGAACAAGATTCTCCTTCCACACCCATTCATTTTCAAGAACCTAAGTTAGAAGAACATTCTTTCGAGTATGTTTCTTTTACCTTCACCCAAGCTCAACAAATATAGTTACTGGTTCTTCTGATATTGTCCACTAGCCTATCCCCATATCAATTTTTCCTCCACCTTCGTTCATTTTCATAGTAGGTTCGTAAACTGCATCTAACCAAGGAAAAATTAAAGAAGGTGTAAATATGGCAGCACCAACTTTCTTAATGAATAGATATGCACCACTAAATATTGCACAACCAATGAATGCCATGCATCAATAATATCTCAAATTACTTCCTTGTTCACTAGAGAAGATGAAGTTACTGTTGAACAACATTTACCCTTGTTTTTCACTTTTGCTGAGAATTTAAATGTAGAACATCTTGATGTTATGATGAGACTATTTGTGCAGTCTCTAAATGAAGAGACTAGAAAATGGTTCAAAGGTTTACCAAATGGTTCAATAAATAAATGGGAAGAGTTATAAACTCAATTCACTCATAGATGGGGAGAAAAAAGAGATAATGGTTACTCATTGACATAGTTTTTAATGCAATTAAAATAAAGCTTAATGAAAAAATTTCCGAGTTTGTAAAATGATTCAACAAATTGTACAATAGTTTACCTGTAGAGATGAAGCCTTCCTTGTAGGAGAAAATGTAGTTTTTGCTAGGGCTTTTGAAGATGATTCTAGATTTACATTGAGAGAGAGAAGAGCCCCTACTCTTAAGCAGACACAGACATATGTTTTAGAGATTGAAGCTAATATGATTGCAGCTGGAAAGGCGAAAGGGAAATAGCCAGTCCAAGAAAAGGGGAAAGAAAAATAGGAATCATCACAAGATCTAAGAATTGAAGATATGACAAAGGTGATAAAAAATATGAAAAATAATCTAGCTAAGATGAAATTGGAAAATAAAAACTCCCAAATACAAGTACAACAAAACCGAGGGGGCCCTTTAACCCTCAATTCAAAAGACATCCCCTGCAAATCTTGCAGAGGGAAAGAAGAGATCAAGACCAGGTTCAAGCACCATTGTATATAGAAGCAACACCCAGAGATCCAACAAAAGATGACCAAAGGGAGGCTGAGGATCAGGTATCTGCTATGTAAACAATAGAAGAGGATGAAGAGGAATATTGTGAGGGAGAATATGCTGAAGCTGAAGTATCTTTTGATCAGGATGAAATGGATGAATACTGTAGGAAGTTCACAAATTTCATGCAAGCTGATTTACATAAAAAAAACATGATTTAAGGTCCAGAAAGAGATCTAGAGTGCAAGATAATGAAGGTGAACAAAAAGTTTCCATTCCTCCTCCAATGGCGACTCCACAACAAAAGGACCTTGTGAAACAGGTCAGTAAGGGGAAACAACCTGTAAATTCACTTAATAGAACAAATGTGCAGCAGGATGAATCTTCCAAGAATAAATCAGTTGACACTAATATTTTGGAGAGAGTTATTCCTATACCCAAACAAGCGGGAAATTATAGAAAGAGTGAAGAAGAACCTGAAAAGAACGTTAAGAAAACTCATGATTTCAGTTTGGAAAAAGTTGGAGAAGGTTAAAATTCAGGTACCTCTTCTAGAATTGGCTAAAATACCAGCTTACAAGAAAGAAATTTCAGAATTTATTAATCTCACACAGGTGGAAGATATAAGTGACACAGTGAACTTACAAGAAGAAACGCCAGTGGTCACCTTTGGTCCTCATGTAGAAGAAGTAGATCCTTCTATTCCACCCTTATATATTACTCCGTTGTTCATGATTATACTATACATAATTACATGCTGGACTCAGGAGCATCCCATAATCTCATGCCATTGTCTGTTATGAAGGAACTAAACTTGTAGATTACCAAACTTTATAGGGATATGTATTCATTTGATTCCAAAAGGGTGAAATGTGTTGGGTTAATTAAAGATGTAGTATTTTCGTTGGCGCAAATCCCAGCAAAGAGTATAGTCATGGATGTAGTGGTCACTGACATTCTAGCCAGGTTTGGAATTCTCTTGTCAAGATCTTGGGGAGCAAAGTTGGGAGGTGTTCTAAAATTAGAATTCACTTATGCTATCATTTCGGTTTTTAATGGGAAAGAAAGGAGATTGTATAGGGAAACAAGGTTTGTGAAGAACACCTCCAAGAAAGATGCATGAAATTCTCCCGTTTATAGTCAAGAAACAAAAGATATTTCTTGTTTCATGCTTCATGAAGATGCATAATTTACTGAAGACACAGGGAAACAACTCTCTTTAGCAGTTTTAAATAATGAGTTGCACTCAAGGAAGATTTGGAAATGCTACTTTGATGGTGCCTACTCCAAGGAAGGTGCAGTTGTTGGATTCTTTCTGATATCACCAGAAGGTAACCTCATGCCTTTCTCTTTTAAACTAGAGTTTGATTTAAAAAACAATGTGGCTAAGTATGAGGCCTTAACCTGAAGCCTTCAATTTGCTAAACAAATGGGATTTCAATGTATTTCAATTTTTGGTGACTCTGAATTGATAATAAGGTAGATTAAAAATCATTGTCAAACCAAGCATCCAAGATTAAGATCATATAGGAATGAAGTTTGGGATTTTATAGAAAAATATTTTGAAGCCTTCAATCTTCAGTATATTCCGAGGGAGGAGAATAGATTGGCCAATTCTTTAGTAGTTGTAGCCAGCACCTTTAAACCTCCAATAAATCCAAGGTTAAGGTATGAAATTGAAATTAGACATATACCTTCTATCCCTAACAATGTGAAACATTGGAAGGTGTTTGAAGATGATGAATAGATAAATCAGTTCCTGACAATGATTGGAAACTTTAAAGATGCTAAGATAGACCGAGAGGAAGAACAAACATAGTAGAAAGAAGAAATAAGAAACCCTAAGTAGTCAGTAGGTGAACAGAAGATTATCCAATTGAAAGATAATGTGCTCCCTAAGGGGTTGGTTCTCCTTGAAAGATTATTCGATTCTAATGATGTTTTTGTTGATTCAAAGAAAACACATCAAGAAGAAGAGATGGAAGATTGTAATTTGGGAACTCAGCAGGAACCCAAAATAGTGAAATTGTTCAAAGGTGTTCCCAAAAAATACAAAGAAAGGTACATTGATATTTTTAAGAAATATATGGATGTGTTTTCCTGGTCATATGAA
Source organism: Pinus albicaulis (assembly GCA_034641835.2). Lineage (NCBI taxonomy): Eukaryota > Viridiplantae > Streptophyta > Pinopsida > Pinales > Pinaceae > Pinus > Pinus albicaulis. Next base: position 1,186,710,260 of record CM076575.1, read on the forward strand.
GAATTGAAAAAATATGACCAAAGCATAATTTAGAATAAGATTCCATTGAAAGAAGGAATCAAACCACACAGACAGAAGCTCAGACAGATCAATCCATTGTTGCTAGCTCCAATCGAGAAAGAAGTGAAGAAATTGTTGTAGGCAAAAATTATAGTCCCTCTCAGATATTCAGACTAGGTTTCTAATCTGGTCCCTGTAAGAAAGAAGAATGGAGAGATAAGATTGTGTGTAGACTTCAAGAATTTGAACCGAGCATCTCTAAAGGATAATTATCCCTTGCCGAAAATGGATTATGTCTTACAGAAGGTGACAGGAGCTCACAGGTTGTCTATGGTTAACGGATTTTCTGGGTATAATCAGGTAGCAGTAGAAAAAGAAGATCAGAAGAAGACTTCTTTCACGACGCCCTGAGGAACCTTCATGTATGCAAGGATGCCATTTGGCCTTATGAACACAGGTGCAACATTTAAGAGGGCCATGGACATAGCCTTCGTTGGTGACAAGTTTTTAGTTATATATCTGGATGATGTAACTGTTTTATTAGGGTCAGATGACGAACACTTGGAGCATTTGCAAATTTTTTTTCAAAAGTGTAGAAAGTTTGGTCTGTCTTAAATCCCAAGAAATATTTATTTTCCTTAAAAGAAGGTAAATTATTGGGTCACATAGTTTCTAAACAAGGAGTAAAGATTGACCCAACAAGGGTGGAAGCCATTTAGACGATTCCTGTACCCAGAAGCAAGAAACATATCTAGATATTCCTAGGAAAAATAAACTTTCTGAGGAGATTTGTGCCCAATTATGTTGAGATTGTGAGAAGTATAACAAATATGTTGAAGAAAATGCATAAGTGAAATGGGATAAGGAAGAAATAAATGCATTTTCTAGAAAAAAGGAAGTACTGCAGGAAGCTCCAGTTTTGATTAGTCCAGACTATCAAAAAGCCTTTTAGGTATTCTCATTTGCATCCCCCACTACTATTGTTGCTGTGTTGTTGCAGAAAAATGAAGACAGTAAGGAGTAGCCAGTTCCATTTTTTATTCAAGTTCTCAGAGATGCTGAGCTAAAATACAATATTATAGAGAAACAATTATATGCTTTTGTCAAAGCATTAAATCCTTAAGGAATTATGTGTGACAGTCCCAAATAACTGCTTATGTTCCTAATTCTGCTGTGAAAGACGTGCTGGTCCAAAGTGACGTTGAAGGAAAAAGGGGGAAGTGGATAGTAAAAATCCAAGAGTATGCTTTGGACATCAAACCCACCAAGTTGGTTAAGGGACAGGGGCTAGCGAAGTTGTTGACAGAAACAAATTTTCAAGCCTTGGGAATTATTCTATTGGCACCAGTGGATGGAGCTGTAAATGAAGAAGGTCAAAGAAAGTCCAAAATAGGTATTCAATACAAATTTTTGTGCTCTGATTGGTATAAAGGTATTGTGCATTACCTGTGTTTCTTTTCCTGTCCAACTTCACTAAATAGAACAAAATACAGAGCTCTCAAGCTCAAATCTCAGCCATATGTTATAGTAGAAGAAAAGGTATACTGGAAAGATCCTGCTGCTATTTTGATGTTATGTTTGACCGAAGGAGAGTCTATTGAAGCCACCAAAGAATATCATGAAAGTCTGTGTGGAGGTCATTATAGCTGGAAGGTCATTGATCATAAAATTATCAAGTTAGGATTCTATTAGCCAACCATGTTTTCCAATGTTTATAGGCTAGTCAGAAGTTGTTAGAAGTGTGGGTTGTTTGCTGAAAAGAAAAAACTTGCTCCATTTCTTCTCATCCCAGTATTTATTCAAGAACCTTTCAAGAAATGGGGATTGGATTTTATTGGAGAGATCAATCCACCATCAAGTGGACAGTTCAAGTGGATTCTAACTACCATTGATTACTTTACAAAATGGGTTAAAGCAATACCCATTAAGAAGGCGAATGACCAAGTAGTGATGAAGTTTCTGGAGGAAAATATTTTCAGTAGATTCGGATGTCCAGTCAAAATTGTGACTGATAATGCTCAGGTATTCAACTCTGCTCGTTTCATTAATTTCTGTTAAACATATAATGTAATTTTATCACATTCCACATCATATTATCCCCAAGGGAACAGATTGGCTGAGTCCTCAAACAAGACATTGGTCAAATTCTTGAAAAAGAAAATCACCGAGAATCAGAAGGATTGGGATATTAATTTGAAGCTTTCCCTCTGGGCAGTTCGAGTCACTACCAGGAGATCTACTGGGAAGTCTCCCTATGAACTGGTTTATGGAACTCAAGCACTATTTCCTACTCAGTTAGACAAACTAGTGATTTCTTTCCTTCTAGAAGCTCAGGAAGAACCTAATGCTCTGGTAAGAAGATTGAACAAAATAATTGAATCAAGTGAAAAAAGAAACAAAGTTATGGATAACTTGATTACTTATCAGGAAAATATGAAGTCTATATTTGACAGAAAGGAAACAAAAGTTATCTTTCAAGCAAGAGATTTGGTATGAGATGGGACACCAGACGAGAAGAAAAGGGGAAGCATGGTAAATTTTACCCTCTCTGGTATTTTCCATACAAAATATCTGAGGAAAGGTCAAATAACACATTCATTTTGGAAGATCTAGATGGAGAGTCAATACAACTGCCTGTAAACGGGTAATATCTGAAGCATTATTTCCAGCATTAAAAGTTAGCATTCCACCATTGTAAATACCGGATTTCTCATTGTTCATGTCACCAAGCAATATTTGACTCCATTCCCAATGGATAAGGCACTAATATGTAGTTCGTAGGGCTTCAGTGGAAAAAAGCACTATCCCTAGGTGGAGCCAGATGTTGTGGCTCATTTGCATTTACCTTTGAAATATTTTTTCAAAACACCAAAAAAGCATATATGATAGAAAATGTAAAATTTTGTGTGTCGTAGAAGAATTTTGATTTATATGTTGGTACATTAACATTACGTGATGAGATATGAAGGTGGGTCGAGTCGGGCTCATTCACGTGTAGAACAGTTCAAGAGCCGGACCGATGGGCACGTTCAGAACATTGCACATCGGACAGGGTCGAGTCGGGCTTATTCGGAAGCTTAGGAGGGACTAGCGTGGCAGAACACCAGATAAGCTCAGGAGGGTTACACCATGGAGAAAACAAACTAATTTCCTGAAGGCAGAGAAATGGCGCATTTCCCTTAAAAAATTAAGAGTTTTGGAGGAGGCGCAAAGGGAAAAACAAATGGTCGAGATCAAAGTGTAGAACTGGAATGGAGAGATGGAAAACAAAGATCGTATCGCATATCGGATTCGGTAAAGGATATGATTTTGTAATATGGTTAAACTTGCGATATTGCGATGCGATGCAATTGCATATTGCACATCGCAAGGTTTGGAGGAAAGGTGCTAAAGGAATATGCTATGATTGCCGAAGTGCGAAGTGCGGTAAAGCTCCATATGCCGATTGCAATTTGCAATTGGCCCCACCTCTGCTTACCACGTCACCTTCCGCCCGTCGCACTTCACACATCATACATTTTAACACTTACCTTCCTTGTCTCATAACAAATCTGCTGATTTGTGATTGCAATTGGCCCCACCTTTGCTTGCCATGTCACCTTTTGCCCTTCGCACATCACACATTTTAACACTTACCTTCCATGTCTCATAAAAAATCTACCGATTTGTGATTGCGATTGGCCCCACCTCTGTTTGCCACGTCACCTTTCACCCGTCGCACTTCACATATTGCACCATTTAACACTTACCTTCCATGTCTCGTAACAAAATCCCTGATCTACGATTTGCGGAAAGATGCGATGCAGTTTCAAAGGTGAACTCCAAAGGTTTGCAAATCCGGAGGTAAGGAATTTCTGGTGTTAAATCGCATCAGAGGAAGAAAGAAGGATTATAACGTAAAGCCGGTGAATCGCATTCTCCAAAGGTGAGCATAATTTGGTTCAAGTCCATGTCTTGCGGCGGTTGACTAAGAGAAGAGAAAACGCTGCAGGCACACACATAGGCATAGGAAGAGTTAGGCATAGGAACATATAGTGGCACTGTGGGAAGCACAACAACTGGGTCAAGTCAGGCACTGAGGCGTTGTTACAGAACTTTGCAGCTACCGCATCATAACCAGAAAGGACACCTCAGCACTTCGGGGGGACGCATCAACAACATCAAATTTAGAAAAACAAACTATATTTCTAGTTTCAATTTGTTTTCTTGGTATGATTGCATAAGTAATCTTAATAATTTAGGTAGTCTAGTAGTTTCAAGAAGTTTAGCAGTTACGAACTACTTTGATGTATTTAAGTAGGTAGAAATAAAGAAAAGGGGTTTTGAGTTTTGGACATTTGGATGAGTACTAATTTGGTACTGAATTTTCTGAGAAATAAATGAAAGAATATCAAGTTTCCTACCCCTGTTGATGTTGATATGTGTTTCCAGTTTCACTCTATGTTTATTCCTCTTTGAATGAAGTGAAGTAATGTAGCATCCGACCTCTTAATTACATTTGTGAGTAAGAGTTAAATAACCTTAATTTGCGCTCCTTCACTTCATCTCTTCTCCCTTCACAAATTCTCCCTAGAACTTAATAGTAATAGATTCAGTGTTTACAACATATTATTTCGAGTTTCCTCTCTCTCCATGAATTTCCTCTAAAAATTAAAAGTGATAGATTATGTTTCTCAACGTATCATTTTGAGTTTCCTTTATAGTTCTTCTTTTCATTTCATTCAAATATAAAAAATTTATGGCATTGTGAAGGCTTTCATTATATGAGATTATTGAGGGTATTAAGTAATTAAATTCCAAAGGTGTTAAATAGAGGCCATTTGATATTGTAATTTTGACATACGTTTACAAAATGTCTTAAACATTGATTCCTTACCACAACCGAGGGATTGTTTCTTGAGATACAACACATGGAAAAGTTATTTTTTGGAATTCATGATTGAAAATAGATCTCATTTTTCGATAATTGAAAACTAAAGAAGTGCATTCAAGTGCATTAGATCCTTCATAACGAGAAGAAAGTGAAAGATCATATAAGTGCATCTTAGTAAAAATGAAAATATTATTATTTTTGAATAGTTACATTTGGGATAGTGAAAGTGAAAATTATCTTTTTACTTTTTAAAATTGCATTTTTGAAAAGTGAAAAGACAAAAGCTAGTTGAGGGCATTGTGCTTGGTGCATCATTATTTGAAATCTCTTCCCTTATTAATTTAGCTCTGATCGAATCGAAAATGTTTTTTTCTCATTTAGCTACATTTTAGGCATTTAGGTGACATCACTTTGAACCCAAAAATTGAAACTTAATTGAAGGTAAGCATTAAAATTTACCTCAATTAACCTAAGGCACATTTCAAATTTAACACAAAAATTTAGAGGTCTAGGCTAGATACATTTTCTGACGTCGTAAGACGTAAGAGCTGTCGCTAACTGCCTATATTGCATCCTGGGGGTGATATCCCGTTCCACGTAAAAAAGTATATAGGATCATTCTCTAGTACTCTCGGGCTTATCGGAGGCGGCCCACGTATGAATTTATATAGGAGCGCTCTCATCGAACGGTTACGCATCAAACAACATTACTATGGATTTTCACTCCCACATACCATCGTGTATATTTTAGGAGTCCCCGCTAGGTTGCTATCCTACCATAGGTAACCGAGTCGGCCACCTTGTAATCGTGATACACCGAACACATCATTCGGGGAGATTAGCTGTCGTACTTCTTGGTTCGCTAGGAGGTATTATGTGGTTCACGGTTGCTTGGTAATCCTTTATGCCTATATTAGCCCTTTTTGATTTATTTTGTTGTTATTTTATAAAATTTATCACCCATAGAATAACATGTTACCCATGAACGACTCCTTAGTAGATCTTAGGTTGAGACTAATGGCAACATTTTCTGAGTTTACCAATCAAGGAAAGCCATCATATAGGAATCTTAGTCCTTTTCCTTCTTTTAGAAGTATTGGGGCTTCTTATATGGCAATGTTGTCCCTCCCGAGATTAACCATTGGTTTGCAAGTTTGGTTATTTTCAATCCCATGATTCCAAATGTCCTAGATGCTTCTCAACTAAGTTCACCTCCACCTGAAAAGTGTAAACCTCATATTGATCCTAAAGTTTACCCCTCGCCTTCTTTTCCTGTTTCTTCACCCCGTTCTTCCTCTTCGCCCAGTGAAAGTCTGGATTCTAGTAACTAGGAAGCTAAGAAAAAGAAGAAGAGGATGAAGAAGAAGAACAAAATAAGAAAGGGGGAAATCAAGCAACCATTGCTACCTGTGCAACTGATGTTGCCAGTCAACCTTGTAAAGTCAAATTCCCTTGCAAGTTATGTAAGGATGACCACCTTCTTAGGGATTGTCCTAGCATTCCCAGGATATTAGAAGTGTGGTCCACTGACTCAAATCGACCTTTTTCATCAACCTCTGGAAAAACGGGAAAAAGGGGAAAGTCAAATTTCCCTGTAAATTATGTGAAGGGAATCATCCCATTCACCTTTGTCCTTGTTTGGATGAAACCTCCAAAGTATTGGAGAACTTTACAACTTCTCAGCCTCGTCTTCCTACTGGCTACCGTAAGCTTTCCTCTGATCCTCTGCTACTTGATCAAATTATTGATCATAACTCATCTCTGGACAATCCCACTCAATCCTAAAGTGAATTCCATGAGTTCGTTCCCGACCAGCCATTGGTTGAGAAGATGGTCGACCTAATTCCACCTTCAATTGATCGTACCTTTCCCATAAAGAGTCAACCCCATACCACTCAAATTATTTTTGTTTCTTAAGATTCCCATGAATTGGAGGGAAATACTTCCATTTCCATGGTATAGGAGGGTGATCCTCCTGTTCTCGTAACACAAGGGGGAAGTTATACCATTCCCACGACACCCCCCCCCCCAAGTAGTATGGTCGCTTCCTTTGATTTGAGTCTACCAGCTGAATATCAGCTTCCTTCTTACGTGCTCTTTGAGATCACTGTACAAGCCTATAATGTGGCCGTACCTAGCACAATAATAGATGAAGATGCATCTGTTAGTATCCCATCCTCAACTACTTGGAAAGATTTATGTTCTCCGCAACTTGTTCCTGTTACCCAGAATTTGTTGGCTTTTAACAAAGGAACTAGTCAACCATTAGGGATCCTTCCTAAGTTGCCTATTAATTTGGGAGGAAAAATTGTCTACATCGATGTGATGGTTGTCCAAGGCCCTTTGGATTTTAACTTACTCCTTGGGCATGAATATACTTATGTCATGGGAGCTCTCGTATCTTCTCTCTTTCATGTGTTGTGTTTCCCACATGAAGGAAGAATCATTACCATTGATCAAATCTCATTTCTTGGTCCTAATTTTCCTCCCAGAAAATCATCATCCCTAAATGGCCCTTACATGTAAGTGGTGTATTCCTCGCCATAGGTTAATTATGTGGAAATATATTCCATACCCGTGTTTGCTGATGATATAGTCAGTGATATAGTGCATCATGTACTGGGGGCATTGGACCTTGATTTCTAGAGTGTTGTTCTCCTATCTGATGAGAACCTCTTGGAATCCATGGCCTCTTATGGGCCATGATCAGGTTCCCCAGAGCATAGTTCCTTGTCTTGTGTTAAGCTCCTTAAAATATGAAACAAGGTATCTGGAGCATAGTTCCTTGTCTTGTGACAAGCTCCTTAAAAAATGAAATAAGGTTTCCAGAGCATAGTTCCTTGTATTGTGTCAAGCTCCTTAAAAAATTAAACAAGGTCTTCGAAGTAGAGTTCATTTTCTTTTGTCAATCTCCTTAAAAAATGAAACAAGGTCTTCAAAGCAGAGTTCCTTTTCTTGTGTCAAGCTCCTTTAAAAATGAAACAAGGTATTCTGATCAGAGTTCCTTTTCTTGTGTCAAGCTACTTAAAAAATGAAACAAGGTCTTTGGAGAAAAGTTCCTTTTCTTGTGTCAAGCTCCTTAAAAAATGAAACAAGGTCTCTAGAGCAGATTTAATTTTTCATTAGGCTATTATGATTTGGTAACTCTAATATTGAAGGCTTGTTTGGGATATGATTTGACTCCCTAGAAGAACATATTGAAAAAGTATGTGTAGAGGGTGGAAAAGATAACAATTGAGATAATATGATGTACCTCCAACTGTTTGGTTTAATTCAATTTGGGAGCACATGGTTTGAGTGGAAAACACAGATGATTACTTGGAAGAGCATGAGGGAAAAATTCTAAGTTGTAAGGAAGAAAGACATGCACTAGCAATTGTGAGGAAGTTTCGCTCCTTGAAGATGATATATGAACCATTTTATGACAAAGTTTCATGATGATTTTCAAGATCTAGGAAGCTTGAAGTGTTAGGATATTCCGACACATAGGAAATAGTTAAGAATAATTTAGTCTAGTGTAGAGTTAGGTAAAGTGTGTTTCTTTACCATGTACATTTGTAACTTATAATCCAACGGTCACGATTTGTAGTGATCCGACGATTATCTCTCACCTCGATATTAACGACACTTGATTCGTGGATTAACACCCGATTGGTCCATGATCTCTATTTAAAGAGCATGGAGGGTCATTTTTCTGGTAACCGTTTATGAGAGAAACATATGTAAATTTACTTTTTATATTAATAAATTCCTTGAAGTGGCCGCGTTGGCTCAGGGTGTGGACTGTTTCCCTTTTTGAGGGTTTTAACCACGTGATTATACTGGTGTACTGATTTGTGATTTGTTTGTGAGCAGTGACCTTTGGTTCTTGATCTACAGAACTTACCCTATAAATTCCTACATGGTATCAGAGCTATTTTGAGGGCCGCGTCCATTGTTGGTCAAAATCCGAAGCTGGTTTGACTGCATGCGAATGTCGTTTTGTAGATCTACTATTTCTGAACATTTTTGGGCTTGGAGAACTACTCGGTTGTGTCTAGAGTGTCTGTTATAGTGAGGAATTCCTTTTGTTTCATGCGAAAAGGTTTACAGTTGCCTAGGTTATGTCAGTTTAGATCTGGAGGTATAAAACATCTATTTTGCAGTTATATTTGTTAATAGTTCTGCTTGTTTCGGTTTATTTCTGTTTATTTTCGGTATTAAGGTTTTATTTATTTGCTAGATCTATACCCTCTTCTCTGTGTATGCTCTTTGGTGTGCGCTCCATGCAATCTTGGCAAATCAGAAATAGGGAAAAGGTTTTTTTTTGCTACGTATGTTCTTTCCCCGCGTCTTTGTGCGATCTCGGGAAATAAAAAATAGTGAAAAAAGTGATAGTTGCCGGTAAGGCAAACCGAAAATCTAACATTATGCTGTAAGGCTTTTCATTTTGTTTTTTTTTGCTCGGTTTTTGTGTTTTTTTGTGCAAGAAAAGGCACACACACCAAAGAGTAGAGTAAAAAATAAAAATAAAAATAAAAATAAAAATAAAAATAAAAATAAAAATAAAATAAAGGGGTTATTTTATAACAATGACATGATCCTTTTACTATCTCACTTGGTGAGGGGTTAATTTATGAGAATAAAGGTCTTGGGTTCAAGTCTCGTTCTCAAGATTATTTTGTAAAAAAAAATTGTTCAAAGGGGCGGAATTAAAAAAAAAAAGCCTCACTTCATCCCGTTCCCGTAACTATTCGACATCTACAACTCAGATTTTTCCAAAGGCATAACTTCTTCATCTGGAAGTCATTTTTCGAGCCGTTTTTTTTCTTTTCTAAATGGCCTAATTTTTCGAGATATTTCCATTGGAGCAATTATTTTCAGCTTTTCTCAGCTTCATTTAAAAAAAAAAATGGAAAGTGCATGCCCGGTTATTCTTAACAGCACCAATTATTTCCAATGGCTACCTCACATGGTAGATATACTTAGAAGTAAAGAAATTTATAGAATAGCCATAGGTCAAAATCCTAAACCTTTCGATGATGATAAAGTTCCTAAATGGGAAAATAAACAAGATCAAGCACGAGGGTTGATAGGATTTCCATTGCTCAAGATCTTCGATTTCACATCCTTGACATTGACACCCATGATAAAGCCCTAGAAAAGCTAAATAATGTTTTTGGCATTCAAAATCAAATCAGGGCCCACCAGCTTGAAAATGAGTTGCTTACTTTGGACCCTAATAATTTCTCCTCTATTGAAGACTTTTTTTCCAAATTCAAGACCCTTAGAATTCTTTTAGAAGGTTATAAGGTAAAAAAGGAAGATGGTAGCCTCATCCATTGCATTCTTGCTAAGCTTGGCCCTGCATACTCTGTATTTGTTTCTGCCTTCCATTACACTAGAGAAGCCATCATCTCTTCTGGAACCACCTACAAGAATCCCTCTTTTGATTCCTTTTGTGATTCTTTGATAAGGGAACAAGAAAAACTCTTACACCTTGGTCTTATCACTCCTTGAAATGCTTCTAAGAAAGCCTTAGCATCCCAACAACAACCATATCAAAAGAATCCCAAGAAGCAGTATCCTAAAAAGTATGGTCCTAAACCAAACAAGGGTCCCAAGCAATTTCAGCTGCAAACTGAAAAATCAAATCACCAAAATGATAAAGAAAATAAAAACGAAGGGAAGATGACAGATAGAAATTGCAAATTTTGCAATCGTGATGGCCATATAGAGTCCAAATGTTTTAAGAAGATGGAAGCCTTAGAAGCAACAATGAAGAAGCACAACATCAATTTGGAGCACTCTTCACCTTCATCTTTAGGAATGGCACTTTCTGCTTGTGGTTGTCAAGCATCAAGATCTGGTTATGCATTAAATGTATCTTCCTCTTCTCCTTCTCATGAGTGGCTCATTGATTCTGGAGCTTCTTACCACACGGCAAAAAATAAAGCCAGGTTTTATTCTTTAAATTATTGTAACACCAAACATATTTCTGTTGGTGATGTTAGATCTCTTAGTGTTGTAGGATCTGGAACCATTCATCTAGATAATGGTTAGTTTAATGATGTACTATGTGTTCCTATCTTGTCATGCAACCTTTTCTCTGTTTATCAGATAACTCATTCAGGTGAAGGGAAAATAGTAAAATTCTCACCTCATGATGTTGTAATCAAGGACCTAAAAGATCCTAAACATATTTTAGCTACTGGCATTGCTGATGATTCCACAAGGTTGTATAAGTTTGACAACTTTGGGTCATCATGTCTTCCCTCGGTTTTTGTTGCTCATAATGATGAAGTGAGAAAATTTTGGCATGAGCGATTTGGTCACTTAAACTATTGCTCCCTTCAAAATATATGTAAGGAAAATATGGTGACGGGTCTTCCTATGGTATCTTTCCGAGATGGTGTTTGCTCCGGATGTGTACTCGGAAAACATCATCGGGATAGTTTTGACAAACGTGCCTCTTGGCATGCTTCAGCCTCTTTGTAGCTTGTGCACAGTGATTTATGTGGTTCACTTCCTGTTGTTTCTTTCTCTGGTTGCAAGTACTTATTAACTTTCATTGGTGGTTTTTCCAGACGCACTTGGGTATATTTATTAAAACTCAAGAGTGAAGTTTTTAACATGTTCTTGGCCTTTAAGGCCTTTGTTGAGAAACAATCTGGACATCAAATTCTTAAGTTAAGATCAGAAAATGGCGAAGAATATGTTAAAGACAAATTTATCAACTTCTGCACTGAGTATGGCATTCAATTGCAACATACTATTCCATATACTCCACAACAAAATAGTGTAGTTGAAAGGAAGAATCACACCTTAAAAGAAATGGCTAATTGTATGCTTCAATCTAAAGGACATGGTCTCAATTTTTGGGTAGAATCCATTAACTGTGCAAATTACATATTAAATCACACTCCTACTAAGGTTTTAAAGAATATAACACCAGAAGAAGCTTGGAGCTCAATAAAACCAGATGTAAGTCACTTTCGTGTTTTTGGAAGTGATGCTTGGGCCCATATTCCAGATGCGAAACATAAAGCCTTAGAACCTAAGAGTGAAAAATGTATTTTTGTTGGATACTCTGAAGATGTCAAAGGATATATACTCTTCAACCAAAATCCAAAAATATTATCATTAGAAGAGATGTAAAATTTGATGAAAATATATCGGCCTGCGAGCCTAGTTCGGCAAGTGTGCCACCTTTGGCCTGTGAGCCTATTTCGGCATATGTGCCACCTCTCTCACTCTCTTCTATTTTTAATAGCATTCCTTCTAGTTCAGATGATGATAGTGAGGATGAAAATCCTCCTCCAGATCGTGAAATTGTTCCTTATACTCCACCGCTTCCAAGATGGGTCCGCTCTACTCAGGATGCAACAGGTTCTCTTGCAGGTGACCCTGTCGATCGATGACATACACGTTCTTAGTTCGAAAGAGCTTCTTCCTTATTAGCTCAAGTTCCAAAAAAACTTGATCCAGAAACCTTTGAAGAAGCCTCCGGTCATCCAAATTGGGATGAAGCTATGAATGAAGAGTATCGTTCCTTATTGGCCAACAATACTTGGGATCTTGTTCCTCTTCCAAAAGGAAGAAAACTTGTCAAATGCAGATGGGTTTACAAAACAAAGTTTGGACTAGATGGAAAAGTGGATAGACATAAAGCTCATCTTGTCGCTAAAGGTTTTTCACAAGTTGAAGGCATTGACTATACTGAAACCTTCTCCCCTGTTTCCAAAATTAATTCTATTCACCTTTTCTTTCCCTTCCTGCCTCCTTTAAATGGGAATTCCATCAGATGGATGTTAAATCCGCCTTCTTACATGGAGATTTGCATGAAGAAATCTACATGGAACAACCCCCTTGCTTTATCCAAAAATACTCCAATCTTGTTTGTCGCCTTAGGAAGTCTCTCCATGGTCTCAAACAAGCTCCTCGGGCTTGGTATGCCAAAATGGATAGATTTCTCTTAGATAATGGATTTTCTAGGTGTCATTCTGACAACACTGTCTAAACCAAGAAAGTGGGTAATTCCTTCACCATCCTTGTTCTTTATGTTGATGATATTATCCTTACTGGTAGTGATCCAAACCATATAAACCATGTGAAGTCTAGGCCTTAAAAACAAGTTTTAAATGACAGACTTAGGACACTTGCATTATTTCCTTGGTCTTCAAGTCTTGCAATCCAAGGAAGGCATTACCCTCTCTCAGTCCAAGTATGCCTGTGATCTTCTACACCACTTTCACATGGAAGACTTTAAGCCTGCCCCTTCTCCCTTTCAGTCTAGAGTCAAGCTTTCAGTCAACTGTACTACCCATGAAGTTGATGCTACCTTATGTCGTCAACTTGTTGGTAAACTTTTGTATCTAACCCATACCCGTCCTGACCTTTCCTTTGTCGTTGGTCTTGTCACTCGGTTTATGCAACAACCTCATGAAAGTCACTGGAAAGCAGCTAAAAGAATAATTTGATATATTCGAGGTACAGTTTAGTTCAGGATTCATTATAGTGCAGGAGAATCTCCCTTGTTGATTGGTTTCACTGATTTTGAATGGGCTGGTGACCCTGATGATCGGAAGTCCACTATAGCATATGTATTCACTCTTGGTTCAGGACCTATTACTTGGTCTTGTAAGAAACAAAGTGCCATCTCCCTTTCTTCAACAGAAGCAGAGTATTGTGGTGCAGTTGAAGCCAGCAAGGAAGCCATGTGGCTTTGTCATATCCTGTCTGAATTTGGTCTCCATCAGCAGCATCCAACTACACTTTGGTGTGATAATCAGAGTGCCATTCAGCTATGTAAATATCCAGTTCAACATCAGTGTATGAAACACATTGAACTCCACATACACTTCATCAGAAAGCTCATTCATGATCGTGTTCTTGAAGTGTAGTACTGTCCAACCAATGATCAGGTAGCCGATATATTTACAAAGGCTCTCACAGAAGTGAAGTTTACCAAACTTCGATCCATGCTTGGAGTTCAGGAAAGTTGTAATTAAGGGGGGATAGGCTCTAATGCCTCCTTCCTTCTCCTATTGTGTCACTTTTGTAAATCCTTCTATCCTATCCCAATTTGTTCTTAAGGGGGGATGTTAGGATATTTAGACACATAGGAAATAGGCTCCTTTTGTGTCACCTTTGTAAATCCTTCAATCCTATCCCAAGTTGTTCTTAAGGGGGGATGTTAGGATATTCCGACACATAGGAAATAGTTAAGAATAACTTAGTCTAGTGTAGATTTAGGTAAAGTGTGTTTCTTTACCATGTACATTTGTAACTTATAATTTGACGGTCACGATTTGTAGTGATCCAACGGTTATCTCTCACCTCGGTATTAACGACAATTGATCCATGGCTTAACACCCGATTGGTCCATGATCTCTATCTAAAGAGCATGGAGGGTCATTTTTCTGGTAACCATTTATGAGAGAAACATATGTAAGCGTGGCCGCGTTGGATCAAAGTGTGGAATGTTTCCCTCTTTGAGGGTTTTAACCACGTGATTATACTGGTGTACTGATTTGTGATCTTTTTGTGAGCAGTAACATTTGGTTCTTGATCTACGGAACTTACCCTGTAAATTCCTACAAGAAGCTCGACATGATGTGATGATATTAGGATCCTAGAAGCCCTGCCAATTTCTAGAAGCCCTACAAGCTACTACTTAGATCTCCATGGAAGAACAATTAGTTGATGAATGATACAAGCTAAATCCTGTGGTTATGTCTCCCAGGTGGGTTAAGGATCTCCTCGAGCCCTTGGTTGAGAGGGAGTGATGGTGGACACCATATTCTCCATGTGTCATGCACTAGGCCATGAATAACAATCATAAGCCTAGTGTAGGAACTGGTAGGGAGAATGAAGGATTGAATAATAATCTGGGACCGAAAATCTTTGACGATTAGGAAACAAAGATAGAAGTAGCCTTGAGGACCAATACTCTTTGAGGATAGTGCAGGGTATCCAAGATAAGAGTAGTCAAAGAGGAAGGATATTATTTGAGGATTGGGAATCCAAGTTAAAAATAGTGTTGTAAGGACATACCTGGTGAACATTTGGATGGGTTACGTGCTTTGAGAGGTGGTTGTCATAGTATCCAAATGTATGCCTCCCAAAATTATGCTATAATCTTGTGGAGAGTTAGAATTTGTCAGTCAATGCCTTGCTACTTCAAAAATTGAAAATGTTGGTTGTAATGTTGATGCTTAATGATGGCTTATAAATCTGAACCCTTCTTATGAGAATATTTCTATTTGAGCATCCTTGTATTATGTTTGGTCTCTAAAATACTAGTGTATTCGCCTTATTGTTATTGTTAAGGTAGCCGCCTATTGTTATTTTTGTAACCATGTATCCCCCAAGTTGTTATTGATGTGCCCCATAGAAGCCCACTATTGTTATTGTTGTGCTCTTACATTATTATTGTTATGTAGGCTTTGATTATATTATGACCCCTTAGACTCCCATATATACCAAGGAGGTCTTATCATTTGAATCATCCAAGAATTGTTCATTTAGGTAATTTAAAGCAGGTTTCCCCTTGAAGAGGCTAATTTTAAGTCATTGATCTATATTTTATTCTATTTTGTGTGCTAGTTGCATAACATTTGGTATTAGAGCTTTGGATTCTAGGGTTTCGCTTCTTCAAATCGATCATCTTGGAATTTTCTCTATAATTTTTTTTTTTCTACAAATCTTCAGAAGCTAAAATTGCATGGATCCGAAATATTGGTGAACCTCATATACAAATATCAGATCTTGGTTTGCTATATTTTTGGAGATATGATCTGAGGAAATTAGGGTTTTTGTAGGCTCCAAAATTCCATCTCAAACATGTGACCTGGGGAAAATTGTCATAACTTTCTCTTTGAGCATCGGATTTGAATCTTGTAAAAAGTGACTAAAATTGGATGGATTGTAGTTTTTTGGGTATCATGTTAGGGTCGAAGGTCGAAATAGTGACACATGACACTTCGTACAAGTTCACTCTACTGAACAAATCTATAATTAGGTCATCATGGGAAATTAGGCACAACTCTTTCTAGAATAATCTAATCTTGGTTTGACTTGTAGGGTTGGAAAGAAGACTTAGAGGGCTAATACGAGACAAAATTTTAGAACTTGGAGATCCGAAATTACATAGATACAACAACTTCAGTGTCGAGATCCTAAAACACAAGAAACATGTGTGTATTTTGCATGATAAATTTTGTTTCAAAAATTAGTTTGAAGTGATTCAAATGGAATATTGAAGCATATATATCAATATTTGGTTGTAAAATGCCTCCCAAACAACAATAGAATTCTACACCTATTAAGCCTTCAAAAAGCTCTACTATGACTCATGAAGAGGAATAATCGCAACATGATCTATCAAAATTAGAGGGCCAAGTGCAAGAAATTTTTCTCTCACAAAGAGCAACCAAATATTAACTAAAATGAGACATGGATGGTTTAAAAAAGGACATGGAAGTTTTGAAGGATGGTTTAAAAGCAGACATGGAAGCAATGATGAATGTCAAAATGGAAGGATTGACAAAGTTGCTGCAAGAAAGGCTTCCTAATGGTGACACGATAATCCATGAAAATCATGATGAGGACAAAAGGAGTATGGATTAGGATTTTAGAGACTCCATTGTTAGGTTTAAGACCCACCACATTCAAAAGATCGATATGTGGAAGTTTGATGGCAAGGATCCGGTAACATGGATACTACAGATGGAGCAATATTTTGATCTTCATGATGTGCAACACACACAAAATGTACACATTACAAATTTATATTTAAAACCTAATCAGTTCGTATGGTATCATTGGCTTTGTTCTCGTAAACCACTTGTCACTTGGTCAATTTTTACAGAGGAAATGATAGCACATTATGCGGATACAAAGAGAAACACCTTCTTTAGCCAATTAACAAATATCAAACAAAAGGGTTCAATGACAGAGCACATTGAGGACTTCCAAAAATTGAATATCATGGTAACTGATATTCTAGAGGAGCATAGGTTTGATGTCTTCATAGGGACTTTGAAGGATAACATCCAAGATGAGGTTTTCCTTTGGGAACTTGATTCATTGGATAAGGCATTCAGGGTGGAAAGAAAAGCTAAAAACAAAATTATGCTAACAAGGAAGTCGACCACTCATAACTACAAATATGGAAGTGTTGTTGCTCCTAACCTTCCACAACCTATAAGGTTGACGCCACAACAATTGGAGAAAAAAAGAGCAAAAGAGATTTGTTATAGTTGTGATAAAAAATACATTAAAGGTCACAAGTGTACTGAGAAGAAATTATTAACAATGTAAACTTTGAAACATGAAATGATACAAGAATCCGTTTTTTTGAGGTAGCAAAAAATTAATCCGATTTTGAAAAGTGTTGATTTAGAATACACCTATTTTTTTGGAGCATATTTTTGACACTTTTAAATTTTCTTATGTATCAAGTATGAACAATTTTTTTTAAATGTTAGTGATTTTCATGTTGATTTTGAAAAGTGTTGATGCAACATCAACCATTTTTTTTAGGAGGCTTATTTTTTACTCTTTAAATTTTCTAATATATTAAGTGTGACTCGTTTTTTAAAATTTTGGTGATTGTCATGTGGATTTTGAAAAACGTCAACATTTTTTTTAAGACATATGTTTTACACTTTAAATTTTCTTATATCTTAAATACACACAAATTTTTTTGAAAGTTGACTATTTAACCATTTTCAAGTTGTCTTATCCTTCTTCTTATTTTTCATCTTAAGAGGTTTGTTTTTTAAGGGTTTTCCAAACACATATTTTTTGTTTTTTTCTTTGCAATATTTTTTTATAATGATTTTTTTTTTCAAAATTGAAAATAAATAATAACACTAATATTTTTGAGATTAGGATTTTATATATTTTTGTATTGTCAATTAATATTTCAATACACATAAAATAATTGTTACTAAAAAATAATAATTTTAAACACTGAACAAAAAATACACATTTACATATAAATATAATTAAAAAAATACGTATTTGAGGACCTTTTTGTTAAAAAAGACATGTTAAATAAAAAACAATTATGAAAAAAATGAATATAAAATGTTGGAAAATGACAAATTCTAGGAAATTTTTATGAATTTTATATTGAAAGAAAATGACAATTTTTATTTAAGTTAAAATAACAAAAAAAATGTTTAAAATAAAATAAAACATACCATATAAAAAAATAAACAAAATCCTTGAAAATAAAAAATTTAAAACAAAAAAATGCAATTTCAAAAAAAAAAATCACTAAAAATAAAAAATTTAAAAAAATCTATTAATTTTTTTTGAATATATTAAAAAAATTAAGTTGCAAAAAAGAAGAAGTTAAAATATAAAAAACATAAAAAAAATACAATAATTAAAGAAACACACACACACATATATCATCATCATCATCATCATCATCATATATATGCTTTAATGTTTTTTTTTCAACTTAATTTTCTTTTATATATATATATATATATATATATTTTAATGTGGGGGCTTTCCGTCTAGCCAATGGGGCCATGTTTTATTTTTTTGGTTTTTGTTTTAATTTTAAATGTTTTTTTTTTTTAAAATTTTATTTTAATGTTTTTTTTTTTAAATTTTATTTTAATGTTTTTTTTTCAACTTAATTAAAAAAAAAATATTCCAATTTTTTTTAACATCTTTATCATTTTTTTGCGTTTTTAATTTTAAATGTTTTTATTATTTTTTATGTCTTTAATATTTATTGTTTTTTTTTTCTTATAAATTTAATTATATTTTTATGTTTTTTCATTTCCATTTTCAAGGATATTGTTTTTGTTTTTGTTTTTTAATTTAATTTAATTTTATTGGGTTTTAAAAATTATATGTTTTTTTTAACATTTTCTTTGTTAAAAAATGTTGAAAATTTACGTCGAAAAAAAAAAAAAAACGTTATTCCATGATAAACATTTTTTTGTTTTTAGGATGTTTTTTGAACAAAAAAAAAGGTTTTTATTGGCTTTTATTGTCATTTTTAGGAAATGTTGAAAATTTACCCAAAAAAAGAAAGACATTCTAGCATCAACATTTTTTGTTTTCCGGGTGTTTTGCACAAAAAAATGGGTTTTATTGGCTTTTATTGTCAGTTTTAAAAAATGTTGAAATTTACCAAAAAATATATATATATTATTCCAACATCAACACTTTTCATTTTCGGGTTGCTTTCCATGTTTTTTTTTGGTTTTTTCGCTATAATTCTCGTTTTGAGTTTACTATTTTTTTTGCAAAGTTTACATTGTTTATTCTACATAGATTGTGAAGAGGAGGAAGAAAAGGAATAAGAAACGTCAAAAGAGATATACACCGGGAACCAACCCTAGAGAACAAAGAAATGAATCCAACCATATCTTGTAATGCATTGGCAGGAATTACCACTCCTCAAGCTCTCAAGATAGAAGGATATATGAAGAAGAAAAAGGTAATAGTGCTGATTGATTCAGGTAGTACCCACAATTTTATTCATTGTAAGATAGCCAAGAAATTGAATTACTTGCTATATACAACACCAGAGTTTCAAGTGATGATTGCAAATGAAGGAACTATAAATTGCTATGGAAAGTTCCATAATATCAAGGTAACCGTGGGGGAATATATAGTGAATAGTTAAATGCTTTCCATTCCAATGGGTGGTGCTGATGTTGTACTAGGAGTCCAATGGTTACAATCTTTCGGGACGATAAATTTTAATTTTCAAGAAATTTTCTTATATTTTTTTTTGGGAAGGAAAGGGAGTTGAATTGAGGGGTATCATAGGGAAACCCGTAAAGATAATAAACTCTAATGACATGACACAACTTTTGAAGAAAGAACAATGAGGCATAATTTCACAGTTATGCTCACTCGAGGTTCAAACATCGACATAATATATTTCTTCAAATCTCCAAAAAGTCTCAGACAATCATTCCAAGGTATTTGAGACTCCCAAAGGCCTCTCACCTATTCGTGATCATGATCATGCTATTCATTTGATTCCAGGAAGTGTTCTTCCAAACATCAGACCTTACAAATATCCCTATGCCCAAAAGAGTGAAATTGAACATATAGTTGCAGAAATGCTAGAAGTTGATATAATTCAACCCATTCAAAGTTATTTCTTTGCTCCATTAGTATTGGTGCACAAGAAGGATGGATCAGACATATGTGTCCAGATTATAGGGAGCTCAACAAACTCACTATTAAAGATAAATTTCCCATTCATGTCATTGGAGAATTGTTGAATGAATTACATGGAGAAATTTACTTCACCATGTTGGATCTTCTTTTAGGATATCATCAAATTAGAATGAAGACTGAAGACATTCCAAAAACAACATTTATAAATCATGAGGGTCATTATGAAATTTTGGTCATGCCTTTTGGCCTTACTAATGCACCTTCCACATTTCAAGGTTTGATGAATTCCATTTTCAAACCCTTCCTTAGAAAATTTGTGTTAGTATTTTTTGATGATATACTAATCTACAAAAAGTCTTGGAAGGATCATGTTCAACATGTTTACAGGGTGCTCAAACTGTTGGAGGAGAAACAATTATATGCAAAAACCTCCAAGTGTTTCTTTGGAGTACAAGAGGTGGAATATTTGGTTCATATTGTATCTCATGAGGGTATTAAGGTAAACCCTAACAAAATTAAAGCCATTAAGGAATGAAAAATCCCCACAACCATAAAGCATCTTCGAGGATTTCTTGGGTTGTGTTGTGGCTCATTTGCATTTACCTTTGAAATATTTTTCAAAACACCAAAAAGCATATATGTTAGAAAATGTAAAAGTTCGTATGTCGAAGAAGAATTTTGATTTATATGTTGGTACATTAACATTTCGTGATGAGATGTGAAGGTAGGTCGAAGGATTGGATAACCAAAATAAATCTCAGGAGGGTTTTAACACTGTGGAGAAATATGGAGTTGCACAAGTTCATTGAATAAACTATCGCAGGGAGTAGCGTGGAGAAGATGGAGCTGCAGAGCGACAACAACCGAATAAACAGAGAAATCAGTTAAGGAGAAAACCTTTATAAGATTCCTAAAGGAGGTGATCTGATTTCGAGGATTAAATTTCAGAATTAAAGTGAGAGATGGACAGACCAGATTGCATTGCAAAGTTAATTTTGAAAAGTTGCGAAGTGGACACGTGTCAGCATAGCGCGATTTTGCATCGGCGATTATTTTAGTTTATGCGTTAAGGACTTCACAAGTTAAACAAAATAACTTGTGATGCGGTAAGAAGCAAAACTTGCGACACGATAAAGGGAGGAGCCATGTGTTGGCACAACGATTCAGTGCATATCGCACATCGGCAGGTTTAGAGTTTAACCTTAAGTCTTCGCAAGATAAAGTATTTTGGTTGCGATGCGACAAACGAGAGATGGCAGTGTGAGACAATACAACGAGATTGTTGGATTGGGGCGCAGATCAACGGTGGAGGTTAAATCACAAACAAAGCAATTTCACACATCGGAATTATTATTGTTTACCATTTAAGCTATTTGTTATAGTTTCCGGCATGCAATATCGAATAAGTTGCGAAGTGCGATTGTTTCTGATTAGCCAGGTTGTGTGTGGGCCCATAAAGAATTGGTATACAGGGTTTGTATAAAGTTGTAGCTGTGTATGCGATAAGGTAATGTGAAGGGGCGACCAATGAATAAAGAGGCATAGGCAGAGTCTGGCAGAAGAATGTATAGTGGCACTGTGGGAAGCACGACAGCTGGGTTAAGTTGGGCACTAAGGCATCGTTACAGAACTGTGCAACTGCTGCATCATAACAAGAAAGGACACCTCAGAACTTCGTGAGGATGCATTAGCAACATCAAATTCAACGAAATGAACACTATTTCCAGTTTTTGTTTGTTTTCTATGTATGATCGCATAAGTAATCTTAATAGTTTAGGTAGTCAAATAGTTTCAAGAAGTTCAGCAGTTATGAACTACTTTGATGTATTTAAGTAGATAGAAACAAAGAAAAAGGGTTCCGAGTTTTGGACCTCTGGATGAATGTTAATTTGGTATTGAATTTTCTAAGAAATTAATGAAAGAATATCAAGTTTCCTGCACTTGTTGATGTTGATATGTCTTTCCAGTTTCACTCTGTGTTTATTCCTCTTTGAATGAAGTGAAGTAATGTAGCAGCCGGTCTCTTAATTACATCTGTGAGTAAGAGTTAAATCACCTTAATTTGCGCTCCTTCACTTCATCTCTTCTCTTTTCAAAAACTCCCAATGAAACTTTAAAGTAATATTTTATGTGTTTACAACATATTATTTTGAGTTTCCTCTCTCTCCATGATTTCCTCTAAAACTTAAAAGTGATAGATTCTGTTTCTCAACATATCATTTTGAGTTTCACTTACAGTTCTTCTTTTCATTTCATTCAAGTATCAACAATTTATGGCATTGTGAAGGCTTTCATTATATCATATTATTGAGGGTATTAAGTAATTCAATTCTAAAGGTGTTAAACATAGGCCATTTGATATTGTAATTGTGACATACATTTATAAAATGTAAAGCACTGATTCCTTACCACAGCAAAGGGATTGTTTCTTGAGATACAACAGGTTGACAGGGTATTATCACAAGTTTGTTAAGAATTATGGGATAATGGAAACAATTCTAACAACACTACTAAAGAAATATGCATTTTATTGGACTCTAGAAGCAATTAAGGCCTTTGAACATATTAAAGAGGAAAGCTACCAAGCACTGGTCTTAGCGACACCAAAATTCACAAAAAACTTTATTTTGGAATGTGATACCTCATGAAATGGAATTGGTGTTGTCTTAATGTAAGAAGGAATACCCATTTCTTTTGAAAGTTTTCCAATCAAAGTAAATTATTTACACAAACCTATTTATGAGAAGGAAATGTTGGCAATGCTACATGCACTAAAACAACGGTGACCTTACTTAATGGGAAGACACTTCAAGGTAAAAACAGATCGTGATAGTCTTAAATAATTTTTGGAACAAAGGTTATCTTCCAAAGAGCAGCAAAAATGGGTCACAAAGATGTTGGGTTATGACTTTGAAATCGTCTACAAAAAAAGGAAGCAAAATGTTGTTGCAGATGCACTCTCGAGAAAGGATGAGAATGTGGAAGCATTGCTTTATGTCATTTCTATTATGCAACTTGATTGGATAACTGAAGCAAGGGATGAATAGAAAAATGACGAAGAGGTGTGGATACTCATTCAAAATTTGCAGCGATATCCCAATACATATGAGAAATTTAGCTGGAAAAGTGATTCATTATGGTACAAAGATCGCTTATATCTTTGTAAGAATTCCCAACTCAAGAAAAATATTCTTTCATAATTGCACACCTCTCCCTTAGGAGGGAAATCAATATTTTTTATAAACTTACCAAAGGTTTAAGAAAGATATTTTTTGGGATGGCTTTAAATATGATATTCAGAAGTTTGTGGCAGAATGTTTGGTTTTCCAGCAAAATAAAGTTGAGACAATTAAGAACGTGGGTCTGTTACAACCTTTAGCCATTCCAAGTCAGCGTTGGGAGAAGGTCTCAATGAATTTTATCACAGGTTTACCTAAGTCCGAAAGAAAGAGTGTCATCATGGTGGTAGTTGATAGAATTACCAAGTATGCACACTTTTGTGCATTATCTCATCATTTTAAAGCTATTACAGTTGCTACTACATTTATGGAAACAATTTAAAAGCTACATGGAAACCCAAAGATTATTGTAAGTGACAGAGATCCCATTTTCACTAAATTTTTGGACATAATTATTTTCTTGTCTTGGTATGCAATTATCTCATAGATCATCTTATCATCCTTAATATAACGAGAAAACTGTGATAGTGAAAAAATGTTTGGAAGGATATTTTCGTATCTTTGTATTTGATAAATAAACAAAATGGGTCAAGTGATTACCTCTAGCTGAATGGTGGTATAAGACTTCCTTCCATACTACATAAAAATTACCCCACTTATGGAACTTTATGGATATCATCAACCATATATCACATCATATTTAAGAGAAAATACTAAGGTTTAAGCAGTGGAAGATCACATTGAGCGTCAACAACAAGTTCTCCAAATATTAAAGGAAAACTTCACTCTGACACAAAATAAAATGAAACAAAAAGAAGATCAACATCGAAGTTGTTATCACCAAAATCATACCTGATTGGCTGCTGATCAGACAAATTCAGTGTAACTATTTCAAACCAATCTTTTGACTGAGGCTTAGCCTCCTCAGCCTGAGAGGGCTCTCTCAAGGGTTAATGATATGGAATACAAATATAGATAGATGGCTAAATCTATGAATTAAGTATTTATTTTGTATATTTGCAGGTTGAAAAGATGAAGGCTAATACTACCATTGGGCTTATGGAGTCAACAAATCATTAGGTTCAGTGGCAAGGTTTCTTGACATGGAAGCTGAGGAAAATAGGGGTATTAAACAAAGACAACTCACTCAAGAACATAGGTCAACACAGTCATTTCATTACTAAAGGAAGTCAGAGCATAGAGTTATGAATTATGAGTAATAGCAATGAAATCTACTACTAGTGGTTCAAAGGCAATTCACTCATTAAACACAGAAAAACACAGTCATCTCATTACTAAAGGAAGTCAGAGCATAGGTTATGAATTCTGAGTAATAGCAATGATATCTACTGCAAGTAGTTAAACATAACATGTAGATCAAGAAAACATTAAAACCCCATGAGAAACTCAGATCTGTCAAGAAGAAAACCTCTCTGCATTACTGATCACAGTCCATTACATGAAGCAACAGTTTTGCCAAAAAGTATCCAACCCTTTGCTAATTCGACCTCATGCTCTTTATAGATCATTTAAAAAATAAGATAAGCTTATTCTCCACTAGATACATCGAATTCATAGTGTTTGACACCTTTCCTAATCATGAAACAAGATATTTATTACAAATTGACAACTATAAACCTAATGAAAAGTCCTATTTCTAATAGGACTAAAACTCTTTAATTACTATCCTAACAACCTTATCTAATATTCATTACATATTTTGCCACCTAAAATCCCATGAAGTCGAATTTGGATGCTGATCTTTAACTTGATGTAACCATGCTGTTGATGATAATGTTCTCCTAGAATCTAGGAAACATGTTTTCCTGTTTTTTAGGCCCTTTGATTCCTTTATCTTTTTTGAGAACTTTGACCATTAATAGATCATGTCTACATGTATCTTGTTTCCAAATATTACACCATATGTCTTCAATCCTCCAACTGTGCAGAATTTAGACTTCGAACAATGCAAAAAGGTAAGAATAAACATGTGCTGCGAAAGCAACACAGTTTCATAGAGCTTTTTGTAGTGCAGTGTTTAGCTCCTATTCCAATCATCTTTTGATCTATTTTCTTCAGGGAAGCCTTCATTTTCAATTAACACACTCCCACAAGTAATTTCAAGACAAAATTCACCAAAATTCCCTCAAACTTTACTGTGAAAAAAGGATGAAAACACTGCTACATTTGCAAATTATTCTTGTTTCTTTCTTGAAAATTAGGTCTTGGAATAGAGCCTATATTTCCTCATCCATGACGTATTTTGTGAAACAAAAGGAGGTTTTTGTAGTCCATTCTATATTGAATAAAAAACTCTTTTTTTTTTTTTGAAATACCTCTCCTGCTGTCTAGAAATTGTCTTTGAAGAACATGTGTAAAACAGGAAAACTCTATTTTTTGAAAATAGGGCTTCAAATAAAGCCTTGTATCTCCCAACTGATAACACTTGTGAAGAAACTGAGAGAGGTTTTTTTATTTAGGTATTTTAGGAAGAAAAACCTCTTTCATTTTTCTTAAATTCATTTTCTGTTGCTCAAAAAACTCCTTGGACGTTGACTACTCAAACCAGAAAACATAGTTTTTTGCTTCATAGTGAAAAAGCTGCTTCAACAGTTTCGTAGCGCATTTGATCAAATTTTCACTAGCTACACTAAGAAACTGCTGTGTAAGCAGTTTTGTTGAAAATTTATTCAAAATTTGTAATAAAGAGATGCCCAGACTCCAAAACATTAATATTTTCTCAAAACCATCAGCTGTATAACCTTAAAAACATATCCTTCAACAAATTTGACCTTCATTCTTCATCTGAGTTTATCTATGAATTTGTCACTCTTTTTTATTGCTTTTAAAAAAAAATTTATCTGGGGACCTTTTCAACTGTATCTCCAAATCCTCCACCTAGCAATCTCATAGTTTTCTAATATCAACTTTTCCTCCAGTCTTTGATACTTGTCCCACTGAAGTGTAATGCAAACTCAGGTTCATATCTCAGACAATGCCCCCCTCTATGGATATTTTTCTCCTCAGCCATTTTTCTTTTAGAAAACACCCTATTAGTTTCTTTAGAAATCTGAAAAACAACCTCGCTTGCAAATAGCCTCTCTTGATTACAGCCTTGCTTGATTTAACATAGCAACCTCGCTTGATTATAGTGAAAGTTGTCTATGTATATAGCAACCAATGACTAATTTTCACTGCTTCAGAGCTCATGCAGTTGCTTTGGAGATAAATGAACCGAGGATGGCTCAATTAAGCAAAGAATTTGAATTTAAGGTATTCCTTCATAACCAAATGATGCTTTCTTTAATTCCTATCATGATTATGATGAGTGTAGGACAAGTGGGTACAATGGATTTGATGACTAACTGACTCACCACATTCCTATCCTATCATTCCTAAATGAATCTGAAAGTTTTCTGGCTCATTTGACATGACAGCTAAGAAACCGCGCTTCCGTAGCACACTTAGTGTAAAATTTTCATTTTGCGCTACGAAAGTAGCAGTGCTTTCTTAGCGCATTTCCTGATTTTTGAACTGGCGGTGCTACGAAATGGTGGATTCCTGGATAAATGAAAAATTCAACTCGAAACTTCATGGCATGACCCCTAAATGAAAAATATGATTTTTTTTTAAATCATGGAATGAACCTAAAGGACTTTATTTGAACTTGAAAGATGACCTTTAAAACTTATAAAACTATGACCTATCCTTTACCAAGACTTAAAATGACCTTTATACCTACTTGAAAACATAACCAACAACAGTGTAAACACAATGATGTTTTGAGAATTTTTGAGTGATAACAGAAGTGAAAGAAGTTTTGATGTAAGAGACTGGGTAATTTAACGGCTACGACTATAAAAACAAATGTCCCTTAATAAAAGGATAATAAATTATCACTCAAGTGCTATGATCCCTACAAGGTGTTGCAAAATATTGGTACTATGGCATAAAAATTGGAGTTTCCTGCATCTTCCCGAGTACACCCAGTTTTCCATGTTTCATGCTTAAATAAGGCTATCAGTGACAAGATCCCAGTTCAAACAGTATTGCTAGAACTTGACGAAGAAAGAAAAATCATATTTGAGCCTGAAGCAGTCACGAAAACAAGAACCCGACAAATACATAATCGGTTAATTTCAAAGTATCTCATTAAGTGGAAGGACTTACCCGCTGATGATTCCACATGGGAGTATGATAACTTTATACAAAAGCATCCAAAACTACTCAAGCGTTGAGGACAATACTTTTTTGAAGGAGAGGGGTGTAGAAATTAGCTGAATAAATCACTTATTCACTGAAGATTAACCCGATCATACATCAATTTCGAATTGCATGCATAACACATAACCCTCTTCTACAATTAATTGTCACATGCGGAAATAATATAGAAGCAATCGCACATCAAATCAATCACACATTAACTCAGTATGTATGGGGAAAGCCTATAGCTGAAAACCCCGCAGTTATTGTGTATATTATAATGGAGAAATCATGTAACCAAACAAGTACAATACTCCTCACAAGTACTCAGTACTTTCTCATAAAGTCACACACAATCTAGCTTAGTTTTGAACAAGTCTCGGGTTCAAAACTCACTGCTGACTGCCTTGCCTCTATTGCGCAATCATGGCCTGTATATGAAGAGATCCAAGGTTCGAATCCCCTTGGCTTGACTGCGCAATTGTCATGGACAATTCCTCCAAGTGTAATGCAAATCCCATGCAAAACTAATCCTCCAACCGATAGCTTTACTCACCCTTTCATCTACCTCTTCCACTGGTCTCCACTGAACTGATCATGCACTGTAGTGAACTGAAGTGTTCTTGAGTTGACTAATGAGTTAATATTTAGTGAATTAAATATTATTTAATTCACTCCACTCATATCTAGTTGATTAGCTAGTTAACTAATCCCAACTAGTTCAACTAAAACAAACAAAACACAACTCCACTATCTGTCCCGTTAACTCCTCCAAAACTTCTGCCACTGAAGTCTAACTGAAGCCAACCATGCAAGATGCCATCAAACCCTAGGAACCACGTGATTCCTTGTGTCAGTTGCATGAGTCACTTCCATGACTCAAACTGAAGTGCGCCAAGAGAGTAAACTGCTGTTTATAGTCAAAATATTATTAAGGGTAAATAATATTTGACTTCCATATTTTTAGGAGATCAGTCTAAAAATAGTCTGGGTCCTAAAATTAGGGTCTCATATATTTTTACCAACATGTCGCATCCATCAAGAATCTCCAAGTAGAATTCCCAAATTATGCTCCGTATGTCTAAAAATAGACATAGTCTAAAAATAGACTTTGCGCCAGAATTTGCCTGCGGGCCCACTTAGTGAAGGCCACTTCATTTCACTAAGCTCCATCATCTTGCTGCATTCTCAACACTCCCTCTCAGCAAGATATGGATTATCTGCAATCCCTATCCTGCCTCTGTGGAATTCGAACTTGCTCCCGGTGAGCGCCTTCGTCAGGATGTCGGCATCCTGATCCTCCGTGGGAACATATGAAAGCATCATGATCCTCCGCTGAACACAATCTCTGATGTGATGGTACCTGATGTCGATATGTTTGGACCTATCATGAAATACTGGATTAGCCGAGAGCTTGATGCAGCTCTGGTTATCACAGTAGATCACCGTAGGCTCCAAATGCAACCTGAACAAACCTGCGAGGATCTTCCTCATCCAAATAGCCTCACATGCAGCCAAGCTTGCTGCCATGTACTCGGCCTCTGCTGAACTGAGTGCAACGGATCTCTGCTTCCTGCTGTACCAGGAAACTGCTGTCGACCCAATGCTGAAAACTCCTCCAGAAGTGCTCTTCCGGTCTGTTGGGCTCCCTGCCCAATCTGCATCAGTGAAACCAGAAAGTTTCACTCCATCCTCCTGTCTGTACCATAGACCATATCCCGATGTGCTTCTGATATAGCGCAATACATGCTTGCCCGCCTTCCAAAAGAGCTTGGTAGGCTTAACCATAGCTTGCGAAAGCTGGTTAACTGCATAGCATATATCGGGTCGAGTATTGACCAGATACATCAACGACCCCACCAACTGTCGATAGACAGTGGCATCCACTACCTCCTCCGGAGTAGCATCTCCCTTCCTCCATCCTCCAGGAAGAGGGGTATCAACAGGCTTGCAGCCTTGCATGTTGAACCTCTCCAGAATCTCCCGGGCATACTTGCCCTGAGAAACAAACAGTCCTCCACTGCGCTGCCAAATCTCCAATCCCAGAAAATAATGAAGGATGCCCAGGTCCTTCATCTCAAACTCTCGTGCAAGATCCTCCTTGCATGAAAGTATCAACTGCTCGTCGCCAGTCAAAATCAGATCATCTACATACAGTACGATGATCAACAGCTTCCCCTCCACCACAATCTGGTACAGGTTTGGATCTGCCTCACTCTTGGAGAATCCAAGCCCGGTGAAGTAGCTGTCTATTCGAGTGTACCAAGCACGAGGTGCTTGCTTCAGCCCGTACAGTGCTCTCTTGAGTCGGCACACATGCGACTCACTGCTGAAGATCTCGAAACCTTCAGGCTGCTCTATGTACACCTCTTCCTAAATAACTCCATTGAGGAACGCAGTCTTCACATCCATCTGATGAATGTGCCACCCCATCTGCGCTGAGAGAGCAAGGATCGTCCGTATGGAAGAGTACCTTGCGACAGGTGCAAAAGTCTCCTCATAGTCAATCCCCTCGATCTGTGAGAAGCCACAGGCGACAAATCTCACCTTGTACTTCTCCACACTCCCGTCAGCCGCCTGCTTCACCTTGTAGATCCATCGCGAACCTACAACTGATTTCCCAACCGGTCTTGGGACAATCTCCCATGCACTGTTCCTGATGATCGAATCATATTCTTCGATCATGGCATCAACCCATGCGGGTTCCTCCACAGCTTCCTCAAAAGAGGATGGCTCTTTCACAACACATTGACTCATAAGAGCCATGTATCCAGTGTACCGATCCGGTGACTGTCTCTGTCTGCGCTGTGCTGTAGGTGGTCCTACAACCTTCTCTGCATCCCGAGCCAGTCGCTCAGCTTCTGTAGTGCGCATGCGCCCTCTGATGGTTGGCGCTGCCTGGGTGGTTTCTTCCACCTCCTGAACCTCCTCTCGTGGCTGATCCACATCCGGAAGCTCCTCCTTAGGAACTAACAGCTCCTCATCTGCATGCAAGTGTAGCTCCCTCTCAAGCGAACACTGCATGGCTTTCTCCTCCCGAAATTTTATATCCCGTCGCACAACAGTCTTGCGACTGTCTGGCACATACACCCGATAGTTGTGAGGTGTATCAGTGTACCCCACAAATATTCCAACTTCAGCAGTTGGATCCAGCTTCCTTCTTGCATCCTTCGTCACATGCATGTAGACAAGAGATCCGAAAATCCGCAAATGGGAAATATCAGGCCTCTTTCCAGAATAAGCCTCCTCTGGTGTACTCATGCCAAGAACCTTGTGAGGACAACGGTTCTGCACATACACTGCTGTATTGCATGCCTCAGCCCACAAGTGAAGGGGTAGGCCCCGATCATGCAACATCGCCCGTGCAGCACCCACGATCGTTCTGTTCTTCCGCTCAGCCACCCCGTTCTGCTGTGGGTTATGGGGTGCGATGAGCTCTCTCCGAATCCCTTCTGCGCTGCAGAACTCCTTGAATTCAGCCGAGATGAATTCACCACCGTTATCACACCTTAGAGCAATCACCTTCTTCCCCGACTCCTTCTCGACCAGTGCTTTAAACTCACAGAACTTCGCGAATGTATCGCTCTTCTTCTGCATGAAGAAGATCCAGCACTTTCGAGAGAAATCATCAACAAATATCACATAATACTTGTGCTTTTCTGTCAAAGCAACTGAGAAAGGACCACACACGTCTGTGTGAACTCTCTCAAGGATCGTCGTGGCGCGAATATCCTTCTCGTGAAAGGTGGCTTTCACATACTTCCCTAAAGTACACCCCTTGCACTGATCTGACTGCGCAAGAGTGCCCTTAGGAAGTCCAGTAGAAATCTGCTGCAGAATCTTCAAAGCTCCATGGTGAAGATGGCCCAATCTTCTGTGCCATAGTTCGCCCTCATCATCCCGGCTCACCACTTCTCCCGCCTTGCATGCCATAGCTGCGCAGTCATCTACCTGCAACTGATAAAGGTTCTGAGTTCGAACCCCTATCTTCTGGATCTCTCCAGTAGTCTTACTGCGCAGGAAGGCTTTTCCTTCGCTAAAGACCACATCATACCCCTTATCCTCCAACATCGCTACTGAAATCAGGTTCTTCTTCAATCCGGGTACATGCATGACATCCTTTAATACAAAGGGTTTACCAGACTCCCTCTGAAAGGATACGGTACCGATACCAGTCGCACTGTATCTACCATCATCGCCCATCTCGATGTGCACACCCAAATCTTTGTCCTCCAGATCTGAGAACAACTCCCGATCTCCCGTCATATGAAATGACGCATCGCTGTCCAAGAACCACACCGATCCCATCACACTTGAAACCAAGAATGCAATCAGTGAAAAGTCAAGCTCGAACTGTGAAGCCAAAGCTTCTCCATCTGCAGATCTTCCCGCTTGCTTGTTCTTCTTCTTCTTTGGACAATTGGTAGCATAATGTCCGTGATCATGGCAGTGAAAACATTTCACTTTCGCCATATCCCGCTTCTTGCCCTTAGCTCCAGAATGAGAGGTTTTCTTACCCTTCCCTTTCTTAGCTTTGGACACCAAAGCGCAGTTTTCTTCATCAGCTCCCTTTGATGAAGATCCATCTCAAGTAGTCCTCCTTATCTCCTCCTGCATGAGATCCGCCCAAAGGCGCTCCCATCCCGGCAGCTTCTCCCGACCATTGACACTGTCTTGATATGAGTGCCAAGCCTTCGGAAGACCAAGGAGAGCGAGGTCGACCATGTCCTCTTCATCGACAGTAACTCCCACACTTCCCAGTTCATCTCTGCATTGAGTGAACTTCGTGAGGTATTTGGCGATACTGTCGCCCTTCTCCATCTTGATGTTCCTGAGCTTATCTTTGAGCGCCAGCTTCCTTTGGTCGCTCTTACTCTCGAATAGATCCGTCAAAGCTTTCCACATTAAATATGGAGTAGCCTTTCCATGCAGGCTGGATACAATATGATCCTTGACGCCCTCCAACAGGATCCTTCGACATTTCGCGATCTTCTTTTGCCATGCATCGACCAAAGCCGCATCAGTGGGCTTTGGGACATCCGCATCCACGAACTCCTTCAGACCATTATCTTCTAACACTGCTTCCATGCGATCCTTCCATGCAACATAATTCGAACTGCCTTCAAGAGCATATTCGAGTCGCAAACCGTTGAAAGAAGACATTTTCAACACCGGCACCAAGAAAACCAACCTTCTGCAAAATTCGAATTCCAAACTCCAAGCTCTATCGCTTCGATCTACACTTGAAAACAAATTATTTCCAAATCAGAGATTGACTGCAAGGGGCTTTTACCAGACCTTTCACTTTCCGAAGAAAGATGAATCCGGAGGCTTCCTGGCCCGTATGCAGACTCTGTCCGAGGAAATAAGTTTGCAATCACCGTAATAGATCTCGACAATTAATCTTGCTCTGATACCATGTATAAATTAGCTGAATAAATCACTTATTCAATGGAGATTAACCCGATTACACATCAATTTCGAATTGCATGCATAACACATAATCTCATCTACAATTAATTGTCACATGCGGAAATAATAGAAGCAATCTCACATCAAATCAATCACACATTAACTCAGTATGTATGGGAAAAGCCTATAGCTGAAAACCCCACAGCTATTGTGTATATTATAATGGAGAAATCATGTAACAAAACAAGTACAATACTCCTCACAAGTACTCAGTACTTTCTCATAAAGTCACACACAATCTAGCTTAGTTTTGAACAGGTTACTGGTTCAAAACTCCCCGCCAATTGCCTTGCCTCTATTGCGCAATCATGGCCTATATATGAAGAGATCCAAGGTTCGAATCCCCTTGGCTTGACTGCGCAATTGTCATGGACAATTCCTCCAAGTGTAATGCAAATCCCATGCAAAACTGATCCTCCAACCGATAGCTTTTACTCACCCTTTCATCTACCTCTTCCACTGGTCTCCACTGAACTGATCATGCACTGTAGTGAACTGAAGTGTTCTTGATTTGACTAATGAGTTAATATTTAGTGAATTAAATATTATTTAATTCACTCCACTCATATCTAGTTGATTAGTTAGTTAACTAATCCCAACTAGTTCAACTAAAACAAACAAAACACAACTCCACTATCTGTCCCGTTAACTCCTCCAAAACTTCTGCCACTGAAGTCTAACTGAAGTAAACCATGCAAGATGCCATCAAACCCTAGGAACCACGTGATTCCTTGTGTCAGTTGCATGAGCCACCTCCATGACTCAAACTGAAGTGCGCCAAGAGAGTAAACTGCTGTTTATAGCCAAAATATTATTAAGGGTAAATAATATTTGACTTCCATATTTTTAGGAGATCAGTCTAAAAATAGCCTGGGTCCTTAAAAATAGGGTCTCATCTATTTTTACCGACATGTCGCATCCATCAAGAATCTCCAAGTAGAATTCCCAAATTATGCTCCGTATGTCTAAAAATAGACATAGTCTAAAAATAGACTTTGCGCCAGAATTTGCCTGCGGGCCCACTTAGTGAAGGCGACTTCATTTCACTAAGCTCCATCATCTTGCTGCATTCTCAACAAGGGGCATGTTAGGTCCCTATAATACTAGTGTATTCTCCTGAGTTTTATTGTTAGTGTAGCCTTCCTATTGTTATTTTTGTGCCCATGTATCCCCCATGTTGTTATTTTTGTGCCCCATAGAAGTCCACTATTGTTAATGTTGTGCCCTTACATTATTATTGTTATGTAGGATATGATTATATTATGTCCCATTAGACTCCTATATATGCCAAGGAGGTCTTATCTTTTGAATCATCCATGGATTGTTCATTTATGTAATGTAAAAGAGGTTTCCCCCTGAAAGAGGCTAATTTTTAAGTTGTTGATCTATTTTTTCTTCTATTTTGTGAGTTGGTTGCATAACATATTCCGTTGTGTAATATGAATACCTCCCTAGTTAAGAGGGAATGTTGAAAAGTGAAACTAGGTTCGGTCTTCATAATTATCCTTGTGCTTGTATCAATTTGCATTTTATGTAAAAGTACAAGAAAAAGAAAATTTATATTTTTCATTAGTCAAGCATGTTCTTCATGTTTCTAGGATTGGTTGAATCAAAGCTTTGTAATTGAGTCAAAGTCCTCTTTGGACTTCTTGGAAAGAAAAAGGGAAAAATATTTTTTTGTTCTCCACAAGAACAAGTCGACCCTCTAGATGGAAAAGTTGGCTTGCCCAAGGGACATGAACCTTTGCATAGATGAACAACTATATATTAGCACATGTTATCCTTCATTTTGGAAAGAAAGTTCGTTGAGTTTCTGTGTCAAGTTTGGTGAAGTACTATGATTATATATACAAATTTTTTGTGGCAAGATTTGCGAGTTTTCAATGGCATAAGTATCTGAAAGAGTTGAAAGTATTATGTGACATATGATCTGAAAAGGATGCGAGTTCCTGAGGATGTCACTTTTGTGAAAATAATGCGGGTTACTGTAGCTATTTATGAAATGATATGCAAGCCAAAGAGGGACTATAGCGACTATGATATGCAAGCTATAAGAGGATTATGAGGTCTATGAAATACATGCTACAAGAAGGACGAGCATCCCCATGGGACATTGCATCTAAAGAAGAAATTGTGACATATTAGTTGACTATATTGAAGAAAAAACATGACAGAGAATGGAGGGGTGACTTGGGGCATTTGTGGAGGAATTTCTGGGTCTTGGGTCTTGGATGTCTCACTTTGATTTGATCCTATAGAGAAGTTGGTTAGGTTTTCCCCCTTGTGGGTTTTCGCCTTAGCTTGGAACCTATATCTTGTGTTCATTGTCCTTTTTGATCTTCATGTTTATGTATTTGATAATTTTTTGATGAAAAGAACATAATAAAAGTAATAAGAAGCCAACAAACATTTTATAAGCAATTATCATGAAAGATAAATCTACCTAATATACAAATACATTGATTTCTCAAAAGTTCAGGGGTTATCGTATCCTTTGCATTGACTGTAATCAAGGGCGATGCTAAGCATTGCCTCACCCTTTCAACTATTATTTATTTGTTTTTAATTTTTTCAAATATATTTTTCTTTTTTAATTTAATTAATTTATTTGTATATATTGAATTTTGTTATATAATATATATTTTTTAAAATTTATATTTAGCTAAGATTTTTTCTAATGTTACTAATATTTTTTAAAAATCGTTTTATTTATTTATTTATTTTTTACATTATGTATTTTTTTGGGTCAAAATGCTTCCATTAATTCATCAAAAGGTTACACCATAGTTGTTTAGTTCTCCTAATTCTCCCCACCTCACTCCTACTAGATTTGTTGGCAAGAAGAGAAACACAAAAACTAATTACAAAATGCCATAGAAAACCAAGAACCCATAAATGAAAATACTAGAAGACCCAAAATACTCCTAAGATGAAGATACAACCCACAAAAATCAGGGAACATAAGGATTTACTGGAGTTGGACTGTCTGATCCATTATCAAGTGATTGTGGAGTTTGGAATCACCATGAACATGAAATTCCATATGAGCCAACCTCCCCTCCATACTCTCCATTTGATCAAACATTCTCCTTTGGCCCCGCTGTAACGAAGCCAATCGATCTTGCATGTTTCTTTGATTATGTTGAAGGTCATTCATAAAGCCGATGGCTGCATTTCGATCATCACGTCAATCTTGTCCCAACTACTCTAGAAGATGAGTCACATCCCACAACTGTGTTTCTAAGGTATCAAAGGGTGGGGGAAGATTAAAACTGTCAGAAGAGAGATCTGGATTATGGGCCACTTCCTCCCCCATCTGCGCTTCATCCCTTCTATCCTCCCCCAACTTTGCTTCATCCTTTCTACCCCCTCTATGCTTTGCCCTCTGCCCCATTGACCCAATTCCTTGCCTTTCTCTACCATGTTGCCTATGCATCATTGAAAATTGACAGGCCCGCTAAGGACACCACCCCAAATGCAACAACTAGAGGGAATCCTACAAGTCCATAAGAACCTGGTCCCCTATGGAACATCTCTCGCAAGGCCAAATCAAAGTCCCTTGTGACCAAAGAAACCCCCATCAAGAGTTGCCTCCCTTGGCTACAATACTTCCACAATAGTGAAGCGGTATCCTCTGCCCCCCATTGGCCCCGTCTCTCGCCATCAATGTGAAACTCACATGCCAAGGCCCTAATAACCCCCAAATCCCCAAATGAAAATTTCTCACTAGAAGTTGAGAACAATGGTCAAAATAAAAAATTTTCCCAGGCTTAAGAGTGAATCTATCTCAAGATACTATAGGCTGAGAGTTCAAGCTCGAAACATGTGCACATAGACAATAATGAGACAACTTAAAAACATTGGGATCTCAACACCCACTATGCCGCCTGCCTCTACCCTCGCCTACAACTAAGAAGCCTCGAATGTTGAGACACACCACATAGAACCTGATTTCAGACCACAAAAGCCTAATTAAATCTAGAACCTTGAAATCAGAGGCTTCCAACAACATAAAATAAAAACTTCGAGATACAAACATACCTTGAAAACACAACCTCGAGTCTTGAAAATGGAAAAACATAGGAGAGCCCACTTAAAGGATCGAGGGAGCTTACCAGGATGCTAACTGCAAAAATCTAGCTCAAAATATCCACAACGTCATTCACATTCAATTTTCTCCTCGCCGAGACAGAGATTTATAATAAATGAAGCCAACCATAGCTATCTACCTCTCCGGGGTCCTAGAATTGGCGTTTTTGTAGTCTAACAACACCAGGAAGAAGTCCTCACCTGAATTCAAAGTCCACCATCATAGAAAACCATAACCTAAGGAGTAAGCACATGTTGACAACCTATTCATCCCATTCATGTCCTTTACCACCCTCTCTAATGCCCACAACGAAGCTTGCAAACAGGGAGACCAAATTTACTAACCCACACATAAATCTAACACCCAAGTTCTGG
Organism: Pinus albicaulis; assembly: GCA_034641835.2. Lineage (NCBI taxonomy): Eukaryota > Viridiplantae > Streptophyta > Pinopsida > Pinales > Pinaceae > Pinus > Pinus albicaulis. The sequence continues at coordinate 1,186,747,598 of CM076575.1, forward strand.
AAGGTTCCCTTCATAATCACTTACACACCGCCAGAGTGACACATATGTTAGGATACAACTAAGAAATGAAGCCAACCCTAGCTATCTCAAGCTACTGTAGGTTGAGAGTTCAAGCTCGAAACATGTGCACATAGAAAATAATGAGACAACTTAAAAAAACTGGGATCTCAACACCCACTATGCCACCTGCCTCTACCCCTGCCTATAACTAAGAAGCATCGAATGTTGAGACACACCACATAGAACTTGATTTCATACCACAAAAGCCTAATTAAACCTACAATTGTGAGACTAATTAAAACTACAAGCTTGAAATTTGAGGCTTCCAACAACATAAAATAAAGACGTCGAGATACAAACATACCTTGAAAACACAACCTCGAGTCTTGAAAATGGAAAAAACATAGGAGAGCCCACTTAAAGGATCAAGGGAGCTTACCAGGATACTAACTGCAAAAATATAGCTCAAAATCTCCACAATGTCATTCACATTCGTTTTTTTCCTGTCGAGACTGAGCTTTCTAAGAAATGAAGCCAACCCTAGCTATCTACCTCTCCGGGGTCCTAGACTTGGCATTTTTGTGCTCCAACAACACCAGGAAGAAGTCCTCACCTGAATTCAAAGTCCACCATCATAGAAAACCATACCCTGAGGAGTAAGTTCATGTTGACAAACTATACACCCCATTTATGTCCTTTACCACCCTCTCTAACTCCCAAACGTTGAGACCAACTTTACCAAACCACACATAAATCTAACACCCAAGTTCTGGAAGGTTTCCTTCATAATCACTTACACACCGCCAGAGTGACATATATGTTAGGATACAATTTTCAAGAGAGGTGAAAACCCCCCACCTTCCCCAACATAACCTTCAGCCTCCACCCTCACCAAGGATTAAATTATGTATTCTTTTTCTTTTTATTTTTCAAAGGAATTTAGCTTCAGTGCTATGGTACATGTTTTGTGTCCCCAACTACGTGGGTTTAAGTCTCCAAAGATGTTGTAAGTTGCCCCTTGTGACATTTATGAAATAGTGGCAACAGTATGTACGAAGTTACCAATTCCACTAAGTGGAAAGTACTCATTCCTGCTTTAAAAATTTATATTAATTATTATTATTATTATTATTTTTTAATTTTTTTAATTTTATTTATTTAATTAATTAATTTATTTATTATTTATTATATATATATATATATATATATATAAATATATATATATATATATATATATATATATATATATATTCTTTCGTTATATAAAATTATTATTATTATTATTATTCAAATTTTTGTTTTTTCTATATTTTTTTAAAGATGTTTTTAATTATTTTTTGTAATAATAAGAAGGTGATTTTTTCTCTTTTCTTCTCTTTTAAATTGACTCCCAAAAAAAATATTACATTATTTTTTTTCAATCTATTTATTTTTAATGTAAATTATTAAAAAAATAGTCAATTGATAATTATAGAATAATGAATTTTCCCCTCATCTTTTAAATTGATTTCCCCAAAAATATTACAATATTTTCCTAAATTTATTTATTTTTAATATAAATTAATAAAAAATTAATTAATTAATAATTAAAAAATCAAATAATACCATTTTTAAATTTAGAGCCTTTTTTTTTTTAAGGACACCAATCATCAAGATCAAAATATCAATTAAGTGTAATTATAATTTCAAAAATAAAATGATGAAATAAAAAATTAAACAAACTTGAAAAATGTTTAAAAAAAATATATTTAAAAATATTAAAATAAAATCAGACAATAAAAATATTAAAATAAAAGCAAATTTTATTGTAATTAAGATGTATGTTGAATTTAACCCACCACTTTTACATTTTAAAATCTTTTTTAATACTTTTCATTTTCATATCCATGATATTTGATTTTTAATGTTATAGCAGAAAATATTGAAATTTTAATTTTCAAATAAAAATAAAAAAGTGACATTGCATCAAATTTTCATAATTAACATAAAAATAAAAAATTTAAAAAAACTATATTTATTTATAATAAAGGTCCAAATTTTGTGGTTTATCTAATGTGTCAACTCACGTACCGAATTCATTGTGATTGTTTTGTGGTTTATCAAATGCTACTGAGATATACTCATTGACCAAATTAATAGTCGATATTCTGTGTTTGTTCGAAATCAGATGGTTGTCCAACAACATATTAAAACTAGCATTTGCACCAAGAGGTGCAAAGACATGCCAATAGTGTTTTGGGGTTTTTTTTCACCCTCTGAATATATATACAATACAATTTGAAATAGAAGGGCTTCCAATGTCTCATTGGAGGTCAGGAAGTGACTTGCCGAACGACTGAGAGATTGGCTAGTCGTACGGGCTAGGAGATTGGGTATCTCTTCAAAGGTCTAGTGTGCCAAGGGTCCCGAATATGCGGGATGTCATTGCATCATGTCCTCTGTTCTAATGCCAAGAAAGGAAATAAATATGGATAGTAAGAGGTGGAAAAAAATGGTGGTCATAAGATATGGAAGATATTCAATCTAGTATATGAACAAGTGGTTAGGTAGTAGTGCGGTTAGAGATTGAATTACACCATTGTTTAGAGTGATCACTTTGAATAGTAATAAATACAAATGACCTACATGGGAAAAAACATTTAAAGTTGCATAGACTATTCAAAATGTTGCAATATGTGAGTTTTGATATTGTAAAAAATAAATTCCAACATAATAGTTAAAGTAATAAAATATTCAATATAGACAGTGATACTCGTTCAATTCAACCAAAGTTTTTATAAACCACTCAAAGCCAAATGTTTTTATAATATTGATTTTAAAAAACAAAAAAACTAACATGGTCCCGATCATTGCATTTTAGGTAAGCAATTTTTAATAAGTATAGATCATCCCCTAGTCAACTACTCATTTACAAGAGAGATTTGTTAAAAGTCAAAACAATGTCAAGGGTGAAAGATATTTGGAAAGGGAATACTTTGGAGAGTTGTCTTAAAAAATGGATTCTTGAGGAAATAAAAGCTATCATCTCTATGCTCATCGTGTCCTCTTCGTACAATAGAGCTTTGGTTAAAAATGAAAACAATGTCAAGGGTGAAAGCTATTTGGAAAAGGAATACTTTGGAGAGTTGTCTTAAAAATTGGACTTTAAGGAATTAAAAGCTATCAACTCTATGCTCATCATGACCTCTTGGTGAATATGGCTTGTAAGGAATTCCAAGCTCTTTTAGAAGCCCAAGCCAACAAAACTCACAAGCTAAACTAATATGTTAAAGCTTCTCCTGTGCTACATAACCATGTTGGTGAGAAGATTCCAGTTCATCTTCCAATTCAAAAGTCTCGAGGATGGATAGAAAATGTTGTGGGTGTAGTTTTCATATTGTGTAACTGTCTTGGTAACAAGATTATAGTTCATCCTCTAATTCAAATTCCCAGATAGAAAATTTTGTGGGTGTAGTTTGAATATTAACGTAGTTCTCAATTGGAAAAAATACACTATAATTTTCACAAGATAAATAATTCATTATATTTTTCCCAATTTATTCTATTGGAAATTAGGTCATCATAAATTTTCATTTAAATTTTCTTTTTGCTTAAAAAATTAGTAAAATACTAAATTTAGTTGTTGATCAATTTAACGACCAAATCAAATCACTCATTTACCAGAATTAACCATCTCCAGAATTTTTTTGTGCCAATCAATGGGAATTATAAATCGTGTTCAACTACCTTTTCAAAATGGATAATCTCCCCAAATTCTTTGTTCTAATCAATGGAAATTATCAACTATTTTTAACCACCTTCTCAAAAGGTTGTCTTAGGCATTTCATGCACTCTGTAGGAATTGGAGCAAACTTCCGAAAATTATTGGGAAACCATCCAAGAACCTTTGAACCTCTCAAATACAAATAATGCATTTACAGAAAGAGGATTACAATTACAAAACATCTAGATAATAAATATGTTGTAAAAGCATTAAACTACTATATACACATACACCATCTCCACAGGGTTTTGCAACTCACGACATATTTTCTCATCAGAATTGTTAAGTCTCGAAGATGGCACTGGCCAGATAAAAAATGTTGTGAGTGTAGTTTGAACGTTGTGTTTCATAATTTTTGAGATTTTAAAATTGGCTTGGAGATTGGTATAAATAAATATGTTGAACTTTAGGTACTCAAAACTTTTATAAACATTGCAATGAAAAGAGTGAAGAATAAGGTTTTAGCGACTTTAAAAACGTAGTTATCAAATGGGAAAATTACACTATAATTTTCGCAAGATAAATATTTCATTAGATTTTTCCCAATTCATTTTATTGGAAATTAGGCCGTCATAAGTTTTCATTAAAATGTTATTTTAGCTTAAAAAGAAAAACTAGAATACTAAACTAAGTTGTTGATCAATTTAACCATCAAATCAAATTACTCCTTTACTAGAATTAACTATCTCGAGAAATTCTAGAATTAACTATCCCTTTGTAGGAATTAGAGCAAACTTCCGAAAATTATTGGGAAACCATCCAAGAACCTTTGTTTTGGGAAAAACCATCCAAGAACATTTGAACCTCTTAAACACAAAGAATTTATTTATAGAAAAAGGATTACAAGTACAAAACATCCAGATAATAAATACCTTCTACAAGAATTAAAACTACTATATACATATACACTATCTCCACAAGGTTTTGCAGAAAAGACATACTTTCTTACCAAAACTGTTAAGTCTCAAAGATGGCACTGGCCAAATAGAAAATGTTGTGGGAGTAGTTTGAATATTGTTTTTCATAATTTTTGAGATGTAAATTTGGCTTGGGGATTGGTATAAATAACTATGTTGAACTTTAGGTACTCAAAATTCTTATAAACATTGCAATCCAAAGAGTGAAATAAGACATTAGCTACTTTAAAAAGGTAGTTATCAATTGGAAAAAATACACTATAATTTTCACAAGATAAATAATTCATTAGATGTTTCCCAATTTATTCTATTGGAAATCAGGTCGTCATACATTTTCATTTAAATGTTCTTTTAGCAAAAAAAAACACTAAAATACTAAATTAAATTGTTGATCAATTTAACCACCAAATCAAATTTCTCCTTTACGAGAATGAACTATCTCTAGAAATTCTTTCTATTAATAAATGTAAATTATAAATTGTGTTTAACCACCTTTTCAGAATGGACAATCTCCCCCAAATTCTTTGTTCTAATCAATGTAAATTATCAACTGTTTTTAACCACCTTTTCAAAAAGTTGTCTTATGGATTTCATGAAATGTGCGAGAATTGAAGAAAACTTCCTAAAATTATTGGGAAACCATCCAAAAACCTTAGAATGGGGAAAAACCATCCAAGAACCTTTGAAACTCTTGAATACAAAGAATTTATTTACAGAAAAAATATTACAATTACAAAACATCGAGCTAATAAATATATGATTCTACAAGCATTAAAATTACGATATACACATACACCATCTCCACAAGGTTTTTCAACACACCACATATTTTCTTACGAAAAATGTTTGGAAATATCACTAGAAGAAGCCCAGTTAAGATTAGATGTTGAGGCATGATGAGAGATAGGCAAGGTGCCATGTAAGAGATGCTAGAAATAGCATATTCAACGTTGATGAATACCAGCGAAGAAATTTCAATCTCTTGTTCACCTTCGACAATTTGAAGTTCACATCATCACAAACCAAGCAGTTGTGAAAGTGGAGATGAAGATCATTAGTAGTGGTGGTGTTCATGCTGATATTATTTTCATTAATATGCCTTTTCCTCTTCCTTCTCCATCCTCAGCCTCTCGAATAAAACCTGCAGAACGACAAAAGCTACGCATAAATTGAAACTCTCCAAACCTATGTAGTATGGTAATTAATAATGGACCATGATAAATCATAACTACTATAACATAAGCTCACTCTATGGGAGCAAACTTGGAATTGAACATTACCGTGCATGTGTACATGAATTGAAGGATGATGCCACACAAATCAAGGTTTCTGGGTGGCTAAGAACAACTAATGATCCTCTAATTGTTATGGAAATTCTAAGCTAAGTCTAGGTATATTGGCATCACCTTTCCAACAATTCCTCCAAAAAGTAGGACTCGGTCCCAAAACAACTTCCTTAATAAAAACATTTATTCTCTGTGATTTCCACCATGTTAGCACACCATATTAAAGCATTCAGACCATCTTCATATGTGGAGCACCTTCACCCCGCTTTGTATTCTTGCAGAGATGATCACTAGTGAGAATGAACCTATAAGCAAGATGGTCCAATATAACATCCTTTGCAATTCTTGATAAACTATTTCTCCTGGCAAACAGCAATGTTGTTTCACCGCTTAGGTTTACAAGACTATAGTCAGCTCCGCCTAGAAGCAGAGTCTGGAAAGCATCTTCTTGGTCTTATTTTGTAGCAAGCATTAAAGGAGTGTAACAATCCTCATCAAGGGTATTGAATTTTAGAAGTTTCCCTATAGCCTCCAGATTCCGTTTCCGTGCAACATAATGCAGAGCTTTGAATTCCTGACCTTTTTATCCATATCCTAGGGTGGAATCCAACATAACACTCTCAAATAATCTCTTTTTCCATGGGCTTGAGGCTTGAGCTCAGCCAACTGTTGTTTCACCCTTATTATTCTTCAAATTAAATTTCACTCCAGCAAATATAAGCACTTTGAAAGCTTCAAAATGGCCCTCTTTGTCCCTCTTTTACAGCCCAAAAACCTTGCCTGTATTGCTCATTGAAATGTAGCCCTGACTGCTCTAAAAGTTTCTGAATGACCTTAGAGTCACCAAATCTGGCCATATAATGAAGTGGAGAAAACACATGGGATTGCTAGAGTAAATTGTTTTCCCTGATTTATTGCATCTGGGATAATTTGACGGATATAAAAAACACAATTGTTTACTTCTACTATGTTGAATACATTTTTCACATCCATGTCTAATTTTTCCAAATCATCTCCTGAAAATAAAAATTCCTTGAAGTATTCTTGGTGAGTATCCTTTACAGAGAGCATAAGTGCAGTTTCTCCTGTCTCATTCATTGCATTCAAATCACATCCATGCGCTATCATCTACTTCAAAATAGTAAGACAATCCATTTTAGTTGCCACGTGTAGTGGACATAATCGATATACATTCTTTGTTTTTACACAAAACTCAACATTAGCTACATCATCCAAAAGTATCTTGACTGCCTGCATATTACGGAAAATGATTGCATGATAAATTAGTGTTCTTCCCGATGCTCACTATTAGGAGATAAATGCTTCAACAAAAATGTAAGAATAGTGCCAATGGCTTCATAGTATTCAACAACACTCACTTGAAATTAACTGAAAATAAGGCCTTGCATTAGCACCAAGCTGCCAAGCATTTGCAGTATTTTCTGTAATAATTGATTCCTAAGATGTTAATCCTCGAATCGATTTTTTCCCAATTGGGATTATACATGTAATCTTGACATTAAATCCTATAAAGTTGACAACAAACAAACCCCAAGTTACAATAAATTCCACGTTGCAATTCTAGTGAACAGACACATGAAATTCAATCAAAATTAACGCAGACATGTCCGAGATTAAGATTTAGAGTATTAAAACCCTAAAATGTAGCAATACTAAAAATTGCTGGGCAGTTTTTGCTTCAAAATCCTAAATTTGTTGGGCATTTTTTGCATCAAAATCCTCAGTTTTAGGCTTGTGGGGCATCAAAAAATGATGTGAACCATTTCCGAAAAGTCTTCTACATGACCGGAAGACTACCTATTCCAGGGCCAAATCGGTTCTCAAGCTGCGACCCTTGACATTGGAATCCTTAGACTCGACAAAATCGTGTCGAGATCTTCTGTTTTCCTTTTCGTCTGCTAAAGTTTGAGAACTTCCATAGAATGAATCCAACAGACATGATGGGTGAACCTTAGATATGTGATGCTAGTTCTTCGGCCCTATTTCTGTTCTCTAACTCATTGAAACAGGCACATGACTAGGACCAACCCTGTTTCTATTCTCGAAGTCGCTGACACAGGCATAGGACTAGGACCAACTCTGCCGCTTTCTTCTCATCGTCAGGATCTGGATCTCTCTTCGGGGATCCTCTCTTAACAGGTGACAGGTTCGATTCCTGATCTTGTCGTCCTATCATGTTGCTCTGAATTCCCTAGCTCTTGTTGATTTCACAGGCAGTTCTCAAGAGAAAAACCACCACCCACTGCTTCTATAGTGCCTTCATTTCTGGCCGCTTTAGGTAATCGATCAAGCTCAAAGCTCTATCTAGAGACAGTGCCACTAATGTTGACTCAACCATCGCAAATGAACCAGGGCCCAGATAGATTTATATTGACAGAGTTATTAATACTGTAATAATTAGGTGAGACATATGTTCAAATTTGTGAATCCACTAATGTGAACAGTGTCACCACCACAAACCCCATAGTAAAATGCCTATCATCATAAAAACAAAACCCCAATTTTTTGTGCAATGCCCATTTTGTACACTGATTCCAAATGCCCACATTGTGTATGCTAGGGTCCCGTGGAAGCTTTGATTTTCAACGAGGTTTTCAAAGGGCACCTAGGGACTATGACTCTGATCATCATAATAAGGAAGATTTTTTCTATGCTTTTTGGGTGGCATAAAAAAACATTGTGTGCATCAATTGGATTGCTAACCTGGTTAACAATTATATCTCACTCAATGACATAATTAATGAATGAATGATATTTTAACATCCAAAAGACTAAAAATAGTCTATGGGACCACCAGATTCCTTGTTTTTTGCCTTATGCAATTCAATCCTTTTCTTACTCAAATTGATGATGAGTTGACCCAACCTTTTAACAGTTCCCTCACTGAAAAGACAATGCCATGGAATCGATGCTAACATACTACGGTAACTGTCCCTGATGTCTCTGAAAGTGTCACATTCCAAAATGAAATGTTTTTCTGATTGCACTACCCCAGAAGTGCAAAAGGTACATACTCTTTCTTCCCAAGCTTCTTTAGGTCTCTTCCACCGTCTCGTTTCACACCGAAGTTGATGTGAGTTAGTTCTTAATTGAGCAATAAGAACCTTTTCTCTCCATGAAATGTTAGCTCCAATATATTATTTTTGTTGGAGATCACAAGTGGGGTTGAATTCTTGAACATAATACTTCTTCTTTCTACCCAAGTCTTTTCCCCATTTACCCTTACAGAACTTCTCCAACACAAAATTATTTAACTTGCTATTTGTGGGACATGCATTCAGGAAAATATTCCATTTTTGCATCCATTTGTTGTTTTGTCTCATCCATGATTTCTTTCTTTCACTCATACCTTCATTGAAGACAACTTTCGGCCATCTACCTCCTCCCATTTGATCAATTATTTTTAGATACCTTATAAGACGCACCATGCCAATTGCTTCGATGGGAGCTTCCCATGTTTCACTCAACATGATCTCATAGGGAACCAAACTTTTTATTTTGAACTTGCTCATGATCAAGTGTTTTTGAATTTTTTGAATTTGTTTCTATTTTGAAACAGGGATGCTGCTAGCCCACAATTCACACCCATATAATAGCACTGGAAAAAATAGGTATCCAAAAAGTACTTTTATCGTGTTCCAATCCCATAACTCTGCCTCTCTACATCTATTTTGAAGTGAATATAGTGCTTTCCACCCTCCTAAAATTATTTTCTTTCTAAAATCCTCCCAATTAAGCTTGTTGTTGAAATCGACCCCGAGGTACTTGTATTCATTTAATTCTTCAAGAATGTTGCATTTAAAGAAGAATTTATGTTGGCCTTGCTTCCTTTTATGATAGAAAATCATTATTTTGGTCTTACTGGTATTGACTTGCATCCCCACTGCTTTAAAAAAATTCTCAAGGGCATATAGGTGCATCTACAATCCATGGGACAATTTAGCAATGAGCACAAGATCATTGACATATAGAAGAAGCTTTATCACAAACTCTCCCAATCGAATACCATCCCCACCTTGAAAATTTAGCCACTCTTCTAGTTTGTCAATATATAAACTAAAAAGGGTAGGGGATAAAGGGAAACCTTGATTGACTCCGATGTCACTTCTAAAACTTTCTAAAATGCCTGCTAAAGTTCTAATTTTTACTTTCACCTCTTCATAAAGCCTATGGACAACAACTCTATATTGTAAAGGAATTTCGAGTTCTTCCATTCTACGCCACAACGTTTCTCTAGGGACCATGTCAAATGCCTTTTTGAAGACAACAAAGCAACAAAATACTTCTTCTTTGCTCCCCCAAACCTTTTCAACAATGTGTCTCAACGTGATACCATGATCTATTGTAGAATGCTTCAGCCTAACACCTGCTTGCCCTTTTTCCCTCTTTTCTTTTACTTCTGCCCACTTACTGATTCTATTTTCTACCATGCCACTGAAAAGCTTTGCAAACAAAGGATTGATCATAATGGTTCTATAGTTGGAAGGATTATTAATGTCTCCACTTTTAAAAAGGGGAATTGCTAGACTAGTTGTCCAATCCCTTGGGAATCCTTACTGAATGATGTTGTTGAATATTTCCATGATGTGGGGTGCCAAAATGTCCATTCCCCACTTTATATATTTTTCTTGAAGTTCAACCAAGTCCTTTTCCTTCCCCGTTTTCAACTTTTTAATTCCTGCCTCCACTTCATGTACTCTGAAAAGCTTTGTAGATGTGTTGATCCTGGGAGGAGGCTCAACCTCTATTTCTTTTTCATAGAGTTGCCTTGCATAGTCAAACCAATGATTGGCTGTAATATTATTTTCTAATTTCTTCTTCCTTGGTTGAAGTTCCCGCGAAAAAATATTTGGGTTATTATTGCCTAGATATATCATCTCTTCCCGCCTTGTTTGCATGAAATCATATTTTTTCTTTTTTAAAATCTGCTTATATAACTTTACATTCATCTTCCGCTCTCCTTCCTTTTTCAAGGTTCTCCTTGCCATTTTTCATTCCTCATCGAACCACCCATTCACAAGAAAACAATTTGATTCCGATTTCCTATTTTTTTCTCCTTTGCACTTCTCAAGTGCACCCTGGATTATATTTGTTAACTCATGGCTGTTGAGGCTTTGGGGACCAATTTTTTCCTTGTGAATTGATCTCGTCAACATTGTTTTAAAGATAGTGCAATTTTCTTGTGTTAGAAGAATTTTTCCCCTTGATGCCAATTGTTGAGAACATTGGGTTTTCCTCCTATTCTGTCTTTCTTCTAACCATGCTAACTTTATATAAGTTGGGTTATGATATGAATTTAAGTCCCAAATATGCTCTCCAATATTAACTTCATCTATTCTTTCTATTAGGCTTTGTGAACCAATAACATAGTCAATGACACTTGCCCCATTGTATGTGTTGCAAGTGAAGTTCCCAGACTTTTTCCATCTACCTAGACCATTGCAGATAATTAAGTTGAAAGCACCACACAACGTAAGCAAATCCTCTACAAAATTATTACTGACTTTTTCATCTCCTGAACATCTGAATCATCGAGAATTCTCCTCTTCAATGAGCCAGATAGGATTGTGATCCTCTTTGCAACAAAGAATACTAGCCTATTAATTTGTTGTTCTAGCATTGAATTCTCCCACTAAAAGAACTTATCCCTATTGAGAATATGCGGCAATATCTTGCTTTAAAGTTGCAAACGGATCTTTGCTATCCAATCCCTTATTCTGTAAGTTTTTGATACTTGAGGCGCAAAATGACGTGCTGCAATTCTTATGTCGTTCTCATTCTTTGTTATTTTAAACCATAAATATTGTTTATTTGTATCTTATTTCACTAACTGAATGTGATGACCTTCTTTTTCTTTCACTAAAACCAGTATTCCTTCGTACCCTTTGCCATTTTCTGCTGCCTCGTTCCAAACTGCTAACTTCAAATAACCATCAAACATAGGAATTTTGCAACCATCATGTTCATGAGTTTTGCTGAGACAAATTATGTCTCTACCTTCTGCAGTAGGCCCTATCCCAGGTCCCTTCCTCCAAGGGTAACCTCTACAGTTCCAACAAACTAGACTTAGGTAGACCTGGGTAGGATTTGGTTGCTACGCGGTTTGGCACACAAGACTGGAATTTGAGCCTTCACCCCTTTTCATCCATGTTGATCTTTTTGTTTCCCTCCTTATTATATAATTACCTGTTTTTGCTTCATTGTCAACTTGTTGACCTGTTTTACCTTAAGACCCAAACATTGAAATAACCGCTTTACCATTGTACAACCATGCAATAATGTCCACTCTTTTTTGCGCTTCCGAGGGCGTTGGGCATGGGAAAGGGAAAGAAAAATTATGTGCACCAATTGGATTGCTAATCTCGTGAACAATTCGTAAGGTCCATTTTAGAAATATCGATGGAGACTTGGTTCACCAAATTTCCCTATCAACTATTGTAACTCAATATCCTTCAATTATAGCAGCGAAGCACTTGTATCAGGCCCCAAAGGGAACATATCAACTATCAAGTCCCGAAGCGAAAATTTCTCGTCATTGCCTCCAAGTCGATCAACTACCAGGCCCGAAGGGAACACATTTGAATTTTGAACTGCAAGCTCTCTGGACTACACCCAATTATTCAGAGGTAGACCGATTTCCTCAGTTTCCAATAGACTGCGAAATGAAGTCCAATCTTCAAGCCTTTATCTTCACTACTCTTATCTTGAATTCCCTAACACATTCTCAAAGAGTATCGAATGCTAGATGATTCCCAATCCTCCATTCTGTCTTTCCAAGTGAAGAACAAAACGATGTGTCTATCTCTCCCTCTCAGCCAGGGAGGATCTATTCCACAAGGAATGTACTCATTCCTGTATAAGGAATGTACCTAAGCTCATTCTTAGGAATTACCCAGTTTTTTCGAAGTAAGAAACTGATCACCAGGCTCCCTCTCAATCAGGGACCTGTAGCAGCAATGGTGAGACACCCAGTTGCTCATGAAGAATTCCTCCCCTCGATGTCATGGATTTTGATATTGAGGAATCTTCAAATTTATCTCCATAGGGCACATATCATCCATAAATTTCATTCATGAGTCATGTCATCTACCAGAAAGTGATTCATCCGTATTTCTCATCTGGTTCACCGTTATGCCATGCCGCTTTCCTTCGAATCATCTCTAAGGATCATACATCCTTTATCATGATTAGAAACCCTACATACATTCATCCAGATAAACATATACATATGAAATTTTAAAAAAAAATTTACCTTAGTTATGATCTTTCACCATGGCATCTTACTCTAGGCATCGAAATCCTTTATTTAGATTGAGACATCTCCTAATGATATGTTTTGTCAAGGCTCTTCTTTTTTCCCAGATTTCTGTTAGAGTCTACATATCTTCCCAGGAGATCTCCTAGTCACATATTCTTGGCTTCCGGATGATAACAACCTCTTGACATGGTTGAATTTCACGATCTCTTCCTTCCTTCACATTCTTCAATCCCAAGAACTTACACATTTTCCAGTTCCTCGTTCATATACATCTACCTCATATTCTATGAGGATATATATAATGTTGATTTCATAAGTTAGTGCACCGAGATATCCTCCTTCATAGATCATACTTCTAAATATAGAAGTCTATTACCTGCAACCATATGACATGACTTCACAACATCTAGTGTCAACATATATACATACCTCATACCTTTTTCATTTAAGTCATCCTTCAACAATATTACTAGAATGAAAAGATTTATTCCTTTGTGTTGAAGAGGTAAATCCCCTCTGTGGACAGAGGCGATCCCACTAGCCCAGATTGGGTCTAGCAACAATCAAGTCACACAATGACATTGGTTCCTAGTTACAAAAAGACAAAGATCGCGACGAGTAGCCTACCTCAAATCCCACGCAATTGTCGTTGAAGAAAAGATGATGTTTCCCGTCCCTCGCTTGACAGATCACAATCCTTCCGTTTGACACGTCCGAACACCTGTACACATGCAAGGAAACAATGACATACAACGTAAAATCTAAATCATGTAACTATATATCAGTTAGAGAGGATATGATTCATTTCATTACATAAAGAAATGAACACATGAATGGAACCAAAATCAGAGTCGCTTATATTAGAGATGACAAAAGGGAGATTACAACCAAATGATCTGACGCTATGATTTTCCTTCGGTGGGTCTTGCAGTAGAGCATGTCTCAAAAAAGCCTGTCGGGAATCTAGACGAAGCTCTCTCTCTTCAGCTTGGCTCTCAGTAGTTTCCTTCCTACAAGTTTAGCTAGAACATGTTCAAACCTTCAACCATTCAGCTCTTCAGCCCATGTTCAACCAGCACATCAATGGAAGATGGCTATATTTATAGAGGAGAGGATGAGGTTGGGATCCCTGCAATAATGGAAGGGAGGCCTTATCCCTTGGGAGGTTTCCCCATAAGGTGGAAACAAGAGGCCAAAGGAGGAAGGCCGTGGTTATTCAGTCGAACCACTACCTATGACTCATCGACGAAGTTGTTGTGATCGAATCTTTGCCTCTTTTTAAAAAAAAATTTCCATAAGAAGATTGGCGCGGGTGCTTAATTAGGACAGAGCGCCAACTGGCACGGGCTCAGTTTTAATTTTCCTCATTGGCGCGAGGGCATAACGGGTTACCAGTGCCAAGGCAAAAACAAGTGTTTTTAGTGGTCTGCTCAGGAAATGGTCAACAAAAGGATTGTTGTCCTCATGGAAAGGGATGCAATGATGGTATTTGAAAGGCATGACACTGATTATTGGTCACAGAAACGACCCTCCAATGTGAGAGATGGGGATTGCAGGGACAGTGAAAAATTACTGTGTAATAGATGCCCCCTAAAGCATGAGGTCCGAGAGAGAGGGAGGGGTGAAATGCTTTATGAGAATGCACCCAACCAAAAATAATGCCATCAAAAGACCCGCAAATACAAGTACAACTGATATCTCTGATACGCGATATGTGGTATGGGCGCAACCATCCATAATAGAGTGTACAATAACCGGGATCCAAGGTATGGACGCAGCCATCCAGTAAAAAAGGATCAAAAAGTAGACTCAGGTATGGTCTCAGCCATCCAATCAAATGAGTCACGTAACTAATCATGATAATCCACAAATAATCCGCAGCCTGGATTTCATTAGACAACATCCAGGGTCTTGCGCTCCATCTCGACCCGAACAGAGTACAAGTCCAAGCATGTGAATAAGTGAGCTGAAGTCGAACATGCTAGAACATCGTCTGATTACCAGCCAATAATGAAAGCCGTTAACAGACGTGAGAGGAACCACCAGTAATAAGGATGGCCCACAAGGTACTATAGGTACAATCCACGGAATGTGAGTAGTGAGCTGGTGTCGAACACCCGCAGAATCATCCGATCGAAGGTCAATAATGAAAACCTTGCGTCGAATGCGAAGAACCTGCCATTGAGGTATGCAGGCTCCAAGGTACCTGAAGGGAGTCTCTAGATCAACTTCCTGGATAATGAGTTGAATTAGACAAGAAGTGACCTTGATCGAAGGTGGGCCATAGTGTTTTCCACATCATAGATGTGAGATAGAGGAACATGATGTTTGCGAATCAAGATCAGTAGAGAATCAGAGGGAGGTTGAAAACTACAGAGGCCAACTTCTCTTGAACATATTGGTGGCACAACACTGGATTTGGCAGTATTTGACATCAAAGGATTTGAGGTCATGATGACGTGGCAAAGAGCAGATGAGCAGTCAAAAGAGATTACCCAAACCCACAGAGGCAAGCAGAGAATGAGATGAGATGTCCCCAACTCGACACGAATGCAGACAAGTGCCATGTTCAAGAGTGACATACTGCCGACACGATAGTGATACTGGTTCCATTTTTCCCCACCATTTCTGGCGAGTGCCTCTTTATTTTTACACAAGCTTGAAGAGGATACCATATGCTTGTCATATAAGTTTGTCCTTTGGAAAAATCCAACCTAGTACATTTAATGAGCCCTAGGAAGGAGGAACTCGAGTAACGTCATTACGACGGAGTCTGATGTCATCAGTTTTTAATGAGTCTAACAAAGGAAGAACTCAGTGTCTTTTCATGTTTAGAGAGTTTGAAAAAGCAACGGAAAAGAAAACTCCAACAGTCCCTTTTTGTAGATAGTCCCATAGATCCGAAAAGGTAGAAAACTATGTCTGAGAGAACCTCCTAGTCGTGATAGGCTAAGGTATTCCTTTTTTGTAAATAATCTATCGCAACCCGAAAAAGGGGTAAACGTATACTGGGTAGATGTTGTTTCGTAGCCAATTTAATGAGCTCAAAAAGACAAGTGACTTGGCGATCTTTTCAATTTTTAAGAGTCAGAAAAGAGCTGAAAGTTGACTCCTCCTGGAGGAATGAGTGGTATAAAGGGTAGCAACTGGTTCTGGTAATGGTGGAACTGCTCAAAACAAGATAAAGGTCAAGAGACTGGCTAACAAGTCCACTCATCACAGTGATTCCTCAGGAATGGGTAAAACAACCAAGTGAAGGCATATGATCGGCCAAGCAGATAGTGACGATGGAATGAGAAAACCAAGGCTCATCTGGCAAAAACAGGCTGATAAAATGGCAATCACAAGAGGTAAAATGGGAATGGTTTCATTTTTACACAAGCTTGAAATCAGAAAACTCTGCTTGAAGTTGGTTTCATTTTTACACAAGCTTGAAACAACGACAAACTATGCTTGAAACCGATTTCATTTTAACACGAGCTTCAAACAGAAACAAAATATGGTTGAAAAAGTAAGCATGCCCCCAACATGGTGACTCAATTCAAGGTACATTCCCCCCAAGCTTTAGTCCATATGAAAGGTAGATGGAGTGAAGGTTCAAATTACGAGATCAAGAGAAAGACTCGACTGGTATTTTACGAGAAATTATCAAAGATTCGAATTGAACGGGAACGTGTTTCATTGTTTTAATGAGGTTGACACATTAAAAGAACTATCCTCATAAGAGCCTGTTTCATTTTTTAAGGAGCTTGACACAAGAAAATGAACTCTGCTCCGACAATAATTCATCATAATGAATAAGAAGTCATGGCTTTCAAGAGTTGCCCGTTCGATGGAAGGAAAACATCTTGGAAGTCTGGAACCAATGCCCTCAACACACGATGTACAACGACACTATCATTGAATACGGGCATAGAACAAGTAGCCACATAATTTACATGCAGCGGGGATGACACAACCGACGGATAAAGATCCTATAGGGATGATGGTGGACCAGATGTCATGTTCGGACCAAAGAATGCAAGCTGATCGATGGTCACAATCCAACCTTGGTGCAGAAAAAAAATCACATGAAAGAGGGAGGAGACAAACACTCCCATGGCATAAGTATAATCATGGCCCAAGAGTAAATTACATTCCAAGGGGCCAAGAACAACCATCATGTCCATATGGACAGTTTTCCCTCCCAAAGTAATAGGCAACTTCGGAAGGATCCCTAACGGTTGACTAGTTCTTCTTTTAAACGCCAACAGATTCTGCGTAACAGGCACAAGCAGCGGTGAACCGAAAGCTTGCTAAGTAGTGGAAGACAGAATACTAACAGATGCGCCTTCATCTATAATGGTGTTGGGTACGACCAAATCAAAGGTCTGTACCATGATCTCAAAAGGCACATAAGAATAAAGGCGATAACCTGCGAAGCGACCCCAATCAAAGGAAGCGACCAAACTACTTAGAGGGGCTACCATCGAATCGAGATGGTATTTCCCTGGTGTTATGGAAGAAGAAGGAGAATCCTCCACGACCTCCATCATGGAGTCGGGAGGGGTATCCTCCGGGACCTCCATCACGGGGGGCGGAGGAGCGGCTTCTTGAAATATAGGGACAGGAGAATCTTTCTCCAAGTCCGAGGAATCTGAAGAAACAAGAAGAACCTGAGGGAGGAGAGATCCATTCTCAACGGAAAAGACTTGGTGCACCACAGATGGGGCCAGATCAATCGATCCCATGACCAATGGTTGGTCAGGGATGGATTCATGATGGTGAATTTCCGGGGGAGTAGGATTAAGCAAGGATGACTCTTGACTGATCGTAGGATCAACTGGTGAAGGACTCAAAGAAAGCTATTTGTAACCAGCCGGAAGGCAAGGTGATGAAACAACCGAGTTTTCAAAAATCCTCTTGGCTTCATCCATATATGGACAAAGGTGAATGGCATGGTGCCCTTCACACAACTTACAGGGATTGGAAAGCTTACCCTGCTTCTTAAGAGCTTTACTAGCACTAGTTGAAGATGTGCCCCCAACCTGACTCCCAGAAGCCAAAGGCAACGACAAAAGACCATTGGACCATACTTCGAGTACCTTGGGAATGCTAGGGAAATCTCGAAGAAGATGGTTTCCCTAGCAAAACATGCAAGGGAAATTAACCTTCCGCGGAGGGTTGGAAGGGTTATCAAGAGCAAATGTTTTAGAAGCAGTAGCTGCAGCCTTAGCCTCTCTCTTATCGGAATTCTTCTTCTTTGTCTTCTTCTTCTTCTTCTTAGCCACCTTGTTATTTGAATCCAAACTTTCACCAGGAAAAGTAGAAGAGGAGGATGCAGAAACAGGCGAATAAGGGGAGAGGTCCACCTTGGAATCAACATGATGTTGTTCAGGCGGAGAAATTGATTTAACAGTAGCCGGGACATTCGGGACCACAGAGGTTGAAAAAAACCAAACAGGCAACCCAACAGTTAACCCAGGAAGGGACAACGTTGCCATATAAGGAGCACCAACATTTCCAAAAGGAGGAAAAGGACCAGGATTCTCTTTGGAGGGGATTCCTTGGTTGGTGAACTCCAGAAATGTTGCCATAGGAGACGACCCAAAACAACACCCTAAGGAAACTAACTTTAACCAGGAATATTTTGTGGGCATTTATTTTTTAAAACATTGAAACAAAACTCTACCGTTTCATATTTTAAGAGTCGAGAAATAGGCAAAAGGTGACTCTATCACTTTCACTTTGGAAACACGCGTGAAAGGACAAGCGCTTGACGATCTTTTAAAATTTAGGGAGTCAGTAAAGATAAAAATGACTGCTCTGGTAATCTAGGTAAGAGGTGTACCAAGTTTCCGTGAACTGCAATATACACCTTTGTGATCAAATGAAAGAGAAATGACCAAGGACTTTCGTACATACAAGTAGTCTCCCCGAATGCTATGTTCGGTGTATCATGGTTACAAGGCGGCAGACTCGGCTTCCTGCGGATAAAGGATTGCAACCTAATGGGGTCTCCCTTATATACTCAACGGTACGGGGAGCACAAGTCCGTACTAGCACTGTCTAAAGCCAGATGGCGAACGACAGCTACTAGGTTTAATGACGCCGGAACACGTCACTAGCCTAGAACACTAAAAATATTTCATTAGGTTTAAATGCTTCCTTAGGTTGATTGAATAAATTTTATGGTTGATCTTGAATTATGTCTCGGTTTCAAGGCCCTACCGCATGTCATCTGACAATCTCCTATATGCAGCTATATGAGAAAAGAAATCTTTCAATTCGATGAATGCTATCTAGTTAAGGGAAGAGTTTCAAGCAATTATGAAACAAACAAAAATACTGAAAACAAAAATTTTTCCAAACTAGATGACTTTCACTATCCAAAAGTAATCTCAAACATTCAACGATGCGAACAATGCAATGTAATCTATGAAAAATCCTCTTTTTTGAAAACTATGCAATTGTAATCTATGCACAATTTCCTTTTTTTCGAAGAATAAGAATGCACTCAATGCATTTTTCGATGAAATGATTTAATGAAAGAGAATGCACTCAATGCGATTTTTAGCTTTCAATCATTAAAAATTGTGATCTAAGTTCAATGATAAATCTCAAAAATACTTTTCAATGCAATGTGATCTGATGCATTTTAATGAAAAGCGAGCTCTAAGACGAAAACTAAATGAACGCAAATCTTCTTAATGGAAGATGAAGGTAAAAGGGATGCAAAAAAACACTAAGAATGCAATCGTTTATTCAAACACTTTGTAACAAAATTCTTGAAAAGGCTACAAGACATATGAGGTCAAGTACAAAAAGGACTTCCAAAGCACGAGTTCAAAACAAGGCATTCATTCCCTTTTACATCAAGCAATTAGAAAAATGAAACTAGGGACCAAAACTCAATCTCAAGGAGGCCAAAAAAAATTTAACCCTAACACCAAGCAGAGTTGGTGCGCTTGTTTGGCTGTAATATGTGCCAAAAAGGCATTGGCGCGGGGGCCTAACTAGCAACAAGCGCCAGTCGACACGACTGTCAAGAGCTAAACTGCGCCAATTGAGTTTACTATGGGAAAAATATGAAAAAGGAAAAATAGAGATTGGATTAGGTCTTCTAGGGGCTGAACAGGGGTTTGACACCAAAGGAGGTGAACCAAAAGAGAAAATAAATCAATCAAAAGCCAACAACAACCAAAAGAGGAAAGACTAACTCCAAATGACTCCCCAGTGGAGTCGCTAGTTTGTTGAAGAGGTAAATCCCCTCTGCGGATAGAGGTGATCCCACTAGCCCAGATCGGGTCTAGCAACAATCAAGTCATGCAATGAAGTTGGTTCCTTGTTACAAAAATACAAATATCGCGACGAGTAGCCTACCTCAAATCCCACGTAGTTGTCGTTGAAGAAAAGATGTTGTTTCCCGTCCCTCACTTGATAGATCACAATCCTTCCGTTCGACACGTCCGAACACCTGTACACATGCAAGGAAACAACGACATACAACGTAAAATCTAAAGAATGTAAATATATATCAGTCAGAAAGGACATAATTCATTTCATTACATAAATAAATGAACACATGAATGGAACCAAAATCAGAGTCGCTTATATTATAAATGACAAAAGGGAGATTACAACCAAATGCTCTGACACTATGATCTTCCTTCGGCGGGTCTTGCAGTGGAGCGTGTCTCAACAAATCCTGTCATGAATCTTGATGAAGCTCTCTCTCTTTGGCTTGGCTCTCAGTAGTTGTCTGGCGATAGTTTCCTTCCTACAAGTTTAGCTAGAACATGTTCAAACCTTCAACCATTCAACTCTTCAGCCCATGTTCAACCAGCACATCAATGGAAGATGGCTATATTTATAGAGGAGAGGATGAGGTTGGGATCCCTACAATAATGGAAGGGAGGCCTTATCCCTTGGGAGGTTTCCCCATAAGGTGGAAACAAGAGTCCAAAGGAGGAAGGCTGTGGTTATTCAGTCGAACCACTTCCTATGACTCATCCATGAAGTTGTTGTGATCGAAACTTCACCTCTTTTTAAAAAAAAATTTCCATAAGCAGATTGGTGCAGGTGCTTAACTAGGATAGAATGCCAGCTGGCGCAGACTCAATGTTAATTTTCCTCATTGGCGCGAGGGCATAATGGGCTACTAGCGCCAAGGAAAAAACAAGTGTTTATAGTGGTCTGCTCAGGAAATGATCAATAGAAGGATTGTTGTCCTCATGGAAAGGGATGCAATGATGGTATTTTCAAGGCATGAAACTGCTTATTGGTCACAGAAACAACCCTCCAATGTGCGAGATGGGGATTGCAGGGACAGTGAAAAATTACTGTGTAACACTTTGGCTTGCTCCATCAATCTGTCATCACATCCCATAATTCTATTTTCATGATGACCCTTGATCTTGATTTCTGCCTTCTATCAATATTGTTATCAGAGGGGTTTTCTAGGAGCTATTTCACCAAGAGCTCCTACCATTCTTTTATCATGATGCTATAATATACATTGCTTCCTATCGTACTATTTTAGAACTAACAGAAATAACTTAAAGGAGAAGATGATCTCAATCATAGTAGAGATCCCTTACTTCTTCTTTCTTAGATTTCTTTACATCAGGTTTGTTGTAGCTCCTAGAGATAACCTTGAGTTGCAAAAGACTAGTGCCTAGGACATCTTAAAATCAGAGGTCAAATGTGGACAATTGTATAAATGCCTCTGAAAAAATATGGAATAAGAGAACAATGGTTTTGGTGGTTCATGGATGGAGAAGACCTTGGAGTCAATTCATGTGAATTTCCTATAATGTGAGAGGGATCATGAGGCTATGAGGCTTAATGACTTTTTTTGAGAATGCAGCAAGATGATGGAGCTTAGTGAAATGAAGTCGCCTTCACTAAGTGGGCCCGCAGGCGAATTCTGGCGCAAAGTCTATTTTTAGACATATGGAGCATGGTTCGGGGATTCCAGTTTGAGATTCTTGGAGCATTGGTCATGTTGGTAAAAATAGATGAGACTCTATTTTTTTGGGTCGAAGAGGTCGAAGGCTATTTTTAGACTGCCTCTCCTAAAAATATGGAAGTCAAATATTATTTACCCTTAATAATATTTAGACTATAAACAACAGTTTACTCTCTTGGAGCACTTCAGTTCGAGCTACAGAAGTGGCTCATGCATCTGACAGAGGAATCACGTGTTTCCAAAGGGTTTGATGGCATCATGCATGGTTGACTTTTGTTGGACTTCAGTGGCAGAAGTTTGGTGGAGTTAATGAGATAGCTAGTGGAGTTGTGTTCTGTTTATTTTAGTTGAACTAGTTGAGATTAGTTTAATTAGCTAATCAATTAGTTATGAGTGGAGTGAATTAAATATTATTTAATTCATTAATTAGTAACTCATTATTCAACTCAAGATCACATCAGTTCACTACAGTGTATGATCAGTTCAGTGGAGACCAGTGAAAGAGGTAGATGAAAGGGTGGAGTTAGCTATCAGTTGTGACTATACTGTTGCTATTTGCAACACACATATAGGAGGAGTAAGCCCATGAGGATTGCGTAGTTCAGGCTGGTGGTTTATCTATATAAAGAGGCCATCCCATAGCATTGAAACACGCAATAGAGGCAAGGCAATTGGCGGTGAGTTTTGAACCAGTAACCTGTTCAAAACTGAGCTAGATTGTGAGTAACTGTATGAGAAAGTACCGAGTACTTGTGAGGAGTATTGTACTAAGTTTGTTACTTGATTTATCCATTATAATATACACAATAGCTACGGGGTTTTCAACTATAAGCTTTCCCCATACATACTGTGTTAATGTGTATGATGATTTGATGTGTTATCGCTTGATTTTATTTCCGCATGTGTGATGATCTGAGTGGAAGAGATTATGTGCTGCATATAAATTCGAATTGTATGTGATCAGGATAGTCTCGGTGGATAATTAATCATTATTCAGCAAATTTATACATGGTATCGTAGCTATTGAAGCAGAGATTGATCATCACAGTGATTACAAACTTATTTCGGTAGACAGAGTCTGCATGCGGGCCAGGTAGCCTCCGGATTCATCTTTCTTCGGAAAGTGAAAGGTCTGGTAAATTCCCCTTGCAGTCGATCTCTGTGCTAGAAATAATTTGTTCTCACGATCTAGAGCGGTTGAGCTTTGAGGTGGAATTCTAAATTTTGCAGCAGTTTTGTTTTCTTGGTGCCAGTGTTGAAAATGTCTTTCAACGGTTTGCGACTCGAATATGCTCTTGAAGGCAGTTCGAATTATGTTTCATGGAAGGATCGCATGGAAGCAGTATTAGAAGATAATGGTCTCAAGGAGTTCGTAGATACGGATGTCCAAAAGCCCACTGATCCTGCTGAAGTCGATGCATGGCAAAAGAAGATGGCGAAGTGCCGAAGGATCCTGTTGGAGGGCGTCAAGGATCATATTGTATCCAGCCTGCATGGAAAGGCTACTCCATATTTAATGTGGAAAGCTTTGACGGATCTATTCCAGAGTAAGAGCGACCAAAGGAAGCTGGCGCTCAAAGATAAGCTCAAGAACATCAAGATGGAGAAAGGCGACAGTATCGCCAAATACCTCACGAAGTTCACTCAGTGCAGAGATGAGCTGGGAAGTGTGGGGGTGACTGTCGAAGATGAGGACATGGTCGACCTGGCTCTCCTTGGTCTTCCGAAGGATTGGCACTCATATCAAGATAATGTCAATGGTTGGGAGAAGTTGCCAGGATGGGAGCGCCTTTGGGCGGATCTCATGCAGGAGGAGATACGGAGGACTACTCGAGATGGATCTTCATCAAAGGGAGCTGATGAAGAAAACTGCGCTTTGGTGGCCAAAGCAAAGAAGGGGAAGGGTAAGAAAACCTCTCATTCTAGTGCAAAGGGAAAGAAGCAGGATATGGCGAAAGTGAAGTGTTTTCACTGCCATGATCACAGACATTATGCTACCAATTGTCCAAAGAAGAAGAAGAAACAAGCAAGCGGGAAGATCTGCAGATGGAGAAGCTTTGGCTTCACAGTTCGAGCTTGACTTTTCACAGATTGCATGCTTGGTTTCAAGTGTGTCGGGATCGGTATGGTTCTTGGAAAACGGTGCATCATTTCATATGATGGGAGATCGAGATTTGTTCTCAGATCTGGAGGAAAAAGATTTGGGTGTGCACATCGAGATGGGCGATGATGGTAGATACAGTGCGACTGGTATCGGTACCATATCCTTTCAGAGGGAGTCTGGTAAACCCTTTGTATTGAGGGATGTCATGCATGTACCTAGATTGAAGAAGAACTTGATCTGTGTGGCGATGTTGGAGGATAAGGGGTATGATGTGGTCTTCAACGAAGGAAAAGCCTTCCTGCGCAGTAAGACTACTGGAGAGACCCGGAAGATAGGGGTTCGGACCAAGAACCTTTATCAGTTGCAGGTAGATGGCTGCGCAGCTATGGCATGCAAGGCGGGAGAAGTGGTGAGCCGGGATGATGAGGGCGAACTGTGGCACATGAGATTGGGCCACCTTCACCATGGAGCTTTGAAGATTCTGCAGCAGATTTCTACTGGGCTTCCTAAGGGCACTCTTGCGCAGTCAGATCAGTGCAAGGGGTGTACTTTAGGAAGTATGTGAAAGCCACCTTTCACGAGAAGGATAGTCGCGCCACGACGATCCTTGAGAGAGTTCACACAGACGTGTGTGGTCCTTTCTCAGTTGCTTCGACAGCAAAGCACAAGTATTATGTGATCTTTGTTAATGATTTCTCTCGAAAGTGTTGGATCTTCTTCATGCAGAAGAAGAGCGATACATTCGCGAAGTTCTGTGAGTTTAAAGCACTGGTCGAGAAGGAGTCGGGGAAGAAGGTGATTGCTCTAAGGAGTGATAACGGTGGTGAATTCATCTCGGCTAAATTCAAGGAGTTCTGCAGCGCAGAAGGGATTTAGAGAGAGCTCATCGCACCCCATAACCCACAGCAGAACGGGGTGGCTGAGCGGAAGAACAGAACGATCGTGGGTGCTGCACGGGCGATGTTGCATGATCAGGGCCTACTCCTTCACTTGTGGGCTGAGGCATGCAATACAGCAGTGTATGTGCAGAACCGTTGTCCTCACAAGGTTCTTGGCATGAGTACACCGGAGGAGGCTTATTCTGGCAAGAGGCCTGATATTTCCCATTTGCGGATTTTTGGTTCTCCCGTCTACATGCATGTGACGAAGGATGCGAGAAGGAAGCTGGATCCAACTGCTGAGGTTGGAATATTTGTGGGGTACACTGATACACCTCACAACTATTGGGTGTATTTGTCAGACAGTCGCAAGACTGTTGTGCGACGTGATATAAAATTTCAGGAGGAGAAAGCCATGCAGTGTTCGCTTGAGAGGGAGCTACACTTGCATGCAGATGAGGAGCTGTTAGTTCCTAAGGAGGAGCTTCCGGATGTGGATCAGCCACAAGAGGAGGTTCAGGAGGTGCAAGAAACCACCCAGGCAGCGCCAACCATCAGAGGGCGCATGCGCACTACAGAAGCTGAGCGACTGGCTCGGGATGCAGAGAAGGTTGTAGGACCACCTACAGCACAGCGCAGACAGAGACAGTCACCGGATCGGTACACTGGATACATGGCTCTTATGAGTCAATGTGTTGTGACGGAGCCATCCTCTTTTGAGGAAGCTGTGGAGGAACCCGCAGGGGTTGATGCCATGATCGAAGAATATGATTCGATCATCAGGAACAGTGCATGGGAGATTGTCCCAAGACCGGTTGGGAAATCAGTTGTAGGTTCGCGATGGATCTACAAGGTGAAGCAGGCGGCTGACGGGAGTGTGGAGAAGTACAAGGCGATATTTTTCGCCCGTGGCTTCTCACAGATCGAGGGGATTGACTATGAGGAGACTTTTGCACCTGTCGCAAGGTACTCTTCCATACGGACGATCCTTGCTCTCTCAGCGCAGATGGGGTGGCACATTCATCAGATGGATGTGAAGACTGCGTTCCTCAACGGAGTCATTGAGGAAGAGGTGTACATAGAGCAGCCTGAAGGTTTTGAGATCTTCAGCAGTGAGTCACATGTGTGCCGACTCAAGAGAGCACTGTACGGGCTGAAGCAAGCACCTCATGCTTGGTACACTCGGATAGATAGCTACTTCACCGAGCTTGGATTCTATAAGAGTGAGGCGGATCCAAACCTATACCAGATTGTGGTGGAGGGGAAGCTATTGATCATCGTACTGTATGTAGATGATCTGATTTTGATTGGCGATGAGAAGTTGATACTTTCATGCAAGGAGGATCTTGCACGAGAGTTTGAGATGAAGGACTTGGGCATCCTTCATTATTTCCTAGGATTGGAGATTTGGCAGCGCAGCGGAGGACTGTTTGTTTCTCAGGGCAAGTATGCCCGGGAGATTCTGGAGAGGTTCAACATGCAAGGCTGCAATCCTGTTGACACTCCTCTTCCTGGTGGTTGGAGGAAGGAGGATGCTACTTCAGCGGAGGTAGCCACTGTCTATCGACAGTTGGTGGGGTCGCTTATGTATCTGGTCAATACACGACCCGATATATGCTATGCAGTTAACCAGATTTCGCAAGCTATGGTTAAGCCTACCAAGCTCTTTTGGAAGGCAGGCAAGCATGTATTGCGCTATATTAGAGGCACATCGAGATATGGTCTATGGTACAGACAGGAGGATGGAGCGAAGCTTTCTGGCTTCACTGATGCAGATTGGGCAGGGAGTCCAACGGACCGAAAGAGCACATCTGGAGGAGTTTTCAGCATTGGGTTGACAACAGTTTCCTGGTACAGCAGGAAGCAGAGATCCGTGGCACTCAGTTCAGCAGAGGCCGAGTACATGGCAGCTAGCTTGGCTGCATGCGAGGCTATTTGGATGAGGAAGATCCTCGCAGGATTGTTCAGGTTGCATTTGGAGCCTACAGTGATCTACTGTGATAACTAGAGTTGCATTAAAATCTCGGCCAATCCAGTATTTCATGATAGGTCCAAACACATCGACATCAGGTACCATCATATCATAGATTGTGTTCAGCGGAGAATCATGATGCTTTCATATGTTCCCATGGAGGATCAGGATGCCGACATCCTGACGAAGGCGCTCACCAGGAGCAAGTTCGAATTCCACAGAGGCAGGATAGGGATTGCAGATAATCCATATCTTGCTGAGAGGGAGTGTTGAGAATGCGGCAAGATGATGGAGCTTAGTGAAATGAAGTCGCCTTCACTAAGTGGGCCCGCAGGCAAATTCTGGCGCAAAATCTATTTTTAGACTATGTCTATTTTTAGACATATGGAGTATGGTTCGGGGATTCCAGTTTGAGATTCTTGGAGCATTGGTCATGTTGGTAAAAATAGATGAGACTCTATTTTTTAGGTCGAAGAGGTCGAAGGCTATTTTTAGACTGCCTCTCCTAAAAATATGGAAGTCAAATATTATTTACCCTTAATAATATTTGGACTATAAACAACAATTTACTCTCTTGGAGCACTTGAGTTCGAGCTACAGAAGTGGCTCATGCATCTGACAGAGGAATCACGTGGTTCCCAAGGGTTTGATGGCATCATGCATGGTTGACTTCAATTAGAACTTCAGTGGCAGAAGTTTGGTGGAGTTAATGAGACAGCTAGTGGAGTTGTGTTCTGTTTATTTTAGTTGAACTAGTTGAGATTAGTTTAATTAGCTAATCAATTAGTTATGAGTGGAGTGAATTAAATATTATTTAATTCATTAATTAATAACTCATTATTCAACTCAAGAACACATCAGTTCACTACAGTGTATGATCAGTTCAGTGGAGACCAGTGAAAGAGATAGATGAAAGGGTGGAGTTAGCTATCAGTTGTGACTATACTGTTGCTATTTGCAACACACAGATAGGAGGAGTAAGCCCATGAGGATTGCGAAGTTCAGGCTGGTGGTTTATCTATATAAAGAGGCCATCCCATAGCATTGAAACACACAATAGAGGCAAGGCAATTGGCGGTGAGTTTTGAACCAGTAACCTGTTCAAAACTGAGCTAGATTGTGTGTGACTTTATGAGAAAGTACTGAGTACTTGTGAGGAGTATTGTACTGAGTTTGTTACTTGATTTCTCCATTATAATATACACGATAGCTGCGGGGTTTTCAGCTATAAGCTTTCCCCATACATACTGTGTTAATGTGTATGATGATTTGATGTGTTATCGCTTGATTTTATTTCCGCATGTGTGATGATCTAAGTTGAGTTGAGTGGAAGAGATTATGTGTTGTGTATGAAGTTCAAATAGTATGTGACCAGGATAGTCTCGGTGGATAATTAATCATTATTCAGCAAATTTCTACAGCTTTTAAATGGGCCAAGTATAAAATAATGATCAGAAGTTTTAAAATATGCAGAGATGTTGAGGAAGAGCAGAGAAGGAACCCACAAGAGATATGCTTAAGAGATTTAAGAATCTGTCCCTCGCGAACTCAGAGGAAGCGAATATGAATGAGATATTGGCAACAAAAGAGGTTTGTGGATCACGAATTAAGGAAGTGCAACAATATTAATACATGAGCGTTAACACCTGAGTGTTATGAAAACATGAATTCATGAATAAATTTGCAGACTACCAACAACTATATTTCACAGACCTTCAAAGCAACATAGCATGAAAACTGATTATACATAAAAAGGAGATTACTGATAATAGAGGAAGAAAAATACATACTACTCATTGCTCCATCCGAAATCCAAATAAAAACACTGTGTCATATTAAGTTCAAACAACTCTCCCAAATATGTTTCTCAGAGCACATGGAGTGCAATAATACAAAACTACAACAAAATTATTCTAAAATTCCATAACCCTTCTTTCATCTTAGAATTTCCTACATATAGAGTTCTCTCCGAGGGTTATATGGTACTAATCATTTATGATCGACCCATATATATGAAATCAAAACATCCTACCTAACTTTCAGAGCGTACATTGAGCAATTACTTTATGTACTAAGAGAATTAAATAGGAATGGGGTGCAATTGATATTTCACCAGAAAAATCATCAAAATTAAACCAGAAATAGAAAGGACATGGTCGCCCATTGAGGCCAATAATGGGAGCCTTCAAGATGGTATGGTGAGCAGTGGTCGTAGGTGGAAAAGCTGACTTTCATTTTACGATACCATATATTGCCATCACACCTCCACTCCCTCAGTCTGGTTATTTCCACTTAATCCCTTATGAAGAGGCCTATCATACTGAGTGCACATGGTTCTTTTAGAGGAGATCTCCTGAGCAGACCGCATAAACCACAACTGCATGTTCCACCTCAAAAGCCCATGCGGTGTTTTTGAATTTTAAATCAGGAACCTGATTTCGGAGGGGGTCTCAAGTGGTAAGGGGTATCAAAGAGAGGGGGGGGTGTGAAATGAAATAAGGACCGTCTGATGTGGAGGGAGTGATTGGAGATGGAGGAAAGGTTGAGGGAGGTGAGGAGAGTATTATGGTGGGGATAAACCACGTCACAATCACAAATCTTTACCATGAATCTGTGGAGGTAAAATCTAAAACATGTGATGTGCGAAGCGTGGGGAGAAGGTAAGTGATGTGGAGGAAGGTGGGACCCAACCGCTACCCTCATATCACAATTCTTAACACTAAATAGTGGAGGTAAACTTTAAAGGATGCGAAGTGCGAAGCACGGGGATGAGGTAAGCAACGTGTCAGGGGAAAGTGGGGCCGACTGCATCACACATCGCAGATCTTAGCTTCTTGTTATAAGCTATTGAGAAGTGGAGGGCAGAGCTGCTGTGGTGGGGCCAAATGCAGCATCAAAAATTAAAAGAAATATATTGCGGGCGTCTAAACGGTAAGTTGTAATATTTGCGAAGTGCGATGGATGGCGCAGGAGAAAGGGGTGACGTCTTAGGGGGACTAGCCCACTTTAATCGCAAACGGGGATGTTAGCTCCCTATAATTTGTCAGATTGGCAAGACCAAATAGACAAGGGTAACATCAAACCAAATTTGGAGTCCTAGGACCTAGCCTTCCTAGACTCAGAGAGGGCTCTCTCTACATTTGTATAAAATATATAACTTGTTTGATTTAGGATATTGATTTTAGGCTAGTTATAATGATAGGGTTTGTTTGTTTTGTTTTTTTTGGTTGGGTAGGTTGTAAAGAAGAACAAATAGAGTAAGAGAAATTCAAACCATTAGGCTATGGAGTCTGTGAAAGGCTTGAAAATTACAACAATGAATCAAGGGTGTTTCATAGGGAAAGTTAACAAAGCCAATTGGATCTTAATAGCTTAGGTGGATATGAAATGAACATTAAATTGTGAATTTAGTAGGTTTAAAGGGAAATTAAGAATCCTTTAACATACTAGAACAAGAAGAGCCTTTAAGGTTACTATGCTTGAGAAAGAACCAAAGTGCAGGGCACACCATAAACCTCTTTGACCAAACCCTAGTAAATAAAATTCAAGACAATAATCCAGTAATCATAGAGAGCAGTTAAGAATCCTGTAATCATTAATTTCAGACAAAGAGAACATTTAAGATAACAGTTGAATGAAACTAAAGAGAATTTAAGAATTCTTTAATCAAAATTCATAGAAGGCCTTTAAAGCAACAGTGCAAGAACAACCAAAGGATAGGGAAAAATATAGATTTCTTTGGCTAAACTCCACTAGGTTTGATTAGAGAATCTAGTTTGTTGTCTTGAAATATACCTAGTAGAGTTTAGCCAAATAAATCTATGGTTTTCCCTGTCCTTTGGCTGTTCTTAAACTGTTTCTTTAAAGGGATTCTTTGAATTTTGGTTAAAGAATTCTTAAATGCTGTTTAGTTTCACTGAACTGTTATCTTAAATGTTCTCTTTGTCTGAAAGTAATGATTAGAGGATTCTTAACTGATCTCTATGATTACTGGATTGTTGTCTTGAAGTTTATTCACTAGGGTTTGTTCAAAGAGGTTTATGGTGTGACCCGCACTTTGGTTCTTTCTCAAGCATAGTAATCTTAAAGGCTCTTCTTGTTCTAGTATGTTAAAGGATTCTTAATTTCCCTTTAAACCTACTAAATTCACAATTAATGTTCATTTCATATCCCCCTAAGCTATTAAGATCCATTTGGCTTTGTTAACCTGCCCTATGAAACACCCTTGATTCATTGTTGTAATTTTCAAGCCTTTCACAGACTCCATAGCCCAATGGTTTGAATTTATCTTGCTCTATCTATTCTTCTTGACAACCTACCCAACGAAACAAAACAAAAAAACAAACCCTATCATTATAACTAGCCTAAAATCAACATTCTAAATCAAAAAAGTTATATCTTTTATACAAACATAGAGAGAGTCCTCTTTGAGTCCAGGAAGGCTAGGTCCTAGGACTCCAAAGTTGGTTTAATGTTACCCTTGTCTATTTGGTCTTTCCAATCTGACAAATTACAGGGAGCTAATAGAGGAGATAGGAAAAGAGGAGGAGAAACAATGATACATCGGTGAAAAAGGTAAAGTAGAGAAATGAAGAGAAAAGGCAGAAAAGGTAGGGTTTTAGTGATTTTCAAGGGAAATGGAATGAAAGGAAGAGTGGTGGGTGGCTGGGTCCCATCGCCATCGCACATCACACTTCGGCATATTTAAATTTTACCCTTTGCGCCTATCTTGCAACACTTGCGATCTGTGATTGCGATTTTAATCTCCGTCATTGCTAGATGCTCGGATCAACGGTCCTCACTGCTCCTGTACTGTTTTTCTGTCTTATCTGTTTCTCTGCTACCTTTTTCTTCGCTAATGATAACTGCTTCACTGCATTTGCGCTGTGATTTTCCTATAAGGACCACTTCTGCATGTTATGTGCGATCACAGGCCAACATTGGCTCCATCTGGGGATGACATGCTATTATAAGTGCGTTGAGGACCTATAGACCCTAAATGCCTGTACTTTATTGGGCTCATGGAGTCACAAATACATACTAATTAGACAAAGTTTTATACCAACTGTAAATTGGATGCAAAAATGGAAGATGGAACGAAAGATGAAATTGGAGGAATGTAAACAAAACAGAGTATGGATAGTGGAATGATATATAAAATGAGATGGATTAGCTCTTGTCAGTGATGAAAATAAAACTTCAGGAACTACCCATTCATGGGTACCTCAAGTATATCTCCTTCTAAGTTCTCTAGGGAAAAATGATTGTTGCCTTTAACCTCTGCCACGCTGAAAGTACCAAACTAGAGGGGGTATAACTTCCCATGTTTCCCTTTTTCTGCTCTCATGACATCCCATCACAACAAAAAATCCCCTACATGGAATTCTCTATCTTTAGCTCTTTGGTCAAATATGCCTTTCATTTTTTCTTGATATTCTGCCAGTATGAGGCTTACCTGCTCCCAGGTTTCATTCAACTCCACCAATTGATTCATTCTTTGAATAAGGTCATTTGGATCCTCCTCACTTTCTTGTAAGAATCAATCCATAGGTAATGCAATTTGAATAGGGAAAGCTGCAGCCCTGCCATACACCAGTTCATAAGGGGACTTTCCTGTGGATCTTTTCACGGTGATGAGATTTTCCTAGAGTGAAAAATTGAGCTGGGAATTCCATTTCTTTTGATTTTCATTCATGGTATTCTTCAAGATCCTCACCAGTGTCTTGTTAGATGATTCTGCCAGCCCGTTCCCCTGTGGGTAGTACGCAGTGGAGTGGCCTAGCAGGATGTTGTAACACTGACATAAATTAACAAATTTAACCGACTTGAAAGCCTGGGCATTATCTGTAATGATTTTAGCTGGGCATTTCAACCTAGATATTATGTTCTCCTCCAAGAAATTGTTCACCACCGAATCTGTAGCATTTCTTGTGGGAATAGCCTCTACCCACTTGGTGAAGTAATTTGTAGCAATGAGGATCCATTGATGCTAATTGCTAGAGGCAAGGTGAATCTCTCCTATGAAGTCAAACCCCCATTGTTTAAAAGGTTCCTTAGCATGTACTGGAATTAATAGGAGAGGTGCATACCTTTGTTTTTCAGCGAATGCTTGAAACTTCTCGCAGGCTTGGACTCGGCCATGTATATCGCCAAATAGTTTAGGCCAAAAGAACCTTTCCTTCAGGATCTTATGTGCATTGGATCGCCAACTAGTCAAATTATTACTCTGCCAAACACAATAATAAGATTCCTCCGGGTCTCTCCAATATAGTCACTCATTTTCCACATTGTACTTTTGAGACCTCAGTCTC
The DNA here is from genome assembly GCA_034641835.2 of Pinus albicaulis. Taxonomy (NCBI): domain Eukaryota; kingdom Viridiplantae; phylum Streptophyta; class Pinopsida; order Pinales; family Pinaceae; genus Pinus; species Pinus albicaulis. The sequence goes on from CM076575.1 coordinate 1,186,781,058, forward strand.
AAAGTGTGATACTTGGTTTTATCATAGTGAGGGGGACACCTCAGCGTTGAAATATATTCCACTATGTATTTATACCATGAGGATAGGAGGTACTTGACATGCATTTTCTGAGTGGAAGATTCTATGCCTTGGTGTGCACATCTGTCCTCCTGTGCCTCTCCTCCTATCATAGAAAAAATTATTCCCAGAGCTTGAAAGTGAGATTCAAACAACATTTTTGCTAGCCCCTGGACTTTGATGAGTTTAGTAGGCTTTATCTCCAGTTTGTACTCCTGGATCTTAGCTATCAATTTTCCCCTCTTCCCTTCACTGTCACCCTGTACCAGAATATACTTCATTGCTGCAGTGGGTACATAAGCTGTTATGGCTGATTGTAACACATACACCCGAAATGCCTTCAGTGGTTTGACCAGAGCGTAAGCTTGCTTCTCCAGGATATCATATTTCAATTCAGTGTCCCATAGGACTTAACTAAATAATGTAATGGGCTGTTCATTCCCATCAACATTTTTCTGTAAAAGTACTGCAGCTATTGTGTGAGGAGAGGTGAAGGAGAATGTAAGGTCATTATATTACTAGTATAGTCCCTTATTGTTGTTAGTGTAACCCCTTTATTGTTATTGTTGTACCCCTGTAACCCCCATATTGTTATTATTGTGCCCATACATTATTATTTTTAGGTCGGCTAGGATTACATTGTGGCCCCACTAGGATTACATTGTAGCCCCATGGACTCCTATATATAGAGAGGAGGTTTTGTCATTTGTATCATGCAAGAATTGTTCATTAATGTAATGTATTGGAGGTTTCCCCCTCGAAGTGGCTTATTTATAAGGTGTTGATATCTCTTTTCCTCTATTTTTGGAGCTGGTTTCACAACATTTGGTATCAAAGCTTTGGATTCTAGGGTTTCGCTGCCCCAAACAGGTCATCGTGGAATTTTTGCTATAAAATTTTTTCTACGAAGTTTCAGAAGCTAAAATTTTACGAGTATGGAGCCGAATCCTGAGGAACATCGTCGCAAAATTTCAAAGCTTGGTTCACAATATTTTCAGAGATATAATCTGTGGAAGTTAGGTATTTTTGTAGGCTCCTGAATTTAATCTAAACATGTCATCGTGGAATTTTCGCTATAATGTTTTTTATACGAAGGTTCAGAAGCTAAAATTTTTAGGGAGTGAAGACGAAAATCTAATGAGGATCGTCGTAAAATTTCAGAGCTTGGTTCGCAATATTTTTAGAGATACGGTTTGTAGAAGTTAGGTCTTTTTTAGGCTCCCTAATTTCATCTCAAAGAGGTGATCGTGGGAAAATATTCATAACTCTCTCTCTGAGCATCAGATTGGAATTCTGTAAAAAGTGGCCACAAGTACACAGAATATAGTTTTCTCTATATCAATTTCGGAGTCTAAGGAGGAAACATTGACATGTGGCAAGTCATACAAGTTTTCTCTATTAAACTAGTCCATAATTAGGTCATCGTAGGAGATTGGGCATAACTTTGTCTTCAAGAATCCAAATTAGGTCAGAATTGTGGCATTCATAAGAAGATTCACAGGAATACTTCAGGGCTGAATTTCAGATATTGAAGATCCAAAATCATAGATATAATTCAGTTTCAATATCGAGCTCCTCAAAATCAAGAAAAAGGTGTGTATTTTTTTCAAATTGCATGTCTTGTTTGAAAAATCAATTCTAGGTGATTCCAAAGGCCTATTGAGCATAGATATCAGTATTGGTTTCTAAAATGCGTCATAAAAAGAATTCAACACCCATTAAGCCTTCATAAGGCTCTACTATGACTCATGAAGACGAAAAAATGCAACATGAGATATCAAAAGTCCATGAGCAAGTGAACCAAATTTCGTTATCGCAAAGAGCAACAAAAAATGAAATGGAAATTTTGAAGAAAGGCGTGGAAACTAAGATGGATGGTTTGAAGAAAGGCGTGGAAGCAAAGATGAATGGTTTGGAAGCTAATATGGATGACATGGAACCTAAGATCGATGAAAAATTGGAAAACATGAAGAATTATATAAAAGTAGACATCGAAGGTTTGGCAAAGTTGATACAAGAAATGTTTCCTAATGGAGAAAATATAGTAGAGGAAACTCATCATGAGAAAAAAATAAATGTTAATCGTGATTTCATAAACTCTAATGTTGGATTAAAGAACCACCATATTCCAAATATGGATATGAGGAAGTTTGATGGCAAGGATCCCGTAACATGGATACTACAAATGGAGAAATATTTTGATCTCAATAATGTGCAAAACACGCAAAAGGTATGCATTGCAACTTTACATTTAGAACAAAATACATTTGTATGGTATCAATGGCTTTTCTCCCGTAAAAAAATTGTCACTTGGTCAATTTTTACGGAGGAAATGATAACACATTATTAGGATACAAAGAGCAACAACTTCTTTAGCCAATTGATCAATCTCAAACAAAAGGGTTTAGTGGCGGAGCACATTGAGGACTTCCAAAAATTGAATATAAGGGTAACTAATATTCCAGAGGAACACAATATTGATGTCTTCATAGGGACTTTAAAAGATAACATCCAACATGAAGTTCGCGTTTGGGATCCGGATTCATTAGAGAAGGCATTCAGATTGGCAAGAAAAATTGAATGTAAAATTATGGCGACAAGGAATCCTACCACTCACATCTATAAAGATGGAAATGTTGCTACTCCTAGACTTCCACAACCTACAAGGTTGACACCACAACAATTGGAAGAAAAAAGAGCAAAAGGGCTTTGCTACAGTTGTGATAACAAATACACTAAAGGTCATAAGTGTGCTGAGAAGAAATTGTTTTACATAGATTGTGAAGAGGAGAAAGAAAATGAACAAGAAACTTCAAAAGAAGAGTATATACATCAGGAAGCAACCCTGGAAGAAGAAGTGAGTCCTAACATATCATGTAATGCATTGGTAGGAATTACCACTCCTGAAACTCTCAAGATAGAAGGACATATCAAGAAGAAAAAGGTAATAGTGTTGATTGATTTGGGTAGTACCCATAATTTTATTCATTGTAAGGTAGCCAAGAAATTGAATTGTTTCCTATACCCAGCACCAGAATGTCAAGTGATGGTTGCAAATGGAGGAACTATAAATTGCTCTGGAAAATGCCATAATATCAAGCTAACCATGGGGGAATATGTATTGACTAGTCCAATGCTTTCCATTCCTATGGGAGGTGCTGATGTTGTACTAGGAGCACAATGGTTACAATCTTTGGGGACGGTAGCTTTTAATTTTCAAGAACTTTTCTTGAAATTTTTTTCAGAAGGAAAGGAAGTCGAATTACGGGGTATTGAAGGGAAGCCAGGAAGGATAATAAGCTCTAATGTCATGACAAAGCTTCCAAAGAAAGAACAACGAGGCGTAATTGCACAATTATGCTCACTAGAAGTTCCAACATCAAAATCATCTATTTCTGCAGATCTCCAACAAGTCTTGGACAATCATTCGAAGGTGTTTGAAACTCCCAAAGGACTCCCACCTATTCGTGATCATGATCATGCTATTCATTTGATTCCAGGAAGTGTTCCTCCAAACATCAGGCCTTATAGATATCCTTATGTCCAAAAGAGCTAAATTGAACGTATGATTGCAGAAATGTTAGAGGCGGGTATAATTCAACCTAGTCAAAGTTCTTTCTCTGCTCCTGTAGTATTGGTACACAAGAAGGATGGATCATGGCGCATGTTTCCGGATTATAGGGAGCTCAATAAGCTCACCATTAAAGATAAATTTCCCATTCTTGTGATTGATGAATTATTGGATGAATTACATGGAGCAATTTATTTTACCAAGTTGGATCTTCGTTCAGGATATCATCAAATTAGAATGAAGACTGAAGATATTCTGAAAACAAAATTTCGAACTCATGAGAGTCATTATGAATTTTTGGTCATGCCTTTTGGCCTTACCAATGCACCTTCTACATTTCAAGTCTTGATGAATTCCATTTTCAAACCCTTCCTTAGAAAATTTGTGCTAGTATTTTTTGATGATATACTAATCTACAGCAAGTCTTGGAAGGATCATGTTGAACATGTTGATAGAGTGCTCAAACTGTTGCAGGAGAAACAATTATATGCAAAAACATCCAAATGTTTCTTTGGAGTACAAGAGGTGGAATATCTGGGTCATATTTTATCTCACGACTGTATTAAGGTAGACGCTAACAAAATTAAAGCCATTAAAGAATGGAAAGTCCCCACAACCATAAAGCAGTTGCGAGGATTTCTCGAGTTAATAGGGTATTATCGCAAGTTTGTTAAAAATTATGGGAAAATAGCTGCACCTCTAACAACAGTATTGAAAAAAGATGCAATTTCATGGACTCCTGAAGCAACCAAGGCCTTTGAACATCTTAAAGAGTCAATGTGCCTAGCACCGATCTTAGCTATGCCAGACTTCACAAAAACCTTTATTGTGGAATGTGATGCCTCAGGAAATGGAATTGGTGTTGTTTTAATGCAAGAAGGAAGACCCATTTCTTTTGAAAGTCGTTCAATCAAAGGAAAGTATTTACAAAAGGATATTTATGAGAAGGAAATGTTGGCAATACTACATGCACTAAAGAAATGGAGACCTTACCTAAAGGAAAGACACTTCAAGGTAAAAAATGATCATGATAGTATTTAACACTTTTTGGAAAAAATACTATCTTTGGAAGAGAAACAAAAGTGGGTCACAAAGATGTTGGGTTATGACTTTGAAATCATCTAGAAAAAGGGAAGCTAAATGTTGTTGCAGATGCACTCTCAAGAAAGGATGAAGAGGTGGAAGCATTGCTTTGTGCCATTTATATTATCCAACCAGATTGGATAACTGAAGCAAGGGATGAATGGAAGAAGGATGAAGAAGTTTGGACACTCATTCAAAATTTGCAGCAATATCCTAGTACATCTGATACATTTAGTTGTAAAAATGATTCCTTATGGTACAAATATTTCTTATATATTTGCAAGATTTCCCAAATAAAAAAAATATTCTTTTAGAATTGCATACTTCTCCTTTAGGAGGACACTACGGATTTTTAAAAACTTACCACAGGGTGAAGAAAGAATTTTTTTGGGATGGCCTTAAATCTGATATTCAAAATTTTGTGGCGGAATTTTTGGTTTTCCAGCAAAATAAATTTCAGACAATTAAGACCCCACGTTTTCTACAACCTTTATCCATTCCAAGTCAATGCTGGGAGGAGATTTCAATGGATTTTATCACAGGTTTACCTAAGTCTAAAGGAAGGAGTGTCATCATGGTGGTAGTTGATAGACTTACCAAGTATGCGCACTTTTATGCATTATCTCATCCATTTAAAGCAAGTACAATTTCTACTACATTTATGGAAACAATTCAAAAGCTACATGGAAACCCGAAGATTATTGTAAGTGACAGAGATCCCATTTTTATAGGAAATTTTTGAACGAAATTATTTTCTTGTTTGGGTACTCAACTAGCTCATAGCTCATTTTATCATCCTCAATCCGATGGTCAAAAAGAGATAGTGAATAAATGTTTGGAAGACTATCTTCGTTGTTTTGTATCTGATAAGCAAGAAAAATGGGTCAAGTGGTTACTTCTGGCTAAATGGTGGTATAACAATTCCTTCCATACTGTAGCAAAAATGACCCCATTTATGGCACTTCATGGATATCATCCATCATCCATCACATCTTCTTTAAGGGAAAATTCTAGGGTTCAAGCAGTGGAGGATGACATCGAGCATCAACAAGAAGTTATCCAACTCTTAAAGGATAACCTAAATTTGGCACAAAATCGAATGAAACAATAGGCAGATCAACATCATAGTGAGAGAAGTTTTGATGTGGGAGATTGGGTATTTTTACGACTACAACCATACAAACAAATGTCCCTCAAGCAAGGTAATAAGGATAATAAATTATTGCCAAAGTACTATGGTCCTTATAAGGTGTTGCAAAATATTGGCACTATGGCTTACAAATTGGAGCTTCCTACTTCTTCGAGAGTGCATCCAATTTTCCATGTTTCATGCTTAAAAAAGGTTATAGGGGAAAAAATTTCAGTTCAAACAATATTTCCAGAACTTGATGAGGAAGGAAAAACCATATTGGAACCTGAAGCAGTCATGGAAAGAAGAACTCGACAACTATGAAATCGATCAATTTCAGAGTATCCCATCAAATGGAAGAACTTATCCACTCAAGATTCTACATGGGAGGATGAGAATTTTATACAGAAGCACCCGAAGCTACTCAAGCGTTGAGGAAAACACTTTTTTGAAGGAGAGGAGCATGTTAGGTCCTTATATTACTAGTATAGTCCCTTATTGTTGTTACTGTAATCTCCTTATTGTTATTGCTATACCCCTGTAACCCCCATATTGTTATTATTGTTCCCTTAAATTATTATTGTTAGGTCGGCTAGGATTACATTGTGGCCCCATAGACTCCTATATATAGAGAGGAGGTTTTTTTCATTTGTATCATCCAAGAATTGTTCATTCATGTAATGTATTGGAGATTTCTCACTCGAAGTGGCTTATTTATAAGGCATTGATATCTCTTTTATTCTATTTTTTGAGCTGGTTTCACAACAGAGAAAGAGTCCCTGAATTCAGGGGTCCATCTAACTTCACTATTCTTCTTCAACATCCCGATGATGTTGCGGACAATCTCAGCATAGTTGGGAATGAACCTTCTGAGGAAATTTATTCATCCCAAGAACACATGTACTTCCTTTTTGTTTCTTGGCAGGGAAATGTCGTTTATCACCCCTACCCACTTCGGGTCGATCTTCACTCCCTCCTTAGTTACTATTTTCCCCAGCAAATTTCCTTCCTCCAAGGAAAACATGGATTTTTGAGAATTCAAAGATAGAACATATTTGTGGCATTTATCAAAGGTTCGTCGAAGGTGCTTTATATGTTCAGTGTCACCCTTTGAAAAGACGGTGATGTCATCCAAGTAGATCACCACAAACTTGTCTTGATCTCCTATGAAGGTAAAGTCCATCGCCCGCTAGAATGTGGCCCCGGTGTTTATCAAGCCAAAGGGAATTCGAGCGTACATGAAGGTTCCCCAAGGTGTAGTGAATGTCGTATTATTTTTGTTTTCCAGGAGCACTACCACCTGATTATATCTTGAGAAGCCATCCATCATGGACATGTGGGAGGATCCCACCACCTTCTGCAAGATGTGGTACGTCTTTGGGAGGGGGTAGTTATCTTTGAGTGAGGCTCTGTTCAGATTGCAGAAATCCATGCAGAGCCTGATGTCACCTTTCTTCTTTCCAATGGGAACCAGGTTTGCCACCCATTCAGAGTATCTTAGAGGGACAATGATCTTGGCCTACAACAACTTATTTATTTCCTTTTTAATGGCTAGGAGAAGAAGGGGATTGATCTGTCTCAACTTTTGCTTATGAAGCTTGGCATCCTCTTTGAGCGGTATCTTGTGCTATATAATATCAATATCAAAATTCTTCAGATCCTGGTATGAATAGGCAAAGACATCACTATATGAATGAAAAAGCCTGAGGTACTAATCTTGGTATTCTTCAAGGACCCCTTTCGACAACTTTACCACCTTTGGATTTTCTTCTGCCCTAATGTTCACATCCCTGACAGGCTCGTCGAGGGCAAGTTTGCTGGGATTCACCGGAATATCATTCTTATCAAACGGTCTCTCCAATGGAACAAGACCCATGGGGATGAAATTTCCCTTTAATTGCAGAAAACGGTGCCCAGCGAGTGTCTCTTCCCATTTCGTTTTTGGCTCCTCAATGTCATCCTCCGGGACTGAATCAATCACCATATTTGAGAACTCGCCCACCGTTTCCATAAAATGTTGGCGTTTCTATTCATCTTCGAAGACTTTCTAATTCTTAAATTTGTTTGAAACGGAGGGGCGAGATCACACTTCAACCTCATATCTGAGCAAAGGATTCTGCGGTGGGCAGAAATTACTAGCAGGAATAACTAGTGGTTTCGCCATTCTGTTCTTTTCTTTCAGCATGAACTGAATGGTAAAAGAAAAAAATAAGTTCTCAAATAAATCCCATACCTCATTCCTGTAAGCTCTGAGAAGTGCATGTTTAGTTTGGCATTGGCTCCTGAATTGCCTTACTACAAGCTCTGAATCTCCAAACACCTTGAGGTTTTGTATGTTCATGCTCCACGCTGTTTGCAACCCCAACAACAATGCTTCATACTCAACCATATTATTTGTGGCTTCAAATTATAGCTTAAAGGAGAGGGGAACCAAGCATCCTTCTGGTGATATCAAGAGTACCCCGACCTCATTTCCTTCTCATGAGTAAGCTCCATCAAAATGCAAGGTCCATATTTCATTTTCCTCTCTACTCATAGGATTCCCTTGGATTAGAGGACAAATATTCATTTCTTGCAGGAAATTTTCGTCCTCCTCGAACATAAGACAAGAGAATTCACCCTCCTTAGTATATACAAGAGAATTTGTGGAACCATTAGCTTTGTTGACCATCTTCACGAATCTGGACTCATGGTATAATCGACTTTCCTCCCCACCGAATACTGAAATAGTGTTATAGGCGAGGTCAAGTTTTATGGATCCTCCAATCCTGGTACCCCAGGATCTGGACAACAACATTCCAAACCGAGTTGGGGTATCAGCCACAAAAATTTCCATTAACACGCTTTTGGCCAGAATCTGGGCTAAATTTACTACCAGATCTTTTATCATGCCCAAGAATTTCACCCTCTTGGAATCAAAAGAATATAGATCTTTATAAGACCCGGTGATCTACAACCCCAACTGCTCCATGGTAGACAATGGAAACAAATTATGTGAAGCCCCATAATCTAGCATGAAATTGTGCAATAACAGGTCATGTATAACTAGAGTCACATAGAATGGAGGAGTGGCTGAATCTAGCTCTTCTACATGAGGTCCAAAAACTACCATGGGTCTTTCTCCTTGGAGATTGAGGCTATCAGGGAGAGGGCCTACGCCTCGAGGCAACATGAATTGAGAGACTTGGGCCCTATATAAGCATTGTTTTAAGAGCTCAATCAGGGGGACCACGATCTTGACCTTTTCTAATTCTTTCTGGAGGCTAAAGGCCATGGGATCTTTTTCTATGAAAACTTCTTTGAACTTCTCTTTAGGAGGGTCAGGAAATTTCAAGTGTATAGGTATGAATCTCTCATTTTGGGGAGGATCAGAGCCCTATTTCGAGGAGGTGGGCACAGAGGCTTTAAGATGGGCAAAATATTCTAAAGGATTTTTCCCCTTACTGGAAGAAGAAGAAGGTGTCTTCTCTCTTGATGTTGAATCTTTGTCTTGTTCCTGCACTTGGGTTCTCTTCCTGGAGGACTTGAGATCATACTTCCTATGAAGTTGAGCTTGCATGAAATCCACAAACTACCTGTAGTAATTGTCAATATCTCGATCCTCTAGGGGAACTTACTTCTCTTCTGGATCTTCTTGCAGGGTGAGTTCACCTTCTTCATCCTATGAGTAAGCGAGGAATTGATCTTCTTGACTATCTGTGACTTCCTTGGCATGTCCATCCATTTCCCCTTCCAGGTATAGAGGAGGTTGGATGTGATATTGCTGATCTTTTATTTCTCATTGCAACAATTGTAGAGGGGGCTTTCGGTACCGGGGATTAAACCTATGCTTTGGAATCATTTTTTTAGGACGAGGAGGGGAATTCTTAGCCTCCAATTCAAGCTTCACTAGCTTATTTGAGAGGTTATTTATCAGCTTATTCATCTCTTTGATTCTATAATCCTATGATTCCATTTCTTGATTAGAGGTAGAAGCCTCCTCCCTACCTCTTCTTTTGGCTTCATGCTCTGTCTGGCCTTTGAATTTACCAACAAAAGCAAAGTTTGCTTCTACCTCTAGTGCATCAGTCTGAATCTGATCCAGAGATGCAGACTTTCTTTCTCTTAGGGTGAACCCAAACTCTGGTTCAAAAGATCCTGCGAAAACCACCTTAGCAGCTGGTTGGGGAGGCTTTATTTTAGTATGAAGATTATTATAAAGCTTATTGAACCTCTTTATAAATTCCGTTACATCCTCATTGTGTCTTTTCTTGAGAGCATTGAAATCTGTGAGGACATATCCATGATCCATCTTTTCTCCCCATTTTATTGTGAAGGAATTCTCCATTTCTTCCTAAGTGGTGAACGTGTGATCAACAAAATATTTGAACCATTTCTGAGCCTCTCCATCCAAGGATTGGACGAAAAGCCTCAACACCACATCTAGGTGCTCTAAATTTACGTTCTCAACTGTGAACCGAGGCAGGAGCTTTAGATAATCTTGAGGCATGTCATTCAATACTTGAGGTAAAGCCAATGGAGCATATTTATTGAGGAGGAAGCTGGGTACAACCATGAGAGGGGGTGGAGTTAAATTTTGAGGATGAATTGGTTGTGGTGTAACAGGTGTGTGTTGAATAGAGGTTGCTATGTTGGTCTATAAAAAGATATGGAGTACTGGAACTTATTTAATTTCTTCATCCTTGGGAGAACGGTGCAAGGGAGGCAAAGAAATACCAGTGGATTTAGCTTCATTGTTTATGATTGAACTGGCTAAAGAAAAGGTTTCTGGAGAATACTCAAGTACACGGGTTGTGGTGCTAGGACCATAGATTTCATATTTATGAGATGAGGAAGGTGAAGCTTCTAGAGTAAATGAGGGAAGGTCAGCCTAACTGGGTTGCTTCTCCTTCCAGATTCTCCTAAATATAATCTTTTCAGGATCAGACACAGAAGAGGTTCTCTGCTGGGACATTATGATCTAGTATGAGGCCTTTTGTAAGCCAGGATTATAACTGACTTGAACTTTAATAACAGTGGAGTTTCCAAGGTGAGGGCTATGCAACTCTCAACCCTTCGTGCTTACCTGATTGAAGGGTGAAGATAATTTCGTATCCCAGGGAAATTTTTTTCTAATTCGTTCCCCGACAATAATGCAAAAAAGATGTTGTAGCTCCTAGAGACAACCTTGAGTTGAAAAAAACTAGTGCCTAGGAAATCTTAAAATCAGAGGTCAAATGTGGACAATTGTATAAATGCCTCTAACAAAATATGGAATAAGAGAACATTGGTTTTGGTGGTTCATGGATGGAGAATACCTTGGAGTTGATTCATGTGAATTTCCTATACTATGAGAGGGCTCAAGAGGTTGTGAGGCTTGATGGATTTTAAATGGGCCAAGTATAAAACAATGAGAATAATTTTTAAAATATGCAGAGACGTTGAGGAAGAGCGGAGAAGGAAACCACAAGAGACAGGCTTAAGAGATTTAAGAATATTTCCCCCGCGACCTCAGAGGATGCAGATATGAATGAGATATTGGCAACAACAGAGGTTCGTGGAGAGAAAATTAAGGAAGTTCAACAAGCTTAATACATGAGCGTTAACACCTAAACGTTATGCAAACACGAATTCATGAATAAAATTACAGACTACTAGCAACTATATTTCACGGGCCTTCAAAGTAGCATAGCATGAAAGATGATTATACATAAAAAAGAGATTACTAATAATAGAGGAAAATAGATACATACTACTCATCCCTCCATCCAGAATTCAAATAACAATGCTGTATAATATTAAGTTCAAACATCTCTCCCAAATATGTTTCTCATAACACAGGGAGCGTAATCATAAAAAACTACAAAAAAATTCTTCTAAAATTCTAGAACCCTTCTTTCATCTTAGAATTTCCTACATATAGAGTTCTCTCCGAGGGTCATATGGTACTAATAATTTATGATTGACTCATACCTATGAAATCAAAACATCCTACCTCACTTGTAGAGTGTACATTGGGAAATTACTTTTTGTACTGAGAGAATTAAAACAGGAATGCGGTGAAATTGAGATTTCACCAGCAAAATCATAAAAATTAAACCGAAAAAAGAAAGGAAATGGTCTCCCATTGAGGCCAATAATGGGAGCCTTCAAGATGGTATGGATAGGAGCAGTCGTAGGTGGACAAGCTGACTGTCATTTTACGATTCCATCTATTTCCAGAACACCTCCACTCCCTCAATATGATGATTTCCAATTAATCCCTTATGAAGAGGCCTGTCATACTGAGTGCACATGGTTCTTTTAGAGGAGATGTCCTGAGCAAACCACATAAACCACAACTTCATGTTCCACCTCAAAAGCCCATGTGGCGTTTTTGAATTGCAAAATTGGAACCATATTCCGGAGGGGGTCTCAAGTAGTAAGTGGTATTGGAGAGGGGGGGGGGGGTGAAAAATGAAACAAGGAGTGTCCGATGAGGAGGGAGTGATTGGAGATGGAGGAAAGGTGGAGGGTGGTGAGGAGAGTATTATGGTGGGGCCAAACCACGTCGCAATCAAAAATATTTACCATGAAGTCGTGGAGGTAAACTCTAAAATGTGCGATGTGTGAAGCGCGGGGAGAAGGTAAGTGATGTGGAGGAAGGTGGGACCCGACCACTGCATGCATATGGAAATTATTAACACTAAAAAACATAGGTAAAATTTAAAGGATGAAAAGTGAGAAGCGCAGGAAGGAGGTAAGAAACATGTCAGGGGAAAGTGGGGCTGATTGCATCGCAGATCGCAAATCTTAGCTTCTTGTTATAAGCGTCTGATAAGTGGGGGGCGGAGCTACTGTGGTGGGGCCAAATGTGACACCGCAAATTAAAATAAATATATTTCGGGTGCCTAAATGGTAAGTTGTAATGTTTGTGAAGTGCGATGGATGGAGGGGGAGAAAGGGGTGACGTGTTAGGGGGACTGGCCCACTTTAATCACAATCGGGGAGATAGGAAAAGAGGAGGAGAAATAATGATACAACGGTGAAAAAGGTATAGTAGAGAAATGAAGTGGAAAGGCAGAAAAGGTAGGTTTTTAGTGATTTTCAAGGGAAATGGAATGAAAGGAAGTGTGGCAGGTGGCTAGGTCCCATCTCCATCGTACATCACACTTCGGCATATTCAAATTTTACCCTTTGTGCCTATCTTGCAACACTTTCGATCTGCGATTGTGATTTTCATCTCCGCCATTTCCAGATGATCGGATCAACGATCCTCACTGATCCCTTACTGTTTTTCTATCTTAACTATTTCTCTGCTGCCTTTGTCTTTGCTAATGATAACTGCTTCATTGCCTCTGCCCTGTGATTTCCCTATAGGGACCACTTCTCCATGTTATGTGCGATCACAGGCCAAGAAGGTCCTTCCCTCATATCTGAGATATGGGCTTCTTACACAGCATTTTATCACTGTCCCTGCAATCCCCAACTCACACATTGGAGGGTCGTTTCTATGACCAATAAGCAGTGTCATGCTTTGAAAATACCATCCTTGCATCCCTTTTGATGAAAGTAACATTCTTCTTGTTGACATTTGCCTATGCAGAGCTGTGAAAATCCCTATTTTTGCCTTGGCGCGAGTAGCCCGTTACATCCTCGCGTCGACCAGGAAATTTAACACTTAGTGTTGGGAAAAATACTGAGAGGGGGGGGGGGGGGTGAATCAGTATTTAGGGCATACTCAAATCTTTTTACTTTTTCTTTCTCTAAAACCCATACGCTACTTCACTGAGCCCAACTCGCATATACACGCGAATATCCTTCATAAAACTCGCGTATACACAAAGATCTTATTATGCATTTATTTCTTTACTTAGATCTATGCATCATTCATTCATCAGATGATTAGTTAGTAGTAAGAATGTGCAGTAATAACAGAATAAACCATCACACATAAGAAACACACATGAACACCAGGATTTAAGGTGGAAACCCAAGTCGGGAGAAAACCACCGCTGTTGTTGTCTCAGCCTTCAATATTTTATTATAAAGAAAACATCTTACAACCATGTACTGGCACAGACTCATACCAGCATGCAGGCACCCACCTGCAGAAGGCTACAACCTTCTCTCGTTTACCAGCCTCTCCTGGAAGGGAGCTACAACCCCCTGCTCTTGTTTACCAACCTCTCCTGGAAGGGAGCTACACCCCCCTGCTCTCGTTTACCAGCTACCACTGGAAGGGAGCTACAACCCCCTCACTGAAGGCTTCAACCTTCAACACCTCTGCAGACCACGTTTCATCAATTTTCATACTGGATCCAACAGCTTCCATACAACATATCTTGTAGGCCACTTTTCATCAGATTTTCAGATTGGACCCACTCCACACATTCAAGCTCAAAATTCATCAAACTAAAACTTATAACCCCATCAATTCATTCATTGAATCATCAACCAATCAACCAAAAAATTGATCTTCAATTAACATAATCAACAACATATTCATCATTCAAACAACCCAGTTCTGTATGAATAGATCATTGACAGATATCAGTAAAACAGCAGAACAGATCAGATATTTCATACCACATACTTCAGTAAAACCCTAGATTCCATACGCGCTTTTACTTCACTAAACCTGCGTATGTACGCGCTTTCATATAGACCAAACTGTGTATACTTCAATGCATTCTTCAGAAAATCCTTTCTGCCCATACACGCTTTTCCTTAAGCAGACCCATGTATACACGTGCTTTTGTTGAAGCAAACCTGCGTATATATCTGTAACTTTTCAGGACTGTGCAGCTCTTCAGATTAGATAAACAACTTAGATTTCATCCCTTACTTCAGAAAGTATTTCGCCTCATCTCAGATCTAAACAATCCATAATCGGATCTAGAAAATACATATACATTTCAGATCTAGAGATCCCTCTTCATCATTTTCTTCATAGGTGCATCATAGATTCATATCTATCAATCAAGAACATAGTTCATCCATGCATATATTCCTTAGAGAGATTTATTCATTCACAACCCTTACTCATGCCCACTCTTGCACTATGGTTTTCTTCTCCTTAAATAGATTTGGCCTTTATCAATACCATGAGCCAAAACCACACAACTTCCGATGGTATTCCTGGATGGGATCAAATAGATAATCCAAAACTCAATACAATGGGTCAATACCATGGTAATGCCCCTAGGTATCATAGTTTTTAAAGCGCAAAAGGCATACGCGACTTTGAGCGTGCGTATCCGCGTGTATACGCAACTTCGCCTCATAAAAACTGCGTATATGCTAACCCTGAATGTATACGCGGGTTCCCTTCACAAAAGTAGAGTATATACACGGGTTTCCTTCACAAAAGTAGCGTATACATTGTGACATATTATATTTATCATTTTTAAAGCTTGCGTTGTTTTTTCTGCGAAATACATACAATGATACATGATGCATCATTATTACATCTTTAGCATAGGTTTCTTATCATAGGCAACTCATCAAGTAGGTTTCCATCAAGGACAACTTCATTAAGCAGATTCCATCAAAGTCAACACACTGTATGACTTGCCAACAATCTCCTCTTTAACTCATCAAGAAGGTTGTCATCAACTTTATCAAGTAGCTTGCCATCAAGGACAACACTCTGCATCATATTGCCATCATCAACTTTATTTCATCAAGTAGGTTACCATCAACTTTATCAAGTAGGTTGCCATCAAGGACAACATATGCCAACACTTAGCCCATGCCAGGTGGTTCTCTGTGCAAGTTAGATACCTGTACCAAGCTGTTTATGGAATGTTTTTTAAAAATAGAGGTGGAGGTTCCATTCCAACCACCTCGGGGATGAGTCATTGGGAGTGGTTGAACTGAAACAACCACAGAATCCTTCCTTTAGTTAGTAGTTTCCACCTCCCTTGGAACTCTCCTAAAGGATAGGACTCCCTCCCACTTTTTAAGGATCCCAACCTCCTCTCTTTCCTCTATATAAGAAACTATCTCCTTTAGTAGAAGCTAGCTGAACACATTATAGCAAAATAGCTGAATGATTGAATAGCTGAACTAGGAGAATTATACTATAGCTAAGCTGTTAGAGAATATAGAGTAAGAAAGGTTGTGTTGAGATAGCTCGAGTCGATGACTTCTGAGAGAGATTGAGTCTGAATTCCCTGACCAATAGTTGAGACGCGTTTCATCTGAACCCCGCTGGAGGAGATTGCGACGTCAAAGCATCGCTTGTACTCTTCCTTCTACTCATTAATATACATGACTACTGTTTGGTTCCACTATTGTGTTATGATGTTTATTTGATGCGATATGTTTAGCCCTCTTTGATTGGCTAATATTTGTGAGTGAAACTATTCTGTCATATTTTGTTCTTGTTCTTTGTCCTATGTGCAAGTATCTGAGCGTGAAAATGAAAAGATCGTGACTTTCCTAGGCAGGAGCGAGAGACCACTACTCTTTCCACAACATTAACAACGTTGGATTCGAGGTAGGTCAATCTACCATGTATTTTGTTCATTCATTAACTAGGAAGCAACACTTTAGCATGTCTTTTTGTTACTAGACCCACCCTAGGGCTAGAGGGGTTGTCTCTGTCTGCAGAGAGGATTTACCTTCATAACAAATTGGCGACTCCACTGGGGATCAGTGCGAGTTTGTCGTGTCATCCTGTTGGGTCAGTTTCGATTCTTGGTTTAGTTATTTATCTTTTTTTGGTTTGTTTGCTAAGTTTTAATTCTCTGTTGAGCTCCAGAGAGTCAAGGTTGACCTCTGCTCATTAGGTTAGGTTTTTTCATCTTTTTCCCATAGGTACCCACCTTGGTGCATTTTTTTTCTGGACAGTTGCGCCGATTGGTGCATGTTGCTCTTTTAGAACTCGTGCCAACCTCTATATGGCACAGATTACAGCCTTATAGTCACGCCAATCCCTGTAGGTTTTGGTTTGACCTCCCTAATTCATTTTTTGGTCATTTGTTCTTGCCTCTGGGTTATTTTTGAGTGTGTTTAAGCCTTTGCAGACTGTGTTGACTACTGTAGACTTTTTTCCCTCAATCGTTTTTCTGTTGTCTTGTTGGTGTCATTTAAGACCTTAGGGTTTCTAGGTGTTCTTGCACATCGAGCCTTCTGTTCAAGAACAAGTCTCTTTGATTGTTATCAGTCTCGTTTCGGGTTTTTAGACTGAGTTTTATTGATCCTTTGTTTTTCTGATTGAATGGTCTTTTCATTTTTCTATTAGTCCTTCTTCAAGACTTTGAGCTTCGATTACTTTGCTTGTTTGGGTCGTTGTGAGAACTCTCTTTCTTTATTGAAAGTTTTCTTCATTAGCTTGCATGTTTTTGTGTCCATTTCGCTTTGGTTGAGTCATTCAATTTCAAAACCTTACATTCGCAAAACTCAAAATAGTGTTTATTTTGTTTTCCATTGAATTAGTAAAATGTGTGCTTCATTTCATTGAAAATTAAAAAAGAAAAGATCAAAAAATATCTTTGCATTCTTTTGTTGCATCGAAAAGTGAAACGTTCCTTTACATAACTAGCATTTGTCAATCTAGGAAGGAAATTCGTTTTTGATTGATTGCATTAAGGGCATTAGAATTTTCTTCGCATGTTTTCTTTGTTTGCTTGTTTGAAATATTTCTATCCTTCTTATAATTAGCATTCATCGAGTTGAAATGGTGTTCATTTTCATATAGTTTTCATTTAGGAATTTGAGCTATACGTTCGATAGTGCCTAGAAATTTAAACATAATTCAAGATTAACTTTAAAATTTACTCAATGGACCTAAGGCAACATTGGAACCTAACGAAACATTTCTAGTGGTCTAGGCTAGAGAGGTGTTCCGACGTCTTAAAACCTAGCAGCTGTTGCTCACCTTTTTGCTTCAGACAATGCTAGTACGGACTTGTGCTCCTCGTACCATCGCGTATATAAAGGGATACCCCTCTAGGTTGCAATCCTTTATCCATAGGAAGCCGAGTCTGCTGCCTTGTAATAGTGATACACCGAACACAACATTCGGGGAGACTACCTACACGTATGTCAAGTCCTTGGTCATTTCTGTTTCATTTGATCACCAAGGTGCATATGGAAGTTCACGGAAACCTGGTACACCCTCTTACTTAGAATTCCTGAGAAGTCATTTCGATCTTTTTGTGACTCTTTAAAAAAGAGAAGATATCATCGAGCACTTGTAATTTCACGCTCGTTTCAAATTGAAAGTGACTAGAGTCATATTTTTCCTGTATCTCGACTCTTAAAACATGAAACAATTAATTTTGGTTTCAGTGTTATAAAATTAATCACCTACGATTACACGCCCATTAAAAGTTTGTTACTTAGTCTGATTGATTTCCTTGGTTCTTGATTTTTGGTACCTTCGATTGGTTATTTCTTTTCCTTCCTATTCTGATTTACAGTTAAATGGGCGGAACATCCAGTTTCGTCGTCCTCATTTCCTCCTAGTGGTAGTTCTTTTCTGAAAACTTCTTTCGAAACCCCTCAATCCACAAGGTCTGTCGAGTTCTCACGGCCTATTCTTCCGTCTATCGAACCCCTTTCTACTCGGTCTCCACTTGACGAACTAGTTGAATTAAATTTCCCTCCTTCAAGTGCTTGGTTTGGTTTTGGGGATGAAGGGGAATGTCCTCCTCTTACATCTGGACCACCTTTTTTTGCTGCTGCGGTACCTCCTAGTCCCCGTAGTATTTTCGAAGATATTGCGAAAGACTCAAATATGGATTCCTCCAGTTCTATTGGCAGCGAAGGAATGCCTATATCCACAGGATAATATCAACTCTTTCCTGAAGATCTTTCTCATGTCTCTGTCCAATATTCTTCACCTTCGGTGTCACTTTCGACTGGCTGTAGGTCTCTGAGTCAGATTATGTCTGGTGTTGCGTCCATTGCACAATCCAGCACAGTAACCCCCCCTCGGAGTTCGGTCCAATCTTCGTCAGTACCATTACCTTCGGCGTCAGATCCGTCGGTTATTGTTACATCTTTTCTAGTCCAACCTACAGTCTGTGTGGATTCTAGTTCAGTTTCCACTACCCCTGTGATTCCTAGCGGTTTCATTTTTGAAGAATATATGTTAGCTGTTCAACAGAGTTCTCAGGGTTCTCAACAGCCCCGGCCTCCTAGAGATCCTCGTTTTCATTACTATGATGCTAGTGATAATCCCATATATGTATATCCACACCATTATTATGAGCGTGGGAATCCAGTTTATATGCCTCCTGTAGATCCTTATTAGGCTATTTATGATTCTTATCAGTCTGTTACTCATTTGGGACCTACGTTGCTTGTGCAACCCTCTGGATTTTATGGACAACCTTCTTAGGGACAACCTTCAGCTCAACAGGGCCCTGCTTTTGGTCCATAATGACAACCATATGGTCCATAAGGCCAACATTTACAATGAAAACCTTTGGTCCAACATGGAAAACCCTTTGGTCTCTCGGGTCAACCTCTGGTTCAACCAGGATCATATTTTGGTCCTGGGGGGAAAATTTATCCACCAAAAGGACAACCTGTTGCACCTCAATCACAGCCACACGTGCAGTATGGCCCAAATGTTGTGCAACCAGGGTAATCCTATGGTCCTTCTCCGGGTCAACCTGGTCATCAGGGACATCCTAGACCGTCTCAACCATCAGGCCAACCTTTATCGCAAAGTCAACCTGGTGGCCCTCAACAACCAGTTCAACAGCCGGTTCAACCAATTCAGCAACCGTCGCAACCTACCTACTAGCAGATTTCTTCGTTTCCGCAGTCGGTTTTACCTGTTTATCCTGCTCAGCAGCCTGCTCAACCTGTTCCACAAGGTCAACCTGTGCAACCGCAGGGTGCTTATTACCCTCAAGTTTCCTATCAACCGATATATAATGCACTCGAAATTTCGTACCCTCAAAATCAACCAGTATATAGTGCACCTCAGATTCCATACCCTCAAAATCAACCCGTGTATTAGCAACCTCAAAGTCATGCTTACATTCAACAAAAAAATCCTTATGCTACTCAGCAAGGACCTCAGTGGTCTGCTTCGTCTCAATATCCTGGTCCTCAATCCCAGTATCAACCAAATTATCCTGTTTTTAATCCCTATGATCCGAATCCTTTGGGACATAATATATGGGGACAGAATCTCATTCAGACTGGGTGGAATGTACATACATGTTCTTATAAAATACCTCCAATGACTTTCAATACTCAGTTACCATTTATTGCTACGTTGGAATTAACCAATGTGTCGAAGTTGAAAAATGATCCTATTCTTCATAATCCATATTGGCCTCCGGTTCCGACCAAGATTCCTGGTGATTGTCCTAAATTTGAGTGTAAACCTGGTGAATATCCCCAAATGCATGTGATGACTTACCACTTGTGGTGTTCTTCTAATTCTTGGGTTGATGATTCTATTCATCTCCGTCTTTTCTAGCGAACTCTTACTGGTGCCGCTGTAAAGTGGTACATTGAGCTGTCTCGTGGAGTTTTCCAAGATTTCAATTCTTTGGCCATGGCATTCCTTACAAATTTTTAGTTACTAATCCGCTATGAGACTGGGATGCATCTCCTCACTTCATTGAAATAGGACTGAGCTACTCATATCTCAGATCATATTCATGGGTGGTGGCGTTGTCATCGCATGTTAAAATTTGAGATACCTGATCAACTTCTGACTCATTAGTTCACTACCTCCTTTTTAAATTATATTGCTAAAGACATTGCTATGGGGGCATGTGTAACTGAGGAACAAGCCATTGCTTACACCCAGAACCTTGATCTCATGTATTCTCAATCTGGTGCATTGTACGATACCTTGCCTGATGCTCGTCGACCTGGAACCTCTAAAATGCTAGCGAATCCATTCATTGATGGTATTATTGGTTCCGTATCACAGACTTCTCAGAATTCTCCTTCATCTAACTCTGGGAAGCAGAAGTCTACTTCTTCCAATAATGTAGCTTCTCAATCAACTTAGAATTTTGGCACACCCACATAAGTGAATGTTGGTTAGGCCAATCCTATAGATATCACTTCCAAAGGTAAGAATAAGGGTAAAGGTAAGGCTAAAATCGATATCCCGAAATAGGATTCTCCAAAACCTCGTTCTGCTGATAGTTCTCAATGTAAACCGAAGTATCCTTGTTTGATTTGTGATGATGAGCACTTCACCAAGGACTGTCCTCGACGATATGAAGTGAGTATATTTCTCAAAGGCACCCAAGGAGCTCCAGCCATTCTTAAAGAACCCTTCCCTCAGCAGAATCAGATGGTAGAGCACCCTCAGTCCTCTGCTCCATCTGGTTCGCAAGTGGTCATGATGAATGGTTCTGCACCCATTTCTATTGCTACCTGATAGAAAGATTATTCTGGTTCACGCCAGGCTGTGGGGAAAGAGATCATTGACGGTCCTCCTCCTCCTATTTCTGGCCCTCTTGAGATTGAATGGCCTAGCACTGAATCCGTTGTGTGACCACCTTCCAAAAGTGTGCTCTGTAAGTCTTCGTACAATCCTAATGCCTGTGCCACTCAGAATTACAGTATTGTTGAGGATTTGGCTCAGGCACGGTCTGCAATGTATGCGTTAGAAGTACTTCAGAGTTGTCCTTCGCAATGGAAGGCTTTGCTATCTATGATAGGTGGGATTGATCCTACCGATAATAGCTTGCTCACTTTTGATTTATAGAATTTCGTCCCGCGACTCCCATACCAATTTGAGCTCATCATTCAAGTTGGTATAAATGGTTTGAATATTCATTGGGACATCGTGGATGAGGGTGCATCCACTTGTGTTATGTCATCTAATTTTTGGAAATCCATTGGTTCTCCAGCTCTTACTTCATCACCCATTGCCCTTGAAGCATTTGATGGAAGAGAATCTAAACCTCTTGGTGTTCTCGCTAGTTTGCTGATCACGTTAGAAGGGAAGACAGTCAATGTTGAGGTCGAAGTCATTGATTAAAAAATCAATTATAATACCCTCATCAGACACAGTTGGACTCATGCCATGTTGTGTGTTCCGTCCACTCTCTTTCGTGTTTTGAAGTGCTTGCATGAAGGAAAGATTATTGTTGAAGATTGCAACAAGAAACAGTGAAGGAGGCATCCTGAAACATCTTTCCTGATCCTATTTGGAGAGTGATCACCTAAACTAAGTGGGGACCACACATGTGATTTTTGTCGAAAAGTCTATTTTTAGACATATGGAGCATGGTCTAGGAGTTGTGGGATGCTATTCTTGGATGATTGGTCAAGTTGGTAAAAATAGATGGACATCTATTTTTAGACATACAGGTCGAAGTCTATTTTTAGACTGCCTGTCTAAAAATAGAACAATCAAATATTATTAGCCCTTAATAATATTTGGACTATAAACATTATCTTATTCTCTTGGAGCACTTCAGTTCGAGCTACAGATGTGGCACATGCAGCTGGTAGAAGGAAATTCGAATTTCCTATGGGTTAGTTGAGCTATTGCATGTTTGACTTCAGTTAGAACTCATGTGGCAGAGTTTGGTGGAGTTGATGAGACAGTTGGTGGAGTTGTGTTCGGTTTAACTTAGTTGAACTAGTTGTATTTAGTTTAACTGGATAATACACTAGAGATGAGTCGTGTGAATTAATTATTATTTAATTCACTAATTATTAACTCATTATTCAACTAAAAGAACACATCAGTTAACTCAGTGCGTTACAGTTCAGTGAAGACCAGTGGAAGAGGTAGGAGAAAGGGTGGAGTCTACTATCAGTTGTGACTATAGTGTGCATGAGATTTGCACAATCATTGGAGGATATTGCCAATGAGGATTGCGCAGTTAAAGCCAAGGGAATTCAAATTCATTCCAATCCATTCTCTCATCTTGGATTGCGCAGTAGAGGCAGGCAAACAGTGGAGGAGTTTTGAACCCGTGACTTGTTCAAAACTGAGCTAGTTTATGTGTAACTTTTGGAGATAGTACTGAGTACTTGTGAGGAGTATTGTACTGAGATTGTTACATGATTCTTCTTCATTATAATATACAGACAGTAGGGGGTTTTCAGCTATAAGCTTTCCCCGGTATACATATTGTGTTATATGTGTTGAATTTCTATGTGCGCATGTGAATGTTTTCAATACCGCTTGTTGTTTTTATTTCCGCATGTGATGATTAATGCGTAGAAGAGATTATGTGTTATGTATGAAGCTAAAATAGTATGTGACCAGGATAATCTTGGTGAATAATTCAACAAATTATTCAAATTTCTACATGGTATCAGAGCAGAATTGATCATCGGATCTATTACAGTGATTACAACTATTTCGGTAGACAGAGTCTGTAACGGGCCAGGTAGCCTCTGTATCCATCCTTTCTCTGAAAGGTGATATATCTAGTAAATGCCCCTACAGTCGATCTCTGTGCTAGAAATAATTTTTTCTCAAGTTTAGATCGGAAGCGGTTGAGTTTTGAGCTGGTGGAATTCGATTTATTCCAAAGCAAGAGCGACCAGAGGAAGTTGGTTCTCAAGGATAAACTCAGGAAAATAAAGATGGAGAAGAATGACACTATTCCAGTATACTTGAAAAAGTTTGTCCACTGCAGGGATGAGCTTGGGAGTATAGGAGTTATTGTGGATGAAGAAGGACAAGTCAAGAAGGTATGGATTCGAGCAAGGAATATCTACAGACTTGAAGTAGATGGGATGTCTGCGGAGCTTCCTACTGTTGGGAAGCGGGAGAAAGACATGCAACTGATGCTTGAGAGGGAGCAAGTTTTGCATGCAGGTGAAAGTGAACCTCGGGGTGTGGAGCAGCCACAAGAGGATCATGGAGTGGGAGAAACCACTCATGCAGAGAAATTTTGTGCCAGATGGGCAGAGGGAGTGCATGCAGCTATACCACCAGGTGAGAGGTGGGGCGACATGCATGATTAATCCCAAGAGGAGATTTCTGGGCAGGATTCATGAGATGGTGTGGATCTCATGAGTTGAACCTGGCTACGAGGTGCCCACAACGCAGTAGTAGCAGATTAGTTGGATTGATGCAGGCAGATCAAAGTGACAGTGTCGGATACTGGAGTGCAGATCAGAGTTGACAGCAAGTGCAGAGTGCATGGGTGCAAGAGTTCAACAGCGCCGTGGTTCCTGATGACATGTGCAGTTGGTACCAGCAGAAGTCGAAGACTTTGATGATAGATGCATCATACTGATTGAGTTGTTTGGAGCCTATTCAGTTTTGAAGATGTTGCATGCAAAGGGTGCATGGCGCATGCATGGAGTTGCATGGTGCATGCATGAGTTTTCATGGCGCATGCAAAGGGTGCATGGCGAATGCATGGAGTTGCATGTCGCATGCATGGAGTTGCATGGCGCTTGTGAAGGTTGCAGGGCGAATGCATGGAGTTGCATGTCGCATGCAAAGACAGTCCTTTCTTGTTGAGATGGAGTGTTGAAAATGGCAACAAGAAACAGTGAAGGAGGCCTCCTGAAACATCTTTCCCGATCCTAGTTGGAAAGTGATCACCTAAACTAGGTGGGGACCACACATGTGATTTTTGTCGAAAGTCTATTTTTAGACTATGTCTATTTTTAGACATATGGAGCATGGTCTAGGAGTTGCGGGATGATATTCTTGGATGATTGGTCAAGTTGGTAAAAATAGATGGACATCTATTTTTAGACATACAGGTCGAAGTCTATTTTTAGACTACCTGTCCAAAAAATAGAACAGTCAAATATTATTAGCCCTTAATAATATTTGGACTATAAACTTTATCTTATCCTCTTGGAGCACTTCAGTTCGAGCTACAGATGTGGCACATGCAGCTGACAGAAGGAAATTCGAATTTCCTATGGGTTAGTTGAGCTATTGCATGGTTGACTTCAGTTAGAACTCATGTGGCAAAGTTTGGTGGAGTTGATGAGACAGTTGGTGGAGTTGTGTTCGATTTAACTTAGTTGAACTAGTTGTATTTAGTTTAACTGGCTAATACACTAGAGATGAGTGGTGTGAATTAATTATTAATTAATTCACTAATTATTAACTCATTATTCAACTAAAGAATACATCAGTTAACAACAGTGCATGGACAGTTCAGTGGAGACCAATGTTAGAGGTGGGAGAAAGGGTGGAGTCTACTATCAGTTGTGACTATAGTGTGCATGAGATTTGCACAATCATTGGAGGAGATTTCCAATGAGGATTGCGCAGTTAAAGCCAAGGGAATTCGAATTCATTCAATTCATTCTCTCATCTTGGATTGCGCAGTAGAGGCAGGCAAACAGTGGAGGAGTTTTGAACCCGTGACTTGTTCAAAACTGAGCTAGTTTGTGTGTAACTTTTGGAAACAGTACTGAGTACTTGTGAGGATTATTGTACTGAGATTGTTACATGATTCTTCTTCATTATAATGTACAGACAGTAGGGGTTTTTTATCTGTAAGCTTTCCCCGGTATACATACTGTGTTATATGTGTTGAATTTCTATGTGCGCATGTGAATGTTTTCAATACCGCTTGTTGTTTTTATTTCCGCATGTGATGATTAATGCGTAGAAGAGATTATGTGTTATGTATGAAGCTCAAATAGTATGTGACCAGGATAATCTCGGTGAATAATTCAGAAAATTATTCAAATTTCTAAAATTATTATTGTTGAAAAATTGTCTTTTTTCACTTATTCTTCTGAGAAAAATGCTCCGTACGTGGACAAGATTTCTACTCCTTACGAGAGTGTAGGGCCAAGCCTTTTCAAGAATCCTGCCCTCATTGGTGTTTTCCCTCTTCCACACCTACTTTTGAGGTCAACATGATTTCTCGAACCGATGACCCATGGGTTATCCCTTTTCCTAATCAGATTGGTTCGTTTGGCGATTTGATGCCTTTGAGTCCGATTGAAATTGATTATTGTGAACTCATTGTTGCATCAGATACTTCATCCTGTGATTTTGCTCCTTCGAGCGTAACTCTTGACTTCTATTCTCAATCCCCTTGGCTTGGTGATTTTGATTCATTGGATCCTTTGAAAGATGTGTTTCCTTCTGATAAAGCTTTCGTGGAAACCCTGTCTCTCGGCGATCTGCCGTGGGATGATGATCATCATCGTTCCTCGTTTCTACCAAGCCTCGGGACCATGTCTACCTGTCTTGAGTGTTTTGCCTCTCAGGTTCCTTCTCCTCTGCTTCAAACACCTGCTTATGTCCATGCGGTTTTTTTGGAAGGTAACTTGATTAACATCACTCAGATGATGCCTATCGACATTTCCATTAAACCAGGAATCGTCGAGAACATCCATATTGGGGTCACTTGTTCTTCAGACGAAGTGCAAGTATATACTAGAATTTTTCGTGAATTTCGTGATGTATTTGCATGGTCCTACGAAGAAATACCCAACATTGATCCTAGCATCATGGTCCATGAGATTCCTACTTACCCTAGTTCGAAACCTGTTCGTTAGCGTCTTCATCCGGTGCATCCTAGGAAAGTTGCTGCCATTGAGGCCGAAGTGGAAAAGATTCTCAAATCTAGTTTCATTTAACCGATTCCCTTGATAGAATGGGTTTCTAATATTGTTCCTATAGACAAGAAACATGGCACTATTCATGTCTGTGTTGAATATCTTGATATCAATCGAGCTTGTCCTAAGGATAATTATCCTACTCCTTTCATCGATAAAATCATTGCCGACTGTGCCAGGAGTGAGATTTTTTCCCTTATGGACGATTTTTCAGGTTATAATCAGATCAACATTCTCCCGATTGATCAACACAAAACTGCTTTCATCTGTCCTTGGGGTACCTTTGCATATAAGAAGCTTCCCTTTGGTTTGCATAATGCTAGAGCCACATTTCATCGTGCGATGTCTTATGCCTTTCATGATATTCGTCACATCATTCAACCTTATCTGGATGACCTTCCCGCTCATTCAGCTAAGCGTAGAGACCATCCTGACCATCTTCGTCAAATTTTTCTTCATTGTAGGCACTATAACATTCAGATTAATCCACACAAGTGTGTCTTCTACATTTATTGCCGTAGACTCTTGGGGTTTATCATTTCCAAAGACGGAATTTTCCTGGATCCTCTCAAGGTTGAGGCTGTTATCAATCTCCCCTCTCCTTACTCATTACATTAGTTGCAGAGTTTACAAGGGAAAGGTAATTTTCTTCGCCGTTTTATACCTAACTATGCCGAAGTAGCTAAAGGATTCACATGATTGTTAAAGCAGGGCGTTTCTTTTTATTGGGATGAGATTGCTCAAAAATATTTAGATGCGTTGAAAACATTGCTGGTCAATGCTCCTCTCCTGCGCCCTCTAGATTATCATCGTGATTTTTCCCTTTATTTGGCTACTGCTTTCAACACGATTTCCATGGTTTTGGTACAAGATGATGATGACGGTCATGAGCATGTTATTTATTGCTTTTCTGGTAACCTTCTCGACCCTAAAACACGTTATGCCCAAGTCAAGAAGTTAGCGTTGGCCGCTATTCAATATTTTCAACTTTTTCGTCATTATATTATTTTGTGTACAGTGATGGTGATTTCTGAATGCAACCCCATGACCTACATATTGTCTCGAAAATTGCTTGGGGGAAAATACTGAAAGTGGAATGTCATCCTCCAAGAGTTTGATTTGGAATTTACTGCTGCCAAATCTAGGAAAACATTGGTCTTTGCTGATCTACTTTGTTCTCTCCCTTCCGACTCCGCTTGTTCCCATTCTGAGGATTTCATCTCAGACAATTCGCTTTTCTTGATTAGCACCCTCGATCCTTGGTACGGTGATATCATCTTCTATCTCCAAACTTCATCTTTTATATCTGAGTTGACGAAGGATGCCCGCCGACGCATCCGCCATCAGTTGCAACCTTATCGTATAGTTGGAGATACTCTCTATCGTATTGGATTTGATTCCATAATCTGGCGATGTTTGACTTGCGATGAAGCTGAGAAAGCTATGAATGATTGTCACAGTGGTGGTCACATGTCTGGTTATGCTGATTATTCGTGCTGATTATTTTTGGCCTTCTATTTTCAAAGACTGTATTGTTGTAGTTCGTAAATGCCATGATTGCCAAATTTATCAACGCAAGATGTGTGCGCCACCCATTCCTCTTCATCCTGTCATTACCGTTGGTCCCTTTGCGAAGTGGGGCATCAATTTTATGATGTGTAACCCTCACTCGGCTGTGGGGCATGCTTATATTATCGTAGCCATGGACTACTTCACCAAATGGGCCAAAGAAATGCCTACACTTGCCGCCGATGATAAGAAAGCTGCTCAGTTCATATTCAATCACATTATTGCTAGGTTTGGTGTCCCTCAAGCCATCGTTACTGATCATGGTTCCCATTTTCGACATTATATGGTGGAGGAGTTGACTTCTAATTTGGGTCTGCGTCACGACAACTCAACACCATACTACCCTCCAACCAATGGCCAGGTTGAAGCTGTGAACAAAGTTCTTGTC
Source organism: Pinus albicaulis (assembly GCA_034641835.2). NCBI lineage: Eukaryota > Viridiplantae > Streptophyta > Pinopsida > Pinales > Pinaceae > Pinus > Pinus albicaulis. Next base: position 1,186,809,321 of record CM076575.1, read on the forward strand.
ATGATGCTTCAAGGTACGATTGGGATCCACAAATCAAATTGGCATCTCATGTTATTTTCAGCTCTTTGGGCATACCGAACCTCAGTGAAGAACGCAACCGGGTTCAATACTTTCAAGTTGGTTTATGGCCTGGAAGCTACTCTCCCGATTGAATGTGAAATACCTTCACTTAAGTTGGCTGTTGAATTACTGCCGAGTAATTCACGAGAAGAAGAGCGTCTCCTTTATTTAGAAAGGCTAGATGAAACCTGCCTCTTTGCTGCTCTCGTTATCGAAGCACATAAAAAGAGGGTCAAAGCTCATTTTGATCAATCAGTTTCCCCTCGTTCTTTCATTGAAGGAGATCTCGTCCTCCCATATGACCAAGCTCGTGATAAGATGGGGGCAAGAAAATTCCAACCTATGTGGCATGGGCCCCACATCGTTAAACGTGTGTTGCAGAATGGGGCCTATGAGCTAATGACTACGAAGGTCATCCTCTTGAACAACCCATAAATGGGTTGTATCTCAAAAAATATTATGCATGAGTCATTCATGCATAATAGGTGTACATAGGTGTTGTTTTCATTTTTTTACATGTTTTCTATTTTGGTGTGCTTTTTGAGTGTTTTCCTGCTTATTGGGTCTTGCTTATTGTGCAGATGTCTATTACCCCTTATGTCGGTTTCACGGATGGTGCTTCCTGCAGTACTAGGAATTTGTCTTCGGCAGCCTGGGTAATTTATGATCCTGCTGGTGAGTTGATATATCTGAAAGGTATTTATCTAGGATGAACTTCAAACAATGTCACTGAATATAGCGTTGTCATTGAGCTATTAACTGAGGCAATCAACCTCGGCATACACACATTGCCTGTAAATCTAGATTCAAAGCTTGTTTTTATGCAACTCAATAATCATTATTCAGTTAGAAATCCGCACATTCTAAGATTGTATTTACGTATTCGTTTGTTGGAAAGATATTTTGATTTTATTACCTATCGATATATTCCTAGACGAATGAACACATTAACTGATATAGTGGCTAACATTGTATTAGATAGACATTTGAATAATATGTAAAAGCATCATCATATGTAAAAGATCCAACCATTTGCATCATAACTTTAAAAAATATATGTGTGTTTTTGTTACATTCGAAGACATCGTGTCTCTCAAATATGCAGATAAAATAAAACCTAGGTGTCTAATCAGCATGGTGCTCATGATAACATGTCACGACCCATACTAGCCGCCTCAAAAAGCAGTGAATTCAGCTGGGCACCCCTACGGTATGTCTTTGGTAGGTGCGAGGAACATCATCAAAACATGCATAATTTGGGACTCCTTATGTGATCCCCTCTAGGTTGCGCACTATCTCGTCTTCCTCACCGCCCTCGCCTTGGGGGATCGAAATCGCGAGGGATTCACCTCGCTATCGATGACATACTAGCAGGTCTCTCTGGGCCAACATCTGCAATTACATGAATTTAATGTTAGAACATGCATAAATAAATAAAAAATCATAATACTCATAAAACTTAAAAATGAGTCTCACCCAAATATTCATCCCAATCTTCTCCCTCCGGGAGTGGGCGGTCTGGATCATCAGTGAAGTCTGTACCAGAGTAGGGCCAGTCCTCCATGACAATCAGCTATCGACAGAGCCAATCAAATAATTCCAGTCTCCAGGACATCTGTTGGCTACCCCCTGCCCTTGGCATCATAGTTTCCCATCAAGCCATCTATGGTTCTCTCGCTGGTGGTGTCAGGACTATAACCTCCTGTCGCTGAAAAATGGGTAGTCGTTCCAAGAAGAAAGATACCAGAATATATCCATAACCAAATTGTTTCAGTTTGGTCTTCTTGCATTTGGTTAGTTGGCACTTCATGTTTATGGTCATGACCTCTGCCCAGTTTTAGATGGTCGGTGCCATGCAGTCTACAACAAGAAGCAACCGTGTCTTTGTTGCTTCGTGCAGTGCTTGTGATCTCGCAGCCCATGTGATGGTATGCAATACCACACGTAGTGTCAAATCTGGGATATTTTGTATATTAGGATATTCTGACACATAAGAAATAGTTAAGAATAACTTAGTCTAGTGTAGAGTTAGGTAAAGTGTGTTTATTTACCATGTACATTTGTAACTTATAATCCGACGGTCACGATTTGTAGTGATCCGATGGTTATCTCTCACCTCGGTATTAACGACACTTGATCTGTGGCTTAACACCCGATTGGTACATGATCTCTATTTAAAGAGCATGGAGGGTCATTTTTCCGATAACCGTTTATGAGAGAAACATATGTAATTGTTCTTTTATATTAATAAATTCCCTGAAGTGGCCGCATTGGCTCAAGGCATGGACTGTTTCCCTCTTTGAGGGTTTTAACCACATGATTATACTGGTGTACTGATTTGTGATCTATTTTTGAGTGGTGACCTTTGGTTCTTGATCTATGGAACTTACCCGGTAAATTCCTACATAGTATCAGAGCTATTTTGAGGGCCGTGTCCGTTGTTGATCAAAATATGAAGCCAGTTTGACTACATGCGAATTCCTTTTTGTAGATATACTATTTCTGAACATTTTTGGGCTTGGAGAACTGCTTGGTTGTGTCTGGAGCATCTGTTATAGTGAGGGATGTCTTTCGTTTCATGCGAAAAGGTTTCCGACTGCCCAAGTTATGTCAATTTAGATCTGGAGGTATAAAGCATCTATTTTGCAGTTATATTTGTTAATAGTTTTGCTTATTTCGGTTTTTTTCCTGTATTAAGGTTTTATTTATTTGCCGGATCTATACCCTCTTCTCTGTGTATGCTTTTTGCTATGCGCTCCGTGCGATCTCGACAAATAAGAAACAAGAAAAAGGGATTTTTTTTCTACGTATGCTCTTTCCCCACGTCTTTATGCGATCTCGGGAAATCAGAAATAGTAAAAAAGTGATAGTTGCCGGAAAGGCTAACCGAGAATTTAACATTCTGCCGTAAGGATTTGCAGTTCGTTTCTTTTGCTCGTTTTTTGTGCAGGAAAAGGCACTCACACCTCCAATAATAATAATAATAATAATAATAATAATAATAATAATAATAATAATAATAATAATAATAATAATAATAATAATAATAATAATAATAATAATAATAATAATAATAATAATAATAATAATCCCCCCTTCCTCCTTTCTAAAATAACATAATCCTTTTACTATCTCACTTGGTGAGGGGTTAGTTTATGAGAATAGAGGTCTTGGGTTCAAGTCTCCTTCTCAAGCTTCTTTTGTAAAAAGTTTTTGTTCAAAGGGGCGGATTTTTTTTTTAAAAGAGCCGTACTTCATGCCGTTCCCGTAACTATTTGGCATCTACAACTCAATTTTTTTTCAAAAGGCATAACTTCTTCATCTGGAAGCCTTTTTTTTGAAACGACCTAATTTTTGGAGATCTTTCCATTGGAGTAGTTAGTTTCAGCTTTTCTCAGCTTCAGTTTAAAAAAAAAATAAAAATGGAAAGTGCATGCCCGGTTATTCTTAACAGCACCAATTATTTCCAATGGCTACCTCACATGGTGGATATACTTAGAAGTAAAGGGCTTTATAGAATAGCCACAAGGCTAGAAACTAAACCTTCTGATGATGATAAAGTTGCTAAATGGGAAAATAAACAAGATCAAGCACGAGGGTTGATAAGAATGTCCATTTCTCAAGATCTTCGATTTCATATCCTTGACATTGACACCCCTCATGAAGCCCTTGACAAGCTAAATACTGTTTTTGGCATTCAAAATCAAATCAGGGCCCATCAGCTTGAAAATGAGTTGCTTACTTTGGACCCCAATAATTTCTCCTCTATTGAAGATTTTTTTTTCCAAATTCAAGACCCTCAGAGTTCTTTTAGAAGGTTGTAAGGTCAAAAAGGAAGATGGTAGCCTCATCTATTGCATTATTACTAAGCTTGGCCCTGCATACTCTGTATTTGTTTCTGCCTTCAATTCCATTAGAGAAGCCATCATTTCTTCAGGAACCACCTACAAGAATCCCTCTTTTGATGCCTTTTGTGATTCTTTGATAAGAGAACAAGAATTTTTTTTACACCTTGGTCTTATCACTGCTGGAAACACTTCTAATAAAGCCTTAGCAACCCAACATCAATCATATCAAAATAATCCCAAGAAGAAGTATCCTAAAAATTATGGTCCGAAACCAAACAAAGGTCCTAAGCAATTCCAGCCACAAACTGAAAAAGAAACTCACCAAAATGATAAGGCATATAAAAACAAAGGAAAGAAGGCAGATAGACATTGTAACTTTTGCAATCGTGATGGCCATTTAGAGTCCAAATGTTTTAAGAATATGGAAGCCTTAGAAGCATCAATGAAGAAGCACAACATCAATTTGGAGCACTCTTCACCTTCATCTTCAGGCATGGAACTTTTTTCTTGTGGTTTTCAAGCATCAAGATCTGGTTATGCATTAAATGTATATTCTTCTTCTCCTTCTTATTAGTGGCTCATTGATTCTGGAGCTTCTTACCACATGGCTAAAAATAAATCCATGTTTTCTTCTTTAAATGATTGTAACACCAAACATATTTATGTTGGTGATGATAGATCTCTTAGTGTTGTAGGATCTGGAACCATTCATCTAGATAATGGTCAGTTTAATGATGTACTATGTGTTCGTACCTTGTCATGCAACCTTCTATCTATTTATCAGATAACTCATTCAGGTGAATGGAAAATAGTAGAATTCTCACCTCATGATGTTGTAATCAAGGACCTCAAAGATCCTAAACATATTTTAGCTATTGGCATTGCTGATGATTCCACAAGGTTGTATAAGTTTGACAACTTTGGGTCATCATCTCTTCCCTCTGTTTTTGTTGCTCATAATGATGATGTGAGCAAACTTTGGCATGAGAGATTTGGTCACTTAAAATATCTCTCTCTTCAAACTTTGTGTAGGGAAAATATGATGACGAGCCTTCCTATGGTATCTTTCCGGGATGGTGTTTCCTCCGGATGTGTACTCGGAAAACATCATTGGGATAGTTTTGACAAACATGCCTCTTGGCACGCTTAAGCCCCTTTGTAGCTTGTGCACAATGATTTATGTGGTCCACTTCATGTTGTTTCTTTCTTTGGTTGCAAGTACTTCTTAACCTTCATTGATGATTTTTCCAGATGCACTTGGGTATATTTGTTAAAACTACAGAGTGAAGTTTTTAACATGTTCTTGGCCTTTAAGGCCTTTGTTGAGAAACAATCTAGACATCAAATTCTTAAGTTAAGATCAAACAATGGCGGAGAATATGTTAACGAAAAATTTATGAACTTCTGCACTGAGCATGGCATTGAATTGCAAAATACTGTTCCATATACTCCACAACAAAATGGTGTAGTTGAAAGGAAGAATCGTACCTTAAAAGAAATGGCTAATTGTATGCTTCAATCTAAAGGACTTGGTCTCAATTTTTGGGTAGAAGCCATTAACTGTGAAAATTACATAGTAAATCGCACTCCTACGAAGGTTTTAAATAATATAACTCCAGAAGAAGCTTGGATCTCAATCAAACCAGATGTAAGTCACTTTCGTGTTTTTGGAAGTGATGCTTGGGCCCATATTCCAGATGCGAAACATAAAGCCTTAGAACCAAAGAGTGAAAAATGTATTTTTGTTGGATATTCTGAAGATGTCAAAGGATATAGACTTCTTCAACCCAAATCCAAAAATATAATCATTAGAAGAGATGTAAAGTTTGATGAAAATATATCGGCCTACGAGCCTAGTTCGGCGGGTGTGCCACCTTTGGCCTGCGCGCCTGATTCGGCATATGTGCTACCTCTCTCTCTCTCTTCTATTTTTAATAGCATTCCTTCTAGTTCAGATGATGACAGTGAGGATGAAAATCCTCCTCCAGCTCGTGAAATTGTTCCTTATACTCCATCGCTTCCAAGATGGGTCCGCTCTACTCGGGATGCAGTAGGTTCTCTTGTAGGTGACCCTAACGATCGATGATGTACACTTTCTCAGTTCGAAAGAGCCTCTTCCTTATTGTCTCAAGTTCCAAAAAAACTTGATCTAGAAACCTTTGAAGAAGCCTCCGGTCATCCAGATTGGGATGATGCTATGAATGAAGAGTATCATTCCTTATTGGAAAAAAATACTTGGGATCTTGTTCCTCTTCCAAAAGGAAGAAAATTTGTCAGCTGCAGATGGGTTTACAAAACAAAGTTTGGACCAGATGGAAAAGTGGATAGACATAAAGCTCATCTTGTCGCTAAAGGTTTTTCACAAGTTGAAGGCATTGAATATACTGAAACCTTATCCCATGTTGCCAAAATGAATTCTATCCGCCTTGTTATTTCCCTTGCTACCTCCTTTAAATGGGAAGTCCATCAGATGGATGTTAAATCTGCCTTCTAACATGGAGATTTGTATGAAGAAATCTACATGGAACAACCCCCTGGATTTATCCAAAAAAGACTCCAGCCTTGTTTTTCGCCTTAGGAAGTCTCTCTATGGTCGCGAACAAGCTCCTCGGACTTGGTATGCCAAAATGGATAGATTTCTCTTAGATAATGGCTTTTCTAGGTGTCATTCTGACAACATTGTCTACACCAAGAAGGCGGGTAATTCCTTCACCATCCTTGTTATTTATGTTGATGATATTATCCTTACTGGTAATGATCTAAACCATATAAACCATGTGAAGTCTAGCCTCAAAAATAAGTTTGAAATGACAAACTTAGGACACTTGCATTATTTCCTTGGTCTTCAAGTCTTGCAATCCAAGGAAGGCATTACCCTCTCTCAGTCCAAGTATGCCTGTGATATTCTACACCACTTTCACATGGAATATTGTAAGCCTGCCCCTTCTCCCTTTCAGTCTGGAGTCAAGCTTTCAGTCAACTATACTATCCCTGAAGTTGATGCTACCTTATACCATCAACTTGTTGGTAAACTTTTGTATCTAACCCATACCCGTCCTGACCTTTCCTTTTTCGTTGGTCTTATCGTTCGGTTTATACACCAAACTCATGAAAGTCATTGGAAAGCAGCTAAAATAGTACTTCGATATATTTGAGGTATAGTTCAGTTCGGGATTCATTACAATATAGAAGCATCTCCCTTGTTGATTGGTTTCACTGATTCTGATTGGGTTGGTGACCCTGATGATCGGAAGTCCACTGCAGGATATGTATTCACTCTTGGTTCAAGACCTATTACTTGGTCTTGTAAGAAAAAAAGTGCCATCTCCCTTTCTTCAGCAAAATAAGAGTATCGTGGTGTAGTTGAAGCCAACAAGGAAGCCATGTGGCTTCGTCAGATCCTGTCTGAATTTGGTCTTCATCAACAACATCCAACTACACTTTGGTGTGATAATCAGAGTGCCATTCAGCTATGTAAATATCCAATTCAACATCAGCATATGAAACAGATTGAACTTCAAATACAGTTCATCAGAAAGCTCATTCATGATTGTGTTCTTGAAGTGTAGTATTGTCCGACCAATGATCAAGTAGCCGATATCTTTACGAAGGCTCTCATAGAAGCGAAGTTTTCCAAACTTCGATCCATGCTTGGAGTTCAGGAAAGTTGTCATTAAGGGGGGATAGGCTCTAATGCCTCCTTCCTTCTCCTATTGTGTCACTTTTGTAAATCCTTCAATCCTATCCCAATTTGTTCTTAAGGGGGGATGTTAGGATATTTCGACACATAGGAAATAGGCTCCTTTTGTGTCACCTTTTTAAATCCTTCAATCCTATCCCAAGTTGTTCTTAAGGGGGGATGTTAGGATATTCCGACACATAGGAAATAGTTAAGAATAACTTATTCTAGTGTAGAGTTAGGTAAAGTGTGTTTCTTTACCATGTACATTTGTAACTTATAATCCGATGGTCACGATTTGTAGTGATCCGACGGTTATCTCTCACCTCGGTATTAACGACACTTGATCCATGGCTTAACACTTGATTGGTTCATTATCTATATTTAAAGAGCATGGAGGGTTATTTGTCCAGTAATCGTTTATGGGAGAAACATATGTAACTTTTCTTTTATATTAAGAAATTCCCTGAAGTGGCCGCGTTGGCTCAGGGCATGGAATGTTTCCCTCTTTGAGGGTTTTAACCACGTGATTATACTGGTGTACTGATTTGTGATCTATTTGTGAGCGGTGACCTTTGGTTCTTGATCTATGGTACTTACCCTATAAATTCCTACATTGTATACCAACTTTCCCACTACCTCATCCCTTCCGTGCTCCTTGACATACCCTGTCTATCACCATGGTCATGTTTTCCATGCAGGGCCGGGTGCCAGTTAGGATTGGTGCTACACCCCTCTACGATAATCCTATGATGAAATACACGTTAGAGACATCAAACTCAAGTTCTTGATCCCGTAGGATGAACTTCTCTTAATTTTCGTCCCATATATTGATCAGATACTGTAGCAATTCTGGTTGGGCTCAGAGACATGGTGTTAGGAAGAATTTTTTCAGACCACAGTTTTTGAGAGCTTCCATGACTCCCTCATTTTCCATGGCTAGCTCATCTTCTTCACTATGTTCCCGTTTTTTCCATTCAATGACCATTTTTCCTCTTTTTACCTGCAAACACACACACTTGAGTGATATTAGTCGATTTTGAACCTTAAAACTGTAAACAATTGGGGTATTTGATGAGTATTTTTAGCTAAAAATGGTTTGCGCCGTTGGCACGACTATTTCCAAGGCGCGCCCTAGTGTTAAAAATCAGGTGGTTGGCGCGACTCTGTGCCCGAAGCCCGCACCAACCACGAAGTCCTATTTTTTACATTTCCTCCCCCAAAATTTGAAATTGACAATTGCAGGAAGCAAGAAATGACTTAAAATGACAAGAGGGATCTCAGCTCTTACCTAGAGTTGACGGATTTGCGATTGATCTGCTGGATTGGCCGCTATTGTCGCCAGAAAATTTCACAGTAAAATTAGTAAGTATTGCTCCACAAGAGGTAAAAAGTGAAAAGTAATTATTTTTACCATTTTTGGCATTTTATAACTTTTTCACAACCCTAATTAGGTTTTAAGGCATGTTTTTCGATTATTTTATTATATTATTTTCGAGAAATGGGTTTTACACATGTCTCTTGTGCTGCAATAGGTTTTTCATGCGACAATGATGAAATAAGTATTTACGTTTTATACTTTTTCAGACTCGGTAAAAACACGAAAAAGTCACTACTGGAGTCATCTTTCAGCTCTTTTCTGACTCTCTAAAATTGAAAAGGTCGCCGAAATTCTTGTCATTTTGAACTCGTTAAATGGCTGCGAAACGATATCTACCCAGTATATGTTTAACCATTTTTCGGGCTGGGATGGATTATTTACGAAAAAGGAATACCTTAGCTTATCACAACTAAGAGGTTCTCTCAGACACAGTTTTCTACCTTTTCGGATCTGTGAGACTACCTACGAAAAGGGACTGCTGGAGTTTTCTTTTCTACCTTCTTTTCAAACTCTCTAAACATGAAAATATACCGAGTTCTTCCTTTGTCAGGCTCGTTAAACCATGATGACATCGGACTTCGTCACCATGACGTTATTTCGAGTTCCTCCTTCCTAGGGCTCATAAAATGTACTAGGTTGGATTTTTTCGAAGGACAAACTTATAGTACTAGCATATGCTATCCCCTTCAAGCTTGTTTTAAAAAATGATTGGGGTACTCGCCAGAAATGGTGGGGGAAAATGGAACCAAGTTTTAGTTATGGTGGAAATATGTCGCTCTTGAACACGACACTTGTCTGCATTTGTGTCGGGTTGGGGACATCTCATTTCATCATTTTTTCCTTCATGGGTTTGGGTGATCTCTTTTGACCTATCATCTGCTCTTTGCCACCACATCATGACCTTAGATCCTTTGATGTCAAATACTGCCAAATCCAGTATAATTGTGCTGTTGATATGTTCAAGAGAAGTTTGCCTCTATAGTTGTCTACCGTCCTATGATTTCCTGTTGGTCCTAATCCACTTTCATCATGTTCCTCTCTCTCGTGTCGATGATGTGGGAAACCTTATGGCCCTCCTTCGACCAAGTCACTTCCTATCGACTTCAGCTCATTATCCAGGAATTTTATCTATAGACTCCCTTCTGGTACCTTGGAGCCTGCATGCCTCAATGGCAGGTTTTTCGCATTCGACACAAGGTTCACATCATTGGCCTTCGATCAAGTGATTCTGCGGATGTTCGACGCCAGATCACTTTTCACAATCTGTAGATTATACATTTTGTACCTTGAGAGCCATCGTTGTTATTGGTGGTTTCTCTCGCGTCTGTTAACAACTTTCATCATTGGTTGGTAATCAGACGATGTTCCTGCATGTTCGACTTCAGCTCATACATTCGCATGCTCGAAATTGTACTTGTTCAGGTCAAGATGGAGCGCAAGACCCTGGGTTTTTTCTAATAAACTCTAGGCTTCAGATTTTTGTGGTTCATTATGAATTATTACATTAATCTCTTGATTGGATCGATGTGACCATACTTGAGTCTATTTACTGATCCTTCCTTTTGGATGGCTGTGTCCATACCTTGGATCTTAGTTTTTATATATTCTATTATGGATGGCTGCGACCATGCCACATGATTCATGTATCACATATATGAGTTTTATTTGTAATTGCAGGTCTTCTGACAATGATTTTTGGTTCGAAAGCATTCTCATAAATAATTTCACCCCTCCCTCTCTCTCAGACTTCATACTTTAGGGGGCATCTGTTACACAACATCTTTTCACTGTCCCTGCCATCCCCAACTTGCACATTTGAGGGTCGTTTCTATGACCAATAAGTAGTGTAATGATTTGCAAATACCATCCTTGCATCCCTTTTGTTGAAAGAAACATTCTTCTTGTTGACATTTCCCTAAGCAGAGCTGTGAAAATCCCTATTTTTGCATTGGTGCGAGTAGCCCGTTACATCCTCGCGCCGACCAGGAAATTTAACAATGAGCCCACGCCAAGTGGCACTCTATGCCAGTTAGACACCCATGCCAAGCTGTTGATGGAATGTTTTTAAAAAATAGAGGCGGAGGTTCCATTCCAACCACCTCAGGGATGAGTCATTGGGAGTGGTTGAACTAAAGCAACTACAGACTCCTTCCTTTAGTTAGTAGTTTCCACCTCCCTTGGAACTCTCCTAAAGGATAGGACTCCCTCCCACCTTTGTAGGGATCCCAACCTCATCTCTTTCCTCTATATAAGAAACTATCTCATTTAGTAGAAGCTAGCTGAACACATTATAGCAAAATAGCTGAACTAGGAGAATTATACTATAGCTAAGCTGCTAGAGAAGATAGAGTAAGAAATATTGTGTTGAGAGAGCTCGAGTCGATGAATTTTGAGAGAGCTTGAGTCCGAATTCCCTAACCAATAGTTGAGATGCGTTTCATCTGAACCCTGCTGGAGGAGATTGCGATGTCAAAGCATTGGTTGTACTCTTCCTTCTACTCATTAATATACATGAGTACTGTTTGGTTCCACTATTGTGTTATGATGTTTATAAGATGTGATATGTTTATCCCTCTTTGATTGACTAATATTTGTGAGTGAAACTATTCTGTCATATGTTGTTATTGTTCTTTGTCCTATGTGCAGGTATCTGAGCGTGACAGTGAATGGATCATCACTTGCCAAGGCAGGAGCGAGAGACCACTACTCTTTTCGCAACATCAACAACATTGGATTAAAGGTAGGTCAATCTACCATGTCTTTTGTTCATTCATTATCTTGGAAGCAACACTTTAACGTGTCTTTTTGTTACTAGACCCACCCTAGGGCTAGAGGGATCGTCTCTATCCGCAGAGAGGATTTACCTTCATAACAGGGCTTCTTCCCTTTTCCTATTGTCCTTATTAGATTTAGGAAAATATCTTTTATAATGCCCAAGTTCATTTCATCCAAAGCATCACACGTTGTCCATGTTTCTTCTTTTATTCTGAAGACCAAATTTTTCTGAATATTCCTTTCTTCCTGTAGGTGGCTGCAAAGGCTTGATTCCCTTCACTTGGTCCTATATCAGGTTTGGCTTCTAGTATTGTTCCCTCTATTTTACATAGAGACCATATGTCATGGAATGGAGTGGCTTCTTTATTTCCGTATAAAATTGAAGTGAAGTTTCCCCATTCCTCTGGTAGAGCATTCAACACCACTGTAGTCATATTAGTGTGAGACATTACTTCTCCCAGTTCCTGCAGTTGATCTCTTATTTCAGAAATCCTCATAAAGTATGGAGTGATTCCTTCTTCCCCTGACAATTTCATTTTATATTGTTCTTGTCTTAGAGATATTTCTTCTCCTACAGTACTCACAGAGAATAACTCCACCAGTTTCTCATATATTTATTTAGCAGACTTTAGTTTTGATACATAAGGAATGAGTGATTCCTTGATGGATTCTATGAGAATCCTCTGGGCTTGGATTTCTGCCGTCATGTATTTGGTATATTCTAGAGCATATTATTTTGATTGTTGAATTGTAGATCCATTAATGCAGTCCATAACTTCTTCTTCAATTAAATTCAAATTTGTCCTCTTCTTCCATGCGCTAAAGTTTGATGACCCAACTAGCTTGTTGATTTCTTTTCAATAAGTCATCTTGATAGATTTAAGTAAGGTCATAGTTACTTACTTGAATAGAGTGGCTTGTAGCTTCCTTGATGATGTTTGAAGATGAAGTCAAGAGTCTCTTCTAAGATATAAATATTCAATGTAGGTGTTCTTGAATCCTTGATGAAGGATATCTTCAGAAGTTGAGATCCTTCTTCTAACAAAGTTTTGAATGTGAATCTTTGATGGAAAAATATTACTTTATTGATCCTTTAAATGTGATAGGATATCTTTCTTGAAGTAGCTAGAGGGTCTTCCTAGCAAAATGATTTGATTTTTCAACCCAAAATTTGATCTTTGCTTCCTGGAGTGTCTCCTTTTTCAAGCAGCCCTTGAGATTAACACCTTAGCTTTGATACCATGTTGAGAATTTGGAGGGCTGGAGATTAATACAAATTCTCTTCTTGATAATTACTTATGATATTACATGAGTTACTTATGTCTTCATTTCTTTAGCTTATTTAGTCTTTCATCAAGTCAATTATCAAAATGTACGAGACAAAAAATTATGCTCCTAGAGCCAGGGAAAACCTCTCCATCTTGGAGAGAAAAACCCGCAAATAATTATTCTTATAGGTCTTCAAATGAAAAGTACCATGACCAAGACTCATATCCTTGACCTAGATATGCTTCCAAGACCTTGATACAACTTCTTCAAACTCGATTCTTTTCTTCTTCACTAATCTGCACTGTTTTGCACTGGTACTAGAGAAATCGGTCTCCAAGTTTCACTTCTTATAACTTAGTAAAATATAGGGACAACATTATCTTCTCTTTGAATATACTTTTAGCTGAATTCCTTGAGCTTTATTTAGGAAGGTAAATCTCAGATTTACCTTCCTCACTTTCTCCTACTTTTAAGACAGTGTTTCTTCTTATGATCACTGTCCCAACTTCAACAAATTCTTCCTTCAATACTATTTCCCTTAACATTATATTTCAGGATCTTTACTTAGTTCTAGCATCACAAAACAATATGTATTACAACTGTGATATATCCTCACCTTGGTTGATATAGCTTAGAAAAATCTGCAATTTACCTTCTGTGACAAACTCTTGAAATCTGTACTGCACACACAGAGAAGTACACACTGTTCTCTTATCTTATTATCCACACTAATTACCCCTTGATATCCGAGCTTACTTCTACCTGGGATCCACACTTCCTTTTGGTATTTTAATCCATATTACACATCAGAGAAATCCACATTTTTCTGTCCTGCAAATGGCCATAGAACAGGTGTATTTATAGGGCACTGTTCCAGCCTCTAAGCCAACCACACAGTCAGATATGGAGCCGACTTCCTTACTAAGATTTAGGCTGACATGAGTGAGTTTGTTCCAACGTTTGATGAGGCTTGTTGAGAGCTTGTATTTCCAGCTTTATCTTCCATTTTTCACAAGGTCTTGGACCATGCATTACTAGACTAGATCCTTCATGAATGTGACACTTAATTCTATTTAAAAATAGAACCTAATAGAAATCAAGAAGAATTCTACCTACATAATAATCTTGTTCATGAAACCCATGGAGCAAGTACAACAAAATAAATTATATTATTTTTTTGTCTTCTTCTTTACATAAGTTCATAATTACATAGTCAACATGAAGACCGACCTAGTTACACTTTTCAACAGGAATTTCCTATTAAACTTAAAAGAATCAAAATTCGATGAGTGCGTAGGCAAGAATTTAATAATACTATGCACCCCTAGGAGAAAATATGAGGATCCATTGTCAAGGATCATTTCATGTAGTTAACAGAGGACCTTATATCCTCCCTTGAGTTGGTGGATATAAAACCTATTCACAGTAAATTTATTTGGAGCAACAAAAGAGTTGAGCTAGGACATATTGTAGCACAACTAGACATGTTTTTAGTGGATAATATTTTTTGGAACTAGGGAATTAAGTTTTGATCTAATATATTAGCATGGGGAGGATCGGACCGCCGACTGATTTATCTCTCCTTTACCCTAGAGGCATATTATGGCTCCCTTCCATTTCACTTTAATTCCCTTTGGTTTCACTAGGAAGGAAAATGGAGGTTATCTCTGCATCATGGAATTGTTGGGTAGATGGCTCTCATATATATATATATATATATATATATATATATATGGAAATGAAAAATAAAATATCGGAAGTGGGCTCTTAAGAAATTTTTGAAAGAAAAATAATCATACTAGGGAAAAGAGGTATATAGACACAAATCAAGCCATTCAAAAGAATATGGAGCATGTCAATATATCCCAAGAAATTTTGCATGAAGAAAAAAGGAACTTGATATATATTATAAAGCCCTAAAAAAACACAAATAAATGTGGAGAATTAAGTCAAGAATCCTATGGCTAAAAGATGGAGATAGAAATATTAAATTCCTCAATAATCGAGCCAAAAATGCAGCAATGGAAGAAAAATATAAAATTAATATCGACAGAGACTGCACCAATATTAAGGAAGCAAATTCCAACGATTTCAACTCTCTTTATTCAAGTGATAGAGCGAGTTACTCAAAGGCTATCCACTTTATGTTATAACATACCCCCAATCAAATTTCTTTAGAGGAAATAGGGCATTGCTTTTGATTATTGAGGGAGAAATATGGAATGTTTTAAGAACTTTGGGCCAGATAAAGCCACAAGTCTGGATGGATTCTCTTCTCATTTCTATAAATTTTTTTAGGTAATCATAAAGGATTATCTCTATATAATGATTGACATCTCTCTTAAACATGGATATATAGGAGGCGAAATCAATTCCTCTTTATTATCTTTGATCCATAAGGAAGTTAATCCCAATTATTTCTCTCGATTTTCTCCCATATCTCTCTATAATGTTTCTTCTAAGAGAATCTCACAAATCATAGCTCTCCAAATAAAAACAATATTTCCCAAGCTTATCTATTATATGGCAAGGGGGATTTTTAATGGGCATACATCTGGTGGATAATATTATCCTTGTAGAGGAAGCGAGTCAATCTAGCAAAGTTCGTGAAGAAACAAGATGGTCATAAAGTTAGATATGACCAATGCACTTGACTATGTGGATCATTTCTTTATTTTTGAGGTATTCAAGAAGGTCGGGTTCCATGAAAATGTACTTAAATGGATCTTATCTTGCATATTAAGTCCATGATTTGATCCTTTTTCAATGGTAGACCATCACACTTTTTTAGAGCCTCAAGAGGCCTTTGGTAAGGTTGTCCACTCCCTCCATTATTGTATATCCTTATGGTCAACTCATTGAGAAGGTAGATAGATTTTGAAAGGCACATGGAATATCTCATGGGAATTATATATGGAAACAACGTGAAATTTTTTAAACCACTAACAATTTGCAGATGACATTCTTCTGCTAGTAGGGGCCTCAATAATCACAAATGATCGAATTAAAAATGTGTTAGAAAAATTTGTGGCAACATTGGGAGGTTTGATAAATAGGTGAAGACAAGGTCAAATTAAAAGAGTGCATGATATTCCATAATTCACTGTAAATATTTTGCCAGAGATAAGATTTTATGTTTGAATTCAACACTCTCAATTAGTGGGGGATCATCAATTTGGAAACTTTTTTTTTCTTCTCTCCCCCTAATAAAGGAGCATATTTCATGGATTTCAAGAAATGGAAAGTTAATCAGTCCATGGAACACGAGTATTATTGGGAAACCTCCTCTTAGAGAATTATATTCACTCTGTCCCCTCCATGAATGTTGGTGCATCATAATATGATCTCATTAGCTAATATCTTTCGTTGGGATTGAGATGGAAGGTGGGTAGAGTGGGATTTATCTAGAATTCTTGATCATCTTATTGAAGTTGCAAACTCACTTGTGAATATGCTTGTGAGATGTACTCCTAACCATCCCGAGGATGAACATACATAGGGATAGGAAGCCTGATAATAATTTTTCAAAGAAGGTTATTTAGCCTTATTATTCCCTCAAGGAGAACCTAAAAAATATAGGCCATGGAGGAACATATGGCACCTGAATGGAATTCCAAAAATCAATTTCTTTTGTTGGTCACTTGTTCATCGAAAAATTCTCATGACTAAGAATATATCTAGGAATAAGAACTATGTTGGATTCTTTCAGGGGAAAAATCTCTTTAACTAGGCCTAGATGGCTCTTCCAAAGTTCCACTTGGGAAATATGATTAGCATGAAATGGTTTTATCTTTGAAAACAAATATACTCAAGCTCAAGAAGTGGCTTTAAGGGCGTTGTCTTTGAAGGCATATACTTTAGAATCAAGAGTGAATATTTCTTTACTTTACCAAGGGCTGGGCACAAATGAAACATAGTGGAGGAATCATATATTCCATTCAGAACATAGTTCACTAGTTTCTCCTAATCGTAGAAAAAAATCCAAAGAATTTGACATATAAGACTTTCCCATCTTAAGTTTAAATAATGGCTTGGTGCTATAACTTGTAATATATTATGTTTTTATGGTGCTTCGAAGAACCCGAGGGTGGAAAGAGCGGGAGGGGATACTCTTTACCCTAATGAAATAATGTAATACAAAATTTCTTGGGGTTTGGGACATCGAACAAATAATCTTGCAAAAGCATATGCCCTTCTTCAAGCTCTAAATATTGCTCAGGAAATACATATCTATTGTCTCTCAGTCATTGGAGATTCACATCTCATTATCCATAGTTTAGTTAAGGAGATTCTCCCAAATAACCTGGCCTTAAAGGAAATCCTTAATAATATTTACAGATCCCAAAGAAACTAAATATGTATGAGTTCCATCACATATTGAGACAAAATATTATTGGGTTCCTTGAATAAAGAAAGTACCACATTAACACAAGGGACATTAAGAATTAATGACTCACAATTTCAAGCCCTTATAATAGTTTATGAGGGAACATTAAATATGGTTTAGGAGTGCCATGTGGCACCTAAGATGATGAAGGATCATGCAATGGAACTTATAAATCAAGGTGGATTGAGGGGAGTTGACATGACCTTGTCTCAGGTGTCATTAATACACGAGTGTGGAGTGTACCTTTCAGAGATGAGTTCAAAACCCTCCCAGGTTCAATTGAAGAATGGGATCATGACAAAGCACAACAAACAAAATATCTGAGAGGCATTAGAGAAATTTTGAAGTCTAAAATGTGCCTCATAAGGAATATTATAAATTAATAATTAAAATAATAAAATAAGATTAGATTACATCATCAAATTTTAGAAGGAAAAAAGAAAAAAATACTTTTCAACTTATCTCCTTGTGGTTTTACTCAAATTTGTAGTGGGAACACTCATTGGATGAAAAATTTATTTTTTCATCCAAGGAGTACCCATGTTGTATACTTTCGATGGACCCTGCTACGTGAAAAATGAGAAATACATGGAAAAGCATCACATTTGTTCATGTATTTCTAATTTTTCCGCGAAGCAGGGTCCATCGAAAGTATGCAACATGGGAACTCTTTGGATGAGGAATTAAATTCTGCATCCAACGAGTGCTCCCACTCAAAATTTGAGTAAAAGAGGAGATAAGTGTAAAAAACGAGTTGGAAAAGTATATATATATATATATATACTCTTTTACTTCAAAAATGGTGAATCATCTCCCATGATGTTTTTGAATCATCTCCCATGATGTTTTTGAATCATCTCCCATGGTTGACATCATCATATATATATATATATATATAGATATATATATATATATATATATATATATATATACTCTTTTACTTCAAAAATGGTGAATTATCTCCCATGGTTGACATCATCATTTTGAATCCTATTGGTTTTTATAAATTTGATTTTGGTTGTAAATTTTTGTTTTGAGACCCATTTTATACCTCAAAATTTCTATAATGTACCTTGATACTTTGTCAACCAAATCAAGATTATGAGAATTAATGGCACCATGCTCTAGGTTATTTGATTCCATGTGAGTATATTGTTGTTATGTTAAGGTGTTTAGGATGATGCAATTCACATTATCGCAATGATGTTAGGTAACCACTAGGGGTGGCTTAGATATTATGTAGTCAAACACAAGTTGGGCACAAAGTCCTTATATCTTGGATAGTAAGGTAGTGGATAAAAAGTCTGAAATTTGGTAATGTACTCAGAGGTGGCTAGGTAAGGGAAAATTTGGATTTTTATCATTGATACCTCCCTGATTTGTTTTAGTTTTCATTATCGTGTGACAAGATTTTGGTTAGAAATGAATTATGAAGAATCATAAAATTTTCTTCTGCTTGGGGTGGTATGGAGTTTGTTTGTGGCTATAGTTGGGATTATTTCGACCTTGTGGCTTGAGAAATTTGACGGTGAATTCATGTTCTACTTTTAAAGCATAGGGTATACTTATTTCCTTACTATTCTTCAAGATATATGGTGCAAAGGAGTTGGAGGAGTCTTCAATTTTGTTTACAAAATGAAGGTTTGTTGTGTTGAGTCACTTAATAGTTTAGGTGGTATTTGAGAGGTTCAGTTCCGTCGAGAAAAATACTCACAATTGGGAGGATACTTTGAAGCTTGAGCTTGTTAAGGCATAAATATCCTTCTTGGAATTAAGTGCATAATTGATTTTCAAATCTCGGGAAGAGAACACAAGTTATAGCCTAGATCTCTACTTGAATTTTTCTTTGTCTAGATCATTGAGAGCATGGTATTTTTGGGAGAGAAGTAAATATATCATCTCATGATGAGTGTAGAAATTATACAACATGCATGTATATCTTGGATTCACCCGATCTAACAATGTACTAAAGTTAAATATTGAATCGCTTCTACAAATAATTTGTGGAATTAAAAAACAAAATTGCTAATCACATGAACATGAAGATGAATCAGATAACACACAACACAGATAAGTTCCTGGGGAAAGCTTACCTCTAAAAACCCCACTATATTCTATTATATATTCAACATGGATCATGAAAAAATTACATACAAAACTCTTCTCACAAGAGCCCTCCAGTACTCAGCTGATTGTCTCACACTGTCATGAACAAAACTGAAAAAAACATAGCCAATTCTCAGCCTCTAGACAACCTACCTTGCTTGTGCAATCCCTGATGAATGAAATCCCTGAAAGATAGGAATTTTGGCCTTCCTTGACTGCACAAGCATCATGGGAACTCCAATGGGTGTTTGTTTGCATGTGTGCAACCCAATAATCCTACAACTGATAGTTAACTTCCCTTTCACCTAGAACTCAACTGGGTCTCCACTGGATCTGACATGCATGCAACTAATAATAGTAAATCCTTAATTGCATGTGAGATCACTGATTGTGAATTAATTAGTATTTAATTCACTTGATCTCTCACTAGTGTATCAAACAATTACAACTAGCGCAACTGAGTTTAACTCACTTAACTGAGTTAAACTGATTACAACTTGCATTAACTAATGCACCACTGCACTTCAAAGTCTGTTACAACTAGAATTACTTTGCATGCCTCACCAACTACTTATAACTTGAAATCCACTAGCTAAGTGAGTTTATCACTCTCAGTTAACTATTTCAAGTCATCATTGAGAATCGATTACAATTTATTTTCCATCTTAATTAAGGGAGAACTAAAATAGACATGCACCCAAAAATAACATTGTGGGCCCCACCCTAGTTTGTGTGCTTAATGAAACTAGGCATGGGTGCTGAAATTTTCTTATTGAATATCAACACTCCCTCTCAACAATAAAGGGATTATCCTTCACCCAAATCTTGTCTCTATGGTATTCAAATTTTCTCTTGGTGAGCGCCTTCATTAGAATATCTGCATCCTGATCTTCCATGGGAATGTAATGAAGCAACATTATCCTTCTCTGCACACAATTTCTGAGATGATGGTGCCAGATATCTATATGCTTGTACCTATCATGAAACACAGGATTAATCGAGATTTTAATGCAACTCTGATTACCACAATGAATCACTGTCGGATCCATTTGAGAACCAAACAAACCAACCAAGATATTTCTCATCCAGATATCCTCACATACAACTTGACTTGCTGCCATGTATTTCACTTCTGCTGAATTGAGTGCCACAGACAATTTTTTCCTTCTATACCAGGAAAATTTTGTCGATCCTATGCTGAAGATCCCTCCTAATGTGATATTTATGTCTGATGGACTGCCTGCCCAATCTGCATCCATGAAGCCTTGAAGCTTCACTCCCTCTGTCCCTATGTACCATAGACCATACTCTGATGTGCCCCTCAGGTATCTCAAGACATGCTTCCATGCCTTCCAAAAGATCTTGTTAGGCTTAACCATAACTTGACTTAGCTGGTTAACTGTGTAGAAACTGTTTGGTCTGGTGTTCACTAGATACATCAGTGAACCAACTAACTGCCTGTAGACAGTATCATCCACTACCTCTCCAGAAGTAGCATCCTCTTTCCTCCAATTTCCTGGAAGAGGAGTATCCACGGGTTTACAGCTCTCCATGTGAAACTTACCCAATATCTCCTTTGCATACCTGCCTTGAGACACAAAAATTTCACCATCCTGCTCCCATATTTCCAATCCAAGGAAATAATGAAGGAGTCCCATGTCCTTCATTTCGAACTCCCTTGCAAGATCCTCCTTGCATGAGTGTATCAACTGCTCATCACCAATCAAAATTAGATCACCAACATAAATAAAAATGATAAATAACTTACCCTCAACCACAGTCTGGTACATGTTTTCATCTGCTTCACTTTTGGTGAAGTCCAATCTGGTGAAATCGCTGTCTATCCGAGTGTACCAAGGACGGGGTGATTTCTTCAGCCCATACAATTCCCTTTTGAGTTGGCACACATGTAACTCACTGTTGAAGATATCGAAACCTTTAGGCTGCTATATGTACACCTCTTGTAGAAATTATACAACATGCATGTATACCTTGGATTCACCCAATATAGCAATGTACTAAAGTTAAATATTGAATCACTTCTACAAATATTTTACGGAATTAAAAACAACACAATTTCCAATCACATGAAGCAAAGAAGAATATATCAAAACCACAACACCGGATATTCTCGGGGAAAGCTTACTACTCAAAACCCCTCTATCATATATTTTATATTCCACAAGGAATCATGAAACAATTAGATACAAAAATCTTCTCACAAGAGCCCTTAGTACATCAACTAATTGTCTCACACTGTCATACAAAAATTCGAAAATCCCTTAGCCAATTTACTTCCTCGAGACAACCTGCCTTGCTCATGCAGTTCCTGATGAATGAAATCCTTAATCACAAGTAATTTCAGCCTTCCTCAACTACATTGAGTGTCATGGGAATCCTATGGTGTTATAACTACACCTGTGTAGCCTGCTAATATCACAACTTATAGTTACACTTCCCTTTCACCTTGTCTCAACTGGGTCTCCACTGGAACTGACATGCATGCAATTTATAATAGTAAAACCATTAGTTTCATGTGAGATCAATACATGTGAATTAATTAATATTTAATTCACTTGATCTCTCACTAGTGTATCTGCAGTTACAACTAGCACACTTGATTTTAACTCACTTAACTGAGTTAAATTGTTTTACAACTTGCAAAACTCATGCACCACTACACTTCCAACTCTGTTACAACTAGAATCACTATGTCACAACTAAAGTCAACCTGCATGTCCTACGAAACAACCACTTCACTTAAAATTCACTTAGCTAACTGATTTTCCACTTTAGTTAACTATTTCCAAGTTCTCATTGAGAATATATTATAGTTTAATGCCCATACAATATTAAGGGATAATAAAAATAGACATGCATCTATAACTAGACATGCACATACATCTATAAATAGACATACACCTAAAAATAACCTATGTGGGCTCCACCCTAGTGTAGGTGCTTAATTTTCACTAGGATCATGGATGTTGTTTCCGGATGCCAATTTCACTGTTTCTTGTTGCAAACTTCAACACCTATTCCTCAATGATCCCATTGAGAAACATAGTTTTCACATCCATCTGATGAATGCGCCAACCCATCTGTGTTGAGAGTGAAAGGATGGATCTTATGGAAGAGTAACTTGCAACAGGTGCAAAAGTCTCATCATAATCTATCCCCTCGATCTGTGAGAACCTCCAAGCCAAAAATATGGCCTTGTATTTCTCCACACTCCCATCAACAACTTACTTTACCATGTAGATCCATCTTGATCCAACCACTGATTTGTCGACCAGTCTTAGGACTATCTCCGATGCACTGTTCTTGAAAATGCAGTCATAATCCTCCACCATTGCATCAACCCAAGTTGGTTGCTGCACTAACTCCTGAAAGGAAGATGGTTCAGTCACAATACATTTGCTCATAAGAGCCATATATCCAGTAAATCAGTCAAGAGACTGTCTCTGTCTGCGCTATGAAGTAGGGGATCCTACATTCTTTGCAGCATCAAGTCTTAATCTATCAGCTTCTGTGGTGCACCTTTTTCCATTTATGATGGATGGATCTGCATGAGTATTTTCCTCCACTCCATGAACCTCCTCATGTGGCTGATCCACATATTGAGACTGATCCTTGGGAACCAACAGTTCCTCCTCTGCATGCAAGTCCAAATCCCTCTCAAGGAACAACTGCATGGATTTCTCCTCATCAAATTTTATATCCTGCCACACAACAATCACTCTGCTATTTAGAAAATACACATGATAATTATGGGGTGTTTTAGTGTACCCCAAAAAAATCCCAACCTCAGCTGTTGTTTCTAGCTTCTTCCTGGCATCCTTGGTCACATGCACATAAACAAATGAGCCAAAAATCTTAAAGTGTCAAAAATCAGATTTCTTACTAGTGAAATCCTCTTCAGGCGTACTCATGCTAAGTATCCTATTAGGAAAATAGTTCTGCACATGTACCGCTATGTTGCATGCTATCGCCCACAGATGCATTGGTAGGCATTGATCATGAAACATCACTCGTGCTACACCCACGATTGTTCTGTTTTTTCTCTCCGTGACCCCATTCTATTGTGGGTTATGAGGCACTATGAGTTCTCTTCGAATTCCTTCATTGCTACAAAATTTCTTGAATTCGTTAGAGATGTATTATCCACCATTATCTCTCCTAAGAGCCTTCACTTGCTTCCCTGAATATTTCTCCACCAATGCCTTAAAATCCAAGAACTTAGAGAATATACGATCTTTCTTCTGCATGAAGAAGATCCAAAACTTATGAGAAAAGTCATCAACAAATATTACATAGTACTTATGTTTTGCTGTCGAAGCAACAAAGAACGGTCCACACACGTCTGTGTGAAATCTCTCAAGGATCCCCGAAGCTTAATTTTCCTTCTCATGAAAGATGGCCTTTACATATTTTCCCATAGTACATCCCTTGCATGTGTCTGATTGCACAAGTGTACCACTGGGAAGACCAGTAGAAATCTGCTACATGACTTTCAAGGCTCCATGGTGAAGATGACCCAATCTCCTATACCATAATTCACCCTCATCCCAAATCACCACTTGATATTCCTTGCCCATCATTGCTGTGCAGCCATCTACCTCCATCTTGTAGAGATTATTAACTCGAATCCCTATCCTCTTGTCTTGTCTTGTTGTTTTATGTCGCAGAAAATCTTTTCCTTCACTAAAAACAACATCATATCCTCTATCCTCCAACATTGCAACTGAGACTAAATTTTTCTTCAAACCTGGTACACAAATTACATATTTTAATTTAAAGGGTTTACCTGAATGCCTCTGGAAGGTAATGGTACCAATCCCGATAGCACTGTACCACCCGTCATCACCCATTTCAATATGCATTTAGAGATCCTTCTTCTCCAAGTCACTGAAAAGTTCCTTATCTCTTGTCATATGAAAGGAAGCGCCACTATCAAAATACCATACAAATCCCAATGCACTTGACACCATGCATATGATCAATGAGAATTCAAGCTCAAATTGGAAGGCAAGGGCCTCACCAGTGTTGAGATTGCAACAAGATGATGAGCTTAGTGAAAAGAGTCGCCTTCACTAAGTGGGCCCGCAGGCTATTTTTGGCGCAAGTTTATTTTTAGACTATGTTTATTTTTAGACATGTCGATCATATTCTATGAGTTGTAGGATGCTATTTGTGGATGGTTGGCCAAGTTGGAAAAAATAGATGGAATTCTATTTTTAGACATATTGGGCAGAATCTGTTTTTAGATTGCCAGTCTAAAAATAGATATGTCGAATATTATTGGCTCTTAATAATATTTGGACTATAAACATTATCTTATTCTCTTGGAGCACTTAATTTAAGTGCACAGATGTGGCACAGGAGCTGACAGAAGGAATTACGCTATTCCTGAGGGTTAAGTGGAGCTATTGCATGGATACTTCAGTTAGAACTCATGTGACAGAGTTTGGTGGAGTTATTGAGGTAGTTGATGGAGTTTTGTTCAGTTTAACTCAGTTAAACATAGTTGAGCTAGTTGTATCTAGTCTAACTGATTGATACACTAGTGAGAGTGGTGTGAATTAATTATTAATTAATTCACTAATTATTAAATCATTAATCAACTAAATAATATGTCAGTTGACTACATTGCATGGACAGTTTCAGTGGAGACCAGTGAAGAGGTAGGTGAAAGAGCAGTGTGACTATCAGTTGTGACTATATTGTTGCATGATTTGCAACAAATAGTGATTGGAGATGCCAATGAGGATTGCGTGAGAAAGGCTGGACCAATTCGAGTTCATTCAGAGCCATTCTTCAACAGTGATTGCGCAGTAGAGGCAGGCTAGCAGGTGGCAGAGATTGGAGCATGTGTTTTGCTAGATCAGACCTGATTAGTGTGTAGCAATTGGAGATTGTAATAAGAGCTTGTGAGGAGCTTTGTATAATGATTGTTACATGATATCTATGACATATAATATATAGATAGTTGGGGGTTTTCAGCTTTAAGCTTTCCCATAAATGCTGTGTTCATATGTGTGATTGTTTATGGTTTTAATGTGCGCATACGATTGTTTTTATTTCCGCAATTAATGATCAATGGTAGAAGAGATTCTGTATTGTGCATGAAGTTAAAATAGTGTGTGATTAGGAGAATATTGGTGTATAACATATCAGTTATCAAATTTCTACATGGTATCAGAGCAATATTGATCATTGGAGCAATTGCAAAACATTGAAGCGGTTGAGTTTTGCGCTGGTGGAATTCGAATTTGTAGCAGTGTTTTCTTGGTGTCGAAGTTGAGATGTCTTTCAACGGATTGAAATTGGAGTATGCCCTTGAGGGCAGCTCAAATTATATTGCATGGAAGGACAGGATGGAGGCGATGCTGGATGACAATGGGTTGAAGGAGTTCATATATGCAGAAATTCCAAAACCTGCTTCTAGCGATGCTGAAGCACTTGCCGCATGGAAAAAGAAGACAACAAGGTGTCGAAGAATTCTGTTGGAAGGTGTAAAGGATCACATAGTGTCCAGACTTAATGGTAAGGCTTCTCCATTCTTGATGTGGAAAGCGTTGACAGACTTATTCCAAAGCAAGAGCGACCATAGGAAGTTGGCGCTCAAGGATAAACTTAGGAACATAAAAATGGAGAAAGGCAACAGTATACCCAAGTACCTCACGAATTTTTTCCAGTGCAGGGATGAGATGGGAATTGTGGGGATGACTATAGATGACAAGGACTTGGTGAGCTTGGCTCTCCTTGGGCTTCCGAAGAGTTGGCATTCCTATCAGGACTTTGTCAATGGTTGGGAGAAATTGCCGGGATGGGAGCAACTTTGGTCGGATCTTGTGCAAGAGGAGATAAGGTGAAGTACCAGGGACGGATCTTCATCGAAGAGTGTAGATGAAGAAAATTGTGCTTTGGCTGCCAAAGCAAGGAAGGGGAAGAGCAAGAAGAATTCTTCTCAATCTGGTGCGAAAGGCAAGAAGCAGAGCATGTCCAAGGTGAAGTGCTTTCACTGTCACCAACACAAACATTATGCCACTAATTGTTGATAGAAGAAGAAAAATAAGTAGGTTACTGGATTTGCAGCTGGAGAGGCCTTAGCCTCGCAGTTTGAGCTGGATTTTTCACTAATCACATGCTTGGTCTCAAGTGTGATGGGTTCAGTGTGGTTTCTTGATAGTGGTGCATCATTCCACATGACCGGAGACAAATATTTGTTTACTGATCTAGATGAGAAAGATCTTGGAGTGCACATCGAGATGGGCGATGATGGTAGATACAGTGCGATCGGTATCGGTACCATTTCCTTTGAGAGGGAGTCTGGTAAACCCTTCGTATTGAAGGAAGTGATGCATGTTCCAAGATTGAAGAAGAATCTTATCTCTGTGGCGATGTTGGAAGATAAGGGATATGATGTTGTCTTTAGCGAGGGAAAGGCTTTCCTGCGCAGTAAGGCAATTGGTGAAACCCAGAGGATAGGGGTTCGAGTTAAGAACCTTTATAAATTGCAGGTAAATGGCTGCGCATAAATGGCAGGCAAGGTAGAAGGAGTGGTGAGCCGGGATGAGGGCGAGCTGTGGCACAGGAGATTGGGCCACCTTCACCATGGAGCTTTGAAAATTTTGCAGCAGATTTCTACTGGGCTTCCTAAGGGTACTCTTGCGTAGTCAGATTAGTGCAAGGGATGTACTTTGGGAAAATTTGTGAAAGCCACCTTTCACGAGAAGGATAGTCGCACCACGACAATCCTTGAGAGAATTCACATAGATGTGTGTGGACCTTTCTCAGTAGCTTCGACAGCAAAGCAAAGGTACTATGTGATATTTGTTGATGATTTTTCTCAGAAGTGCTGGATCTTCTTCATGCAGAAGAAGAGCGAGACATACTCAAAGTTCTATGAGTTCAAGGCACTGGTTGAGAAAGAATTGGTGAAGCAGGTGAAGGCTCTTAGGAGCAACAATGGTGGTGAATTCATCTCTGGCGAATTCACAGACTTTTGCAGCGCAGAAGGAATTCAAAGAGAGCTCATAGCACCTCATAACCCATAACAGAATGGGGTTGCTAAGAAGAAGAACATAATGATCTAGGTGCTACACGGGCAATGTTGCATGATCAGGGCTTTCCCATACACTTGTGGGCTAAGGCATGCAATACTGCGATTTATGTGCAAAACTGTTGTCCTCATAGGATACTTGACATGAGTACACCCGAGGAGGCGTTTTCTGGTAAGAGACTTGATATTTCCCATTTGAGGATTTTTGGCTCACTTGTTTACATTCATGTGACTAAGGACGCCAGGAAGAAGCTAAAGCCAACTATAGAGGTTGGGATATTTGTGGGGTACACTGATACACCCCACAACTATCGTGTGTATTTTCCAGACAGTCACAAGACTGTTGTGCAACGGGATATCAAATTTCATGAGGAGAAAGCCATGAAGTGTTCGCTTGAGAGGGAGCCACACTTGCATACAGATGAGGAGCTATTAGTTCCTAAGGATGAGCCTCAGGATGTGGATCAGCCACAAGAGGAGGTTCATGGAGTGGAAGAGACCACTCATGCAGCGCCAACCATCAGAGGGCGGAAGCGCACTACAAAAGCTGAGCGACTGGCTCAAGATGCAGAGAAGGTTGTAGGACCACCTACAGCACAGTGCAGACAGAGACAGTCACCGGACCGGTACACTGGATACATGGCTCTTGTGAGCAAATGTGTCGTGACAGAGCCATCCTCTTTCGAGGAAGCTGTGGAGGACCCCGCATGGGTAGATGCCATGGTGGAAGAGTATGATTCGATTGTCAGAAACAGTGCATGGGAGATTGTCCCGAGACCGGAGGGGAAATCAGTGGTGGGTTTGAGATGGATCTACAAAGTGAAGTAGGCAGCTGACGGGAGTGTGGAGAAGTACAAGGCAAGGTTTGTTGCCTGAGGCTTCTCACAAATAGAGGGGATCGATTATGAGGATACCTTTGCACCTGTCGCGAGGTATTCTTCCATACGGACGATTCTTGCTCTCTCAGCGCAGATGGGGTGGCGCATTCATCAGATGGATGTGAAGACTGCGTTCCTCAACGGAGTCATTAAGGAGGAGGTGCACATAGAGTAGCCCGAAGGTTTCGAGATCTTCAGCAGCGAGTCGCATGTGTGCAGGCTCAAGAGAGCGTTGTATGGGTTGAAACAAGCACCTCGTGCTTGGTACACATGGATAGACAATTATTTCACCGGACTTGGATTCTCCAAGAGTGAGGCGGATCCGAACCTATACCATATTGTGGTGGAGGGTAAGTTGCTGATCATTGTACTTTATGTAGATGATTTGATTTTGACAGGTGATGAGCTGTTGATACTCTCATGCAAGGAGGATCTTGCAAAGGAGTTTGAGATGAAAGACTTGGGCCTCCTTCATTATTTCCTGGGATTGGAAATTTGGCAGCGCAGTGGTGGACTGTTTGTTTCTCAGGGTAAGTATGCCCGGGAGATACTGGAGAAGTTCAACATGCATGGTTGCAAGCACATACGACACTCCCTTTTCTGGTGGATGGCGGAAAGAGGATGCTACATCGGCGAGAGAGAGAGTGAGAGTGGATGCCACTGTTTATCGAAAGTTGGTGGGGTCGCTCATGTATCTGGTCAATACATGACCCGACATATGCTATGCTGTGAACCAACTTTCACAAGCTATGGTTAAGCCAACCAAGCTCTTCTGGAAGGCAGACAAGCATGTATTGAGATATATCAGAGGCACATCAAGATATGGATTATGGTACAGACAGTCGGATGAGGTGAAGCTGTGTGGATTCACAGATGCAGATTGGGCAGGGAGCCCAACGGACAGAAAGATCACATCTGGAGGGATTTTCAGTATCGGGTCGACAATAGTTTCTTGGTATAGCAGGAAGCAGAGATCTGTGGCACTCGGTTCAGCAGAGGCTTAGTATATGGCAGCGATTTTGGCTGCATGCGAGGATATATGGATGAGGAAGATCCTGGTCGAGTTGTTCGGTTCACACTTAGAGCCTACTGTGATTTATTGTGATAATTAGAGTTGCATAAAACTCTCGGTTAATCCAGTATTTCATGATAGATCTAAACACATTGACATTCGGTATCATCATCTCAGAGATTGTGTGCAGCGGAAGGTCATGTTACTTTCATACATTCCTACGGAGGATCAGGACGCTAATATCTTGACGAAGGCGCTCACCAGGAGCAAATTTGAATACCACAGGGGCAGGATAGGGGTTGCAGATAATCCATATCTTGTTGAGAGGGAGTGTTGAGATTGCAACAAGATGATGAGCTTAGTGGAAAAGAAGTCGCCTTCACTAAGTGGGCATGGAGGGCTATTTTTTTGGCGCAAGTTTATTTTTAGACTATGTCTATTTTTAGACATAAATCCTCGATTTAAAGGATGCTATTTGTGGATGGTTTGTAAAGTTGGAAAAAATAGATGGACTTCTATTTTTAGACATATTGGGCAGAATCTATTTTTAGATTGCCAGTCTAGAAATAGATATGTCGAATATTATTAGCTCTTAATAATATTTGGACTATAAACATTGTCTTATTCTCTTGGAGCACTTCAGTTAAGTGCATAGATGTGGCACAACATCTGATAGAAGGAATTACGCTATTCCTGAGGGTTATGTGGAGCTATTGCATGGATACTTAAGTTAGAACTCATGTGACAGAGTTTGGTGGAGTTGATTGAGGAGTTAATGGAGTTGTGTTCAATTTAACTAATCTAAACATAGTTGAGCTAGTTTTATCGAGTCTAACGGACCACTAGTGAAGAGTAGTGTGAATTAATTATTAATTAATTCACTAATTATAAACTCATTAATCAACTAAAGAATACATCAGTTAACTTCAGTGCATGGACAGTTTCGATGGATTGGTGAAGAGGTGAGTGAAGAGCGATGTGACTATCGATTTGTGACTAAGTTTTGTTACATGATATGCAACAACTAGTGATTGGAGATGCCAATGAGGATTGTGTGAAAATTTTGGAACAATTTGAGTTCATTCGGAAGCCATTCTTCGGCGGTGATTGCGCGGTAGGCGAGGCTATGGTCGGAGAAAGTTGAACCCTTCTTTTGCAAGATCAGACACGATTAGTGTGTAGCAATTGGAGATTGTACTGAGAGCTTGTGAGGAGCTTTGTATAATGATTGTTACATGATCTCTATGACATATAATATACAGATAGTTGGGGGTTTTCAGCTTTAATATTTCCCATAAATACTGTGTTCATATGTGTGATTGTTTATGGTTTTAATGTGCGCATGCGATTGTTTTTATTTCCGCAATTAATGATCAATGGTAGAAGAGATTCTGTATTGTGCATGAAGTTAAAATAGTGTGTGATCAGGAGAATCTCGGTGTATAACATATCAGTTATCAAATTTCTACAACCAGCTGCATATCCTCCAACCTTATTTTTCTTCTTCTTTTGTGGATAGTTAGTAGCAAAATTCCCATGCTCGTGACAGTGAAAACACTTCACCTTGGACTTGTCCTGCTTATTTCCATTCTTGGACTTAGATTTATAATGGAATTTATTCCCCTTCCCCTTCCTCGCCTTGGCATCCAAAGCAAAATCCTCTTCATCTTCATTCTTAGATGAAGATCCATCTCTAGTGTTCTGTGTGAACTCCTCCTGCACCAAATCTGACCACAGTTGTTCCCAATCTGGAAATTTTTTCCTTCCATTGACAGAGTCTTGATAAGTGTGCCAACTCTTAGGATGTCCTAGGAGAGCTGAGCTCACCAAATCATCATCAATGACTATTATTCCAATTCTCCCCAATTCATCCCGACATTGGACAAATTTTGTTAGATATTTTGGAATGGTGTCGCCCTTTTCCATCTTGATCTTCCTGAGTTTATCTTTGAGTGGAAATTTCCTATGGTTGCTGCCGCTTTGGAATAGATCCGTTAAATCCTTCCACATTACATATGGTGTGGCTTTCCCATGGAGGCTTGAGACAATGTGGTCTCGTACTCCCTCCAACAGGATCCTCCTCACCTTTGCCACTTTCTTTTTCCATGCATCATAATTTGTAGCATCTGCCACAATGGGTTGAGGAACACCATTGTCAATGAATTCCTTCAAGCCATTGTCTTCGAGTATTGCCTCCATAATGTCCTTCCAAGCAATAGAGTTTGAGCTTCCCTCGAGTGCATACTATAAAATCAAGCCATTGAATGCCATTTTGATCTTGAATCAATTGTAGCACCAAGAAAGTCTTTCGGCAAATTCGAATTCTATCCAATCACAAAATCAACTCCTGCTTCACTTCTGCAATTTACTGTGCTCTGATACCATGTAGAAATTATACAAGATGCATTTATATCTTGGATTCACCCAATATAACAATGTAATAAGGTTAAATACTGAATCCTTCTACAAATATTTTGCAGAATTAAAAAATAAAATCACCAATTACATGAATATGAAGAAGAATCAAATCACACACAACACAGATAATTTCACGGGGAAAGCTTACAACTAAAAACCCCACTATATTCTACTATATATTCAGCATGGATCATGAAACAATTACATACAAAACTCTTCTTACATGAGCTCTCCAGTACTCAGTTAATTGTCTCACACTGTCATGAACAAAATTGACCAACACATAGCCAATTTGCAGCCTCTAGACAGTCTGCCTTGCTTGCGAAATCCTTGATGAATGCAATCACTAAAAGATAGGAATTTTGGCCTTCCTTTACTGTGAAAGTATCATGGGCACTCCAATGGGTGTTTGGTTGCATTTTTTCAACCCAATAATCCTACAATTGATAGTCAAATTCCCTTTCACCTAGAACTCAACTGGGTATCCACTGGATCTGACTTGCATGCAAATAATAATAGTAAATCCTCAATTGCATATGAGATCACTGATTCTGAATTAATTAATATTTAATTCAATTGATCTCTCACTAGTGTATCAAACAGTGAAAACTAGCACAACTGAGTTAAACTGATTACAACCTACATTAACTAATGCACCACTGCACTTCGAACTCTGTTACAACTAGAATTACTCTGCATGCCTCACCAACTACCTCTAACTCAAAATACACTAGCTAAATGAGTTTATCACCCTCATTTAACTATTTCAAGTCATCATTGAGAATATATTACAGTTTATTTTCCATCTTAATTAAGGGATAACTAAAATAGTCATGCATCCAAAAATAGCACTGTGGGCTCCACCCTAGTTTGGGTGCTTAATGAAACTAGGTGTGGGTGCTGAAATTTTCTTGTTTAATCTCAATAATGAGGAGTTAAAACAACTAATGGGGCACATTTCTCACCTATAGGAAGATATTATGAATTAAAA
Organism: Pinus albicaulis; assembly: GCA_034641835.2. Classification (NCBI taxonomy): domain Eukaryota; kingdom Viridiplantae; phylum Streptophyta; class Pinopsida; order Pinales; family Pinaceae; genus Pinus; species Pinus albicaulis. The sequence continues at coordinate 1,186,842,190 of CM076575.1, forward strand.
AATTCGTATTAATTAGATAGTAGCCAGTGTGACCACATTTATGGACTTGTTAATAAAACATAAAACCGATTTATGTAAATAATTGAAGATGAAGTGTTAGGTCTTCAACATCAAGTGGAAGAATTGCAACTTTCAATTAAAAATATCACTATGGAGCATTCCTCCTCCCATAACTCTTGTGCATAAGAGATTCCATATATAAATTCTCCCTCACTAGTTTGAGAGCTCAGGATTAGGGAATGACCTCCCTTCCTTGATGAAGTAGCGTGTTTTGCAAATTTTGTAAAATTTTGAATGTATTTTTCTATATATACACATATTGGCATCATAGTTTAGTTATCCTAGATATTAGGAATTTTTAGGAAGAAAATACTCTATGGCTGATCAAACCTTTCTTAATGTACTTGTTGTGCTCATCACACATATTTTCAATAATATTAGTTTCTCATTCTGGTTAAAAAACAAGAAAATTATAATTTTCATGAGTTGTTATTTGTCTTTGTTCTACCACATGGGAGAGTAGACTAGAAACATAATAATTTTTGGTCAATCAAATTCCAAAAATATGTAGTGAAGAAGAGCACCCAATGAGCATCAAGTTTAGTTATCCCTTTGAGGGGAAAGCTAGCCAAAAGAAAACAAAAATGATTGACTAGAGTTTGAGAATGTGTGACATGAACTAAAAAATATGGTCATGGTCTAAAAAGGAAACAAGATGTCACACAAGTGGGTAATATAGACCATATAACTCCTACTAGAAAAGCCAAAATTCTAGGCACAGTGAATAGAGCAACTAGTAAGAAAAATTGTGAGTCATGAAGACAAGGAGGTATTTAAATCGATGGTTTGGACTACATCCTTGCAATGTGGTGTATCAGATTTAGATGTGAGATGGATGTCCTTCCATGTAAAATCCACTCATTCTAAACATGCAACTCAACCAATATACCAAAAACAAAATATCACAACAAATAAATTCAACCAATATAACATATTTGTTTATTAATGCCACTGTAAAATCCCTTCTTGCTAAACAAATAACTCAACCATCATACCACGAGAAAAAATACCATAGTGAATAAAATCGACAAATTTATTCTAATATATTTTATTTATTTGACATGGAATTACATGATGGGGTAGCCTTTTGAGTTACAAAAATAGATTTATGGAAGCCCATAAACAACCATCGCTAATGGCACGACTTGCAGGGAAAATATGAGATGATGACAAAGATGAAATGTTTCATTACGTTGTTGTAAATTGTTATACTAGAGTAGATTTGATGGCTTGTTTTACCCTCCCTTTTGATGCTATGGCCTAGTAAATTATGGCTCGAACTATTGAAAAAAAATGGCGCTGGATAGGGCAACAAAAATCAGGGCTGAAACCATCCACAAAAATACCCTCAACTTGTTGATAATAACTGGTGTGGTTTCCTCAAGCAATCCCACGATTTGGAAATGAGTGAACAAGCCCCATTTTTCCCACATGAACTGCAAATGGAAAATACAACCTCCAAAAATCGCACGATCTTTGGCTATACCCAAGACTTAGAAATGAGATGAATCTTCAACAACAAATACTGATCAAAGATCTGATTGATATTTCCTTCTGATCAATTAGGGTGGATTTGTTTCACCACCAAAACCAATTCACTCAAGGATTTCACCCATAGCACTCCAAAGCCACAAGAGATCCAAAGTAATGCAAGGAAATGACTGTGCATGTCGAAAGGGTGAGCTCCAATCTCTTTTTTATAACCTTTCATTTTTTTCCTTTTTTACGTTTTTGACTAAATCAATGTCACCTTCACATGTTTCTCTTTTTACCCAAATGATATTTAAATTATTAAATTAATTGATTCACTTTTTGACCGACTATAGCCTACAAGAATCAAATCGGCTATCGAGTCCTTATCTTGAAGTGATAATTCAGAGAGGGTGATTAAAATCCTCCCTTCTCGAGATTTATTTCCCTCAAGCAATGAAAAATAGGATGCTGCAAAACCTGCTCTCCTTCCCATGTAGTGTCCTCTACTGACAAGTATTTCCACATGATAAGATACACTCTGATCATTTTTCTCCTCAATTTCCTTTCCCTGACTTCCAAATTCTCCTCAGGGATCAATACCAAATACCCCTCCTTGTCTAGTGGGGGTATTTATGCTAAAATAATAACCTACTATCCTAATGCCTTCTTGAGGCATGATACATGAAAAACATTATGAATATTTCTCCCCACTGGAAACTCAAGCTCGTAAGCTACTTAACCAACTCTTTGCATTACTCTGTAGGGACCATAAAAGCATGGAATCAACATTTCTATAAAAAAATTCTTTATAGAAGATTGTATGTATGGATGCAACCTCAAGAAAACCAAGTCCCTTACCTCAAAATTATGCTTAACCTTGTGTCTATTTTCATACATATTCTAGTGGTTCTTGATGGTCTGCAAGTTTTCTTTAAGGATATTAAGTATATCATGGCTTTCCTTTATTCAATATTTGTCTTTGGGAGCTTTTCTATCCCCAACCTCCAAATCCACAAATGAAGGAGCATCATAGCCATATAATGCTCGAAATGGGTTCATACCAATGGTCATATGGTAAGTTGTGTAGTAGTAATGTTCTCTTAGATGCAACTGCTCAATCCATGATTTATGTTGTCTTGAAACATAGTTACATAGATACCCATCAACCCATTTATTCACAATATCCATTTTTCCATCCCTCTAAGGACGATAATTGGTACTAGGAGTTAGCTTGGTGCCAACCAATATGAAAAAATCTAGCCGAAATGCATTGAGAAACATGTTATCCTCATTAATGAAAATGTACTTAGGTAGCCCATGGAGCCTAAACGCCCTCCTAAAAAATAACTCTACCACCTATGCTACCTTATACTCCAATGAAATCACAAAGAAATGTGTGAATTTGGTCAATTGATCGAAAAATACATAAATGTAATCTCGACCTTGCACCTTCGGTAGGCCTATGATGAAATCCATCGACACACTCTCCCACTTCTATTCTGGAATGGGCTGATTTGAAATTAACACTATAATTACATGTGAATGTTAACTTGAAAAATTGCCTTCACTTGTTCTTAAAACTTAATGGACAATTGAAAACATTGTAGTGAAGAAATGAACAAAAGAAAAGAATAAAGGCAAAGATGAAAGTTGATAATGAAATTCACCCTTCTTAGGCTACATCTCCGGGCCTACTTCCATTGAGCAACTAATCAGTTAATAAGATGTGAAATAAATTTTAAGTACTTTGTTACATCTCATATGGGCTCGAACCTAGAATAAAAATTGTCTTCAACATTGCTAAGAAGGCTGTAGCATTGCGATAATCCTCTCTCAGCTCTCAGTTTGTAAGAAATGGTTTGAAGCCTCATTTCTTAAAACATTGCTGGAAAATACACCTAAAATAAATTTATGCACAATATGTTTCACAACACTAAGCCATTGTATGATGGTAAGGCACCGAGCTAATATATAATAGGCTGTGAATTCAATTCTCAAATCGTGCATGATTTTGTGTGATGATACTTTATTTTTGGGATCATATGCGATTTATTCAAATAAAATAATATATGTATCCACCGCATGTTGTTAATATAACGTAAACACATAAAATATATTTCAAATTATCCCATTACCCATGGGAAATTGTAACCGGTAACCACCCCATGATTCTGAGGATAAAAAAATAATAAAATATTCACATGATCTGCCACCAAATATTCCAACCAATCATAAGATATGTGCCTGTCCATGTCATCCTTCTAGAAGGAATATGTAGCAGCCTATGGTTGGCCCAAATGGTGGTCTTTGTTTGATTCATGTGGTGCCACATGGAAATATCTTGTCGATCCATGTGGAAGTCTCCCATCGAGCCATGTCAACCATATCATGTGTTGCCCTGTAATCATGCCATGTGACCCTACCACATTAGCACACCTACCATGTCAGTAGTGCCATGTTAGATCCATACTGCCGCATGTCATTTCACGTCATCATTTGTACTACCACTTGTCACTTTCTATACAACCATGTTATCATCCATTTCAACCTTTGTACTGTCATGCTAGCATCAGTATAGACACGTGTCAGTTCTTGATGATGCCACGTGTCAACCCTGTGCATCTTTTTCCTTGTTAGCCAAATCTTCAACATGCCATAACTTTCTCATACAATGTTTGTTTGATCCCTTTCAAATTGCATTGGAAATCTCTTGATGAGCTCTTTGACATGGAGAAATTTTCATCAACATTTGAAATCATCAATTTGGATAGGTTGTAGAGATCCTCCTGGATCATGGGTAAATATGTCAATACCCATGTAGGATGAGTATGCTTTGGATTGTTCTGCTGAGAAGTCATATACTCCTTCACTTGTTGCAACACATTTTCCTTGATAACCTTCCATGATAACCTCTCTCTAATCTACTTGTAAGTTTTGAAGCATCTAGGATGCCCTACCAAAAATGTATCATGAGTATCCCTTATAATCTTCTCCTTAAATGTGGACTCAAGGACTAGATATATTCTATCCTTGTAGAAGATAATGTCATCCAACACTCTGTATTTTTCATCCTGAATGTGACCATCCATCAACTCAGAAACAAAATTATTCTTGGAATATTCCAATAACAGGTGCGATTTACAATCAATTGAAATCTCCATAAGGGAACATGTTGTTGGTTTCCTAGAAAGGACAACAACGACAATATTTTTGTTTCCATTCATATACTCAATGCCAAAATCATAAGCTTGTATCTTGCTCACCTATTTATATTTCCTCTAATTTATCTCCTCGTATTCCAGGAATTACAACAAAATTTTGTGGTTATTTCTAACCACAAATCTACATCTGACCAAATACTGTTTGAACTTCGCCAAAGCATGCATAATGGAAAACATCTTGTTGTCATAGATGGAGTAAAGCCTCTCTAGTTCCCTAACATTTTGAATCTCAAACAACCTTGGATGTCTATTCTACATCAATAAAACTCTTATACCCTCTCTTGAAGCATCACACTCAAGCACAAAGGGCTAAGTGAGATCAAGAAGAGCCAATATTAGAAGTGCTCATCACCTCCTCAAGATTGTCAAATGCTTATTGAGTTTCCTTTGTCCAGTTGAATGCCCCTTTCTTCGTAAGATCTGTTAAGGGTACACCAAAATGCGAAAAACCTTAACAAAATGCCTATAATATTTTCATAATCCAAATAATCCCTGCAAATTTGTAAGGGTCATAAGCGATAGTCAATCAAATATGGCCTAGATATTCTCCGGATGTACATGCACCCCCTACGCATTTATCACATGGCCCAAATATAGAATCTGTTTAAGACTGAATTCAAATTTTTATGCCTTGGCATACAATGTATTATTCTCCACAATACCCAATATCTGTTATGTATATTTTATTAATTATTAGTTAGATATAGTTATCTTAGGTTTTATTAACTGAAAGGGCATGATCAAAGATCATGCCTCTTCACCAAGGGACACCATGAGGCTATATTTAAAGCCTCGGTGATTCCCCATTGTAATCATATCTGATATCTCATCTTTTATCAATAATAATATATACTTATTCAAGTTTACGAGAGTTTTTACACTCCATTGGTATCGGAGCAGTTGCTCTTCAGGATCTGTGTGATCACCCATAATTAAGGAATTACAAAGAATTCCAGATTGCAGATTTTTTTTACCAAGTGCTTGAGCAACAACCTTGGTTTAAAAAAATAATTTGCAGATTTTACTTTCCCCAACGCTTATTCCCTCACTACACTCACACCACAGCCCTTTCCCTCTCAACATCATACGCTACACTCACGCCCACTCACTCTGTTTCCCTTCCCTATCGATTTCTCATTTCAACCCACCCCCTCTGAGGCACCTGAATTTGGTATTCCTCTCTGTGGATACTGTCACTGTAGAGCTCAGAAATTTGAGTTTTTTTGGAGCAGAAAACTCGGCCCTTTGAAACAGACATACTTCAGCTCCTGTGAAGTGACAGTTTCGCCCCTAAGGAGAGACATACTTCAGCTCTTGTGGAGTGAAAATTCTAGCCCGGAGAAGAGACATACTTTGGCTTTGTAAAAGACAATTTCGAATCTGTGGAAGGACACAGTCCTGAGGCTATCTTGGATTGTGATTTCGATTCTCCTTGTGGTCTGTAGTCTCAGTGCTCTAGGAACAGTCTCAGCCCTCTTGAAGCAGTGTACTCGGCCTTCCTTTGGAGCTGACCCTCTGACTCTTGAGGATTCAAGTCACACGTCCTTCCTACACAAAGTTTTGGCCTTGTAACAGGGTTATAACAAACTCAGATCTGTAAGGTAGTTTGACCTTGAAGTGTGCAGACAGTTTTGAAGCAGCAATTGTGTATCTTTTGAGCAGACTTTTGGAGTTTTGGATCAGTCTCTGTCCCTTTCACTACCCACACCCCGTTGACTGTTTATTCTGGTGCAATTGGACGGCTTAAAAACCAATACCAATCGGACGGTGGCTTAATCGGACAAGCGGACAACCGGCTATTCCACGACATTCAACACATCACCGGCGAAATCCCAACCGTCCACACTGTGAAAACTCCACGCTGTCCATAAAGTGTCGTGGCACTACCCCCGGTTTGGTCACGGCTATTTCAAAGCATAGGGTTCTTATTAAGTGAGCGGAACTAGCCACAGAGTTGCCCGAAATATTATCGTCGTGTTTTGTGGAGCCCTCTGCTTCACCATTCGTTGAACCGGTGTGACATTTTAATTGGTGACAGGTTTTTTATTAAGCAATCGAGTTTTTTTAAAATGAGTGTGACATTTGAACGGGATAGCGTGTGACTATTCGTGAAAGGAGTACAACTGTACAGAAGATAGGTGAACAGTTTTTACACTACATATAATTATTATTTTTTATATATAACAATAATATATATACTATATAATTATAATTAATAATTATATATATCTATATATATATATATATATATATATATATATATATATATATATATATATATATATATATATATATAAACTATACAAATAAAATAATAATAATTATTATTTATAAATAAAGAGATCGTCAAAGAGCAACAATTTTTTTTTTCGCAATTGCTTGTTGAAGATGTGATTCATGCAGTAATGGAAAGTGGTAGATGCATTGATCAAACCAAATGGCATGAAAAATAACTCATAGTGCCCATAATGACACTTGAAGGTACTCTTGTGAACATCTCGCTCCATGACTCTCTTTTGGTGATACCTTGATCGAAGATAAATCTCCCAGAAGTATACAACCCTGTGCAACTCATCCAACAACTCATTGATTCCGGGAATGAGATCTTGTTTTTGATTGTTTTCTTATTTAGAGCCTAATAGTTAATACACATCCTCATGTTACCATCCTTATTAACCAAGACTACTGATGAAAATAATGGATTGGAGTTAGGTTTGATATGCCCCATCTCAATTCCTTGATTTCCTTCTTTATCTCATCTTTGAACTTCTTTGGGTGCATGTATGGAGTAGTTATTATAGGTTTGGCCCCTTCTTCTAACTCAATGGTGTGGTAAGAGTCTTTGTCAGCAGGCCTCCTTGAAGGGATCTCCCCAAAAACTTGATCATGTTTGCTCAACAATGACTAAATGTCTACATGATAATGTTGAATTTTATTTGAAGGTTTTTGTGTTGTAATAAGACACTCAACTGCTCAATTTACATCCCCATGCATGAATATGCTTTCCATTCACTTGGATGTAATAACCTTAGGGGCACCATTGAACATTCTCCTGGGAACTATCATCTTACCATATACTGTAGTGAGTTCCATCTCGAAGTTTTGGTAGCTCTTCATGTGTTTCGCTACAAAATAAAGCCACTGGAAGCCCAATATGACATTAGTGTCTACTAGTTCAGCCACATAGAAGTCATCAATCACAGTGTAGTTACTCATCATCAACTTCAACCACAAAACCATTTGTGTGCATGTCATATCGTACCCATCATCTACCATAACATCGAATCCCTCAAAGTATTCTGCAATAATGCCCATTCTGGCTACTAGAGTTGTGTTAATGAAGTTGTGGGTTGCCTCAACATCAATCAAGATAGTGATATATTGTCCCTGTACTAATAGCTTGACCCTAAAGGTGTGATATTTAGGGACACTTGATAGAGTGGTTATAGTTCCACCTGTTAGCGCAAGGAGTCACTCCTTGACTGCAAAAGGAGTAAGCCTTACACATCATAGTTCATTTCAAATTTAAAGGTTTTGAGTGGTGGGATGGCTTCTCAAAGAGTTTGAAATTATTTTTATTCTTTAAGACTTTCATGTATTTGACAAGCTATGGCAAGTATAAATTGTATGGGTAAATTGGTAGTATAGGGAGTAGAGTATAACAAATGAAAGGAGATGGATAGTTGGTACTTATTCTAAGAAATATTCATATCCTAAATCAGTCACACAGTTACAATAATGGGTCTTTACACAAACTATGTTTTATGTAAGTAAACAAAATTCTGAAAGTAGAGTACATGCATAAAGTATTCCACAAATATTTCATGAAACCTTCACTATAACATGTTCTACAACATATATATGATTTGCAGGAAGCTGGAAAACAAATAATTTACTATAAGATCCTCTCATAGTTTCTTGCTCACACCTTACTATCTGTTGTAACTCATAAATTAGAAGAAATAGACAAAGAGAGAAAAAAACCATACATTATATAGTCCTTGAATCACAAAATCCTCCAGCATGAAGTGAAAAAAGGAGTTTTTTTTATTATATTAAGTCTTCAGGTAGACCAACATCCAACCTGTAAATGGTATTTACAAATGGTATATATAGAAAGAGAGGCACCAACTGCATCTTTCCTAAAAATAAGGAACCACTATTCCCAACATTACATAGGTGTCATAGGACATTAAATATATATCCCAACGAAATATAATTGAAAGGACAAATGTAGATGAAATAAGAGAAGAGAATTTGGGCTGAACTACTGAGTATGCTGACATGCTGCCCCTTTTTCTACTGATTTGTCTCTTCATGTCTTTGGTTCTTAAATAACCATGTGTCTTCACTAAATATGACCTTAAACAACCTCAGAAAAACTTATCACTATCACTTGTTATATCCATTTCATTAGGAGTCCTTATCTTTCCTAAAATGGCTTGGAAACTTTGCTGACAGGTGTCAAAAATCATTTAAAATAGGTGCTACCAGAAATTTCGGTAAAAACCTGTTTCTGCACAAAAACTGTAATGCTACCAGAATTTACGGTAGTGTTTTGTTTCTTTTTAAAAAATGCACAACAAACACTTGAAAAAACCACGCATACTTATACACTTTGAAATTTGAGTTGCTGTTCAAAATTGCACTTAGTAAGAAAATAGGTGTTTTATCAGAAAACCTTTTTACCTTTCTTCCATATGGGTTGCAACTTTAGCAATCTTGTCCAAGTCTGATTTGCTGTCAACAACTAATTTTGATGTTGTGGTCCTTGTCGCTGTTTCTTTGACAATGGTCTTTTCCTCCTTTGAACCCTTTTGGATCTTTCTTCTTTTTGAGGGTTTTGTTTGCTGATCTGAAGGGGTTTTGTTTTTATATTTCTTCTTGGACTCATTTGTCTTTAACCCTTTAGATTTTCCTTCTACATCTATGACCTCTGTCAGAGAACTTGGATTATGCAGGGCCTTAGACATGAGCCTAAAATTATAGATGTCTTTGGTGTGTATTTTTTTGGTACTGGTAGTAGGTTTGGTCTCCTCTTTCTTTCTATTGCTACTGATTTCTGTTGGGAAAAATACTGAGAGGGGGGGGGGGGTGAATCAATATTTAGGGAAAACTGAAATTTTTTTACTTTTCCATTCACTAAAACCCATACGCTACTTCGTTGAAGCCAACTAGCGTATACACGCGTATATCCTTCATAAAACTCGCGTATACACAGAGATCTAATTATGCCATTAATTCTTCACTTATATCATTCCATCATTCATTCATTAGATGTTCAGTAAACAGTAAACATGTGCAGTAAGAATAGAATAAATCATCACACATAAGCATCACACATGAACACCCAAAGATTTTAGGTGGAAACCCAAGTCGGGAGAAAAGCACACATTGCAGTTGTCTCGACCTTCAATATTTTATTGTAAAGAAAAATCCACAACAATATACGCCTGAGACTCATACCCGGTACGAGGCACCCACACACGCTCGTTTTTCCGGCTACCTCTCCTAGAAGGGAGCTACGGCCCCACAGCAGATTTACCAGCCTCTCCTGGAAGGGAGCACTGACCCCCTACTCTCGTTTACCAGCCTCACCTGGAAGGGAGCTACAACCCCCTGACTGAAGGCTACAACCCTCAGCACCACCATGGACCATGTTTCATCAATTTTCACACGGGATCCAATCCACACAATTAAGCTCAAGGAACATTCATCAAACCAACCACTTGCTCTATAGCAGCATAATCAATCTTTGAACAATTCAGATCATCATGGACAGATAGCAGTAACACATCAGAAACAGATATCAGCAAGACAGCAGAACAGATCAGACATCTCACAACTTCAGCAAACCCTATACGTGCTTTCCTTTCTCTGATATCGCGTATATACGCACCTTCATGCATATAAACCTGCGTATACCTCTGCACAAACTTCAGAACTGATTTTACTACCCATACGCGCTTTCACTTCATACAACCCGCGTATATACGCGCTTCCTCTGCGACGAACTAGCGTATGGTTCTTCAGACATTTAGGTCATTGCAATTCTTCAGAATAGATACATCACACAGATTTTACCCTTTACTTCAGAAAGATGTTCGCCTCATCTTAGATCTAATCATTCCATAAACAGATCTAGCAAGTATAAATATATTTTAGATCTAGATACCCTTCTTCATCATTTTCTTCATTGGTGCATCATGCATTTAGATCTATCATTCAACTGTAACCCTTTCCATTCAGATATACTTCAGAAATATTCATTCAAGATCAGACATCTTGCACCCACGCTCATCATTTGCACAATGAATTTCTTCTCTTTATATAGGTTTACCCTTTTTCAATACCATGAGCCAAAACCACATTACTTCCGATGGTATTCCTGGACGAGGTCACATAGACGAATCATTACCCAATACAATGGGTCAATACCATGGTGGTTACCCCCGGTTTTGCACTTTATGAGCGCTTTTTCCCATACGTGACTTGGCACGTATTTTATCGCGTGCATACGCGACTTCTCCTAGACAAATCCGCGTATTCTTTGAAACATACTCTTTTCATCATAGATCTAGCACATACTGAATTTCTTTCTTCATTACCTTCTGTACTCACTGTAGATACAACAAATTTACATCATTTAACAAGATCATCAAGACATATTCCATCAAGCACAAATTCATCAAGTAGGTTCCCATCATCTTCATCAAGTGGGTTTCCATTCAAGGACAACACTCTATCAAGTGGGTTGCCATCAAGGACAACACTTCTGATCATATTGCCAAAAATCTCCCCCTTTGGACTTGATGGCAACCACGATGGTGTTTGATCACTACAACAGATAGATACATTAAAAATACAACGACACCATGTCACTCTCCCCCTTTGACACCATTCAAACACCATGTCACTCTCCCCCTTTGACATCAAGGGCAAAGGGCGGATCAAAACCAACACAAGGTTTTTCTCCTCATGTAGAAGGAAGCGTTCTGCAGATCTGTTGTTCATTGAAGTGACCAAGCTCCCCCTGAGCTCATGCTGAATATTCAAACATATTTTGCAATGAAGTACATGACTCTATGACCTTCCTATCACCAAAGACTCATACTTACATCAAAGATCCAACCAAGTGGATTTACATATGAGACTCAAGTACCCAACCAAGTGGGTTTACACAACTCAACTCAAATATCCAACCAAGTGGATTTACATATTTTTAATCAACTATCCAATCAAGTGGGTTTACAAATTTGACAAGTTCTTACATGACTGAAAATTACAATTTTACATCATAGGTCTCAATCATGACCTTTTCATCAAATTACAAATATGAATTTTCATGACCAATACCAAAAAGACCTCAAGAAAGAGATCACATTTCAGAATCATCATAATGCCAACAATGCATTATACTCAGCAAGGCTAGGGCTCAAAATGTGCATCCAAACATCCTTTCAATGTGACCAAGGCTCCCCCTTTGCTTGTGCAACCTGAACACCTTCAACAGCATGTCATCAGCAACAAGCTTTGCATGATCTGTCCATATCTCTGAATCATAAGACTTCCATTTCATCCAACAGATACTCTTCATCAAGTAACAATTCGGGCTCATCCATGATCTTCAACATAAGAAACCAAGTATCATATCATCATTATTTAGAACTGAGAAAATAAGCTGATACAAAGTCAATAATATAGTTATTAACAGTCAGACTGATGCTCCCCCTGAAACTTTGCTCCAGATCTTCAGCTATCATATAAATTCTCTTATCACCAATGCATACGCGACTGTGTCTGCTGGAACTCGCGTGTATACGTGACTTTTGTTCATCAAACCCGCGTATAGAAAGTGAAGCATAGAAATTTTCACATTCCTTCATCTCCCCCTGAATTTGTCCTTCCTGTACCTGTCTTCTTCATAATGCATGCTCAGATAAAACACATATAAACTTAATAATCAAATCAACCATGAGAATCATCATACATTGCTCCCCCCGTGATGATACATCCCCATAATGTATCGCACATTACTTCTGCAATGGTATGCAGAAGTAAACTTCGAAGATGCCACTCGGATGATCGTTAGTGAGGGAAAGTATTCCCTAATGCTTCGATCTATTCTCCATCTTTTTTCAGATTTGTTTGAACTTTCTATTTGTGTGCTGGAAGTTATCCAAATTCTCATATCTGTTCAACATGCATTCCTTTTCTACATGTCCATACTTGTTACAAGAATAACATCTCATGTGACCAGAGAAGTAAGCATAAGGATCATAGTGTGTTTCTTTGTTCTTCCTCCGATTGCAATAAGCTGCTTTGTGACCATACTTGTTGCATGAAAAACAATGTCCCTTGAAGCTACCAGAGTACCTTTCTGAATAGAATCTGTTTGATGATCTACTTCTGCAATTTGCTGCAACATGCCCATAATTATGAAATTTAAAGCATTCCACATTATTGACGCTTCTATAGTTAGGAGGGAAAGATTTCTTTTGAGAGTTCATGATTGTCGATTGATCTTTTGCTTCTTTCAACACTTCAAATTTTGTATTGACATCATTTGACTCTTTAGCACTTCCTTGTGAACTAGATTCTCCTTTGACAGTTTCATGAAAACCAAGACCAAGTTTAATAGAGGGAGACCTTTGATTACTCAGAATATTGTCCAAAATCTTAGTACTATCTTGAAACCTCGAAAGTTTAACCTTTTCTTCTAATTTACCTTTGAGAATGTTTACCTCAACCTCCAAGCCTTGGCATTGCTTCTTCATGCTTTCTTCTTTCCTTCTTCCGTCTTCTACTTGGTTATTCAAATTTAGAATCTCTTCTTTCAACCCATTTTCTTGTTCTTCAAAAGTTTGTAAGAGTTCTTCATTCTTCTTCTTCGATGCTTCGAGATTTACTTTCAGAGATATATTTTCTGCTTCAAGTCCTGCGTTCTTCTTATTTGATTTATCCAGATCTTCTTTGAGAGAGATGATTTCTGATTCAAGCCCTTCCTTTTTAAATGATTGTAGAGGTTCCTCATTCTTCTTACTTGATGCTTCAAGATGTGCTTGTAGAGAGATGATTCCAGCTTCAAGACCTTCATTCTTCTTTTTTGATTTTTCGAGATTTGTATTTAGATCGTTAATTTCTGCTTCTAGTCTTTTCATTCGATTGGATGCATAAGCATGAAACCTTTGATACTTTTCTATAGATTCATTCTCCTTAGATGATTTTTGCTGATCTTCATCTCTAATCTTGACAGCTTCTTCTAGATCCATACTGTCACTTTCACTATCATTACCTTTGCATATACAGGTAATTGAAATACAAGAACAACGATCAATACTTGTTTCATCTCCTTCAATTTCTGCTATACATGATTTCTGAGGTATCTCCTTTCCTTGAGTAACCTTCTCCTTTTGCTTCTTTGCCATGAGCACTTGTAGAACTTGGTCAGAATCTTCTTCATCTTCACTGGACACTTCATCATCATCTTCATTTGTATAATAACTCTTCCTCTTTTCAAATAGTTTCCCTTTACCATGTTTTTCTCTATAAGGACATTTAGTAGCATAGTGACCAACTTTTCCACACTCAAAACATTTGAAGGGAAGCTTACCTTTGAATCTTCCAGTACCTAGTTGGAGTTTTCTCACGAAATTCGCTTCTTCTTCTTCTGACATATACAGATTCTTTGACAACTTCCTTTTCTTTCCTTTGCAGACGCTTTAAAAGCAACTTCTTTGATTTGAGAAGGACCTCCTTGTCTCATTTCAAGGCAAATAATACCATGTAATTGAACAATAGTAAGAGTTTGGTGATCTTGGCTCTTCTTCAATAGCTGAAACTTTAGAGTCAAATTTTGAAGTCAAGGATCTTAAGACTTTTTCCACCATAGTAGTATCGGTTATGGTTTCACCCAAATTTCATTCAATTTACAATATCATCTAGACGGCTGTTGAAAAACTGGAAATACTCTCATCACTATGCATCCTTAAATTTTCATATTCAATTCTGAGAGTTTGGAGTTTTGCACTTTTTACCTTTGTATCTCCTTAATAGCTCAGAATGATTTTGTCCCATATTTCTTTTGCTGAGTTTAGCTGCATCACTTTAGAAAATTATGGTTCAGACATGCTTCCTAATAAGACATTGACGGCTTTGGCATTGATTTCATACTTCTTCCTTTCTGCTGCATCAATAGGAATACTTGCAAGATACTGATAACCTCCTTCCACGATTGCCCATACTTTTGCACCAAGACTTTGCAGATATGCTTTTGTTCGTATCTTCCAGAATAATAGATTATTTCCATTGAATAGAGGTGGCCTTATATACATTACCCCTTCATGACTTCCCATTTCAACGGATCTCCTTCAAGCGATCAAGCTTCTGCAGAAGGACCTGCTCTAATACCAATTGTTGGGAAAAATACTGAGAGGGGGGGGGGGGGGGGTGAATCAGTATTTAGGGAAAACTGAAATTTTTTTACTTTTCCATTCACTAAAACCCATATGCTACTTCTCTGAAGCCAACTAGCATATACACACGTATATCCTTCATAAAACTCGCGTATACACAGAGATCCAATTATGCCATTAAATCTTTACTTATATCATTCCATCATTCATTCATTAGATGTTCAGTAAACAATAAACATGTGCAGTAAGAATAGAATAAATAATCACACATAAGCATCACACATGAACACCAAGATTTTTAGGTGGAAACCCAAGTCGGGAGAAAACCACCGCTGCCGTTGTCTCAGCCTTCAATATTTTATTATAAAGAAAACATCTTACAACAATGTACTCGCAATGTACCATACCGCCGCACGCAGCACCCACCGCGCTCGCTTCAAATTTCTCTCCCGGAAGGAGAAATGACCCTCGCTTCTCGTTTTATAGCTCTCCTGGAAGGGAGCTATGACCCCCTGCTCTCGTTTACCAGCCTCACCTGGAAGGGAGCTACAACCCCCTGACTGAAGGCCACAACCCTCAACACCACCATGGACCACGTTTCATCAATTTTCACACTGGATCCGACCCACACAATTAAGCTCAAGGAACATTCATCAAACCAACCACTTGCTCTATAGCAACATAAGCAATCTTTGAACAACCCAGATCAGCATAGACAGACAGCAGTATATATCAGAAACAAATATCAGCAAGACAGCAGAACAAATTAGACATCTCACAACTTTAACAAACCCTAGTTTATCATACACGCTTTTCTTTCACTGATCCCGCGTATATACGCGCCTTCATTCATATAAAGCCGCTTATACCTCTGCACATACTTCAGAAAACCCTAACTGGACATACGTGCTTTTCCTTCATCAGATCCGCGTATACACGCGAGTTTACCGAAACGAACCAGCGTATACTTCTTTAGACATTTCAGCGCAATTCTTCAGAACAGATGCATAGCTCAGATATTACCCTTTACTTCAGAAACATGTTCGCCTCATCTCAGATCAGAACATTCCATAAACAGATCTAGCAAATACGAATTCATTTCAGATCTAGATACTCTTCTTCATCATTTTCTTCATTGGTGCATCATACATTCGGATCTATCATTCAACTGTAACCCTTTCCATTCAGATATACTTCAGAGAGAAGTATTCATTCAAGCTTAGACATCTTGCACCCACACTCACACACTTTGCACAATGAATTTCTTCTCCTTATATAGGTTTACCCTTTTTCAATACCATGAGCCAAAACCACATTAATTCAAGGGTATTCCCCGGACGGGGTCATTTAGACGAATCATTACCCAATACAATGGGTCAATACCATGGTGGTTACCCATGGTTTTAATTTTTTATGAGCGCTTTTTCCCATACGCGACTTGGCACATTATTATCTGCTGCAGATACGCGACTTCTCCTAGACAAAACCGCGTATTCCTTGAGACATACTCTTTTCATCATAGATCTAGCACATATTGAATTCCTTTCTTCATTACCTTCTGTACTCTCTGTAGATACATCAGATTTACATCATTTAACAAGTTCATCAAAACATATTCCATCAAGCACAAATTCATCAAGTAGGTTGCCATCATCTTCATCAAGTGGGTTTCCATTCAAGGACAACACTCTATAAAGTGGGTTGCCATCAAGGAAAACACTTCTGATCATATTGCCAACAATTTCATACCCTGCATATTTTAGGAGCTCTTCATCAAACTTAGTGGGCTGATACTATTTCTACATTTTCTGTTGAATGTCCGCTTCCATAATTTCTGGTAGCACCTATGCTTTATAACTTTCTGCAGTTGCAGACCTTCCTCTTCGAGCTTTGGTATAGACATTAGGAAAAGGAAAAATGGGAGGCACCAATTTCATGGATTTATGTTTATTTATTGATGAGCTCTCTCCTTTCTCCAACTTCCTCTCAACCTTTACTGAAGGAGTATTTTATTTACTGCTCCTGGCCTTATGGATATTTTCCTTCTTAGCCTTTCTCTTTGTTCTTTTTGCAGGTTGAGGGTGTTATTTTGAAGATGAAGACAATTGAGCTGGAGGTCTAGGTGTAGGTTGGCCTGCCCTGTAAAATAGAAAATGGTCCCATGATTGATTTCCTTTCCTTATTTCTTCCACAACTGACACTTTAATGAGAGCTTGATGATACAAGATGTATTCTGAAGCAACATTGTGAGTCCCGATTGACATATTTGTCAATCTCTTCAACAAAAATAATGGAAAGTTGAGGGTATTCATACCTGCAACATGAAACATAAATATCATATGATAAATAAAAACCACAGTATAACTCCTCTCACAGGTGAGAAAATTTTGATGAGCTTAACAACTTCAGCCCATTCATTTTTGAGGTAGCTATTGGGAATTCCTTTCGCCCAGTTGGGATCTCTGTGTCCATGTTGGCAATATGATTCTTATGTCTTAATATGTTGTCCTTGATGGAAAGTCTCTGGTAAAAGATGGAGTATATGTCTTCTGAAAAAGTTCAGTAGTCTATAAGAAGAAATGTGTAATGTCCAGCAGAAGATTGGTTAATATTCATATTGTATGTTCTATACGCGGGTTTGTACAGGCAAAGTCGTGTATACACACATATAAGAATGATCCAAGTCAGGTATGCCTTTTGCGCTCTAAAAATATGGTACCAGGGGGCATTACCATGGTATTAGCCCACAATATTGAGTGCCATGTCGTCTATTTGATTTTTTCCAAGAATACCATCGACAGTTGTGTGGTTTTGACATATGGTATTGTTAAAGGATAAATATATATAACGAGAAGAAGGTAATAGTGAAAATGTGCGCATATGTAAGGGATGTCACTAAATACTTCTCTTTGAAGTATATCTGCATGGGATGAACTCTGTTTTATTGGTAGATCTGAATTTATGATGCAACCTTGGATAAAATGATGGATCAAGATCTATAGACCTGAAATGACTATGTTATTGCCTGATCTATTGAAGAGATGATTATATATGAGACCTGGCGCATGTTTGCTGAAGTGGAGCGAAGAAATCTGGGTAAGTTCTATAGATCTGAAACATTCTGCAGATTTAAATATTTACAGATCTATACGCTAGTTCGTCTCGGTAAAAGTGTGTATATACGCGGCTTTGTCTCCTCAAAGGCACATATGGAAGTCAGGGTTTTTTGAATCTTATTGTAAAGGTTATATGTTTGTTGCTACTGTATATCTGCTATCTATCAATGAAATCTTCATGTAGATCTAGGTTGCTTGAATATTGTATATGCTGCTAAGTTGAATATGTACAAATCTGATCAATGAGTGAGTAAATATGTTTAATGATGACTAACTGATTAAGGGTTATACATACTGAAAATATATCTGACTGAAAGCCTCAGATCTGGTTTTGAGATTAAACATATTCTGGAAGATCAGTATTCACAGATTTATATGCAGGTTGGTGTGAAGGAAAAAGCGTATACATTTTATGATAATGAATGCTCAAGATTGAGATTGATTCTACATACTGATTCTGAAGTCTGGGTTATTGATGATCTTTATGATGAGTTGTGTTGAAGCTATGAGATCTAGTGTGAAAATTGATGAAACGTGGTCTGCAGTAATTCTAAGGGTTGAAGCCTTCAGTGTGGAATTAGAAGCTTCCTGCCAGTAGAAGCTAGTGTTCTTATTAGGGGGTTGGAGCTCCCTTCTAGTAGTGGCTGGTAAACGAGATTAGGGGGTTGGAGCTCCCTTCTAGTAGTAGCTGGAGAACGAGAGAAGGTTGTATCCTTTTGCAGGCAGATACCTGTGTACTGATATGAGTCTGCATCAGTACAATAATGTAAGAAGTTTTCCATATAATAAATATTGAAGACAAAGATGACAACAACAGTGGTTTCATCCCGAATTGGGTTTCCACCTTAAATATTGGTGTTCATGTGTGATGTTCTTGTGTGATGATTTATTATGCTCTTACTGCACATATTTACTGCTTAACTAACTATTGCAAAACTGAGTTAAAGACTGGTTCTGAAAGTTTATCTAACATTAAAGGTATCTCAGTATACACAAGTTTATTTTGGTATATCGACGTGCATATGCAAGTTGGGTTCATTAAAGTCACGTATAGAATTCAGTAAAGAAAAAGTTAAAATTATTAGTGAGCTCTAAATACTGATTCACCCCCCCTCTCAGTATTTTTCCCAACAATTGGTATTAGAGCCAGTTCTTCTGAAGAAGCTTAATTGCTAGAAGGAAGATCAACCAAGATGACCAATTAGGATGGGAAAACATCTATCAGGCCTCCTCTTTTCAACAGAAACAACTTATTCTTCTGGAAGACAAGGAAAATATCCTATCTTCAGTCTCTTGGAGAAGATGTATGGGCTATAGTTCAAGGAGGTTATCAATATCCAACTTCAGTTCCAACAGATGCAACAACAAGAAAGAAATATGAAACAAATGCAAAGGTGGTCAATGCATTATTGGAAAGTTGGACTGAATCATAACTGTTGAAAGTCATGCAGTTGAATAGAGCAAAGGAGATATGGGACAAAATCATTCTAAGCTATGAAGGTGATGCCAAGGTAAAAAGTGCTACACTCCAAACCCTCAAAATTCAATATAAAAAAATTAGAATGCATAATGAGGAAAGAGTTGCCAGTTTCTTTTTATGTCTAGATGATATTGTAAATCATACGAGAAATCAGGGTGAAACCATAAATGACACTACTCTGGTAGAAAAGGTTTTAAGATCTCTAACTCCCAAATTCGAGTCAAAAGTGTCTGCTATTGAAGAGAAGAAGGATCTACAAACTCTTACTGTTGGTCAACTTCATGAGATTCTGATTGCTTGTGAAATGAGAAAAGGAGGTCCATCTGAAGTCAAAGAAGCTGTCTTAAGACCTGTTGTAAAAGGAAAGGAGGTAGAAGAGCAAGAAGAATTAGGGTATGTTTAAGAAGAAGATGAGATAAATTTTGTAAAGAAGCTACAACTTGGAACTGGAAGGTTCAGAGGTAAGCTTCCTTTTGAATGTTTTTCTTATGGAATAGCTGGTCATTATGCTACTAAATGTCCCCATAAATATAGTCATGAAAAGGGAAAGGAATTTGCTAAAGGAAATACGAAACGATTTATCAATAGAAAAATCTATTATACTCATGAAGATAGTGACGGTCTATCAAATAGTGAAGAAGGAGAATCTGATCAAGGTATTAGACTACTCATGGCTTTTGAAAAAGACTCTAGTGAGGCTAAAGATACTTTTAAGGATGAATTAGAAGAAAATTATTTTCTTGAAGAAATAAATCATCTTAAAATATGTTTGCAAGAAAAAAAAATTGCTATAGATACTTTTATCACCAAAATCGTACCTGATTGGTTGCTGAACAGAAAACTTCAGTGTAACTGTTTCAAACCAATTTTGTGACTGAGGCTTAGCCTCCTTAGCCTAAGAGGGATCTCTCAAGGGTTAATGATATGGAATAAAGATAAATATAGATGGCTAACTCTATGAATTAAGTTTTTATTTTGTATATTTGCAGGTTGAAAAGATGAAGGATAATACTACCATTGGGCTTATAGAGTCAACAAGTCAGTAGGTTTAGTGGAAAGGTTCCTTGACATGGAAGTTGAGGAAAATAAGGGTTTTTAACAAATATAATTCACTCGAGAACATAGGTCAACACAATCATTCCATTACTAAATGAAGTCAGAGCATAGAGTTATGAATTCTGAGTAATAACAATGAAATTTACTCATAAAACATAGAAAAACACAGTCATCTCATTACTAAAGGAAGCCAGAGCATAGGGTTATGAATTTTGAGTAATAGAAATGAGATCTACTGCAAGTAGTTAAACATAACATGTAGATCAATAAAACATTAAAACCCCACGAGAAACTCAGATCTGTTAAGAAGAAAACCTCTCTGCATTACTGATCACAGTCCATTACATGAAGCAACAATTTTGCCAAAAAGTCTCCAACCCCTGGTTAATTCGACCTCATGCTATTTATAGACCATTTAGCAAATAGGATTCTCTATCCTCCACTATATACATCGAATTCATAGTGTTTGACACCTTTCCTAATCATGAAACATGATATTTATTACAAATTGACAACTATAAACCTAATGAAAAGTCCTATTTATAATAGGAATACAAATATTTAATTACTCTCCCAAAAACCTTATCTAATATTTATTGCATCTTTTTCCACCTGCAATCCCATGAAATCGAATTTGGATGCTAATATTTAACTTGATGTAACCATGCTGTTGATGATAATGTTCTCCTAGAATCTAGGAAACATGTTTTCCTGTTTTTTAGGTCCTTTGATTCCTTTATCTATTTTTAGCACTTTGACCATTAATAGATCATGTCTACATGTCTCTTTTCACCAAATATTACACCATATGTCTTCAATCCTCCAAATTTGCAGAATCTAGACTTCGAACAATGCAAAAAGGTAAGAATAAACTTGCACTACGAAAGCAACATAGTTTCGTAGTGCAATGTTTAGCTCCTATGCCAATCAGATTTTGATTTGTTTTCTTCAGGGAAGCCTTAGTTTTCCATTAAAACACTCCCACAAGTAATTTCAAGACAAAATTCACCAAAATTCCCTCAAAATTTGCTGTGAAAGAAGGATGAAAAGACTACTACATTTGCAAATTATTCCTATTTCTTTCCTGAAACTTAGGTCTTGGAACAGAGCCTATATCTCCTCATCCATTATGTATTTTGAGAAACTGAAGGAGGTTTTTGTAGTCCATTCTGTCTTTAATAAAAAAATCTTTTTTTTTTTTGAAATACCTCTCCTGCTCTCCCAAAACTATCTTTGAAGAACATGTGTAAAACAGGAAAACTCTGTTTTTTGAAAATAGGACTTCAAAGAAAGCCTTGTATCTCCCAACTGATAACATTTGTGAAAAAACAGAGAGAGGTTTTTGTCGTTAGGTATGTTAGGAAGAAAAATGTCTTTAAGTTTTCCTAAATTCATTTTTCGTTGCTCAAAAACCTCCTTGGAAGTTGACTACTCAAACCAGAAAACAGAGTTTTTTGCTTCATAGTGAAAAAGCTGCTTCAGCAGTTTCGTAGCGCATTTGATCAAATTTGCACTAGCTGCGATACGAAACTGCTGTGTAGGAAGTTTTGTTGAAAATTTCTTCAAAATTTATAATAAGGAGATGCCCAGACTCCAAAACATTAATATTTTCTCAAAACCATCAGCAATATAACGTTAAAAACATATCCTTCATCAAATTTGACCTTCATTCTTCATCTAAGTTTATCTATGAATTTGTCACTCTGTTTTATTAATTTTTTCAATTTATCTGGGGACGTTTTCAACTGTATCTCCAAATCCTCCACCCAGCAATCTCATAGTTTTCTAATATCAACTTTTCCCCCAGGCTTTGATACTTGTCCCACTGAAGTGTAATGAAAACTTAGGTTCATATCTCAGACAATGCCCCCCTCTATGGATCTTTTTCTCCTCAGCTATGTTTCTTTCAGAAAAAACCCTGTTAGTTTCTTTCGAAATTTGCAAAACAACCTCGCTTGCAAACAACGTCTCTTGATTACAGCCTTACTTTATTTAACATGGCAGTCTCGCTTAATTTAGTGAAAGTTGTCTATGTATATAGAAACCAATGACTAATTGTCACTGCTTCAGAGCTCTTGTAGTTGCTTTGGAGATAAGTGAATCGAGGATGGCTAAATTAGGTAAAGAATTTGAATTTAAGATATTCCTTCATAACCAAATCATGCTTTCTTGAATTCCTATCATGATTGTGATGAGTGTAGGACAAGTGGGTACAATGGATTTGATGACTAACTAACTCACCACACTCCTATCCTATCATTCCCAAACGAATTTGACAATTTTTTGGCTCATTTGACATGACAGCTAAGAAATCACGCTTTCGTAGCGCACTTAGTGTAAAATTTTCATTTTGCGCTAAGAAAGTAGTAGCTCTTTCGTATCGCATTTCTTGATTTTTGAACTGGCGGCACTACGAAATGGTAGATTCCTGGCTAAATGCAGAATTCAACTCGAAACTTCATGGCATGACCCCTAAATGAAAAATATGAATTTTTTGATCATGGAATGAACCTAAAGGAATTTATTTCAACTTGAAAGATGACCTTTAAAACTTATAAAACTATGACCTACCTTTTACCAAGACTTAAAATGACCTTTAGACCTACTTGAAAACATGACCAAAAACAGTGTAAACACAATGATGTTTTTAGAATTTTTGAGTGATAATAGTGGCTCCACTTGGGATAGTGTGCCCCTGTGGTACATTGAGAACCAGTAGTTCCAGTGCCATCCATATTCTTGGAAATAAAAACTCTGAAATTTTGCCAAATATTCTTCAAACTATTATGGCCTTCACCTCGGGCTCAAGCTTGATGATCACTATAGAAGAACTAACTTTGTACCTACTCAAAAGATGCTCAGTCAATATTTGAGCTTATTAACACACTCCTACCTACCCTATCAGCTGCAATCTCCATTTGTAAGTCAAGGAACATGAAACTTCCAATGAAGCCAGTCATTGATCTGATCTGACACTTAAATCTCTTGACTGTGCTTGAACCAAAAATAAACATGATACTGAAATAAACGAGGCAACATGAGATGTATTTGATCTTCAAGATGAAAATATAAATGGAAATATGAACAATAAATCTTTTCCATATAGTCAGCTATAGGGTCAAAGAATACATGATTAGTTTGATAATTCTCATAACATTCTGTAGCTTTGGACAAATCATCCATGTTTTGATCAACCACACAAGACTTCAGTTGTGTACTCTCAAAATGTTGTTCAAACTGATTTTCAAAAACAATGTATTCTTCCTCAAACTCAAAAGATAAAGGAAGCAACACCTTCTCTTTGTGTTTTGCCATAGAAAGCTTTTGAAAATAATGATCATGATCATGAAGACTATATGATTGAATTTGACCTTGTAAACCTTCAATGTCTTTCTCAATGTTCACAACAACTTCATCCAAAAATTTAATCTTTTCTTCTGTCTTGCACTCAAATGATTTTAGATAAGAAGACAAGGAAAAAGAAAAATTTTCATCTATTTCTTCATTAATATGATTGTCATTCCATTGTTTGAAACCTTGAATTGAAGGAGATTTTTCCACCAAATTTGTTCTGTCTATCCATTCCTCCAAAAACATAAGCCAAAAGTATGCAAATGGTTTAATAGATCTGACAGGAAAACTTTCAATCCACTGTTTACATTTCCCTTGAAATGAATCATACAACAACAGAATGCAAACATCTTCATGTTTGACTCTAATGAAGCTCAGTAAAATCACAGAAATCTAATATATGCTTCAAAGTCAAACTCAAATCTTCTCCATTGAATTTTTGACCATTCCTTAAAAAATATGTATCCTTGGGAAAATGATTTGGGAAACCATGAATTCTTGAAAAATTTATACATGCATACCTTGAAACAAGAATGGTAGCATCTGAGTTCTTCATAAGTCCAGTGGAATCACCATGAATCTATGAATTTTGAATTCTTCAACATTGGAGTCACCAAGGTAGTTCTGCAACCTCAAACAGATTCTAAGCTCCTTCTACCTTCAAGAGTTCAACTTCATAATTTTCGGGAGATGTATATCTTCAGACTCCCGGCAGACGCACCAAAATGTTATCACCAAAATCGTACCTGATTGGCTGTTGATCAGACAACTTCAATGTAACTATTTCAAACCAATATTGTGACTGAGACTTAGCCTCATAAGCCTGAGAGGGTTCTCTCAAGGGTTAATGATAGGGAATAAAGATATAGATAGATGGATAACTCTATGAATTAAGTTTTGATTTTGTATATTTTCAGGTTGAAAAGATGAAGGCTAATACTACCATTCGGCTTATGGAGTCAACAAGTCAGTAGGTTCAGTGGCAAGGTTCCTTAACATGTAAGCTAAGGAAAATAGGGGTTTTTAACAAAGATAATTCACTCGAGAACATAGATCAACACAATCATTCCATTACTAAAGGAAGTCAGAGCATAGAGTTATGAATTCTGAGTAATAGCAATGAAATCTACTACTAGTGGTCCAAAGGCAATTTACTAATAAAACACAGAAAAACATAATCATCTCATTACTAAAGGAAGTCAGAGCATAGGGTTATGAATTATGAGTAATAGCAATGAGATCTACTGCAAGTAGTTAAACATAACATGTAGATCAATAAAACATTAAAACCCCATGAGAAACTCATATCTGTCAAGAAGAAAACCTCTCTGCATTACTGATCACAGTGCATTACATGAAGCAAAAGTTTTTCCAAAAAGTCTCCAACCCCTGGTTAATTAGACCTCATTCTCTTTATAGATCATTTACCAAATAGGATTCTCTATCCTCCATTAGATACATTGAATTCATAGTGTTTGACACCTTTCCTAATCATGAAACATGATATTTATTACAAATTGACAACTATAAGCCTAATGAAAAGTCCTATTTCTAATAGGACTAAAACTATTTAATTACTCTCCTAAAAAACTTAACTAATATTTATTACATCGTTTTCCACCTGCAATCCGATGAAGTCGAATTTGGATGTTGATCTTTAACTTGATGTAACCATGCTGTTGATGATAATGTTCTCCAAGAATCTAGGAAACATTTTTTCCTGTTTTTTAGGTCATTTGATTCCTTTATCTATTTTGAGCACTTTGACCATTAATAGATCATGTATACATGTATCTTGTTTCCAAATATTACACCATATTTCTTCAGTCCTCCAAATGTGAAGAATCTAGACTTCGAACAATGCAAAAAGGTAAGAATAAACTTGCGTTATGAAAGCATCACAGTTTCATAGCGCTTTTCGTAGTGCAATGTTTAGCTCCTATTCCAATCATATTTTGATATGTTTTCTTCAAGGAAGCCTTCATTTTCCATTAAAACACTCCCACAAGTAATTTCAAGACAAAACTCACCAAAATTCCCTCAAAATCTGCTGTGAAATAAGGATGAAAAGACTGCTACATTTGCAAATTATTCCTGTTTCTTTCCTGAAAATTAGGTCTTGCAATAGAGCCTATATCTCCTCAGCCATGATTTATTTTGAGAAACTGAAGGAGGTTTTTGTATTCCATTCTGTCTTGAATAAAAACCTCTCTTGTTGTTTTGAAATACCTCTCTTGTTTTCCAGGAACTGTATTTGAATAACATGTGTAAAACAGGAAAAGTTTGTTTTCTGAAAATAAGACTTCAAAGAAAGCCTTGTATCTCCCAACTGATAACACTGGTGAAAAAACTGAGAGATATTTTTGTAGTTAGGTATGTTAGGAATAAAAATGTATTTTAGTTTTCCTAAATTCGTTTTTCGTTTCTCAGAAACCTCCTTGGAAGTTGACTACTCAAACCAGAAAATAGAGTTTTTTGCTTCATAGTGAAAAAGCTGCTTCAGTAGTTTCGTAGCACATTTGATCAAATTTGCACTAGCTGCGCTATGAAACTGCTGTGTACGCAGTTTTGTTGAAAATTTCTTCAAAATTTGTAATAAAGAGATTCCCAGACTCCAAAACATCAATATTTTCTCAAAACGATCAGCAATATAACCTTAAAAACATATCCTTCATCAAATTTGACCTTCATTCTTCATCTGAGTTTATATATGAATTTGTCATTCTGTTTTATTGCTTTATTCAATTTATCTGGGGACATTTTCAACTGTATCTCCAAATTCTCCACCTAGAAATCTCATAGTTTTCTAATATCAACTTTTCCTCCAGGCTTTGATACTTGTCCCACTGAAGTGTAATGCAAACTCAGGGTCATATCTCAGACAATGCCCCCCTCTATGGATATTTTTCTCCTAAGCCATGTTTCTTTCAGAAAACACCCTGTTAGTTTCTTTCGAAATCTACAAAATAACCTAATTTGCAAACAACCTCTCTTGATTACAGCCTTGATTGATTTACATAACAACCTCGCTTGATTATAGTGAAAGTTGTCTATGTATATAGCAACCAACGACTAATTGTCGCTACTTCAGAGCTCATGCAGTTGCTTTTGAGATAAATGAACCGAGGATGGCTAAATTAGGCAAATAATTTGAATTTAAGATATCCCTTCATAACCAAATGATTCTTTCTTGAATTCTTATCATGATTATGATGAGTGTAGGACAAGTGGGTACAATGGATTTGATGACTAACTGACTCACCACACTCCTATCCTATCATTCCCAAACGAATCTGATAATTTTTTGGCTCATTTGACATGACAACTAAGAAACCGTGCTTTCATAGCGCATTTAGTGTGAAATTTTCATTTTGTGCTAAGAAAGTAGTAGCGCTTTTGTAGCACATTTCCTGATTTTTGAACTGGCAGTGCTACGAAATGGTGGATTCCTAGCTAAATGTAGAATTCAACTTGAAACTTCATGTCATGACCCCTAAATGAAAAATATGACTTTTTTGATCATGGAATGAACCTAAAGGACTTTATTTGAACTCGAAAGATGACCTTTGAAACTTATAAAACTATGACCTACCTTTTACCAAGACTTAAAATGACCTTTAGACCTACTTGAAAACATGACCAAATCAGTGTAAACATAATGATGTTTTGAAAATTTTTGAGTGATAACAGATACTCTAAAGAATAAACTTATATAAAAGGAGAAGCATAATGAGAAATTAGAATGTGAAATAGTAAGTTTGAGAAAGGAAATTGAGAAAGTGAAAAATTTAAATATTAGATTTGCTAAAGGATCTAAAACATTAGATGAAATTATCAAGGTTCAACACTCTCCTCTCATAAAGATAGGTCTTAGATATATTGGAGAATCATTTCAGTCTTCAACACCAAGCTATCTAAATGCAGCTAAAGCCAGCCTGCAACATTCTGTCTCTCAACAAAAGAAAAAAGAAACTACACAAGTAAAGCATGACCACTTTAATACTATTAGGTCCCTATATTACTAGGTTAGTCCCTTATTGTTATTAGTGTAGCCCCCTTATTGTTATTGTTGTACCCCTGTAACCCCAATATTTTTATTATTGTGCCCTTACATTATTATTGTTAGATCGGTTAGGATTATATTGTGGCCCTATGGACTCATATATATAGAAGGAGCTTTTGGTCATTTGTATCATCCAAGAATTTCTCATTTATGTAATGTATTGGAGGTTTCACTCTCGAAGTGGCTTATTTATAAGGCGTTGATCTCTCTTTTCTTCTATTTTTGGAGCTAGTTTCATAACATTTGGTATCATAGCTTTTGGATTCTAGGGTCTTGCTACTCCAAACAGGGCATTGTGGTATTGTCGCTATAAGGTTTTTTATACGAAGGTTCAGAAGCTGAAATTTTTACAGAGAGAAGCTGAAATCCTGAGGAATGTCGTGGAAATTTTTTAGATCTTGGTTCACAACATTTTCATAGATATGATCTATGCAAGTTAGGGATTTTTGCAGAATCCTCAATTTAACCTAAATAGGTCATTGTGTAATTTGTGCTATAAACCTTTTTATACGAGGGTTCAGAAGCTAAAATTTTCACAGAGTGAAGCCACGATCATGAGGAACGTTGTGGAAAAATTTCAGAGCTTGATTCACAATATTTTCGGAGATAGGGTCTATGGAAGTTAGGGATTTTTCAGGCTCCCGAATTTCATCTCAAAGAGGTGACCGTGGTAAAATCGTCATAACTCTCTCTCTGCGCATTGGATTGGGATTCTGTAAAAGGTGGCCACAAGTACACGGATTGTAGTTTCCTCTATATAAATTTCAGAGCCAAAGGATGAAACTGTGACACATGGCATGATGTACAAGGTCACTCTACTGAACCAGTCCATAATTAGGTCATTATGGGAGATTTGGCATAAATTTGCCTTGAAGAATCCAAATCAGGTTAGACCTCTGGAATTTAAAAGAAGATTTAGAGGGCTACTATAGGGCCCAATTTTAGATATTGAAGATCTGAAATCATAAAGATAATTCAGTTTCAATATCGAGCTCCTGAAAAGCAAGAAGAAGGTGTGTATTTTTTTCGAATTACATAGGTTTCGTTTCAAAAAATTAGTTTGAATTTATTCCAAGGGAATATTGAAGAATAGATATCAGTATCGGGTTCTAAAATTCCCCTTAAAAGGAATTCAACATCCATTAAGCCTTCAGAAGGCTCTACTATTACTCATGAAGACGAAGAAATGCAACACACGATATCAAAATTACAAAAGCAAGTGCACCTATCGCAAAGATCAACAAAAAATGAAATGGAAGTTTTGAAGAAAGGTATGGAAACTAAGATGGATGGTTTGAAGAAAGGCATGGAAGTTAATATGAATGGTTTGGAAGCTAATATGGATGGAATGGAAGTTGACATGGAAGCTAAGATGGATGACATGGAAGCTAAGATTGATGAAAAAATGGAAAACATGAAGAATGATCTTAAAGTAGACATCGAAGGTTTGACAAAGTTGATACAAGAAATTTTTCCTAATGGCGAAAAGATAGTAGAGGAAACTCATGATGAGAACAAAATAAATGTTAATCTTGATTTCATAAACTCTAATGTTGGATGGAAGAACCACCATATTCCAAAGATGGATATGAAGAAGTTTGAAGGCAAGGATCCCATAACATGGATACTATAGATGGAGAAATATTTTGATCTCAATAATGTGAAAAACACACAAAAGGTATGCATTTCAACTTTACATTTAGAAGAAAATACATTTGTATGGTATCGATGGCTTTTATCCCGTAAAAAAATTGTCACTTGGTCAATTTTTACGGAGGAAATGATAGCACATTATGAGGATACAAAAAGCAACACCTTCTTTAGCCAATTGTTAAATGTCAAACAAAAGGGTTTAGTGGTGGAGCACATTGAGGAATTCCAAAAATTGAATATAAGGGTAACTGATATTCCAGCGGAACACAAAATTGATGTCTTCATAGGGACGTTAAAGGATAACATCCAACCTGAAGTTCGTGTTTGGGAACCTGATTCATTGGAAAAGGCATTCAGGTTGGAAAGAAAAATTGAATGTAAAATTATGGCGACAAGGAAGCCTACCACTCACATATATAAATATGGAAGTGTTGCCACTCCTAGAATTCCACAACCTACAAGGTTGACACCACAAAAATTGGAAGAAAAAAGATCAAAA
The DNA here is from genome assembly GCA_034641835.2 of Pinus albicaulis. Lineage (NCBI taxonomy): Eukaryota > Viridiplantae > Streptophyta > Pinopsida > Pinales > Pinaceae > Pinus > Pinus albicaulis. The sequence continues at coordinate 1,186,872,577 of CM076575.1, forward strand.
GGGATTTTCTACAATTGTGATAGAAAATAAACTAAAGGTCATAAGTGTGCTGAGAAGAAATTATTTTACATAGATTGTGAAGAGGAAGAAGAAAATGAACAAGAATCTTTAAACGAAGAGGATATACACCAGAAACCCACCCTAGAAGAGGAAAAAATGAGTCCGACCATATCGTGTAATGCATTGGCAAGAATTACCACTCCTAAAACTCTCAAGGTAGAAGGACATATCAAGAAGAAAATGGTAATAATGTCGATTGATTCGGGTAGTACCCATAATTTTATTCATTGTAAGGTAGCCAAGGAATTGAATTGTTTCCTATACCCAACACCATAATGTCAAGTGATGGTTGCAAATGGATGAACTATAAATTTCTCTAGAAAATTCCATAATATCAAGCTAACCATGGGGGAATATGTATTGAATAGTTCAATGCTTTCCATTCCAATGGGAGGTGCTGATGTTGTACTAGGAGTACAATAGTTTCAATATTTGGGGATGGTAGCTTTTAATTTTCAAGAAATTTTCTTGAATTTTTTTTTTCAGAAGGAAAGGAAGTTGAATTACGGGGTATCGGAGGGAATCCGAGAAAGATAATAAGCTCTAATGTCATGATAAATCTTCTGAAGAAAGAACAACGAGGTGTAATTGCACAATTATGCTCACTAGAAGTTCCGACTTCAAAATCATCTATTTCTGCAGATATCCAAAAAGTCTTGGACAATCATTCCAAGGTGTATGGAACTCCCAAAGGACTCCCACCTATTCATGATCATGATCATGCTATTCAATTGATTCTAGGAAGTGTTCCTCCAAACATCAGGCCTTATAGATAACTTTATGTCCAAAAGAGCGAAATTGAACATATGATTGTAGAAATGTTAGAGGCTGGTATAATTCAACCTAGTCAAAGTTCTTTCTCTGCTCCTGTAATATTGGTGCACAAGAAGGATGGATCATGGAGCATGTGTCTGGATTATAGGGAGCTCAATAAACTCACCATTAAAGATAAATTTCCCACTCCTGTGATTAATGTATTATTGGATGAATTACATGGAGAAATTTATTTTACCAAGTTGGATCTTCGCTCAGGATATCATCCAATTAGAATGAAGACTGAAGATATTCCAAAAACAACATTTTGAACTCATGAGGTTCATTACGAATTTTTGGTCATGCCTTTTGGCCTTACCAATGCACCTTTTACATTTCAAGGGTTGATGAATTCCATTTTCAAACCCTTCCTTAGAAAATTTGTGCTAGTATTTTTTGATGATATACTAATCTACAACAGGTCTTGGAAGGATCATGTTCAACATGTTGAAAGGGTGCTGAAACTACTGCAGGAGAAATAATTATATGCAAAAACATCCAAATGTTTCTTTGGAGTACAAGACGTGGAATATTCGGGTCATATTATATCTCACCAGGGTGTTATATCTCACAATTCTAGCCAAGAAACACTCCATAAATGGGTATTATCGCAAGTTTGTTAAGAATTATGGGAGAATAGCAGCACCTCTAACAACATTATTGAAGAAAGATGCATTTTCATGGACTCCTAAAGCAACTAATGCCTTTGAATATCTTAAAGAGGCAATGTGCACAACAATGGTCTTAGCTACACCAGACTTCACAAAAACCTTTATTGTGGAATGTGATGCCTCAGGAAATGGAATTGGTGTTGTTTTAATGCAAGAAGGAAGACCCATTGCTTTTAAAAGTCATCCAATCAAAGGAAAGTATTTACATAATGCTATTTATGAGAAGGAAATGTTAGCAATACTACATGCACTAAAGAAATGACAACCTTACCTAATGGGAAGACACTTCAAGGTAAAAAATGATCATGATAGTCTTAAACACTTTTTCAAACAAAGACTATCTTCAGAAGAGTAGCAAAAATGGGTCACAAAGATGTTGCGTTATGACTTTGAAATAATCTACAAAAAGGGGAAGCTAGATGTTGTTGCAGATGCACTCTCAAGAAAGAATGAAGAGGTGGAAGAATTGCTTTGTGCCATTTCTATTATCCGACCAGATTAGATAACCAAAGCAAGGGATTAATAGAAGAAGGACAAAGAAGTGTGGACACTCATTCAAAAGTTGAAACAAGATCCTAGTACATCTGATATATTTAGTTGGAAAAATGATTCCTTATGGTACAAAGATAGCTTATATCTTTGTAAGAATTCCCAAATAAAACAAAAGATTATTTTTAAATTGCACACTTCTCCTTTAAAAGGACACTCAGGATTTTTAAAAACTTACCACAGGGTGAAGAAAGAATTTTTTTTTGGGATGGCCTTAAATCTGATATTCAAAATTTTGTGGCAAAATGTTTGGTTTTCTAGAAAAATAAAGTTGAGACAATTAAGACCCCAGGTCTTCTACAACCTTTATCCATTCCAAGTCAACGTTGGGAGGAGTTTCAATGGATTTTATCATAGGGTTACCTGAGTCTAAAGGAAAGAGTGTCACCATGGTGGTAGTTTATAGACTTACCAAGTATGCACAATTTTGTGCATTATCTCATCCATTTAAAGCAAGTACAGTTGCTACTACATTTATGGACACAATTCAAAAGCTACATGGAAACCCAAAGATTATTGTGAGCGACAGAAATCCCATTTTTACTGGAAATTTTTGGACGGAGTTATTTTCTTGTTTGGGTACTCAATTAGCTCATAGCTCATATTATCATCCTCAATCCGATGGTCAAACTGAGATAGTGAATAAGTGTTTGGAAGGATATCTTCGTTGTTTTGTATCTGATAAACAAACACAATGGGTCAAGTGGTTACCTCTCGCTGAATGGTGGTATAACACTTCTTTCGATACTGCAACAAAAATGACCCCATTTATGGCACTTTATGGATATCATCCATCGTCCATCACATAATCTTTAAGATAAAATTCTAAGGTTCAAGTAGTGGAAGATCACATCGAGCATCAACAAGAAGTTCTCCAACTCTTAAAGGATAACCTAAATTTGACACAAAATGGAATGAAACAACAGGTAGATCAACATCACAGCGAGAGAATTTTTGATGTAGGAGACTTGGTATTTTTACGGCTACAACCATACAAACAAATGTCCCTCAAGCAAGCTAAGAAGGATAATAAATTATCGCCAAAGTACTATGGTCCTTACAAGGTGTTGCAAAATATTGGTACTATGGCATACAAATTGGAGCTTCATGCTTCTTCTTGAGTGCATCCAGTTTTCCACGTTTCATGCTTAAAGGAGGTTATAGGTGGCACACTTCCAGTTCAAACAATATTTCCAAAACTTAATGAGGAAGGAAATATCATAATTGAAATCGAAGCGTTCACTAAACAAGAACTTGAAGTGTACCATGAAATCGACTTACCTTCGGTATCTCATCAAGTGGAAGAACTTACCCACTGAAGATTCTACATGGGAGGATGAGAATTTTATACAGAAGCACCCAGAGCTACTCAAACATTGAGGACAACACTTTTTTGAAGGAGAAGGGCATGTTAGGACCCTATATTACTAGTTTAGCCCTTTATTGTTATTAGTGTAGCCCCCTTATTGTTATTGTTGTACCCCTGTAACCCTAATATTGTTATTATTGCACCCTTACATTATTATTGTTAGGTCAGCTAGGAATATATTGTGGCCCCATGGACTCCTATATATAGAAAGAGGTTTTGGTCATTTATATAATCCAAGAATTACTCATTGATGTAATGTATTGGAGGTTTCCCCCTCAAAGTGGCGGATTTCTAAGATGTTGATCTCTCTTTTATTCTATTTCTAGATATGGTTTCATAACAAATATAAGGAAAAACAATAACAGAAATATTAATCAGTAGGTAAACATAAATAGAAGGTCTCATGATCGAAGAAATTTCTTCTTTAATGGACAATGTTTCTGATGTCATAATTTTGGTCATAAAGCTTCTCAATGTGTTGCATACAAAACCATCATGACCAGAGAAGCAAGAAAGAAAATAAATGAGACTGGAATAAAGAATAATACTTATAATAACTTTTCTCCTCTCTAAAACGAAAATGAATGTTCTTATTGCAATAGCTTTTTTCATGAAGAATCTGAATGCAGGAGTAAACTTCAGCCAAAAGAGCATATACCTTCAAATTCCAAGGTATGGAGAAAGAAGTACGTACAAGTTGAAAGCTATGGCATAGCTTTATTTTCATAAGGGGAAGAAAATCAATGGTACATTGATAGCAGATGTTCAAAACACATGACAGATGATAAAAATAAACTCCTTTCATACAATGCTCTAGAGAAATAAAAGAATGTTACCTTTGGAAATGACTCTCTTGCTGTCATTAAAGGAAAAATTTATATTTTTCTACAAGAAAAGGTAAAATCTAACAATTTTGTGTATGTGGATGGATTAAAGCATAACCTATTAAGTGTGAGTCAAATGTGTGATCAAGGAAATGAAGTTGTCTATAGTTCAAAAGAATGTGTAGTACATGAACTTCACACAGGAAAACCAATAATAAAAGGAACTAGAACACCAAGCAATCTGTATGTATTGAAAGGTCACCAAGAACAATGCTACTTGGGTAAAACTTCAGAAAATTGGTTATGGCACAGAAATTTGGGACATTTAAGCTTCTCTCAAATAAGAAAATCCAACAGACTCAAATCTGTTCTTGATCTTCCCAGCATCACTCTACCTGAAAGTACCATATGCAAATCATGCCAATTTGGTAAGAAAACTAGGGTGAAATTCAATGTTAAAGAAGGATCAACAAGTAAGCCTCTTGAACTTATACATACTGATCTATGTGGTCCTATAAGGAAAAAGTCTCCCCGTGGAGAACAATACTATATTTTATTTATTGATGGCTTCTCTAGAATGTGTTGGATCAGTTTATTGAAACATAAAGATGAAGCATTTGAAAAATTTAAGATCTTCAAAGATTTGGTTGAAAATGATTAGATCTAAAAATCAAATGTCTTAGATCTGACTGCGGAGGATAATATAGATCAAATGAATTCTTTGATTTCTGTGAACATCATGGCATAAAAAGGCAGTTTTCTGTAGCTGGAACCCCACAACAAAATGGTGTGGTAGAAAGGATGAGTAGAAAAATTCAACAAATGGCTCGGGCTATGCTTGATGAATTTGGAACTCCTGATACCTTTTGGGGAGAAGCAACACATACTACAGTAAATATTCTAAACAATGCTCATGTTTGTGTGAACAGTGATAAAACTCTTTATGAACTATGGTATGGAAATCTTCCCATCGTAAAGCATTTTAGAGTTTTCAGAAGCAAATTTTTTATCAAGAAAAATGATGAAAAAATTGGTAAGTTTGAACCTAGAGCAGATGAAGGAATATTTCTTGGTTACTCTTCTAGAAGTAAAGCATATAAATGTTACAATAAAAGACTTCGGAAGATTTTTAAATGTATTGATGTTGTAATTGATGAGTCTCTCTCAGCTCCTAAAAGGGAAATAACAACAACAAATGAAGACGATGATGATCTATATTTTCACTCATCAAATAGCAAAAATATAGAAGGTAAACCCAATGAAGTAGCAGAAGAAGATCTATTTGAAAAGGCTCCATCCAAGTATGTTCAAAAGAATCATCTAGAATCTCAAATTTTGGGAGAAAATGGATCAGGTGTCCAAACAAGAAGAACTCTTGTAGGATCTCCTAGCTACTTGGAATTCTTATCCACTATTGAAACACAAAATGTAAATCAAGCTAGTAAAGATGAATGTTGGATTAAATCCATGAATGAAGAACTTGATTAGATTGAAAAGAATCATACTTGGGAATTGGTTCCAAGACCTCATGATAAAAATGTTATTAGAACAAAAAGGATATTCAAAAACAAGTTAAATGAAAATGGAGATGTTATTAGAAACAAAGCTAGACTTGTTTGTAAAGGGTATGCTAAACAAGAAGGTATAGAATCTGAAGAAACATTTTCTCGTGTAGCTATACTTGAAGCCATAAGAACGTTTCTTTCTTTTTCAATTTTTCAACAATTCAAAGTTTTTCAAATGGATGTTAAATATACTTTCCTCAATGGTGATCTAGAAGAAGAAGTTTATATTGAACAACCAGAAGGATTCATTCAGGGAAATGATGAAAAACTTGTTTGAAAACTTAAAAAGGCTTTATATCGTCTCAAATAAGCTCCTCAGGCATGGTACTATCGTATTGAAAAATATCTTCATCAACAAGGTTTTACAAAGGGATTTGCTGATAGTAACTTATACACAAAAATTGAGAATGATAAACTATTGATTGTAGTTGTATATGTTGATGACATCATTTTTGGAAGTAATGAAGAGTCCATAAGTCTGAAATTTTCTTCTGTTAGGCAACAAGAATTTGAAATGTCTTTACTTGGGGAACTAACATTTTTTCTTAGCTTACAAGTGCAACAAGAAACAGATGGCATATTTTTATCACAAGAAAAATATCTTAAGAAAATTATAAAGAAGTATGGGATGGAAGACTGAAAACCTGTGAGTACTCCAATGGTAACTAGATGTAACCTCAGTTTTCATGATGATTCTCCCACAATGAATCGACTAGAATATAGATCCATGTTGGAAGTCTGCTTTATCTAACTGGGACAAGATCAGATATTATGCATGTAGTTGGGATTGTTGGACGATTCCAACCTAATATAAAAGATTCTCACCTTCAGGCTGTAAAAATAATTTTCAAATATCTACAAGGGACTTAAGACTTTGGTCTATGGTATCCAAAGAATGCTGATCTCACTCTTCATGCTTACACAGATGCGAATTGGGCTAGAAATGTTGTGTTGAAAATGTTGTCATTGATGGCAAAGGAGCACAAAGAGAGCAGCATAGAAGCAGAGAAAGGCAAAGAGATATAGCAAAAGAGGTAGAAAATATGTAGAGAGATATGAAGAGTTGCAGAGGGTCGAGCAGCTGTGAATACAGAGAATACAGTGAAATAGTGAAACAATCATGCACTGCCAGTGAAACAGAGAATATAGAGAAACAAAGAAACAGTCATGCACTGCCAGTGAAACAGAGAATACAGAGAAACAAAGAAACAATGAAACAATCATGCATTGCCATGCACAGGAATTGAACACAGCGGATCAATGCAGAACAAGATTTTAGAAGTAAAGGTGAAAGGGTCTATATGATGGAAGGGTTTATATGCGATGGTGAGAGGCGGAAGTTACAAAGAAATGAATTCGAGGTTAAATCAAAGGAAGGAACCTTAAATAAAGGCATGAAGCTGTTAATAAATCAAATGTGAAATGAAAACCGAAGATGTGGAACCATGCAGAAAGGGCAGAACCGAAAGGCAAAAGAACAGTGGGGTTATATATATATGGTCGAAAGTAATTGATAAAATATAATCTAGTTATAATGCAGGGTTAATGCACAAACTATGTATTTAAATGAAGAATGGAGGACAAATAAACATTGAAGCGGAATTATAAGAACCAGAACCCTGAGTCAAGAACGGAACCTTGAAGGAATAGTAAATCCAGAGTTGAGAAAACAGCGGGTTTGCGCGGTTCATAAGTGGTAATTAAATTTTGGTGAAGAAACGCGATCCCACTAGTCGATGGATGCGTGGAAAAAGCGGTAAAGCCAAAATAGCTTTTATCGCGCGATTTGGATGTGTTAAAGCTCGGTCGTGGGAAAAATGCGATATCCGCCGTGTCCGTCCGATTTCCAGCGCTGGAAGATCTACAGTGATCACATTTGCGTGATGTTCAAAGATTAATAACGAGGTACGTTGTAAGTTGGTGTGGGCCCAGATGCTTTGTAATATGATGTGATGGTTTAATTGGAAGGCAGAAGTTAATAAACTGTGATAGAATCAAAGGTTATATATATTATCGTTTGGTTTAAATCCAAGGGCATGGGTTTTATTATAATGTTACTACGGAGGCTGTAATATATGTTGATATATTATAGTTGGTGCGTGATGTATAAAGGTTAACGTAAGGCAATATGTTGTGGGGCCCAGAACTAATATACGTTGGTCCTTGTGATTAATCAAAGTCAGTTTTACCATGAACTCAGTGTAATGTTGATATGTTGGGGTTTAAACCAAAATGGTTGAAGGCTCTTTAATATCTGTTATCCATTGGAAACACATTAACCCAATCACAACTTAATATGAATGAGGCGAAGGTTTACGTTAATGAAATATATATATGTTTTGAAATATACTGTGGGCCATCATATTGAGTTATCCGAAGTCGAGACTATATTAAAATGTTTCTCAGCAATTGAATGGAGGACATACCATATGCTAATATATTATGGTTGATGTGAAATATAAAAGCTGGGAGCGTGTATTGGTTAATATGCTGTAGACCATTATGTAATGGGGTATTTCAATGGTTTTATAACCCTTGTTTAATTCATTGCATCGACAGATAGAAAGAGCATTGTATATGCGCAGTGGGCTCCGCAGTGAACCATCGCATCGGAGGAGAAAGAGAGATGAACAAATTGAAAATTGTGATTGCGATTGAGCGATTGAATGTCAGCCGTCGGATTTGATGAAGGATGGACGGTGGATATGTGAGTCGCTTGATTACATGGTGGGACCTTCACGAATCCCATCGGCGAAAATCAAATGACCAAAGGCACAAGAGTACTCTAAATGTTGCGATTGCGATTGGAAAGGTAAATAAGGAGGAGTGTAGTTATAATGTGGGCTCCATACAAAGAAAAAGGTTAATATATGTTTTCTCCGAGTTTTTAACCAAAGCTGAAGAGTAAAAGGAAAGTAAAGTGGAAAGTATATATATATATATATATATATATATATATATCTGTGAACATTGAACCATCGCATCGGAGTAAAACAGAGCAGTGGCACATACCATTGAAAGTTGTGATTGCGATTAATCACATCAGAACTATCGCAAGGGAAGTAATCGCAATTGGAAGTATTCAGAGGCAATCCATTGCATCGGGGAATAAGAAAAGTTCGGCTGTGGGCCCGAAAGGGTGTTTTCTATATTAAAAGGATCTATTATTATTTCACTGAGATTTATTTGCGTTATATAAAAAGGTAGTTAGATATGCAGGAGTTACACAACTGCAGTGAATAGCAGAGCATACAGAAACGAAAAAAGATAAAGACAACAACAGAAAAGACAAACACATAGTGATCCAAAAAATGAATGGGTTGATTTGAAATCCATATTGTAACTGAATGTAAATGTTTTAATTGGTTTTATATTGTTTGTGATGCATTGGCAAGTCTCCAGAGGAAAACAAAAAACCCACTGTAATATTGAAATTAGTACATATTATAATATTTTTCTGAATATGCTGGATAAGGAAATGCGAATGCAGAAGTCAAAGAGTCATGGCTGTTCACTTTGAATTCCTTGTGGAATAAAAACAGTCATGAGGAAAACTCTATAAATGATATCATATTGATATGCATAGAGAAGTTAGAGAATGGAGAATTGAGGCAGAGAAGATAAGAAGAAGGAGGAGCAGAAAGAGATGTCGTGAAAAGTCAGAGATGATATAAGATAGACAAGAAAGCTGGAGGATAGTAGTAAAGAAGGTACAGAACAGAGCTGATATCCAAGGTAAATCAACAAGTGTTTTTCTTTTGAAAGAGTGAGGAAGTTGGAGCTTCCCTATCAAGTTGTAGCTTGATAGATGTCAGTTGTAGCTGACTGGGGTTGGAGCCTCCTATAGGTTGGTTCCTGCAGAAAATTGATGGGAGTTGGAGCTTCCTTGCAAGTTGTAGCTTGTAGAATTGAGGTAGGAGCCTACATAAAATCAGTGGTGAGAGGGAGTTGGAGCTTTCCTTTGCATCACAACAATAATAAGATGTGGTTTTCTCCCTTTATGGGTTTCCACTTATATTTGTTGTCTCTATGCATAATGTTTATGTGTTGATATGGTTTATCTCATCTGCTTAATACTTGCTGCTCTCATATTAAGTCTGATGTTACATTATATTAATACTTGCTACTCACATTCTAAGATTACTCACATATAAAGTTGAACATGAAATGAAGGTGTAAATAAGTTTTAATGAAAAAGTTTTAAAAGTCCATGAATGTGTTAAACTGATTCACCCCCCCCTCTCAGTTTAACTAAGGGTTCAACATGTTGATGATAAAAAAAACACTAGTGGTGGTGCATTTTATGAGGGGCCCCGATAAGTATCTTGGTTCAACAAGAAACAAATTTCTATTGCCTTATCTACAACAGAAGCAGAATATGTGGCTGCCAAATCATGTTGCACACAACTCCTTTGGATGATGCAAACTCTAAAAGACATTCAAATCAAATGTTCACCTCCCATATCCATTTTGTGTGACAATATAAGTGCCAATAGTATTTCAAAGAATCCTGTTATGCATTCCAAGACCAAGCAAATTCCTATCAAGTATCACTTCCTACGTGAACAAGTGCTTGAACAAAAGGTTAAATTGGAGTATGTTCCCTCCAAAGAACAAGTCGCTGATATATTTACTAAACCTTTTCCCAGGGAAGAATTCAAATATCTCAGACAGAAGATGAGAGTTTTCTCTGCCTCTCTGATCAAATCTTCTTAATTTCATAAGTTTAAACTCGATACACTGGTTTCGTAAAGGCGAATCACATATATATGCGAGTTTCTGTGCCTAAAATCACATATGGGTTTTGTTGACAGAAAATATCTAGGTCATTGTTTAGAATAGTTGTGGTGCTGTTGGGTAACCTCTGTTGATGTTCTAGTATTCATCTTTCTGTATCATTCTCTGATATTTATCTCCTTTATGTAGATGCTTTGATGAATCGGTTGATGAAGGTGTTCATGATGCACAAGCTTAGGGGGAGCACCTACCTTGTTGAAAAGGATGCATTGTTGGAATTCTGATTGGTTTCTGTTATATGATCTCTCTCTTGAGATTTTTTGGTCCTGATTGTGAAAAATCATTTCTGTAAATTGATGAAAAGGGAATGTTGATATTCATGATGTAAATTTTTATATTCAGTCATGTAAGGACTTGTTAAAATTTGTAAACCCACTTGGTTGGGTAGTTGAGTCAATTATGTAATTCCACTTGGTTGGATCATTGATGTAAGCATGAGTCCTTGGTGATAAGAAATTTCATACTCAATTTAGTTATAGAGTCTGAAAAATATGTCTGGAGATTCAACATGACCTTAGGGGGAGCATGGTAAAAATAGTGCCCTTTGCCCTTGATGTCAAAAGGGGAGAGTATTTTGGGTGTTTGAATAATGGTTATGTTTAATGTCTCTATATGTTGTGGTGATAAAACACCATCATGGTTTCCATCAAGTCCAAAGGGGGATATTGTTGGAAATATGATTCTTATGTATTAATATGTTGTCCTTGATGGCAACTCTCTGGTAAAAGATGGAGTATATGTCTTCTGAAGAAGCTCAGTAGTCTATCAGAAGAAATGTGTAATGTCCAGCAGAATATTGATTAATATTCATATTACAGGTTCTATACGCGGGTTTGTACAGGCAAAGTCGCGTATACATGCAGATAAGAATGATCCAAGTCAAGTATGCCTTTTGTGCTCTAAAAAGATGATACTAGGGGGCATTACCATCAGAAGTTGTGTGGTTTTGACTCATGGTATTGGTAAAGGCTAAATCTATATAAGGAGAAGAAGGTCATAGTGAAAATGTGCGCATATGTAAGGGCTGTCACTGAATAATTCTCTCTGAAGTATATCTACATGGGATGAACTCTGTTTTACTGGTAGATCAAAATCTATGATGCACCCATGGATAAAATGATGGATCATGATCTCTAGACCTGAAATGAATATGTTCTTGCATAATCTATAGAAGAGATGATTAGATATGAGACTTGGCGCATGTTTGTTGAAGTGGAGTGAAGAAATTTGGGTAAGTTCAATATATTTGAAAAATTCTGCAGAATTAAATATTTACAGATCTATATGTTAGTTCGTCTTGGTAAAGCATGTATATATGCGGCTTTGTCCCCGCGAAGGTGCGTATGGAATTCAGGGTTTTATGAAGCTTATTGCAGAAGTCATATATTTATTGTTTTTGTATATCTGTTGTCTTTTAATGAAGTCTTCATGTAGATCTGGGTTGCTTGAATATTGTATATGATACTAAGTTGAATATGTACAAATCTGATCAATGAGTGAGTAAATATGTTTAATGATGACTGACTGATTAAGTGTTCTACATACTGAAAATATATCTGACTGAAAGCCTCAGATCTGGTTCTGAGACTGACCATATTCTGGAAGATCAATATTCACAGATCTATACGCAGGTTGGTGTGAAGGAAAGTGCGTATACATGTGGGTTTAATAAAGCAAATTTGTGTATACATTTTATGATAATGAATGTTCAGGATTGAGATTGATTCTGCATATTGATTATGAATTCTGGGTTTATTACTGTGTTCTGGTTATAGTGATCTCACTGTTCTGATTGAAGTTTGGATTATTGATGATGTTTATGATGGGTTTTGTTGAAGCTATGGGATCTAGTGTGAAAATTGATGAAACGTGGTTTGCAGTAATTATGAGGGTGGAAGCCTTCAGTGTGGAAGTAGAAGCTTCCTGCCAGTAGAAGTTGGTGTTCTGATCAGGGGGTTGAAGCTCCCTTCTAGTAATGGATGATAAATAAGATTAGGGGGTTGGAGCTCCCTTCCAGTAGAAGCTGGATAATGAGAAAATGTTAAAGCCTTCTGCAGGGAGATACCTACATACTAATATGAGTCTGCATCAATACAATAATGTAAGAAAATATCCATATAATAAATATTGCAGACAGAGACGACAACAACGATGGTTTTCTCTTGAATTGGGTTTCCACCTTAAATATTGGTGTTCATGTGTGATGTTCTTGTGTGATGATTTATTATGCTGTTACTACACATATTTACTGCTTAACTGACTATTGCATAACTAAGTTAAAGACTGGTTTTGAAATTTTATCTAAAATTAAAGGTATCTCAGTACACATAAGTTTCTTTAGGTATATCTGCATGCATACGGGAGATGGGTTCATTAAATTAGCTTATGGAATTCAATAAAGAAAAATTTAAAATTATCAGTGAGCTCTAAATACTGATTCACCCCCCCTCTTAGTATTTTTCCCACCAGTCCTTCTTTAAGGAAACTATTGAGGTCTCCTCCAGTGATGACTTGGTCTTTAAACCACCTTTATCCTTCCTGTCAAAGGTTGAATGTCTAAGCAATTGAATCTACTGATACGTGAAATTAAAGACCATAAATGGTTGCTTCTTGTCCATTGAAAGAATTTAAAAAATCCTGAGCTACTCCTAAGTGATAGCTTCCTAGTATTGAACACAGAGGATACCACCCTTCTTGAACAAACAACCTTCTCACATTTGAATTTTCATCCACTAGGTCAAATCCTTGTGGTTCAATCACTAGAAAATTTGGCCCAATTTTCGATGGCGACTTCATCGCTATTTCGACACATAGTCGTTGCAAGAGCGACAGTTCGAGGACGGGCAAAATGTGGTTTTCCATTGCGTCGCAATTCTGACACCTTGACAAAGTGTCGCACTACCGACACTTTTTCCATCGCTTCCAAACAAACGTCGCTCTTCCGACGTTTCCCAAACCGTCGCTCTTCCGACGAAATGTGGTTCGACGTTTTTAACGTTGCTCTTCCGATGTTTGTAAACTGTCACAATTCCGACGAAATGTGGTCCAAAACTTTGAACGTTGCTCTTCAGACATTTTTATACTGTCGCTATTTCGACGTTTTTAAGCAGTCACAATTCCGACGCCGTACAAAAGTGTCGCAAGACCGACGCATTGCAAAAGCGTCGCAATACCGATGCATTCCAAAAGCGTTGCAATAACGACCTTAGGAAGAACTGTCACAATATCGATGGACATCACAAGACCGACGAAAATGGAAATAATTCAAGACGTCGAAAGACCGACGCTTACAAAGCGTCAGTATACCGACGACGGGTTCAATTTAAAAAAAAAATGAAACTTTAAAACAGGACAATAAATCTCCAATATTTGTTATGAATTGTGGGCATTCCAATTGTTATGAACATAATTCGACCGTGAAATATTAATATAATAAACCACCCCGCAGCGCTTCGACTGTAAACAATCATATAAACATGGCTCTGTATTTCAAAAAATAGGTTCAAAATAGAAACAATGCAACATTTTTTTTTTCCAATTGTTATGAACATAATTCGACTGTGAAATATTAATATAATAAACCACCCCGCAGCGCTTTGACTATAAAAAATCATATAAACATGGCTCTTTATTTCAAAAAACAGGTTTAAAATAGAAACAGGGTGAATTTTTTTTTTTCTAAGTAAGGTTAATCTATTAACAGTGGGAATAAAATTACAGCATGACCGAAGTCAAAAACATTGCCCAGACTTATGGAAATTTTTTCAAAAAATTAAAAAAGAAGACTGCCCTCATACGGGGAAACCAGTCTTGAACGTATTGCCCACGCAGGGGAACCATTGTTTACAGAATTCAAAAATAAAATAGCGGTCCAACACAGTAATATAAACAAAAACATGCCCAATTAAGTGGGCCACGAAGCAAGAAAACGAAATCAAAGAGAACTAGCTACTCATCCGGTGGTTCTTTGACAATTCGGCACCATCCTTCGACGGGAGCAGCTTCAGACACGGAAGGTCCAGGATCTCGAGAATCCGGTTCCTACACATTCACGCCACCGCTCCCCTCCTGAAGGCCCGAAAGCTGGGCTTTTTCTAAGCTCAGACTCGCCAGACGGGTGCATTGTTCCTCCACTTGGGCCTCTTCATGGAAAACCATGGTGATTGAAGCTGTGATTCATGGGCGGTATAGAGAGAAATTAAAGGAAAAAAGCGCAGTGCGCATCGTGGGAGAAGGTGAAGCGGTGGGGAAATGAGGAGAAGGGGAGCCCATACGGTGGCTAGATCCTAGAACTTGACCCCGCCCACTTCTAGTGTTTGGATAGTGGCCTGCGTAATAATTACTTGATTGGGAAGACAAATCGGTTGAGGGACTGGAGGGAGCACACAGGGGTTAGCCTCTGGTGCTACCCCTGCGGCAACACATCCTTTGACGCACGCGAGGCATGGGTGCAGTCTCAGCAGTGGGCACAAGACGAGATGGAGAAGAAGGATTCCAAGAAATCGAGGAAGACAGACACAGACCAGACCGAGAGAAATGCAGATTTGCAGCAAGGTCTAAGAAGCAGTTCAGCTGGCTTCTCCTTCCCATCACAGTGAGCAGGCAATGTAACCCAGCAACTAGAGAGCATCTGCAATTCAAAGGTTGCGGCTTGTCTGAGAAACCATAGCGAAACACCATTTTATTGACCCGACTGCAATGGCATCGAAGAACGCCCGTCATAAATCTCATTGATGAGAGTCGAAGGTCGGATCATATTGGAGCATGTAGAATCACTAACAGGAGTGGAGGTCCGATCTCGAATAGTGTTAAAACTTAATGCGATTGATTGAACAACGACGTTAAAAATTAATGCGATTGATATGACAAGCCAGAGGAGGACACATGATAGAAATTGATTGGAGCAGATCTTTGTTTGGGCCGCTCGCGCAGTGGAAATCCGGACCCGAAAAAGATTAGGGCGAATTTGATAAGAAATTCGTGTCACAACTCTCTCTCCGTACGCCAGCACAAATTCGGACCCGAAAAAGATTAGGGCGGAATTCATTTGGTTTTCGCATCAGAAAATTGGCTAACGTTAGCAGGCTATTTTGGAACGCGAATTTGGTTTGAATTATGGTTTATCGCCGTTTGAAGTTCGGCGGGCTCCACGGCTAAAGGGCTCGTTTGAAGTTTTGACAAAGGTTTTGTTATATGTTTTATTTTATATAACGCACGACGAAATAGTTTTATTGTTTGTTAAGGTCCCACACTGGTTTTGGTAATATTTTGTTTTAAATGCAACATATATATGTTATATATATATATTTCATATATATATTAAAACATTTATAAATTGTGGACCCCAGGAGCATTTTAATAGATTTGTTATTTGCATAGTTTTGTTATGTTTTTAATATATGCGTTGCATATAAAAGAAAAGGGCTGTGAGCCTGTTTCAGAATGTAGTTGTAAATTTTATTATTACACACAATAGCAGTGTAAGTGTTTTGAAGAGCACAACAATGTGTAGTTTTAGAGATAGAGAAGAATTTTGAGTGCACTTCATTTTGCAGCAGTCACATTTTGTAATCCCTCTCAGTGAGGAAGAATTTGTAATAGTTTTTTTTTGAAGGAATAGAAAATTTTCAAAGTTTTGAACTCTGTTTCCAGTAAAAAAATTTCAATATTTTCTGTGTGTTAGAAGAGGAGAGTATTAATCTGTCCATTGTTATTCTGGAATTTTCAAATATTGCAACAAATGGATATAAATGAAGGAGAT
This sequence comes from Pinus albicaulis, assembly GCA_034641835.2. Taxonomy (NCBI): domain Eukaryota; kingdom Viridiplantae; phylum Streptophyta; class Pinopsida; order Pinales; family Pinaceae; genus Pinus; species Pinus albicaulis. Next base: position 1,186,888,986 of record CM076575.1, read on the forward strand.
TGCTATGCATCAACATCAACATGTTTTCAAGTAGGAGCTGCCTAATTTTGTAACAAACTTCTCTCTGGATGTCAAAATTTGCAGACACTGAATATTACTCAGGTGATGCCTGAAATTTCCATTGAATTCCTATAAGAATCTTAGATTTATGATAGAAATCCTTTTGCTAATATATTAGCTTACTCCTTTTAAGTTTGTCAAATTCAACTAATAAAAAATGTTTCAGGGAGTATAATGAAAACTAGATTATGTGTGAAGCATAAAATAATCATTGATGTTAGACTTGGAAGTTAAGAAGTATAATAAGAAGTAGATACACTTCACTAAAGCATAATACCGTTTTTCTAAAGCATAAGACAATAATTGATGCTAGACTTGGAAGTTCGAATAAGACGAGATAAAACAACGAAAAAGGCATTCCATTACTTGCATGAAATATGAGTACCGCCTTTTACCAGTAAGTTGGGAGCAAGGTCTAGATTTTGACTGGCATCGATTCTTGTGAACTCAAATTTCACTAAAAACATAGTTTTTTGTATGTTTTTCAGCACATGGTTAAAAATGATAGTGCATCAAAATCTATATTGTTGGGCTGAATACATAAGTAATCAAAAATTCTCTTTACCAAGTTATTCGCTTCATCAAAAGCCTGATCTTCACATGTGACACTTTTTCTAGGGATAAATATCAAGTGGGTTGTGACATTTTAAAACTTGGTTCGTGGTGAAGTGCCCAAAAGGCAAGTCTATCAAAGCATCTGCGACCTGTGTCATTTCATAGTAGCAGATGATTTGATATCATAATGGAGGTGCTCCAATTCAAGCAGTGTAGAAGAGGCAGGAGCCTACAAGGCAGATCCAAACTTTGGAGAAGAGCAAGGCAGATCCTGGGAAGAACGAAGAATTTGGGAATCCGGGATCTCTTCCAGAGGCCATGATACCAAAGGTTTTTCCTGTTTGTAGATCTTTCTCATCTACATCCAATATAGCCGTAAATGCCCACATAGATCACTGTCTATCAGGTGAGTCAAATGCTAAAAAATCTGGAACAAATTTTTCCAAGCCTAAAGTGAAGGTGAGAAAAAAATAATCAATCCTAGATATAATTGCTGCGGCACTTGTTTGCATGCTAGAGGATTTGGATTACAGTACTAGCAAAGAGCAATCGATTGCTGATGCACATCCATTTCCTTTGGATCAGCTCAATCTCAGAGACACCACCAAGCAGAGGCAACATTAATGCAAAGATCTCAACATTTCAAAATAAATGCAAAGATCTCGCGTAGTGGTAATGCATGTATTTCAAAAGAAACAAATAACAATGCACATTATAACCCATTCGAATAACCACTGTAGCAAGGGTTTACATCTAATTAGATCCAATCTGTATATCGATGGAAAAAAAAATAATATAATTATATTTTCCGTAGCAGAGGAAACTTTGCGAAAACAGAAAAGGAATATAAAACGAGGATTTCAAGATGTTTAGATGACTCAGTACAACAATTATTTGTGCTTAGTAGACACAACACTTTATTCTTAATGCATTTTTTGTAGAATACTAAACATATTTGTCCAAAATTTGAGATGCAAACTGTAGTCTCTACTACGTTTGGAAAATTGGAGGTTTATAAAAGATAAACTGCGAACAGAATTATACCACTATGATAAGAAGCTGTCAGAAGCATTCCTTCTGCTTCACAAACGTGGAACTACCTTAAGAATGCTTATGGTTGATATAAATATTAGAGCATGGTAGTTAAATGTAGTAGTTATCCCAAAATACTGAATAACAGCTTGAGAGTGCTCTTCAGATACTGTACGAATGCACCAAATTAAAGCTGTACCATTACTAAAGATAAATGGCTAAAAATAGTCAATTTTGATATCGTGAAGTTATGCCTTTCTCGGTAGAAAACTGGGGATAGGATGGAAAATATGAGAGAACTAAGTTCTAAGGACTAAAAAAACAAGGCCAACATAGTTCTGCCTTGAATCAGAGACAAAACAAAGCTGTCGAAAAAAATGTTTGCCACTGTCATCACCCCCAGGAGCGCAAAGTCAGTTGACGGTGCCAACCATTTGACGAAGCAGAGAGAAGATTCATGGTGCCAATGGTTGTAGCACAGTTTGTTGACGTGAGCCATCATTGTAACAAAGCATATTGATGGTGCCAATTGCTGTAGAATTCCATTAAGAGTGCAACTACTGTAGTAGAGCAGTTTGAGAGCACCCATTGAAGCTCCTATATATAGCAGAGTCAACATTTTCCTATTGAAAAAGCTTGTATAGTCAAAACCACAACAAGATCAGATAGCCACGATCCTAAATGAGAACCAGAGCCAAATCTAAGACAGATTCACGTTTAGCAGAACAAGACATCCATAGCAAAGGATCTGACCACAGAACTAGATCATGAGAGATAGAAAGATTCTTGCTTCCACTGTGGAAATGTAGAAACTATACAAGGGCTTTGCTTCCAGTAGATTTCATTGTGACAGTAATTGCTATGGTGTTGTAAGCGCTCATTAGTAGAAATTAGAATCTTAAAGCCATTCTGGAATTCTTTTAACCTGGAGAGGGTTTTCTCTGGTTATAAATCCTCATGTTCAAATTCCATTGTGGATTTGTTGTGTTTGATATTATGTTTTTACTATCCGCAGTTGAATTTTCGCACAGAAAATTATCAGTATAAAGCGAGCAATTTTGCGATGTTTCTTTTGCTTCCTATTGTGAAGTATTTTGCTCAGAACTCTACTCGTTGTAACATATGTCTTGGGCATAGAACAGGGGACTTGGGTTTTTTGGAATCAAACTTCAGGTTAAGATGCTCATCTGAAGAATGGCATAGTGAGCCTTAGCATGGAGTTGGGAGTACCAATTTTAAGTGTAGGTAGGGCATTGTACAATAGACTAGTTAGATTTCTGGACCCTAATACAAAAGTTTCTTCTTCTTTCAAAACATGTTTCTCGTTTTTGTAACCAATGTGGGTCCTGTTCTTGTTTCAATTGGGGATGGATCAGCATTTGTTATTGCTCCATATGATCACACTCTGGGTAGCCCTGGAGGCTATTTGGGGGTGATGAGTCCAATAGGTCTCAATGAACTGTTGCCCTTGCCGGGGAATACTATTGCAGTGGAATTTGATACTATTTTGGATGTTGAATTCCATGATCCTAATGGAAATCAGTACCTTCAGCTCCAGTAATTGTTCACAAAAGAGGGTGCCATATTCATTCATGCGTGCAGAGAGGGTGAATTGCAGGCATTGCAACAGGAGGTGTTGTTGTTGTTGCATTAGCCACTAGATTGTTTGTCTGGTTATGTTACAAGCGCAGAGTATTGAAAAGGATAGACAAATTTAGTTCAAATATTGTGAAATTGCCTCGGAAATTCACCTACAAAGAGCTCAACAATGCTACGAAAGACTTTTTTTGAATGTGATTGATAATCGATAATTGCAAGCAAGGGTAATCCCCTTGTGAAACCCAAATTTCTAAGCATTTTCTAAAACCTGATGACAGAGTAATTGTAATGAACAAGTGCGTAGGTCCATATTACGTCCAAATATACGAAGCACCAAGATCTATAAAAAAAAATCCATAGTATCTGTGAAATAAGAAGAAGAGGCAGAAAATGTATTCTGCTTACCTGTTCGAATAGTGGTTGGGGTTTACCATGGAAAAAATTTGACAGAGCCCATGTAGCATTTCTTATCATTGAAATTATGGTAGTATCATTCAACTGGGCAAGCACCTGCCTCAGAGCTCCATGACTGAGGGCAAGATCCCTAAATGTTGCAGAGTCTCTAGCAATATTTCGCAAATCCCAAACAACCTTACATGAACACCACTTGAACTCAAAGTTGGTTACTAGTTTTTTAAATCAAATTCCAAAATTACAGACATATAAAGATAGTTGGGAAGAATAATTTTATGCCTCTAAAATAAACGTGCTACCTATTCTCGAACATTATCATTCCCAGAGGTAAGAAGTTCCACAAATATAGGAAGTGCCCCGTAATCAATCACAACCTTTGTATTCTCAGAGGTTCCTGAGACTATATTAGTCAAAGCCAAAGCTGCTTCAAACTGCATTATCAATCACAAGGTATCACCATCAAAGCTATAATTTTAAGATAACAATTTATCTACCATTGAAACTATAATTTTAAAATAGATACACCTAGTGATATAGACACCTTGTGAGAGTAGAGGTTAGGAAATTATAATAAGAATTATTATAAGATATAATTCACAGTGCAGTTGATTGTTCATTGTCTGCTGTAACTATAATTTTAAATAAGACACACTTAGTGATATAGACACCACCAAGTGAGAGTAGAGGTTATGAAATTATAATGAGAATTATTTCAAGATATCATATTACTCATAGTAAATTTAATTGTTTATTGTTTGGTGTAGTAATTGTTTATTATTTATAAACACAATCAAACATATTATGAGGGACGGTGATGAAATTGACAACGGTCTCATAACAAACCATAACGGGCACATCCCCTGGCAGACTCTGAATAAGAAAGAAAGAAACACAAAGTGATTACTTTCAGGATCATAGGCTTCCTGAAGAACAAGATCCATAGCAGCATCTTTAACCCCTAAAACAACACCTCTCTCTGCAAGACGAATCGCTACATCTTTCATATGTAGTCTAGCAATTTTTCTGAGCTCATCACGAGAAAGAGGATCAAATACAACTATCTCATAAAGTCTATTCAATAGCTCTGGCCTGAAATGTCTTCTAACCTGCAAAAATATTCAAAGGCATGTCAAAGCACTGCAGCCAACTTCGTGATAAAATTATATGAAAAATATGCATACACAGATTCCAGGAGAATGAAACGACAGGTGTATTGGAAGCTGCCGAAATGCAGCAACTAAAACGGTAGGTGTATTGGCAGTTGCGGAAATGCAGCTACTAAAATGGCAGGTCTGTCGACGGTTGCAGGTGTGTGGATTGTTGCTGGTATTTTCAGACCGATTCCTTGGAAATATACCAGAAACCAGTGGTATGTCAAACCTAGAAGGTAACCCGAGAGATTGTGACCGTCATATTAAACAAGTAACAGGTGTCGTGCCTAGATAAGAAGTGGTGACGAAAAAAAAATTGATCTCTTTCGTAACAGAAGGCCTATCAGACTAAATATCAAGGACATGTGGCACTCCATGATAAAGACACATGGTGTGAGGATTTGAGTTTTTCACGTGGTCAAGTGGGTCGAAAATAGGTGAAATGTGGCACCACTTAGAGATTGACATGCGCCAATTAGTACAAGTGGTAGACAATTGGCATGCTCAAACAACGAGGTGATGCATGAATGACATGAGGGAGAAAATATCAGAAAAGCCCCAAATCTGGAGAACTAAAGCTCATCACCAACCTGCGATTGACAAATTTACATGATGTAACCTATGAAATCGTAAATGGAGAAATCATAGTAACAATAAAGTAACCTATGTAACAATAAAGTCAGATTCATCCTGGGAGTGGTAATGGGAGAAATCATAGTGAACAACAGGAAACATGCAGAGTTTCTTACAATCAAATAGATGAAAAAATACATACAAAAAACCTAGATAATAATCATGAACAAGCTTAATATTGAATTATGAACTGTAAAGGAACTTACAAAATGTGACATTACGAACCTGGTCAAGTACACAAGAAAAAATATCCTAGACATGACCCTGGTTGACAAGTTGTATTACTCATGATGCAAGAGGATTTGTACTTGCACTGCCAAGTCAATCAAAATCCATCATTATCTATACAATAAATACAAGTAATTGATGTAGTATTTTTTACTCTAAGATGCATTCTTATGATAATGTTAGAACATATGTTGAAAATGTCAAAACATACCCGAATAAGCTCCTCTTCGTTTCAAGAACAATTTATTGGAGTCGCATGAACTTGGAACAAGCCTCCCACGATCTGAAAGAGTAGCAACTAAGTCAACATTGACTTTTTTGTTGCTACGCTGGATCAAGGGAGGTTTGCTCCAAGATTAAATCGCTCCAATAAATTATTCTCTACTAAACAGGGCCAACCACGTGAAGGTGGAAGCTCTTATGGCCCCTCCCCCCCCCTCACATCACTCTCAATTCCACAATACCCAATCTATATTTCATTTTTTACTTTCATGAGCATAAAAAAATATATTCAGTAACTGATAAAAAAACAATTCAACAAAAAGTATGCAAGGAAACATTGAAATTAATGCTTGACATAAAAATAGTATGATAAATGAGTTTTTTATATAACGCAAAAAATGTTCCAAGTATGGTAACGTTTGTCTTATAATAATACAATATTTTACATTATCAAGTTTTATTTTTCTTCTTCCCATTTCTAAAGCTCCTAATTACATCATCAATATCATCGTGCTCTGCTCCTGTTTCGTGCCTTTCGATCCGCACTGCTGACCTAATTGCGTAGTCATGATGTCTGGTCTCATCTAGTGACGGGGCATCACCTACAAAAATAGATAATATTAAATTTTAATTGTCATTTTTTAAATATCATTGAACTAGTTCAGTAATATTAATAAAAAAAATTGCAATGAGATTATTTACCTGGTGCACTAGTTGTCGCCATTGGGAATGTTGCCCTGTCTTCCTCTCTGGGGGTAATATCCTCAAGGGAAACATTCTCTGTCATTTAAACAAAAAACGTTATAAGGACAACCATAAAGGTATAATTAGAAAAAATTATAAGTGGAAATTAATTACCATCACGACCCTCATTGATAGTAGCATTGTCGGCCTGGTCCCCACTACAATGATCAGGTTGCACATGAGGATCATCTACATCTGGCTCTAAAACTGGGTTATTTTCCTCGTCAGTAGTGCTGCTCCCCTGATTTAAACAAAGTTTTTAGACATTAAATTTATGGACGAAAACAAACATATTGAAAGGTTAATGTTTTACCTTATCAGGCATTCTGGATCTTGGGACGTGCCCCAAGTTTCTGCGACGTTCAACTACGGCTTGATAACCGAAATGGAAAGTGATATTTTTATCTTCCTCTGTAGTTTCTATTCTGAAGTAATCACCCTACATTACATATTATTGTGTATTTTTAATCATATTTGATAGGATTACAAAAACGTTGGAAGGAAATACAATTAATTATAAGATGTTTAGCTGCTTAATTACAATTCTTGTGGCCCTTTTTTTCAATCCTAGCTTTGGTTGCCTTCGAGGTGTCAGGAAACCTAGCATCAAAATATTGAAGTCAGATATGACGTAGCAAACTTTTATTTTAGACATAGAGAAAATTAAAGCTATTGAATTAAAGTTGTAATTTACCTTGCGGGTCCAGTTGGCATTTTTCCTTCTTTCTTTGCCCTTTTCTCTTTTCCGTCATGGATGAGTGCTCTCCACTCTCTCTCTGGAACTGTGAGAGGACGCTCGTATCTAGGGTTAAATTGCAATTGTGTCCTATAGGTGTCCCTGGTATATTTCAAATATTTTCCGGCTACCCGAGCGATCGCTGTTTTGTCAAATGTGCCGACCCCAAAAAGGGCTTCTAGATAATCTAGAAGTTCTTTTTTCAGGTTGGAATTCTGAGAATTCCACCTTGTGCGTATGGTTGGGCCAGAAATTACCAACGCATGGCTCTCCAAAAACCTGTAGAACTCATTGTTTCCTACACAGAAAAAAAAGATATTTTCATTAATTTAAAAATAAAAATCATGATAAATATGTTTTAGATAGAGTACATGAAATAGTTAAAATATTAAAATTTACCTGGGAGTTGTACGTGCTTTATAGGGACACCTTCATCGTTCACCAACAACGTGCCATTAATGGTCCCTGTGGAGCTGACACGTGTAGCTCTAGGAAACAAAATAATGTAGTTGGCCATATCAGCCTCATCACTGCCAACACGTTCAGCGATTGGCTGGGTGTGTTTCTTGGCTGGCACCTAAAGGAGTCAAAGGTGTACAAGAGGGTTGCTGGGAAATATCTTTCCCTTGTGTCCCACTACCACCAACACCGGGTTCAGCAAGTGCCAGAAAACGCTACATACAAAAGAACTTTTTGTTAGTTTAGTCAATGCAAAAATTAAAAATCAAACTATCACAATTCATCTCATGCAGAACAAAAAAAATATCGTTTTGACTTTTTATTATTACCTGATATGTTTCTAGCTGGGTCATAAGTTGTTTTATCCTCTCTTCTATTTCAGGTGTTTGAGGCGCGTCTATCAAAGTATTAAATTCCGACCTTGCATCTCGTGCCTTTTTTCGCAACAAGAGCGCTGGAGATAGGGATGAAGAAAGCTCTTCCTCATAGAGGGAATCATTAGGCGTACCATGGCTAGGTGTCTGCATATTTGAAAAAAATTAATATTATTTCAATTATGTAAATAACTAAAATACTTGAAGATAGAGCAATGCTGGCACTTTACATGTTATTCCGCTGGCCTCTTTTCGCGATCATCCCGTCTCGGGGTTGTTCCTGTACTGCCCCGATCAGTCTGCCACATTGCAATAAAATTATAAATGTAAAAACTTGAAAACAATATCTAACTTGAAAACACAAAAATAAAACTCAAATGATTTCTAATAAGACACCAGAAGACAGAGTTAGAGTTTCAAATATGCCTTGCATTGAATTCAGTCCCGGAAACATGTCATTGCACATTAAGGCACCCAAACAAGAGACGAGTTGACAATGAAGACCTTATTGAATATAGTGTTGAAGCAACTTCTAGTAAACTTGTTGTGAAGACCTTGAGGACATTTTTGGAGCAACATTGTTGAAGCTGATGGTATAACATTGTTGGAGACGATCTTGAAAAGCCTTGAAGTGAAGCTTTTGGAGCAACTATTGAAAAATCCTTAGAGCATTTAAGTAAGGCACTTTCTATCTTCCATCACCTTTTTCCTTTCAATATCCTTTAAACAATTTTGTTGATATTTAATGTTTGAAATCATGTTATAATTCCTTGATTATATGTGTTTTGGGACTTTCCCTTTGAAATTACCCAAAAATACCCTGGCAATTTTATCTTCAGGATGCATGTCTGACCCTATTGTTCAATATTTTGATTGATAGTAGTAAACATAGAGAGTTAGGGGGCTCTTGACTTGGTTTGGTTGGGCCATTAGATCCCCAACATCTACTAGGGAGAACCCCCCTTGAGTTGGAGGAGAGCTAGCCCGAAGTGAAAAGAGGTTGGTGAGGTGACAATGGGGCTATTGAATTACACATGGTATCACACTTTAGCTTTAGGACTTTATCTTGAGAAGTGCTAGATTTTGCTATATCAATTCTCAAATTGTTTACAACACTATTGTTAAGAACTAATAAGAAGTGATGTTGAGGGGTTTTTGGGTATAAGAAACAATACCATTTAAAAACTATGGTTCTCAGTCCTTGGCATTCCTTCACCTAGGCCTAGGGGCACACAAGAATAATTTCACACTAAACCATGAAAACTTAAAAGTAACTTAACAGATCCATAAAGTAATAATAATCATAATTCCTAATTTCCTATTGTACGATATAATGCAAATTATTCAAACATGAAGGAATGAAGACATGCAATGTCTGAATTTCAAGATTGATGAACCAATACAAGAAGTTAGAAACTACAACTTTGATTCAATACTTTGTGTCCTAACTCCAGGAAGGAATCTATTTTGTAGTACAGAACATGCATCGTGTATTATCAATTCTTAATTGACAACAACTAAAGGTCATCTACCTCATCAATTCCTTCCCATTTTGTGTTTTTATGTTATATTCCTTATAAAAGTGTCAAATTTCTCTCAAAGTAAGCAACCATTGAATAAAATAAAAAATAGTTGAGATATGATTGAGAAATGGTCATTTATTTCTTGAAAGGATCTTCACAATTTCTTTGGTTGTTTTTCATCTCAAGAAACAAGAAATGACCTAAGAAACTATCGTATTGTAATATAAGGAACAACACAGTGCAATGGCCATTTTCAAAGCCAAATGATGTCCATTGAGGACATGGCCTTTATTTGGTTCCTGTTTCATAGGAGTTTCAGGTAGAAATGGAATTTTGTTGTACCATTTCCAGTAGTAAAAAGGGAAAACCTTCTTTTTCCATGGGAAATAATTTACCTTTCCTTTTTCAATATAATCTAAATCACAAAAAATATGAACTATATTGCACACATTCTTGGATAATGTGAAAGTGGAAAAGGAATACCCTACACAAGTGATGCACACATGTACAGTTGAACACTAATAGATTTTTGTAGTTGAAATGCAATGCTTGTTTTCATTTAAATGTAGGGTTTTTAAAGCAGGGAGAAATAATGGCTGCCAATTTAATAAGCATTTCTTTGGGAAAAATTTAAATATTGTATTGGGTGATGAAGATAATAGAGGGTATTGAATCTTGATTCTTGACATTGTGTTTAACTTGAATAACTCAAATGATTATAAATATTAGTGGATGAGTTCTTTTTTTCAAGTATGTCACTCAAAACTCTTATGTCAAAGCATTGTATGATGGCTAGCATTTTCTTGTTTCCCTTTCTTTAGTTCAATGTAAAAAGTATATTAATATATTGGAGCACGAATGATAACTACAATTGTTTGCTCTGCAGTATATCCAGCCCCAATATTATGAAAAGTTTTCTCAAGTGGAGCTATTGGTTATTGATGAAGTAGCTGCAATTCCATTGCCTATTGTAAAGGCTCTGCTCCGGCCATATTTAGTGTTTCTGTGCTCTACTGTAAATGGGTAATAATTATAAATGAGCCAACCAAAATCAAAGATTTTGTAACCATTCGGTTTCCATGGACAGTGATGATGATATTAACCCTATATACCAGTGACCTATATCTATATGAGAATGATCTCAACATTGACCTTCATATGGTTGTATGGATGTGACCTTTGGTATGTCATCAGAAAATCCCCAAATATCATAAAATCCCCAAATCTGGAGAAATAAAGCTCATCACTTTCGATCTGGAGTACTACCCTTGTGATAAAGTTTATGAATTTCTATCTCCCATTCTCTACCACTTTGCAGTTCACCTTCAATATAGATCAAACCAAGGGCAATTCGTTACTGGTTGTTGAGATGGATGAGTTTTTCGAACTAAAATCCATAGCTTAAACTTCATGAAACTGGTGGAGTCAAATTCATGCAAGCACAAACACATCTTACACATCCTCTTTGAAACTCATCCGAAAGAAAATTGGAAGACATCTAGAGAGAACCCTATAGCCTAACACAATCCAATGGAATTGACCAAAAAAACCCAAATAGAGTCAACCCTACTACAGGAGGAAGGGCCTGCAGTAAGAACTTACCATTTTTCAAGAGCTGAGGGCGAATGGTGTTCTGCAAGAGCTGAGGGCGAATGGTGTTCTGCAAGATCTGAGGGCGAATACTGTTCTGCAAGAGCTGAGGGCGAATGCTATTCTGCAAGAGCTGAGGGCGAATGTTGAGGGCGAATGCTGTTCTGCAAGAGCTTAGGGCGAATGCTGTTTTGCAAGAGCTGAGGGTGAATGCTGTTCTGCAAGAGCTGAGGGAAAATGCTGAGGGCCAATGATGTTCTGCAAGAGCTGAGGGAGAACGCTGAGGGCCAATGATGTTTTGCAAGAGCTGAGGGCGAACGCTGAGGGCGAATGCAAGGCGAATGCTGTTCTGCAAGAGCTGAGGGTGAATGCTGAGGACGAATGATGTTATGCAAGAGCTGAGGGTGAATGCTGTTCTACAAGAGCTGAGGGTGAATGCTGTTCTGCAAGAGTTGAGGGTGAATTCTGAGGGTGAACGCTGTTCTGCAAGAGCTGAGGGCGAATGCTGTTCTGCAAAAGCTGAGGGCGAACGCTGAGGGCGAATGATGTTCTGCAAGAGCTGAGGGCGAATGCGTGCATGCTATCAGACGTTAATGTAGTTTTTAATAAAATAATTTTTATGTAGCGTGCATATAAGTTTCGTTATACTGACGGCGGCCAAAGCGTCGCAATTGCGACGCATACGTTAATTTAGTTTTTAATAAAATCATTTTTATGTAGCGCGCATATAAGTGTCGTTATACCGATAGCGGCCAAAGCGTTGCTATTGCGACAGATGCCTCCAAACGTCGCAATTGCGACACTTAGACATTGTGTCACACTTGCGACGTTTGGAGGCAGCCGTTGTAATAGCGACGCTTTGGGGCATAGTGTCGCAATTGCGATGTCTTCCTCCAAACTTTGCAATTGCGACACTTTGTCTAAGTGTCGGTATTGCGAAAATTTTCTCTAAACTTTGGTATAGCGATGGTTTCGGGCGGGATTGAAAAAATTTGGGGAAATTTCCGACATTTGGTCAAAAGCATCAGAACCAAGTGTCGGAATTTCCCCCAAATGTACTAGTGAATTCGTTTTAGCTTCCCTCCTCTCTTATTCATCTTCATTAATAAATGAACTTGTATGCTGAATTATATAGGTGGAAAGGCTAGAAGAGCTCACCTAACAAGTGTTGTTGTGTCTTTTATGAGATCTTTTCTAAAATATAAGACTCCTTTATGAAGCTGCACACTATAAAATCTCGTTCACCAACAACTAAACTCAAATTTATAGTCTTCCTTCCTTCTCGATGGTTTAAAAAAACTACCTTTTTTCACCCTCCCATCTAAGAGATTTTCATTGTAGTAAGTATCATGGACCGTAACATGCACCATGTGATAGTCATTATGATCTAAAGTTGGCTGCGTAGCTTTAGATGACAAGCTATAGGTGGCTGGAGATGAGCGGATCTGTAACTGGAAGTCACCTCCACTGAACCTTTATGACTGGCATAAATTTTGGGAAACATCTATGCGTAATCAACCAAATGGTCATCACATTAAACTTGCAGATACATGATCTATTCCAACACATAATGTTATGAAACCGACTCCAAAAATATAAGAAAAGAGAGATCAACGCCTTAGAAATAAGCCACTTCGAGGGGTCAACTTCCTTTACATTACATAAATAAAAAAATTATTTGATGATACAAATGAAAAAACCTCCTTCTATATATAGGAGTCCATGGGGTCACAATATAATCCTATCCGACCTAACAATAATAATGTAAGGGCACAATAATAACAATATGGGGGTTATAGGGGTACAACAATAAAAATAAGGGGTTACACTAGCAACAATAAGGGACTACACTAGTAATATAGGGACCTAACATGCCCCTCTCATTCAAAAAAGTGTTGTCCTCAACGCTTGAGAAGCTCTGGATGATTTTGTATAAAATTCTCATCCTCCCATGTAGAATCTTCAGTGGGTAAGTTCTTCCACTTGATGAGATACTCTGAAATTGATCGATTTCGCAGCTATCGAGTTCTTGTTTCCGTGACTGCTTCAAGATCAAATATGATTTTTCCTTCCTCATCAAGTTCTGCTAATATTGTTTGAACTAGAAGTTTGTCACCTATAACCTTGTTTAAGCATGAAACATGGAAAACTAGATGCACTTGCGAAGAAGCTGGAAGCTCCAATTTGTATACCATAGTACCAATCTTTCGCAACACCTTGTAAGGATAATATTACTTTGGCGATAATTTATTATCCTTCTTAGCTTGATTGAGGGACATTTTTTTGTATGGTTGTAGCTGTAAAAATACCCAGTCTCCTACATCAAAACTTCTCTCGCTACGATGTTGATTTTCCTGTTGTTTCATTCGATTTTGTGCCAAATTTAGGTTATCCTTTAAGGTTTGGAGAACTTGTTGTTGATGCTCGATGTGATCTTCCAGTTCTTGAAACTTATAATTTTCTCTTAAAGATGATGTGATGGATGGTGGCTGATATACATAAAGTGCCATAAATGGGGTCATTTTTGCTGCAGTATGGAAGAAAGTGTTATACCGCCATTCAGCCAGAGGTAACCACTTGACCCATTGTATTTGTTTATCAGATAAAAAACAACGAAGATATCCTTCCAAACATTTTTTCACTATATCAATTTGACCATTGGATTGAGGATGATAAGATGAGTTATGAGCTAGTTGAGTACCCAAATAAGAAAATAATTCTGTTAAAAAATTTCCAGTAAAAATTGGGATATCTGTCGCTTACAATAATATTTGGGCTTCCATGTAGCTTTTGAATTGTTTCCATAAATGCAGTAACAACCGTACTTTCTTTAAATGGATGAGATAATGCACAAAAGTGTTCATACTTGGTAAATCTATCAACTACCACCATGATGACACTCTTTCCTTCGGACTTAGCTAAACCTAGGATAAAATCAATTGAAATATCCTCCCAAAGTTGACTTGGAATGGATAAAGGCTGTAGAAGACCTGGGGTCTTAATTGTCTCGACTTTATTTTGCTGGAAAACCAAAAATTCTGCAACAAAATTTTGAGTATCAGATTTAAGGCCACCCCAAAAATTTCTTTCTTCACCCTATGGTAAGATTTTAAAAATCCAGAGTGTCCTCCTAAAGGAGAAGTGTGAAATTCCAAAAGAATCTTTTGTTTTAGTTGTGAATTCTTACAAAGATATAAGCGATCCTTGTACCATAAGGAATCATTTTTCCAACTAAATGTATCTGATCTACTAGGATATTGCTGCAACTTTTGAATGAGTGTCCACACTTATTCACCCTTCTTCCATTCATCCCTTGCTTCGATTATCCAATCTGGTTGGATAATAGAAATTACACAAAGCAATGCTTCCACCTCTTCATCCTTTCTTGATAGTGCATCTGAAACAACATTTAGATTCCCTTTTTTGTAGGTGATTTCAAAGTCATAACCCAACATCTTTGTGACCCATTTTTGCTGCTCTTCTAAACATATTATTTGTTCCAAAAAGTGTTTAAGAATATCATGATCAGTTTTTACCTGAAAGTGTCTTCCCATTAGGTAAGGTCGCCATTTCTTTAGTGCATGTAGTATTTCTAACATTTCCTTATCATAAATATCTTTATGTAAATACTTTCCTTTGATTGGACGACTTTCAAAAGAAACATGTCTTCCTTCTTTCATTAAAACAAAACCAATTTGATTTCCTAAGGCATCACATTCCACAATAAAGGTTTTTGTCAAGTTTGACATAGCTAAGATCGGTGTTAGGCACATTGCCTCTTTTAGATGTTCAAAGGCCTTAGTTGCTTCAGAAGTCCATGAAAATTCATCTTTCTTCAATAATGTTGTTAGGGGTGTTGCTATTCTCCCATAATTCTTAACAAAATTGTGATAATACCCAGTTAACTCGAGAAATCCTCACAACTGCTTTATGGTTGTGGGGACTTTCCATTCCTTAATGGCTTTAAATTTGTTAGGGTCTACCTTAACACCCTCGCGAGATACAATGTGACCCAGATATTCCACCTCTTGTACTCCAAAGAAATATTTGGATGTTTTTGCATACAATTGTTTCTCCTCCAATCATTTTATCACCCTGTCAACATGTTGAACATAACCTTCCAAGACCTGCTATAGATTAGTATATCATCAAAAAATACTAACACAAATTTTCTAAGGAAGGGTTTGAAAATGGAATTCATCAACACTTTAAATGTAGAAGGTGCATTGGTAAGGCCAAAAGGCATGACCAAAAATTCATAATGAACTTCATGAGTTTGAAATGTTGTTTTCAGAATATCTTCAATCTTCATTCTAATTTGATGATATCCTGAACAAAGATACAACTTGGTAAAATAAATTGATCCATGTAATTCATTCAATGTTATGGGATCCTTTCCATCAAACTTCCTCTTATCGATCTTTGGAATATGGTGGGTCTTCCATTCAACATTCAAGTTTATGAAATCACAATTAACATTTATTTTTCTGTCATCATGAGTTTCCTCTGCTATCTTTTCTCCATTAGGAATAATTTCTTGTATCAACTTTTTCAAAACTTCCTTCAAACCTTCCATTTTTTCTTCCATACCATCCATTTTAGCTTCCATGCCTTTCTTCAAACCATCCATATTAGCTTCAACACCTTTCTTCAAACCATCCAACTTAGCTTCCATGCCTTTCCTCAAAACTTCCATTTAATTTTTTGTTTCTCTTTGCCAGAGCAAAATTATTGCACTTGCTCTTGTAATTTTGATATATCATGTTGCACTTATTCATCTTAATGAGTCATAGTAGAGTATTACGAGGGCTTGATGGGTGTTGAATTATTTTTAGGGGGCATTTTAGAACCCAATACTGATATCTATGCTTCAATATGCCCTTGGAATCACTTCAAACTGATTTTTCAAACAAGGCTAATGCAATTTGGAAAAACAAATACACACCTTTTTCTTGCTTTTGAGGAGCTCGATATTGAAACTGAATTATCTCTGTGATTTTTGATTTCAATATCTGAAATTTAGTCCTACAGTAGCCCTCTGAATATTCTTTCGAATGCCACAGGTCTGACCTAATTTGGATGCTTCAAGGAAAATTTATGGCCAATCTCCCACAATGACCTAATTATGGACTGGTTCAGTAGAGCGCATTTGTACGACGTGCCACGTGTCACCGTTTCCTCCTTTGGCTATGAAATTGATAAACAGGAAACTATAGTCCGTGTAATTTTGGACACTTTTTATAGAATTCCAATCTGATGCTCAGAGAGAGAGAGAGAGTTATGACTATTTGACCAAGGTCACCTCTTTTAGATGAAATTCGGGAGCCTGCAGAAACCCTAATTCCATAGATCATATATCCAAAAATATTGTGAACCAAGATTTGAAATTTTTACATGATGTTCCTTAGGATTTCAGCTTCGCATGATAAAAATTTCAGCTTCTGAACCTTATTAGAAGAAAATTTATAAATAAAATGCCACGATGACTTGTTTGGAGTAGTGAAACCCTAGAATTCAAAGCTCTGATACGAAATGTTATGAAATTAGCTCCAAAAATAGAAGAAACGAGAGATAAATGCCTTAGAAATAAGCCACTTTGAGGGGTTAACCTCCTTTACATTACATAAATGAAAAATTCTTGGATGATGCAAATGAAAAAACCTCCTGCTATATATAGGAGTCCATGTGGTCACAATATAATCCTAGCCATCCTAACAATAATAATGTAAGATCACAGTAATAACAATATGGGGTTTATAGGGGTACAACAATAACAATAACGGACTACACTAGTAATCTAGGGACCTGACACATAACACATGCTTTAGCATATGAATGAGGTGACTCAGATAAGAGGCATGACGTAACAATGAATAGTTATGTTAACTATATATTGACACCTAGATGCTACACGTATAACCAAGAATCTAATCTTAACATTACTGACTGTAAAACCTACCTATCACGTGACTTAAATCATGAATAAAGATTTAAAATATATTTTAAAACAAGACACGTGGCTTGACACAAAGTGGATGTGCTTTTATTTTAATTTTTAAAAATAGGGGAAGTTACCATAATTTTCGGTAGCATCGGATTAAAGAAAAACACACACAAAAATAATTGAAATAGATTGTTCGAAAAAGGCTAAAACAGATGCTACCGGATATTTCGGTAGCACTAATTTTTTTTTGAAAATTTACAAAGTCTAATCCTAAAAAAAAAAAATTTAAAATAGACTCATGACTTAGCAAATAACCATGCTAACATTGGCTCCACAGGGGATAGAGCTCTCCCTACGAGGCTCTAATAATATTTTGTAGTTTTAGTGCTTTGTCATTGGGCTATGGAGTCTTATTATGAAACACACCGGTATTTACGGTGGACATAGGCCACCAACAACCTTAGTAAATTAATTTATTGAGAAAAAACCCATTGAATGGGCCTCCAAATAGTTCTGTCCCATGAAGTTGTTACGATTCAAAAGTATTGTTCTGCAAAATAATGGAGATTCTGAAAGGAAAAAACCATAAAGCATCAAATTTGGAATGTTTATCTAGGTCATGATGCTGCACATCCCATTTCAATACCATACCTCCAATCGGAAAATCTTATTTTTTAGTTCCTCTATCAAAAACTTGCTTTACAACTTACTGATATTTTCTTACCAAATCATATTGTTTTTATCGCTTTTGCTGCACTTCTATGATCTGATAAATTCTCCTAGTCATGTCATTTGGCTCATCTTCATGATCTTGCAGAAATTTGGCTACAGGAATAGCTAGCTGGACTAGAAAAATAACCTTAGTTCCATAAACCATTTGAAAAGGTGATGCATTAATAGGCTTTTTTATTGTCACGCTATCAGCCCATAAAGAAAACTTGAGTTTTGAATCCCAGGATTTGTTGTTTTGCTCCAATATTTTGGTGATGATTCTTACCAAAATTTTGTTATATGATTAAGCTAAAGCATTCCCTTGTGGATAGTAAGCTGTAGAGTGAGTGAGCTTAATACTATAATCTTCATAGAAATTTACCAATGGAGTAGCTTTAAAAGCAACTGCATTATCTGCTACTAACCTTGATGGAAATCCAAATATGGTTATGATTCCATCCAGAAAATTAATGATAACCTTATGAGTAGCATTCCTGGTAGGTATTGCTTTAATCCATTTGGTGAAGTAATCAGTTGCAACAAGAATCCAACGATGCTGTCCACTTTATGGTGGATGAATTTATCTAATGAAATCTAAGCCCCATTGCTGAAAAGGTGTAGAAATAACTATGTGCTTGAGAAGAAAAGACTTCAATTGTTTCTTACCAGTGAAATTTTGTAACTTTTCACATGCTCTTACCTCAGCACATACATCAAAAAATAAGCTAGGTCAAAAATAGCCAGCTCTTAGTATTTTCGATGCAGTAGTTCTCCAATAGTGATGACCTCCACACACACTACTATGCATATCACATAACTTTCTTGGACTCATCAGGGTCAATTGATCTTCATAAAAATCATGTAGGATCTTTCCAATATAAACAATTACTTTTGATTCAAAATTTAACAATTTTGAACTTCAAAGATCTCACTCTGCTTTTATTAAAATTTGGAGGAGGTTTAAAATGTTGCAAAAAATAAATGATATATTTATACTAGATTCACTCAGAAAGCTTTATATCAAATGCCACGATGTCAATAGGTTATGAAAATTTTCCTTATAGATTGTCATCCATATAATTCAAGCCCAAAAATTTACAATTTTATTTAGCTATTAGTTTAGCTGATCCTTGACCTTTGATTAGTTTAGTAGGTTTTATCTCTAAACCAAATTCAAGAACTTCAGTCACCCACTTATTTTTCTATCAATATCAGGCTGAACTAATATCTCTCTAACAACAGATGAATTTACATAGGCAATAACTTGAGGATGCAGAATATAAATTCTAAAAGCCTTCAGAGCTTTCACTAATGCATAAGCATGCTTTTCCAACATTTCATACTTCAATTCTGCATCTCTAAGAGCTCTGCTGAAAAATTCTATGGGAGCTTCCTTATTTTCTAAATCTTTTTGTAATAAAAAAATAAAAAAATAAAGGAAAATGAGAAGATCAAGATTGAGAGGCAAATGAGAAGATCAAGAAAGGCTGTGAGTATTCATGGCTTACCAATTGAGGCACTTCAGTGATATCTTTTTTGATCAGATCAAATGAATTTCCGAATTCAAATGTCGAGTTGACTTATTTTTCCTTCTTCAGCATGAAAGTAACGTGTTTCACCACTTCAACGAAATTGGGAATGAACCTTCTCAAAAAATTGATCTTAATAACGAAATATTGAAGCTCTTTCTTGGATCTTGGAAGTGTTAAGTCTTGAATTGCAACCACTCTTTTGGGATCAATTTTCACTCCATATTTAGAAACCATGTGACTCAACATCTTTCCTCCTTTAAGAGAAAAATGAGACTTCTTTGGATTTAATGATATACCATATTTTCTTCATTTGATGAATAATTTTCTCAAGTGATGAAGTTGTTCTTGATCTGAAGCTGAAAAAACAGTAATATCATCCAAATAGATGACCGATAATTTAACTTTTTCTCCAATGAATGCAAAGTCCATAACATGATGAAAAGTAGCTCCGAAATTCATAAGCCAAAATGGCATCTTTGTATACATGAATTTTCCCTAGGGAGTAGTGAATGTTGTCTTCTCTTCTGGTCAAACAGAAACTTGGTTGTACTCGGAGAACCCATCTAACGTGGAAATTCTATCTGACCCGGTTACCTTTTGAAGAATATGCTCCATATTTGGCAATGGATAATTATATTTCTTAGATATTTTTTTAAGATTCCTGAAATCTACACATATTCCGATTTCACCACTCTTCTTTCATACTGGAACTAGATTAGCAACCCATCTGAATATCTCAATGGAATGATGATTTTTGCATGCAAAATTTTCTTGACTTCCTTCTCCATCACTGGCAACAATAATGGATTGATTTGTCTTAATTTATGCCTGAAAGGCTTAGTACCATCCTTCAATGGTATTCTATGCTCAATTATAGTTGTATCATATGTCCTAAGATCCTCATATTTCTAGGAAAAAACATCAACAAATTCAAAAAACAGCTTATGTATTCAATCTCTCTTTCTTTTGATAAAACTTTTGACAACTTAACATACCTCGGTTGTGTTTCTGTGCCCAAATAAAATTCTTAAAATTATGCTTCTGTTTCAGCTAATAATGGTTTGAATGAAACATCATTGTGATAAAAAAGCTTCTCAAGGGGGATTAACCCCTTGGAAATATGATTTGTAGGCAGCTAAATGATAGGCTGATCAATAATATGTTTTTTCATATTTTTGGTGTCTCGCAAATCAACATCATTCTTCGTGAGCTCTTCATCCTAATCAATATTTAGGAAAAAAAATTCTTCAACAACTTCAATGAATCTTCTAATCTCCTGATCATCCTCAAAAAAATTCCAATGCTTGACATTATTAGGAATTCTAGGTGTGAACCTAACTTCCACTTCATATTTCAGATTTATAGGTATTGGAATCTTGAATGAGCTTGCTAAAATAGAAAGTGAATTAGCCAAAATATTAATTTCTCTTGGAACAAAAGAAATGTTAAAGGCCAGGAATGAGTCTTCTAAAATGATCCATACTGCGTTCTGGTAACTCTGAGTCTGTGATGCTTAGTTTGATAAACATTTCCGATTTGTTGAATAATAAGTTCAACATCTCCAAAAATATAAATTTATGAAATATTCATGTCTTTTGATATTTTTAAACCAGTCAACAAATCTTCATATTCAACCACATTGTTAGTTGCTTCAGATTCAAGTTTGAAAGAAAAAGTAGATCTCTCTTTCAAAGGGGAAATGATAACGATTCCTGCACCAGATCCTTCTCTAGAACACAAGCCATCAAAATAAATTTTCCACAGCTTAGAACCCTCATGACTGATCTATTTTTTAGCAGGCTTCAAAATCTGAAAATTTTCTGCAAGCATGGCAAAATTATCCATATGTAA
This sequence comes from Pinus albicaulis, assembly GCA_034641835.2. Taxonomy (NCBI): domain Eukaryota; kingdom Viridiplantae; phylum Streptophyta; class Pinopsida; order Pinales; family Pinaceae; genus Pinus; species Pinus albicaulis. The sequence goes on from CM076575.1 coordinate 1,186,910,344, forward strand.
AATTCTTGAACCTACATAAGTTGTTCTAGCATAAATTGGATGAGTAGTGGGGTCTTTGCTGTTGCTAATGACTGAGATTCTCTATAAAGTCTTCTTTGTTCTCCTCCAAAAATAGAGATAGTAGCATAAGTAAAATCCATTTTCAAACTTCCTCCCAACCTTCTAATTCATGACCTAGAAAGTAACATGCCAAATCTAGGATGAATGTCAGATATAGCAATATCCATCACCATCCCTCTCATGGGTAACTGAAAAATGCTTACTACAAGGTATTTGATAACACCAAGGCATTGGAATTTCCAGGAACCAAAATCGTAGAGATCTTGGTATTCTCTAGTTACTTCAAGACCTAGTTCATCCATGAATACCTTGGGCATTAAATTATGTGAGGCTCTAGAGTCCATTAGGAAATTATGCAAGATTTTATTATGAATATTTAGAGATATATAGAAGGGAGGGGTAGATCCATCTTTGTCTTCTACCAATGGATCTTAAATAACAATGGGCTTATCATCTTGAAGGTTAAAAAAATAAGAGGCTACTTCGGTAGGTGGAGGTTTAAGATATTTTATAAAATTCTTTTTAAATTCATCGTTCTCCATGAGTTCTACAAGAGGAACATGAATATTTATCTTTTGTATCCCATTCTCAAAATTAAAAACAAGGGGAAATTTATGAGAATTTTTTACTTCAAGTGAAAGAGGGTTAACTACTACTGGAATTTCCGATCGTCTTGGTTCAACCACTTGATTTTCTGCTAGAATTTTAACTGCATCCTTATTCTTCTTTGGCTGTGAAAGATGATTTGAATTATCATCAAAATTCTTTGATATGATATTGTATCTACTTTGATGATTATCTGCAATCATGGAATGATTAGAACTCACTTCATTATTCCGAGTATATGACATGAAATCGTCATATTCTGCTTGTGTAAGATGGATAAACCCTTCTTTATCTCTTATACAATTGATATCAACACCTTTCTCCAAAAATTCAACTTCTTCTTCATCTTCAAATATAGCACTCTGCAAAGGGGGCAACAATTTTTGATCATCAACATCTCTTCTTTCTCTCTGCAAAATTTATGGAGCATTAGGTCTTATAAACTACTACCTATGAGGCTGATCAAATGAAAAAATTCTAGTAGTATCTGGTCTTGCTTCCATCTTGATCTTGGACATCTCAGTGGTCAATAACTTGACCTTTTTGGTCAGCTCATCTAGCTTAGGATCTATGTCTAAAGTTCCCGAAGATGAAACTTTAAATTTTTTCTTTCTTTTTTCTCTGTCAATCCCTCCTCTGAGCCTATCAGCTGCTAACACATTAGATTCTACCTCTAGTGCATTATCCTGCATTTGTGTTAGCATTGTAGATCTTATTTTTTTCTCAATAATAAACAAAAATGTGGATCAAAGGCACCAACATAAGTGATTTTGGTTGAAGCTTTAGTAGGCTTGATTTCAGTAGATATTTTTCTATACATCTTATTGAATCTCTTAGAAAAATCAGAAACTGATTCTCCTTCTTTTCTTTTTATTGCACCAAATTCAGTGATATAATATAGGAAATATTTCTTATCCCCCCATTTCCTTAAAAATGTATCATCTAGGGTTTCAATTCTAGTGATGCTACCAACTGTCAAAGATATGAACCATTTCCTAACATCTCCCTCAAGGCTCTAAACAAAAACTCTCATCCAGACATCTTCATGCCCAATATTTAGATTGTCAGCATATATATAGAAATAAACAAGGTTTTCTTCAACTGTTACCTCTCCCTCACCACTAAACTTAGGCATGTACTTGATATAATCTCTCACATGTAATACATTCATAGTCTGAGGTAAAACCAAAGGGGCATACCTTGCAACAAAAATTGCCTCCATCCGGTTAGGAGGTGGGTTTGGACCTGCCATGGTGTGAGTTATTGGGATTTTTGGAACAAAAATTGGTGAATTGTGAACAACAGATGACGAAGCACCAACATTTGATGTAGATATTTTTTGTTGGCTAGAAAACAAGGGAGGTAGAGGATTTTCTGCAATCAGGGGATAGATTTTGCAGGACTTCTTTAGGGACAACCTTTGAGAAAATAGTAGCAGAGGTGGTAAAATTTCATTTAATATTCTTCTTGATTAATTTTTCAGGGTCAGGGACTAGGATTCTCAAAGGGGAATATGGGTTAGCCTGGTTCTAGCCCTTCTAGGAGCCAAAACTTCAACAATGGAGTCACCAGGTGTAAAGCAGTCTTAAAAGACAACTGGAAATGTACACCTTAGAACTAGACTTATAAATTTGTCATTCACCCAGGAATAAACTTTAATTCACCTCCCCGGAAACAACACCAAAGATGGTAGTGCAAGGATTCACTCCTTGAATGCAAAAGGAGTAAGCCTTACATAGTTCATTTCAAATTTAAAGGTTTTAAGTGGTGGGATGGCTTCTCAAAGAGTTTGAAATGGTTTTTATTCTTTAAGACTTTCATGCATTTGGAAAGCTGTGGAAATTATAAGTTATATGGGTAAATTGGTAGTATAGGGAGCAGAGTATAACAAATGAAAGGAGATGGATAGCTGGTACTTATTCTAAGAAATATTCATAGCCTAAATCAGTCACACAACTACAATGATGGCTCTTTACACAAAATTTGTTTTATGTAAAGTAAACAACATTCAGAAAGTAGAGTACATGCATAAATTATTCGACAAATCTTCCATGAAACCTTCACTAACATGTTCTACAACATATATATGATTTGCAGGAAGCTAAAAATCAGATAATTTACTATAATATCCTTTGATAGTTTCTTACTCACACCTTACTAGCTGTTGCAACTCATAAATTAGAAGAAATAAACAAAGAGAGAAACACACCATGCATTAGATAGTCCTTGAATCACAAAATCCTCCAGCATGAAGTGAAAAAAAGAGTTTTATTTATTATATTAAGTCTTCAGGTAGACGAACATCCAACCTGGAAATGGTATTTACAAATGGTATATATAGAAAGAGAGGCACCAACTCCATATTTCCAAAAAATAAGGAAACACTATTCCTAACATTACATAGGTGTCATAGGACATTAACACTATATCCCATTGAAATATAAATGAAAGGACAGATGTAGATGAAATAAGAGAAGAAAATTTGGGTTGAACTTTTGATTATGATGACATGTTGCCCCTCTTTTCGGCTGATTTGTCTCCTCATGTCTTTGGTTCTTGAATAACCATGTGTCTTCATTAAATATGAACTTCAACAACCTCATAACCACTTATCACCATCACTTGTTATATCCAATTTGTTATGAGTCCTTATCTTTCCTGAACTGGCTCATAAAATTTACTGATACGTGTCAAAAATAATTTAAAATAGGCGCTACCGGAAATTTCAGTAAAAACCTGTTACTGCTAAAAAACTATAATGCTACGGGAATTTCTGGTAGCACTTTGTATCTTTTTCAAAAATTCACAGCAAACACTAGAAAAATCTGTGTAGACTTATATACTTTGAAATTTGAGCCATTGTTCAAAATTGCACTTAGTAAGCAAAAAGGTGTTTTATCAGAAAACCTTTTTACCTTTCTTCCATATGGGATGTAGCTTCAACAGGCTTGTCCAAATCTGATTCGCTGTCAACAACTGATTTTGATCTTGTGGTCCTTGTGGATGTTTATTTGACTTTGGTCTTTTCCTCGTTTGATCCCTTTTGGATCTTTCTTATTTTTGAGGGTTCTATTTGCTGATCTGAAGGGTTTTTTTTTTATCTTTCTTCTTGGACTCATTAGTCTATAACCCTTCAAATTTTCCTTCTACATCTATGACCTCTGTCAGCAAACTTGGATTATGCAGGGCCTTAGACTTGAGCTAAACTTGTTTCTATCTCTGGTACCAACAACAAGTTTGCTTTCCTCTTTCTTTCTCCTTCTACTGATTTCATACCCTACATCTTTTATGAGCTCTTCATCAGACTTAGTGGGTTGATACTCTTTTTGCATTTTCTGTTGAATGTCTGCTTCCATAATTTCTGGTAGCACCCGTGCTTTAGATTTTTCTGCAGTTGCAAACCTTCCTCTTCGAGCTCTGGTATAAACATTAGGAAAAGGAGAAATGGGAGGCACCATTTTCTTGGATTTAGGTTTATTTATTGATGAACTCGCTCCTTTCTCCAACTTCCTCTCAACCTTGACTGAAGGATTCTTTTATTTTCTACTCTTGGCCTTATGGATATTCTCCTTCTTTTCCTTTCTCTTTGTTCTTTTTACAGGCTGAGGGTGTTGTTGTGAAGTTGGAGACAATTGAGCTAGAGGTGTAGGGGCAGGTTGGCATGCCCTGTAAAACAGAAAAATGGTCCCATGATTGATTTATTTTCCTTAGTTCTTCCTCAACTAACAATTTAATGAGAGGTTGATGATATAAGCTGTATTTTGAAGCATAAGTGTGAGTTTGAATCATGGCTGACATATTTGTCAGGATCTTCAGCAAAAATAATGGAAATTTGAGGGTCTTCATTCCTGCAACATGAAACATAAATCTCACATGATAAAGAAAAACCACAGTATACCTCTGTTCACAACTGAGGTAAATTTTGATGAGCTTAATATCTTCAACCCATTCATTTTTGAGGTAGGTGCTAAGAATTCCTTTGGCCTAGTTGGGATATCTGTGTTCATGTTTAAAGAAACTGTTGAGGTCTTCTCTAGTGATGAATTGGCCTTTAAATCACCATTCTCCTTCCTGTGGAAGGTTGAATGCATGAACAATTGAATCTGCTGATACCTACAATTTAAGACCATAAATGGTTGCTTCCAATCAATTGAAAGAATTTTCAAACTCCTGAGATACTCCTAGGTGAGAGCTTCCCAGTCTTGAACATAGAGGATACCACCTTGCTTGAAAAAACAACCTTCTCACATTCGAATTTGCATCCACTAGGTCAGCTCCTTGTGGTTCAATTCGTTTTAGCTTTCCTCCTCTCTTAGTCATCTTCAGTAATAAATGAACTTGTCTGCTGAAATATGATAGGTGTAAAGGCTATAAGAGCTCAACTAATAGGTTTTTCTATGTCTTCTATGAGACCCTGTCTGAAATATAAGAATCATTTCCGAAGTTGCACACTAGAAAATCTTGTTCACCAAAAGCTAAACTCAAACTGATAGTCTTCCTTCCTTCTCAGTGATTTAAAACAACTACATTGGTTCACCCTCCCATGCAAAAGGTTTTCATTATGGTAAGTATCCTAGACCATAGCATACACCATGTGATAGTCATTATGATCTTCAGTAAGCTGCATAGCTTCAGATGACATGCTAAAGGTGGTTGGAGATGAGCAGATTTGTGACTGACAGTGAACTCCACTAAACCTTTATGACTGGCCTAAATTTTTGGCAGTGTCCATGTGTGATCAACCAAATGGTCATCACATTAAACCTCCGGATCCACGATATATTCCAACACATAACACGTACTTTAGCATATGAATGAGGTGAATCATTTGATAGATAGGACATAACAACGACTGGCTGTGTTAACTGCGGATTGACGCCTATATTGTAATGTCCCCAGTTTCTATGCTTTTATTAGACAATTGAACAGTCCTAAAGTGTAAATTCTACCCCAAGGAAAAAAATTATTGTGGACTTATTTTATTATTTTAATTTAATAAAATAAAAATGGAATTAATTGTGCAAAGACTAGATTATGATTAGAGATTTGGAATCCAAATCCATGAGGACGGATAAGGTTCATAAGAATTTCCTAGTTCTCCAAAAATATTTGGAGAAAATAAATTAACTATTGAGTTTTAGATTGGAGATAAAAATCTAAAAAAGCTACCCCAGTAAAGAGGAAAGTTACTGGGAAGGGGTGGAATAAAACAAGAAAGAGGAAAATCTAGTTTTAAAGTACTTTTGTGGAAGAAACAAAAGGAAAGCCTAGGAAAAAAGGAAAACAAAATCCTGATTAACTGGATGCAGTTAAGGAAACAAGCTGATGGGAAAGTAGGCTTAAATAAGAAAATTCTGCGTAGACAAGGGGTTTTATACTGTTGGAATATTTGATCTCTGCTCGGGGGGATCTGTGGAGAAACAACTCATAGGTTGGGTGGAAACTAGTCTACCTTAATTGGTATCCATAAGTTAATTCATTTTAACCTAGAATTTTATTATTCGTATTATTGTGAAGTGAATTGGTAGTAAAATATTTGACTATATCTATTTAGGAGTAGGTGCTATACTTGAAAATAATGTTAAAAATGCTAAGTTGCAGTGAACTAGTAGGTCTGTACATTTAATAGTTTAGTCTATAATAAATATAGAATTTCTCTATATGGTTGTACATATGATAAATCTGAAGAGTACCAACTCTCAGAATGTCTAAAACTTGATGAATGTTTAAATATGAGGTTAGGTGAACTCTCACAATTTATTTTGAATCGTTTGATTGTCTTAGAATTATTTTACAAATTAGGAAATTTTGTGACTAAACTACTATAGAATGAAAGAAAATATGTATGACAATCAATATGAATTTATAACATTCAAGTAAACTTTGTGTTGTGGTAGAACTGAATAATGTAATACTAGAACTAAGATATAATAGAGAGTGACAATAATATTTTTCAAAGAGGAACTCATAAATTATTACCAGAATAGAAACACAAATTTTAAGAATAATATTACATTGGAATTAAAACCATACTTCAGTAAAAGAGAAAAGAGTCTGTTAATATATTACATAATTATGTAAATTCAAGGATATAAACCCATATAGTTATAAAGTTCAATTCAAATTTGGGCTAACTAAATTATACAAATTGGAAAACTCTGTCCCATATATAATAAAAGGTATAATCTCTCTGGAAATTATGCAGAGATAGTATATCATAAATCCCCAAACGGGTTACTGGACGAACATGAAAAGGAAAAAGTCCACATTTATGATTGGATAGGAAACTGCTATCAAAGTATTCAAACCAAGTATGATGTAGGGATTACTTGCACATAATAGACAGAAATCAATTAACTTTGAAGCATGATTATAAACATAAATTAAGGAAGAAAGTATTTTAACTCAAGAAACTTCTTACCATAAAATCTCATAGGATTAACTAGAGACATTGGAAATATGCGGAATAGTATCATTCCTACGCAAAGTAAAGAGAATTAAAAGTATTCTTCTAGCATTACAGTAAATTGAAACTCAGCTAAGAAAATAAAATCACTATGGACAACATGCTGAAATGATGAGAAATAATTATTATTCCAATGAAAATGTCAAATATATATGATTGTAAATGAAAGAGAAATCTACAGGACTAGGCAAGTTCTGTAATAGAATTTGAGATTTTATATTAAGGATAACATATAACCTATTGCTTCTAAAATCTGCAAGTGCATTTTATAAATGAAATTTTAAACGATGACTCACAGAACTGTGAATGGAAAAAAAATGTAAGATGGAAGGGGGCGTCGACCCTTATGAATTTACCTAGATGATGTAGTAAGGGCCGTAAAGAGGAAACCATTATACTTCAAATAAAAATGGACGTGAGGAAGTCCACAAGAGTATGCACCTGCGTGACACAAAAAATCCTAGTAGGCCAATTAATGGAGAGAACAAGCACAATAATATAACCTAAAATGAATTGGAAAGGAAATACAATTGCAAACGAAAGAGGAGTTCCCAATGAACATGTGAAATATTCATTGCAGAATCGTAAAATAGAGATATGAGGTGAGAATGAGCCTGGGAAATAGAGATCACAGAGAAAAATTCTATGCGGGACTCTTCCACCTGCATAAACCAAACTTACCAGATTAGAAAACTAAGTGAGGAAAGAAATAATTAAATTTGTTTTGCATAAAATCAAATAAGACCAAACTGGAACCCTATTACTTAAATGACCATGGAATGCTTAGACGTGTTTAAAAACTTTGTAGAATTAAGCAAGCGTTAAATCTGGTGGTTACCGGTCATAGTTGAAGTGCGTTTTTGAAAAACAAAATAGACCCAAAAACTCAAAGCAAAAATGCGGTGAGTAAAGAGAGGAAATCCTCTTCGAATCACTGACAAGGGCAAGTAATGAGTTTAGTGGAAAACCGCCGATTGAGGTACATGCCTCTCAGAAAACCTGATAAAAATAAAACCATGAATCTCTAAAAATAAAAATAAATAAAACATAGAAAAAAAACAGAGTTGTAAATAAGTTATGAGGTATAAAAAAAAAATAGAAACGTCTTACCTGAGAAGCGAGAAGAGGTGTCCAAGCTCGTTCTCGTCATTGGAGAAAGACCGAACATTCCCCACATCCTTGAACGAAAAATACATATAACAGTGAAACCGAGAGCTGAAGATGATGTGAAAAACAACCAACACTGATACAATATTTTACCTGAGTTGCTAATGAGACTAACGAGTTCAGTCTTTGCATAATAGAGAGAGTTCTCATACCTACGGAAAGGAATGCAGCTGCAGAGTTGGGAAAAAAACATCTCAACATAGGCCTCGGAGTTAAAAGTCAGTCTCAAACAAAAAACCAAACAATTAAACTAAAAATCTAAACAAAATTCCGAGAATATCCTCATCATCTAGATGTATGAAATCCAAGGCTGGAGATATTCTCGCGAATTGAAAGGTTAAATCAAACCACGGAAGAGCCATGTGAATAAGGTACAACAATTTAATGAATATAGATCCCGAGGAAAATTTGCATACAGAGGGTTAGTGTACAATCTTACGGAGACGTAGTCATATTAAACCGTAGTAATTACCCAATCCTTGTATATCTACTGACGTGGTTAACTCTGGTGACGTGGATTATACATAACATGAATTATCATATATGTTAAATAGTGACATGGATAAAGTCAAACTTCATGAAACGTAAATGGTAATATGATGTAATTGAACAAAGTTTCATATGAGACTCCATTGAAGTATATAATTGCGATTAAAGGGTAATATGAATTTTTACTCTAGGTTAAATTAAAATTTGAATACAACCCCATGGAGAAGAAATGTGAAATCTTAGTAAGTGTTATGTATAAAGTTCAAAGTACGTGGAGTGAGATTAGTTAGAACGATGCCATAATAAAGTTAAGTTCTATTATGTAGATTTTTATATATTAAAAAGGTTAGAGATAATTCATAACTTGCTAATATAGTGTCTATATGGTTGGGGTATGGACTTAGAAAAGTTAGAGGTAGTTAAAGTGGAAAATAATTGGGTTAGTAATAGTTAAGTTTGGAATTTAGCTATTAACATACTAGTTTCCATGTAAAATAAAATGGGATTGGTTCATAGGCATAGAGTCTCATTGGAATTATTGAATTGAGATTTTTGTCCCAAAGAGTATATGTTAAAATCATGAAAGAGGCATGATTATATAAAATCATGATCAAAGGGATTATAAGTGACAATAAGTATTGAATGAGAAATTGACAAATAACTGAATTAAAATTACAACAACTAAAAAGGTTGGCAGATAATATTCATCAGAATGTGACGAACCATAGTAACTCTATCGTGTCTGAATAGTAGAATTCCATAAACAGATTTTTTTTTTTGAAACAGAGATGTTACAAATGGTATAAGAGCCCAAGTTAAAACACTGGGCCTGAATGTGTGCTCACACCAAAAATCAAAATTTAATTTTTTTTTGTTGTTGTAAATTGTTTTGTTAACATAATTTCTCACTAATGTTTACTTTTGTGTATAGTGAGTTAGTGCAGAACTATACAGCTGCAAACCATGAGTGAAGGGGATGAGCTGTATGTGGATCTGGGTGGTGCAGAAAATCCATAAGATCCTAATGCTCCATTGATGGCCATGATGCAACTGAAAAATCACAATGAAAGATTATAGCTAACCAGAGAAGAAAAAAAGAAGGTTAATCAAAGAATTGATCTCCAGGAACAATAAAAAAGGTGAAGTTTCCGGGGAAAAAGAGAATGGAAACTGAAAACCACTCAGAAGAGTCTGAGGAGGATGAAGCCTTTAGATAAAAATCTAGAAGGGAAAAGGAATTGCAAGGATAATTCCGAAAAATCAAGCCTCCCTCCTATGATGGAGAGAAGGAGGAAGATGCAGAAGCTTGGATTCTAAACATGGTAAAGTAATTCCAAGTTTACGAGTATGGAAGTAACTTGAAAGCCAGGCTGGCTATTTACAATTACAAGGAAAGGCTATTTGTGGTGCAAAGAAACAAAAATGGTGCATGTGATAGATGAGAAAACTGTCACTTGGGAATATTTCCAAATTAGAATTAAAAATAGATATCTGAGTGAACGATACTATGATGATAAAGCCAAAGAGTTTCATGAGCTTAGGTTGGATAAACTTACCATTGATGAGTTTGTTACCAAATTTACCAACTTTCTTCACTATGTACCTTATATAGGGGAAGAGAAGGAAAAGTTACATCGATTTTTAAGTTGCCTACCTACTATCTACAAGGAGAGGAAAAAATTTGATAATCCCAAGACAATAGATGAAGTTGTGTGCAAGGCAAGACTGTGTTATCAATAGTTCAAAGGAAGAAATGAACAAGCGAAAAACTAGAAGAACAACGAAAAGGGTGACTCTAGTGGAAAAAGAACAAAACCAACATACTTAAAGAACTTTGGGAGAAATCACCAAAGGAAGAATTTTACTAAAACCGAAGAAAATCACCTAGCCCAAACACAAATAGTATCTAAACAAATAGATGGAAATAGTAAAAGAGAGGGAACTATAAAAATGAGGGAACCTCTAAAGTGTTGGAGTTGTGGAGAACTTCATCTGCTAAGAGATTGTACACACAGAACCATTCAGAACATACAAGTGCTGACAGAAGAAACTACTGTAAATGACGTAGAAAGAAAAATCCCCAAAATCAGTGCTGCCCTAGAAGATCGTCAAGCTGAACACCAATCCACCATGGTTGAAATGGAAGGTATGATTACTGAACAACCTATTTCTATTTTGATATCCAGGTGCAAATTTAAGCTATATAAGTCCTCAAATTGTGGAAAATTGCAATTTGAAGTAAATTTTTTTTCAGCAAGCATGGTTAGTTCAATTAGCTATAGGGAGAAAAGTGACCCATAGATTACCAAATATTTCTGTAAATTTAAATCGGTATGAAACTGAACTGAATTTGAATATTTTGCCTCTAGGATCCTATGATGTTTTGGTAGAAATGGACTAGTTAGAAAAACATAAAGCCATACTAAATTGTTTAGATAAAACAATACATTATATAGATGGTGAGGGAAAACTGGTGATAGTGAAAGGGAAACCCAAACCTATACCAGTAAGACAAATTTCAGCACTTCAGTTGAAAAGGACAACAAGAAAATGCTGCCAAGTGTATGCTACACATGTGGAAGAATTTAGACAAAAAACTGAAAAAGAGCTTGTAGAAAACTTACCAGTCATCTGAGAGTTTAAGGATGTGTTTCCAGATGAAATTCCTCATTTACCCCCTAAAAGAGAAATTGATTTCTCAATTGAGTTAGTACCAGGAGCTACACTAGTCTCTAGAGGCCTATACAGAATGAGTAACCCATAATTATTAGAGTTAAAATTGCAACTACAAGAGTTGTTGTACAGAGGCTATATAAGACCAAGTGTATCCTCATGGGGAGCACTGGTACTATTTTTCAAAAAGAAAGATGGTACTTTCAGAATGTGTATAGACTACCGACAACTCAATTAACTGACAATCAAGAATAGATATCCTCTACCCAGGATAGATGATCTATTTGATCATGTGAGAGGAGCTATAGTCTTTTCAAAAATTGATTTAAAGATAGGTTATCATCAACTGAGAAATAAAGATGAAGACATAAGTAAAACTGCATCTATAACAAGATACAGACACTATGAGTTTGTAGTTCTACCTTTTGGGTTGACTAATGCACCTGCTACCTTTATGTGTTTAATGAACAATGTCTTATGGAAATATTTGGACAAATTTGTTCTAGTATTTATTGATGACATTCTGTTATATTGTAAGAATGAAGATGAACATAAAGAAAATCTCAGAATTGTCTTACATACACTCGGAGAACATAATTTGTATGCTAAACTTAGCAAATGTGAATTCTATAAGGATAAAATTCAATACTTGGGCCATATAATTTTAGAGAAAGGATTAGCAGTGGACCCAGAAAAGATACAAGTTATAATGGATTGGCCTGGACTTATTGATGTTTCCTCTATAAGGTATTTCATGGGAATTGCAGGATATTATAGGATATTTGAAGAAATATTTTCAGCCTTAGCATACTCTATCACATCTCTACAGAAGAAAGGAGTGAAGTTCGAATGAACAAAAAAATGTAACATAGTTTTGAACAGTTAAAAGTTAAACTCTCAACTTCTCCAATTCTAAAGATTGCAGATCCAAATCAAGAATTTGTAGTGTGTACATATGCTTGTGAAGAGGGATTAGGAGGATTGTTGTTGCAAGAAACCTCAGTCATAGCATACATGTCTAGGAAATTAAAGAAACATGAACATAATTATAGTGTGTATGACTTAGAGTTAGCTGTTGTAATACATGCTTTGAAGATGTGGAGACATTTTCTGTTAGGGAAAAAGTTTATATTAATGACAGATCACATGAGTTAGAAGTATTTTTTTACACAAACCGATTTAAATGCTAGACAAGCTAGATGGTTGTCCTTCCTCAGTGAATTTGACATAAAGATCAAACATATCAAGTGGAAGGAAAATAATATTGAAGATGCTTTAAGTAGAAATGCTTGTCAAAGTGTGAATAATGTTGGGAGTAGTGCAAACTTTGATATTGAAGGATTGATCTTAGAAGTAATGAGACAAGAAAAAAACTAAGAAAAACTTCAAGAGAAATTGCAGAAACATGATATGGTGGGGCATACTCAAAACCAAAAGCGATTGATTTGTTATAAATACAGATTATACATCCCCAATGTGAACTCATTGAAAAGTGAAATTCTAGATGAGTATCATAAAATACCCTATGCAGGACATCCAGGGTATCAGAAATTAATTTAAGCCTTAAGAAAGAATATGTTCTGGCTAGGTATGAAAAAATATGTAGCTAATTATTTAGCTAGATGTTTGGAGTGTCAGTAGGTAAAAGTGGAGCATCAACATCCAACAGGATTGCTGAATCCTTTACCCATCCCAAAATGGAAGTGGGAGATAGTTTCCATAGATTTTATCACTGGATTGCCAAGAGCTAAATACCAACATGACTCTATCATGGTAGTAGTTGAAACATTTACAAAAAATGCACACTTCTTACCAGTACAATATACTTTTGGTACAACTCAAGTAGCTAATGTATTTATGAAAGAGATTGTAAAGTTGCATGGTATTCCTAAAATGATCATATCAGACATAGATGCAAATTTTAATTCAGCTTTTTGGAAGTCTCTGTTTGGGGGAATGGGTACCAAATTGAACTTTAGTACCGCATACCATCCCCAAACTGATGGGAAAACTGAAAGAACAAACCAGATTTTAGAATACATGTAAAGAATGTATGTGATGGACATACCAACAAAGTGAGAGGACTTTCTAGATTTAGCAAAGTTTTCCTACAATAATAGCTACCAAGCCTCAATCAAGATGAGTTCTTTCGAAGCATTATATGGTAGAAAGTGCCATCCATCTCTAAGTTGGAGTCAACCAGAGGATAAGTTAATAATTGGACCTGATGCATTGCAGGAAATGGAAAGGATTGTAAAGAAAATTTAGCAAAATATGAAGACAACACAAGACAGACAGAAAAAATATGCAGATAAAAAGAGAATTCATAGAGAATTCAATGTGGGTGATCATGTATACCCGAGGATTAGGCCCAAAAAGAGTTCTTTGTACACTGGTAGTTGTGAAATGCTAGCTCCATGCTACTTTGGACCTTTTGAAGTGCTGGAAAGAGTGAGACCAGTAGCATACAAGTTGGCTTTACCTAGTCACATTAAGTTTCACGATGTTTTTCATGTTTCATTATTAAAAAAGTATGTGCATGATCTTACTCATGTTATTGATTGGAATGTGATACAGGTGGAACCAAAAGGGGAATTCCTTCTAGAGCCACTTCGTATCCTGGCATGGGAAGAAATTGAGCTCTGAATTAGAACATTGGCTAGGGTGAAAGTGCAAAGGAGACACTTTGCACCGAAAGAAGCTACTTGGGAGCGAGAGGAAGATATGAAGGAAAAATATCCATCACTGTTTGAAAAGTGAATTTTATATTTTGTCTTTGCAACACCGAGGACGATGTTTTATTTCAGAGGGGGAATATGTAATGCCCCTAGTTTATTTGATTTTATTAGACAATTGAACAATCCTAAAGGGTAAAGTGGACCCCAAGGAAAAAAATTATTGTGGACTTATTTTATTATTTTAATTTATAATGGAATTAATTGTGCAAAGAATAGATTATGATTAGAGATCAGGAATCCAAATCCACGAGGATGAATAAGGTTCATAAGACTTTCCTAGTTCACCAAAATTCCATGGAGAAAATAAATTAACTATTGAATTTTAGATTGGAAATAAAAATCTAAAAAAAACTACCCCAGTAAAGAGGAAATTTACTGGGAAGAGGTGGAATAAAACTAGAAAGAGGAAAATATAGTTTTAAAGTACTTTTGTTGAAAAAGCAAATTCTGGGTAGACAAGGGGTTGTCTACTGCTGGAATATTTGATGTCTGCTCGGGGGGAGATGTGGAGAAAGAGCTCATAGGTTGGGTGGAAACTAGTCTACCTTCATGGGTATGCACAAGTTAATTCATTTTAACCTAGAATTATATTATTATTATTATTCTGAAGTGAATTGGTAGTAAAATATTTGACTAGATCTGTTCAGGAGTATGTGTTGTATATGAAAATAATGTTAAAAATGCTAAGCTGTAGTGAACTCGTAGGTCTATACATTTAACAGATTAGTCTATAATAAATATATCATTTCCCTGTATGGTTGTACAAACGATAAATATGAAGAGTGCCAACTCTCAGAATGTCTAAACCTTGATGAAGGTTTAAATCTGAGGTTAGGTGAACTCGCAGAATTTATTTTGAATCATATGATTGAATTAGAATTATTTTAAAAATCCAGAAATTATATGACTAAACTACTATAGAATGAAAATAAATATTTATGACAATCAATATGAATTTAGAAAATTCAAGTAAATTTTACGCTGTGGTAGAACTGAATAATGTAATACTAGAACTGAGATATAATAGACAGTGATAGTAATAATTTTCAAGGAGGAACTTATAAATTATTACCAGAATTGAAACAATTTTTTTTAGAACAATATCACACTGGAATTACAACCATACTTCAGTAAAATAGAAGAGAGTCTGTTAAATATATTACAGGATTATGTAAATTCAAGGATATAAACCCATATAGTTATAAATTTCAATTCAACTTTGGGCTAACTAAATTATACAAATTGGGAAAATCTGTCCCATATATAATAAAAGGTATAATCTCTCTAGAAATTATGCAGAGATAGTATATCATAAATCCCCAAATGGGTTAATAGACCAACTTGAAAAGGAAAAAGTCCATAGTTATGATTGGATAGGAAACTGCTATCAGAGTATTCAAACCAAGTATGATGTAGGGATTACCTCCACAGAATAGACATAAATAAATTAACTTTGAAGCATGATTATAAACATAAATTAGGGAAGAAAGTATTTTAACTTAAGAAACTTCTTACCATAAAATCTCAGAGGATTAACTAGGGACATTGGACATATGAGGAATAGTATCATTCCTGCACAAAGTAAAGAGAATTAAAAGTATTCTTTTGGCATTACAGTAAATTGAAACTCAACTAAGAAAATAAATTCACCATGGACAACATATCGAAACAATGAGAAATAATTATTATTCCAACGAAAATTTTAAATCTATACGATTGTAAATAAAAGAGCAACCTACATGACTAGGCAAGCTCTATAATAGAATTTGAGATTCTCTGTTAAGGATAACATATAACCTATTGCTTCTAAAATCCGCAAGTGAATTTTATAAATTACATTTTAAACGATGAATCAAAGAATTGTGAATGGAGAAAAACGTAAGATAGAAGGGGGCGTTGACCCTTATGAATTTACTTGGAGGATGTAGTAAGGGCCTTAAAGAGGAAGCCCTTTTTCTTCAAATAAAAAGGGACGTGAGGAAGTCCAAAAGAGTATGCACCTGTGTGACACCAAAAATCCTAGTAGGACAATTACTGGAGAGAACAAACACAATACTGTAACATAAAACGAATTGAAAAGGAAATAAAATTGCAAACGAATGAGGAGTTCCCAACGAACAAGTGAAATATTCATTGTTTAATCGTAAAAGATAAATACAAGTTCAGAATGAGCCTAGACTTTAGAGGTCGCAAAGGAAATTCTATGCGAGACTCTTCCACTTACATAAACGAAACTTACCAGATTAGCAAACTATGTGAGGAAAGAAATAATAAAATTTATTTTGCATTAAATAAAATAAGACTAAAATAGAACCCTATTACCTAAATGACCATGGAATACTTAGACGTGTTGGGAAAATTTGAAGAATCAAGCAAGCGTTAAATTTGGTGGTTACCAGTCACAGTTTTGAAAAACTCAATAAACCCAGAACCTCGAAGCGAAAAATGCGGTGAGTAAAGAGAGGAAATTCTCTCTACATCACCGAGAAGGGCAAGCAATGAGTTCGGTGGAAAACCGTGGATTGAGGTACATGCCTCCCAGAAAACCCGATAAAAATAAAACCATGAATCTCTAAAAATAAAAATAAATAGAACAGAGAAAAGACACAGAGTTGTAAATAAGTTATGAGATATAAACATAAATAGAAACGTATTGCCTGAGAATCAATAAGAGGTGTCCAAGCTCGTTCTCGGCATTGGAGAAATACCGAACATTCAACTCATCCTTGAATGAAAATACATATAACAGTGAAACCGAGATTTGAAGATGATGTGCAAAACAACCAGCACTGATACAGTCTTTTACCTGAGTTAGTAATGTGACTAACGAGTTCATTCTATCCGTAATAGAGGGAGTTCTAATATCTACGGAGAGGAATGCAGTTGCAGAGCCAGAAATAAAACTCTCAGCAGAGATCTCAGAGTTAAAAGACACTCTCAAACAAAAATCTAAACGATTAAACGAAAACCCTAAACCAAATTTCGAGAAGATCCTCATCGTCCAGATGTATGAAATCCAAGGCTGAAGAAATTCCCCCGAATTGAAAGGTTAAATCAAACCAGAGAAGAACCATGTGAATAAGGTACTAGAAATTTAATGAATATAGATCTTGAGGAAAATTTGCATACAAAGGGATAATGTACAATCATACGGAGACACAATCATATTAAACCGTAGTAATTACCCAATCCTTGCATATCTACTGACGTGGTTAACTCTGGTGACATGGATTATACATAACACGAATTATCATATATGTTAAATAGTGACATGGATAAATTCAAAGTTCATGAAATGTAAATGGTAATACGATGTAACTGAACAAAGTTTCATATGAGACTCAATTGAAGTATATAATTGCGATTAAAGGGTAATATGAATTTTTACTATGGGTTAAATTAAAATGTGAATACGACCCCATAGAAAAGAAATGTGAAATCTTAGTAAGTGTTATGTATAAAGTTCAAAGTTTGTGGAGTAATATTACTTAGAATGATGCCATAATAAAGGGAAGGTCTATTATGTAGATTTTTATATATTCAAAAGGTTAGAGATAATTCATAACTTGCTAATAGAGTGTCTATATGGTTGGGGTATGGACTTAGAAGAATTAGAGGTAGTTAAAGTGGAAAATAATTAGGTTAGTAATAGTTAAGGGTGGAATTTAACTATTAACATACTAGTTTACAAGTAAAATAAAATGGGATTGGTTCATAGACATAGAGTCTCATTGGAATTATTGAATTGAGATTTTTGTCCCAAAGAGTATATGTTAAAATCATGAAAGAGGCATGATTATATAAAATCATGATCAAAGGGATTATAAGTGACAATAAGTATTGAACGAGAAATTGACAAATAAGTTAATTAAAAGTACAACAACTTAAAAGGTTGGTAGATAATATTCGTCAGAATGTGATGAACCATAGTAAGTCTATCGAGTGTGCATAGTAGAAAGTCCATAAATAGATTTTTTTTTTTTGTTAAAACAAATATGTTACAAATGGTATAAGAGCCCAAGTTAAAACACTGGGCCTGAATGTGTGCTCACACCAGAAAATAAAAATCCAAATAATTCTGTTGTTTTAAATTGTTTTGTTAACATAAAATTTCACTAATGTTTACTTTTGTGTATAGTGACTTAGTGCAGAACCATACAAATGCAAACCATGGGTGAAGGGGATGAGCTGTATGTGGATCTGGGTGGTGCATAAAATCCATCAGATCCTAATGCTCCATTGCTGGCCATGATGCATCAAAGGCAAAGAGAAGTGATGCAACTAAAAAATCACAATGAAAGATTATCGCTAGCCAGCAAAGAACAACCAAGGTTAATCGGAGAATTGAACTCCAAAACAGTCACAAAGGTGAAGGTTCTGGGAAAAAGAGAAGGGGAAATGAAAAGCACTCAGAAGTGTAGGAGGAGGATGAAGCCTTTAGACAACAATCTAGAAGGAAAAATGAATTGCAAGGAGAATTCCGAAAAATCAAGCCTCCCTCCTATGATAGAGAGAAGGAGGAAGACGCAGAAGCTTGGCTTCTAAACATGGTAAATTAATTCCAATTTTATGAGTATGGAAGTAACTTGAAAGCCAGGCTGGCTATTTACCAATTACAAGGAAAGGCTACCTTGTTGTGGGAAGAAACTAAAATGGTGCATGTGATAGATGAAAAAACTGTCACTTGGGAAGATTTCCAAATTAAATTTAAAAATAGATATCTGAATGAATGATACTATGATGATAAAGCCAAATATTTTCATGAGCTTAGGTTGGGACAACTTACTATTGATGAGTTTTTTACCAAATTTAACAACCTGCTTCGCTATGTACCTTACATAAGGGAAGAGAAGGAAAAGGTACAACGATTTAAAAACTTCCTACCTTCTATCTACAAGGGGAGAATAGAATTTGATAATACTAAAACAATGGATGAAGTTGTGCACAAGGAAAGACTGTGTTATCAGCAGTTCAAAGGCATAAATGAACAAGCGAAAAACTAACAGAACAAAGAAAATGGATTCTCTAGTGGAAAAATTACAAAACCAACATACTTCGAGAAATTTGGGAGAAATCACCAAAGGAAGAAGTTTACTAAAACTGGAGAGAATCACCCAGCCCAATCACAAACATGATCTAAACAAATAGATGGAAATAGTAGACGAGAGGGAACTGTAAAAACGAGGGAACCTCTAAAGTGCTAGGGTTGTGGAGAACCTCATCTACTAAGAGATTGTCCACATAGAACCATTTAGAACATACAAGTGATGAGAGAAGCAATTACTGTAAATGACGTAGCAAGAAAAATCCCAAAATCAGTGCTGCCCTAGAAGATTGTCAAGCGAATATCAATCCATGATGGTTGAAATGGAAGTTATGATTGTTGAACAACTTGTTTCTATTTTGATAGATCTAGGTGCAACTTTAAGTTATATAAGTCCTCAAATTGTGGAAAAGTGCAATTTGAAGTTAGAAAAATTTCAGCAAGCATGGTTAGTTAAGTTAGCTACAGGGACAAAAAGAAAAGTGACCTATTGATTACCAAAGATTGTTGTAAATTTAAATGGGTATGAAACTGAACTGAATTTGAATATTTTACCTCTAGGATCCTATGATGTGTTGGTATGAATGGATTGGTTAGGAAAATAATTGGTTATGTAAAACAATACACTGTATAGATGGTGAGGGAAAATCAATGATAGTGAAAGCGAAACCCAAACCTATATCAGTAAGACAAATTTCAGCACTTCAGTTGAAAAGGACACCAAGAAAAGGCTACGAAGTGTATGCTGTACATGTGGAAGAATTGAGACAACAAACTGGAAAAGAACTTGTAGAAAACGTACTAGTCATCTGAGATTTTAAGGATGTGTTTCCAGATGAAATTCCTCATTTACCCCCTAAAAGAGAAATTGATTTCTCAATTTAGTTAGTAGCTGGCGCTACACAAGTCTCTAGAGCCCCATACCGAATGAGTAACCCATAATTGTTAGAGTTAAAAATGCAGCTATAAGAGTTTCTAGACAAAGGCTATATAAGAACAAGTGTATCCCCATGGGATGCACTGGTACTGTTTGTCAAAAAGAAAGATGGTACATTCAGAATGTGTATAGACTACCAACAACTCAATAAAATGAAAATAATGAATAGATATCCTCTACCCAGGATAGATGATCTATTTAATCAAGTGAGAGGAGCTATAGTCTTTTCAAAAATTGATTTAAGGATAGGTTATCATCAACTGAGAATTAAAGATGAAGACATAAGTAAAAATGCATGCAGAACACGATAGAGACACTGTGTTTGTAGTTATACCTTTTGGGTTGAATAATGCACTTGCTACCTTTATATGTTTAATGAACAATGTCTTAAGTAAATATTTGGAAAAATTTGTTCTAGTATTTATTGATGACATTCTGATATATTCTAAGAATGAAGTTGAACATAAAGAACATCTCAGAATTGTCTAACAAACACTCAGAGAACATAAGTTGTATGCTAACTTAGCAAATGTGAATTTTATAAGGATAAAATTCAATACTTGGGCCATATAATTTCAGAAAAAGGATTAGCAGTGGACCCAAAGAAGATACAAGCTATAATAAATTTTTCTATACCTACTGATGTTTACTCTATAAGATCTTTCATGGGAATTGTAGGATATTATAGGAGATTTGTAGAAATATTTTTAGCCTTAGCGTACCCTATCACATCTCTACAAAAGAAAGGAGTGAAGTTTGAGTGGACATAAAAGTGTCAACATAGTTTTGAACAATTAAAACTTAAAATCACAGCTGCTCCAATTCTAAAGATTGAACATCCAAATCAAGAATTTGTAGTGTGTACAAATTCTCGTGAAGAGGGATTAGGAGGAGTGTTATTGCAAGAAAACACAATCATAGCATGCGAGTCCACGAAATTAAAGAAACATGAACAAAATTATAGTGTGTATGACTTAGAGTTAGCTGCTGTAATACATGCTTTGAATATTGGAGCCATTATCTATTAGGGAAAAAGTTTATATTAATGACAGATCACATTAGTTTGAAGTATTTTTTCACATAACCTGATTTAAATGCTAGACAAGATAGATGGTTGTCCTTTCTTAGTGAATTTGACATGGAGATCAAACATATCAAGGGGAAGGAAAATAAGATTGCAGATGATTTATGTAGAAATACTTGTCAAAGTGTGAATAGATTTGGGAGTAGTGCAAACTTTGATATTTAAGGATTGATCCAAGAAATAATGAGACAAGGCCCAAACTCTGAAAGACTTCAAGAGAAATTGCAGAAACGGGAGATGGTGCGGTATACTCAAAACCAGAAGGGACTGATTTGTAATAAAGACAGATTATACGTCCCCAATGTGAACTCATTAAAAAGTGAAATTCTAGATGAGTATCATAAAATACCCTATGCAGGACATCTAGGGTATTAGAAATTAATTTCAGCCTTAAGAAAGAATATGTTCTGGCCAGGTATGAAAAAATATGTAGCTAATTATTTAGCAAGATGTTTGGAGTCTCAGCAGGTAAAAGTGGAGCATCAACATCCAGCAGGATTGCTGAATCCTTTACCCATCCCAGAATGGAAGTGGGAGACAGTTTCCATAGAATTTATCATTGGATTGCCAAGAACTAAATACGAACATGACTCTATCATGGTAGTAGTTGACACATTGACAAAAACTGCACACTTATTAACAATACAATCTACTTCTGGTACAACTCAAGTAGCTAATGTATTTATGAAAGAGATTGTAAAGTTGCATGGTATTCCTAAAATGATCATATTAGATAGAGATGCAAAGTTTACTTCAGCTTTTTGGAAGACTTTGTTTGTGGGAATGGGTACCAAATTGAACTTTAGTACCACATACCATGCCCAAATTGATGGGAAAATGAAAGAACAAACCAAAATTTAGAAGACATGTTAAGAATGTATGTGATGGACAGACAACCAAAGTGGGAGGACTTTTGACATTTAGCATAGTTTTCCTACAATAATAGTTACCAAGTCTCAATCAAGATGAGTCCTTTCGAAGCATTATATGGTAGAAAGTGCCATACACCTCTAAGTTGGAGTCAACCAAAGGATAAGTTAATACCTAGACCTGATGCATTGTAAAAAATGGAAAGGACTGTAAGGAAAATTCAGCAAAATGTCAAGACAACACAAGACAAGAAGAAAAAATATGAGATAAAAAGAGAATTCATAGAGAATTCAATGTGGGTGATCATGTCTATCTAAGGATTCAACCCAAAAAGAGTACTTTGTACACTAGTAGTTGTGAAAATATAGCACCATGCTATTGTGGACCTTTTGAAGTGATGGAAAGAATGGGACTAGTAGCATACAAGTTGGCTTTACGTAGTCACCTTAAGGTTTCAATGTTTTTCATTTTTCATTGTTAAAAAAGTATGTGCATGATCCTACTCATGTAATTGATTGGAATGTGATACAGGTGGATCTAGAAGGGGAATTCCTTCTAGATCCACTTCGCATCCTGGCACGGGATGCAATTGAGCTCTGAAATAGAACAGTGGCCCAGGTGAAAGTGCAGTGGATGCACTTTGCACCCGAAGAAGCTACTTGGGAGCGAGAGGAAGATATGAAGGAAAAATATCCATCACTGTTTGAAAAGTGAATTTTATATTTTGTCTTTGCAACACCGAGGACGGTGTTTTATTTTAGAGGGGTAATATGTAATGTCCCCAGTTTCTCTACTTTTATTAGAAAATTGAATAGTCCTAAAGGGTAAAATGGACCCCAAGGAAAACAATTATTATGGACTTATTTTATTATTTTAATTTAATAAAATGAAAAATGAATTAATTGTGCAAAGACTAGATTATGATTAGATATCAGGAATCCAAATACATGAGGACATATAAGGCTCATAATACTTTCCCACTTCTCCAAAAATCCTTGGAGAAAATAAATTAACTATTGAATTTTAGATTGGAGATAAAAATCGAAAAAAAATACCCGAGTAAAGAGGAAATTTACTGGGAAGAGGTGGGATAAAACTAGAAATAGGAAAAGCTAGTTTTAAAGTACTTTTGTAGAAGAAACAAAATGAAATCCTAGGAAAAAATGAAAAAAACATCCTAATTAACTGGACGCAGTTAAGGAAACAAGTTGATAGGAAAGCAGGCTTAAATAAACAAATTCTGGGTAGACAAGGGGTTGTCTATTGCTAGAATATTTGATATCTGCTCAGGGGGAGCTGTGGAGAAAGAGCTCATAGATTGGGTGGAAACTAGTCTACCTTAATTGGTATGCACAAGTTAATTCATTTTAACCTAGAATTTTATTATTATTATTATTATTATTGTGAAGTGAATTGGTATTAAATAATTTGACTAGATATATTCAGGAGTATGTGTTGTATAAGAAAATAATGTTAAAAATGCTAAGTTGTAGTGAATCAGTAGGTTTGTACATTTACCAGATCAGTCTTTAATAAATATAACATTTCTCTGTATGGTTGTACATACGATAAATCTGAGGAGTAGCAACTCTCAGAATGTATAAAATTTGATGAAGGTTTAAATCTGAGGTTAAGTGAACTCTCAGAATTTATTTTGAATCATATGATTGTCTTAGCATTATTTTACAAATCAGGAAATTCCATGACTAACCTACTATAGAATGAAAATAAATATGTATGACAGTCAATATGAATTTAGAACATTCAAGTAAATTTTATGGTGTGGTAGAACTTAATAATGTAATACTATAACTGAGATATAATAGACATTGACAGTAATAATTTTCAAGGAGGAACTCATAAATTATTACCATAAATGAAACACAAATTTTAAGAACAATATTACACTGGAATTACAACCATACTTCAGTAAAAGAGAAAATATTTTATTAAATATATTACAAAATTATGTAAATTCAAGGATATAAACCCATATAGTTATAAAGTTCAATTCAACTTTGGGCTAGCTAAATTATGCAAATTTGGAAACTTTGCCGCATATATAATAAAATGTTTAATCTCTCTGGAAATTATGTAGAGATAGTATATCATAAATCCCCAAATGGGTTACTCGACGAACCTGAAAAGGAAAATTTCCACATTTATGATTGGATAGGAAAATGCTATCAGAGTATTCAAACCAAGTATGATGTAGGGATTACCTCCACATAATAGATAGAAATAAATTAACTCTGAATCATGATTATAAACATAAATTAAGAAAGAAAGTATTTTAACTCAAGAAACTTCTTACCTTAAAATCTCAGAGGATTAACTAGAGACATTGGACATATGAGGAATAGTATCTGTTACACAGTAATTTGTCACCGTCCCTACCATTCCCCGTCCCGCACAATGGAGGACCCATTTTGTGACCTGTGAACATTGTCATGCCTTGAAAACATTATCACCATCTCTGCCATGAGTCATTTGGTCTTGAGACATCTCCTTTAGGGATCATGAAAAACATCCCTTTTGGCATTGGAGCACAAGTGGTGTAGTTTACATCACATTAATGGGGAAAATCCCCGAATAGAGCCAGTTAACCCACGCTCACATAGAGCAAGAGTCATGTCACCAATTTAGGGGACTCATGCAAATAAAGATGGCGGAAGTTGAGTTCCAACAAACCCACAAACCATTGCCTATCTTGAGTTGGGAGGTTTGGCTGCGGGAGTTCTATGGAAGGGAAGTGGTTTTGCCACCTCCCATGGAACCTTCCTTGTTGATAGGGCCAATCCCACAATAATAGGGATCCCAACTCCCTCCTTTCCCATCTATAAAATCCTACTCAATTCCATAGCAAGCTAGTCTTGAAGTGCCTGACTGAATAATCTCCATATTCCCTATATTTTGTGTCGTAAAGAATCCTCTTCTTCCTTAAACACTCAAGTAAGGGGATCACTGTTTAGACTCCAGAGGTTTTCCTTTCCCTGCAGCTGTGTAGACGTGGATCACCTGACCCAGTCCAAGGAGACCGCGAATACCGAACTTGGTTGTAATCTCTCTTCGTTTATTATTTAATAGATGATTAGTGATTATGGTTCCAATTGGTTTGCATCATGTTAATGCGAGTACACCTTTTCCGGACTGATGTTTAGTTACGGCTACCTGATTTTATGTTGTATCCGTTTTCCGTTTCTTCCATGTGTAGGTGTTCATCCATGGGATCGTGGAGGGATTGTGATCTCTCGAGGCTGAGGAACTCTCCGGGACGTTCTTCTTCAGATCAGTACGTTGAATCCGTGTATACCTCTATTCCTGGGTCTTTCCATTCGTAATTCAGGGAGCTTGCGTCATAACATTGTTTGATTGTTGCTAGACCCCTGCTGGGCTAGTAGGGATCGCCTCTGTCCGCAGAGGGGATTTACCTCCTCAACAATTTGGCGACTCCGCTGGGGATCGTCCAGATTTCATTGTCTCATTTGTGTTGTCTCGCTTTGATTATTTTATGTTTTTCCTTGCTTGATGAACCTTCTGGGTTGGGTTCTTTCACTGTTTTTGCTTCTTGGTTTGCTTGGTTTGCATTGATTTGCTTTTGGAGTATTTTTTTTTAATTTTGGCTGAGAAACTCGACTGGCGCGGTTTTTAACCCGACAGTCGCGCCAATTGGCGCATGTTGCTTTTGTTTAGCCCGCGCCAATTGCTTTCTGGTGCCAGTTTCATCCTTACAGTCGCGCCACCCCTGTAAGGTTTTTGAGTTTCCTCATTTTTGAGCTCTCTGGATTTGGTCAGTGTTTTTCTTCTTGATTTCCCAACTGCCTGAGTGTGTTGGAGTCCTGTTTGACTGGGAATTCACCTCTGTCCATTGGTTGTTTGCTTTTATCTACCGATTTCACATTTTAAGCCCTAGGGCATCTAGTGGCTTAGTGTATCGAGCCCTCCTTGGGAGTTTTGGTGTTTTGATTGTCCTGTCAACTGTCTGATTGATTCTCTGCATCCTCTAAGTAGTTGTTCATTGTTTTGTTGCGATTTTTGGGTGATTGTTCATTCCTTCATTCGAAATTCGTTTGGTCTTGCCTTGGACCTAGATCACACGGTCCATTGGAAGCTTTTGAGTCTTTTCTTCGTTTTGAGAGACTTTGGTCGATTTGAGGATCTGATTGCTTGTGTTGTTGAGTGAAATTTGTTTGTTTCGCTCTCTTGGAAATCGTTTCTCAAGTTGTTCCATTTGTTTTCAAGTTTGTTTAGTGCATATTAGCTATTAAACATTGAAAATAAAAAAAAAAATCTCTTTTGCTTTTGTTAATTAGTGCAAATTGTGATCTTTTCCATATCGCTAGTGATTGGTATTTTGAATGAAAAGTTTTCAATTTCATTAGTTGCATTAGAGATCTCATTGTTTGTCTTCCGTCCATTTCGTTTGTGTAAAAGCTCTCAACTTTTCTCTAACTAGTTTTCATCGAACGAAATGTTGCACTGTGACATATAGCTTTGCATTTAGGAGTCTTTCGAGACACTACATACGATAGGCCCTGAAAATTGAAACTTAATTGAAGATCAACTATAAAATTTATTTCAATTAACCTAAGGCAGCATTGGAACTTAACGAAACATATTTAGAAGGTCTAGGCTAGAGACGTGTTCCGGCGTCGTTAAACCTAGCAGCTGTCGTTCGCCTGTTGGCTTTAGACAGCGCTAGTACGGACTTGCGCTCCCCGTACCGTCATGTATATAAAGGGAGACCCCTCTAGGTTTTCAATCCTTTATCCACAGGAAGCCGAGTCTGCCGCCCTATACCCGTGATACACCGAACACAGCATTCGGGGAGACTACCCGCACGTACGGAAAGTCCTTGGTCGATTTCTGTTTCATTTTTGAAATCAAGGTGTATATTGCAGTTCACGGATATTTGGTACACCCTTTGTGCCTAGTTTTTCCTGAGCAGTCATTTGGTCTTTTCTGACTCCCTAAACTTGAAAAGACCGTCAAGCGCTTGTCCTTTCACGCTTGTGTCAACTCTGAAAGAGATAGAGTCATCTTTTTATCGTTTCTCGACTCTTAAAACATGAAACGGTAGGATTTCTTACTTTCCAATGTGGTAAAATTAATCGCCCACGATTACACACCTGTTTAGACATTGCTTGTTGACCGTTTGATCGTGTGTCTTAACTCGTTTTCAGCCCGTGTGTGTGTTTGCTCTTTTCTTCTAGTCTTTTGCCACAGTGGCGGAACCTTCGGTTTCGTCTACTGGTAGTCCTTACACGGACGATTCTTCAGAAGCTTCTCAGCCTTCTGTTGAACCACAGCAGCCTCTTGTTTCCGAGTTTCCTGATGGGAGACCGGTTCTCGCCGAGCAACCCTTTGGAGGACCAGTTGAGTTCAAATGGCCCTTTTCGGACCCTGTGTCTGAATTGAGATTAGGAGCTGATTTCCTTTCTCTTACATCGGGTTCACCGTTTGTTGCTGTTGTTTTTCCTCCTAGTCCTCGCCGTCTTTTGCGTGATTTAACGGCAGGATCAACCATGAGTGATTCTGGTGAGGAAATTCTTGGTGAAGACTATAAGCGCATCCCGTGTAGATTATTTGAGGGAGACGACTCTGAGCTGGCTACCATGTCGTCAGCCAGTCCTTCTTTACCACAGGGATACAGATCTCTAGGTCAGATTATTTCAGCTGCAGCCTCTATGGGAATATCATCTCCTGCTTCGAGGCCAGCTGTCACTACACCTGGGGTGTCCCCTTCGACGCCCGTCACTTCTGTTCCCGTTCGGCCCACCTGCTTGTGTGGTCGCTTTCTCTCATGAAAAGAAAACCAAATACACAGGCTGGGCCAACTCCGAAGATGTTTATCTAGTTGATCGCTATACCGGAGAATATCTCTCCGGAGGGGTATATCGGCTTGTCCTTGTAACAACCCGAACGCCGGAGTCGGGATACCCCCAAGATCCTTACCGATCTTTCTTTTCGCACTATGCACAGGATGGCACTCCCGTGTATGCTTTCCCAGGTCAGCATGACGAGCACGGGGAGGTTTTACGTCTTCCCGCTCCTGAGGCTTATCTGTATGCTCAAGGTTTACCGTACAACCAGGCTTATAACCCGCAGGGACAGCCCTTCCAAGGCCAACCTGCGGGCCAACCTGGCTATCTGTATGACCCACAGGGGCAGCCCATCCAAGGCTACCCTGCGGGCCAGCAAGGGCCATCGTACAATCCGCAAGGACCATATTATAGCCCCCGCTGAAAAACACGTGACCATGGGCCTGCATTTCAACTGCCAGCCTATGGTCCCTGGGGGGCAAATCCTCTCTTCCTTTTATCGATGCAACCGTGTGATCCCGTCTGGTTCTTAACGTTGCATATCACCAAAGACTATCCCATGACTCGTCAACAACCGGTTTCCCAAATTAGCACTGGTCCCTGCTCCACCTGTGCCACGCCCATTCGGTACAACCTCGGGCTCACTTACAACCAGTCAGCCTGCGCAAATCCGCCGCCGTCGTTTATCCGGGCGCCGGGTCATTCAAAGCCAGCCCCCTCACTGGCCAACCTGCTCTGGTCTGTGGTAACCTCTCATTCCGTTCCTTCCACTCGCTTCAATGTACCGTTTCATTCAATGCCGCAACCAAATCAACAGCTATGCCCTACGTACCAGGCTCCGCAGGGTTCCACTTATCAGCAGCCTACTCATCCTCAGAGTGGTTATCATCCTCATGGTCAGTCTCAACCGAACTATAACCACCCTAGAGGCTCTCAGTATTATCCTCCTCCATCCGGTTCTACCTACGCTCAGCAGCCAAATCCAAACGCTGCTTATACGGGGCAGACGCCTAATCAGGGCCCAAACCCTGGTTATCAAGCCCCGCACTATGGTTACCAGAATCCAAATCAGTCTGGTTATACGAACTATGCCCCCTACGGTCAGAATCCTGCGGGACAGAACCCGTGGGGGCAGGGATATTCACAACCATCATGGAGCATGGGTACCGGACCTCATCCTGGGACTAGCATGGCAGTTAACCCTCCATTGCCGTTCCTGGCTACCTTGGAACTGCCGGACGTTTCAAAGTTGACCAATGATCCAATTTCACATAATCCATATTGGCCCCCGGTTCCCACCAAGATACCAGGTGATTGTCCCAAGTTTGAGGGCAAAGCTGGCGAAGACCCCCAGGCGCATGTGATGACGTATCACCTCTGGTGTTCGTCTGACTCTTGGGTCGACGATTCGATCCGTTTGCGTCTTTTCCCCCGTACTTTAACAGGAGCTGCTGATAAGTGGTACATAGAGCTACCCCGTGGTATTTTTCAGGATTTCAACTCGTTAGCTATGGTTTTCCTCATGCACTTCCAATTGCCGGTCCGGTATGAGGCCGGGACGCACCTCCTGACTTCTCTGAAGCAGGACAAGGCCACTCACATCTCAGATCACATTCACGAGTGGCGGCGCCATCGTCGACTGATCAAGTTTCACATACCTGATTAGATTTTGACTCACTGGTTCACCACCTCCTTTGTGAATAAAATCACTCAGGATATCGCGATGGGAGCGTGTGTGACGGAGGAACAAGCTATCGCGCGTGCCCAGTACCTGGATCTTGTCTATTCGCAGTCTGGCACGCTTTATGACATCTTGACTGATGCTCCACGGCCCGAAACCACTAAGGCTCTGCCTACCCCTACGGTGGATGGTGTCATTGGTTCCGTTTCTCAAAATTCGAAGAAGTCTTCGAATGGGAAGCAGAAGGCTAATTCTTCCAACAATACCTCTGCTAATCCCGCCTCATCTGATTCTGGTAAAACCACGGAGGTGAATGCCGTCCAGGCCAATCCTGTGGACAAATCCTCCAAGGGGAAGAAGAAGGGCAAAGGCAAATCAAAATCTGATGCCCCGAAACCGAAATCTAAATCTCGAACTGAGGATGGCTCCCAAGGTAAGTCGAAATTCCCTTGCCTCATCTGTGAAGGTGACCATTACACTAAGGATTGTCCACGACGGTCCGAGGTTAGTCAACTTCTTAAAGGCTCTAAAGCAACTCCGACTGTTTTAAAAGAGCCATTTCCATCTCAGCAGACCCAGATGGTCGAACAGGCGTCACCATCTACACCGTTTGGGTCTCAGGTTTTCATGATGAAGACTAATGCACCTATCACTATCGCTACGCGGTCAAAGGATTACAATGAACCACGGCAGGCGCCTGGGAAGGCAGTTGCGGATGGGCCGCCTCCCCCACCTGCCTCTGGTCCATTGGAAATCGAGAAGCCAACTCCCGAACCCGTTGTGAAACCACCTCCCAAAGGTGTTCTTCGAAGATCCTCTTATAATCCAAATGCTCGTGCCGCTCAACATTACAACATTGTTGAGGATTTGGCACAGGCGCCATGTGCTATGTCTGCACTTGAGGTTCTTCAAAGTTGTCCTTCACAACGGAAGGCTTTACTGTCTGCAATCGGTGGTATCGATCCCGCCGACTCGAGCCTTCTCACCTTCGATCTGGAGAATTTTACGCCCCGGCTTCCACATCAAATCGCTTTGGTCATTCAAGTCGGGATTAACGGTCTGAACATACATAGGGCCGTCGTATATGAGGGTGCATCCACCTGCGTTATGTCCTCCGCTTGCTGGAAAGCCATCGGCTTTCCAGCTTTGTCGTCATCTCCCAATGCCCTTGAGGCATTTGATGGTCGGGAATCTAAACCCCTGGGAGTTCTCGAGAGTCTTGCGATCACATTACAGGGAAAAACTGTCAACGTGGAAGTGGAAGTGGTTGACGCTAAACTCAACTACAATATACTTCTTGGCCGCAGCTGGACCCATGCCATGCTCTGCGTGCCATCTACCGTCTTTCGATTCATTAAGTTCCCCCATGAGGGCAAGATTGTCACGGTAGATCAGTTGTAATTTTTCACCTCTAGCTCTGAGAACAACGTGCCATACGTGGATCAAATTCCGAATCCCCCAGACAGCATAGGACCTGGTCTTTTCAAAGACCCAGTCCTCATGGGTATATTCCCTGCACCGCCACCGAATACCGCTCAAGTCAACATGTTGTCCAGGACTGATGACCCCTGGCTTATTCCTACACCTGAGCAGGTATATGAGTTTGGAGAATCCATGCCTTTAACGCCAGTAGAGATCAGCTACTGTGAGATTGTTGCCGCATCGGACCCTCCACCTCCTCAGCATGCTCCGATGAGCATGGCTCTCGACGTCTACTCGCACTCCCCCTGGCTTGGTCAGGCTGATTCACCTGATCCTCTCAGAGAGACTTTTCCTTCAGATGAGGCTATCATTGAAACCATGTCTCTTGAGGAGCTGCCCTGGGGTGATGGACATCATCGCTCCTCGTTTATGCCCAGCTTGGGGGCAATGACTGATTGTCTAGAGCGCTATGCTACTCAGGTTCCTTCCCCTCCTCTTCAAACACCGATCTTAATGCACGAGGTCTTTTCGGAAGGTAATCTGAGTAACATTACTCAAACTGTTCCAATCAACATCTCCGTTAAACCGGGGATTGTTGAGAACATTCATGTGGGTGTGACTTGTTCTCCCGAGGAGATTCAAGTCTATACCGAGCTTTTCAAAGAATTCAGAGATGTTTTCGCATGGTCTTACGAGGAAATGCCGGGAATTGATCCGAGTATTGTCGTGCACGAGATTCCAACCTACCCAGGTGCGAAACCCGTGCGCCAACGCTTATGTCCCATGCATCCTCGGAAAGCCGCCGCCATCAAGGCAGAAGTTGAAAAACTTCTGAATGCGGGTTTTATTTATCCTATCCCCCTTACAGAATGGGTGTCCAATATCGTCCCTGTTGATAAAAAGCAGGGTACAATTCGAGTCTGTGTGGATTATCGCGATATCAATCGCGCCTGTCCTAAGGATAATTATCCCACTCCGTTTATCGACCAGATCATCGACGAATGTGCCGGGAGTGAGATCTATTCCTTAATGGATGGTTTCTCAGGTTATAACCAGATCAATATCGCACCTGAGGATCAACATAAGACCACATTCATCTGTCCGTGGGGCACTTTCGCGTACAAAAAACTCCCGTTCGGCTTAAAGAACGCTGGCGCCACGTTTCAGCGTGCGATGTCCTACGCTTTTCATGATATTCGCCATATTGTCCAGCCTTATCTGGACGAATTGCCAGCCCATTCGGGTAAGCGAGAGGACCATCCTGAGCATCTTCGCTAGATATTTCTTCATTGCAGATGCTACAATATCATGCTCAATCCTCATAAGTGCGTCTTCTGCGTTGATTCTGGCCGTCTTTTAGGCTTTATAGTCTCGAAAGACGGAATTCGCCTTGACCCTCTAAAGGTTGAGGCCATCGTAAATCTCCCATCACCCTCCTCCCTGTATCAGTTACAAAGTCTGCAAGGGAAAGCGAATTTTCTTAGGCGCTTTATCCCAAATTATGCCAAGGTGGCCAAAGGATTCACTCGTTTGTTAAAGCAGAATGTTCCCTTTCACTGGGACGAAATTGCTCAGGAATCCTTTGAGAAGCTGAAGACATTGCTAGTCAATGCTTCGTTGCTTCGTCCTCCGGACTACCACCGCGACTTTACTTTGTATCTAGCCGCCGCATTTAGCACCATCGCCATGGTCTTGGTGCAGGATGACGATAACGGTGATGAACATGTTGTTTATTACCTGTCTCGGAACCTTCTCGACCCGGAAACGCATTATGCACATGTCGAGAAGTTGGCCTTAGCAGCCGTACACGCCGTACAACGCTTCCGCCATTACATCCTTTTGCGTACGATAACAGTGGTTTCAGACTGCAACCCTATGACGTATATTCTTTCTAGACAATTACTAGGGGGCAAGTACTCCAAATGGATCGTGATCCTGCAGGAGTTTGACTTGGAGTTCACCACTGCCAAGTCAACTAAATCACTGGTCTTCGCGGATTTGATATGTTCTCTCCCTACAAACTCTGTTCCCTCACACTCTGCAGATCATATACCGGACGAAACGCTTTTTCTTATCAGTACTCGTGATCCTTGGTACGGTGACATCATAGTGTATCTTCAGACCGCGACTTTTCGGTCTGAGTTGGATAAAACTACCCGCCGTCGGATTCGTCACCAGTCCCAACCCTATCGTATAGTAGGAGATACATTATATCGTATTGGAGTAGATTCGGTGCTCCGACGATGCCTTACCTTAGAAGAGGCTGAGAAAGTCTTAAATGACTGCCACAGTGGCGCCTGTGGCGGACATATGTCCGGGTATGCTACTGCCCAGAAGATTCTGCGGGCAGGTTATTTCTGGCCTTCTATATTCAAGGATTGTATCACTGCAGTCCGTAAATGTCATCCATGCCAGATTTTTCAGCGCAAGATGCGCGCACCGCCGTTTCCATTGCATCCCGTTATTACCGTCGGCCCTTTTGCGAAATGGGGCATGGATTTTATGACGTGTAACCCTCACTCGGCCGGGGGGCATGCGTATATCATTGTCGTCGTCGACTACTTCACTAAGTGGGCCGAGGCGATGCCTACACTAGCTGCTGACGGAAGAACGGCTACTTCATTTTTATTCAACCATGTTATTGCACGATTCGGGGTTCCTCAAGCTATCGTCACTGATCACGGTACTCATTTCCGCGATTACATGATGGCGGAGCTGACAGCTGCGTTGGGCCTGCGTCACGACAGCTCAACACCATACTACCCTCAAGCGAACGGTCAGGTTGAGGCAGTGAACAAGGTTTTGGTCACCATGCTTCAACGAACAGTTGGGATTCATAAATCGAGTTGGCATCTCCAACTGTTCTCAGCTCTCTGGGCATACCGAACATCTGCTAAAAGTGCAACCGGATTCACACCATTCCAACTGGTGTACGGTCTGGAAGCTACTTTGCTGGTTGAATGTGAAATTCCTTCGCTCAAATTAGCTGTGGAGCTCTTACCGGATACTTCTCCTGAGGAAGAGCGTCTTCTGTATCTCGAACGGTTGGATGAAACCCATGGCCTGAGCTGTTTAGACCCATCAAGCATAAAAGAAGAGGGTGGTCAAAACTCATTTTGATCAATCGTTTTCCTCGTTTTCATCAAGGAGACTATTCCCAGCGACTGGGGCACACATAAGCTTGAGCCGGTAAGCTCCAAATTTGTGGCACGGGCCCTCATATAGTAAAGCGCGTTCGAAAAATGTAGTCTACGAGCTATAGATTACGAAGGAGTCTGGTCAAGGTTGAAATTTAGAAATGGGCTGTACCTTAAAAAGTACTATGCCTGAAGTGATTTCTTGGTGTGGTGTGTGTACATAGGTGTGTGATTGTCATTTGTGTGCATAGTGTGGTGTGCTTTGTAAACATCTTTCTGCTGATCGGGTCTTCCTGGTTGTGCAGATGTCTATTCATCCATTTTTTGGTTTCGTGGATGGTGCCTCCCGCAGTACCAGGAATTTGTCTTCCGCAGCCTGGGTAATCTACGATCCTACTGGTGAGTTGATTGACCTGCAAGGTGTGTGTTTAGGACGTACCACGAACAATATCGCGGAATATAGCGCCGTGTTGGAATTATTAACCGAGGCAGTAAACCTTGGCATCCGTGAATTGCTCGTGTACCTAGATTCACAACTTGTAGTATTACAGCTGAACGGACACTATTTGGTAAGGAACCCGTCCATCTTACATCTGTATTTGCGTATTCGATTACTGGAAAGGAATTTTGACTACATTACATATCATCATATACCCAGGCATTTGAATACATTAACAGATGCAGTAGCAAATTTGGTATTAGACAGACATTTGCGCAATTTATAAATCATCATCACATGTAAAGAAAGACTCATCCAGAAATAGATATGTATATATATATAGATATCGAAATGTTTACATAGAGTGTGTCACATAAAACTCAAAAAATATACATAATCGTCTTAGTACATCCGGAGACGCTATGACTCTCAAAAAATAGGTGTGGTATAAATCCTAAGGACTAATCCACATGGTGCTCATGATAGCACGTGACTGCACGCACTAAGCGCCTCAGGATTCGGTGGATCCGACTCGGAACTCCCACCGTGTGGCGCTGGTATGCCATCGGTACGTCTGCTAGCCGGGCATAGTCTGGGATCCCGTGGGCAATCCCCTCGAGGTTCTGGATCAGTTCATCTCCTCCGGTGCCTTCTCCCTGAATCTCAGGGGCGAGTTGTGTCCTCCAGGAGATTGGAGACATCCCAGCTGGTCTCTCAGGTCCCACATCTGCATGCATATATGATTGTGTTAGGACGAATGTGTATTAACAAAAAAACATATAAACATAAAATCAAAATATGAGGTCTTACCCAACTCCTCGTCCCAGTCGTCTCCTTCTGGCAGTGGGAGATCTGGGTCCTCGGTAAAGTCAGTTCCTGCATAGGGCCAGTCTTCCACGACAATCAGTTGGCGTCGTAACCACCTAAAGAACTCCGGCCTCCAGGACATCTGTTGGCCACCTCCAGATCTGGGCATCAATGCTTCCCAGCGAGCCATTCTTGGCTCTCGTGGTATCGGATCCGCCACTGCGGCCCCTTGGCCCTGGAAGATTGGTAAACGTTCCAGAATGAACGATACCAAGATGGAACCATAACCGAACTGTTTCAGTTTCCCCTGTTTGCACTTCGTGAGCTGCCTTTTCATGTTGATAGTTACTGCTTCTGCCCAGTTGAACAGTAAGGGACCCATGCATTCTGAGGCCAACAGGAGTTGGGTCTTCGTGGCCTCGTGTGGAGCCTGCGACCCAGCAGCCCGCGTAATGGTATGGAGAACTACTCTCAGTGCTAGATCAGGGATGGTGTGGATATCCACCTTCTTGCTTCCTGATCCTGTTTGTGCCCCTCGGCACACCCGTGCCATTACTTCTTCCATATTTTCCCCAGATGGTCTGCTTCCAGTCAGTACAGGGATTGGACCTCTGCGGGACAATCCAGTGATGAAATAAACATCGGTGACCTCCAGTTCTAACACCTGGTCTCGTAACCTGAACACCTGTTCCTGTTCGTCCCAGATACCAATTAAATACTGGAGGAGCTCGGGCTGAGCTCGTAAACATGGCGTGAGGAAGAACTTTTTCAATCCATAGTTTCTAAGTGCATTCATGCAAGCTTGGCTTTGCATGGCCTGTTCATCCTCTTCTCCGTGCTCTCGTTCCTTCCATTCGATTGCCATTTTGAGTGATTATCTGCATTCACATGGTCGAAAACCCTTAGTTAGATCTTTGATGAGTCTCAAATTCCATGCAATTTGGTCTAAAGGTCGAAATTTTGGGTGAATTTTGAGGTTCGGCTGTTTTGTGAATGGGCCGCGCCACTCTTAGACAGAGCCTTGATAGGGCCAGGTAGACATGGTCCAGTTTTTCTGATACTTCACAACAATGAACATGCAAGAAATGCCTCAAAATTCTAAAAATGACTACGTAACTGATTTTTAAGGGAAAATTACTAAAAAATGAATGAAAATGAAGAGCAAAGGAACGCCTCTTACCTGTGACAGACGAGAAGCTGAATGGTCAACTGGATTGGTCGCAATCACCGTCAGAAGTTTCTGCTCCAAATGGACCACTGTTGCTTTCTACCAAGGTAAATAGTAAAAGTAATTTTATTTTTTACCAATTTGACATATTTATAACTTTTTCGACGTTAAATGAGTTTTAAAAGTTATTTTTATCAAGTATTTGCATATGTTATGTCGAAAAAGGATTTTACGCTTGCTTGGTATGTGCAGCAACAGGTTTTGCGACTTGAACGATGGAAACGAGTTGTATTTTATACTTTTTCGGACTCGGTAAATACACGAAAAAGTCACTCTGGAGTCATCTTTTCAAATTTTTCACTCTCAATATGAAAAGATTGCCGAGTTCTTGTCGTTTCGATCTTGAAAATGGACAACTAATCGACAGTCATCCAAGATGTTTAACTTTCTCCAGCCTGGATGGGACTATTTACGAAAAGGAATACTCCAGTCATCACAATGGTTAGGAGGTTTTCCCGATATTGTTTTCTACCTTTTCGGATCTCTGGGAACTATTTACGAAAAGGGACCGTGGAGTTTACTTTTTGTTCTTTCAAACTCTCTGGCAGAAAAGACGCTAGTTCTTCCTTTGTCAGACTCGTTAAACCCTGATGACATTGGATTTCGTCGAAATGACGTTCTCCGAGTTTCTCCTTCCTAGGACTCGTTAATTGCACTAGGATGGATTCGCCCGAAGGGCGGACTTATATCACAAGCATATGCTATCCCCTTCAAGCTTGTTATCAAAAATAATTGGGGTACTCGCCAGAAATGGTGGGGGAAAAATGGAACCATCGTCGTTGTCGTCGGCAGTATGTCGCTCTTGAACATGGCACTTGTCCGCATTCGTGTCGGGTTGGGGACATCTCATCTCGTTGCTTCACTTTGCCTCCATGGGTTTGGGTAATCTCTTTTGACCTCTCATCTGTTCACTGCCTCGTCACCATGACCTCTGATCCGTTGATGTCAAATACTGCCAAGTCCATTGTCATGCCGTTCATGTGTTCAAGAGAAGTTGGCCTCTGCAAATATCAACCTTCCTCTGTTTCTTATATGATCCTGATTCACAACAAAACATTATGTTCCTCTGTCTCGTGTCGATGATGTGGGAATCATTATGGCCCACCTTCGATCAAGGTCACTTCCTGTCGACATCAACTCATTATCCAGGAAGTTGGTCTAGAGACTCCTTACGGTACCTTGGAGCCTGCATGCCTCAATGGCAGGTTCGTTGCATTCGACGTGAGGTTTACATTATCGACCTCCGATCGAGTGATTCTGCGGGTGTTCGACGTCAACTCATTTATTTGCACGCCGTAGATTGTACCTGTAGTACCTTGAGGACCATTGTCATTATCGGTGGTTTCTCTCGCGTCTGTTAACAACTTTCATCATTGGCTGGTAATCAGACGATGTTCTTGCATGTTCGACTTCAGCTCACATATTCACATGCTTGAACTTGTACTTTGTTGGGTCGAGATGGAGCACAAGACCCTGGATTGTGTCTGTTGTAATCCAGGTTGCGATTGTGGATTATTATCATTATGTACATGACTCACTGATTGGATGGCTGCGACCATACCTGAGTCTATTTGTTTGATCTTAGTTGGATGGCTGCGCCCATACCCTGGATCCGGATTATAGCATACTCTGTTTCGGATGGTTGCGTCCATACCACTTATACATCATGTACTTGAGATATCAGTTGTATCTTTCTGCGCAGGTTTTCCGACGGCGGGCCTTCAGTTGAACATGTTCTCGTAAAGCATTTCACCCCTCTCTCTCTCGGGCCTCATACTTTAGGGGGCATCTGTTACACGGTAATTTGTCACCGTCCCTACCATTCCCCGTCCCGCACAATGGAGGACCCATTTTGTGACCTGTGAACATTGTCATGCCTTGAAAACATCATCAATGCATTCCTCTAAGCATGAGCTTTATTTGCCCTTGAGACATCTCCTTGCAAAAATCTTGAAAAACATCCCTTTTTGCATTGGCGTGGGCAGGCAGTTCAGTACTCGCGCCAATGGGGAAAATCCTGCAAAGAGGTCGCGCCAACTGGCGCTCTGTCATAGAGCAGTAGTCGCGCCACCCAATTTAGGGACTGTTTTTTAAATAAAGATGGCGGAAGTTGAGTTCCAACAAACTCACAAACAATTGCCTATCTTGAGTTGGGAGGTTTGGTTGCGGGAGTTCTATGGAGGGGAAGTGGTTTTGCCACCTCCCATGGAACCTTCCTTGTTGATAGGGCCAATCCCATAATAATAG
Source organism: Pinus albicaulis (assembly GCA_034641835.2). Lineage (NCBI taxonomy): Eukaryota > Viridiplantae > Streptophyta > Pinopsida > Pinales > Pinaceae > Pinus > Pinus albicaulis. The sequence goes on from CM076575.1 coordinate 1,186,949,261, forward strand.
GGATCCCAACTCCCTCCTTCCCCATCTATAAAAGCCTGCTCAAATCCATGGCAAGCTGGTCTTGAAGTGCTGAAGCTTTGCATCTCCCTATTCCCAAGAGCCTTTGTGCTATAAAGAATCCCTTCTTTCCCTTAAGGCCAATTCAAGTGAGGAGACCATTGTTACGAGACTCTGGAGAGGTTTTCCCTTTCCTTGGCGAGCTTTGTGAGACGTGGACGACCGGAGACCCGTTCGAAGGAGGCTGCGACGTCAGAACTTGGTTGTAACCTCTATTCGTTTATTATTTAATAGATGACTATGATTATGGTTCCACTCCGTTTTCCATCATGTTAATGCGAGTAATGTCTTTTCTGACCGATGTTTAGTTACGTATGCCGGTTTCTATGCTTGTATCTGTTCGTTTCTTCTATGTGCAGGTGTTCGTCCGCGGAGATCGTGGAAGGATTGTGATCTGCCAGGGCTGAAGGACGGGGACACTTCTTCTTCAGATTATAGCGTTGGAATCTAGGTAGGCTTCTATTCCTAGTCTTTCCATTCGTAACTAGGAGCTTGCGTCATAGCATTGTTTGTTTGTTGCTAGACCCCTGCTGGGCTAGTAGGGATACTTCTATTAAAAAAAGCGCAGAGGGGATTTACCTCCTCAACAGTATCATTCTTGCACAAATTAAAGAGAATTAAAAGTATTCTTCTGCCATTATAGTAAATTGAAACTCAGCTAAGATAATAAAATCACTATGGAAAACATGCTGAAACGATGAGAAATAATTATTATTCCAACGAAAATATCGAATCTATACAATTGTAAATAAAAGAGAAATATACAGGACTAGGCAAGTTCTGTAATAGAATTTGAGATTCTCTGTTAAGGATAACATATAACCTATTGCCTCTAAAATTCACAAGTGTGTTTTATAAACGACATTTTAAATGATGACTCACAGAACCGTGAATGGAAAAAAACGTAAGATGGAAGGGGGTGTTGAACCTTATGAATTTACCTGGAGGACGTAGTAAGGGCCATAAAGATGAAGCCCTTAGTCTTCAAATAAAAAGGGACATGAGGAAGTACACAAGAGTATGCACTTGCGTGACACCAAAAATCCTAGTAGGCCAAATACTACAGAGAACAAACACAGCACTGTAACATAAAACGAATTGGAAATGAAATGAAATTGCAAACAAATGAAGAGTTCCCAACGAACATGTGAAATATTCATTGCTGAATCATAAAAGAGAAATACGAGGTAAGAAAGAACCTGGACAGTAGAGGTCACGGAGGAAATTCCACACGAGACTCGTCCTCCTGCACAAACCAAACTTACCATATTAGCAAACTAAGTGAGGAAAGAAATAATTAAATTAAATTTGCATAAAATCAAATAAGACCAAACTGGAACCCTATTAAATAAATGACCATGGAATATTTAGACATGTTGGGAAACTTTGCAGAATTAAGCAAGCGTTAAATCTAGTGGTTACCAGTTGTAATCGAAGTGCGTTTTTGAAAAAAGCAATAGACCCAAAACCTCGAAGAGAAAAATGCAGTAAGTAAAGAGAGGAACACCTCTCCAAATCACTGACAAGGGAAAGAAATGAGTTCAGTGGAAAACCGTGGATTGAGGTACATACCTCTCATAAAACCCGATAAAAATAAAACTATGAATCTCTAAAATAAAAATAAATAGAACAGAGAAAAAACACAGAGTTGTAAATAAGTTATGAGGTATAAACATAAATATAAATGTCTTACTTTAGAAGCAAGAAGAGGTGTCCAAGCTCGTTCTCGGCATTGGAGAAAGACCGAACATTCACCGCATCCTTGAAATAAAATACATATAACAGTGAAACCAAGAGTTGAAGACGATGTGAAAAATAACCAACACTGATACTGTCTTTTACTTGAGTTGGTAATGAGACTAAGGAGTTCATTCTCTGTGTAATAAAGAGAGTTATCATACCTACAGAAAGGAATGCAATTATAGATCTGGAAATAAAATTCTCAACATAGACCTCGTTGTTAAAAGATAGTCTCAAACAAAAAACCAAATGATTAAACGAAAACCCTAAACCTTATTCCGAGAATATCCTCATCATCTAGATGTTTGAAATCCAAGGCTAGAGAAATTCCCATGAACTGAAAGGTTAAATCAAACCACAGAAGAGCCATGTGAATAAGGTACCGACAATTTAATGAATATAGATGCCGAGGAAAATTTGCATACAGAGGGTTAGTGTACAATCATACAGAGACACAATCATATTAAACCATAGTAATTACCCAATCCTTGTATATCCACTGACATGGTTAACTCTGGTGACATGGATTATACATAACACGAATTATCATATATGTTAAATAGTGACATGGATAAAGTCAAACTTCATGAAACCTAAATGGTAATACGATGTAACTGAACAGAGTTTCATATGAGACTCAATGAAGTATATAATTGCGATTAAAGGGTAATATGAATTTTACTATGAGTTCAATTAAAATGTGAATACAACCCCATAGAAAGAAATGTGAAATCTTAGTGAGTTCTATGTATAAAGTTCAAAGTATGTGGAGTGAGATTACTTAGAATGATGCCATAATAAAGGTAAGTTCTATTATGTAGATTTTAATATATTCAAAAGGTTAGAGATAATTCATAACTTGCTAATATAATGTCTAGATGGTTGGGGTATGGACTTAGAAGACTTAGAGGTAGTTAAAGTGGAAAATAATTAGGTTAGTAATAGTTAAGGGTGGAATTTAGCTATTAACATACTAGTTTCCATGTCAAATAAAATGGGATTGGTTCATAGACATAAAGTCTCATTAGAATGATTGAATTGAGATTTTTGTCCCAAAGAGTATATGTTCAAATCATAAAAGAGGCATGATTATATAAAATCATGATCAAAGGGATTATAAGTGACAATAAGTATTGAACGAAAAATTGACAAATAAGTTAATTAAAAGTACAACAACTAAAAAGGTTGACAGGTAATATTCGTCAGAATGTGACGAACCATAGTAAGTCTATTGTGTGTGAATAGTAGAGATTCCAGAAACAATGTTTTATTTTAGTAGAGTAAGTCTTTGCAACACCGAGGACAGTGTTTTGTTTTAGAGGGGGAGTATATAATGTCCCCATTTTATCTGCTTTTATTAGACAGTTGAATAGTCCTAAAGGGTAAAGTGGACCCCAAGGAAAACAATTATTGTGGACTTATTTTATTATTTTAATTTAATAAAATAAAAATGGAATTAATTGTGAAAATATTAGAGTATGATTAGAGATCAGGAATCTAAATCCATGATGATGGATAATGTTCATAAGACTTTCCTAGTTCTCTAAAAATCCTTGGATAAAATAAATTAACTATTGAATTTTAGATTGGAGATAAACATCTAAAAAAGATACCCCAGTAAAGAGGAAAGTTACTGGGAAGAGTTGGAATAAAAATAGAAAGAGGAAAAACTAGTTTTAAAGTACTTTTGTGGAAGAAACCAAAGGAAAGCCCAGGCAAAAAGGAAAACAAAATCCTGATTAACTGGACACAGTTAACGAAACAAGCTGATGGGAAAACAGGCTTAAATAAGCAAATTATGGGTAGATAAAGGGCTGTCTACTGCTAGAATATTTGATCTCTGCTTGGGGGGAGCTGTGGAGAAAGAGCTTATAGGTTGGTTGGAAACTATTCTACCTTAATTGGTATGCACAAGTTAATTCATTTTAACCTAGAATGTTATTATTATTATTATTGTGAAGTGAATTGGTAGTAAAATATTTGACTAGATCTGTTTAGGAGTATGTGTTTTATATGAAAATAATGTTAAAAATGCTAAGTTGTAGTGAACTGGTAGGTCTATACATTTAACAGATTAGTCTATAATAAATATAGCATTTCTCTGCATGGTTGTACATACGATAAATCTAAAGAGTACTGACTCTCAGAATGTCTAAACCTTGATGAAGGTTTAAATCTGAGGTTAGGTGAACTCTTAATTTTTTTTTTTGAATCATATGATTGTCTTAGCATTATTTTACAAATCAAGAAATTATGTGAATAAACTACTATAAAATGAAAATAAATATGTATGAAAGTCAATATGAATTTAGAAAATTCAAGTAAATTTTATGCTTTGATAGAATTGAATACTGTAATACTAGAACTGAGATATAATAGACAGTGACAATAATAATTTTCAAGGAGGAACTCAAATTATTACCACTGGAACACAAATTTTAAGAAAAATATTACACTGGAATTACAACCATACTTCAGTAAAAGAGAAAAGAGTCTGTTAAATATATTACATAATTATGTAAATTCAAGGATATAAACCCATATAGTTATAAAGTTCAATTCAACTTTGGGCTAACTAAATTATACAAATTGGGAAACTCTGTCCCATATATAATAAGGTATAATCTCTCCCGAAATTATTTAGAGATAATAAATCATAAATACAAAATGGGTTACTGGACCAACCTAAAAAGGAAAAAATACATAGTTATGATTGGATAGGAAACTGTTATCAGAGTATTCAAACCAGGTATGATGTAGGGATTACCTGCACAGAATAGACATATTTAAACTAACTCTGAAGAATGATTATAAACATAAATTTAGGAAGAAAGTATTTTAACTCAAGAAAATTATTACCTTAAAATCTCAGAGGATTAACTAGAGACATTGGACATATGAGGAATAGTATCATTCCTGCACAAAGTAAAGAGAATTAAAAGTATTCTTCTGGCATTACAAAAAATTGAAACTCAGCTAAGAAAATAAAATTACTATGGACAACATGCCGAAATGATGAGAAATAATTACTATTCCAACGAAAATATCAAATATATATGATTTTAAATAAAAGAGAAATATACAGGACTAGACAAGTTATATAATAGAATTTGAGATTCTCTGTTAAGGATAACATATAACCCATTGCTTCTAAAATCTAGAAGTGTGTTTTATAAATGACATTTTAAATGATGACTCATAGAACCGTGAATGGAAACAAACGTAAGATGGAAGGGGGCGTTGACCCTTATGAATTCACCTAGAGGGCGTAGTAAGGGCCGTAAAGAGGAAGCCCTTAGTATTCAAATAAAAAGGGACGTGAGGAAGTCCACAAGAGTATGCACCTGCATGACAACAAAAATCCTAGTAGGCCAAATACTGGAGAGAAAAAACACAATACTGTAACATAAAATGAATTGGAAAGGAAATACAATTGAAAACGAATGAGGAGTCCCCAATGAACAAGAGAAATATTCATTTCTGAATTGTAAAAGAGAAATACGAGGTCAGAATGAGCCTGAAAAAAGAGGTCGCAGAGGAAATTCTACGTGGGACTCTTTCACCTACATAAACCAAGCTTACCAGATTAGCAAACCAAGTGAGGAAAGAAATAATAAATTCATTTTTCATAAAATCAAATAAGGCCAAACTGGAACCCTATTACCTAAATGACCATGGAATACTTAGATGTGTTAAGAAACTTTGCAGAATTAAGCAAGCACTAAATCTTCTGGTTACCAGTCACAGTCGAAGTGCATTTTTGAAAAACGCAATAGACCCAGAACCTTGAAGTGAAAAATGTGGTGAGTAAAGAGAGGAACTCCTCTCCGCATCACTAACAAGGGCAAGTAATGAGTTTAGTGGAAAACCGTGGATTGAGGTACATGCCTCTTAGAAAACTCGATAAAAATAAAACCATGAATCTCTAAAAAGAAAAATAATTAGAACAGAGAAAAAACACAGAGTTGTAAATAAGTTATGAGGTATAAACATAAATAGAAACGTCTTACCTGAGAAGCAAGAAGAGGTGTCTAAGCTCGTTCTCGGCATTGGAGAAATATTGAAGATTCACCTCATACTTGAACGAAAATACATATAGCATTGAAACTGAGAGCTGAAAACGATGTGAAAAAAAACCAACAATAATATAGTCTTTTACCTGAGTTGGTAATGAGACTAACAAGTTCCTTCTCTGCATAATAGAGGGAGTTCTCATACCTATGGAAAGGAATGTAGTTGTAGAGCTGGAAAGAAAACTCTCAACGGAGACCTCGGAGTTAAAATACAGCCTCAAACAAGAAACCAAACGATTAAACAAAAACCCTATACCAAATTTCGAGAAGATCCTCATTGTCCAAATGTATGAAATCAAAGGCTAGAGAAATTCCCGTGAATTAAAAGGTTAAATCAAACCACGAAAGAGCCATGTGAATAAGGTACCGGTAATTTACTAAATATAGATCCCGAGGAAAATTTGCATACAGAGGGTTAGTGTACAATCATACAGAGACGCAGTCATATTAAGTCATAGTAATTACCCAATCCTTTTATATCTACTGAAGTGGTTAACTCTGGTGATGTGGATTATACATAACATGAATTATCATATATGTTAAATAGTGACATGGATAAAGTCAAACTTCATGAAACGTAAATGGTAATACGATGTAACTAAACAGAGTTTCATATGAGACTCAATTGAAGTATATAATTGCGATTAAAGGGTAAGATGAATTTTTAATATGGGTTAAATTAAAATGTGAATACGACCCCATAGAAAAGAAATGTGAAATCTTATCAAGTGTTCTATATAAAGTTCGAAGTATGTGGAGTGCGATTACTTAGAACGATGCCATAATAAAGGTAAGTTCTATTATGTAGATTTTTATATATTCAAAAGGTAAGAGATAATTCATAACTTGCTAATATAATGTCCATATGGTTGGGGTATGGACTTAGAAGAATTAGAGGTAGTTAAATTGGAAAATAATTCGGTTAGTAATAGTTAAGGGTGGAATTTAGCTATTAACATACTAGTTTCCATGTAAAATAAAATGGGATTGGTTCATAGACATATAGTCTCATTGGAATTATTGAATTGAGATTTTGTCTCAAAGAGTATATGTTCAAATCATGAAAGAGGCATGATTATATAAAATCATGATTAAAGGGATTATAAGTGACAATAAGTATTGAATGAGAAATTGACAAATACATTAATTAAAAGTACAACAACAAAAAAGTTTGGCAGGTAATATTCATTAGAATGTGACGAACCGTAGTAAGTAAATCGTGTGTGAATAGTAGAAATTCCAGAAATATAATTTTTTTTTGGTTTAAACAGAGATGTTACAAATGGTATTAGAGCCCAAGTTAAAACACTGGGCCTGAATGTGTGCTCACACCAGAGAATCAAAATCCAATTTTTTTTGTTACTGTAAATTGTTTTTTAACATAAATTTTCGCTAATGTTTACTTTTGTGTACAGTGACTTAGTGCAGAACCATACAGCTGCAAACCATGAGTGAAGGGTATGAGGTGTATGTGGATCTATGTGGTGCCAAAAATCCATCAGATCGTAACTCTCCATTGCTGGACATGATGCATCAAATGCAAAGAGAAATGATGCAACTAAAAAATCAAAATTAAATATTATCCGTAGCCAACGAAGAAAAAGAAAGGTTAATTAGAGAATCAACCTCCATGAACAATCATGAAGGTGAAGGTTCTGGGAAAAAAGGAAGGGGAGCCAAAAACCACTCAGAAGAGTCTAAGGATGATGAAGCCTTTAGACAACAGTCTAGAAGGAAAAATGAATTGCAAAGAGATTTCCAAAAAATCAAGCCTCCCTCCTATGATGGAGAGAAGGAGGAAGATGTAGAAGCTTGGATTCTAAACATGGTAAAGTACTTCCAAGTTTATGAGTATGGAAGTAACTTGAAAGCCAGGTTGGCTATTTACCAATTACAAGGAAAGGCTACCTTGTGGTGGGAAGAAACTAAAATGGTGCATGTGATAGATGAGAAAACTGTCACTTGTGAAGATTTCCAAATTAAATTTAAAAATATATATCTGAATGAACGATACTATGATGATAAAGCCAAAGAGTTTCATGAGATTAGGTTGGGACAACTTACCATTGATGATTTTGTTACCAAATTTACCGACCTTCTTCGCTATGTACCTTATATAAGGGAAGAGAAGGAAAAGGTAAAACGATTTTTAAACTACCTACCTACTATCTGCAAGGAGAGGATATAATTTGATAACTCCAAGAAAATTGATGAATTTGTGTGCAAGGAAAGACTGTGTTATTAGTAGTTCAAAGGCAGAAATGAACAAGTGAAAAACTAGCAGAACAAAGAAAAGGGTGACTCTAGTGGAAAAAGAACAAAACCAACATACTTAAAGAACTTTGGGAGAAATCACCAAAGGAATAATTTTACTAAAACTGGAGAAAATCACCCAGCCCAATCACAAAGAGGATTTAAACAAATATATGGAAACATTAAAAGAGAGGGAACTGTAAAAATGAGGGAACCTCTAAAGTGTCTGGGTTTTGGAGAACCTCATCTGCTAAGAGATTGTCCACATAGAACCATTTAGAACATACAAGTGCTGAGATTAGAAACTATTTTAAATGACATAGCTAGAAACATCCCCAATATCAGTGCTGCCCTGGAAGATCATCAAGCTAAACACCAATCCACCATGGTCGAAATGGAAGGTGTGATTTTTGAACAACCTATTTTTGCTTTGATAGATCCAGGTGCAACTTCAAGTTATATAAGTCCTCAAATTGTGGAAAATCGCAATTTTAAGTCAGAAAAATTTCAGCAAGCATGGTTATTTTAGTTAGTTACAGGGAAAAAAAGAAAAGTGACCCATAAATTACCAAAGATTGCTGTAAATTTATATGGGTATGAAACTGAACTGAATTTGAATATTTTACCTCTAGGATCCTATGATGTGTTGGTAGGAATGGACTGGTTAGAAAAACAGAAAGCCATACTAAATTGTTTAGATAAAACAATACACTATATATATGGTGAGGGAAAACTGGTGATAGTGAAAGGGAAACCCAAACCTATATCAGTAAGACAAATTTCAACACTTCAATTGAAAAGGACAACAAGAAAAGGCTGCCAAGTTTATGCTGTACATGTGGAAGAATTGGGACACCAAACTAAAAAAAAGCTTGTAGAAAAATTACCAGTCATTCGAGAGTTTAAGGATGTGTTTCCAAATTAAATTCCTCATTTACCCCCTAAAAGAGAAATTGATTTGTCAATTGAGTTAGTACCAGGAGCTACACTAGTCTCTAGAGCCCCATACAAAATGAGTAACCCATAATTGTTAGAGTTAAAACTGCAGCTACAAGAGTTGGTGGATAAAGGCTATATAAGACAAAGTGTATCCCCATGGGGAGCACTGATATTGTTTGTCAAAAATAAATATGGTACATTCAAAATGTGTATAGACTACTGAAAACTCAATAAACTAACAATCAAGAATAGATATCCTCTACCCAGGATCGATGATCTATTTGATCAAGTGAGAGGAGCTATAGTCTTTTCAAAAAAGTATTGGTTATCATAAATTGAGAATTACATATGAAGACATAAGTAAAACTGCATTCAGAACAAGATACACACACTATGAGTTTGTAGTTCTACCTTTTGGGTTGACTAATGCACTTGCTACCTTTATGTGTTTAATGAACAGTGTATTAAGTAAATATTTGGATAAATTTGTTCTAGTATTTATTGATGACATTATGATATATTCTAAGAATGAAGATGAACATAAAGAACATCTCAGAATTGTCTTACAAACACTTAGAGAACATAATTTGTATGCTAAACTAAGAAAATGTGAATTTTATAAGGATAAAATTCAATAATTTGGCCATATAATTTCATAAAAAGGATTAGCAGTGGACCCAGAAAAGATATAAGCTATAATGGATTGCCCTATACCTACTGATGTTTCCTATATAAGATCTTTCATGGGAATTGCAGGATATTATAGGATATTTGTAGAAATATTTTCAGCCTCGCCATACCCTATCACATCTCTACAAAATAAAGGAGTGAAGTTTGAGTGGATAGAAAAATGTCAACATAGTTTTGAACAGTTAAAACATAAACTCACAACTGATCCAATTCTAAAGATTGCAGATCCAAATCAAGAATTTGTAATGTGTATAGATTCTTGTGAAGAGGGATTAGGAGGAGTGTTATTGCAAGAAAACTCAGTCATAGCATACGAGTCCAGGAAGTTAAAGAAACATGAACATAATTATAGTGTGTATGACTTAGAGTTAGCTGTTGTAATACACACTTTGAATATGTGGAGACATTATCTATTAGGGAAAAAGTTTATATTATTGACAGATCAAATCAGTTTGAAGTATTTTTCACACAACCTGATTTAAATACTAGACAAGATAGATGGTTTTCCTTCCTCAGTGAATTTTACATGGAGATCAAACATATCAAGGGGAAGGAAAATAATATTGCAGATTCTTTAAGTAGAAATGCTTGTCAAAGTGTGAATAGTGTTGGGAGTAGTGCAAACTTTGATATTGAAGGATTGATCCAAGTAGTAATGAAACAAGACCCAAACTATGAAAAAATTCAAGAGAAATTGTAGAAACATAAGATGGCCAGGTATACTAAAAACCAAAAGGGACTGATTTTTTATAAAGACATATTATACATCCCCAAAGTGAACTCATTAAAAAGTGAAATTATAGATGAATATCATAAAAGACCCTATGCAGGACATCCAGGGTATCAGAAATTAATTCCAGCTTTAAGAAAGAATATGTTCAAGCCAGGTATGAAAAAATGTGTACCTAATTATTTAGCTAGATGTTTGGAGTGTCAGTAGGTAAAAGTGGAGCATCAAAATCCAACAGGATTGCTAAATCGTTTACCCATCTCAGAATGGAAGTGGGAGACAATTTCCATAGACTTTATCACTGGATTGCCAAGAACCAAATACCAACATGACTATCATGGTAGTAGTTGACACATTGAAAAAAATTCACACTTCTTACCAGTACAATCTACTTTTGGTACAACGCAAGTATATAATGTATTTATGAAAGAGATTGTAAAGTTGCATGGTATTCCTAAAATGATCATATCAGACAGAGATGCAAAGTTTACTTTAGATTTTTGGAAGACTCTGTTTGGGGGAATGGGTACCAAATTGAACTTTAGTACCACATACCATCCCCAAACTGATGGGAAAAATGAAAGAACAAACCAGATTTTAGAAGACCTGTTAAGAATGTATGTGATGGACAAAGAAACAAAGTGGGAGGACTTTCTACATTTAGCATAGTTTGCCTACAATAATAGTTACCAAGTCTCAATCAAGATGAGTCATTTCAAAGCATTATATGGCAGAAAGTGCCATACACCTCTAAGTTGGATTCAACCAGAGGATAAGTTAATACTTGGATTTGATGCATTGCAGGAAATGGAAAGGACTGTAAAGAAAATTCAGAAAAATATCAAGACAACACAAGACAGGCATAAAATATATGCAGATAAAAAGAGAATTCATAGAGAATTCAATGTGGGTGATCATTTATACGTGAGGATTAAGCCCAAAAAGAGTACTTTGTACACTGGTAGTTGTGCAAAGCTAGCACCATGCTACTGTGGACCTTTTGAAGTGCTGGAAAGAATGATACTAGTAGCATACAAGTTGGCTTTACCTAGTCACATTAAGGTTCACGATGTTTTTCATGTTTCATTATTAAAAAAGTATGTGCATGATCCTACTCATGTTTTTGATTGGAATGTGATACATGTGGAACCAGAAGGGGAATTCCTTCTAGAGCCTCTTTGCATCCTGGTATGGGAAGAAACTGAGCTCTGAAATAGAACAGTGGCTAGGGTGAAAGTGCAGCGGAGGCACTTTGCACAAGAAGAAGCTACTTGGGAGCGAGAGGATGATATGAAGGAAAAATATCCATCACTGTTTGAAAAGTGAATTTTATATTTTGTCTTTGCAACATTGAGGGTGGTGTTTTATTTTAGAGGGGGAATATCCAATGTCCCCAGTTTCTCTGCTTTTATTAGATAGTTGAAAAGTCCTAAAGGGTAAAGTGGACCCCAAGGAAAAAAAATATTGTGGACTTATTTTATTATTTTAATTTAATAAAATAAAAATGGAATTAATTGTGCAAAGACTAGATTATGATTAGAGATCAGGAATCCAAATCCATGAGGATGGATAAGGTTCATAAGAATTTCCCAGTTTTCCAAAAATCCTTGGAGAAAATAAATTAACTATTGGATTTTAGATTAGAGATAAACATCTAAAAAAGCTACCCCAGTAAAGAGGAAAGTTACTAGGAAGAGGTGGAATAAAACTAGACATGGGAAAAACTAGTTTTAAAGTAATTTTGTGGAAGAAACAAAAGGAAAGCCTAGGAAAAAAGGAAAACAACATCCTGATTAACTAGATGCAGTTAAGGGAACACGATTATGGGAAAGTAGGCTTAAATAAACAACTTATGGGTAGACAAGGCGTTGTCTGTTACAGGAATATTTGATCTCTGCTCGGGGGGAGCTGTTGAAAAAGAGCTCATAGGTTGGGTGGAAACTAGTCTACCTTAATTCGTATGCACAAGTTAATTCATTTTAACCTATAATGTTGTTATTATTATTATTATGAAGTGAATTGGTAGTAAATTATTTGAATAGATCTGTTCAAGAGTATGTGTTGTATATGAAAATAATGTTAAAAATTCTAAGTTGCAGTGAACTGGTAGGTCTGTACATTTAACATATTAGTCTATAATAAATATAGCATTTCTCTATATGGCTGTACAGACAATAAATAGAAAGAGTACCAACTCTCAGAATGTCTAAACCTTGATGAATGTTTAAATATGAGTTTAGGTGAACTCTCAAAATTTATTTTGAATCATATGATTGTCTTAGCATTATTTTACAAATCAGGAAATTATGTGACTAAACTACTGTAGAATGAAAATAAACATGTATGATAGTCAATATGGATTTAGAACATTCACGTAAATTTTATGATGTGGTAGAACTTAATAATGTAATACTAGAACTGAGATATAATAGAGGGTGACATTAATTATTTTCAAGGAGGAACTCATAAATTATTACCACTGAAACACAAATTTTAAGAACAGTATTACACTGGAATTACAACCATACTTCAGTAAAAGAGAAAAGAGTTTGTTAAATATATTACAAAATTATGTAAATTCAAGGATATAAACCCATATACTTATAAAGTTCAATTCAACTTCGGGCTAACTAAATTATACAAATTGGGAAACTCTGTCCCATATATAATAAAATTTATAATCTCTGTGGAAATTATGCAGAGGTAGTATATCATAAATCCCCAAATGGGTTACTGGACCAACCTGAAAAGAAAAAAAATCCACAGTTATGATTGGATAGGAAACTGCTATCAGAGTATTCAAACCAATTATGATGAAGGTATTACCTGCACAGAATAGACAGAAATAAATTAACTCTCAAGCATGATTACAAAAATAAATTAAGGAAGAAATTATTTTAACTCAAGAAAATCCATACCTTAAAATGTCAGCGGATTAACTAGAGAAATTGGACATATGAGGAATAGTATCATTCCTGCACAAAGTAAAGAGAATTAAAAGTATTCTTCTGGCAATACAGTAAATTGAAACTCAACTAAGAAAATAAAATTAGTATGGAAAACATGCCGAAATGATGAGAAATAATTATTATTCCAACGAAAATGTCAAATCTATACAATTGTAAATAAAAGAGAAATCTACAGGACTAGGAAAGTTCTGTAATATAATTTGAGATTTTCTGTTATGAATAACATATAACCTATTGCTTGTAAAATCTGCAAGTGCATTTTATAAACGATATTTTAAAGGATGAATCACATAAATGTGAATGGAAAAAAAACGTAAGATGGAAGGGGGAATTGACCCTTATGAATTTACCTGCAGGTCATAGTAAGGGCCGTAAAGAGGAAGCCCATAGTCTTCAAATAAAAAGGGACGTGAGGAAGTCCAGAATAGTATGCACCCGCATGACACCAAAAATCCTAGTAGGCCAATTACTGGAGAGAAAAAACACAATACTGTAACATAAAACGATTTGGAAAAGAAATACAATTGCAAAGGAATGAGGAGTTCCCAATGAACAAACAAATATTCATTGTTGAGTCGTAAAAGATAAATACGAGGTGAGAATGAGCCTAGACAATAGAGGTCGCAGAGGAAATTCTACGCGAGACTCTTCCACCTGCATAAACCATACTTACCAAACTAGCAAACTAAGTGAGGAAAGAAATAATTAATTTCATTTTGCATAAAATCAAATAAGACCAAACTAGAACCCTATTACCTAAATGACCATGGAATACTTAGACGTGTTGGGAAACCTTGCAGAATTAAGCAAGCATTAAATCTGGTGGTTACCAACCATAGTTGAAGTGCGTTTTTGAAAAACGCAATAGATCCATAACTTCGAAGCAAAAAATGCGGTGAGTAAAGAGAGGAACTCCTCTTCGCATCATTAACAAGGGCAAGCAATGAGTTCAGTTGAAAACCATGGATTGAGGTACATGCCTCTCAGAAAACCCGATAAAAATAAATTCATGAATCTCTAAAAAGAAAAATAAATAGAACATAGAAAAAACATTGGGTTGTAAATAAGCTATGAGGTATAAAAAGAAATAGAAACATCTTACCTGAGAAGTGAGAAGAAGTGTCCAAGATCGTTCTCAACATTGGAGAAAGACCAAACAGTCACCTCATAATTGAATGAAAATACATATAACAATGAAACTTAGAGCTGAAGGCGATGTGAAAAACAACCAACACTGATACAGTCTTTTACCTGAGTTGGTAATGAGACTAACAAGTTCATTCTCTGCGTAATAAAGGGAGTTCTCATGCCTACAGAAAGGAATGCAGTTGTAGAGCTGGAAAGAAAACTCTCAACAGAGACCTCGGAGTTAAAATATAGTCTCAAACAAAAAACCAAATGATTAAACGAAAACCCTAAACCAAATTCTGAGAATATCCTCATTGTCCAGATATATTAAATCTAAGGCTGGAGAAATTCCCACGAATTGAAAGGTTAAATCAAACCACAGAAGAGCCATGTGAATAAGGTACCAAAAATTTAATGAATATAGAACCCGAGGAAAATTTGCATATAGAGGGTTATTGTATAATCATATGGAGACGCAGTCATATTAAACCGTAGTAATTACCCAATCCTTGTATATCTATTGACGTGGTTAACTCTGGTGACGTGGATATCCAATCCTTGCATATCCATGTCACTATTTAACATATATTTTACAAGAGCTCTTGCAGTTTTGCATTCAGAGCTTTGACTGTCAATTTACGTTTTCAGTGAATTTATGACTATCAATTTTTTTTTGTGTTGTGTATTAAAAAAACGTCGGGGCTTGAATTTTGGTTTAAGGCCTTTTTGGATGTGATTTATGGAACCTCGTTTTTATTGTGTCCTAATACTTCCTATCTACTAAATCGATGCAATATCCCTTTGAAAGTTAGACGACTTGCTTTAAATTTAAAGAACTCATCAAACTTCAGGACTCTGCACAATAATTTTTGGAGCGTTAAACAATAAAGTAATTTTCATTTAGGCTTAATTATGTGGGAATAATTTGTTGATTTTTTGAAGACTCAACAGCTAACATAAGTTCTGAGAAATTTGAAAGTCTAAATGACTTTTCATAGTCATCATAAATCAACCATCACCACTGGTATAAATCTATGCTTATTTAAATAATTATGGAAAGATTCTGATATAAGGATCACTCTCATGAATGTTAAACTAAGCGTTTAATTTGTAGGTCTCATGATTGGGAATGTTTTCATCACTCACAAATATATCAGCTCTAGCATAATATGTTTAAAATCTAAGCACTTGGCACTTGAACAATGTAAGTCTAATGTGATGATGGATGGATCTAAAATATGTGATATTTAGGTGGTTCATTGGATGCAGTCATAGGAAAGGCAATCTCTTCATGGTTGAAAAATTATAACCACATGGATGCTAACTAAGCATTTTTAAGGGTAAATTTGATCTACATCCTTCAATGATTCTGTTGGTAATAGCCTTCAACATACTCGCTGTCATAATTTCGCGAACAAAACTTATTCAGGGAATCTATAATTCATATATTATGGGAATCTATATAGAGAGTTCTTGCGAGTTGCAGTTTGGCGTTTGTGTCTCATGCTCATGGTTACAGTGCTTCCTGTTTTACAGTTTGTGTCTCATTCTCATCATTATAGTCCCTAGCAAAGTGTTAAATTGTAGCAACTTCATCCATCAATCAAAACTCGCATATTACCCTTACTCAGTAGCTGACGATGGTATTGCAAACTCAGCTCAGAAAACATTAAAAACCAATTTTAACAATCGTAATCAAATTATATTTTCCATGGCGTAATTACTTTGTTTGGTATTATTCTTTCACTTGGGGTGTACACGCATCATTTGCAGAAACAACTTAGCTCATTAGCAGCGAAGCGATGTAAGATACCATCCATATCGATGAATATATGCTTTGGGCGGAAACGTGATATGAACATATATAATGTGTATGCTGTATGTACATTGATTGAATGTACAATTCTTCCCTTCTTTACAGATTTTTGACGTCAGCCATTTATCGTTGCTCCACTTTTGCACATTCATGAATGAAAAGACTTTTATAGTGGATAGCCCATCTTCTCCCATGTTATCTGGAGCACTTGTTGAGCCATTCGACTCTTTTGCAAAAAATTCAAAAAGAGTGTGCAATTAGGTAGCTTACTTTGCAGGATTGGATCATCTTCTTTTCTTTTCTTTTTTTTCTATCTATGACGCTTGCCTCTAGCTTCCCCACATACCTCACAGCTTCAGCATGCTCATTACCCTCTTCTATACCATTTTATTGACACCATGGAGGGATTTGAATTATCTCCATGACAACTTGGACATCTGCCTCTCCTTAATCAAATTATAAAAGTATTTTTTCATGGCTGTAATATGTTTCCAAATCTGCAGCTTAGTTGTAGGTTTTATGATTTACAAGTTTCTGGAAAAATTAATGTTGTTATCACCTTCAGCGAACTAGATGGCTCTACTTTGAAGTCTTCATTGAACTGTTTCCTTTTCTAATAGTGCTTGATTTCTCCCCTCCAAAATTTTCAAAGACTGCAAGTCTTTTTCAGTAAAAAATGCATTTACATTATTGTCAAAAAGCCTAGAATTGACCTCTTCTACTTCTAAAAGTTCCTTTTTATCTTATATTGCCTTCTTTTTAGACTAGTTAGCAGCCACTTTCTTAACTCTTTTGATATTGTCCACAAAGTGTTTCATTAAAGTCCCCCCAAAGCTTCATCATATTTTACGCAAATGTTTGTAATTAAGAATCCATCCATATCAATAAAGGTATAATACTTTGGTTCATATTGTCCATTATGTTTGTTATTCTATTTCCTTTTGTGATATATTTGAGTAATATTTATAAGTTGTAACTTTCGCTTTGAATATTTCTATTTGGCACACCACAAATAGGAATTTAAACTATTAAATTAAGTAATATAGATTTAATTTAATTTCAGATTTATCAAGAGGTGTTAATATGGATTTAAGTTACTGTAAATGAAATTTATAATTTTTTTTTTTTTGGTTCATTTCCAAATATTTTTTTTTAAAGTTAATATTATTTAAAATTTTATAGTATGAGTAACTCTTGTCTTATATTTGACTAATTTTTTATATAATTGAAATTCAAAAACAGATGATTTTCTCCAAGTTCTAATTGTTTAAAATATGATTGTTTGAGCAACTCTTTCTCTGGGATACAAGGAGGCTCAAAGATTTTTTTCTTGTATATTTGAAGCTCTCCATTATTATAGAAAAGGATTTTTTGCTTGTATATTTTTATGCTCTTTGCCATAGTAATGTCATAGCGTATGAAGTTTTAAATTGTTTTTATTATTTTTATTATATATTGGATGTGATTTTGATTGAAAATGTTTCTTTTTTATTTATTAATTAAAAAAATTTATTAGAAAAATTATTGCTTTAAGCCTTGGAATTTACAATCAAAATTAGAAAATGTATTTTTATCTAAACTATTTATGAAAAGTTTAATATTGTTTGATCTTCTCTACCATGTCTTTTTTACATATATCTAGAATAATATTATTTGTAGTTTCCGGTTTTTTGTAACATTTTACTACCATAATCAAAATCTATAGAAATAATAATCTAACATTATAATATCTTGAAATGGAGCTAGCCAACTCAAATATAGTATTGCAAATCCCTGGCTAAGTTAGATGAGGAGGCTATGTATTACTTATTATTGTATCCATATTGGGGTTGCAAGTTCTATGGGTTCAAAAGAACACTTGCAAACAATTTGTTTTCCATATGACCTCTCTTTTTCTCTTTTAAATTTCATTCTTTTAGCCATTATGGATTTGAGAAAAATACATCCTGACAGGCCAATAAAAATCCTTAACAATGAATTAAACATGAACAACTATTAAATATGGGTAACCAAGCAGCATCAAAACAAACAACTAAATCACCAAAGCTAGTAGTGATAAATAATAAACATTCTAGGATACTTCAAAATTCCATGTAAATAATTTTTTACCTAAAATCACTAGATGGTAAGGCCCACAGCAACAACTGCAAAAGAAATGCAATATAACCAATCAAACTACATCAACAAAACATATGGTCTTGAATGAGATTTTGGACTCTTTAGATATAAATGTACACCGTGGCAATGTATCTTATATAAAACTTTAATCCATGTGCTTAACCTTAACATTGACACAAATGGAATACAATTTTACTCACTACTTTATGATAGAAAAATATGCGGATGAGTATTTCCCACATATCCGAAGTCAAAAGGGATAGATTTAAAAGGGATGCTCTGGTCATCTATAAAAGATAAATTAAAGAAGCATGACATATTAGTAATGCAAATTAGATATGCATACCAATTATGTTCATATAACACAACAAATAGATGATTCAATAAAAATGTCACATAGAAGTCATATTTATCTCATGGGCCTTCAACTTAAATTATATATCTAGAATTACATTAAGCTATAAGAGATAAATCAAAGAAGCATTTGAATGTAAATTAAACATGTGTAATAATTATGTCCTTTAGTTCAATAAATAGATAATAATTTGCAAATGCCATATCTAAGCTATATTTCATCTAAGTAGCTTTCAATTTAAACTTATATCTAATGTTAAATTATATAAAAGAATAACAATAATCCAAAATTCAAAATAATATTTAGAGTTAGTATAAAATGTGACATAATTTTCCTGCGTGGAAAAACATAGTTACCGAGAGTTCAAAACTCATGCATTTGAATAGAAAGTGGGTATACAAATGAGCAAGTAGATTTTTTCTAGAAATGAGGAAGTGAAGGTTGATAGAGAGCCACACAAAATTGCAAATTCATACCTTAACAAAATTGTTAGATCCTTTTAAAGAAAATGTGTCATATTTAATCAACTTTCATCGAAATATATGATAAACTCAACCCAATTTTATGAAAAATATTATACCATTTTTTACATTTCACATAATACAAATAGATAAATATTACTTAAGTATTGTTATAAAGATTTAACTACCCATCGAGAGATGGCCAAGTGATTGAGACAGGACATCATCACAATAAAAAACCAAGTACAAATTGTAGTAATCCTAGAATCATACATAAGGTAAAATTGGGGAACTCATGAATTGTACTATAGATAAAAAACATTTACCCTTACCAAAAAATATATGATAAAAATTGACAAACTACATAAGCTTAAGCTTAAGGGGATATAATCCTTCTTGCCTTCCATATAGATAATGAAAATGATTGTTCCAAGTCTCATGTTGCTTCTCATGTTACTTTATAAACCTTGATTGGAAAGAAATATAGGAGGGCAGAAATGTAAGAAATATAAAACATAATGAAACACAACGTAAGAAATAGAGAACATAATGAAACACACACATACATATCTCTAGACAATCAACACAATTATTTTTCTAGGAAATCCTTATGGGAGACAAGCAACCCTAAAAAGTAATGATGCTCTAGACTCCTTTTTCCCTAGGAAATCCTTATGGGAGAAAAACAACACTAAAATGTAAACATGCTATACTCTCTCTTTTCTGGTATGGAAAATATGTAAGTACAAAGAAAGAGGTAATCTCTCTAGATTTAGCTAAGACTTTTGGCATGTAAGGTTGCTATAAAAACTTAACTTCATACATTTTTCTCTCTAACTTCACACTCCTAGTTGTATTTTCAACTATGGAACAAAATACAATAACACAAAATGGAACTCTTATTCCTCCTAGTGGCCAAGTATTTAACATAGCGTGATAGCCAACTAGGTGTAAGATTTGACTCCGTCAACCATTAACGAGGTTTGTGATTTTAGAACTTTTAGAGTCTTGTTAAAATTCCACATGTAGCTAGCTTTCCATGCATGAGTAATGGGGCTAAATGCCATTCTCTAGTACCATGGTGGTCAACATGATAGGTCAACTTACTAAAGGCATAAATTTTGAATGAACTTCATTTGATGTTTTTCTTGCACCATTGGATATGTCTTTAAGTGTAGAATAATGGTTAAGATTTTGGCACAAGGGATAATCGTTTGACCCCCAGAAATGTCATTTAATACCTCAAAATGACTCCAAAAGCTTTTAGACCCCAATTCTCCACCCACCATTAAAATGACCCTACAAGTTGATTCTTTCAGTTTTTTCAATCTATGAGCATCAAAATATATGACAAATAATATAATTATCCAATCTAGATCTTTATTTAATAATTTGTTAAAATTATGAGTAAGATATACATCATGGAATTTAAATAAATAACGTTAATTCATTGAACACCGTTGTACATTCCTTGTAGATACTTTGAAAGTAATACGTTTTGAAAAATAATTTGTTTTTTGGATTCTTAAGATTATGTAACTTTCGAACCATAATTACAAATTTATTTATTTTTTTACTTATCATTTAGTTGCTAAAATTTGAAGAATTTATGTTGGTAAATAATTAATTAGGTCTATTTAAATCATTTACCACTTTTGGGATTTTTGTTTTCGTGGTTTCATTCATAATTTCACTTTTTTTCAAATTGTCAATTTCAATTTTTCACACCACATGTGCACAATCAAAGGAACTAAGGTCTTTCCCCTACCAAAGTATGTTCTTTTAAAACATTTTTTCTTGGTGATATGGGTGATTTAGAAATGATTGGGAGAGAGAAATTCCTCATTTAATACACAATATGTTTGGTTCATGCCACTATGCCAAGAATAAGGATGCACTCCCATTTGATTCTCATGATTAGGTTGTAATCATGAGGCTCTCACTCAAGAGTGGACCTTCCCAAAATCTTGTGACGTCTTGTCACAAACAAAACCATCAAACTAAAAAACACATCTGTAAGAAACATAGCTCGCTGACATATCATTTTTCTCCTTCAAAGAAAAAAAATTCACATCATGTGAATATCTCCATATACTCTTACATATTGGTGTACAAAACCATCAACCAAATACAAGTCGACAAAACATGCCTCTTCAAACAACTAACTCTCAAGTCAAATAATAACTCATGTACAAATTTCCATATTTGTTGCATTTAAGTGTGTCAACATAACTCTACCTTCAACATCTTGCTTCATGCAACATGCACCATACTTTGAATTTGCAAAGAAATTCATGAAACATCAAAATACATGCAAGGCCTTAATTGGATAATAAATCTAACCATCCGTTACCAAACCATTTCAATGGCGCTTCTTTTAGCTGCACTTCATCATCATGTGAATCATCCTGACCCTCATCGATTATGGAATCCTCTTTTCCATTCTTGTCATTATCTCTTTCCACCTTCTTCAAATGTTGTGGATGACTTGTTGGATAAAAAGTCCAACACTTGTCTACAAGGTGACCTTTCTTATGGCAATGAGTAATAAACAATTGCAACTTATTTTCAACATCATTTTCCTTGTCCAATGGGCCTTTGACTTTTTGCCTCATTTATTTAGAAAGTTTCATGTGCATGGATATCTTCTTCCAACATCTATAAAAATTATGATTATTCAAACCACAAAAGGAACATGAAAGTTCTTTTTCAAATCTTATGTGAATATTTACCATGTTTATCATAATCAAAAGAAATTTGATTAGAGGAAAATTTATACCTTGAACATTCACCGTTTTCGCCTTCTTGAGGAGGTGAATTTGATGAGGTAGTGGCTCTCCTCTGAATAATAGCAATGAATTCAGTGACTCTATAGCTTTCAACATCCTCTTCTTTTACATTCTCATTAGCTGCATGATTATTAACATCTTCTTGCAAAGTGGGTGTCAAACTTTTCCATTCATCATGAACACAAACTTCACAAGCTTGAAGTAATGAACACGAAATAAAATTCCTTCTTGGAATAGCTTCATGTGCCTCCTTGGCTTTGGAGCATTCTCCATCATGTTTTCCATAACCAAGACCCAAATAATTAGGCCCTTCCTCAACAACATTTTGCTCAACTATGCCTTTTACTCAACTATGCCTTGTACATGTTTGCCTTTAACCTTTTACTTTAATAGCACATATTCATCAAAAATTTGGACCTTATTCCTCTAGTGTGTCTCTCAAAAACACGTACACATTCATTTTGAGAGGAAATTGAAGACAAAAACCAATAGCTAATTCTTCTAACTAACCTTGAATAAAATGAGCTAAATTGTGCTTTGATACCAACTTGATTTGAATATGGAAAAACTAGTTTTGTTGGGCTATCTCCCTCATTAGTTAAATAAAAATGTGTTTAGGATCGTCTAAAGTTAGCCAATTGGGAAGGGGTTTATGTGTCAAGCTTTAAGTGTATTTTGTGAGAAATTTATGAGTTAATTAGCTTTTAAAAACTCATGTGTACAACAAATAAAATGAAAAATTTTTATTTTGGAATTTTTTTTCCCTCAATCCAGATTCCGATCATTGGACATTTAAGAGGAAGAAAGAGGGAATTCACTTTTCAAATTCTAGACCTTGTCTAAACCAAAATAAACTAGAGGTTTGGTTTTCAAATACATTCACTTATTTGGAAAAGTTCTAGCTACCAAAAGTCCATATGCCAATCTACCTCCCAAGAAATCCATTTGTTACACCACTGGTTAGTTTTTTGTCTTCCTATATTCTTTATCAACCTCCTCTAGTGATTCTTGAAAGGTGGATACTTAAATCCTGCCTAAAAATTTGAGCTCTAAAACGAGAAGACATACAAGGTCATTTTAAGTCATTCCTCTATCCAATTATAAAAACCAAGTGAATATTTCTACATATTGATTTCTATCCCATAAACTATACAATATAGGTGGAGTTTCCTCGCCCTAAGAGAGATGTTTAACAAACATAATAATAGAGAAACAATTAGTGACGTCACCAAAAGATGTAGCCTCTTCAAGGTATCATATCCTCTCATCAAGGTCAAGAATCTATTCACCAAAAATGTCCTATGGAAATGATGGTTTAAGAAACAAAACCAGACAAAAACCTTTAGTGAGAACAACAAATTCTAAAACCTCTTCAAGGTCTTCAATCTGCTCGTAAAGTTAAATTATGTCTTGATCAAGTCCAACAACAAAGAAACATTCAGTGACAACACCAAAATTTACAACTTCTTCAACGTCTTCTAAACTATCTTCAAAGTCAATATTGTGTGCATCAAATTCCTCAGCAAGGTCATCAATGGAGTCATCAAAACTACTATTTCAAACTTCAATGCCAAAAATAAGTCAAAAGAATTCAATTTCTCCTCCAAAACCTTCTTCTCTGAGCAAAGCTAGCATGATGTCGTCGAGAAATTCAGTAATTCCACAAGGAAGTTCTATCAAAGTTAAAACAAATCCTTTTCATCCATATTTAATGCCTACTTTTTTAGGTGGAGCACCTCCAAATTTAAGGACCACAATGCCATAAAATACAACTTTACCTAATAGGTGTAGACCTAGAACCCCCAACTTTGCGTGACATGTACAATTGAAGATCTTATGGTAAGCAGTGTGAGAAGAGAGTCATGGTCACTGAGTTGAGCAAGAGAAATAGTTTGGAATGACAACCTTACTTGTGATAGGTCTAGCTAGCAGGCTACCAAACTACATGGTAATAGCATTCAAAATGTGAAAATTCTCATTTCACTTGGAAATAATATGGTAGAGAAAGGTATAGATGAAAGGAGATATCCATCTATGGTAAAGAAATCAAATAGTTATATCAATTCCACCTTGCAACTCTAAGAGACATTGAATTAAGTTTCATCTCAAGACAGGGCTTTGGGAGGACACTCTCAAAGCCAACCTTCGTTATGGCTTTGAAACACGGTGAGTATCAAGACTTAGCAACCTTATTTGCATAAGTTTTTCTAGCATGGACCTTAATGTCATAGCCTTCTTTTGCCTAAAATGAATGCAAATTTCCTTGAAATTTGGCTTGCAACATTCATAATTCATGCTCATTGAACATGATTGTGTCGCAATTGTGATAACATCTGCTGTATGCAGAAGCTAATAAAAAATGATCGAAAATGACATTTTTGCTCTGTTTTTTTGAAGATTTAAGGAAAATTACACCAAGTAGCTTCCAACCTCATATGACCATCATGTCAAACTCATCTCAGGATATTTTCCAAGTAAGAGCCACTTAAGAAAGCAATCTAGTATACATGACTCCAATTTCAATTAGCAGCAATGACAATTCTAAGTATGGTGCAAACATTGCTCCAGATCCTCAATGGGGCATGTTTGATGACAATAATTTGGGGAGTGAGAGAGGGAGATGGTAGGAGAAAAAAATCAAGGAATCCATGGGAAATTGAAAAATATATAACTAATAAGGTGGAAGACATTTGTAACCTAAGAGAGAAACCTGTTAGGAAATGGGTGAAGTTGGTATTACACACCCAATTGGATAACCTCAAGGAGAAAACATTTCTCCCACTTTATTTGTTGGCATAACCTAGTAAGTGTTATTCACTACCATGTATTTTGTAAAGGCCTTGACCTAGTTCCCATTCAACTCCATCCACTAGGTTGTAGAGGATTCCAAGCCTAATTTCATGAAAAGTAAGTTGGGGATGATCACATTGACCTGCTTGATGACGTGTCTATGAAGATTAACTACCTTGAACTATTTTTTTGCGTAGGAAAGAGACACATTCCCATGTCTGAGCATGAACATGTTATTTGATATTGTTAATGCCTCTAGTGTTTACTTCTACAAGTTCTATAGGCAGAGTCTGTAAAGGGCCAGGTAGCCTCTGGATCTCATCTTTTATGAAAGGTAACATATCTAGTAAATGCCCCTACAGTCAATCTCTGGAATGGATCTAAATAGAAGTTCTTCATTTTAATATTCATAAAACACAACAAATTTAAGGTAAACTATGTACATGTGTCATTTCTCCCACAAACTAAAGTGTATAAGTGGTAAATTTTATACCAAGTGTGCTCCCACCATGTAAAGCGCAATTTGGTGAACTTATCATTTTTATAATTTCTTTTTCGATTAAATTTAGTTTAACACATCAATTATTGCTTTGAAAGTTGTGTTTTACATAATTTGTGTACACTAAATTACAAATTGATTTTCTGAAATCTATTTTGTGTAAATGTCGACCAATAGATATATATCATGGAGGATGAACGATGAAGATCAGCCGAATCCCATATGGAGGTTCAGGGATCGGGGGATGTTCATGGTATTTAAATATAATGTTAAATCTCTATACATGTGTGTACATATGGAATTGATTTTTTATTAACTTTGTGAGTTAAATTAGTTGTTAATAAGTTTCATATTTTAATTTTTAGGAGGTAAGAGCAGAAGGGTTTCTACTCCATCCATGGAGCGTGCCCATGGTTCAACCAGTTGAGGTATGAGTGGTAGCAGGTTGCGTGAAGGGGGTGATATTTATTCCCCCAAAGGCCAATCAATGGCTGCTGGTTCTCAACAGGGTCATTTTGGGTTTGGTTCTCAGCAGGGTCATGTTGGAGAAGATGCTAACCAACAACGTCAAGGTTGCCATCAATTTCAATATTTTTTCATTAAATTTGTACAAATTTATATATATATTGATGCAGAGGCCGAAAATTTTCGAACTAGTGGTCAAAATAGACGCAGGGCAACCCGCTACATTCAAGAAGAAGGCTGTCAACCCAGCACAAATTATCCAGCCGAGATTACTGATATACCATGGGAAACCAACATGGCAGAATGCACCTTACAAAGGTGTGAAAGACTTCATGCAAAATTGCAAAGAGATCTCGTGGCTTTGTCTCTACCTGCTGAGATTCGACAAAGCCTTGAAATAGTTACACATTCATTGGGTGAAATGGTAAATGTGTACAAAAATATTGGGCCAACGAATGATTCATTTGTAGAAATGACGAGAAAGAGAAAAGAAATAGTGATGGGTCCCGATAAATGGGAGAACGTAAAACAAAAAGTTACAAAGAAGTGGCCAAGTCAATGTTTAATTACAAGAAAGGGCTAAAAAGAAATTTTTTGAAGGTGTAGTATTTCAAGCACCCAGACATAGCTCGTTATTTGTATGATAGGCATCTTGCAGCCTATGGAAGGATTCCATGGAACTATGAGGTTCCTGTTTATTTTTCACAAATGTTTTATGCATAATTTTTTTTTGGGTATGAAACCCAACTACAATGACCTTCCGTCAGAATTTTTTGGCCCAGGGAAAGATCGATTATATGACCGTAAGAGCACTAAGCGAGATGTGGAGTTGCCTCGCCCTGAGCCGCCATTGGTGAGTCGACCGTTTCGAGTCGAAACTCTACGATCAGAGATGGATGTGACTTCTCAAATAAGTCGAGAAGCAAGGGATGTTATGATTGACAATGTTCATAGCGGATTGGGTGGAGTTGATCTTTGTTTAAATCGACAAAGAGCACATGAAAATGCACGTGCCAATTTTTTTTATTGTACAGATGAGGATATTGACAACATGAATGTTGAAGATCTCCGAACATATGCAAAAATTTTTCGCAATGGTTTGCAAGAACTAATTTTTCATGAGGAAGAGGGCACCAGAACGGTATGTGTTAGTGACCTTAGGGTTTGAAATTATTTTTACATATACATGTGTACAATTTGTAATAAATACATGTGTATGTACATGTATACATTTATTTGTATGTGTACATTAATCTAACAAAAATGTATGATTATATGTTAAAACACTATTTTGCAGTTCTCAGGCATGATGCGTGACGAAAATGTTAATATCACATTTGGGACCTCTCGTTCAAACATTGCAGATGGGTCTAACCATCAATATATGTGGGCAAATGTTAGTGTTTTTTAAGTGACTCTAAAATAAATAATTGTTGCCACACATGTACATGTATGTATATATATAATTTGATAAAATGTTTTAACAGGTACCGATTCCGTCTGATGTTTTTGGGATGGTGGTACCTTCTTCTTCCTTGGGAGATGTACCTTCTACTTCCTTGGGAGATGAGCCACAAGTATGGACAATTTTTCACAAGTTTAAAATTTATGTTTAAAAGTTATATATATATATATATATATATATATTCTACCTCAAAAAGTTTCATTAAAATTTGAGATATATATATATATATATATATAGAGAGAGAGAGAGAGAGAGAGAGATCTATATTTTGAGTTATTTAAAAATTTTTGAATTTAGGTTCCTATAGAAGATTTCTTTAATCCGCGGACTCTAGCGACGGAGATAGGAACATCCACAACATTTGAACAAGTTGTCTTTAGTTCCTTTTTTTAATATTATTGAAAATAAGTTTATATATGTACATGTGCATTTTCATTTGAAAGTTTTTAATAGAAAGAGTAAGAGCATTTTCAACACAGACATGTATATTGCATGGCTTTACCGCTGCAGATGTTCCTATGGGAGAACTTGTTCATCAAATGGAGAGGGAACCTTATGAGGTATTGCATGATTTTTTTGTTATATTTTGTTTTTTACATGAAGTTCTAGATATATATATTCTCATTCATTTTTAAAACATCAAATTTTAATGTTCAAGTACATGTGCACTGTGTATGTAGGTTTCCCATTCACATGATAAGGCGCAGACTGAGACCCTAATAGGAAAGATGCTAGATCTATCTCTATTTGATGGACATGATTTGTAGATTTGATTTCAAAATTTAGATGGTCTTAAAATTTGTTAAACTTGATACAGTCTGATACTTGTGAGATTTACAATTTTTAGACATATTTTATTACATTGTTAATATAATTTGTTTTATTTAATTTTTGGATGGTTTTAGTACTTTTGGCATGTGAATGTGAAGTAATGTTGTCATCTGAACTACATTTGGCATGTTATGTAATGACACGTGTTATAATTTGTTTTGTTTTTGAAATTTAAGTTTTGGATGCTTGGAGTACATTTGGCATGTGAAGTAATGTTGTGATCTATATTTTCTTGTTAAATTAAAAGTTAAAAGTTTTGGATGGTTTCAATCTACATTTGGCATGTGATATTTAATGTTAAATGTTTTTATTGGATAGTTGAATTATAATTGGCATGGCATGTGAAGTTTTTAAAACTCAAGTTTTGGATGGTTTCAATTTACATTTTGCATGTGATATTTAATGAACTTTAAATGTTTAATGTTTTAATGTTGCACGATATATAATCAAAAGGTTTTTAAAACTTAAAGTTTTGGATGGTTTCAATCTACATTTGGCATATGTGGTATATAATGTTAAATGTTTCTATTAAATCTAGTTCAACTATAATTGGCATAGCATGTGAAGTAACGATCTATATATAATCAAAAAGTTTTTTAAACTCAAGTTTTGAATGGTTTCAATCTAAATTTCGCATGTGATGTTTAATGTTTTAATGTTGCACGATATATTATCAAAAGTTTTTAAAATTTTAAAGTTTTGGATGGTTTCAATCTACATTTGGCACATGTGGTATATAATGTTAAATGTTTCTATTGGATAGTTGTTCACTATATAATTGGCATGGAATGTCAAGTAATGCTGCACAAATCCCTTTTGGATGGTTGAAGTACATTTGGAATTTTAAGATTTCTTTTGATCTCTCCATGTAGTTTTGTTTGAATGAAAAAATTTCCAATAGGAAGAACATAGCTTTTCAATGCAACTAACCATGTATCAATTGAGCTCTAATTGAAAAAAAAAGTTTAAAGAAGTAGATATATGTACAAATTATCCCTTTAATTTTGATTGGAAATATAAGTCTAGTACATATATATGTTTTTTGAATTTGGGTCAATGTCATTAATGCACTCAAATAGGTAGCCTTGTCGATTTATTTACATTGTGGAAACTTTTTACCAGAAAATCCAACTAGTTTTTCATCAATGCACATAGAAAAACTACTTGGAACAATTAATTGTGCATTATAGAACATATCTATCCAAGACAAGTAACATTTTTCATCAATGCACATTGAACATATCCGACCATTGGAAAAGCAAATTTTGTACTAGATTTTCAATCAAGATTAGAGATGTGGGTCAAATCCCACCAAAAGTCGGAGAAGTGCTCCGAGTCTCTTGTTTGAAAGGAATTTTCGTACAAAACTATACCGCAAATGATTTATTTACATTGTGTCCATACTTTTTACCAGAAAATCCAACTAGTTTTTTATCAATGCACATAGAAAAACTAGTTCCAGTTAATTGCATTCTAGAACATATATATTGAGTACGTAAATAATTTTTCATCAATGCACATAGTAAAACTAGAAAAATTAATTTCATTCTAGAACATATATATATATATATATATATATATATCCAATACATATAACATTTTTCATCAATGCACATGTATAGAAAAGCTACTTTCAGTTGATACTAGAGCACGTGCTTGTACCAAAACAATTTGTACATGTGCAAACACTTGCAAAAATAACATAAGCAGCTCAATTTTTAGTTGAGTACTGGAAGTTCTAAAACATATTTAATCCAAAGAGAATAAATTGTTGGAAAATTCACTCAAAAAAATTCTAATGGAATTCCATCTTCAATAATCCATTCATGATCGGATTTTGACATTTTCCATCTCTTAATTTTTGATTTTTTCTTTGATTGAACTTCTATCAACTTTATTCATGCTGCACACACCAAGTGACTATATTGAAAACTTATGGAATCAATTTCATAGTCTTCAAAGTAAAAAAAGTCTCCACTTTGATGAGTTTGTCTGAAAAAATAACCTTTCAGTGTAATAGACCCTCTGTCATATTGAAATCCGCGATCATTATAGTTTTGTAATAATTTCATTTTTCGTTCAGTGCAATGCATAAAATAATACTTCACATTTTCATCGTTGTCAATAGGTGCAATTACAGCAAAAACATCTCCTGCACAATAAACTAAACTTAAAAAAATTATACATATTTAAATTTATTTCTAGATTTTTAAATCATTAGAAAGTAATTCAAATGTTACCTTCTCTAACAAGATCAGAAACTCTATCACCATCGGATGATATTGTAGTTTTCTCTGATTGGAATTCTTCAAACATTGCAACATACATTTTGCCTTTTGTATTTAGCTCTGTATGTTTCCAATCGTTCACATACATTTTGTTTTCACAAACGTCATTGGATTTTGTGTTGTCTATGCAAACATCACAAAAACAAGAATATTTTATTTTATCCAATGCAAACACATTTCTGGACAACTTTGTTTGAATTGAATGCAATTTTCGAGTCCCTTTTATTGTTTCAACATCATTTCCAATTGATCTATCTACGTCTCCGATTCCAATATGCCAGAAAAACCTTTATATGGAAAATTAGAAAAAGAATTTGTAAATATGATATCAAAATACAATTAAATATAATCATTGCATGATAAATGTACAATGTTTAAAATTAGATTTCCAATATAAATTAAATTGAATGTACCTTCGCACTTCTCTTGATGGGTTTCTCTCATGGCTTAGAGCAGCGATGCACCATTGAACAACTTCTTCAGCGTTCACAAGTCAGCTTGCAGAGTGGTTCATTTGATATCTTCAAAGTGCTCGTTTTATGCATGCTCCTGCACCGTCATGTTCTCCTTTTCCATGGCCAGTCTCAAAGAAATTCCAACAATGTTTAATGCAGGTTTTCTTATGAAGACAACACAACCAAAAGAATGATCGTTCAGATTTGAATTGACCTGCGCATCCGTCTGACCATATCCAATGTTCATTGAATGTTATTCCACGATTTTTCAATGAATCATAAATTTTTCCAAAATAATGTTGTACAAAACATGTATCATGTGTACGATCGTCACTGATATAAAAGTGATATTCTTTAATGATATGTCGATTTTCACTCGTGCTTTCTATATGATCGATATTTTGTTCAGCATGTCTATATAGAATATGGACGAGCATGGAGACTTGGTCAGAATGATAGTATTCACTCTGAATTTCTTTTTGTGGAACAAATGTGTAGTTTTCTGCAAAATCAATCACTGACAAAATGGTCCCTGGTGGAAAAACTTCACGAGATTTTTTGAATTGCAAGTCTTCCCATCGAGCTCTATGGGAATGCTTGGTATATTTGTAAATTTCTGCCTCGAACTTTCTCAAAACGTCTATCAGAAAAATTTCGCCTTCTAGTAATTCAATTATTTTAACACTATTTGCACCTTGAATCGATGTATCGATATATTCATATCTCTTCCATTTCACTTTCATGTTGGACAATGATTGATCATTTATATCATCATATTTTGTTTAAAATTAATGTTTCTCATAATTACCAGATGTATACTTACCAACATATTTTCTTTTTAAAACACACCGCTTTTCTTTGTTATGAATTTAGATACAATAGTCCCATAGTGAAGGAGGAGGTGTGAAAGTTCCCCTAATTGCTGGCCCAACCTGGTGAATGGGAAGCAAGAAGACACCAAACACATGAACACACAAAGTATGGATGGTGACATGTATTTAGACATGGTCACATAGTTTTGTTGAAATACAGACTGAGTGGCAACATAATTAAAGATTCTTTCTTAAAATTGTTAATAATCCCATTCCAGGTTTTAAGAACATTGCAAGAGATTCTACTGGATGTGCTATTCCTTCTTCATCAATATATGTTTGTTTGCTTAATCATAATGAGTCCTTCCAATATTTGTATATTATTTTAACATTTTCCCAGTGTCTGTTCTTTGTATGGTTGCCTGGCAGTTGTTTTTCTCCAACAAGTGAGTTCATCATTTACATCTATTTGCAGCCGAAATTTCCGATGTTTGTGCAAATTTTTTCGCGAGGTTCCCAGTGCTCGTGCCATAGATGTTACCAAATGATTATCTTGAGTACTTGATGAAACCATTGCCATCTGTATTCCTCTATGTACAATTGAAACATCTTTCTCTCTAGATCTCTTAATTGAATTTATAGCACTACTCATATTTTTTATCACATCTTCCTTCATTTTTTTATCTTTGGTTGATTTTCGAATACCCAATAGTGTCGTAGCTTCTTTTAATTTCCTTAATGATAAGAGACCTTTCAACATTTGAGCCTGAACTGTCACCCGCTCATTTAAGAAATACTTTTCAAAAATGCAGTTAACACGATATCGTATAACATGGTCAGGTTTTTTATCTCCATATGTGTGAGTGTCAACATTTTCTAACATCTCATTATCGATAGTGATTTCATCTGTACATATTCAAAAAAATAGTACATATTCAATAAATAACTAAATTAATAAATATATCTATAATTTCAATGATATGTGCATGTGTTTAATAT
Organism: Pinus albicaulis; assembly: GCA_034641835.2. Lineage (NCBI taxonomy): Eukaryota > Viridiplantae > Streptophyta > Pinopsida > Pinales > Pinaceae > Pinus > Pinus albicaulis. Next base: position 1,186,981,983 of record CM076575.1, read on the forward strand.
ATATATATATATGTGTGTGTGTGTGTGTGTGTGTGTGTGTGTACATACCTTGTGATTCAATTTCTTTATTTGGATTTCTTTCAATATTTTCACCATCTTCAATCATTGGTTCAATATCTCTTTCACTTTCTCTTTCAAAATTTTTATCTCATCATCAATGTTTTGAGGAATATCTCTGTCTGTTTACATTAAACAAAATATTTTTCAAATTAGTTCATCAAATAAAAATTAAGCTTCACATTTTACATTAGGAAATTTTTAAATATATCAATAGATCATAATATTTACATTTACATACCTGCTTCAATTTCTGCTTGAGGTTGATTTTCTTCTTCAATATTTTGAGGAATATCTCTGTCTGTTTACATTAAACAAAATATTTTTCAAATTAGTTCATCAAATAAAAATTAAGCTTCACATTTTACATTAGCAAAATTTTAAATATATCAATAGATCATAATATTTACATTTACATACCTGCTTCAATTTCTGCTTGAGGTTGATTTTCTTCTTCAATATTTTGAGGAATATCTCTATCTGTTTACATTAAACAAAATATTTTTCAAATTAGTTCATCAAATAAAAATTAAGCTTCACATTTTACATTAGAAAATTTTTAAATATATTAATAAATCATAATATTTATATTTACATACCTGTTTCAATTTCCACTTGAGGTTGATTTTCCTCTTCAATATTTGAGAGGGCTTCTAACTTTCTTTTGCGAGATTGTCTCGTCTCTTCTCTACGTTCCTCAAGGTCTCTTTTTCGATCATATTTTCTCGCACAAGTTCTTCGATTTCCCATGATAATAGGGTATGAAGTTCAAAAAATTTCCTTCAAAAAATTAGACAATAACTCGATTACAAAAAATATCACAAAAGATTTAATTTAAAAAAATTCAGTTTAAATTTTTTGCAAAAAATACATACTCCAATCCAAAACACTTACTTTAAAAAATTTGAGAGAAAAATTTCTTATAGAAATGAAACGAAGCTCAAAAGATTTACTTCAACTCAAAACATTTACATACCTCCAAGAAATGTCTTTTGAATGTACGTCCAAGAATTTTTTTTAAGTTCAAAACATTTTTTTGCAAAATCAGGCCACCTCCAAGAAATGTCTTCCAAAAAAATTCTTTAAACCCAAAACAATTCTTTGTAAAATCAGTTTGCTTCCAAGAAATGCTCTTAAATCCAAACTTTGAAGAAAAATTTTTAAACCCAAACCAAGATCTTTGTAAAATCAGATGAAATGTGTGAAATGTGTGAAAATTGTGAATGATTTCGTGGCAATTTATATTGCTGCGAAATGTGTTTTAGTAGGGGCTCCACAAAACTTTCCGGCCGACGGAAAGTTATACAATAGTTCGGCCGAACTTTTGATTAAAATTTTGGCCGAACTATTAAGTCATTAGACTTAATGAGCCATCGGCGAAAACATAGTTCGGCTGAACTTTTAATCAAAGTTCCGCCGAACTAATGCATCACCAGTTACGCAGAAACCAGGTTCTAAATACGTTTCTGCAACTTTGCACTGATTAAACTCCATGAAAATTTGTTAATTAGCTCTCGGGACCAAGACAAGCATTTTCAAAATTGAATCTACCTTCAAGAAATATAACTTGTATGGAATTTCATAAAAGTTTACTAATTTTAGTTATTTTTCTAATAAAATGGGTGCAAATAATTTCTAAGGGTCATTGTGATTCAGTGAAATCAGAATTTTGTATCTCCCAAAATACATTGTAAAAAAAATTGAAAAAATTATGACGCATTACATTGGTTCGTCGTCTCTAATGGGTAGCTTTTATATTTTTAGTTTATAACTTATATGTTAAGAAATTTCTTGCATCGCGAAACATATCTGAAATACGCAGTTTTTCATATTGGACCAGTTCAAAAAAATCTAATAGTTATGATATGCATCCACTGGCTTTGTAAATATGACGAAACCAAAGTAGACTCTGTCTACATTGTTGTAACACATTTTGTTTTCACAAAAACATAAATTTTCAATGAATACAACATTGTTTCATAACATGACTTCTTATGAATCCTTTGATTGTTAAGAAACACACACTCAAAGAAACGCTAAGTTGACATATCAAATCTGCATAAAAAAATTTCAAAAAATAAGTAATAGAAAGCTAACACAATTTCTCACAACTTTTATTTTTATCGCAAAATGAAATTCTACACAGAAAAATTGTTATAATTTGCAGAAAGTTGAAGAACCGAAAAAAATGAAATTTGTTTCTTGAAAAAGGGCAAAAAGTGTAACCCAGCTTCACATTTTCACCTAGGCTCACGCTTAAAGGGTAATATGCATTTTTACTATGGGTTAATTTAAAATGTGAATACAACCCCTTAGAAAAGAAATATGAAATATTAGTAAGTGTTATGTATAAAGTTCGAAGTATGTGGAGTGAGATTACTTATAACGATGTCATAATAAAGGTAAGTTCTATTATGTAGATTTTTATATTTTCAAAAGGTAAGAGATAATTCATAACTTGCTAATATAGTGTCTATATGGTTGAGGTATGGACTTAGAAGAATTAGAGGTAGTTAAAGTGGAAAATAATTGGGTTAGTAATAGTTAAGGGTGGAATTTAGCTATTAAATACCAGTTTCCATGTAAAATAAAATGAGATAGGTTCATAGACATAGAGTCTCATTAGAATTATTGAATTGAGATTTTTGTCCCAAAGAGTATATGTTAAAATCATGAAAGAGGAATAATTATATAAAATCATGATCAAAGGGATTATAAGTGACAATAAGTATTGAATGAGAAATTGATAGATAAGTTAATTAAAAGTACATCAACTAAAAAGGTTGGCTGATAATATTCGTTAGAATGTGACGAACCATAGTAAGTCTATCATGTGTGAATAATAGAAATTCAAGAAATAGAGTTTTTTTTTTTTTTTTTTTGATACGGAGATGTTACGTATATGCTACACGTATAACCATGACTCTAATCTTAAAATTATCGACCATAAACCCTACCTATCACGTGATTTAGATCATGAATAAAGTTTTAAAACATATTTTAAAACAAGAGCACATAGTTTGACACAAAGTGGATGCACTTTTATTTTATTTTTTGAAAATAGGGGAAGCTACCAGAATTTCCAGTAGCCTCGGATTAAAGAAAAATAGACACAAACATAATTAAAACAGACTGTCCGAAAAAGGCTAAAACAGACGCTACTAGAAATTTCAGTAGCGTTATTTTTTTTTTTGAAAATTTACAAAGTCTAATCCTAAAAACAAAAAATTCAAAATAGACTCATGACTTAGCAAATAACTGTGCTAACACCAGCCTTAGTCTCCAGACATGGCTACTCATCATACATACTATTATGCTCATTTCCATGATCCTATCCTATCTCCTCTTCTGCATCACTCATTGCAAGCACCTCTATGTAATGCACCTTACCCTTCCCATTGCACTTGTGATCCGGTTCCCAAGGCTCCTTACAACTAAACTAGAGTTTCTTCCTTCTCATTACTTTTGAGTCTGATCATCCAATTTTTATTTCTCAATCCACTCCTTTTGGCAGAGATTCTTGTCTTCTTTTTTTTAGGAAGGGAGGGTTAGGGAGAAAATTTATTCTTTGGTACTGCATCCTCCATGTCTTGGGTTTTTATGGTAACATCCTATAGAGATTCCAGTTTAAAGGACTTAACTGAACCATGTAAGGGTTTGGATAATCATTCAACAAATGTCATTATTAGTTTGTCCTCTGACACATTTGTCACCATGAATGCAAGCCTATGAAATTATAAATTGTAAGAATATGTTATACTTTTTTATTTCAGTTGTGTCAACTCTTTGAAATATATCTTTGGGTCCTTCTTATTAAATCGACTGATCATTATCTATGTGAAGTCTGGGTAGGAGGTAATGCTTGCCTTCCCTAAGGTGTACTAGTCCATGATAACACCACTCATGAGCCTCTCCCTCCAAATGCATTGTAGTGAATTTGATGGCCTCTATCTCCAACATAGGGTTGAGTTGGAAATATGTGTCCAACTTTTGAACCCAATCTCTAGTAGTGCATTCAAATGAACCATCAATGGTAGGAATGGGAAATTTCACCAACTTCCATGGAAGATCATAATTTTGTGAGGCCATGTTTTAATATTTTGTCTTGCTCCTATAATTGATGGTGTAAAAATATTGTAAGGACATGGTTGCATTAAATTCTTCACCAAGATCCCGACACTCCCTCAAATAATTAGAGAACCCTTTAGCTTGTCCTTATTTTCCCTAATTTCCTGCTGGCTAGTATTCCAAGAACTGAGGTAAGAGAGGTATATGAGTCACTCCACTTATTTTTTGAGGGTTATTTTGAACTGGCATATGGGTGTTTCTCCCTTCATCATGGTTCCCATTATTACCATTTAACCCTCTTGAACCATTGTTGTTGAGATTGCTTTGGTTCCCTTGATTATTTGCTATAAGTTGGGTGATAAGTTGAACCAATTGTTGCTCCCCCATTGCAAGGTCATTTAGAATATTCATAGTGCTCTCTAGAGGCTATTCATTCATGTCCCCCATGTATTCCTCTTCTTTTGATGCTGAGTGAATTTTAATATCACCCTTTCTCTATTTCTTGTACGTGATGTATTCCCTGTCCTTTGAAGACATCAAGATCGCATACACTCATAGGATCGTAAGAAAACCCTCACTCTGATACCTCTATAAATCCCATATTTCTAGAAAAACAACTTAACCAATATACCGAAAACAAAATATCACATCAAATAAATTCAACCAGATATAACAAATCTGTTTATTAATACCACTATAAAATCCTTTGTTTCTAACAAACAAATCAACCATCATACCACAAGGAAACATATCACGACAAACAAACTCAACCAAATTATTTTGATATGTTTATTAATATGACCTTGAATTACATGGCTAGAGTAGCCTTTCTATTTACAAAAATATATTTATGCACGCCCATAAACAACCATGGATAATGGCATTATTTGTTGGGAAAATAGGAGATGATGACAATGCTAAAATGTCCTCTTACACTACCATAAATTACTATAATGGAGTAGATTTGATGGCTAGATCAACCCTCCATTTTGATGCCATGGCCCAACAATGATGAATTGAGCTGCTAAAAATAATGGAGTTGGATAGGGCATAAAAAATATGAGTTAAAACTTCCCACAAAAAAGACCCTCAACTTGCTGATAATAATTGGTATGGCTTCCTCAAGTGATCACATGGTCTGGAAATGAGTGAATTGGCCCCCTTTTTCCCACTTCAACTATAGTTGGCAAATACGACCTCCAAAAATCCCATGATCTTTCGATGTACCTAAAAATTGGTTTTGATAAGCTAAGGTGGAATTATTTCACCACCGAAACCAATTTTCTCAATGGTTTCATCTTTAGCACTTCAAATCCACAAGAGCTCTCCAAATCTATATGAGAAAATTATTATGTATTCCCAAAGTGTGAGCTCCTATCTATTTTTATAAAGTTTTTTTTCCCTTTTACCTTTTTGACTAAATCAATGTCACCTTCACATGTTTCCTATTTTACCGAAATGAAATTTAAGTAATTAAATTAATTGACCCCGTTTTCATCGACTATAGCTTGTGAGAATCAAATAGGCTATCGAGTTGTTCTCTTGGAATAATCATTTAAGGAGGGAAATTACATTCCACATCCATCAATAACAACTTTAGAGTCTTATAACTTGCACATGAGGTTGTCCCATACATCCCTTTGATCACCGAGAACTTTCTTCAAAAGTAATTTAAAGTGCCCGTAAAGATCAACAATATATAAATATTTATTCCCCAATATCTTAGATCTAGTCTGTAATGTCATCCATCACCTACCTTGAGATTCATGGTGCCTTCATATTTAGTAGCATTAATTTATACCTTGATTCTAGGGGACTATGAATATGAAAGCTACAAATAAAGGACTCAACCTGGAATTGAACATGTATGCTCCCAACAGTCCCACGACCTCCACATGTCTTGTTATGGTGGTTAGGGGAAGAAGAATCAGGTAGGATGGAGGAGTTTTAGAGTCAAAGGGAAACTTAAGTGCCCTTTGAAGAGGAGATTAATGCTTTTTTTGAGAATAAAGGCTTAGTTTGAAATCACCTGTGCATATCCTCCATCATCCATCAATTCTGACGATAGCAGGAGGAAATATAGGGAGAAGCTATCTGATAGAGAACTATTAAAGAAGGAGTTACAACTGAGACTCACTGCAGGAGGAGGAAACAACTGAGAGGAGATAACTGGAACAAGAATGGGAAACATATCTGCGAGCTTGGAAATAACACCCGTGATGAAGGCTTCGGAGGTTTCAGCAGAAGTGAGATTATTCTTATTCATCTTGCGAGGAGGGTGGCATCTCTACCAAGGTCGAGTTAAATTCTCTTACTCATTGGTTCAGATTGCGAGGAGGGTGGCATCTCTACCAAGGTCGAGTTAAATTCTCTTACTCATTGGTTCAGATTGCGAGGAGGGTGGCATCTCTACCAAGGTCGAGTTAAATTCTCTTGCTTATCGGTTCAAATTGTGAGGAGGGTGCCATCTCTAACAAGGTCGAGTTAAGTTCTCTTGCTCATCGATTCACATTATGAGGAGGGTGGCATCTTTACCAAGGTCAAGTTAAATTCTCTTGCTCATTGGTTCATATTGCGAGGAGGGTGGCATCTCTACCAAGGTCGAGTTAAATTCTCTTGCTCATCGGTTCACATGTTGGAAGGGGGAGAGGCTGAGAGCCTTGGCGTGGATTTAATTGGACACATTATTTTTAGTAATCGACACCCCATTAGGGAGTTAAGATACATTTTATGATAACATATTTCATAGTTTCCAAATTCGATCGATCAGATTGAGTAGAAATTTTGAAAATTTGAGAGTTCAATATGGTTCGTGGATTAATACGGCAATTCGAATTTCGGTATGGATATTGGGTTCAAAAATCAATATAAGGAGGGTAGAGTAGATTCCCAATTAAAAATATTAATTTCTTGTGGCCCATATAATTTTCAAAGGCCCTTACAAATTTGTTGAGCTTCAACAAACCCCAAAAAAAATAAAGGGTTTTTCATTTGCATTTGATTTTGTTTGCTCGATTTGGAATTTTTGTTTAATGATCTTCCTTCTTTGGTTTTGTGTGTTTCTTTGCATCAATTTGTTTTGATATTTTCTTCATGTGGACTGATGCATTAATGATCTAATGCTGCTATAACATAATAATTAGTGAAATTTTATGCATATATATTTCTTAATGATTATGATTTTAATGATGTAATTATTTTGAGAATTTCTTCTTGGACACTGATGCATTAATGATCTAATGCTGCTATAACACAATAATTAGTGAAATTTTATGCATATATATTTCTTAATGATTATGATTTCAATGATGTAATTATTTTGAGAATTTCTTCTTGGACACTGATGCATTAATGATCTAATGCTGCTATAACACAATAATTAGTGAAATTTTATGCATATATATTTCTTAATGATTATGATTTCAATGATGTAATTCTTGATTCATGTAAATTTTTCATTTCATATATTTTTCCATACACATTATTGAAATGCACCATTTCAGTCTTTTCTCCCTGGTTATTCATCATTAGTGTGCATATATGAACTTATCCAAGTTAGTTCAATGCCTTTATTTGTTTAAATTTGGGTTATCATCACATTTTATCAATATTATCAAAATTAAGTCTTTAAAGCATTAATGAATTATATGGACATTTTGGCAAATTGAAATAATTTAAGTAAAAGCACAATTTTGAAAAATTTGGTTTGCATCCAGAAAGAATGCATATTAAACATAAACTAGTAGATAAATTTGAATTTGAAAAAACACATTAATTATACAAGCCTTAAACACCCATTAAAAAATAATACACTTTTGCAATTTAGTACTTTTAGAAAATTAAAATAATTTAATCAAGACTCATTTATAAAAGGTTGGGAAAAAGGTCCAATTTTACATGGCCTTCACTTTCATAAAAATATGTATCTTTCGTTTTTCTCATTTGAAAATTGAACTTCTGAATTATCAAAAATTTATTATTTTATTCTAGCGCTCAACTAGTCTTATCATTGTAAAATTCTCCAGATTATCCACAGTATCGAAAAACATTAGTCGACGAATCCCAAACTTAACTTGAAATCAAAATGTATTAATAAATTGTATCATTCACAAACTTGACTTGAAATCAAAATGTATTAATAAATTGTGTAACAAATTTCTCTCTTATTATGTTAGTGCTTGCACAGTGACATCTATGATAAATTTTGATGTATTCCTTAGTTCGTACGACAAATTAAGGGATTTTGGCTAATGTTAGCATTAGGCTTTGTGTTTTCGATGCGCTGAACTCATCACGCCGCTACATGCCAAGGCCATTCCCCTGGGGATGGCATAAGAAAATACAAGTAGTTGTTTAGTTCATAGAATGTAAGATGGTGCATTGATTGTGATTTTGGATAAGAAACACCGTCCAAGGACCATCATGAACTCCAATTACAATCCAAGAGTTTATCGACATTTTGCAAAATTTAATTGCTCTTTTTGGCTCGGAACACCCCCGCGGAGTTAGATTTTTGATCTTCATGGGGTTGCATTGTTCAAAACCTCCTTGTATTGAGAAGGAAAGTACCGAAATAGTTTGAACCATATTTTGGCCCCTTTTCTCGGCCCTACGATTTGAATCTCACTAGGGTTTTAGGCTTATAAGATTTAATTTCTGATAATGCCTCTGGAATTTAATTTGGTGCTTGAGGTCTGTAATTTCATTTTTTGTTTTCATTTGCCTCATTAGTTGCATGGTTCAGTCATTGTGCAACGAGTGTGGAAAATTCCCTACTATAGGCTGGATGTTTTGAAGAAACTATTGGTTCTTATTGTTAATTTTTCCTGCATTGGCCGCCATAGCAACAATCAACAGGGTCATCTGCAAACGCAGTAGAAAATAAATTTTAGAGCAATAGCGATCAACTATGATAATTTGAATAACACCCATTTTGATGAATTTTATTGGTTCCATATCTCATCTATGACTCCAAGTATGTTGGATTAGAGTTACAATAATGAGATCAATAATCTAGGGTATAATAAAAATCATATGTAGTGGGTTTATGTTTCCGATTAGTCGTTTATGTTTTATGTTTCTTGTTTCTGTTTATCTTGGTGCTAGAGGTTTGTAATTTCACTTCCTATTTCCATTTGGCTCATAAGTTGCACGTTTCAGTTATTTTACAGCGAGCATGGAAAAAACCCTGCTATAGACTTGAGGTATTTCAAAGCAGTAGCAATCAATTGTGTTAATTTGAAGAATATCCACTTGATTTCCTCAGTTTTCATTTATCCAACGAGTTTTATTAGTCCCATTTCTCATCTACGAATCTAACTATATTGAATTATAATTACAATAATGAGAAAATTTAGAGTATAATAATAATTGAGAGTGTAAACTTCTGTGATCCAAATTCATTTTGAAAAAAATTCTTCTGGGAAATCACATCAAAGATCAAGATTCCATGCTTTTCGAATTACCTAATGTAGTTAATCATTAGGAGAGTGATGATTGGCTGGTCAATTCCATCAATAAATAATGCAGAGAAAGCAATGGTCAAATTAAAAGTAAATAATAAAATAATAAAATAATAAAATTAACCAAAGTTATGATTTTTACCCCCGAGCAATATTAATTAAATTAAATTTTATAAAATGAAAAAAAAAATTAATTGAAAGTCATCATACAAACTAAATAAAGATTAATAGGTTATATTATAATTTACAAAATATATAAAATATACCAAACAAAATAACAGTAGCCAATAATATAAATAAATAAATAAATAAATTATAAAAATAGTCAATAAGAATTAAATATTAAATGTTATAATATAATTTTTACCATTATAAATTTCTAAAATAATGATATTAATAAAATGTCACCATAAAACAAGATCAATAAATTTATTAAAATTATATCATAAAAATATATAAAAATAATAAAAAAAAACATTCGGGAATAAGTAAACAAAAATACAAATAAAGAATTAAAAAAATAAAATAAATAAATAAAGATAAATAAATAAATAAATAATAATCAAACAAACATATGAAAAAAGAATCAAAATAAGAGATAAAAGAGGAACTAGAAAACCCTAGGAAAAGATAGACAGTATCTAACAACTAAACTATTGAAATTGAGAAAAGGTGGAAGATTAGTAGTTGTTGGATCGAGTCTATCATTTTCCTCCTTTTGGCTCTTATTTTGATTCTTTTTTCATATATTTGTTTGATTATTATTTATTTATTTTTATTTTCCTGTCTATTTATTTATTTTTATTTTTTTATAAGTTGTTAAACTTTATTATGAGTTTGTTCATTAAATTAAGACCAAAATCTACTTTGATTTTGATTGAACCTCATTCAATTGTGACTAAAACCACCTTGTTTATGATTACCCATTAGATTATGACTGCACCACTTTGATTATGATAATATTCTATTAAATTCTTATTATACTCACTTTGAATTACACGAGAAATAAGTTTCTCTTGGTCTATTGTTGAATGCATTAATGTTGTGTGTACGGAGTGGCCCAATATTACATTGAGTCATCTTGCTCATGATGATCAAGGACATCTAAGTCGGGCTTCCATTGTTTGTGCAATTAAAATGAATTTATGGACTTTGTAAAGGAAAATTTGTTGGAAATTCTTACATATCGCAGGGTTGCTATTACAAATTTCATGTCTAGATTGAAAATCTCGTAACTGACAAAATGACAAAAGGAGAAGGCAGAAAACAATAGAGAACTAATTGTTGGAAAACACACCATCTAGATTTATTAATGCAAATTATTTATACATGCAATAGGACGGTTACGAGATAAATTGAATCGGAATTGATTACTAACTAATTCTAAACTAAATCTTTAACACTCCTCCTTAATTTTGAGGGTTACATTTTTTTATTCCTAACTTTTGACATTGAAATTCAAAATTAACTTTTCCTAGCGGTTTGGTGAAAATATCTGCTAACTTCTCCTTCGAATCACAAAATTTGAGAACAATATCACCATTTTTTACGAGTTCACGAATAAAGTGAAAACGAGTGTCGATAGGTTTTCTCTTTTGATGAAAGACATTGATCTTTGATAAGGAAATAATGGAAGTGTTGTCACAAAGGATTGAAATAGGTTCATTTTCTGTATATCCAAAGTCAGAGAGAAGTCTCTTTAGCCACACTACTTGACATGATGCTGAATTTGCTGCAACATACTTGGCCTCTGTTGAAGATAGTGCAACTATAGGTTTCTTTTTGGATGACCACGAGATCAAGTTTCTTCCAAATAGAAAAGCATAGCTAGAATTGCTTTTCCGATCATCAATACAACCTTCATAATCACAGTCTGTATAACCAACAAGCTTACTGTCTGTAGAGGCTGCATACAATAAACCATATGTAGATGTACTTGCAATGTATCTTAACACCCTTTTTCCAGCTTTACAATGACAATCTTTAGGAGATTCCATAAACCTGGAAATATAACTAGCTGCAAATGCTATATCAGGTCTAGTAGTAGTAAGATACATAATACTACCAATAAGTTGCTTATACAAAGTCACATTAACAATAGTACCCACATCATCTTTACTTAACTTTATACCAACTTCAATAGGAGTATCCACCGGTTTACACTTGTCCATCTTAAAATTTTTCAAAATGTCAGTAGCATACTTCTGTTGACTCATAAACATACCATCGTGTGTTTATTTCATTTCGATACCTAAGAAGTATCTCATTAATCCAATATCTATCATTTCAAATTCATTTTTCATTGCAATTTTAAATTCATCTAACTCCATGTTACTTGTATAAATTATGTCATAAACATAAAGACACATTGTCAAAATATTACCTTGATGATCATTCTTGATATACAAAGTGGGCTCATGGTCACTCCTTCTGAAACCATTATTCAAAAAGTAATGGTCTATTCGGCTATACCGAGCTCTTGGAGCTTGCTTCAAGCCATACAATGATTTCTTCAACTTGTACACCTTATGTTCTTGATTTTTTATTTAGAAACCAGGTGGCTGATCAACATACACTTATTCGTTCAAAACACCATTCAAAAAAGCAGACTTTACATCCATTTGGTAAATTGGCCATTTGTTTTGTGTTGCAATAGCTAATACAAATCGAATAGTATCAATTCTTGCTACAGGTGCAAATGTTTCACCATAATCTATGCCAGGTTGTTGTGAAAAACCTTTCGCAACTAATCTTGCTTTGCACTTATATCAACTTCACCTCTCTCATTTAACTTTGTTTTAAAAACCCATTTGACACCTATAGAATTTTTATCATCAGGTAGATGAACCAAATTCCAAGTTTGATTTTATTTAATTGCTTCAATTTCATTATTCATTGCATCTACCCATTCTTTTTCCTTTATAGCCTCTTCAAAACAAGTAGGTTGAAATGAAAGAAAAAAAAAATTTACAATATCATCAACATCATCTTGTGCATAAATACCACTTAAGTGTCTCATTTTAGGATTATCAGAATCCAACTCAAAAGATGATGAACTGCTACTTCTTGATGAACTACTGTTGGTTTTATCTTGAACCTGTAATCTTGGAGTGCTAGTTGAAGAAGCTTGATGTTCGTCTAACAACAGAAAAGGATTAGTACAAGTATTTTTCTCTATTTAATTCCAAGATTTGTCTTCCAGAAATTTCACATCTCGACTTACGGCAAACTTCTTAGTTATAGGATTAAACAATCTGTATGCCTTAGATTGATCACTATATCCTATAAATATATACTTTTAACTCCTATCATCAAGTTTTTTTCTCAATTTTTCTGAAACATGAGCGAAAGAAATACCACCAAATATGTGAAAGTGTGAAACAGTTACCTTTTGTCCACTACATGATTCTTCAGGTACAAAATTTTGACCACTGGAAGTTGGAGATCTATTCAAAATATATACTGAACATGCAACTACTTCAACCCATAAATATTTAGACAAATTTCATGTTTTGAGCAAACTTCGAGCCATATTCATAATTGTCTGATTCTTTCTTTCCGCAACTCCATTCTGTTGCAGAGTATAACTAGTTGTCGTTTTTTTTTTAATACCATGTTGTTTGCAAAAATCAATGAATTCGTTAGATTCATACTCACCTACTTTATTAGACCTCAGAAATTTAATTAACTTGCCACTCTGTTTTTCAGCCTTGGCTTTGAACTCTTTAAACTTGGAAAATGTTTCAGATTTGTATTTGATGAAATACACCCAAATTTTCCTACTAAAATCATGAATAAAAGTAAGAAAATAGAGACTGCCAGGAACTAATTTTTCTTGCATTGGACCGCACAAATATGTATGCACTAAATCTAGTTTTTCTTTGGCTCTATTAGAGGTTGAAGAAAAACTATCTTGCTTATGTTTACCCATTATACAACTTGTACAGGAAGAGATATGATCATCCAAAGTAGGCAAACCTTTCACCATATATTGTCTTTGCAACAAACTCATACTTTTGATAGGTAAATGACCATATCGCAAATTCCACAGATCAAAGTCAGTTGGCATTGAAATGTTATGTGCATACAACTTCTCACTTTTCAATTGTAATTGATACCACCTATTATTTGTCATAGGAATATTTGCAACAAGAGACTTATGTTTATCAGAAATCGTGCAAGTAGTGTTGTGAAAGCTAACATCATAACCATGTGCATCTAACTGATCGACACTCAAAAAATTATGCTTTAAATTGGGTACATAATAAACATCATAGATATTATTCACAACATTTTGTTTGGTTAAGACAGGTACAACACCCTTTCCTGAAGCTTTAACCCGACGATCATCACCCAAACCAATAGAGGAGCTGAAAGATGTATCAAGATGTGAAAAAAAATCACGATGACCGGTCATATGATTACTACATCTGTTGTCTACCAACCAAAAATCTTTATTAGGTACTTGCACAATCACTTGGCATGCCAAAAATAAAGCATCTGATGTTTCACATTCAGTGTTTATGACATTGGCTTTGTTTTTATTTAAAACATACTGTAATTTTCGACATTCATACTTATAATGGCCATATTTTTTGCAGTAGTGACATTGAATTTTTTATTTATCTATCCACCTACGACCATGATCATATTGATATTTCTCTGAATGTGTTTGATTTACCTGTGATCTATCATCAGACTGAGACTGTCCTCTACCTTTTCCTCTCCTGCCACGAAAACCTCTGCCTCTACCTCTATCCATAAAAGATTTAGATTTGAAAGCATGCTCTAAAGTACTGACATCTAAGTTAATTCCTACTTCATGAGCCAAAAAAGAATTAGTTAATTCTTCCACAGATAAATTTTTTAATTCTCTCGATTCAAAAATAGTAACAATCATGCCAAATTTTTTAGGCAAACACCTAAGAACTTTTTCAACAATTATTTGATCTTCTAGTTCTTCACCATTCATCCGAAGATGATTAATAACACCCATACCTTTATTCATAAAATGATCAACGGTTTCTGATTTAGTCATTTTAAGTGTTTCAAATTGTGTTCTGAGGGTCTGTAGTCTTACCATTTTTACTTTATCATTTCCTTGATAAGCAACCTTAAGTATATCGAAAATTGATTTAGCAGTTTTAGCAGTAGTGATTTTAGGAAAAATATAACCATCTAAGGAATTTAAAATGCATGCATTTTCTCTACCTTATTTCTGTTTAAGTTCGTCAAATTGTTTTCTTTGAGCAACACTCATTCCAGCAATTGTCTTTGCGTCAGGTTCTATGAACTCCAATTCTACTGATTCCCAACAACCTAAACCTTGTAAGCATGCTTGCATTTTAAGGCTCCAAAAATCATAATTTTCCCACTCAATAGAGGCGTGGAAATTTCAAACTCACTTGTCGAAGCCATGTTTAAAGCAATAATAAATCTGACACCTTTTAAATAACTTGCACTCTCTTTTCCCCTTAAGAAGAAAAAAAGTCTTTTCCCCTTTACAACAAGGGCCTCTACAGTGATATTATATCATAACTTGATATTTTTCTGAAAAAATTATCATATATATATATATATATATATATATATATATATATATATATATATACCCTTCTGGAAAATCAAGGTTGTGGAGAATATATTTAATTATGACTTTTTACACTGAACAAATATACAAGGTATGATAATCCTCAACTCAAGATTTAATTTTTTGAATTTTAAAATGATACTACTGAATGGCAGTAGATACTTTTTATATATATATATATTTTTTTTCCTTCTGACAACAAAAGTCTAGAAAAACGTTTTCTCTGTCAACAGAAAAAATATTTGCATTGCAGCCAAGGTTTAACCCATCCGCTCGTAGTTCAAAAATGAAAAAAAAAATGCAGTGTTTTCTGAACGTACCTAATCTGAGGTGTTTTCTGCACATACCTAATTTGAGAATGGAATCCCAATCTTGAGGTAAGATCTACAATCAGTGACCAGGCTTATTTATCTCAAACACAACAACGACAACGTCCCTTTCTCTCCGACAGAGGAATAGAGTCACATTCCTTTGCGTTACTTCTTTCTCTCTGGCGGCTCCATCCTCTTCACACAACGTTAGCTATCTCCAATTAGCAGCTGAATGGCTAAATATAGTATGTAGACAACTAGTATTTCAACAAAAAACAGTCACGCTCTAACGCCTCCTAACTGGCTTCACAACAAAAAAAACGCCTCCTCACTGGCTTCACAACAAACACACAAGATCAACTCTTGCTTTGATACCATGAAAAAATGACAAAAGGAGAAGGGAGAAAACAATAGAGAACGAATTGCTAGAAAAACACACCATCTAGATTTATTAATGCGATTTATTTATACATGTAATAAAACAGTTTTGGGAGAAAGTGAATCAGAACTGATTACTAACTAATTCTAAACTAAATCTTTGACAACAACCTAATCTTACATATTCTACCAATTCGTAACTGGGTAAGAAAGTGGGTGCCCGATCAGCTCTAGGGTACATTCGCTAATTCATAATGGCATAGTACAGTTGAAATGTCGGACCTGAATTTGGAAATATCAATATGTTAAGGAATTTAATTGGTTACCTTAGAGTTTGAGGTCCCTATGAGATTGTACTGAAGGAAATCAAAGATCTCTTTCTCTAGCTGGTGGATTTGGGAGGCATATCTGATGATGTTGATAAAAATGTTAAAACGATTGGTCTTTTCACACTTTTTTACCAAATCAACAATTTCATGAATATTTTTTGAAAATCCTTGGTGGATTATGCTTTCTCTGAATTTTTTTTGGAATATTTCAAAATATATAATTAATAATTTCTCAATCTTACAATCAATCAAATTTCCAGAATACTGAAATATCCTATAAACCTCGATCGGATAATTAAATTGATCTTGTTCTGTCATCCCTTATCAAAAGACAAAGACACCTGAAATAGGGAGCCACCATTGCTATCTTGAAAAAAATGAGGGTTTGCATGCTAAAAGTACTCAAGGTAAAACAACAACCAATTCTTGACAATACTTCACGACCAAGCAAACCTTGAAGCTTTCCAACCGTGTATGATTTTATAATGTCAATTTTTAAGAATTGTTATTATCTTCTATGTAAAGTTTTTACAAAGTCCCTTAATTTGATTCTTATCTACTCCAATTGTGACGTGAAGGTTACCAATAATATAGGCACCCATATGTTACATGTTTTCTGCTATCTAAACAGAGACGTGCATACCTCTCAATATAAAGCTGGAAAATTTTGTACAGTTAAATAATTAATGTAAACAAATGATATCTCGATTTGTAAATATCAATTTGACAGTATAATAGCTTCAACGCAAAGCAAAGTTTAAGATCTTTATATTATTAAAATTCGAAATGACTCCACATAGTCAAAGAAAAATAAATATGGTTTCAAAGAGGTCGTTAATTCAGTTTTTGGTGACTTTGTTCATGGGAATTATAAAGTTGGCATGATGGCATTAACCTGCAACTTCAAGGACCTTGGGATTATATCTTTATATTTTTCTCACCTTAGATTTAACAATATGGTTTGAAAAGTGAAAATAAACACACCATCACTTCAAAGGAAAAGAATTAAACAAATATATTTCCACATCTACTCTTTTGACCTCACTATGCCCCTACTTCCAAATTATTATGTCAATGCTTCTATGATTGGCGGGGTTTGATTAGTATGCTCGCACTATATAATTTTTTGACATTTTGTATAGTTAACATTGAGTTCTTAATGTAAATGTTTGAGTGGCGCCAGACCACCTACTCATTTCGAGGGTGAACGGCAGCAGACATACCTCTACATACTATTCATTTTGCCGGTTAATAAGGTTGTCGTCAGTTGTTCTATGTACGAGAAATCTGGCATTTCGATGACTTGCTTTGGTTGATCCATTCAATCATTTCAAATCCATTCATTGTTAGGTATATTATGCATACATAACCACTAATATTTGGCCTTTCGTGGTCTGTCTCATCAAGATGAAGCTTGCAACCTACTAAAAAAATGGAGGTAAGCGGGGAAGCCGAAAATTGAGGCCTTTGAAACCCTAGCTTAAAGAGTTTACCAAAGAAACTTTAGTTTTATCCTTGAACGAAATTAATGGAGCTTTCTTGTTAGAAATGATACACTGAATTGTTGTGTTTTCTAATTCCTCCAGCTTTGTTTTATGTTTTGAAACCTGTTGCGGGCCAACTGTGTCAGATTTCACCTTTATTCTCGACCCTTTGTTTAGTATCTGTTTTTTGTAGTATAACACTTTTGTTGTAGTTCCAAAATATTTGAAATTCTAATATATGTTCATAACATGACCAACTGTGAAATAATAATCCTTGCACCAGGAGGATTTAAAATGGCATTTTTGAAATTCGCACCTTTTATGTTTCAAGTTTTATAGCTATGGCTTTATGGTCAGCTGAATTACTAATGTATGGTAGGTATTTTTAAACCTAAAAACACCTGCTTTATTAAGAATAATTGAAATATTCTAGCATCTTTTCCTCTTATTTGAATTTTTTTCTTTCTGAGCAAGATGTATGATAGCTTACTACATTAATTTGTATGTAATCCTAGAAAGAATTATCTATTTTAGGAGAAGTGTGAAAGTTGATCTTGTTTGATATTGGATATGCTTAATGCTTCCAACTCTGAATTTGATTGCTCTCTGTTGCAGTAAATTAGTCCTCATAGTTTGCTAGGTGTGCTCATTGCTTCAAACTGTGCCTTAGGTTGGACTTAATTTACATCCTTCTATATTGCTGGTTATGATTTTTGCTGCAAACTGAGATTTGGTTTGGGCTCAATTTCAATTCTTTTATATTTTCGCTTTTACTCATTGCTTCAAATTGTGAATTGTGTTGGCCTAAAATTCATTTTCTGTTGCGCACATTGCTTATTGTTCTTAATCAACGAAGTGATGGTTATTTGTGTTACATGTGTATGTATTTGGAAACACAATATTAGCAAATTGTTATTGGGAGTCGTTTGGCATATGGATGGATTGTTGCGGTTGTTGTAATCCTTCAGGGTCAGTTGTAATTAGTTGCATATAGTTATAGATTAGTTTCATATAGTTAAATATTAGTGCTTTTTTTTTTTTTTATTCAGTTATGAAAACCAACTAAATTTTCCAAGTATAAATGTGACATCTTTGTTATTAATAATTGACAAAGTAAGAATCATTTTGATGTGTGCAATTCTCTAGTCTTTCTCTCTAACAGTGGTATCAGAGCAAGGCTACGAGGTGTTGTGGGAGATTCTTACTGTGTGTGGCAGCAACAGAATTCTCCAAAACTTTTGTCCCACCCCTGCTCGAATTGTGGCAGCAACACCCTTTGTAGCATTGGAGATTGGAGGCTAACATAAGCATCAGATCCATTCTGAAGTCGCTTTATACATTAGATTTCTTTCAGGTGGTCGACAGAGTATTGTTGACGTAGTTGTTGTGACAGCGACAACAACACTCTTTTGCAACATATCACTAGTGCACTTCACTGCAGCATTGGTTTTGGGTCAGTAAGTTAAAAAAAAAACTCAGTTATTTTTAGAAATATGTGGTTGAAACAAAGTTTTTTTTTTTATTAAAGAAAAATCTGTTGCAGCCTCGGTTTTTGGATCAGTAATTTAAAAAGAAAAAAACTCAATATTTTTTTTAAGAAATATGTGGTTGAAACATAGTTTTTTTATCAAAGAAAAACCTCTGCAAGTTCAAAACAAAGTTTTTTTTAGAGAAATGTGTGCCCGCTTATGGTTAAAAACAGAAGCACCAGATCTTTTAGTGAAAAACATATATTTTTTAAACCTTTGCCGGCGATTGCATAATATTTTTGTTGGTTGAATCAAAATTTTTTAAGATCAAATCAGATTTTTAAGATGAATTCCTTAGTATCTTTAATCGGGTTGTTTTGAATGGAAAAGAAAATTACCAGGAATGGTTTATAAAGGTTAAAAATACTCTCATTTTAAATGATTTATGGGATGGAGTTTGTGAAGGAGAAGGAGAGAATGCACCAAAGCAGCCTCATGAGAAGAAACAACTTGCAATATGGAAAAGTAAGGGTAATAAGGGCTTTGCCTTAATATCCACTTCAGTCTCAGAAGAGGTAAGCAGATAGATTACTCAGAGTAAAACAACTTATGATGCCATTAAAAAAATAAAAGAGCTTTATGATTCACATTATGAATTGGAGATAGTTCAGTTATTGTTGAAGTTATTTAATCTGGAAATGAGCAATAATGATCCTCTAAAACTTGCCTCTGAAATTAAATCCATCAATCACGAAATTGAATGTACTGGAGTTAAAGTTGATTTTCCGCTTACTTCCTTTATAAAATATCTTTACCCTAGTTATTCACACTACTTAGAACCTCTCCAAGTAGTGGGCAACTAAAATATCAGGATTTTGACAAATTATTAGGGAAAATTGCAAAAAGAGAGAAAGGATTTTGGAAAAAAAGAAGCATCACATAGTTCTAAAACCGAAACCCTAAGTCTTGCTCAAAAAGACCAAAAACCTTAAGAGGAATATTTCAGAAATACTAAGGGTAATAGAGGTCGAGGTAGGAAGAATTATAGAGGCAGGGGGGGCAGAAATATTTAGGGAGATAGACAATAGAATGAAAAACAAAGAATTTTTTCTGATAAAAGAGTTGTAAAATGCTTATATGTGGAAAACTTGGACATAATACTGTAAATTGTAGAATTCCCTTGGAGAAAATTAATGAAAAAGAGAACAATTTCTTGAAAAGAAAGATAATATAATTCCAGACAGAGGACAGTCTTCTGAGAATGCACATTATGTTGTCGCTCATTGTAATTTCCACATGGAATATGTTTTCAGTACTTCTTTTTCTTCATGGTGTGACAGTTGGGTTCTAGACACAGGTGCCACGTGTCATATGACTTTCAAAGTGTTTGTTTGATCAATTCAGTGATAATATTGACGGAGTAGTGTATTTTACTGATAATTCCCAAATCAAACCATCTGGGATTGGTTCAATTCAGTTACAAATTCCTGGACTTTCAAATTATATTTTGAATAATGTTCTTTACATTTTTCAGTTCTAAAGAAATTTGTTATATCTTATACAAATAAAACAATAGGGCCATTTCATTCACATATTTGATGGTAAAGTATAAATTAGAAGAGAAAGTGACAATAAAATCGTAATGACTCGTGTGGAAGAAGATAAATTGTCAAAGTTTCATGGTATGTCATATGTTGCATTGAACACAAAATTTTTGGTTCAGCAAAATAGTACTTTGTCCTCTTCTTTATTATGGCATGCATGCTTCGGTCATGTTAATTATGAAAGTATTCGAATTATGAAACAACATGGTATTAAGGGACTTCCAACAATTCCCAGAAAATTAACCCCATGTAATGCTTGTATATTGAGTAAGCATCACAAACAATCTTTTCAAAATTCTAAGTCTAGAGCTACAAGAAAATTAAGCCTTATACACTCTGGCTTATGTGGTCTAATGCCTGTATCAACTGCGAATGGAAATTAATACATACTCAGTTTTATTGATGATCATTCAAGGATGTGTTGGGTTTATCTGCTTAAAGAAAAATCACAAGTTTTTGATATGTGTAAGAAATTTCATCTCTTGATAACAAATGAATCACATATTACTATTGGTACTATAAGGACTGATAATGGAGGAGAATATACTTCACATGATTTTGAAACATATTTACAAGAGAATGTCATCAAACACCAGACCAAAATACCATATAATCCGCAACAAAATGGTGTTACTGAAAGAATGAACCAAACATTGCTTAATATGGTACAGTCAATGATGTTTTTTAAGAGTGTAAAATTAATGTTTTGGGAGAAGCCATGCTCTGTGTGGCATTAATTAGAAATTGGTGCCCTTCCTCTGTCATTAACAACAAAACTCCATATGAAATGTGGTATAGTCATCTTCCTGCTATTAAACATTTCTGAATATTCGGTTCTCAATGTTATGCTTTGATTCCTAAACATCAGAGGAATAAGCTGAGTGTACGAAGTAGAAAATGTATATATTTAGGGTATTCCATGACTTCTAAGGCATACCAATTGTATGATGAAGAGAACAAAAATTTTATTTTGTCAAGAGATGAAACTGGTAAAAATTCCCTCACTGTTGATAGACAACTTAATCAAATAGAAAAGTTTGTGCCTCAAGATTTTTATTATGAATCAGATAATATACTTCCCCATCCTGAAGGGGGGATTCCTATATTATATTAGTCTGTGGAGTTTCATTCTCTCAATGATGAGAAATTTGTTGTAGTGGATGATGATAATTCCAATTTTTTCTGATGAGGAATTAATTGATGCAAGTGTTTCTATAGAAACAATGAAAGAAATGGCAAGAACTAAGCCAGATGACGAAGATGAGAAACTTCCTGAACAATTTCCTACACAACCTTTGTGAAGGTCAAATCATATTCGAACATTTCCAAAGAAATATGATGAGTTTAAGGCTGGAAGTTCCTTAGGTAACTATTCTCATTGTGAATTTAATTTTACTATGGATTGTGAACCTACTTGCTTTGAAGAAGCTGATAGTTATGAACAGTGGAAAGATGCAATGCAAAAGTAATTTGATGCTCTCATAAAAAATGGTACATGGAGGTTGGTGGATCCTCCCGCTGGCATCAAACCTATTGGTTGCAAATGGATTTATAAAACTAAGTATAAAGCTGATGGTTCGCTAGAAAAACACAAAGCAAGACTTGTAGCGAAGTGATATGCACAGAAAGAGGGTATCGACTATACAAAGACTTTTTCTCCTACAACTAAATGGGACACTATTAGATATTTGTTTGCTATTGCAGCTCAGAAAGAATGGAAAATTCTTCACATGGATGTCAAAACTTCCTTTTTAAATGGAGATTTGAAAGAAGATGTTTACATGTTTCAGCCATAAGGTTTTTCCGTTAAAGGTAAAGGAAAAAATGTTTGCAAACTAATGAAGTCTTTGTACGGCTTGAAACAAGCGCCACGAGCATGGTATGATAAGCTAACTGAAAATATTCTTAAATTAAACTATAAACATTATGACCTAGATGATGCAACTCTTTTCATTAATAAAGTTGGAAGATCAGTTGTGTATCTAGCTGTATATGTTGATGATTTGATGACCACAGAAGGGATTGAAAAAGTTTTTTGATATGATAGATTTAGGTTTACTTCATTATT
The DNA here is from genome assembly GCA_034641835.2 of Pinus albicaulis. Taxonomy (NCBI): domain Eukaryota; kingdom Viridiplantae; phylum Streptophyta; class Pinopsida; order Pinales; family Pinaceae; genus Pinus; species Pinus albicaulis. Next base: position 1,187,004,803 of record CM076575.1, read on the forward strand.
ATATTGGAATTGAAGTTGATAAAAAACCACAACATATTTTCTTCTCTCAGAAGAAATATGTTGATAAATTATTGAACATATATAGTATGACAAAATGTAATCTTGTTTCTACTCCAATGGAGCAGAATTTGAAACTCACTTCTGAAGAAGGAAAGTCATTTGAAGATCCAACAAAGTACAGAGAACTTGTTGGAAGCTTGATTTATTTGTCTATTACTCATCTTGATATAACCTTTACTATCAGAATACTTTCTAGGTTTATGGATCATCCTTGTGAGGGGCACTAGGTAGCAAAAAAAAGTGTTTTGAAATATTTAAAAGGAACTCAAAGTTACGTCATAAAATATTCCAAATTTTTAGACTTCCATCTTGTTGTTTATTCATATTTAGATTTTGATGGAGATAAAGAAAATGGAGTCTCAACTTCTGGATATTTGATGAATCTTGGATCAGCAACCATCAGTTGGAGATCACACAAGAAGTATGTTCATGCTGATTCTACCACCGAAGCCAAATATGTTGCAGAAGCTCAAGCCACTAAGGAAATCATTTGGCTTCAAAAAATACTCGAATATTTTCAGGAGAAACAAAAAGCTTGAAATTCTCTATTTGTCGACAAATCTTCTGCAATTCAGTTGGCCAGGAATCCAAAGTTCATGATCAAACCAAACATATCAACACAAAGTGTCATCTAATTCGACATCATGTAGAGGCCAAAACAATTCATCTGACTCATTGTCCAACTTCAAAACAAATTGTAGATATCTTTACCAAAGCATTGGGGCGTGAAAAGTTTGAAAAATTTAGATCTTTACTTGGTATGTCAGATGACCCTTCGAATTAAGGGGGGAAAGGTTGTAATCCTTCGGGGTCAGTTGTAATTAGTTGCATATAGTTATAGATTAGTTTCATATAGTTAAAGATTAGTTTCATATAGTTAAAGATTAGTTTCATATAGTTAAAGATTAGTTTCTTTTCACTTATGAAAACCAACTAAATTCTCCAAGTATAAATGTAACACCTTTGTTATTAATAATTGAAAAAGTAAACAACATTTTGATGTGTGGAATTCTCCAGTATTTCTCTCTTACAATGACTGTCTTGGTGATGTTTTCCTATAGATCACATCAAATCAAGATAATAACTTTCTAAGATCTTTAGTTCATTGTTTTCACATCAGATATATTATGGTGAGTAATTAAGTCATCTAGGCTTTGTCGGTTTGAGTTCTACACTATAATCGGTATGCACACCATATTACAAGATGTTATTAGATGGTTAATAGTTACAATATGATTATAAAAAATGGGGTATGGTATCAACCATTTTCTTTATTTAGAATCGAGAGTTTGTAATGAAGTTCCAAGGTAATACTGAATATATTCTTGCTACTAGTGAATGGTGAACCAACATTACTGATCATCCAATCAAAACCCACACCATATATTATAGATCAAGTTTTTTAGAAAATTTACAACAAAAATTCATGTAATCTAATATACTATATTTTCCGGCTACATGGTTTGTTGGGAAACAATGTATGTTTTGTTTGGTTGTATGGCTTGTTAATGCATTCACTTTCACTATAATTGGTACTAAGGGAAATAGTGAATCTCTTTTATGTGCCATGGTTTTATGAATTCTAATATTTCTAACAAGAGGTCATGCTGTGGAGGCAACAATATGGTACAAACCAATTATCCAGTTCAGAATCTACCCTATAATACATGTCCTCCCATTCTCAATGTTCTTGATGAAAAATGTTTTACCTCAAGTCAGAGCATTCACCTCAGTAATTGGAACACTAAAAAACCAAGGTTATTAAATTCTGAATCAATATTCTCATTTATCAAATCCATATTTAGAGTAAACTTAGAGCTTGTGTTAGAAAACCTCTCAATGAAAAAACATAGAATACTTTTTGGAACGTTAAATTGGAGGGGTGTTCTTTTTCTTGACTAGAAAAGTTCTCAAATGAAGATTTTCTCTACCACCTCACATGCGCTGATCCAAGGCACAAATTCTCCATATATTTCAATCAAATTTATCTTCATAAAGAGCATGAGTTCACCTTAGTAGAAAGTCATATGTAATTTTTCTGCGGTTCATGTTACAATTGGTGCTTGTTATTTTCTTTGCCAAATATCTTCCACACTATCATTTTTCACAGATAGTGGAATTCGTTGCTTTCAGTAAGGTTATCACAGCATAGTGCTTTGTTTTCTTTCTTTCTTTTGCCACTCATTTTTCCTTAGAAAAAGCTCCACTAGTAATGGAAGGGCTTGTTATGTATTGAAGTATGGGTTGCTTCTCAGATTCATTTGTTGAGTTGGGCTTATCTGCTGGAGTTGAAAGGCATAAATGATTTTGTAAACTATGGTTGGAAAGCATTGTATTTTTTTGTAGAAAACCCATACATCATAATAATTATCTTGCTTAATCATAATTTTTGTCCTCTTTTCAACAGAAAGTGGAAATTACTGCTGATGGATATGGAAATAAGAGTAACTGAGAGAGACAAATGACCAATTTATTTCAAAAAATGATCAAAATGTAATTGAAGCTTGTTGTGTGTTATTCTTACTTCTACAATCCACAATATTTTTCCCTTGTCTATTATGTCATTGTTTTAGCCACACTGTATAGACATGGAGGCTTATGTCAAAATTAAATAGATATGACAAGGACACATGCATCTTGTATAATTTGTGGGAGCTGCTCGTCGTCTTTGCCTAGTCTGATTTACCAATGTTCAATTCTTTGGTTTCAGAGCCCAATTGTGGATCCTGTCTTAGTTGGTGGAAGAATGAGTGCATCCCATACACCTTACCCCCCTGATGTATCAATGGCATGGGATGAGGTACTGGGGGATGCACATGGGTTGGATGAAATAATGCATGTCATTTTTCATTTTCCATTAAATAAGGAAGATGCAAATGATGTCAAGGGAACATTTTTTTACATGATTATAAAATGTTTCCCAGAGTCGGGAAAATTCCCATCAAGTGAAGGTAATACAAGGGACAATATTGTGCAATGGTGCCCTTGTGCACCTAGTATTGCAATGTCTCTTTGCAAGGCAACACATGTAGGACTTGAAATTTCATGGTTAAGACTACATGATTAGTTAAGGATGTGTATGTTACTCATAAAAGACATAGTCTACCTTTTATCTACCTCTAGAATTTTGACAATATTTTACATTGGAATTTTGACAAGATTTTACATTGAGAAAGAGTTAAAAGGTTCATTTTTAGCCTTTTCTCCTTTTGTATTCAGTATTAAAAGGAGTTTTTTATTATCAGGTACTTCTAGGGGAACATGTCTTTCGTCAAGCTGCAATTGAGGCTAGTGAATTGGTATGAAAGAAGGGTCTTCTAAAAAAAGCTGGAATATGTCATGGCGTTAGTGGAAATGCTTACACATGTCTTTCCCTTTACCGTTTAACAAAAGAAGAACTATATCTTAATCGAGCAATGGAATTCGTTGGATTCCTTTATAACAATGGGAGGAGACCTATTGCATCTATTTTGCATGGTGAAGATCATTCACACTCTCTATTTTAAGGTTTGGTAGGGACTTCATGCTTATACTTTGATATGGTGAAGCCTAAGTAGTCAAGGTTTCCTGGATTTGAGTTGTAAAAATTGAGCTTGTTTATTTATCATTTTAGGAATTTAAAGGGATTGTAAATTTCCATGGCACAATTGCACCATCCATATGGATTTAGATTCCCACTACCTGAGTAACCTTTCCTTGGAGTGGTATGTTGCATACATGATTCATATAGATATATTCTTCCTCTGCAACGTTTTCCCCTGTAGTGTATTTGTTGGGTGATGTTGTAAAAACCTATTGATGTATATTACCTGATAGTGCTTTTGTGACCACTGTAGTTTCCCGTCAAAGTTCATCATCAATCCCTATTAAATTTTGAACATTGAAATGATTAATTAAAGCTATGTTTTCTTACAACTATAGCAACAATGAGAATTTTCAAATGTATTTTTACTCACTAGCCTTTTTTCCACTTGTATCAATTTTAAGTTTCAATGGTGTGGAAATATTGTGATGGTTGTGTGATTATATTAGAGAAGTTTTGCATGTTTATAAAAAATTTGAGTACAACTTCTGATAAGATTAATAACCATTGTATGAATGTGCATTTGGCTATATCCAATAGCTCTAACATTTTGTCCATTCCTCATTGACATGACACATACTTTTAGTCATAGTAGTTCGTGAGGGTTTCAGAGTAGAATAGACTTTGATTTGGAGCATGGAGAGTAGAATGGACTTTCCAGTTGGCCTGGAAAGCTTCCAGGTGGAGTTGGCATAGTCGGAAGTGTTGGAGTCAGAAATTCTTTAAGAATCGTTCAAGAGGTAAGTTTTACCTCCAACCTCCAACTTCTACTCGCCCTCTGGAGGAGTCAAGTGTGAGAAACTAAAGAAAGGAGGGACTAGGCTCGACCTCGACCTCTCGACTACTCCATTGGGCTATATATTTATTATATTTAAAATTTCCGTAAATGTAACATGATTTCAATTATTTTACAATCACAATATTATATATATTTAATTTAATTTAGTTTAATTTTATAACATTATTTAATTGAAATACATGTCCTACCATTCTTTATTTATTATTTATTATTTATTAAATTGAAAAACTACAATTATTTATTAAATTTATGTTTTTCAAGAAACTTAGAGGAATGTGCAAAAGAGTAAAGATAATTTTTTAAATTAAAGTTGTTATTTAATATTTTGCACATTCCTCGAGTTTTTTGAAAAACATAAATTTAATAATGATGTACAGAGCTTAGGATATTCATGATTCCATCTAACGGACCAAAACAGAAGAGATGTGACGTAAACCCATTTGACCAAATAATACAAACAAACGAGAAATATAAAAAGAACCCTAGATTGACACAACTAATGAGGCAAACATGATTACCTCTACTTTTATTTTTTGGGTGTTATTTGTTTGAAAAATTTGTCATTTCTAAATTTTTATTCCCTATTTTTACTATATATGGCTTAGGATAGTGGCAAATATCATTAGGGGTGGTCTAGCACAGATAGCGGCGCAACACTACATAAGGAGGTGATTTTACTTTTAGGCTGACTGTACTTGCAACCTTTGGAACCAATTAGAGTTAGGGACAAGTAAATTGAATAAGTCCAAAGATACAAAAAGTAACAAAAGCATGAACTCTGATTTTTTCTTCAAATGTATGCATTATGCATTAAAAACATAAGCCTTGAAGGTAAGTCAATTGCAGATTCAAAATATTCCTGAAATCTGAGTGACATAGGCAATATGAACTACATGAGCGTGAGGCGACTTTATTGGAAATTAAATACTTAGCATAACACTGAGAGTATTGAATGAGGGTCCAAATTGATGAGGGTCCAACTTGAATCAATTAGGGCTAGGTCTAGTTGGCCTGGAAAGTGTCCAGGTGGATTCAACGTAGTCATAAGTGTTGGAGTCAGAAATTCATTAACAAATCGTTCAAGAGGCAAGTACTACCTCAAACTTCTAGTCTCCCTTTAGAGGAGTTGGGTGCAAGCAGATAAGGGAAGGAGAACACAGGCCTGACCTCGACCACAAGTTGGGCTCGACCTCCCGACTACTCCATTGGGCTATATATTTATTATATTTAAAATTTCCTTAAATGTAACATGATTTCAATTATATTTACCGGAAGACAAATTTATTCCTGTTAATTTATGAAAAATTAAAAAAAAAATTATTACAATTTTAGGTATGTATTTAAAAGTGATAAGCTATAATTTTCTATTATAAAGTAATTCTCTATAATTTGATATTATAAAGTAATTATGTATTTTATTTTAGTTCTAAATTTTACAAAAATTATTATAACTTTAATTCTGTGTTTTACAAAATTTTCTATAATCACTTGTTTTGTATACTAATCGCAACATGTTAAATTGAAACATAATATATGCTTAGGCCCATTAAATGATGGGTTTAAAATTAAAATCACGTTCATAATTTACGAATCTGGATAAGTTACTTAAATGTGCGAGGAAAACAATTTGAATATGGGCATTAATTTCTCATAATATTATCTTTTGAAAATTTTCTAAAACATAAAAATTGGCAATAATTAGAAAATGAAAAGTGCAAGCATAAATGATCACATGATTAAATGTGGAGCAATTGATAAGGTTTAAAAACCCAAGAAGAGATGGATAAAGAGAATTTGTGATTAATGAACTTAATTGTGCAAGTGAAGTTTTTAAATTCCCAGTAAGCATAATAAAAATGAAACAGAAATGGATGGTGAGTAAAAATAAATTTGTGTAGATCAATACACCTGGATATGCTAATAGGCAAGGCATTCAAAAAATTAGAAAATACACATGGATATGCCATTAGGCAAGTGATGCAGGAGCATCGGGATTAGCCAACAATGTGAAGACTTGTTCACATGTTGTGGCTAAAACAGAGTGAAATTCATTGAATGTTGGTAAAAATTAGTTTTACTGAGAAGGTTGGACTTCTCAAATAGTTTGTTATGATTTATTATTGTAATAAATAAGAGATTGTATTATTTTAGATTGAGAGATAAGAGTTGTTAATATAGGTGTGCATGAGAGCTAAGAGATAGAGGATTGCTGTTAGATTTCTAGAAATAGAAGATTGCGTTAGCTATTGTTAGAAGAATTAGTTAATAATAAAGATGTTGATGAGGAGAGATTAGAGAGGCTGGAAGCGGAGTGAGAATTTAGAGTAAGTGTGAGAACTGTGTTTTGTGTGTAACAGAGGTCATTCCTTGTGTAATTGGCCGAAGGCGAGACTCTGTTCTTCTGTATATTATGAATTAAATTTAACATTGTGTGCATCAATGTATGATAAGTCCGTAAAGATTAGATGCGTTTGCTCTTCTTTATAAATTACTTAAAGTGATTGTGACAAGGATTTTTAATTGTAAACTGTAAGGTTTCTGTGTTAAGGCAAACCCGAATTAGTTTAAGTCCGCGAGCGTAAAAGGCATTAACACGGAGAATCTGTGAAATAAAACACTTATCAGAACCTTTGCGTGGATTTATAAATTATATCGGTTGATTGTATGAGTTATCGGGTCCGTGTAACATCGCATCGGGACCGGAGAGGAAATCCATATCACATCATATAACAATAGACCCGGATGCGAAATGTTATAAATTGTTTTGAAGTGGGATCGGGTCCGGTGGTTATTGCAAAGATTACGGGAGGCGACTTTGAACCATATCGATTTCCTATTTCCGATAGACATCGCATCGGAACTGTGGGAGCTGTCGACGGTTGTGACAATTAAAATCTTTGCGAATAGCGATCGCCGATTGGCATCGCGTCGGAACCATGGTGAATGTCAAAGTTTGAAAGGAGCTTGCGACTGCCGATTAGCGAAACTGTTTTAAGCCGTTCGATCAACCAGATCTATGGTGCGGAATACACATAAATATATATTTATATAAGGCGTTTAACATTGATTTTGGACAGTTTAAAAAGTGTATATCGGGATCAGAAGGATTAAAAGAATATTTTTGAGTTATATAAAAGGGTTTCGGTTCCGATAGGAAAAAGTGGTTAGTGAAGAGTGTAAGGTCCATTATGGACTTATACAAATCCATTGCTGCCGCTGCGTCAATTTTTGGTATCAGAGCAAAAGAAAGAGGTGTTTGCAACGAAGATTCCACCGAGAAGAGGAATTGGTCGAGGAAGACCAGAACCAAATGCAGTTCTGTTAGAAGAAGTGCAGAATTTGCGTGCATGAATGGAGACAATGGAGACATCCCAAAGAAGAGCGCCTGATGATGGAGCTGAGAGTTCTTCAGAAGAATCTGATGCAGATGTGGAAGAAGTAGAAGATAATGGCGCGAGGTCCTTAAGATCTTTGAGCAAAGTTGGAAAACCCCAGATGGAGATTCCTATGTATGAAGGAGTCTGAATGCTAACAGGGAGTCTGAATGCGAAGGAGCTTATGGATTGGATCAGATCCATAGATCAATACTTTGACTATGAAGAGGTTGAGGAGAATAAGAGGGTAAAGTTTTCAGTCACTAGATTGAAGGGTCATGCAGCCATCTGGTGGGACGAGGTACAGACATCAAGAACGAGAAAAGGGAAATCTAAGATCAAGTAGTGGGATAAAATGGTAAGTAAACTGAAAGACAAGTTTTTGCCTAAAGACTATCATTTGAATATTTTTAAGCAAATGCAAAATCTGAAGCAGAAAGGAACGTCTATTAAAGAGTATATAGAAGAATTCTATAGATTAAGTATTAGAACAGGGCATGTAGAAGATGATTTGGAAAAAACAGCCAGATATGTAAATGGGTTAAGGTATGAAATACAAGATGAGATTAGTTTGTTAAGTCTAAAAACTGTTGAGGATGCCTATCAAGCAAGTCTGAAGGCAGAGGAGAAAATATTGAGGAGACAAAGTCAAAGGAACAGAGGAAAGAGCTCAGCCAGAGGAAGAGGGCGAGGAAGAGATGTTAGGTGTTATACCTGTGGAGAATGGGGACACATGTCGAGGGACTTTCCTCATAACAAATCAGCAAGCCAGAGGGGTGAAAATGTGACTGAGGCAGAGTTAGAACCACCTCGACTTGTGGAGAAAGAGGAACCACCTGAAGAAGGTGAATCACTGCTGCTTAGAAGAACTTTTCTTAGATTAGAAAAGGAGGATGGAGAACCTGCACAAAGGAAAAATTTGTTCAGAACTACATGTAAATCAAAGGGTAAGTGCTGTAAGGTTATAATTGACAGTGGGAGTACTAACAATCTTGTGTCCACAGAAATGGTGGAAAAGCTTGGGTTAGCAAGGACGGCGCATCCTGCACCTTACAAAGTATCTTGGCTACAGAAGGGCCATCAAGTTATCGTGACAAAGCAATGTAATGTGGAAATGCAGATCGGCACATACAAAGACGTGATCCTATGTGACATAATGCCCATGGATGTATGTCATGTATTATTGGGGAGACCATGGCAATTTGATCGGAAAGCGATTCACGATGGGAGAAGGAACACATATACCATAGAGAAGGACGAAATTAAACACACGTTGTTGCCAGTGAATAATGATGTTGATAAAGGACTGCCTGAAAATAATATTATGTTGATAAGTGGTAAAGAACTGCTACAGGAGTTCGATAAAAGCGAGGACTTGCATTTCGCTATCGTAGGAAGGCCCCAGGTAATCTTAACCTCTACGAATTTAAACGATTTTCCTGAAGAAATTCAAGTTGTGTTAAATAATTTTATGGATATCATCGTGGATGAATTACCGAATGAATTGCCACCGATTAGAAGTGTAAGCCACCATATCGACTTAATACCAGGAGCAAGTCTACCTAATAAAGCTGCATATAGACTAACTCCCCAGAAAAATGCAGAGATTGCAAGGCAAGTACAGGAACTGATGAACAAGGGGCTGATTCGAGAAAGTATGAGCCCGTGTGCTGTGCCAACGGTACTTAGTCCAAAGAAGGGATGAGAATGGCACATGTGCACCGATTCTAGAGCTATCAACAAGATAACAGTCAGGTACAGATTTCCTTTGCCTAGAATGGATGATTTAATGGACTGTTTAAGTGGATCCAGGTACTTTACTAAGATAGATTTGAAAAGCGGGTATCATCAGATCAGAATTCGGGAAGGCGATGAATGGAAAACGACTTTCAAAAAAAATAGTGGACTGTATGAGTGGTTAGTGATGCCTTTTGGGCTCACTAATGCACCCAGTACATTCATGAGACTAATGAACGAGGTCTTGAAGGAGTATGCAGGTAAATTTGTCGTTGTTTACCTTGATGATATTCTGGTTTTTAGCAAAAGTAAAGAGGAGAATTTAGAACATCTGAAGTTAGTCCTGAAAACTATACAGAAGGAAAAACTACTAATCAATTTGAAGAAGTGTAGTTTAATGAAAGAAGAGTTGGTGTACCTAGGATTTTTGATTTCCAAAGAAGGCTTGAAAATGGATCCGGAGAAGGTACAAGCAATCAGGAACTGGCCTACTCCCAAAAGTGTATTTGAGGTAAGAAGTTTCCATGGACTTGCTAGTTTTTACAGGAAGTTTATAAAAGTGTTTAGTCAAGTTTGTGCACCAATCCTTGAAATAGTCAAGGAGTTCAACTAGCCATTTCGATGGACAGAAGCAGCGGACAGGAACTTTAATTTGCTGAAAAATAAGATAACCCAAGAGCCAATTCTAGCATTGCCAAATTTTGAGAAAGTCTTTCAAGTAGAAACCGATGCAAGTGGAGTAGCAGTTGGTGCGGTGCCGAGTCAAGAGAAAAGACCGATAGCATATTTCAACGAGAAACTAAATGATGTGAAAAGGAAATATTCTTCATATGATAAAGAGTTTTACGCTATTGTGCAGGCATTGAAAAAGTGGAGGATTTTAGAGACATCTACACAACAGTTCAGAATCTAGTGAGCCATAACAGAAGTCAATGGATGGACTATATTATTCAAGGAGGGTTGTTATTTAAAAGCAACAAGTTATGTATTCCTAAATGTTCCATGAGGGAAAACATAATTAAGGAGAAGCACAGTGGAGGGTTATCTGGTCATTTTGGACAAGATAAAACCTTCGCTCAGGTAAATGCTTTTTATTACTGGCCTAAAATGAAAACTGATGTTAAAAAGTTTGTTGAGAAATGTAGGGTATGTCAATATGCCAAAGGAAGGAGTCAGAATACGAGTCTATATCAGCCATTGCCCATACTAGATCGACCATGGGATGCAGTTAGTATGGACTTTGTTCTGGGTTTACCAAAAACTCAGAGAGGAAACGATTCTATTTATGTTGTAGTAGATAGATTTTCTAAAATGACACATTTTATTGCTTGTAAGAAAACTAATGATGCCACACACATAGCAAATTTATTCTTTTCAGAGATTGTAAGATTGCATGGTTTACCTGTAAGTATTTTATCAGATCGAGATACTAAATTTGTAGGGCATTTCTGGAGGAAACTTTGGAAGAAACTGGGGACTAAACTCAGTTTTAGTTCAGCGTACCATCCTCAAACAGATGGACAAACTGAAGTAGTGAATAGAAGCTTGGGAAATATAATAAGAAGTTTGGTACATCAGAATCCTGAACAATGGGATTTGGCATTAGCTCAAGTTGAATTCGCTTACAATGATACACCAAACCGAAGCACTGGAATGAGTCCATTTCAGATTGTCTTTGGAATGCATCCAAGAGGAGTATATGAGCTTAGGTACTTGGGAAAACAGGAAGCCAGGAGTGCAAGTGCTGAAGATTTTGTTGAACAAATGCACAGGTTACAGAAAGAAGTCAAAGATAAATTGTTAAGTCCCTATATTAATAGTGTAGCCCCTTATTATGTTAGTGTAGCCCCCCTTATTGTTATTATTGTACCCCTGTAACCCCAATATTTTTATTATTGTGCCCTTACATTATTATTGTTAGGTCAGCTAGGATTACATTGTGGCCCACTAGGATTACATTGTGGCCCTCTAGGATTACATTATGGCCCCATGGACTCCTATATATAGAAAGGAGGTTTTGTAAATTGAATCATCGAAGAATTGTTCATTTATGTAATGTATTGGAGGTTTCCCCCTCGAAGTAGCTCATTTCTAAGGCAATGATATCTATTTTCTTCTATTTTTGGAGCTGGTTACACAACATTTGGTATCAGAGCTTTGGATTCTAGGGTTTCGTTGTTCCAAACAGGTCATCGTGGAATTTTCACTATAAAAATTTTTCTACGAAGTTTCGGAAGCTGAAATTTTTAGGGTGCGAAGCTGAAATCCTGAGGAATATTTTCTAAAAATTTCAGAGCTTGTTTCACAATATTTTCGGAGATATGATCTATGGAAGTTAGGTCTTTTTTCAGGCTCCTAAACAGGTCATCGTGGCATTTGCGCTATAATTTTGTTTCTACGAAGGTTCATAATATGAAATTTGTATGGTGCAAAGCTAAAATCCTGAGCAAATTCGTTAAAAAATTTCAGAGCTTGGTTCACAATATTTTTGGAGATATGATCTGTGGAATGTAGTGCTTTTTCAGGCTCCTGAATTTCATCTCAAAGAGGTGATTGTGGTAAAAGTTCAATAAATCTCTCTCTAGGCATCGGATTGGAGTTCCGTAAAAAGTGGTCACAAGCACACAGACTGTAGTTTCTTGGCTATCAATTTCAGATACAGTGACACGTGGCAAGTCGTACAAGTTCACTATACTGAACCAGTCCATAATTAGGTCATTATGGGAGATTGGATATAAATTTGTCTTGGAGAATCCAAATCAATTCAAACCTGTGGCATTCAAAAGAGAATTCAGAGGGATACTTCAGTGCTAAATTTCAAATATTGAAGGGCCGCAATCACAGAGATAATCCAATTTCAATATCGAGCTCCTCAAAAGCAAGAAAAAGGTGTGTATTGTTTTTTTCCGAATTGCATAAGTCTTGTTTGAAGAATCAAGTTGAATTGATTCCAAGGGCATATTGAAGAATTTTTGTCAGTAATGGGTTCTATTATGCCTCAAAAAAATAATTCCATACCCATTAAGCCCTCAGAAAGCTATACTATGACGCATGAGGAGGAAGAATTGCAATATGAGATATCAAAATTACGGTACCAAGTACAACAAATTTCGATCTTACGAAGAGCAAACGAAGATGAAATAGATGGTTTAAAAGCAGAAATGGAGGCTAATTTGGATGGTTTGAAGGATCAAATAATAGCTAATATGGATGATAAATTAGTGGAAGATCGCAGTGAGCATCAACAACAAGTTCTCCAACTCTCAAAGGATAACCCAACTTTGGTGCAGAATCTAATGAAACAATAGGAAGATCAACATCATATCAAAAGAAGTTATGAAGCAGTCATAGAAACAAGAACTCAACAAGTACGATCAATTTCAGAGTATCTCAGCAAGTGGAATAACTTTCTTGTAGAATATTTCACATGGGAGGATGAGAATGTTATACAGAAGCATCAAGAAATAATCAAGCATTGAGGACAACACTTGTTGAAGGAGAGGGGCATGTTAAGTCCCTATATTAATAGTGTAGCCCCTTATTATGTTAGTGTAGCCCCCCTTATTGTTATTATTGTACCCCTGTAACCCCCATATTGTTATTATTGTGCCCTTACATTATTATTGTTAGATCGGCTAGGATTACATTGTGGCCCACTAGGATTACATTATGGCCCCATGGACTCCTATATATAGAAAGGAGGTTTTGTAAATTGTATCATCGAAGAATTGTTCATTTATGTAATGTATTGGAGGTTGCCCCCTCGAAGTGGCTCATTTCTAAGGCGTTGATATCTCTTTTCTTCTATTTTTGGAGCTGGTTACACAACATAAATTGCAGGAAAGCAGCAGAAGATACAAGCAGAGAGCAGATCTGAAAATAAGAGAAAAATAGTTTCAAGTAGGAGATTTATTCATGGCATATTTGAGGAAAGAGAGATTTCCTACAAAAACTTATAACAAACTGAAAATGAAGAAAATAGGACCTTGTAAAATTAAAAGGAAATTTTCAGCCAATGCATATGAGATCGAGTTGCCGAAAGGAATCAGAATATCCCCCATTTTTAATATTACAGACTTATATCCATTCAGAGAGGTAGAGACCGAGTTGTAGAATGAAATTACAGGTGATGAAGTTCAAACTGTGGATTGGGAGGAATAGGTACCAAAAGCATCCAAGAAAGAAGTTGAGGCTATCTTGGATCAAAGAATATCCAAGAAAACTCGAGGGAAAACATATTTCCAGTATCTAGTCAAGTGGAAGGAGTAGCCAATGGAAGATTCCAGTTGGTTGACAGTAGCTGAACTACATAAATATGGAGTAAGTCCTAAAAGTTTGAAGGACAAATCTTTTCTTCCCTGGGAGTCTGATGGAGGAGCATCGGGATTAGCCAGCAATGTGAAGACTTGTTCACATGTTGTGGCTAAAACAGAGTGAAATTCATTGATTGTTGGTCAAAATTAGTTTTACTGAGAAGGTTGGACTTCTCAAATAGTTTGTTATGATTTATTATTGTAATAAATAAGATATTGTCTTATTTTAGATTGAGAGATAAGAGTTGTTAATATAGGTGTGCACGAGAGCTAAGAGATAGAGGATTGCTGTTAGATTTCTAGAAATAGAAGATTGCGTTAGCTATTGTTAGAAGAATTAGTTAATAATAAAGATGTTGATGAGGAGAGATTAGAGAGGCTGGAAGCGGAGTGAGAATTTAGAGTAAGTGTGAGAACTGTGTTTTGTGTGTAACAGAGGTCATTCCTTGTGTAATTGGCTGAAGGCGAGACTCTGTTCTTCTGCATATTATGAATTAAATTTAACATTGTGTGCATCAATGTATGATAAGTCTGTAAATATTAGATGTGTTTTCTCTTCTTTGTAAATTGCTTAAAGTGATTGTGACAAGGATTTTTATTTGTAAACTGTAAGGTTTCTGTGTTAAGGCAAACTCGAATTAGTTTAAGTCCGCGAGCGTAAAAGGCATTAACACAGAGAATCTGTGAAATAAAACACTTATCAAAACCTTTGCGTGTATTTATAAATTGTATTGGTTGATTGTATGAGTTATCGGGTCCGTGTAACATCGCATTGGGACTGGAGAGGCAATCCATATCACATCATATAACAATAGACCCGGATGCGAAATGTTATAAACTGGTTTGAAGTGGGATCGGGTCCGGTGGTTATCGCAAAGATTACGGGAGGCGACTTTGAACCATAGCGATTTCCGATTTTCGATAGACATCGCATCGGAACTGTGGGAGCTGTCGACGGTTGTGACAATTAAAATCTTTGCGAATTGTGATTGCCGATTGGCATCGCATCGGAACCATGGTGAATGTAAAAGTTTGAAAGGAGCTTGTGACTGCCGATTAGCGAAACTGTTCTAAGCCATTTGATCAACCAGATCTATGGTGCGGAATACACATAAATCTCTATTTATATAAGGCATTTAACACTGATTTTGGACAGTTTAAAAAGTGTATATCGGGATTGGAAGGATTAAAATAATATTTTTGAGTTATATAAAAGGGTTTTGGTTCCGATAGGAACAAGTGGTTAGGGAAGAGTGTAAGGTTCATTGTAGACTTATACAAATCCATTGCTGCCACTGCGTCAGCAAGGAAGTCAACAAATTTAAATGTATGAATTTCATTTCAATGGATGCAAGGGTTATTATATGGTGAAATAATGAAATAAACATGTCGTTTTACTGACATCCAAATACATAGAAATACTAATAAAAATAAAAATAATGATAATGGCACCAAATCAAGATAATACACTGACATCCCCACATCCGAATACATAGTAATAATAATAAAAATAACAATAATGATAATGGCACTAAATCAAGAAAATACACGCATCCCCACTTGAGCTTGAAATGACAGGAAGGAAGGGACATCATTATTAACTCCAATTAATCACAAATTACTTGAGCTTGAAGTGAGGGTAAGGAAGGGACATAATTATTAACTCCAATTAATCACAAATTTATTTATCTTTGAAGAATACATAATTTGGCAACATTTTTATTTATCAATAATATTGTTATCATGGTTAGTAGTAGAGGTATAATATTGTTTTTTCCTTTATTGATGATATTTATATTCATTCTTAGGCCATTGGAGAAACACAAAGAGATACCGAGGAAGCCAATTAAACATATTTATTTGTCATATTGGCTAAAATAAAAACATTAATTCATTTTAATATAAAAATATAATTTAAAATTTAAAATGAAAATATAATTGAAATATTAAATATATAAATTTTCATTAATTTATTATTATTATTATTATTATTATATTTCAAATTATTTCATTTTTATACATATTATTTATTGTGAAGACCTAACCTAGATCTGTTAACTTAACCTAGAATTATCATTTAAATTAAAAACGATATGAAGGAAACTAGCATATTTATAGGTCAACATTTATTTGACAATAACATACAAGTAAAATTTATTTGCAACATATTAACAAGTAAGAAATTTCATATGCAACAATTTATTTAAGTAATCAATAATCAAAGAATACTTGTATCAATATCTTGGTCGAGATGCTCTTGATTTTTGTTGAGATGCTCCTATTGCACTACCCAACTGGATTTACCTCCCAACCAACTAGGATTGATTTCCTAGCCCAAGGAACCTCCACAGGCTCCCTAGCTCTCCGAGCCCAAGTCCAACCAGTTGTAGTGTGTCCAAGTTAGAATCAACACCCTACAATAGATCTAAGTTTGATTCCTCTCATTTTCTCTCCATTCTCTCCCTTCTCTTTCTCCACATTTCTCCTCCAAATTAAATTCCTCCAATTCCAAAACAAATACCAAGGATCCCCCCCCTCTCCTCTCATCCTCCTTCCTTTCTATGTCTATTCCTCTCATCCATCTCAACTACTTCCATTATTTTTCTTCCATTAATTCCATGACTACAACCTCATCCTTTCAATTTATTAGCCTTGAATTTCTTACTATATCTTATCCAAAAGTAGATATGAATCTAGATATTTGATTTAGAAATAAATGTGAGAAGACAATACCTTATCTAAAAGTTTATTTGAAAAGACATATTGGGTATACAAAATCTAGATATTTGATTTAGGAATAAATTAGAGAAGACCATACCTTATCTAAAAGTAGTTTTTAGAAGACATATTAGAAATGAAATAACAAATAATAAAATTCATATCAGTAAAAATAAAATAAAATTACAAATTCACAAGTGTAGATATTACTCACAATTTATAAGTCATTATTTACAAATTAATTAAACACTACTCAAAATTTTCCTTATAGGATCAAGTGGGCCATTACATACACTCCTCCTTTAGGAAACTTTGTCCTGAAGTTAGAGTGAAAATGACACAAGGAGTTTGAAATAAGTTTGAAAATAAGACATAACAAAATAGAGAGAGATATAGTAGTCAAATTAAGTCAAGAAATGATACCACCTCCTATCAAGAGTCTCCAATCTAACTTATAACCTCCTATACTTCTTAACCTACTTCCATTTCCATCCTATCTGTCCTCTGCTGCAATATACTATGGCATTGGCTATACCGATCTAACCACTGATAAAACCAATATGGTGGAAGTGTCGATTATATTGACCTAAATTCCCCAACAGGCAACTAGCAATTGTAATCACACGTCTAGGGGAGCGTATCCATCACTTCCCTCCCACGATTCTAGGCTTGGAGGTTACATGGTGGGAAATGCCTCCACCCCTCCTCAAAACTAGGGTCAACACCCTAATATGGAACGCACTACGAAGCTGGTTGGATACTTGACATCGAATAATCTAGTCAGGTAGTCTTCTTACCTGTATCATTTACACTTTACCCATGTCATAATAGTGTATATCAAGTAGATACAAAATGTAATAGAACAATTTACATCATACCATTCCTCGTTGGATATGTCAAAATTTCCCATTGGAAGTGTAGATCTTGGTTATCATATAATTCTTTCCAATCTGCAGGTTAGTTCTAATTCATGCATATAACAAAAAAACATATATAGATAAGTGATTTTAATCCTCATGTTATTAAGTCCAACATCCATGTCTCAATTTTTCACTTCATAAAAACATATTAGAAATAAATCTTACATTAGATAATTCACAATTTTTATAAGTCATTCATTAGATAAATCATATCCCCTTAAGCCATACATCGAACACTAATAAATCTTAGAAGTCATACACTAGATAAATCATAACCAAGTAAGTCGTAGATCAGGTAAATCTACATCAAATAAGTCATACATCAAATATTTTAATCAAAAATACCTAATATATATATAATGATTTACATAAGTAGTTTCATTTGTCCAACTAAAATGCAACAATATTACATAGCGTTCATAAATAAAATAACATGGAACTACAAATAGAGTCTTAGCATAGGTAGCTATCTAAGTCAAAATGGGCATCATAGATGCTTGAAAAGTGAGGGGTAGTTGCAACCTATAGTTTCTTCATCCTCCCAACTAGAATATTATAGTTTAAGGAACGAAGAAGCAAGTCTATTTATTTTCATTTAACTATTAAATACATGAATGCATGATATAAACATTTTCAGAGAGGTTAAATATATTTCAAATCAACTCTTAATTTTATATACACCTTATCCTTATATGAATGGAATATGATCATTAATAGACCTTATAAAACCTTATATCTTACATATGAAATTTTTCCTTATATGAATGGAATATGATTATTGATAAACCTTATCACACCTTACATCGTACATAGAATCTTTTTCCTTATATGAATGGAATATGATCATTAATAAACCTTATCCACCCATATCTATCCAATGGACTACAAGCACATGAGTTTGGATAAAGTATTTATGACCTTTGATTCACATCAATACTAAATTCTCATTACCAATCTACATCATTTTTAGTTGTTGGTGTTATTTTGTTTTTTTTGTTTTTTGTTTTTTTTTTCCTTTAGTAATAATCATTCCACAAAACATGGAATCCTTTCCTTATGAATGAACTTGGAAATTTTATCCTCACTTGATCATTATAGATCCTAATCATTAGTATCTCATTGGGATAAACAAACTTATTCATATGGGAGATGTTCATTTTTATTTTATTTAATTTATCAAAAAAATAAAAATAAAAAACTTCAATACCATATCAACCTTCCACCACTATATATATATATATATATATATATATATATATATATATATATATATATATATTTCACTAATAAGTAAATACTCTATCTTATTATGTATCTATATACAATTTATTTAATAAGAACATGATTGCTTAGAAGTTCCATGTAATGTAGACTCATTGAAATTAATATCACTAATTTTAAATTTGGATAAGTTCTAACCATAAAAATGAAGACATCAAGTATATTTTCAATACACCTACATTATACATAATCTATGCATTCAACTATATTACAGTGGGAATTTCTTAATTTGTCCCTTTTAAACAAGTAGGTAAGTTCGAAAATTCCAAATGGCTATTAATATTATATAAGTAGAAACTCATATCATAAATTGTAATTAAGACAAGTGAAACTTGAATCAATAAGTGCAAGCCTTGCAATTTTCCTTTCTAAAATAAATATTAAATTACCTTCATTTAAAATGAATTTTTATTTTTATTTTTATAACAATAATTAATTACCAATCATTTATAACTTTCAAAATTTTAGATATAAACACTTCCTATGACTAATAAATCTATTTTATATTTTCTACTCTAAAAAAAATACACGTGTGTGTTTGGTCAATATGTTGATACCCTTTATCATATTCTTTTGGGGTTGTACATTCCATTAAAGATTTAGGTTATGAAAATGAGTTTTATGATACTAAAATTAAATATACAATTCACTAACCAATGAAAACAATAAAATTTATTTTTCATTGGGCACCATAATATTTCAAATGTAAAAGATAATGCTTTTTACACTAGCATGAGCTCAGGAGTGGAAACAATAAAATCACACAGAAATGGAGTCAAATCCTCCTCTATTCTAGTGAATTTTGAAAATTATAAAGTTTTATTGTTTTTTTTATAAACATTATGTAGATTTATCAACATTTGCCAATTTACCTAAATATAAGTAAAGAGTGCACAAACAACCCTTTTGAAACCTACTTGTACTAATTATATATTCATTTAAGTTGAATTTTGTACTATTTATGATTAGGACTTTTAAATTTTTGTGTAAAATATTTCAAGCATATTCATAAGTAATAAAAATGGTTGAAACTAATTAAATATTACTTAATATGGAAGTCTCATTAAATCTAATTGGAAACTTCCAGTAAACACCAAATTTCAAGATTGAGGTGTTTCTTTCCCCTTCAAAATCAATAATCAACTTTCCCCTTAGAATTAAATTTATTCCATGAAAGGGGAGATACTTTACTATGATATTAGAATATTATTGATGAATAAAAAATAAAAGGAAAATTTGCATTGACCAACCCAACAATTGATACTTATAGATTTGGAGAACAATTACTATTTGATTTGAAAAAGATAGAAAGAAAGTAATTTCAATAACTTTATAAATTTCATTAAAAAAAAATAATGACTAATAAATCAATTGGAGTGAATACCTTGCCCATTTCTTTGAAGATAATTATGTTTAATTGTGATAATCACTTTATGTTTTATTATGGTTTTTTTTTTTTTTCCAACTAATATACAAATAACATTGATGGTAGTTACTCAAATAGTTAAAGCTAACCAATAAATTTAAAAACAAACAAACAAACATTAACATTATTAACATGAGTAAAACTATATTTTCATATCATAGTTTTATTGGGTGATATTTTTCTCAATAAACTCTATTTCAGGTCATTATTAACATGAGTAAAACTATATTTTTAGATCATATATTTACTGGGGGTGGCATTTTTCTCAATAAAACTCTATTTCAGATTTTTGGGCAGATGCCAAAACTATTTAAAATTTCAAAATTTCACAAGAAAACCAATCATAGCATTTGGAAAATTTTGCCTCTATTCAGTGGCACTTTTCATATGAATTTATATCCTAATGTTATTATTCTATTTGAAGCTTAGAAATTCAACCACCTCAATGAGCCAATTAGAAAATTCAAGTTTCATAATAGAACTACGAATCTTAAATAATCCAAAACTTAGAAATTGGAAAAAAATACCCTAAACACGGAAAACAAATTCAATTTTTATAATAGAAGTGTGAACCTTAAATAATCCCAAACTTAGAAATTGGAAAACAATACTCCAAACAAAGGTAAAACAAATTCAAGTTTCATAATAGAACTCTCAACCTTAAATGATCCCAAACATAAAAATTGGAAATCAATAAACCAGAGAAGGTAAAAAAATCGATTAGAACTAAAAGTTAGGTTCAAGATTAAACAATTATGTATGTTTTAGGTTCTTGTTCTATCCAAACTTAAATTTAAAAAACTAATAAAGCTATATAAGTAGATTTCTTGATAAATTTCATAAATTATTTATCATCAATTATATACGTTAAAAAAATCATCATGAAATCAAATATCCTTATGATCATCATGAAATCTACATTTATTTTTATTTGAAAATCAATTATACATTTATATTTAAAATGAATATTGCAAGTCTACAGGAATAGAATAATGAAACCTAACTCAACAAAAAGAAAATGGATAAAAATAAATATATCTTACAAAATTTTATGCAAACAACTTTTACTTTAAATATACTGAACTTTTTTCGATAAGTAAATGTTTATGGTGTTTGAGAATAAGCTTGAGCAGTTGTACAACCAACATTTTTCCTTGAAATATCATTTAATAGTTTTCAACTTGAAAAATTCTATGAGACAAAAAGCAATAAAGCACAAAATCCTACACTATATATATATATTATCTTTATAGTGAGAAAATCTATCATAAAATAATAACAAAAACTTTGAACTAGCATATAAAAAATCTATCATAAAATAATAACAAAAACTTTGAACTAGCATATAAACACTACAAAATCCTACACTATATATATATATTATCTTTATAGTGAGAAAATCTATCATAAAATAATAACAAAAACTTTGAACTAGCATATAAAAAATCTATCATAAAATAATAACAAAAACTTTGAACTAGCATATAAACACTATTGTGCAAGGTATATTAAGTTTTGTTATTTGCCTATTTGAGTGGGAAGTACATAGCTTGTAAAATTTAATGTAACTACCTCATGTAAAATTTAATGTAACTACCTCATGTAACAAAGCAAAGTGAATTTAGTTAAATGTATTAGATGGTTAGAGCTTAGTTGTAATTTTCCTTAATAAAGAAATAAAGATAACTACTTTATCAAAATAAAATTCAATACTTAAGACCATCTATATACTTGAAATTTGTATTTTTTAATTATTTTATAAAAATTATTCAAATTTTTTGAATTAAAAGTTAATAATTTATCAAAAATTTTTTTTTTCACTTTTAAAATACTATACACCCTTTAAATTATAATTATTTATGAGAGAAGATGGAAACTTGTATCTCATAAGACGGCTATAGTAAGTTTTTGACCAGATATATCTTGAGCTACGTGCACCCACAATGTTTAACCCCATAGATAGAAACAAAAGTTGTTTGATCAACATGACTAGTGTTTTATCTCCCTCAATGGATTATGGCTCACCAAACAAAGTACTACTTTTGTTCTAAAGTTGTTTGGAAAAGTCTTCACCTAATTGTGGTCTAACAAAGCAACCCTCACCTCTAATTATAAAGCCAGTGACTTGAAATTAGTACAATGAATAATGAAAATTAACAAATTAACGAATTTAATTGTTTATGATGAATTTATGAAATAATATTATTCTCATTTTTAATCTCTAAAAATAAACTATCAAAAAATATTATTAACATATTGTGCTAAACATTAGAGAGCCTTTTTTTTTAATGTTGAAAGTTCACACCCATTTTTTTTAAATGCTGGAAATTTGTGAAAAACTATTATTAACATTAATTTTTATTTATTTTTAGGTTGGAATTTCACACCCATTTTTTTTAAATGTTGGAAGTTAATAACTATTTGGTGAGGTTCACAACCAATACTTACCCTATGGGCGACAAGGATGATGGTTCAAACCATCTACATACTGCAGCAACGCTAAAATCCTCTCACTTCTAATATGTTGAGGCTAATTAATGAACAAACAAGTGACTGGAGAAGCATCTGGGAAACATGCTTGTACAAAAGTAAGGAAAAATTAGTAGCAACGAATTGTCTCCCTTTACGAAGTTGTTCCACCCGTAACATTCTCTTCATAGGCCCATAGTGACAGAGGCATGAACACAATCCTCCAGCTTCTCAATCCTTTGTGTTTCCTCATAACTAGATATTCAAATAGGTCAAGAAATGTTGAGTAACTGTTATTGTTATTAGTGGGGAAATGGAGGTGAAAGACAAAGAGGTGTACTCTAAACTTTTAATTCTATTCAAACTTGGCACCAAACAAACTTGGAAGATAACATTACATCGAAAACTCACAACATATGGGAGTAATGTTTGGAAAGTGCGAGGAGGAATTAAGTGTGATAATTTTCATGGCCCGTGCCGTGTAATGTAGGAAGCTTTGGCCATTGTCTTTGGCATATTGTTTATATAGAATAATCATTAAAGGGTGTGTGAAAGAAACAACCATCTCAGGCCAAGTGACCTTTTCTAAATGCTATTTGTTTTAGTTGGCCGAATGTAGTGAAGAGAAAGATATGACAAAAGGATTTTGTAATATTTGACAAAGTATTTGCACACATATCGTATAATGATTTAGTGGTAGGGAGTTTAGGTTTTTCTTGTCTATATTGACTTTTCGACTGATAAAACCATGTAATTATAAGTGCTTTTTCAAAACCTACAATAGAAATACCATCATAACTGCGTCATGTTACACGGTATACGTCTTTGCAAGTTTTAATTTCTACACTACAGTACAAAAGAGTTAGGGTGGGATTAGAGTCCAGATTTTGAACCAGGCTCTGAGACCATATGTGAAGACCTAACCTAGATTTGTTCACTTAACCTAGAAATATTATTTAAATTAAAAACAATATGAAGGAAAATAACATATTTATAGGTCAACATTTATTTAACGATAACATAAAAGTGAAATTTATTTGCAACATATTAACAAGCAAGAAATTTCATATGTAAAAATTTATGTAACTAATCAATAATCGAAGAATAACTGTATCAATAGCTTGGTCGATATGCTCTTGATTTTTTTTTAGATGCTCCCAACCAACTAGGATTGATTTCCTAACCTAGGGAACCTCCACAAGCTCCCTAGCCCTCTGAGCCCAAGTCCAATCAGCTGTAGTGTGTCCAATTTAGAACCAACACCCTCCAATAGATCTAATTTTGATTCCTCTCATTTTTTCTTCATTTTCTCCCTTCTCTTTCTCCACAGTTCTCCTCCAAAATAAATTCCTCCAAATCCAAAATAAAGACCAAGGATCTGCCCCCTCTCCTCTCATCATCCTTCCATTTTATGTCTCTTCCTGTCATCCACCTCAAATACTTACTGTTAGTTCCATGACTACCACCTCATCCTTTTAATTTATTAAACCTCACTTTCTTACCATATCTTATCCAAAATTAGATATGAATCTATATATTTGATTTAAAAATAAATGAGAGAAGACAATACCTTATCTAAAAGTCGATTTGAAAAGACATATTGGGTATACAATATCTAGATATTTGATCTAGGAATAAATGAGAGAAGACCATACCTTATCTAAAAGTAGTTTTGATAAGACATATTAAAAATGAAATAACAAATAATAAAATTAATATTAGTAAAAATAAAATAAATTACAAATTCACAAGTGTAGATATTACTCACAATTTATAAGTCATTATTTACAAATTAATTAAAAATTAATCAAAATTTTCCTTATAAAATCAAGTGGGGCATTACATTTATATACACACAATAAATATATATAAATAAACAGTGACATGCCGCAAAATAAATCTTAATTTATAAATAATTAAATAATTAAAATAATAATAATTTTATTATTTATATATAATAAATAAATATTAATATTTTCATTTAGTTAAAATTTTTAAAATTTTTATAAGGTAAAATATCAAATATCAAATAAAACATATTAAAATGTATGAATATATTTCCTATTAATTCATATTCTTGCTATTCCTCACTCTCTATAGATATGCTATTCCTAACTCTCTATCTATTTATATAAATTAATTTAGAATTAATCTATATCCTAATTGGTAAAAAAAACACAACCTAAAAAAATTAATAAAATAAAATAAAACGAGGAAAAAGATAAAATGTAAATATTTTAGGTCACATAATTTGGTTTTAATTAAGAAAATACATAACATGGCAAATTGTGAGGGTAGGACAAGAGTCTCCATGATAAAAAATTGACCTACATTTGCATGAAAAAATTTAATAAGATCGAGAGCTAATAAAGGTGTTGGGTTCTGTTAACTTTTTGGAGTAACTCAAAAAAAAAAAAACACTTGTATGAAAAACTTTTATAAGATCGAGAGCCAATAAGTCATAAAGGAAAGGGGTTGTTCCAAGTTCGATAACTTTCCACCAAAGCTGACGAGAGTTTAGGGACGAGGGTGAGGGTTGAGTGGGAGTGCTATGGTTATCACTATGTTTGGTAGGGATTGTTGGTTAATGTGGTTTTTTGGAAGTATTTCTGGTGGATTTTTCTAGTCTAATTTCTTTAAAATCTTGCAAGAATTCATTGAAATCACAAAATTGATGGGTAACCTTGCAAATTCGAGGTACCTTAGGAGTTTTTCAGGGTGCTAAATCCATATATGCACTTAAAAAACAAGTTTAAATAACACGGATCAAGATATCAACTCAATTTTTTCCTTCTAAATCCACAGAAAAAATTCCAAACAATCAAAACTCCTTACCAAAATCAGACTGACACCCTTACTTGGGATGACTGTGCTATTGGTAGACACATTTGTCTACTCATTTCTCACGAGGATAAATCAACCAAACCCTGATCATAACTGGATTTCTAGGATATGGCGGTGGGAAGCTCCAACGAAATTAAAACATTTTTTCTAGCTTGCAGCTCACAATCGAATCCTCACCTGGTAGAATTTATTCAAGGTAGGATTCATACTGCCTAGGCTCTGTCCACTATACAAATAAACGTCATAGGAGGTAAGTTTCCAATATTTTGGAAATCATTTCGCCAGTGAAAAAAAATTCTCCTGCATACTGATTTCAAAGCTAGTCTCTCCATAATCGAGCTTACATGGCTCTCCATTTTTATATTTTCTGGGGAATATGGTGTAGTTAGAATGAAACCATATTTGGGAACAAAGCTCCAGATTTTGGGACCTCTGCACTATCCATAGCTTCCTATTTTATGGAAATCGGCCCATTGAAACCTTATTTTCATGTCCGCAGTTTCTCCTACAAGAAAATATTGAACATCTTTCCCATTGGTTTCTCTGATGGCGCTGCTACAAATGGGGTGTGGGTGTGGTGTCATTATCAAGTATAGTCCCACTCTGACATACCATTTCTATTGGTTTGGAGGTCATGGATCTAATGTCTAGGCAGAGGTGCTAGCGTTATGGGGGTGATTCGGTGTGCTGATGTCAATCACATTCTGATTGCAAGGAATCTAAAATAACATGGAAAATCTCTACTATATGTCCCTTATTTTATCCACTAGATGGTGATTGGTGAGTATCCGAGCCATGAATGCATCTTTCCCCTCCATCTCTTTCCTCTTTATATCATATTTATATGGAAAAAAAATTCCTTGATGGGTTCCATATCCAAGAGGGGTCTCTGTTACTGCGAAATTCTAGACAATGGCATCATAAGCAACTCAGGTTCCTTCACCTTTTTACAGGAGTTTCATTCTCCTGGGGCTTCTTTGCTACTTTACTATTTTGTAGGCTTTTCTTGAAGGCGCATTTCATGGCATTAGTTAATTCAATTTTTTTTCATAACTTTATGATTGCAATTAGTTTGTATTTTTGGAGACATTTTGGGGCATCGAAGCTTAACAGGCACATGTAATAGTCTTTTAATTAATGAAAGATTTTTTGTTTTTATTTTTTCAGTGGAAAAAATGCCTAGTTTATATAGAGTACCAACACAAAAACTTAAGCTAATTCTTGATAAAATACAAAACCATAAATGGTCACAGTTTCTCTCTTCAGAAAACTTATGGTACCTGAGTAGCATACCAATCATCATCATAGTTTTTACATTATAAAAAAATGTTGCTATGGTAAATAGTCAAATTTCTATCAACATACAGTAACTTTATCCATCAGGCATATCCTCGTCATCATAGTATCACCATCTTTCAACTTTCCAAAAGTATTCTACCAAATATCTATGAAAAATGATACAATGGTTATCGAGTTCCTGTACTTAGATAGAAACCAAAATGTCATAGAACAAAACGTCCCTCTTCCTCCTAGGTCCATGCCTTTCAATTTTTTTTACCATGCCTATCGTTGATCTAGGTGGATATCGGTGGCCACCTACCTATTCCATTTGGACCCACAACATTAATTCTTTCAGTTTTTCAGCTTCAACACAGCTTACTATTTTTAGCAGGTTTTCGGGTCTTGCACTCTCAGAGCTGTTTTGGGGACTTAATGATCTAGGTGGATATTGGTGGCCACCCACCGAGTCCATTTGAGCCCCCATCATCAGCTATTTCAGTTTTTAAGTTTCAACACAACTTACTATTTATAGCGGTTTTTCGGGTCCTGAACTTCCGGAAGCCATTTTGAGGCCCTAAACGACGCTTTTTGGGAAAATGGGCAACAACATGGGTTGTAGACCGATGTTTCTCACTCAAAATTTTTAGTCCTCGGATAGATATTTCTAACAAGCTATTGATCGCGTCAAATGGAGATTGGATGACAAAGTTACGCCCCCGGGAAGTTGAAACACCAACTTACCCAAACGAGACCTACAATTTTGGTGCTTCATCTCCTAGGGTTAGGTTTTTGGACGTTTCGGGTTTTACATTGTTTCTCAACATTAAATAGGCCTTCGAGCCTCATTATAACACAGTTCAGGGGCTGGTAGCTGATACATCTCTTCTCAAAGATAAGCGCTACCAGTGCCTTAGCTCACTTGTTCCCATCATTTTAGTTCTGTAACACAGTGGGGAGGCCTGTAGCCGACACATCTCTTCTCAAAGACACGCTACCAGTGCCCTCGCTCTGTCATTTCCATTATTTCTCATTGTAACACAGTTCATAGGCCTGTAGCCGCTACATCTCTTCTAAGAGATACGCCTACCAACACCCTAGCTGTTTATTTCAGTCATTTGTTTCATTAATAAAACTGAAGCATTATTTTCCCTGCATCTTTGTATCTATGGTTATATGTGTATTCTGTTACGTTCCTGCATAAAATATGGATCAATGGTATCAGAGGGGTTTTCTCTTTCTCTGCTTTTCTTTTCATGTCCCCAACACGGTCAGGGTATTAGGAGTTCAACCTCGCAACATCGACGACCCCCCATGGCGAAAGGAAAGAAAGATAAGGGAGCAGGAGATCCTATCAAAATCTTGCTTGAGGAGGCCCTCGAGAAATAGAGGAACGCGATAATGGATAAATTTTCCTAGATCCTTCAACGGTTTCCCACTGGTGGCACATCTACATCCAGCACGTCTGCCAACAGGTCCACGACATCGTGGACAAATCCAACAGCAAGTTCAACAGAATTTGCCTCACCCCATAGAACTTAACACCTTGGAGACCATGCTCCCTAAGGAAGGAGAATAGTCCATTGAATATCGACCACCCACCTATTCTATTTAGTTGTGTGTCCCAGTTCTGAGTTTAGGTTTTGGATTACTACACTCCCGGAGCCATTTTGGGGATTTAATGATCCAGGTGGATATTGGTGGCCACTCACCGAGTCCATTTGAATCCCCACCATCAGTTATTTCAGTTTGTAAGTTTCAGCACAACTTACTATTTATAGCATTTTTTCGGGTCCTAAACTTCCGTAGCCGTTTTGAGGCCCTAAATGACGCTTTTTGGGAAAATGGGAAGCAACATTGATCATGGACAGATGTTGCTCACTCAAAACGTGTAGTCCTCAGATATATCTTTCTAAAAAGCTATTGAGTGCGTCAAACGGAGATCGGATTCCAAAGTTACGTCCACGGGAAGTTGAAACACCAACTTACCAAACAGGGCCCACAGTTTTGGTGCTTCATCTCCTAGGGTTAGGTTTTTGGACGTTTCGGGTTTTAAATTGTTTCTAAAAAATAAATAGGCCTTCAAGCCTCATTTTAACACAGTTCAGGGGCTGGTAGTAGACACATCTCTTCTCAGAGATAAGCGCTACCAGTACCCTAGCTCACTTGTTCCCATCATTTTAGTTCTGTAACACAGTGGCCCGAGGCCTGTAGCCGACACATCTCTCTTCAGAGACATGCTATTAGTGCCCTCGCTCACTCATTTCCATTATTTCTCATTGTAACACAGTTCAAAGGCCTATAGCTGCCACATCTCTTCTCAGAGATATGCCTACCAACGCTCTAGCTCAGAGATAAGTGCTACCAGTGCCCTAGCTCACTTGTTCCCATCATTTCAGTTATGTAACATAGTGGGGAGGCATGTAGTTGACACATCTCTTCTAAGAGATACGCTACTAGTGCCCTCGCTCACTCATTTCCATTATTTATCATTGTAACACAGTTCAGAGGCCTGTAGCCACTACATCTCTTCTCAGAGATATGCCTACTAGCGCCCTAGCTATTTATTTTAGTCATTTATTTTATTAATAAAATATAGCATTATTTTCGTTGTGTCTCTGTATCTATGGCTATATGTGTATTGTGTTACATTCCTGCATAAAATATGGATCAATGGTATCATAGGGTTCTGTTCTTTCTCTAATTTTCTTTTCATGTCCCCAACGTGGCCAGGGTATAAGGAGTTCAACCTTGCAACCCGGATGACCCCCCATGGCAGAAGGAAAGAAAGATGAGGGAGTAGGAGATCCTATCAAAATCTTGCTCGAGGAGGCCCTTGAGAAACAAAGGAATGAAATGATGGATAAATTTTCCCAGATCCTTCAACGGCTACCCACCGACGGCGCACCTACATCCAGCACATTCGCCAATAGGTCTGCGACATCGTGGACAAATCCAACATCGGTTCAGAACTTAACGCAATGGAGAACCATTACTTCCTAAGGAGGGATGAATGATACATGTGGATATCGGTGGCCACCCACCTATTCCATTTGGACCCGCAACATCAATTCTTTCAGTTTTTCAGCTTCAGCACAACTTACTATTTTTAGAAGGTTTTCGGGTCCTGCACTCCCGGAGCCGTTTTGGGGACTTACTGGTCCAGGTGGATATTGGTGGCCAGCCACCGAGTCTATTTTAACCTCCACCATCAGTTATTTCAGTTTTTAAGTTTCAGCACAACTTACTATTTATAGTAGTTTTTCGGGTCTTGAACTTCTGGAGTCGTTTTGAGGCCCTAAATGACGCTTTTTGGGAAAATGGGGAGCAACATAGATCTATGACCGATCTATGACCGATGTTGCTCACTCAAAACTTGTATTCCTTGGATAAATATTTCTAACAAGCTATTGAGCGCATCAAACGGAGATCGGATGCCAAAGTTACATGCCCGGGAAGTTGAAACACCAACTTACCCAAACGGGGCCCACAATTTTGGCGCTTCATATCCTAGGGTTAGGTTTTTGGACGTTTTAGGTTTTAAATTATTTCTCAACAATAAATAGGCCTTCAAGCTTCATTGTAACATAGTTCAGGGGCTATTAGCCAACACATCTCTTCTTAGAGATAAGCGCTACCAGTGCCCTAGCTCACTTGTTCCCATCATTTCAGTTCTGTAACACAGTGGGGAGGCTTGTAGCTGACACATCTCTTCTCAGAGATATGCTACCAGTGCCCTCGCTCACTCATTTCCATTATTTCTCATTTTAACACAGTTCAGAGGCCTGTAGCCGCCACATCTCTTCTAAAAGATATGCGTACCAACGCCCTAGCTGTTTATTTCAGTCATTTGTTTTATTGATAAAATGAAGCATTATTTTCTTTGCATATCTATATCTATGGCTATATGTGTATTATGTTCCATTCCTGCATAAAATCCAGATCAATCGCTCCACTTCTAGTTGTGTCTATTAGCTCATAATGCATCTCCCCAAAATTCCTGATCAATCCTTTTCTTGATAGCCTATCTACCTGACTGTTCTTCTCCTTATAGATGTGCTGAAAGAATATGGTGGAGAAGGATGTTCGTAGCTCTTTAATTATGTCCAGCCAAGCAGTAAGGTAACCAAGATTTAGATAAGTCCCCTTATTTAAGTGATCCATTAGGACCTGTGAGTCACCAAGGACCCACAATTTATCCATATATAGCTGATTTGAGAACCAAAAAAGTCCCCATAGTGCCAAAATTTCTACCCTCGTGTTAGTCCCCAGACCACCTTTCTAGTATATTTTGTAATGGCATTTTGGGGAGATCATCAGCCATGCCCCGCATCCGCATCTCTAATGTTGTGATGTCCCATCGAATAATCCAACAGGGTAATGAATTTCAAATGGCCTCAATCTCTTTGATAAGTCAGAGGGAGGCTTTTTTTGAATCCTTAACTTTTCCCATAAGTGAATGATCTGATAAAAAATCTTACCAGGAATATTTTCCACTTCATCAAATAACCATCTATTTCTGCAACACCATAAACACCAATGAAATATGACGATAATATTTCTTAGATTCTTACTTTTCTCAAACCACCATTTGATACAATCTTCAGTATTATCATATTTTGGGTTCTGTAAGTTGAAGTGCTTACAAAAACTAATGTGAACCTCCATAGCAAAAGAGCATGAATAAAATAAATGCTGATTGCCCTCATTTTCAAGATATGTTGTTTTTTTCATTTGAAAAAAAAACTAGAGAACTATAAAGAATGGTTGAGGGCAGAGGTAAGGATTCATTGCTCATGAGTCTTGATGGGTAGCTCAACTCATGAGTTTTTATGGGTAGTTCAGTTGGGCCTGTTAAGTTTTTGGATTTTTGTTATCATGAGGTGTGTGTTAATTTCTCATTAGGATTAGGCTTTAATAGTTGAGCTCACTGACTTCCTTTGTGGTTGTGGATTGAATTATCTTTCAGTTCATTAAGGTTAATCTCCAATAGTCAAGCTAGCTAGCTGTCATGAGGTGTGAGTTCAATTCTCTTTTATTTAATTAAGATTTCAGTTCATTAAGATTAAGCTCCAATAGTTGAGCTAGCTAGATGTCATGAAGTGTGAGTTCAATTCTCTTTTAGTTAATTAAGATGAGATGAGGATCCAATAATCAATCAAGCTGACTGGCTGATGGGAAAAAAAGGATTCATCACCCGTGGAAGATCTTGAGATAAATAGAAGAGCAGTGATCAAAACTAACATATCTATGTTCATATTTAGCTGAATAATC
This sequence comes from Pinus albicaulis, assembly GCA_034641835.2. Taxonomy (NCBI): domain Eukaryota; kingdom Viridiplantae; phylum Streptophyta; class Pinopsida; order Pinales; family Pinaceae; genus Pinus; species Pinus albicaulis. The sequence goes on from CM076575.1 coordinate 1,187,036,879, forward strand.
TCAACTCTTGTGAAGAAATCTATCATGAGAATATTGTTATAGATTTTTCCACGGAATTCAAAATAAAGTTACAATAGTCACACTAATATATGGTGAAAATACTTACCATGGCATCGAGGAAGGATAGGCAACATGAGTCAGATTAAGTGTTTGAGGTTTCAATCAAATCTTGCAAAAATGGAATCAATAAAACCAACTCTAATCATTAAAAATTAAACACAAATCTTATGCTATATGACCCAAATCACTAATTGAATTTCAGAGAAGTTGATAAATATTCTTCGTGCGATTAAGTTTATTTTTATAAATAAATCTCTCTTTGTTTTTTTGTTTTTTTAAATATGCAGATGGGAACATGAAGTAAAGGAAAGTGACACAGAGCTTCTGGAAAGTTAAAAGTGCTCTGTTAACATGTAGATGTATATTCAATGATCATTGATGAGTATTAGAGAGAGACAAAGAACACGATATTTGACACCAAAAATAATCCAAATTTATGTTCCACAAATCCGCAGTGGTGTCATGGGTGCTCGAGGACATAAAACTATAATTTAATATGAAGTATAAGCAAGATGATTGGAAAATATGATTAGAAAGGACATATTATAAACTACTAGATTTTAGAAAATCACCAGATATATTTCAAGGCAGTGCATTAAAGCTATGCCCCAGAATCCTGCACATAGTTAAGACTAATTCATAAAATATTGTGAAAAATCTCAAAATCAAGTGCAAATTTAATTTTATTAAATAATATTCAACGAAATTATAATTTAAATTTCATTTTAAACTTCAATTCTATTGAATAATAAAACTATAAATTAAATTTCATTTTAACTTCAGATTTATTGTCAAAGGGGATCAAATCTTTCTAGGTGTAAACTTATTTTTTGAGTGCAAAATTTGAGGAAATATTTGCACCTTGAGAAATTTATTCCCTCTTGGCACATGATAGATCCAAGGTTAAAATAGATATAGGATGGTTACGGTAATTCATTACCATGAACAATTTGTCCAACGTATGATTAATGCAATCATTTTAAATATATCAAAGATTAATTTGATGAGTTCCTTATCTTCTATATCTCATGAAAATTGTAACTATATATTGTATTAAAAACATGACCTCTATCATATGACTCCTTACACACGTGTGATACATCTGAACTTGAGCTAATTGATAAATCCTATCATGAATTTTTAATGTGCGATATTTATATCAATGAGAGTTACTTGTTGAGCTTGAGCAAAGATATATTTTAAACATATTTTCTCATAATAGTTCTTATATTCTCTTTGCTTCTCCTTTTGTGTTTTTTTTTTTTTTTTTTTTTTTTAACAACTTCGGTTATCTTGTATTCATTCCAAAAAATAAGGTAAAGAGCTTTGATACATGGCTTGTTGTTGATTGAGAAAGAAATCTAGAACTAGGTCCCTTTGTCTATATTTTCCTACTTTTGCAGAAGACGAACTAAATCCTACATATCCTACGACACATACGTTGTAAACTCCAGTAAATTGCTACAACAAGTAAATACATTTACATTTCATCGATCATTATAATGAAAGACAAGACTACAGGGGACAATATAACCATTTTGATTAAAAGAAAGTCCCCTTGGTGACTTTTTCTGAGCTAAAATGTCCTATTTTTTATGTTCTTGATTGATGGAGCTCTCTTGATTCCGAGGATGGGTGCTGCTGAAATTATTAGAGCCAGAGTTCTCTACAAATTTCTTTTCAACCATTTCACACAGTGAATATAAGGCTTGATTGATATGGGAGCAAAATTGGAAAATATTCTTGAGTGATACTTTGAGTGAGGCTGATTGGTAGTATATGAATCCCAACTCTAGTGAGCATCTTTCATTAAAATATCTCTGCTATGTTTTTACTTGATCCAATTCTGATTTGAGAGATTTTCGGTGAGGACAATCTAGGATCGGTGCCATAGATTTTGGGCTTCGAGAATGGACATAGGTGAATAGATCACCATAGGACAAAGGGATGCACAATGGAGGGAGAAAGGGATAGCACTGGGAGGAGTGAGAGAAGCAACACTGCATTTAACAATTCATTATGAAGAGGTGAAAAGAATGAATAGATCACCAAAGGACAGAAGAGATGCATAGTTGAGGGAGTAAGGAATTATGAATAGAGATGGGAGAAGTGGGAGAAGCAACACTGCACTTAAAAATTTGCTGTGAAGAGAGGGGATGTTATGTATTCTATCTGAAGAGTTTTGAGCATGAGAGGAGATGGTCTTAAACACATGATCTCTGAGGATGATCATAAGAATCATTGCTTTGTATATGATTTTCTGAATAGGGAATCATACTTGGATGTGTTGATCTGCATGGGGATAGGAAATTTGTCTTTTGGATATTTTTCGATGATCTATGAAGTGATGTCTATCGTCATTTTTGGGGAGTCAATTTGGAATGACCACTTCTAATATCCTTTCTTGTATGTGATCTGATAACATTTCATGGAACATGCTTGCTTCTCCTTTTGTTTTTGACACTCTTCAATTATCATTTCTTGTGCCTTTCTCTATCAACTTGCTCTTTGTTATCCATTTCTATTTAAAATGGATATGGGATGATGATTAAGATGAATCTATGTTCTTTGATGTTAATTTATATTTAATATGGATCTAGGGTGATGATTGCTATAGAAATGAAATCAATGCACAAAGAAATCTCATTACTTTGAAAGAAATGCACATCATCCATTTATTTACATAAAATAAGGAATTAACATCTACGCTAAAATCAACGCAACTAGTGTAAGAAATCAAATAGGCTTAGAAATCAATGTTTACACTGAGAACAATGCATAAGTGCACTCAATCAAATAGGATTAGAAATCTACATATACATCTACACTAAAATCAATGCATGAAATATAATCAATCAATTAGGATTATAATTTAACATCTACACTAAAATAAATGCATAAAGTATAATCAATCAAATATGATTAGAAATTAATATCTACACTGAAATCAATGCGTTTATTTTAGTAAAACAACAAAATATTAATGTTAAAGCAATATAAACTGAAGTTAGGACATTATATATGCTTTTATCCATTTAATTTAGTAAAATTTCAATAATTTTTTATATCTAATTTTAAGATTTAACGAATTTATAAATTATTTTACTTCTTATAAAATCTTTATTTTCTCTTTCTCTATAATGTTAAATATTACATAATACTATTTAATATTAAAATTTTATTATATATTATATAATAAATTTTATTATATATTATATAATATTCTATTTTTAAGTATCATAATTGTAGGAATTTACAGGGTAAGTTCTGTAGAACAAAAACCAAAGGTCACTCACAAGCAGATCAGAAATCAGTACACCAGTATTATCACGTGGTTAAAACCCTCGAAGTGGGAAACAATCCATGACCTGAGCCAACGTGGTCACTTCAGGAAATTTATTAATATAAAAGAAAAGTTACATATGTTTCTCTGATAAACGGTTACTAGACAAATGACCCTCCATGCTCTTTAAATAGATATCATGGACCAATCGGGTGTTAAGCCATGGATCAAGTGTCATTAATATTGAGGATAGAGTGAACCATCAGATCACTACAAATCGTGACCGTCGGATTATAAGTTAAAAATGTACATAGTAAAGAAACACACTTTAACTAACTCTACACTAGACTAAGTTATTCTTAACTATTTTCTATGTGTCGGAATATCCTAACATCCCCCCTTAAGAAAAACTTGGGATATGATTGAAGGATTTACAAAGGTGACAAAAAAGGAGCCTATTTCCTATGTGTCGAAATATCCTAACATCTCCCCTTAAGAACAAATTGGGATAGGATTGAAGGATTTACAAAGGTGACACAATAGGAGAAGGAAGGAGGCATTAGAGCCTATCCCCCCTTAATGATAAATTTCCTAAACTCCAAGCATGGATTGAAGTTTGGTAAGCTTTGCTTCTGTGAGAGCCTTTGTAAAGGTATCGACTACTTGATCATTGGTTGGACAGTACTGCACTTCAAGAACATGATCATGAATGAGCTTTCCGACGAAGTGTATGTGGAGCTCAATGTGTTTCATATGCTATTGAACTGGATCTTTATAGAGATGAATGACACTCTGATTATCACGTGTAGTTGGATGTTGCTGATGAAGACCAAATTCAGACAGGATCTGACGAAGCCACATGGCTTCCTTGCTGGCTTCAACCGCACCACGATACTCTACATCAGCCGAAGAAAGAGAGATGGCACTTTGTTTCTTATAAGACCAAGTAATAGGTCCTGAACCAAGAGGGAATACATATCCTGCAGTAGAATTTCGATCATCAGGGTCACTAGCCCAATCAGAATCAGTGAAACCAATCAACAATGGAGATGCCCCTGCACTGTAATTAATCCTGAACTGAATTGTACCTTTAATATATCGAAGTATTCTTTTAGTTTCTTTCCAGTGACTTTCATGAGGTTGGTGCATAAACCGAGCAACAAGACCAAGACAAAGGAAAGGAAAAGATGGTTATGGGTTAGATACAGAAGTTTACCAACAAGTTGATGGTATAAGATAGAATCAAATTCATGGGTAGTACAAGTGACTGAAAGATTTAATCTAGACTCAAAGGGAGAAGGGGTTGGCTTACAATCTTCCATGTGAAAGTGATGGAGAAGATCATAGGCATACTTGGAATGAGAAAGGGTAATACCTTCTTTGGATTGCAAGACTTGAAGACCAAGGAAATAATGAATGTGTCCTAATTCGATCATTTGAAACTTATTTTTGAGGCTAGAATTCACATGGTTTATATGGTTGGGATCACTACCAGTAAGGATAAGATAATCAACATAAATAACAAGGATGGTGAAGTACTTACCCATTTTCTTGGTGTAGACAATGTTGTCAGAATGACACCTAGAAAAGTCGTTATTTAATAGAAATCTATCCATTTTGGCATACCAAGCTAGAGGAGCTTGTTTGAGACCATATAGAGACTTCCTAAGGTGACAAATAAGGCTGGAGTCATTTTGGATAAAGCCAGGGGGTTGTTCCATGTAGAATTATTCATGAAAATCTCCATGTAAGAAGGCATATTTAACATCCATATGATGGACTTCGCATTTAAAGGAGGCAGCAAGGGAAAGAACAAGGCAGATAGAATTCATTTTGGCAACAATGGAGAAGGTTTCAGTATAGTCAATGCCTTCAACTTGTGAAAATAATTTAGCGACAAGACGAGCTTTATGTCTATCCACTTTTCCATCTGGTCCAATTTTTTTTTTGTAAACCCATCTGCATCTGACAAGTTTTCTTCCTTTTGGAAGAGGAACAAGATCCCAAGTATCGTTTTCCAATAAGGAATGATATTCTTCATTCATAGCTTCATCCCAATCTGGATGACTGGAAGCTTATTCAAAGGTTTCTAGATCAGGATTTTCTGGAACTTGAGCCAATAAGGAAGAGGCTCTTTCAAACTAAGAACGTGTACGTTGTCGATCTGCAGGGTCACCTGCAAGAGAACCTGCTACATCCCGAGTAGAGTGGACCCATCTTGGATTATTTGGAGTAAAAGGAATAGTTTCAAGAGGTGGAGGAGGATTTTCATCCTCGTTGTCATCATCTGAACTAGAAGGAATGTTATTAAAAATATAAGAGATAGAGAGAGGTGGCACATATGCCGAATCAGGCTCGTAGGCCAAAGGTGGCACACCTGCTGAACTAGCTGTGCAGGCCAATATTTTTTCATAAAATTTTACATCTCTTCTAATGATCATATTTTTGGATTTTGGTTGAAGAAGTATATATCCTTTGACATCTTCAGAATATCCAACAAAAATGCATTTTTCATTCTTAGGTTCTAAGGCTTTATGTTTCACATCTGGAATATTGGCCCAAGCATCACTTCCAAAAACACGAAAGTGATTTACATTTGGTTTGATTGAGCTCCAAGATTATTATGGAGTTATATTATTTAAAACCATAGTAGGAGTTCGATTTACTATGTAACTTGTACAGTTAATTTCTTCTGCCCAAAAATTGAGACTAAGTCCTTTAGATTGAAGCATATAATTAGCCATTTCTTTTAAGGTGAGATTATTCCTTCCAACTACACCATTTTGTTGTAGAGTATATGGAACAATATGTTGCAATTGAATTCCATGCTCAGTGCAGTAATGTATAAAGTTGTTGTTAACATATTCTCCTCCATTGTCTGATCTTAAAATGAGAATTTGATGTCTAGATTTTTTCTCAACAAAGGCCTTGAAGGCCAAGAACAAGTTAAAAACTTCACTCTTGAGTTTTAAGAAGTATACCCAAGTGCGTCTGGAAAAATAATCAATGAAAGTTAATAATTAGTTGTAACCAGAGAAAGAGACAACAAGAAGTGGACCACATAAATCATTTTGCACAAGCTGCAAAGGGGCTGAAGTGTGCCAAGAGGTACGTTTGTCAGAACTATGCTGATGATGTTTTCCAAGTACACATTCGGAGCAAACACCTTCTCAAAAATATATCGTAGGAAGACCTGTCACCATATTTTCTTTACATAGAGTTTGAAGAGAGCGATAGTTTAAGTGACCAAATCGCACATGCCAAAGTTTTCTTATTTCATCATTATGAGCAAAAAAAGCAGAGGGAAGACATGATGACCCAAATTTGTCAAACTTATACAACCTTGTGGAATCATCAGCAATGCCAGTAGCTAAAATATGTCTAGGATCTTTGAGGTCCTTGATTACAACATCATGAGGTGAGAATTCTACTATTTTCTTTTCACCTGAATGAGTTATCTGATAAACATATAGAAGGTTGCATGACAAGGTAGGAACACATAGTACATCATTAAACTGATCATTATCTAGATGAATGGTTCCAGATCCTACAACACTAAGAGATATATCATCACCAACATAAATATGTTTGGCGTTACAATCATTTAAAGAAAAAAACATGGCTTTATTTTTGGCCATGTGGTAAGAAGCTCTAGAATCAATTAACCACTCATGAGAATGAGAAGAAGAAGATACATTTAATGCATAACCAGATCTTGCTGCTTGACAACCACAAGCAGAAAGTGCCATTCCTGAGGATGAAGGTGAAGAGTGCTCCAAATTGATGTTGTGATTCTTTATTGCTTCTTCTAAGGCTTCCATATTCATAAAACATTTGGACTCTATATGGCCATCATGATTACAAAAGTTGCAATGTCTGTCTATCTTCTTCCCTTTGTTTTTATTTGCCTTATCATTTTGGTGAGTTTCTTTTTCAGTTTGCGAATGAAATTTCTTAGGACCCTTTTTTGGTTTAGGACCATACTTTTTAGGATACTGATTCTTGGGATTATTTTGATATGGTTGTTGTTGGGCTACTAAGACTTTCTTAGAAGCGTTTCTAGAAGTGATAAGACCAAGGTGTAAGATTTTTCTTGTTCTCTTATCAAATAATCGCAAAAGGAATCAAAAGAGGGGTTCTTGAAGAAATGATGGCTTCTCTAGTGGAATGGAATGTGGAAACAAATACAAATTATGCAGGGCCAAGCTTAGCAAGAATGGAATAAATGAGGCTACCATCTTCCTTTTTAACCTTACAACCTTCTAAAAGAAGTCTAAGGGTCTTGAATTTGGAAAAAAAGTATTCAATAGAGGATAAATTATTAGGGTCCAAAGTAAGCAACTCATTTTCAAGTTGGTGGGCCCTGATTTGATTTTGAATGAAAAAAAAAAGTATATAGATTTTTTAGGGCTTCATCAGGGGTGTCAATGTCAAGGATATGAAATCGAAGATCTTGAGCAATGGACATTCCTATCAACCCTCGTTCTTGATCTTGTTTATTTTCCCATTTAGAGACTTTATCATGATCAGAAGGTTTAGTTTCTAGTCCTATGGCTATTCTATAAAGAAATTTTCTTCTAATTATATCTACAATGTGAGGTAGCCATTGGAAATAATTGGTGCTGTTAAGAATAACCGTGCATGCACTTTCCACTTTTCTTTTTTTAAATTTTTTTAAATTTATTATTATTTTTTTAAAAACTGAAGCTGAAAAGCGCTAAAACTAAATGATGCAATGGAAATATCTCGAAAAAATAGGCTGATTAAAAAAAAGGGCTCGAAAAACGGCTTCTGGATGAAAATGTTATGCCTTTTGAAAAAAACTAAGTTGTAGATGTCGAATAGTTACGGGAACGGTTTGAAGTTTGATGATGAAGTTCAAATTTTAAAAAATCCTGCCCCTTTAACAATTTTTTTTTACAAAAATAAGGCTGAGAAAGAGACTTGAACCTAAGAGCTCTATTCTCATAAACTAACTTCTCACCAAGTGAGATAGTAAAAGGATTCTGTGATTGTTTGAAAGGAGGAAGTTTTTTTTTTTTTTTTTTTTTTTCCAGTCTGTGGTGTGCGGTGTGTGTGCTTTTTTCCTGCACAAAAAGCACAAAAATCTGAGCAAAAAAATAAAATGAAATGAAGCCTTACGAAATAATTTTAGATTTTCGGTTTTCCTTACTGGAAACTATCTATTTTTTAACTATTTATGATTTCTCGAGATCGCACAAATATGCGGGGAAAGAGCATACATAGCCAAACAAAACCCTTCTTCCTATTTCTGATTTGCCGAGATCGCACACAGGACAGAGAAAAGAGAAAACATAAAGAAGAGGGTATAGATCCGACAAATAAATAAAACCTGAAAACTGAAATAAACAGAGGGAGCCTAAATAAGTAGAACTATTAACAAATACAACTGCAAAACATATACTTTATACCTCCAGATCTAAACTGACATAACTTGGGCAACCAGAAACCCTTTCACATGAAATGAAAGGCATTCCTCAATGTAAAAGATGCTCCAGACACAACAAAGTAGTTTTCTAGGCCCGAAAATGTTTAGGAATAGTAGATATACAAAATGGCAGTCGCACGTAGTCAAACCGGCTTCGGATTTGGATAAAAAACGGATGCGGCCCTCAAAATAGGTCTTGTACCATGTAGGAATTTATAGGGTAAGTTTCATAGATCAAAAAATAAAGTTCACCGCTCAAAAAAAGATCAAAAATTAGTACACTAGTATTATCACGTGATTAAAACCCTCAAAGAGGGAAACAATCCATGACCTGAGTCAACACGGCCACTTCAGGCAATTTATTAATGTAAAAAGAAAAGCTACATATGTTTCTCTCATAAATGGTTACCAGAAAAATGACCCTCCATGCTCTTTAAATAGAGATCATGGTCCAATCGGGTGTTAAGCCATGGATCAAGTGTCATTAATACCGAGGAGAGAGTGAACCATCAGATCACTACAAATCATGGATGTTGGATTATAAGTTACAAATGTACATAGTAAACAAACACGCTTTACCTAACTCTACACTAGAATAAATTATTATTAACTATGTAGGTTTTAACCCTGTACAGAAATTATCTGCAAACGAATCTTAAAAACAAAAAATAAACAATAGAGAGAGCATAAAACATAAAATAGATAAACACAAAGATTTTGCCCTGGATCCAAAATTGGGATGATCAGCTTGATTTTTCATTATATTCCTTTTAGTATTACAAAAAATATATATACATGCCGAAGCATACATAAACCCCAATCCATTAACCTTGGATTAGAACATAACCATAGTTCCCTTGACCAGATCTACAAAATACCAGGGGCCGAAAACCATCATGCCCCAAAACCATGTGCAAACCCATGCACAAAACCATGGGCGGGTCCTTTAGGTTTTAACCCTGAACAAAAATTATCTACACACGAATCTTATGATAGAAAATAAACAATAGTGAGAGCATAAAACATAAAATAGAAAAACACAGAGATTTTCCCCTAGATCCCAAATCGGGACGACCACCTTGATATTTCATTATATTCCTTTTAGTGTTACAACACATATATATACATGCTGAAGCATACATAAACCCTAATCCATTAACCCTAGATTAGAACATAACCGTAGTTCCCTTGACCGGATCTACAAATATACCAGGGGCCGAAAAACATCGTACCCCAAAACCATGTGCAAAACCATGCACAAAACCATGGGCGTGGACCACCCACCGGAAATTCTCCCACTTGTTGTTTTCTTTCCGCAGGGGGCCACAGGAGAGCTTAGTCATTGGCCCAATTATTCAACACCCGTTGTTTCTCTACACCAAGAGAACTTTTGAGTGCTCACAGACTTCGTCAATGCATCTGCAACATTCTTCAAATTGTCCACCTTTACCTTCAACACCCTTTTAGCCTCAACCATATCTCTAAAAAAGTGATATTGAACATCAATGTGCTTTGTCTTTGAATGATAAGCAGGGTTCTTAACCAAGAAAATTGCACTTTGGCTATCACAGTCTATCCTTATAGCTTGCTGTACCAACCCCATACTTGAACACAATCTCTGCAACCAAACTGCTTCCTTGCTTGCATGAGTGGCTTCCATGTATTCTGCCTTTGTAGTTGAAAGAGACACTACAAAATTTCTTTTACTCATCCAACTGACTGTGCCTCCAAATAGGCTAAACACATATCCACTTGTAGATCTTCTTTGGTCCAGATCTCCAGCCCAATCTGCATCAACAAAACCATGAATGTCCAACATTCTTTCCAATCTTGGTCTTCCCTGGTAGCACAAGCCATAATCACTAATGCCACGTAAATATCTAAAACCCCACTTCACTGCTATCCAATGCTCCTTCCCTGGGTTTGAAATAAACTTGCTCAATACTCCCATTTCATGTGCAATGTCTGGTCTAGTACAGACCATTGCATACATCAGGCTACCCATGCACTTGCATATGGAACATGGGACATATCCTCCTCTTCTTCTTGTGTCTTGGGACACTGTTCAGCAGACAAATTTACACCTACAGGAATAGGAACATTCACCGGTTTACTAACCTGCATATTGAACCTCTGCAATATAGTCTCGAAATACTTCCTCTTGTTTAACCAGAGCTTCCTCTTTGCTCGATCTCTCTTAATTTCCATGCCCAAAATATATTTTGCAGCACCAATATCCTTCATGTCAAATTTGGAGAACAGTTGGGTCTTCAAATATTGGATAATTTCTTTGTCATTTCCAATCAACAACATATCATCCACATACAATACCAAATAAATAACATGGTCACCAATTAATTTAAAATAAACACAGTGGTCCTCCTTGCTTCTTGTGAAGCCAAGTCCCCATATATAGGTATCAAATTTTTGATACCACATCCTTGGTGACTGTTTTAACCCATACAGAGACTTCTTCAACCTGCATACCAGTTCTTTCTTACCCTTCACCATAAATCGTTCAGGTTGCTTCATGTATATCTCCTGTTCTAGATCCCCATGAAGAAATGTTGTCTTCACATCCATCTATTCTATTTCAAAATCAAATGCAGCAGCAACAGATAAAAGTAATCTAATAGAAGTAACTTTGGCAATAGGAGAAAAAATATCACCAAAATCAATTCCCGGCACCTGGGAATAACCTTTTTCTACTAACCAAGCTTTTTATTTCTCCACCTTGCCTTCTACATTCACCTTCTTCTTAAACACCCATTTTCTCCCGATGGGCTTCCTTCCAGCTGGCAACTTCACCAGATCCCATGCATCATTTTTGTGCAAGGATGTAATTTCATCAACCATGGCCTCCTTCTAGAGTTTTCCATCCTCTGAATCTACTGCCTCCTTGACAGTTCTGGGATCATCATTAGTTATAGTTAAGGTAAAACATGAATAGAAAGTAGATGGACTATACCTTTTTGGTTGCCTTCTTTCCCGAATTGATCTTCTCAAAGCTGGAGTTTGTGGCTCTTCCTCTTCTGAATCTTCGTTTGCTGTAGAGTCCGATTCATACTCCTTTAGCTCAAAATTTATCTTCTCAAGTTATTTTGGTATTAATTCATGTTTAACGACATCTTTCACCTCTCTAAACACCACATCTCGGCTGTACACAACCTTCCTTGTTTCTGGGTTCCAAAGCTTGTAACATTTTAAACCATCCTTATACCCAACAAAGATCCACCTTTCAGATTTATTATCCAACTTGGTCCTTTTTTGCTTTGGAACATGTACATATGCATCACATCCAAATACCCTAAGATGTGAAAGAGAGGGTTTCTTACTAGTCCATACCTCATGTGGAGTCTTATCCTCCAACACTGATGAAGGTGATTTGTTAACCAGATAGCATGTAGTCTCCACTGCCTCTGCCCAGAATTCTTGTCCTAACCCGGTACCACTGAGCATGCTTCTTGCCTTTTCCATCAGTGTTCTGTTCATTCTTTCTGCAACTCCATTTTGCTGCGGTGTGTATGGAGTAGTCTTCTGTCATGCTATACCACACTTCTTACAGAACTCTTCAAATTCCTTCTTGCATAACTCCCCACCATTATCTGTCCTCAGCACCTTTATCTTCTTCTCTGTCTGGTTTTCCACCAGAGCCTTAAATTCTTTAAATTTGTCAAAGACTTCAGATTTCTTCCTCAAGAAATATATCCATGTATTCCTCGAGAAGTCATCTATGAATGAAACATAGTACACAGACTTTCCCAGTGATGGAATTGACACAGGTCCAAGCACATCACTGTGCACAAGTTCTAATATCTTTTTCGCCCTCTTAGCACTAGAAGGAAAACTCACCCGATTCTGCTTCCCATATACACAATGTTCACAGTAATCTAAATCCAGAGAGAAATTCGACATAACTTCTACCATACCATTTCTATGTAGTATCCGAAGGCCCTTCTCTCCAATATTTCCAAGCCTTTGATGCCATAGCATGGTCTTTTCTCTAGAGACAGCTAGGCTTTCCACTCCACTTTCAGGAACCACAGAACTATTACACCCATCAATAACAGTGCTACCTTGTAGCTTGTACAGAGTTCCATTTCAAACTCCCCGCATTAATACTAGTGCTCCTCGAACCATCTTGTAGGCATCTTTCTCGAACATTGTTTTTACACCTGCATCATCCATCTTGCTTACAGAAATCAGATTTCTGGCCAATGCAAGAATATGAAGAACACCAGGAAGTGTTCTAATCCTTCCACCTTGCAGATTCAGCTTGAGCTTTCCATGTCTGACGATTCTGGCCTTCCTATCATCCCCTAGGAAGACATCACCACCATCATATTTCTCATACTCATAGAACCACTCCCTATGGGGAGTGAAGTGAAAGGATGCACCTGATTCAATCAACCATGACTCATGATCTACATGTGTATTTGAAGAAGAATCCAAATACACATCCCCACCTTCATCCGAGGTGGTTTTTGCCTCTGTATAAGGAGCATCATCAGATCCCTTTCCTTTCTCAGGAGCTTTAGATCTGCAGTCCCTTTTGTAGTGCCCTTCCTTTCCGCATTTCCAACATACCTTTACAAAATTTCCAGGAGATTTAGATCTCCCTCTAGATTTGGATCTCCCACTCGAAACCTTATTCTTATTTCTGTTTTGGGACCTTCCTCGTAGAGATAAGGCATCTCCATTCTAGCCCTCCATATTTCTACATCTCATTTCCTCCAAAAATAATGCTACGACAATGTCATCAAAATTCAAGGTAGTTGTATTGCTACCTATTGCAATAACCAGACTGTCCCACGAGTCTGGTAGAGAACACAACAAACTGATGCACTTATCTTCATCAAAGATTTTAATATCAACAGATGACAGCTGAATTACCACAGTATTGAAGGCGTTCAGATGCTCTGTCACCGAGTCTCCATCCTTCATCCTCAGGTTATACAGTTTTTTCCGCAGGAACAACTTATTCACCAAAGACTTAGGTTGGTACAAAGTCCCAAGTTTTTCCCACAAATTCTTCGCCGTAGCTTCCCCAGATACATTCAACAATACTGAATCTGAGACAGACAACCGTATTGTGCTCTTAGCCTTCCGATCTAGTGTCTTCCAGTCTTCATCTAACATTTCCATTGGTTTAGTACCTAGATCTACCACGATCCACTGATCTTCATCCACCAGCAGATCCTCCATCTTGAGCTTCCACAACTCAAAACTCTGACCATTAAATTTCTTGATCTCTATCTTTCCACCGCTCGCCATCTTCTTTCACCACAAGAATCGATCCCACAAATCTCCCGCTGAACAAGGTCTACCTCAGGCCCGAGCAAAAAACCCTCAGCAACAAAGGCATCCCCTTGAAGCCGAAACAACTTTGATACCAAATGTAGGTTTTAACCCTGAACAAAAATTATCTACACACGAATATTATAATAGAAATTAACAATACCGAGAGCATAAAACATAAAACAGATAAACACAGAGATTTTCCCCTGGATCCCAAATCAGGACGACCAACTTGATATTTCATTATATTCCTTTTAGGGTTACAACACATATATATACATGCCAAAGCATACATAAACCCTAATCCATTAACCCTAGATTAGAACATAACCGTAGTTCCCTTGACCAGATCTACAAAAATACTAGGGGCCGAAAACCATCATACCCCAAAACCATGTGCAAAACCAGGTCTGCCCACCAAAAATAAGGACCATTTTTTTTTTCCCAGGGCGCTGCCCTGGACCTCGACAGGGGGGGCTGCAACCCCCCCTACTGCGCCCAACATAACACATACCCAACATTATCCCACTTGTTGTTTTCTTTCTGCAGGGGGCCACAGGAGAGCTAAGTCATTATCCTAGCTTTACAACACCCATTGTTTCTCTACACCAAGAGAATTTTTGAGTGCTCACAAACTTCGTCAATGCATCTACAACATTCTTCAAGGTGTCCACCTTTACCAACAACACCCTTTTAGCCTCAACCATATATCTCACAAAGTGATATTGAACATCAATGTGCTTTGTCTTTGAATGACAAGTAGGGTTCTTAGCCAAGAAAATTGCACTTTGGATATCACAATCTATCCTTATAGCTTGCTACACCAACCCCATACTTGAACACAATCTCTACAATCAAACTGATTCCTTGCTTACATGAGTGGCTGCCGTGTATTCTGCCTCTGTAGTTGAAAGAGCCACTACAGAATTTCTTTTACTCATCCAACTGACTGCACCTCCAAATAGGCTAAACACATACGCACTTTTAGATCTTCTTTGGTCCAGATCTCCAACCCAGTCAGCATCAACAAAACCAAAAATTTCCAATACTCTTTCCAATCCTGGTCTTCCTTGGTAGCACAAGCCATAATCACTAGTGCCACACAAATATCTGAAAACTCGCTTCACTGTTGTCCAATGTTCCTTCCCTGGGTTTGACATAAACCTGCTCAATACTCCCACTGCATGTGCAATGTCTGGTCTAGTACAAACCATTTCATACATCAGGCTACCCACTGCACTTGCATATGGAACACGGGACATATCCTCCTCTTCTTCTTGTGTCTTGGGACACTTTTCAGCAGACATCTTTACACCTACAGGAATCAGAACATTCACCGGTTTACTATCCTGCATATTGAACCTCTGCAATATAGTCTTGACATACTTCCTCTGGTTTAACTAGAGCTTCCTCTTTGTCTGATCTCTCTTAATTTTCATGTTGAATTTGGAGAACAGTTGGGTCTTCAAATCTTGGATAATTTCTTTTTCATTTCCAATCAAAAACATATCATCCACATACAAGCCCAAATAAATAACACGGTCACCAATTAATTTAAAATAAACACAGTGATCCTCCTTGCTTCTGGTGAAGCCAATTCCCCGTATATAGGTATCAAATTTCTGATACCACATCCTTGGTGATTGTTTTAACCCATACAGAGACTTCTTTAACCTGCATACCAGCTCTTTCTCCCCCTTTACCATAAATCCTTCAGGTTTTTTCATGTAGATCTCCTCTTCCAGATCCCCGTGAAGAAATGTTGTCTTCACATCCATCTATTCTACCTCAAAATCAAATGTAGCGGAAAAAAATAAAAGTAATCTAATAGAAGTAACTTTGGCAACAGGAGAAAAAATATCACCAAAATCAATTCCCGGCACCTAGGAGTAACCTTTTGCCACCAACCGAGCTTTATATTTCTCCACCTTGCCTTCTACAATCCTCTTCTTCTAAAACACCCATTTTCTCCCGATGGGCTTCCTTCCAGCCGACAACTTCACCAGATCCCATGCCTCATTTTTATGCTAGGATGCCATTTCATCAACCATGGCCTTCTTCCATAGTTTTCCATCCTCGGAATCTACTTCCTCCCTGACAGTTCTGGGATCATCATCAGCTATAGTTAAAGAAAAATTTGAACATAAACAGATGGAATATACCTTTCTGGTTGTCTTCTTTCCTAAACTAATCTTTGTTGGGAAAAATACTGAGAGGGGGGGGGTGAATCAGTATTTACTGCATATTCAAAACTTTCACTTTTTCTTGCTTCTAAAATGCATACGCTACTTTCTTGAACCAGACTTGCGTATATACGCGGATACCCTTTACGAAACTCGCGTATACACAGATATCTATTTATGTCATTAATTCTTCACTTAAATTATTCCTTCATTTATTCATCAGATATTCAATAAGCAGTAAACATGTGCAGTAAGAACAGAATAAATCATCACACAAAGCATCACACATGAACACCAGGATTTTTAGGTGGAAACCCAAGTCGGGAGAAAACCACCGCTGCAGTTGCTCAGCTTTCAATATTTTATTATAGAGAAAACATCTTACAACATATGTGCTGGCGCAGACTTGACCAGCACGCAGGCACCCACCTGCGCTCGTTTACCAGCCTCTCCCGGAAGGGAGCTACGACCCCCTGACTCGTTTACCAGCCTCTCCTGGAAGGGAGCTACGACCCCCCGATCTCGTTTACCAGCCTCACCTGGAAGGGAGCTACAACCCCCTGACTGAAGGCTACAACCCTCAGCACCACCTTGGACCACGTTTCATCAATTTTCACACCGGATCCAACAACTTCAATAGAACACCACTTGCAGGCCACATTTCATCATATTTTCATACTGGACCCTTTCCATACTTTTAAGCACAACCATACATCACCAACAGATACATATCAATACAGATCAGATAGCAGAAACACAGCAGAACAGATCAGATATTTCATACCCCTTGCTTCAGCAAACCCTAGTTTGCATACGCGCTTTCCCTTCACTGATATCGCGTATATACGCGCTTCCGTCCACACAAACCAGCGTATACCTCAGTGTATATTTTAGTGCGCATACGCGCTTTCACTTCATCGAAGCTGCGTATATATGCGCTTCCTCCGCGTCGAAGTAGCGTATAGATCTTCAGTCATTACAGAGCAGCATACTTCTTCAGATCAGATATTCAGTTCAGATCTACCCTTTTACTTCAGACAGATGTTCGCCTAGATGCTCGCCTCATCTCAGATCTAATCACTCCATAAACAGATCTAGCAGATACAAGTACATTTCAGATCTAAAGATCCCACTTCATCATTTCTTCATAAGTGCTTCATAGATTTAGATCTATCATCAAACCTTTACCCTTTCCATACAGATATACTTCACAGAGAAGTATTCATTCAAGATCAGACATCTTGCTCTCTCACTCCTGATTTGCACAATGAATTTCTTCTCCTTATATAGGTTTACCCTTTTTCAATACCATGAGCCCCTTTTTCAATACCATGGACCAAAACAATACCATAAGCCCAAAACTACCTGGACGGGGTCAATTAGGCGGATCATTACCCAACACAATGGGTCAATACCATGGTGGTTACCCTTGGTTTTGCACTTTTTGAGCGCTTTTTTAGCCCACGCTTTATGCCCAGCTCTTTCCGCGTGTATACGTCACTTCCCCTAGGCCAATCCGCGTATACCAAGAGACATACTGCTTTTGATCATACTTTGAGTACATTCGAAATCCTTTCATGCAAGGATCGTAGAAACACTATATTTAATTCATCAGAACATATTTCAAGCACAACTTCATCAAGTAAGTTGTCATCATCTTCATCAAGTGGGTTGCCTTTCAAGGACAACACTCAGCATCATATTGTCAACAAATATTAGATCATATCAGATTTACATCATTTACTAAGTCCATCAAGTCAAGCATAACTTCATCAGGTGGATTGCCATCAAGGACAACACATGTCAACAGTCGCATGTCTTCATCTCCATTAAGTGGGTTGCCATCAAGGACAACACTCTGCATCATATTTCCAACAATCTTCTTACAGCTGGAGTTTGTGGCTTTTCCTCTTCTAAGTCTTCTTCTGTTTTAGAGTTTGATTCATCCTCCTTTAGCTAAAACTCTATCTTCTCATGTTCCTTTGGTAGGACTTCATGTTTAACAACATCTTTCACCTCTCTAAACACTACATCTTGGTTGTACACAACCTTCCATATTTCTGGGTTCTAAAGCTTGTAACCCTTTAAAACATCTTTATACCCAATAAAGATTCACCTTTCACATTTATTATCCAACTTGGTCCTTTTCTCCTTTGGAACATGTACATATGCATCACATCCAAATACCCTCAGATGTGAAAGAGAAGGTTTCTTACCATTCCATACCTCATGTGGAGTCTTATCCTCCAACGCTGATGAAGGTGATCTATTAACCAAGTAACATGTAGTCTCCACTGCCTTTGCCTAAAATTCTTGTCCTAACCCGGTACCACTGAGCATGCGTCTTTCCTTTTCCAACAATGATTTGTTCATTCTTTCTGCAACTCCATTTTGCTGAGGTGTGTATGGAGTAGTCTTCTGCCGTGCTATACCACACTTCTATAGAACTCTTCAAATTCCTTCTTGTAGAACTCCCCACCATTATCTGTCCTCGGCACCTTTATATTCTTCTCTGTCTGGTCTTCCACCAGAGTCTTAAATTATTTAAATTTGTCAAAGACTTTAGATTTCTTCCTCAAGAAATATATCCATGTATTCCTTGAGAAGTCATCTATGAATGAAACATAGTACACAGACTTACCCAGTGATGGAACTGACATAGGTCCAAACACATCACTATGCACAAGCTCTAATATCTTGTTCACCCTCTTAGCACCAGAAGGAAAACTCACCCGATTCTACTTCCCATATACAAAATGTTCACATAAATCAAAATCCAGAGAGCTATTAGACATACCTTCTACCATACCATTTCCATGCAGTATCCGAAGGCCCTTCTCTCCAATATGTCCAAGCCTTTGATGCCATAGCATGGTCTTTTATCCAGAGACGGCTAGGCTTTCCGCTCCACTTTCGGGAACCACAAAACTGTTGCACCCATCAATAACAGTTCTGCCCTGAAACTTGTACAGAGTTCCAATCTGAACTCCTTGCATTAATACCAGTGCTCCTCGAACCATCTTATAGGTATATTTCTCAAACACTTTTTTTACACCTGCATCATCCATCTTACTTATAGAAATAAGATTTCTAGCCAATGCAAGAATGTGAAGAACACCAGGAAGTGTTCTAATCCTTCCACCTTGTAGCTTCAGCTTGAGTTTTCCATGTCCGAATATTCTTGCCTTCCTATCATCACCCAAGAACACATCACCGCCATCATATTTCTCATACTCGCAGAACCACTCCCTGTGAGGAGTGAAGTGAAAGGATGCACCCATGTCAATCAACCATGACTCATGATCTACATGTGTATTTGAAGAAGAAGCCAAATAAACATTGTTATCACAAAATCTGACCCTGATAGGTTTCTCACCAAGTAGACTTCATGTAACTCTTTCAGACCAATCTTTTGGTTGAGGCTTAGCCTCCTCAACCTGAGAGGGCTCTCTCAGAGGTTTATGATTTTCGATTAATGAATAGATGGCTAACTCTAAGGTAAAAAGAAAAAAATGTATAACTGGTTGTATCAAAGATTAGCAAACATTCATTGGGACATGGAGTCAAGATAATATTCAACAAAACATCATAATCTGTTGAGCATGGAAGTCAAGGCACTTGGAGTCTAGGTTAATGAATAAAACAGTAACACAGTGAAAAACACAGTCTATTTGCATGTGAAGGAAGTTAGAGCATTGTCAAATGAATTCTAAGTAACAAATACAAATACTACTGCAAATAGTAATTTAGGAATGCCATAGAAAGATGATAAACATAAAATCCTTATGAATCTTGAGTTTTCAAAACAGATCTCTGTATTAAGTTGAAAAAAAAACACAGTGACATACAATAACACAGTAAATTGCTAATGAAAATGCCCAACCCTTGTAGAATTCGACCTCATGCTCTATATAGAACATTCACCAGATAGGATTATTTCTTCTCCACTAGAGAATTAGAATTCCCATGCTTTGACACCTATTCTAACCATAAAACATGGTATTTATTACAAACATAGCTGTAAAACTAACATAGAGTCCTATTACAAATTGACACTTATAAAGCTTATGAAAAGTCCTAATTCTAATGGGATTGAAACTCTTAAATATTCTCCTAAAAAAATTATCTAATATTTATTTCATCCTTTTCCACCTACAATCCCATGAGGTCGAATTTGGATGTTGCCTTGAACTTTGATGTGGTCCTACTGCTGATGATAAAAACTGTTCTAAAAATTAGGAAGCATGTTTTCCTGTCTTTTAGCTCCTTTGATGCTTTTATTTGTTTTAAGAATTTTCATCATTAATATATCATATTTATATGTGTCATGTTTCCAAAACTTCACCATACATCTTCAATCTTCCAGCTGTGCAGAAATTATAATTCGAATAATGTAAAAGGACAAAGGATAAACCTGCACTACGAAAGCAGCTCAGTTTCGTAGAGCAGTGTTTTTTTCCTTTTTTCAATTAGATTTTGACCTGTTTTATTCAATGAAACCTTCACATGCCATTTTTACACTCCTACCAGCTATTTCAAATCAAAATTGATCAAACTTCCCCCAAAAATTGATGTGAAAATGTGCTAGAAGACCGCTTTAGTAGTTGCAAGTTATTCCTGTTTTTTCCCTGAAAATTAGGTCTTGGGAAAGAGCCATTATCTTTTCATATATGATTTATTTTGAGAAAATGAAGGATTTTTTTGTATTCCATTTTTTCTTGAATAAATACCTCTCTTGGTTTTTTTAAATACTTCTCCTGCTGTCCAGAAACTGTCTAATTTGAAAAACATATGTAAAACAGGAAAACTCTATTTTCTGAAAATAGGGCTTCAAATAAAGGCTTGTATCACCCACTTCGTAATTAATGTGAAGAAACTGAGAGAGGTTTTCGTAGCTAGGCATGTTACTAAGAAAAACCTATTTCATTTTTCACAAATTCGTTTTCCGATTCCCAGAAACTGCCTTGGAAATTTACTACTAAAACCAGTAAACAGAGTTTTTCTCTTCATGGTGAAAAAGTTGCTTCAGCAGTTTCGTAGTGCATTTAATCAAATTTGTGCTAGTTGTGCTACGAAACTGTTGTGTAGGAATTTTTGTTGAAAATGTCTTCAAAATTATTACCTTGGATATGTTTAAACTTTAAAAGTGTTGACATCATTTCAAAAACATAGGAATATGACCTCAAAAACACAATCTTCAACAACTTTTTCCTTCATCTTGATCAGATTTGGCTCATGGATTTATCACTTTGTTTTGCAGCCCAAATCACTCTATTTCATTGCCCCTTTAACCTTTCTTGAGACCCTCTCAATTGTGTCTCCAGATCTTCCACCTGTACTTTCAATTTCAAATCTTAAACAATGTCATGACCTATGATTCTTTTTATCCTCTGTCATTCTTTCCTTCGAAAATTTTTGTCTGCTTCCTGTAGAATTTAATGATCAGCCTCACTTGAATTCAAAATATCAGCCTCGCTTGATGATAACAGTCAGCCTCGCTTGATAGAAGATGAGAAAATCTTTGGTTTAAGATAACCATAAGCTTAAAACTTGAAACATATATGTTGAACTATTTTGCATGAAAACTATAGTGAATAATGCATGTAGGTCTTTCAAATTTGAAATTATCTTTGATAAATGAGACCTCTATGATTGCAATGATGATTTTGAATGGTTACACGTTTTGGAGATGACCCCTAAATGACTTTTAATGATGAAAACCTAACGGCATCTGACAAATTTGATGTTTTGACATGACTTCCCTATGAATCCGCGCTTTTGTAGCGCGCTTAGTGCAATTTTGGTGATATGCGCTATGAAAGTAGTGGCGCTTTCATAGCGCAAAACTGGTTTTTTCAATTGGCTACGCTACGACACTGCGGTTTCGTGGCTTATTGTAGAAGATTTTTTTTAAAAGGTTAAAAACATGACTTCTAAATGTATGATGGGACCTTTAAAGCATGGAATGATACTTAAAGACATTATTTGGAAATGAAAATGACATTTTGAGACTTCTAACCTATCACTTACCCAATTCATAAATGAAATGACTCAAGAACTATTGACACCATGACTAGAACAAGGTAAATTTATAGGGTTTACAATTTTTTTTAAGGTGATAACATTGGCTCCACTTGGGATAGTGTGCCCTTGTGGTACACTAAGAACCGGTAGCTTGAGTGTTGCTATACATTTTCTTTAGAATAAAATTCTGATTTTTTTTTTTTTTTTTCAGTTTCTCATAAAATTTTTAATGGCCTTCACTTCGGGCTTAAGCTTGATGATTTCTGTAAGAAGCTCTCAAACTCTACCTACTAAAAAATTCTCAGTCAACCTTGAGCTTATTTTCACATTCCTAACTATCCTATCAGCTGCAAACTCCATTTTAGCTCAATCAACATGAAATTTCCATTGAAGCCAATCATTTGTCTTATCTGATATTTGATGCTTTTGACTGCACTCTTTATCAAAGTAACCATGATATTGATATGACCAATGCCACTGCAAATGTATCTGATCTTCATAATAAAAATGAAACTGAAACACTGGAGAGTAAATCTCTTCCATGTATTCAGCTATAGGTGTTACACAAAAATTTGTCACTGTCCCTGCAATCCCTCGCCCCGCATATTGGAGGGTTTTTCCCATGACCTGTGAGCAGTGTCATCCTCTGCAAACACCTTCCTTGCATCCTTCTATACAAGAACATCATTTCTCCTGTAGAACACTTTCTCAAAAAGCCCATAAAAACCTATGTTTTGGCATTAGCGTGGGTATCCAGTTCACCCCTCCCGCCAATGTGGGGGATGTACTGTTGAGCCTCGAAATTGTGCTTTCTTTCATCTCATTTTACCTCATTTTCCCTTGTCCATTGCTATCCTAGACCCAATTGATCAATGAATATAGTTAAAATTACTTCTAGAATGATTTACATGACTGACTTGCTAAGTTTTGTGATTTTTTCCATTGTAAAGCATTTTGACCAGAACTAGCTGCAGAATGCAGACATTCCGTAGCTAACCGACGATTCTGCAGCTGTCTTCACGTTTGGGTATGTTCCAGGTGGCCTCTTGAGAAAAATCGCATATGGGCATAATCCACGTCATGTCTACATGGTTCGTTGCTCATAATGGAGGAAGAAACGAATTCTGGGTATGGTTTTGGAACGTGGGAACACATTTAGGAAAGCAGACTTCTATTAGGACTGTCTCAGTCCAGATGTCTTTTTCCTCTCCATGCAGCCACTTCAAGAGTCCTAATGTGATTCCGATAAGGAGAGACAGTGTTCCTGAATTGTTGCAAGTCTTGTTATGTGCATTTTCTATATAAACACTTGAGAAACCGAGATTTGATGTTAGATTTTATGCTAGATTTTATTTAGATTCTGTGCTACATTTCTGAAGACGCAGAGTGTTATGTTCAAGTTATTTCATCTTTAATGAAGCAGACAGAGTTGTTTTGAAGGCGTTGATTTAATTTGGAGTTGAATTCTGTCAGGTGGTAGAGGGCCCCTGCCTCTTGCACGGATTTTATTTGCGTAAATTAGATAAGTATTCTAGCTGCCATTACGTTTTAGAAGTTGAATTCGTAGTTGTTTTAATTAGTTACTGTAGTTATACTCATTCTAACTCTTCCACAAGAAGAAGCTCTTCCAATAAATTATAATGATGAATGGGAAATGGTTATACTATTGTAGAATTTGAAGTTGAATTCGTAGTTGTTTTAATTAGCTACTGTAGTTATACTCATTCTAACTCTTCCACAAGAAGAAGCTCTTCCAAAAGATTATAATGATGAATGGGAAATGGCTATAGTAATGTAGGATTTAGTTGTATTTTTTGTTGTTCATCATCACAGTTACACTTGTTCCAATCACTCTTCCACAAGAAGAAACTCTTCCAACAAATTCTTAAAGAGTCCAAGACATGACCGTGATAATGAATGATTTAGTTGTGTGTTTGTACTAAGTATCATCTTTGTTCTTGCTCTTAAACGCTTGCCCAAAACATCATAATGACGAGTAGGATATGGATATGATATCTTAGTTTTTCATTGCTTTCAGTCCTTTATATTTGCATTTGCACTCAATTACACAGTCAGAATTGTTCTAGCTCTTCCAAAAGAAGGAATTCTTCCATAATATCAATAATGATGGACAAATAGATTGTATAATTTCATAGAATAATGCATGGTATCTTAGTTAGGATGCTCCGGAGTTTAATTGCACTTAACTCATGTTCAGTTACTTTGTTTTGAGTTTGATGATGACTTGTAGTTCAGCATTGTTTTAGATTAGTGGCATCTTAAGTTCATTCTTAGATTAACTCATTGCACTTGCACTTCACATCCAGATTGTCATCCACTGCACATTAGATTAACTTCAGTTGTTAAGATTAATAAAACAACCTTCATTATTTACAAACATCTTCTTGTTCTAAAATCTACAATTGATCTATAACCATATGAACAAAAGACAAACATCATTTTAAGGCCTGAAGTACATCTGCAATTTCCTCCTCATTTTATAAACAGAGCTCTCCCTCAAAAGACTACTTTGAAAAGAAATCAATAACTCTTGAGTAAAGGTTTTGTGACATTCAATTGAATTGCAGAATAGAGTTAGGAATTAGCTTTAGAATAGAAAATCTTATGATGATATCAATGTTTTACTCCAAACATACTTCAACAAATCTCTAATCAAGGACAAGATGTTGCATCATTATAAGTTAGTTGTTTAAACTGTTTAGTTAGGAAGATTTGCATGTTTAGTTGACCATGTTTCAAGCTCTCTCTCAAATGCCTTTGATGAAAGAATTTGACAAGTTTAGTTTGTGTTTTGAATCATTTTCTTAAAAGTCATTATCAAGCTTTGTTTCTGATTGGTCATAGTTTAGATTTGATTCTGTTTTTAGTATTCCAATTGCATTTGTCATTTGTCATCCATCAATTAGGATCCACTCTGTTTTTAATCATTAGCTCATTTCCATCAGCTTTCTAGGCATTTTCCTTGTGAACATAAAACCACCAAAAGACCAAAAACATCATAAATCATCACAAAAGACCAAAAACATCACAAAACACTACACACAACGCATTAGGAAACAAACACCTAGGTACATACAATACACTTCACTTCAGCAGTTTACAAATCCTGGTTGACAATTAAATGAGCTCAGTTTAGGAGACTAGATTGAGACCAAACATTTTGGCGCCGTTGCCGGGGAAGTGAAAACTAGGTAACCTTTGTTTCTTAGCATCCAAAAACAATTTTATGCGTAGGGAGAGAGATTCAAGGGGGAGATTTATAAGCAGCAGAGGCAGAAGCTTGATTTCTAGAACACCACTTGTTTCATCTAGATCCAGAGCTAGTACACCTTCAACTCATACCCATATTCCATCCTCTCCTGATCCTGGACTTCTAGAAGATCTAAGGTCAACTATTCCATTAGATAAACCTTCCACTTCCACAGGGGATTCAACCATGGCAGAAGAAGGAGGAGGAGGAGTTTTTAATGGAGAAAACACACTATTTGGAGGAAGAGGTAGAGGTAGAGGAGAAGGAGGTAGAGGTGCAGATGAAGGAAGAGTTAGAATAGGAAGCTCTTTTGGGTTCCCTATACTTGATGAAGAAACCAATACAACCATGAAAAACATTTCACCCTCCGTCCTTCCAAACTTCTATGGACTTAAAACTGAAGATCCTGAAACTTTCTTATTCGAATTTGAAGTGCTGTGTAGGACTTATGACTACTTACAAGATGCTCAAAAACTGAAATTATTTCCTTCAACTTTGAAGGGAGCAGCATTGAAGTGGTTTATGAGTCTAATCAGTAGTTCTATTAGAACATGGGAAGACATGAAAAAAGCATTTCTAGAGAGATATTTGGATTATTGTATGCCGGTTAATCATAAGGAAGAAGTGTTCAAGATGTTACAAAAAGAAGATGAAAACTTAGAAGATTTGTTGGAAAGATTTAATTACAACATCAAAAGGGAAAAAATGGAAAATCTAGATCAAGACACCTTAAAAGCTCTTTTGTTGAAAACAATTAGGGGTGAATGGTTGGATATTCTTAACATGATGGGAAAAGGGGATATATCACAACTTACATTACCTGAAATATCTGAGTTATGTATCAACCTTTCCAGAGGGAAATCTAAAACTGTCAAAGGTCCAAGAGATCCCGCTCTTGCAAGGGAAAGTAAATCTGCTTCTGGGACAGTAAGTAGATCAGAAATAGGACACATGCTTGATGACTTTAAATCTGATATCTTAGGGAGTCTTAGTGAACAAATAGACACCCTTAAGATACAAAACAAGCAAAAGGCTGAATCTGATGCTTTGGAAATCTTTTGTCCCAAATGTAGAAAGAAACATGCCTTGAGAGAGTGTCCTTTAGATGTAAAAGTTGTAGAAACCTGTGTTATTTGTTCTGAAAAACATGAGACCAAGAATTGTCCTTCTCTTTCTAGTCTCAAGGTTGTCTTTTAGGAGGAAACTCCTACAGATTCCACAGAGTCTCTCAATTTTGTATCTAGAAGACCTTGGCAGGGACCTCAAACACAAGGATTCCATGATCAAATGTATAATCAACCTCCACCTTGGAATTCTTGGCAGCAACCTTGGCCCCAATTTCAAAATCAATCTCAATATTGGGCACAAGGATCACAAAGTCCCTATGAAGATACTCTCCATATTACCAGTATCCACCATCCTATCCACCATATCCACATTTTTATCCTCAAAATCCTCAACAAAATTTTCCTCAAAATATTCCACAAAATTTTCAACAAAATCCTCAACAACATCATCAGAACCAACCACATCAAAATCAACCACTTCCATTACCATTCCCTCAAAAATCCAATCAATTGCCAGCTCAACCCATACCAAACCCCAATAATAAGAACCCTCATAATACATACATGATAGAAGGACAACAGTTTCCAACTTATTTAATTACTCCTCTAGACCTTAGTGATGTTCAACTTAGGTCTGGAAGGATACTTGAAAAGAGGAAACCTTTTGTGATCATACAAGAACAAGATAATTCTGAGGAAGACTCCCTACGGGTGAATAAAAGTCTTGAGGAAGACACATCCTTTCAAGACCCAAACACTGAAAAACTAAAACAAAAAGATCCAATAAATCCAACTCCCGTATTAGAGCAACCATCCATATCTACTTCTATACCTCCCTTTCCGGAAAGATTACAAATTGATAGAGGTGTAGAAAAACAAATCATGGTGCCTAATTATGATTTCTTAGATGAATTGAGAAATGTTTGCATTAAAATTCCATTATTGCAAGCCATCAATGAAATCCCAATTTTAGCCAAAACAATAAAGGAGTTGAGTATGAAGACAACAAGAAAAAGAATAAGAGAAACCAAGAAAATTCAACTGGTAGGACAAATAGCAGACATTATGATGGGCAAGATTGCTATTCCAAAGTATCTTGACCCAGGAAATCCAGTTGTCAAAATTCACATCAATGGTATTGAAATTCAAAACACACTCATTGATTTAGGAGCAGCGATAAATATCATGAGTAGACAAATCATGGACAAACTGAAACTTCCTAATCTTCTCTTTACACCCACACTATTACAATTAGCAGATAGATCTGTGATCAGACCAGATGGGGTAATAGAAGACATTCCAGTGTCCCTAGATTCTTTGGAGTACCCTGTGGATTTCATGATCCTAACTCCCAAGAATAATCTAGGAGGCCATCCAGTTATACTAGGAAGACCTTGGTTGGCTACAGCTGATGCTTTTATTAGTTGTAGGTCCGGTGATATGTATATTTCTGATGGTAGTTCAACTAAGAGATTCACTTTATATCCTCCAGCTAGGACAATTACAGATCTATATGACACTCAATGGATAGAGGATGAAGAAGATTTACAACCACTCTTCACAATTTCAGAAATTAGTGAAGATAATCAAATTCTGAATACTCTAGAAAACTTTGAATCCTCTCCAAACCACAAACATGAATCATTTCAAGAGGGATCCAATATTGAGTTTTTGTCATCTAGGCAGATGTCTCTTCATTCTATGGACAAATTTGGCAGCTCTACAAGTGAAATTTTTCCAGGCAAAACTTTGAACATAAATAAGAACCTAGAAAAATCTCAACAAGAAGAGTTAGTCAAAGTATTACAGAGACATTCTTCTGCATATGCATGGGAATACAATGAAATGAAAGGGATAAGTCCCAAGACTTGTACTCATCACATCTATATAGAGGCAAATTGCAAACCAATCAGACAGCCTCAAAGACGGATGAATCCAAATCTTAGGGAAATTGTCAAGGAAGAATTGCAAAAATTGTTAAATGTTAATTTCATCTATCCTATTTCAGAGAGTCAGTGGGTTTATCCTTTGGTGATTGTGCCAAAGAAAAATGGAAAATGGAGGGTGTGTGTTGACTACCGAGAACTGAATAAAGCTACTCTTAAAGACCATTTTCCTTTACCTTTCATAGATCAAGTATTAGATACATTAGCTGGCAAAAAGTACTTTTCATTCATAGATGGGTTTAGTGGTTACAATCAAATCCAAGTAGCACTTGAAGACCAAGATAAAACCACATTTACCTGTCCTTGGGGTACCTATGCTTACCGAGTATTGCCATTTGGATTATGTAATGCACCTGCAACATTCCAAAGGGCAATATTAGGAATTTTTTCGGATCTAATACATGATTGTGTAGAGGTGTACATGGATGAATTCACAGTTTATGGGAATACATTTGAAGAGGCTTTAGAAAACTTGGAAAAAGTCTTAAAAAGATGTCAAGAAGCAAACCTTTCACTTAGTCATGAAAAATGTTTTGTGATGTTTACTGAAGGTATTGTTTTAGGGCACCACATTTCAGGGAATGGGATTAGAGTTGATGAGGCAAAATTTGAAGTCATTTCTAACCTATCCATTCCAAGTTGTCAAAGAGATGTTAGAAGTTTTCTAGGATTTACAGGGTATTATCGGAGATTTATAGAAAACTTCACCAAAATAGCATCTCCTCTCTTCAAATTACTCACCAAATATTGTGAATTCAGGTGGACTTCTGATTGCCAGTTAGCTTTTGAAACCCTGAAAACCAAAATTTCTGAAGCACCTATATTAAGGGGACCTAACTTGAAGTTACCTTTTCATATCTCAACAGATGCTTCCGATACAGCTCTAGGAGAAGTATTGGGACAGAAAGACTTGATTCCCTATGCCATCTATTATATCAGTAAAAATTTGACTCCTGCAGAGTTAAACTATACTGTAACTGAAAAAGAGTTTTTAGCTGTTGTTCATGCCATAAACAAATTTAGACACTATATAACAGGCTATGAAACATTTATTCACACTGATCATTCTGCAATTAGATATTTAATGAACAAATCAATCACTAATGGCAGAGTTATAAGATGGTTGTTACTCTTACAAGAATTCAACATTACTATTCTAGATAGGCCTGGAAAACAAAACACAGTGGCTGATTTCCTATCTAGAATCCAAAATATCAAAGATGACACTCCGGTTGAAGATCAATTTCCTGACGAATATCTTTTTGCAATCTCTACTCAAACTCCATGGTTTGCTGATATTGCTAATTATTTAGTTTCAGGAAAATTTCCTTCAATTATGAATGCAAGGGATAAAAGAAAAATCATTAATGATAGTGCAAATTATTCATGGGTCGCTAATGAGTTGTACAAGACAAGTCCAGATTTGATCATAAGAAGGTGTGTTCGTGAAGATGAAATGCCTGAGATTCTCAAGGCATGTCATGATGAGCCTTGTGGCGCACACTTTTCAGATAAGAGGACAGCCTATAAGATCCTTAATATAGGATATTATTGGCCATCCTTGTTTAAAGATGCTAAGGAGTATGTCAAAAGGTGTGACAGTTGCCAAAGGGTAGGGAAACCTTCCCCTTCAGGTGAGATGCCATTACAACCTCAGGTACACATTGAACCTTTTGAAAAATGGGCTTTGGATTTTGTAGGACCTATTAGTCCTCTATCAAGACAAAAGAAATATATATTAGTTTGCACTGATTATGTTACTAAATGGGTAGAAGCTAAACCGTTACTTGTTGCTAATGAATCATCTGTAGTTAATTTTATTTTTGAGGATATTTTTACTCGTTTTGGTGTCCCAAGGGAAATTGTTACAGATCAAGGAGCTCAATTTACATCAAGGCTAGTGGAGCAAATAATGGAGAAGTACAAGATCAGACATAGAAAATCTACTCCTTATCATCCACAAGCAAATGGTCAAGTGGAATCTACCAATAAATTCATTGAAGGAATCCTAACAAAGACTGTTCATCTACATAGAAGAGATTGGGTAGATAGGCTTCCTGAAGCCTTGTGGGCCTATAGAACTACATGGAGAAACACAACAGGCCATACTCCTTATGAGCTTGTTTATGGAAAACAAGTTTTGTTTCCTATAGAGTTCCAAATCCAAACATTCAAGATGGCAGTTCAGCTAGGACTTGATCTAACGGAGGCACAAAATCATAGACTGGAGCAAATTAATGAATTGGATGAGATCAGACAAGATGCAGTTCAGAAAACAAGTCTAGTCCAACAGCAAAGGGCTAGATGGCATGACAAGTACATCAAGGAGAAGAAATTCAAAGAGGGTGACCGGGCTCTCTTGTTTGATTCAAAATTCAAGGATTTTCAAGGGAAATTTCAGACACATTGGCTTGGGCCATATGAAATTGTTCGAATTTTTGATAATGGGACAGTAAAAATCAGAACTATAGATGAAGAAGAGGTCACTTTTCTTGTGAATGGTCATAGATTGAAGCTATATCACAAACCACTCTCAAGAGAAGAATTTGTCAAGAAGTTCCAAGAAAGCAATGATGTGAAGTTAATGAAGAAGAGTCTCTCTTCTTCATCAACTTAATTAAATTTTCTGAAGCATTTCTTTTTGAAAAAAAAAATAAAAAAATAAAAATAAAGGTATAAACATGAAAACCAATCATTTACTGGCATGTTTATACAGAAAAGATAGGGTGAAAATCAGAGTCTCTCTGACACTCTAACTTTTCCCATTTTTGTTTTTACAAGCAACTGTTACAAAAATCATAAGTTCAGATCCATAGTGCTTATGATTCATCTTATTTCATTTCACTCCATTCACTTATCCATCCATACTCCATCTCATCCATCATTCATATTTCACTCCATTCCACATTTCATTCATCTCATTCCATCCTCCATCCATTTCATTTTCATGTCAAAATACAAAATTTGATGTCTTGCTGCAAGTGAATAAAACATGTCATGAATTGCAGTACAGTTCTTATGTTCTTTCACTCCATTTCATAAACTGAATCCATTCCATTTCATCATCCACTTCATACATATCATAATCCATCATCCATCTTCATTCATAACATATAACATTTCACCCATATTCCAAAAACACTCCATTTTATGATTAAAATGCTCTACAGGAACATTCTGCAACTCAGTAGACATTCTGCAGCTGATCAGCCTTTCTGCAGCTAGACAGTCTTTCCGCAGCTACAAATCCTGAAGGCATCAATCAACAGACATTAGAATTGCAACAAAGTGACCCAGTGTATCCACGAATCAAAAGCATCAAAGAAGGATAATGAAGACTCTTCCAAAGGTGAACAAGAAGACAAAGACTACAAAAATCAAATGAAAGGCAGAGGTAACAAGTTTAAATTATAATGGCATTTCATAAAAGTTTAGCATAGTTTTAGTTATGGATTGTTCAAAAAGGTTGTTTTAATTATTTTTATTGATCAAGACCAATAAACCTCCACAGACTTTGGATTAAAATCTCCCATTTCAAATTTCATGCCCGATATCATTTAAGCGGTTAAAATGGTCGAGGTATTTGAATTCTTCACGTCTCTTAATCAAATCATTCAATGATGATTCTCCTTGCCATTGTAAAAATCTCTGCTGTCTCTTCAATCATTAATTCATTCCCTCCACCTCACTCCACTACTTCATTCCATGACCACTGCCATCACTCCATTCTGTAGCCGGCATTTCATTCCGTAGACAGAGATATTCTTATCACCAAGAGTAGAGTAAAAAAATGATATCAGTTTGAATAGCATTGAGCATTATCATTATAAACGCAGAGCAGAGCAGAAGGGTAAATTTGGAGGCATAGCAGCGTGAGAATTTGAAGCCATTTGATTCCGTGGGAAGACAAAGTATCACTGTGGGCAGAGATAGAGCATTATCACTGTAAACGCAGAGGTATAACAGTATGGAGTTTGAAGTCTTTCGTCACTAGAAGACAGAGGTATTGCAGTGTTGAATTTGAAACCATTTGCTACCAAAAGATAGAGGTATTGCAGTGAAGAAGTTGAAACCATTTGTGACCAAGAGACAGAGATATAGCAGTATGTGAATTTAAAATTATTTTCCACCGAGAAACAGAGGCATAGTAGTGTGGGAAATTTGAAGTCATTTGTCACTGTCAAACAGGGGCATATCAGTCCAAAGTTCAATTGTCAACAGAGGTATATCCTTCCGAAATTTGAAGACATTTGTCATTATCAATCAGAGGTATGTCATTCTGAAGTTTGAAGCTATTTTCATTTAGAACTTGAAGTCATTTCAATTCGAAGGTGAAAGCTATTATTTTGTGGGTAGAAGAGTGTTAATTTGAACATTGAAGAAGCAATCATGGGTTTCATTGTAAGAACAGAACCAGTGGGTTCAAAATATTTAGAAGGCTACCCTCAATGCAAAGAAATGTTACAACAGATAGGATGGCTTCAATTTTTGGAGAAATTTAATGGTTTCCACAAGGAAGTCACTAAAACATATGCAAGATCATTTCAAGGAACCGAAGTTGAAGTGGGAGATGTCAAATTTACTGTCACTGAAGTTTTCATTGCAGAGGCTACATGTTTGCTCAGAACTAGAGAGAGATGGTTCAAAAACAGAGAATTCCACAATGAATCCTGGAAGCAAATTTTAAAATCACCAGGTATGGATGTCACTATATTTAAGAAAGGAATTCCCAGTTCTGCATTGAAAAACAAATGGAAAAACATACTACTTCTTCTGCAAAAATTTATTACATGTGAGGGTAGATATGGAACATTTTATGTCTACCACATTAGACTAATGATGCATTTTCTGGGGGAAGACTTAAACCTA
This sequence comes from Pinus albicaulis, assembly GCA_034641835.2. Lineage (NCBI taxonomy): Eukaryota > Viridiplantae > Streptophyta > Pinopsida > Pinales > Pinaceae > Pinus > Pinus albicaulis. The sequence goes on from CM076575.1 coordinate 1,187,070,329, forward strand.
CCATATTTCTTACTTCAAAGTCTGAAAAAGATGGCTGCCTGTGTTCAAAGAAGGGTTCAATTTTTAGAGACAACCCTATATCATCATGGTTTGGTTAAAATTTTGATTGAGCATCATTTGGCCAAAACAAATGATACATGGGACAATTTCTTAATAAGAAATCATTTTGAAGAAGCAAAAGAACCATCACCTGAACCACAGCCTACAAGAAGAAGTAGAAAATGGAGGGCTTCAAAAGTTGAAATTGAGAAAACAGTCCAAGAGAGCAGTGAGGAAATCATTTTAGAGAAGTTGACTCAAATCAAGAGGCAACTTAAGAAAGAGAAGGTAATCAAGAAATCTGCCACAGAGAAAGGAGAGGGATCTTCTCAGCCTAGAAGAAGCCACAGACTAAAGGGGAAACTGAAGAAAACACTAATAAAACAAACAGGGGTAATCAATATAGAAGATGAAGAAACATCCAGTGAAGAAGATGTTGAAGAGCATTTTAATGAAGGAACCCCTGAAATTGACCCTGCTCAACAGGAAATTTATGACTACGTGGAAACTTTGGAGAGGAGAGCTTCAGAAAGCAGAGAGAGAACCCCAGTCCTCCACTGTCTGAAATAGATGTATTAAGAAGGGATAGGTATGAGTTGGAATTACTAAATAGACACATCAAAAATGATAATGAAATTCTCAAGGATCAAGTCAAGCTCAAAACTGATATGAACTCAACCTTATCCCTACATATAGACAAAGTGGAGAAGACCAATGAAAAATTGAAGAAAAGGAACAAGAAGCTAATCAGGGCACTCACCAACCTAAGGTTCAAACTTGTTATCAGAAAACCCAGAAGATCTCTAGCTTCTAGACAAAGGAGAAGGAGAGGATTAGATGTTCTTGCAGAAGCATCTGAGTTCATAGGATAATTTGCATGAGGACATGCAAAGAGACAGTAGTGGGGGTATGTTGAGCCTCGAAATTGTGCTTTCTTTCATCTCATTTTACCTCATTTTCCCTTGTCCATTGCTATCCTAGACCCAATTGATCAATGAATATAGTTAAAATTACTTCTAGAATTATTTACATGACTGACTTGCTAAGTTTTGTGATTTTTGCCATTGTAAAGCATTTTGACCGGAACTAGCTGCAGAATGCAGACATTCCGTAGCTAACCGGCGATTCTGCAGCTGTCTTCATGTTTGGGTATGTTCCAGGTGGCCTCTTGAGAAAAACCACATATGGGCATAATCCACATCATGTCTACATGGTTCGTTGCTCATTATGGAGGAAGAAACGAATTCTGGGTACGGTTTTGGAACGTGGGAACACATTTAGGAAAGCAGACTTCTATTAGGACTGTCTCAGTCCAGATGTCTTTTTCCTCTTCACGCAGCCACTTCAAGAGTCCTAATGTGATTCTGATAAGGAAAGACAGTGTTCCTGAATTGTTGCAAGTCTTGTTATGTGCATTTGCTTTATAAACACTTGGGAAACCGAGAGCTATGTTAGATTTGATGTTAGATTTTATGCTAGATTTTGTTTAGACTCTGTGCTACATTTCTGAAGACGCAAAGTGTTATGTTCAAGTTCTTTCATCTTTAATGAAGCAGACAGTGTTGTTGTGAAGGCGTTGATTTAATTTGGAGTTGAATTCCGTCAGGTGGTAGAGGGCCCCTGCCTCTTGCACGGATTTATTTTGCGTAAATTAGATAAGTCTTCTAGCTGCCTTTACGTTTTGAATTTGAATTAGTAGTTGTTTTAATTAGCTACTGTAGTTGTACTCATTCTAACTCTTCCACAAGAAGAAATTATTCCAAAAGATTATAATGATGAATGAGGAATAGCTATAGTATTGTAGGATTTGAAGTTGAATTCATAGTTGTTTTTAATTAGCTACTGTAGTTATATTCATTCTAACTCTTCCACAAGAAGAAATTCTTCCAAAAGATTATAATGATGAATGATGAATGGCTATAGTACTGTAGGATTTAGTTGTAGTTTTTGTTGTTCACTATCACAGTTACACTTGTTCTAATCACTCTTCCACAAGAAGAAACTCTTCCAATAAATTCTTAAGAAGTTCAAGACATGACCGTGATAATGAATGATTTAGCTGTGTGTTTGTACTAAGTATCATCTCTGTTCTTGCTCTTAAACGCTTGCCCAAAACATCATAATGACGAGTAGGATATGGATATGATATCTTAGTTTTTCATTGCTTTCAGTCCTTTATATTTGCATTTGCACTCAATTACACAGTCAGAATTTTTCTAACTCTTCCAAAAGAAGGAATTCTTCCAAAATATCAATAATGATGAACAAATAGACTGTATAATTTCATAGAATAATGCATGGTAGCTTAGTTAGGATGCTCCGGAGTTTAATTGCACTTAAATCATGTTCAGTTACTTTGTTTTGAGTTTGATGATGACTTGTAGTTCAGCATTGTTTTAGATTAGTGGCATCTTAAGTTCATTCTTAGATTAACTCATTGCACTTGCACTTCACATTCAGATTGTCATCCACTGCACATTAGATTAACTTCAGTTATTAAGATTAATAAAACAGCCTTCATTATTTACAAACATCTTCTTGTTCTAAAATCTACAATTAATCTATAACCATATGAACATAAGACAAACATCATTTTAAGGTCTGAAGTACATCTGCAATTTCCTCCTCATTTTATAAACAGAGCTCTCCCTCAAAAGACTACTTTGAAAAGAAATCAATAACTCTTGAGTAAAGGTTTTGTGACATTCAATTGAATTGCAGAATAGAGTTAGGAATTAGCTTTAGAATAGAAAATCTTATGATGATATCAATATTTTACTCCCAACATACTTCAACAAATCTCTAATCAAGGACAAGATGTTGCATCATTATAAGTTAGTTGTTTAAACTGTTTACTTAGGAAGATTTGCATGCTTAGTTGACCATGTTTCAAGCTCTCTCTCAAATGCCTTTGATGAAATAATTTGACAAGTTTAGTTTGTGTTTTGAATCATTTGCTTAAAATTCATTATCAAGCTTTGTTTCTGATTGGTCTAGATTTGATTCTGTTTTTAGTATTCCAATTGCATTTGTCATTTGTCATCCATCAATTAGGATCCACTCTGTTTTTAATCATCAGCTCATTTCCATTAGCTTTCTAGGCATTTTCCTTGTGAACATAAAACCACCAAAAGACCAAAAACATCACAAAACACTACACACAACGCATTAGGAAACAAACACCTAGGTACATACAGTACACTTCACTTCAGCAGTTTACAAATCCTGGTTGACAATTAAATGAGCTCAATTTAAGAGACTAGATTGAGACCAAACATGTACATTAGAGGCCACGCTAGCTGACGCTCTGTCTCTTTGTTGTGTATGTGCTAGCATTTTTGGGAATTTTTTTTAACAAACTAGAGGCAGAAGTTTCCTTCAACCACCTCTGGGATGAGTCACAGGAAGTGGTTAACTAGATGAGCCACGAAACTCCCTCTTTAGGTAGTGGTTTCCTCCTCTTATGGGACACTCCTAGAAGATAGGTCTCCCTTCCATGATTATAGGGATCCTATCCTCTCCCTCTCCCCCTATATAAATGAACTTTCTCAAATCATGAAAGCTAGCTAAACAAAGAGGATTATGCAGTTGAAATGCTGAACTTGGAGAACTAAGCTATAGTTAAATAACTGAGAAGGTAGATCAAGAAGGAAGTCCATCGAGAGGTCCCTTATCCCGTCCGAATTCCTCGACGATCTTTGAGACATGCTTCGCCCGAGCCTCACCGGAGGAGACCGTAATGTCAGAGCATGGTTGTATCTCTTCTTTCTACCTATTAATACAAGTGACTATTGTCTGGTTCTCGTCTTGTGTTTTGTCATTATCAAATTAAATATGCTAGTCTTCTCTGACTTATAAGTGTATTTTGGATGAAATTAGTACGTGGTATGTGGTTATCATTTTCTGAGCTTTGTGCAGGTTTCCAAACACAATAGGCAGAAGGGTTGTGACTTGTCTTCGTTCAGGAGCGAGCGGTTGTCATTGTCACTACAGGCGTCGATGATAACTTTGGACCACAGGTAGGCCATCTTATCGCATCCTCTTTCATTCAAATATATAGGAACCTACAATCTAGCATGATTCCTTGTTTCTAGACCCACCCTAGGGCTAGTGGGATCGCCTCTATCTGCAGAGGGGATTTACCTGGGTAACAATTTGGCGACTCCGCTGGGGATCAGTGTGAGTTTTTCTTTCGTCTATTAGATCTTCTTCTTGGTCTTTGCTTGCTTATCTTTCCTTTTCTGGTTGCTTTGATGAGTCTTAGACCCCTGTTCAGCCCCAGAGGATTAGATCCAACCTCTTTTTTTCCAAAATTTTCATCTTTCTAAGGTTGGCTTAATTGGCACAGTTTCCAATCTGACAGTCGCGCCCACTGGCACTTGTTGCCAGTTCATCACTCGCGCCATCCCATGTCTGGCATGGATTACAGCCAAAAAATTGTGCCATTTCCTGTAGGTGCTAGGGTTTTCCTTGTTTTGGATTTTTTGGTCGATCCTAGTGTCTCTGGGTGTTTTCTTGACTTGATTTGAATGCTTTGGGTTTTTTTGTGACTGTGAATAGCCTTCCTCCTTCGGTTGTTTGTCAGTTTCTTTCAGCATCATGGCTTTAGGGTTTTCTATTTCTTTGATATGTTGATCCTCCTGTAGGAGTTTGGGTATTTTGTTTCGCGGTCACCTTTTTTATTTGCTTGATTGCATTCATATCCCTGGATCCATTTCAAGTGATTGCATTTGGTGAAATGAGTCTTGAGTAAGACTTGTCTCTTTCATTCAGTTTTTCTTCTTGTCACTCAAAGCAGATCTCACATTGCTTGTATGGGTCCGTTTTGACATATTTCTTCGATTTGAGAGATTGTGACATTGGTTTGAGTCTTTGTTTTGTTTGCTTGTGAGTTGATTGAATTGTTTCGCTTCGAGTCTTGCATTGGCATTCTCGAACTAGTGTGGATATTCTTTTTTCATGTTATTTAGTGCACTGTTTGCTCTATTACATTGAAAAATCAAAAAATATATTTTGTGCTTGCATTTTTTTTTGCATTGTAGAATTGGAAAATCTTTCGCATAACTAGCATTAGGCATTCTAGGAAAGATTTCTTGTTCTCATTAGTTTACATCAGGTTCTGTAGTGGATGCTTATGTGTGTTCTCATTATTCGCTTTCGCTTGAAAACTCCTAACCTTCTCGTAGATAGCTCTTCATTGAACAAAATGGTATTTTATGGCATGTAGCTTGCATTTAGGGATTTGTGAGATCCAAAATTTGGTAGGACCTTGGAATTGAAACATAAATACAATATCAACTTAAAATTTATTCAATTAACCTAGGGTGACATTAAAACTTAACGGAACATTTAGTGGTCTAATTTAGAGACGTGTTCTGGCGTCTTAAAACCTAGCAGCTGTCGCTCGCCATCTGGCTTCAGACAACACTAGTACGAACTTGTGCTCCCCATACCGTCGAGTATATAAAGGGAGACCCCTCTAGGTTGCAATAATTTTATTCGTAGGAAGCTAAGTCTACCGCCTTGTAACCTTGATACATCGAATACAGCATTCGGGGAGACTACCTACACGTATCTCAAGTCCTTGGTTGATTCTTCTTGCATTTTATAACCAAGGTGTATATGGCAGTTCACGAGAACCTGGTACACCCTTTTATCTAGACTACCTTAGCAGTCATTTTCGATCTTTACTGACTCCATAAATTTTAAAAGATCATCGAGCACTTTTCATTTCGCGCTCGCTTAAAACTGAAACAGACTAGAGTCATCTTTGACTGTTTATTGACTCTTAAAAGATGAAACAACAAACTTTTGGTTTCAATGTGGTAAAATAAACTACCTATGATTACATGCCCATTAAATTTTGATTACTTGGTCTATCTTTGTTTGCCTTGGTTTTGATCCAAGAGTCTTCATTTTCGATCTTTTTCCCTTTTCTGGTGTGCTATAGTCACAGTGGCAGAACCATCAGTTTTGTCTATTGGCAGTCCTTTCTCAGACGATTCATCTGAAACTTCTCAGACCTCTAAGTCTACCGAGCTTCAACAACCTGTCATCCCTTCAGAGTACCCCTTTAGAGAACCAGTTGAGTTCCAGTGGCCTCTTTCAAACACTTGGTTTGGATTTGGGGTTTGGGAACATTTTCCCCCTCTTATATCGGGATCACCATTTTTGGCTGCTATCATACCTCCTAGCCCCCATACTCTTTTGCAAGATCTCACGGTGGATTAATACATGGATTAGTTTGGTCCTAATGGGAGTGAGGGTATTCCAGTTTCTGATGAACAATACCAAATTTTCTCGGAATACATCCATCAAGAGCCTGCTCAATCTTCACCATCAGTGTTGCTTCCAACCAGATATATATCTTTGGGTCAGATTATGGCCGGTATTTCCTCCATGGCAACGTCAACTCCGTCAAGGGGTCCAGTTCTCCCATCGTTAGGTATGTCGCCGAAGACACCTATCTCATCTTCGACACATTTTGTTACGTATCTTCCCACTCGACCTATTTTCTATGTGACCGCTTCGGCACCGGTTGTCACTGCTTAGTCGTCAAGAGTTTCAACTTTAGTAGAAACCTAGATTTCCATGGTGAACCCTATCGACCTTTCTTTTGAGGAGTATCGGCTGGTTGTTCAGCAGTAGAGCTCCCAGACTTATCAATCCCCTCGGGATCCTTATCGGTCTTATTTTTCTCATTATGGAGCAGATGGTACCCCGATTTATTCGCTTCCATTTCAGTATGATGAGCAAGGCAACCCTATCTACTTGCCTACTCCTAAGGCTTATCAGTTACTTTCTGGTTTTATACCTACCTTGCCGGTGCAACCCTATAACCAACAAGGACAACCCTTTCACAGAAAACCTTCAGTTCAGCAGGGATATGCTTATGACCCACAAGGACAACGCTTTCTAGGAAAACCTTTGGTGCAGCAAGGGTATGCGTACGACCCACAAGGGAAACCCTTACAGGGACAACCTTCGGTCCAGAAAGGATTGTTTTATGGCCTGCAAGGGAAACCTTAGAATTCTCAAGGTCAACCTTTACAAGCTCAGCCTGTGATCCAACCAGGGCAACCTCAAGGACCAGCTGGGCAACCGGTATATCAACGCAAACCTTTACACAGTCCTGGGGGGCAGATTCGTCCATATAAACCTATGGTGCAACCTTAATAGCCATATCTTCCGATTGGTCCAAATGTTTCACAACCAAGACCATCTTATGGTCTTGCTCTAGGTCAACCTGGTTATCAGGCACAACTTGGCCCACTGTAGCCATCAGGCCAACCTTCTCCGCAGGGGCAACCTAGTGGCCCTCATCAATCAGGTCAACTTGCTCAGTTGGAACAACTTGCACAGCCCATTCACCCTGCTCATCCACCGCTCTACTCTATGCTGCAGCTGAATCAACCTCTGCGCCTGACGTATCCATCTCAGTAGGGCCCCAATCATCAGCAGTCTGTTCAACCCCAAGACGGTTATTTCCCTCAAGGTCAATATCGACCGGTTTACAACCCGTCTCAAGGTCCTGCTTATTAGCCTCAACCACCAGGCTATACTTATACTCTGCAGCAAAATCCTTATGCTGCTTAATCGGGACCCTTGTATACTCAAAATTAGTATCCTTGTTTTCAACCCCCGTATCCTGGTCCTTAGCTGCCATATCAACCGAATTATCTGGCTTATACCCCTTATGGTCTGAATCCCTCGGGACAGAACCAATGGGGGCAGAGTTATACTCAACCAGGATGGAGTATGGGTACAGGTCCTTATCGTGGGCCTGTTATGCCTTTTAATCCTCAATTACCTTTTCTCACTACGTTGGAGTTACCGGATGTGTCCAAATTGACAAATGATCCCATTCTTCATAATCCTTTTTGGCCTCCGGTTCCAACGAAGGTTCCTGGTGATTGTCCTAAGTTTGAAGGAAAGTCTGGAGAAGGCCCCCAAGCTCACGTCATGGCCTACCATTTATGGTGTTTTCCAATTCTTGGGTGGATGACTCCATTCGACTCCATCTCTTCCAGCGCACTCTTACTGGAGCTGCTACTAAGTGGTGTATCAAACTGCCTCGTGGCATCTTTCAAGATTTCAATACTCTTGCTATGGCATTCCTTACTCATTTCCAGTTTCCAGTTCGTTATGAAGCTGGGACGCATCTCCTAACATCCTTGAAACAGGATCGAGATACCCATATCTCGGACCACATTCATGAATGGAGACGGCGTCGTCGTCTGATCAAGTTTGAAATTCCTGATCAGCTTATTACTCATTGGTTCACTACCTCTTTTTTCAACTAGATTGCGAAAGGCATCGCCATGGGGGCATGTGTAATCGAGGAAAAAGCCATCGCTCGTGCCCAGTACCTTGATTTAGTGTACTCTCAATCGGGCATTTTGTATGACATCTTGACTGAGGCCCCTCGATCTGGGACCTCTAAACCATCGACACCCCACCAGTCGACGGTGTTATTGGTTCCGTGTCTTAGAATTCATGCAAATAATTTAATGGGAAGTAGAAATAAAATTGTTCCAATAACTATACTCCTTAGGTTACCCCAGATTCTGGTAAAACCTCGGAGGTCAACACCATTCAGGTTAATCCTGCAGACAATACTTCCAAGGAGAAAAATAAGGGCAAAGGCAAGGCCAAACCCGATGCCCCAAAACTGGAATCGTCTAAACCTCGTGTCGATGATGGTTCACAACGAAAGCCGAAGTATCCCTGTCTAATTTGTGATGAGGACCACTACACTAAGGATTTTCCTAGAGGATTTGAGGTTAGTCAACTAGTCAAAGGTGCTAAGGGAAGTCCAACGGTCCTTAAGGAACCTTTTCCATATCAGCAGACCGAGATGGTCGAGCAACCTTCGCCATCTACATCATTTGGCTCTCAAGTTTTCATGATGAACAGTTCTGTACCCATTTCCATCACTACTCGGTCAAAGGATTATGCCGGATCATGCCAGGTAGCCGAGAAAGAGGTCGTTGATGGTCCTCCTCCCCCCCCCTACCTTTGTTCCCCTTGAAATTGAAAGGCCCGGTGCTGAACCTGTTATATAGCCACCTTCTAAAGTTTTTCTCTAGAAATATTTTTATAATCCTAACGCCCATGTTGCTCAGCATTACAGTATTGTTGAGGATTTCGCACAGGTTCCTTCCACGATGTCCATGTTAGAAGTGCTCCAGAGTTGTCTGTCTCAACGGAAAGCATTATTATCTACGATCGGCAAGATTGAAACTACTGATACTAGCCTTCTTTCTTTTGACTTAGAGAATTTTGTCCCCCGACTTCCGCACCAAATTGCACTTGTTATACAAGTCGGTATTAACGGTCTCAACATCCATAGAGCCGTATTGGATGGAGGTGTATCTACCTGTGTCATGTCATCTACTTGCTGGAAGGATATTGGCTCTCCAGCCCTTACTTCACCACTCAATGCCCTTGAGGCATTCGATGGAAGGGAATCAAAACCCTTGGGTGTTATTGCTAGCTTGCCGATTACGTTGCAAGGAAAGATGGTCAACGTTGAAGTAGAAGTCGTTGATGCCAAAATCAATTACAATATTCTACTTGGTCACAGTTGGACTCACGCTATGCTGTGAATTCTGTCCACCCTATTTCGACTTCTGAAGTTTCCACACGAGGGAAAAATTATTACTGTCAATTAGTTGTCGTTCTTTACCTCATCTTTCGAGAGCAAAGTGCCATACGTGGATCAAATTCCTAATCCCCTTGATAGTATAGGACCGGGTCTTTTCATATATCTCGCTCTCATGGGTATATTTCCCCTTTTTCCACCAAATACTGTTCAATTCAATATGATCTCTCTGTCAGATTACCAATGTATCGTCCCTTTACTTGAACAGGTTGATTCATTTGGAGATTCAATGCCACTTAGTCCAATCGAAATCAATTATCGTGAGCTTACAACTGCATTTGATTCTCCCCCTCCTAAAGCTGCTCCTTTGAGCATGTCTCTCGACGTGTAATCTCAATCCCCCTGGCTCAGCGATGAAAATTCACCTGATACTTTGAAAGAAGGGTTTCCATCTGACGAGGCTATCATGGAAACCATGTCTCTCGAAGATCTACCGTGGAGTGATGGGCATCATTGTTCCTCATTTATGCCTTGCCTCAGGGAAATGTCTAATTGTCTTGAGCGTTTTGCATCTCAAGTTCCCTCTCTGCCACTTCAAACGCCTATTCTGACTCATGAAGTCTTCACTGAAGGTAACTTGGGTCAAATTACTCAAACAATTCCTATCGACATTTCCGTGAAACCGGGGATTCTCGAGAAAATCCATGTGGGAGTCACTTGCTCTTCTGAAGAAGACCAAGTGTACACTAGTCTCTTTCGCAAATTCCGTGATGTTTTCGCCTCGTCTTATGAAAAGATGCCTAGTATCGACCCCAGTATTGTGGTGCATGAGATTCCCACCTACCCAGGTGCGAAGCCTGTTCGCTCGCCAGTGTCTTCATCCCATGCATCCTTGGAAAGCCACCACTATCAAAGTTGAAGTTGAAAAAATTCTCAAAGCAGGTTTCATTTATCTGATTCCTCTGACAGAATGGGTTTCTAACATTGTTCCTGTGGATAAGAAGCAAGGATCAATTCGCATCTATGTTGATTATTGCGATATCAATCGGGCCTGTCCTAAGGATAACTATCCTACCCCTTTCATCGATCAGATCATTGACGATTGTGCAGGGAGTGAAATATTCTCCCTTATGGACAAATTTTCTGCCTATAACCATATCAACATTCTCCCGTCTGATCAACACAAGACCTTTATCTGTCCTTAGGGAACGTTCGCGTATAAGAAACTTCCTTTTAGCTTGAAGAATGCTGGGGCTACGTTCCAGCACACGATGTCTTATGCCTTTCACGACATTCGTCATATTTTTCAGCCTTACCTAGATGACCTTCCGGCTCATTCAACTGCACGGAAAGACCACCCAGAATATCTTCGCCAGATCTTTCTTCGTTTTATACGCTACAACATCCGGCTCAATCCGCATAAATGCGTCTTCTGTGTTGACTCCGGTAGACTTTTAGGGTTTATCGTATCTAAATATGGAATTCACCTTGACCCTCTTAAGGTTGAGGCTATTTTCAATCTCCCCTCCCCATCCTCATTACACAAGCTACAGAGTCTCCAAGGGAAAGCAAATTTCCTACATCGTTTCATCCCGAACTACGCCGAAGTAGCCAAAGCATTTACGTGACCTTTAAAGCAGGACGTCCCTTTCTGTTGGGATGAGATTGCTCAACAGTATTTTGATAGGCTTAAGATGTTTCTTGTCAACAATCCTCTATTACTTCCTCTGAATTACCATCGTGATTTCACTCTCTACCTAGCTACCTCCTTCAGTACGATCGCCATGGTTTTGGTTCAAGATGATGATGACGGTAACGAGCATGTAGTTTACTACTTGTCTTAGAACCTTCTCGACCCTGAAACACGTCATGCACATGTCGAGAAGTTAGCAGTGGCTGCGGTCCAGGTCGTCCAGTGTTTTCGTCATTACATTCTTTTACGCACGGTGATCGTGATTTATGATTGTAACCCCATGACCTATATTCTGTCTCAGCAGTTGCTGAGGGGAAAATAATCGAAGTGGATCGTTATCCTCCAAGAGTTTGATTTGGATTTCACTACTACCAAATCAAAGAAATCACTTGTTTTCGCTAATTTGATTTGTTCTCTCCCCGCCGACTCTGCTCCTTCCTCTTCTGAGGATCATATTCCGAAAGAAAATCTTTTCTTAATTATCACCCTCGATTCATGGTACGGTGATATCATCGTGTATCTCCAAACATCTACTTTCAGGTCTGAGTTGACGAAAGATGCCGAACATCGCATTTGACATCAATCGTAACCTTATTGTATTGTTGGAGATACCCTTTATCGTGTTGGAGTCGATTCTGTACTCCGCCAATGTCTGACCCTCGAGGAAGCTGAGAAAGTTTTAAATGATTTCCACAGTGGTGCCTATGGTGGTCACATGTCTAGTTATTCCATTGCACAAAATATCCTTCGTGCTAGCTATTTTTGGCTGTCCATTTTTAAATATTGCATTGTTGCAGTATGAAAATGCCATGCGTGCTAGATTTATCAATGAAATATGTGTGCGCTACCTATTCCCTTACACCCTATCATTACCATTGGTCCTTTTTCCAAATGGGGCAAGATTTTATGATGTGTGACCCTCGTTCGGTCGGGGGGCATGCCTATATTATCGTCGCCGTCGATTATTTTATGAAATTGGCTGAAGCAATGCCTACACTAGCTGTGGATGGTAATACAGTGGCACAGTTCGTATTCAATCACATTATTTCTTGGTTTGGTGTCCCTCAAGCCATCGTCACCAACCGTGGTTCTCATTTTCAGGATTATATGATGGCGGAGCTGACGTCTAAGTTGGGTCTGTGTCACGACAGCTCAACGCCTTATTATCCTCAAGTTAATGGGAAAGTTGAAGCTGTAAAAAAATTCCTTGTTAAAATGATTCAACAAAAAATAGAGATCCATATATCGAACTAGCATATCATGTTGTTTTCAGCTCTATGGGCTTACCAAATGTCGATCAAGAATGCAACCGGATTTACCCCATTTCAGTTGGTATATGGTCTGGAAGCTACGCTTCCGATTGACTGTGAAATCCCTTCACTTAAATTAGCTATGGAATTACTGCCTGATACTTCGCCAAAAGAATAATGTCTCCTCTACTTAGAGAGATTGGACGAAACTCGTCGCTTAGCTGCCTTGGTCATCAAAGCACAGAAGAAGCGAGTCAAAGTTCATTTTGACCAAACAGTTTCCCCTCGTTCTTTTATTGAAGGCGATCTCGTTCACCTGTACGACCAAGCTCATGACAAGATGGGGGCAGGGAAATTCCAACCCATGTGGCATGGGGCCTACATCGTGAAATGTGTGTTACAGAATGGGGCTTATGAGCTTATTGACTATGAAGGTTATCCCTTATCGCAGCCCAGAAATGTGTTGTACATGAAAAAATATTATGCTTGAGTCATTCATGCGTGATATGTGTACATAGGTGATTTTTTAATTTTGTGTGCATGCTTTTATTTGATGTGCTTTGTGAGATTTTTTCTTCTTATTGGGTCTTGTTTGCTATGCAGATTTCTATTTCCCCTTATGTCGGTTTCGCGGATGGTGCTTCCCGCAGTACCAGGAACTTGTCTTCGACAACCTGGGTAATTTATGATCCTGTTGGTGAATTGATTAACTTACAAGGTATTTTTCTAGGACCAGCTACAAACAATGTCGCTAAATATAGTGTCGTTTTGGAACTATTAACCGAGGCAGTCAACCTCGGCATACGCACATTTCTTGTCAATTTGGATTCACAACTTCTTGTTCTTCAACTGAACGGTCATTATTAGGTTTGAAACCCATGAATTTTGAGATTGTAATTTCCTATTCATTTACTTGAAATAAATTTTGATTTCATTACATATAAACATATACCAAGATGAATGAATACATTAACATATGTGATAGCTAACATTGTGCTAGATAGACATTTGCGCAACTTATAAAAACATCATCATATGTAAAAAGACCCATGTAGAAAATAGATGTATATATCTATAAATATATATATATATATATATATATATATATATATATATATCATGTGTTTGCAACGTGTGCATCATAAAACTTGAAAAATAATATATGTCTGTTTCAGTTACATCGTGAGACAACATGTCTCTCAAAATGTGCAGAAATAAAGCCTAAGTGCCTAATCAACGTGGTGCTCATGATAGCACGTCATCGTCCATACCAACTGCCTCAGCAAGCGGTGGATACAAATCGACACCCCTACAATGTGCCTCTGATAGGCCCGAGGCACGTCATCTAAGCGAGCATAGTTTGGGACCCCACAGGCGATCCCCTCCAGGTTTTGCACTATCTCTTGCTCGCCACCCTCACCGTGAGGATCGAAATCGCGAGGAATTCGCCTCGCTACTGGCAAAATACCTGCAGGATGCTCTGGGCCAACATCTGCATAAATATAAGAATAACTGTCAGAACATGCATATATATCAAAAATTATAAACTCATGAAAATAAAAAATGAGTCTTACCAAGTTCTTTGTCCTAATCCTCCCCCTCCGGGAGTGGGAGGTCTGGGTCTCCGGTGAAGTCTGTGCTGACGTAGGGCCAATCCTCCATGACAATCAATTTTCATCCGAGCCAATCAAAAAACTCTGGCCTCCAGGACATCTGTTGGCCACCCCCTGATCTAGGCATCAGTGCCACCCATCGGGCCATCCGTGGCTCATTGGGTGGTCGCACCGGGACTATAACTTCCTGGCGTTGGAATATGGGTAATCATTTCAAGAAGAACGATACCAGAATCAACCCATATCCAAACTTCTTTAGTTTGGTCTTCTTGCATTTCATGAGTTGTTGTTTGATGTTGACAGTCACGGCCTCAACCCAGTTGAACAAATTCGGGTTCATACACTCTGAAGCAAGAAGAAGTTATGTCTTCATGGCCTCATGCAGTGCCTGCGATCCCACAACCTGTGTGATTGTGTGCAGCACTACTCTTAGTGCCAGATCAGGGACATTTTAGATATCCACTTTGCCACTCCCTGTTCCTTTTTGTGCCCCATGGCACACCCTGTCAATTACCATTGCCATGCTTTCCCCGGAATGGTGGGTATCGGTCAAGATAGGGACTGCACCCCTACATGACAACCCAGTGAAGAAATACACATCAGAAACTTCGATTTCAAGCTCCTGATCACAAAGTACGAACCTTTCCTGATCTTCGTCCCAAATGCTTATTAGATATTGAAGCAATTCGGGCTGAGCCCGGAGACACGGTGTCAGGAAGAACTTCTTGAGCCCAAAATTCCTGAGGGAATTCATGCATTTTTCATTTTCCATGGCTTGTTCATCCTCTTCACTATGTTCTCTCTCTTTCCAGTCAATTACCATATTTTTTTGCTTTGTACCTGCCTGAATTGATCATAGGAACAATGTAAGTCCCCTTGGGCATTAAAATTTGCAATCAATTGGTTACATTTTCTTGAATTTAAAGCGGATTTTGGGTTGCGTGGTTGGTGCGACCCCTGTGTAAAAAAGGGTCGATTGGCACGGGTCCATGGTCGAAACCCGCGCCAACCATGATGCCCTAAATTTTGAAAATCCTCCCCTAAGGGATCCAAAATGACAATTAAATGCAATGAAATATAGCTCAAAAGATAGCAAATGGTGTCAGCTCTTACTTGAAATAGACGGAATCCAGATTGATCCACTGAATTGTTCACAATCATCGCCTGAAGATCACAAGGGAAACGGGTCACTATTGCTCTGCAAAGAGGTAAAAGTGAAAAGTAAATACTATATACCACTTATGGTCTTTTATAACTTTTCAAAGTCCTAAAATAAGTTTTAAAACATATTTGTCAATATATTTTCATGTTTTTTTCAAGGAATACGTTTTACACGCATCTTTTTGTGCAGCGGCAGGTTTTCACGTGGTTATGATGAAGAAACGAGTTGTATTTATACTTTTTCGGACTCTGTAAAAACACGAAAAAGACACTACTGGAGTCACCTTTCAGCGCTTTTCTAACTCTCAAAAACTGAAAATATCGTCGAGTCGCTTGTCATTTTGAACTCGTTAATTTGGATGTGAAATGATATCTACCCAGTATACGTTTACCCCTTTTCCGGGCTGGGATAGATTAATTACGAAAAAGGAATACCTTAGCCAATCGCAACTAAGATGTTCTCTCAGACACAATTTTCTACCTTTTCGGATCTGCGAGACTACCTACGAAAAGGGGCTGCTGGAGTTTTCTTTTCCGCCTTCTTTTCAAACTCTCTAAATATGAAAATATGCTGAGTTCTCCCTTTGTCAGACTCGTTAAAACCTGATGACATCGGACTCTGTCGTCGTGACATTACTCGAGTTCCTCCTTCCTAGGGCTCGTAAAATGTACTAGGTTAGATTTTTCTGAAGGACAAACTTACATTGCAAGCATATGTTATCCCCTTCAAGCTTGTTTTCAAAAATAATTAGGGTACTCGCTAGAAATGGTGGGGGAAAATAGAATTAAATTGTAGTCGTGTTGGCAATATGTCACTCTTGAACATGGCACTTGTCTGCATTCGTGTTGGGTTGGGGACATCTCATCTCATTATTTGTTTGCCTCCATGGGCTTGGGTAATCTCTTTTGATTTCTCATTTCCTCTTTGCCACATCACCATGACCTCTGAACCCTTGATGTCAAATACTTCCAAATCCAATGTCGTGCCGCCGACATGTTCAAGAGAAGTTTGCCTCTAAATTTTTCAACCTCCCTCTGATTCAAAAACATCATGTTCCACTATCTCGTGTCGATGATGTGGGAAACATTATGGCCCACCTTCGATCAAGATCACTTCCTGTCGACTCTAGCTCATTATCTAGGAAGTTGATCTAGAGACTCCCTTTAGGTACCTTGGAGCCTGCATGCCTTAATGGTAGGTTCTTCGCATTCGAAGCAAGGTCCACATCATTGGCCTTCAATCAACTAACTCTGCAGGTGTTCGACGTTAGCTCACTATTCACATTCCATGGATTGTACCTTTTTTACCTTGAGATCCATTGTCATTATTGGTGGTTTATCTCGCGTATGTTAACAACCTTCATCATTGGCTGGTAATCAGACGATGTTCTTGCATGTTCGACTTCAGCTCACATATTCGCATGCTCAAATTTGTACTATGTTCGGGTCGAGATGGAACGCAAGACCCTGGGTTTTGTTTGATGAAATCCAGGCTATGGGTTCTTTGTGGATTACTATGACTTATTATGTGACTCTTTTGATTGGATGGCTATGACCATACCTAAGTCTATTAGTTGATCCCTACTACTGGATGGTTGTGTCCATACCACAGATCTCATTGTTTATGTAATATATTATGGATGGTTGCGCCCATACCACATGTCATGTATCAGATGTATCGGTTGTATTTGTACTTGCAGGTTTTTCGACAGCAGTGTTTGGTTCGAACGCGTTCTCATAAAGCATTTCACCCCTCCCTCTCTCTCAGACCTCATGCTTTAGGGGGAATTTGTTACATAGCAATTTGTCATTGTCCCTGCAATCCCTCGCCCAGCATATTGGAGGGTCTTTCCCATGACTTGTGAGTAGTGGCATCCTCTGCAAGCACCTTCCTTGCATCCTTCTATACAAGAACATCATTTCTCCTGTAGAACACTTTCTCAAAAAGCCCATAAAAACCTATGTTTTGGCATTGGCATGGGTAGCTAGTTCACCCCTCGTGCCAATGTGGAGGATGTACACTAGAGGCTACGCCAGCTGGCCCTCTGTCTCTTTGTTGTGCCTGCACCAGCCTTTCTGGGAATTTTTTTTTAACAAACTAGAGGTGGAAGTTTCCTGCAACCGCCTCTGGGATGAGTCACAGGAAGTGGTTAACTGGATGAGCCACGAATCTCCCTCTTTAGATAGTGGTTTCCTCCTCTTATGGGAAAATCCTAGAAGATAGGTCTCCCTTCCACGATTATAGGGATCATAACCTCTCCCTCTCCCCCTATATAAATGAGCTTTCTCACATCATGACAGCTAGCTGAACAAAGAGTATTATGCAGCTGAAATGTTGAACTTGGAGAACCAAGCTATAGTCGAATAACTGAGAAGGTAGATCAAGAAGGACGTCCATCGAGAGGTCCCTTATCCCGTCCAAATTCCCTAATGACCTTTGAGACTTGCTTCGCCCGAGCCCCGCTGGAGGAGACCGCAACGTCAGAGCATGGTTGTATCTCTTCTTTCTACTTATTAATATAAGTGACTATTGTCTGGTTCCTGTCTTGTGTTTTTTATGTATCAAATGCAATATGTTAGTATTCTCTGATTGATTAGTATATTTTGATGAAATTAGTATGTGGTATGTGGTTATCGTTTTCTGATCTTTGTGTAGGTGTCCAAACACGATAGGCGGAAGGGTTGAAACTTGTCTTCGATCAGGAGCGAGTGACTCTCATCATCACTATAGGCGTCGACGATAAATTTGGACCATAGGTAGGCCATCTTATCACATCCTCTTTCATTAAAATATCTAGGAACCTACACTCTAGCATGATTCCTTGTTTCTAGACCCACCCTAGGGCTAGTGGAATCGCCTCTGTCCGTAGAGGGGATTTACCTAGGTAACAATAGGGTCCCAGAAAACATGATCAGTTTGATGATCCTCACAAAATTATGTAATTTTAGACAACTAATTCTCAGCCACACAAGATTTCTTTTGTATGCTATCCAAGTTTTGCTCAAATTGATTCCCACAAATATTGTATTGTTTCTCATTAATATGATCATTATTTGATGTGAGCTGTTGTAAGGAATGACATAAAAAATCAAGTTTTTCCTGTACCTTAGGATTGTAGCAAGCATTTTCCAATATTTCCTCTTGTTGTTTGAAATGATTCTCATACTCTTGATGATCAAAGGATTGACAAACTTGCTACAAATTTTCCTCAAACTCAGAGGATGTGACATGATTTTCATAAATAAACTCCTGCTGGGTTTCATTTTCATCTAAGGGAGATATTATCCTTTCTTCTTGTTGATGAAAGGTATTTTCATGAAGGGTCTCTAAAATTTCTTCATCCATGAACTCATCATCTTCATAACAATTCTCCAAATATTCAATAAAACTCACAAAGTGTTTACAACAGTCTTTGACCAGCAATAAGGAGGGATGACACTTTTTATACATCTCATAAAATGCATCATGGAAATCAGCAAGAGAATATAAATAACAATTTGGCAAGCTTTCATACCAAGACCATGCTTTTCCTTCTAAAGTGGCGATAAACATCTTCATGAGACAATCTTCAGGGAACTGAACCTTAAGACTGTGTACATGCATATGGAATCTAACCAAATAAAGAGTAGCATTGTCTTTCTCTTCATCTTTAAATATTGGAAGATCATCTAACCATTCAACCTTTGGCATAGGATTTGGAAAAACCAGGGATATGCAACCGATTCATAGGGGCATACCTGGAATTTATTCTTGCAATGGAACTCATCTTGAAACTTCAACAAGCTAATGTTCTTCAAGCAGTGGAGTCACCTTCCAATTTTTTATTTGATGTGTGGAGTTGCCAAGGTAGATGTAGCCTCGAAAATCTTCCTGAGCTCTTGCTACCTTCAGAAGTTCAACTTCTTGATTTCAGAATGCGTAATCTTCAGGCTCCTGACAGACGCACCAAAATGTTATCAAAATTTTTTACCCTGATAGGCTGCTCACCAAGTAGACTTCATGTAACTCTTTCAGACCAATATTTTGGTTGAGGCTTAGCCTCCTCAACCTGAGAGGGCTCTCTCAGAGGTTTATGATTTTGAATTAATGAATAGATGGCTAACTCTAAGGTAAAAAGATAAAAATGTATAACTGGTTGTATCACAGATTAGCAAACATTCATTGGGTCATGGAGTCAAGACAATCTTCAAAAAGACATCATAATTTTTTGATTATGGAAGTCAAGGTACTTGGAGTCTAGGTTAATGAATAAAACAGTAACACAGTGAAAAACACAGTCTATTTGCATGTGAAGGAAGTTAGAGCATTGTCAAATGAATTCTAAGTAACATATACAAATACCACTACAAATAGATAATTGAGGAATGCCATAGAAAGATGATAAACATAAAATCCTTATGAATCTTGAGTTGTCAAAACAGATCCCTGTATTAAGTTGAAAAAAAAAATAGAGTGACATACAATAACACAGTAAATTTCTACTAAAAATGCCCAAGCCTTGTAGAATTCGACCTCATGCTCTATATAGAACATTTACCATATAGGATTCTTTATTCTCCACTAAAGAATTCGAATTCCCATGCTTTGACACCTATTCTAACCATAAAACATGGTATTTATTACAAACACAGCTGTAAAACTAACATAGAGTCCTATTACAAATTGACAGTTATAATGCTTATGAAAAGTCCTAATTCTAATAGGACTTAAACTATTAAATATCCTCCTAACAACTTTATCTAATATTTATTTCATCCTTTTCCACCTGAAATCCCATGAGGTTGAATTTGGATGCTGCCTTCAGCTTTGATGTGGTCCTGCTGCTAATGATAAAAATTTTCCTAAAAAATAGGAAGCATGTTTTCTTATCTTTTAGCTCCTTTGATGATTTTATTTGTTTTAAGAATTTTCATCATTAATAGATCATATGTATATATGTAATATTGCCAAAAATTCACCATACATCTTCAATCTTCCAGCTGTGCAAAAATTATAATTCGAATAATGTAAAAGGACAAGGGATAAACCTGCGCTACGAAAGCAGCTCAGTTTCGTAGCACAGTGTTTTGCTCCTTTTTTAAATTATATTTTGACATGTTTTCTTCAATGAAACCTTCACATGCCATTTTTACACTCCTACCATCTACTTCAAATCAAAATTGATCAAACTTCCCCCAAAACTTGATGTGAAAATGTGCTAGAAGACTGCGTTCGCAGTTGCAAGTTATTCCTATTTTTTCCCTAAAAATTAGGTCTTGGGACAGAGCCTTTATATTTTCATCCATGATGCAGTTTGAGAAATTGAAGGAGGTATTTTTTCTTTCATAACAACCTCTATTGGTTTTTTGAAATACTTCTCCTGCTGTCCAGAAACTGTCTTTGAAAAACATGTGTAAAACATGAAAAATCTGTTTTCTGAACATAGGGCTTCAAAGAAAGGCTTGTATCGCCCACTTCATAATGAATGTGAAGAAATTGAGAGAATTTTTTGCAGTTAGGTATGTTAGGAAGACAAACCTCTTTCATTTTTCCAAAATTAGTTTTCAGTGACCTAGAAAACTCCTTGGAAATTTACTACTAAAACCAGAAAACAGAGTTTTTCTCTTCATGGTGAAAAAGTTGCTTCAGCAGTTTCGTAGCGTATTTGATCAAATTTGCACTAGCTGCGCTACGAAACTGTTGTGTAGGAAGTTTTTTTTTAAATATCTTCAAAATTATTACCTTGGATATGTTTAAACTTTAAAAGTGTTGATATCATTTCAAAAACATAGGAATATGACCTCAAAAGCACAATCTTCATCAACTTTTTCCTTAATCTTGATCAGATTTGGCTTATGGATTTATCACTTTTTTTTGCAGCCAAAATCAATCTGCTTCACTGCCCCTTTAACCTTTCTTGAGACCCTCTCAATTGTATCTCCAGATCTTCCACCTGTTCTTTTAGGTTGAAATCTTAAACAATGTCCTGACCTATGATTCTTTTTCTCCTCTGTCATTCTTTCCTTCGGAAATCTATGTCAGCTTCCTGTAGAATTTAATGATCAGCCTCACTTGATTATAATATTCAGCCTCACTTGATAAAACATTTAGCCTCGCTTGATAGTAGATGATAAAAGCTTTGGTTTAAGATAACCACAAGCTTAAAACTTGAAACAGATATGTTGAACTGTTTTGCATGAAAAATGGAGTGAATAATGCACGTAGGTCTTTCAAATTTGAACTTGCTTTAATAAATGAGACCTCTACGATTGCAATGATGAGTTTGAATGGTTACATGTTTGGATATGACCCCTAACTGACTCCTAATGATGAAAAGCTATTGGATTCTGACAAATTTGATGTTTTGATATGACTTCCCTACGAATCTATGCTTTCCTAGCGCGCTTAGTGAAATTTTGGTGATATGCACTATGAAAGTAGCAGTGCTTTCGTAGCGCAAGACTGGTTTTCTCAACTGGATGTGATACAAAATTACGGTTTCATGGCTTATTGCAGAAGATTTTTTTTTAAAGGTTAAAAACATGACTTCTAAATGGATGATGGGACCTTTAAAGCATGGAATGAGACTTAAAGACATTATTTGGAAATGAAAATGACATTTTGAGTTTTCTAACCTATCACTTACCCAATTCATAAATTAAATGACTCAAGACCTATTAACACCATTATTAGAACAAGGTAAACTTACAGAGTTTAGAAATTTTTTTAGGGTGATAACAGTGGCTCTACTTGGGATAGTGTGCCCCTGTGGTACACTAAGAACCGGTAGCTCGAGTGTTGCTACCCATTTTCTTTAGAATAAAATTCTGATTTTTTATTTTTATTTTATTATCAAACTTTTAATGGCCTTCACTTCGGGCTTAAGCTTGATGATTTCTGTAAGAAGCACTCAAACTGTACCTACTAAAAATTGCTCAGTCAACCTTGAGCTTATTTGCACATTCCTAACTATCCTATCAGCTGCAAACTCCATTTTAGCTCAATCAACATGAAATTTCCAATGAAGCCAATCATTTGTCTTATCTGATATTTGAGGCTCTTGACTGCACTCTTTATCAAAGTAACCATGATATTGAGATGACCAATGCCACTAAAAATGTATATGATCTTCATAATAAAAATGAAACTAAAACACTGGAGAGTAAAGCTCTTCCATGTATTCAACTATAGGGTCCTAGAAAACATGATCAGTTTGATGATCCTCATAACATTATGTAATTTCAGACAACTGATTCTCAACCACACAAGATTTATTTTGTATGCTATCCAACTGTTGTTCAAACTGATTCCCACAAATAATGTATTCTCTCTCATTAATATAATCATTATTTGATTTGAGCTGATACAAGGAATGACATAAAAAATCAAATTTTTCCTATACCTTAGGATTGTAGCAAGCATTTTCCAATATTTCCTCTTGCTATTTAAAATGATTCTCATACTCTTAATGATCAAAGGATTGACAAACCTGCTGCAAATTTTCCTCAAACTCAAAGGATGTGACATTATTTTCATAAATAAACGCCTGTTGGGTTTCATTTTCATCTAAGGGAGATATTACCCTTTCTTCTTGTTGATGAAAGGTGTTTTCATGAAGGGCCTCTAAAATTTCTTCATCCATGAACTCATCATATTCATAAAAATTCTCCAAATATTCAATAAAACTCACAGAGTGTTTACAACAGTCTTTGACCAGCAATAAGGAGGGATGACACTCTTTATACATCTCATAAAATGCATCATGGAAATTAGCAAGAGAATATAATGAACCATTTGGAAAGCTTTCATACCAAGATCATGCTTTTCCTTCTAAGGTGGCCATAAACATCTTCATGAGACAATATTCAGGGAACTGAACCTTAAGATTGTGTACATGCACATGGAATCTAACCAAATGAATAGTAGCATTGTCTTTCTTTTCATATTTAAATATTGGAAGATCATCTAACCATTCAACCTTTGGCACAGGATTTGGAAAACCATGGATATGCGACCGATTCATAGGGGCATAACTAGCATTTATTCTTGCAATGGAACTCATCTTGAAACTTCATCAAGCTAATGATCTTCAAGCAATGGATTCACCTTCCAAATTTTTATTTGATGTGTGGAGTAGCCAAGGTAGATGTAGCCTCGAAAAGCTTCCTGAGCTCCTGCTACCTTCAGAAGTTTAGCTTCTTGATTTTGGGAATGCATAATCTTCAGGCTCCCGACAGATGCACCAAAATGTTATCACAAAATCTAACCCTCATAGGCTACTCACCAAGTAGACTTCATGTAACTCTTTCAAACCAATCTTTTGGTTGAGGCTTAGCCTCCTCAACCTGAGAGGGCTCTCTGAGAGGTTTACGATTTTCGATTAATGAATAGATGGCTAACTCTAAGTTAAAAAGATAAAAATGTATAACTGGTTTTATAAATATTAGCAAACATTCATTGGGCCATGGATTCAAGAGAATCTTCAAAAAAACATCATACTCTGTTGATCATGTAAGTCAAGGCACTTGGATTCTAGGTTAATGAATAAAACAGTAACACAGTGAAAAACACAGTCTATTTTCATCTGAAGGAAATTAGAGCATTGTCAAATGAATTCTAAGTACCACATACAAATAATACTGCAAATACATAATTGAGGAACACCATAGAAATATGATAAACATAAACTCCTTATGAATCTTGAGTTGTCAAAACGGATCTCTGTATTAAGTTGAAAAAAAAACACAAAGACATACAATAACAAAGTAAATTTCTAATGAAAATGCCCAACCCTTGTAGAATTCGACCTCATGCTCTATATAGAACATTTTCCATATAGGATTCTTTCTTCTCCACTAGATAATTCGAATTCCCATGCTTTGACACCTATTCTAACCATAAAACATGGTATTTATTACAAACACAGCTGTAAAACTAACATAGAGTCCTATTACAAATTGACAGTTATAATGCTTATGGAAAGTCCTAATTCTAATAGGACTGAAACTCTTAAATATCCTCCTAAAATTTTTATCTAATATTTATTTCATCCTTTACTACCTGCAATCCCATGAGATCGAATTTGGATGCTGCCTTCAACTTTGATGTATTAGAAATTGGAGAGAGCAGAAACGCACAAGATTTACACACAAAATAATAATTTCTATATTGCACTAATTAGATACATCAAATATATAGGTGAACTCATACTAATCTTAGAGAGAGAAGTTGAGAGATTCTCTCAACTTCCTCAAAAAACCCAATCCATGATCAATCTAAAGTAAGCATGATCCTAACTAAATCTAATACCCTCCCTTAATGCTTACTTTACAAAACATATAATTAATCACAATTACAACACTTTAAACTTTTTGTGTCTTTGTCTGATCTGGTCTTCATTAACATCTGTACCCACTCTGAGATCTCATAGGAAACGCTCTTTTCTCCACCATTTTCGAGCTACCATTCAACCCATTTAAAATACATTTGTTTCTGACCAGCAATAATGAACTTTGCAAGATCAACAATATTGACAACTCGGCTCGTCGGGGCTTCCGCGATAGAGCTGACAAGTGATGAACCATCCTATGGACCAATCACCATCTGTCGGATATTTCGCTTTCGGCTATCCATCAGTGGCTAGGAAAATGGTCTGAATACTGAATGTGTTCAAGAGCTAATCTAACAACTTGACCTGCTTGTAACCTGTAACTGATGCTCCTTGGCCCGTAGCACAACAAGATCAACATATAACAAATTCACACAATCAAATTAGTCAATTGTTCTCTCGTCCCTGTAGGACGTCAAGAACGACTAATTTAAATAATGCTCATTTGTTCAATAATTGGTTCTCTTCTACACAACTCTCATAGCAATAAATATAAGGCACTCCACACTATATTTCACACACTTGCAAATCCAGGCCACACAATATTCTTTACACCAGACACATTGTAAAACAGTTCCATGCCAGTGCTAGCTTCAACATCACCAGCTCTTGTGTATCCAATCTTAGAAGCAAACTCACCTGCAATCTGGTTGAAGATTTCTTCATTTAAGACAGTGAATGTAGTACCCGAATCAATTATGGCTCCTCCATTGCCTTGGCTGTCGAATTCTAATAAAGGCAACAAGTTAATTGAAGTTGAAGCAGAGGTTGTAGAAGGCGAAGGAAACAAGGTAATTGAAATTAAAGCCATTAAAAGCAAAAGTTGAAGGCGGCATTGATTAACGTTGAAACCAATGAAATCAAAAGCGACGATGGAGCCCATGGACAAGTAATTTCGAGTGAGCCTCAGAAATCCTTCAAGAATAACTATTTTCATGACCGACTGTTGGTTTGTATGTTTTCCTTAATGAATTCTAAGTCTGGTTTGTATGTGAAGTACTGCGCATTTCCTGGTATCTATAATTTTATGTAGCCGCGTTACATCAGAACTAAGTGGGCATGTCCACTCTAAACAAATCTAGAAGTTACCTCGAATGAAAAAGGAACTGGGGCTTTAAACAAGAAAGAGGTGCTCTGAAATTAATTAAAAATGGCATGTAATTCAAAGAAAATCGATCGTCAAGTTAAGTCAAGTCGGTGGCTCTGAAGGCAATACGCAAATTTATCTTCTATACCAGAAGGTTGCTCAAGCGTTCACTGCTGCCGCTACCGACAGAGGAGGAGAAGAAGGTCTTCAGATCCTCGCAGTTGTAATTTAACCTGTAGAAAGTCAAGTTCCGTCATTGCCGCCACCACAGTGTCCGACTGCGCGTCCAGCAAGTTGGAATACTGCAATTGGCCGTCTTGTATCGCTGTAGTCCCGACGCCGAAGAGCACGTAGTTGAGAGAAATGTTGACGGGATTGGAACACCAGGCGAAGTATGGGTAAGCGTCCACGAAAAAATAAGAATCCGTGCAGTTCAGGAAGCTGAGCATCGGTTGCATGACGGATCTGGCGATGTCAGAATTGGAAGGCGGGTAAGACGAGGCCAGTGCGTCCATGGCCACAGAAGTGGTTACCTTGATGGAGCCGTCAAGATTATTTTTTTCACGCGAGGCTTGCAAATTCAGTAACGCAGCATTCAATTCAGTAACGTAGCGTTCAATTTTCAAGGAACAGGAAATACACGCAGATGCACACACAACACTCTTACAAACAAACCATAATCTATCTACCTATGTACATAGAATCTCTCCCAAACTATATCATTTTCCTGGGCACTCCCATGAGGGATTAAGCCCAGCTTGGCTCCGATACCATTTTAGAAATTGGAGAGAGCAGAAACGCACAAGATTTACACACAAAATGATAATTTCTATATTGCACTAATTAGATACATCAAATATATAGGTGAACTCATACTAATCTTAGAGAGAGAAGTTGAGAGATTCTCTCAACTTCCTCAACAAACCCAATCCAAGATATACTAAAGTAAGCATAATCCTAACTAAATCTAATATGATGCGGTCCTGCTGCTGATGATAAAAACTGTACTAAAAATTAGGAAGCATGTTTTCTTGTCTTTTAGCTCCTTTGATGCTTTAATCTGTTTTGAGAATTTTGATCATTAATAGATCATATGTATATGTGTCATGTTTCCAAAGCTTCACCATACATCTTCAATCTTCTAGCTGTGCAGAAATTATAATTCAAATAATGTAAAAGGACAAAGGATAAACCTGCGCTACGAAAGCAGCTAAGTTTTGTAGCGCAGTATTTTGCTCCTTTTTTCAATTATATTTTGACCTGTTTTCTTCAATGAAACCTTCACATGCTAGTTTTACACTCCTACC
This sequence comes from Pinus albicaulis, assembly GCA_034641835.2. Taxonomy (NCBI): domain Eukaryota; kingdom Viridiplantae; phylum Streptophyta; class Pinopsida; order Pinales; family Pinaceae; genus Pinus; species Pinus albicaulis. The sequence goes on from CM076575.1 coordinate 1,187,097,451, forward strand.
AGCTATGAAAAATCAAAATTTATCAAACATCCCCCAAAACTTGATGTGAAAATGTGCTAGAAGACTTCTTTAGCAGTTGCAAGTTATTCCTCTTTTTTCCCTGAAAATTAGGTCTTGGGACAGAGCCTTTATATTTTCATCCATGTTGTATTTTGAAAAAATGAAGGAGGTTTTTGTATTCCATTTTGTCTTGAATAAAAATCTCTCTTGGTTTTTTTAAATACTTCTCCTGTTGTATAGAAACTGTCTTTGAAAAACATGTGTAAAACAGGAAAACTCTGTTTTCTTAAAATATGGCTTCCAAGAAAGGCTTGTATCGCCCACTTCATAATTAATTTGAATAAAAAAAGAGAGGTTTTTGTAGTTAGGTATTTTAGGAAGAAAAACCTTTTTCATTTTTCAAAAATGAATTTTCAGTTTCCCAGAAACCTCCTTGGAATTTTACTACTAAAACCAGAAAACAGAGTTTTTCTCTTAATGGTGAAAAAGTTGCTTCAACAGTTTCATAGCGCATTTAATCAAATTTTCACTAGCTACGCTAAGAAACTGCTGTGTAGGTAGTTTTGCTGAAAATATCTTCAAAAGTATTACCTTGGATTTGTTTAAACTTTAAAGTTTTATAGGGTGTTGTCTAAACATACTATGTTTTGGATTTTTTTGACCATTTAGGATCCTATATTATAATATTGATATTCATATTGCATATATATATTATATGAAATCTAATATAATATTTAAATTAATATTATATTAATCCAACATATTAATATTAGATTTAATAATAATATTAATTGAAGTTTTTCTTCCTAATATATTAAGTAAATCTAATATTATATTATTATTTTTCATGTTAAATCATTAATAGTTATTAAATTTAATGTTTTATAAGTTAGATATTTTAATTTTTCAGGAGAAAAATCAAACTTTTTAGTAAGACAATAAAACGTTACATTTGTTTGTAGATGTCTTAAGCATTGTTGCGATTATGTAACACTCAAAAACTGAGTAGTCTATGTCAAAACCCAAAAGGAGTTGTGGTACTCAGAATAAGAAAAAACACCAAAACGAGGCCTCTCCATACACTGGAGAAAACAACTCGCATATAGTCTTGTTAAAGTATTTAAATAATGTAGCATGTAAATCTAACATCGCTGGTATAAAAAAAACATTAATAAAAATTGATAATATTGCATCAGAGATAAACTAAATAGAAAAAATTGTCGCCTGTACAATGAAAACATGAAAGAAATATTGTCAGATGTTGTATGGTTGATTAGAATCTCATATTCTCCCCTCTTGTGTCTCTCTTATATTCCATCTGCCCATATCCTATTGTAGACCCTCCTTAGAAAGGATATCTTCCTCTATGTTTTGTTCCCTATATACTTAGCAAACAAAGATGAGCTCAAAACTCTGTTTAGTATTAAAAAAATATTCAATGAGTGGAAACAAAGTATTATTTTGAAATATTTGTACATTTCTAAACCAATGTATGACATTTAAAGAATCACCAAAAACTTGCACTGTATCAATTCCAATTTCCCGAGCCCAACATACTAATAATTCCAGCAAGAGGAGTTCTATAAAGTTTTTTGTTCCAGCTCCAAGGCCAAATGATGCTTTTAATTTTTTGTGGCTATTGATGTGTATAACCAAACCTGCCCCACATCTATTCTATGCATTGGACATTTCATCAAAATATGCCCACGGGATTTGTGGATTTATTTGTTCCTCTCTTATAATTCAAGGGGATGAGATTGGAAGTAAAGAGAAAATTGCAGCAGATTCAAAATAAATGAGGGAGGGATTCGAAGGAATGTAATAAGAAATGCCTTTTTTTCTTTCCATCCATATACCCCATATGGTTATTGGTGGGACATTCCTCATATTTTCATCTTGCACTGAATTCCACCATTTTTTTAGTATTCAACAATGTTTGTACCTGTTATGTGGAATTATGAATTACGGATAAAACACATTCCCTAAATGTGGTGTTATGAATTTAGAACAACAGATCAAATACTCTGTAGACACTTTCTCTAAGAGTAAATAGACACATAGAAAGATAGAGGAAATGACTTGTGATCCAAGCGCTTCCTATTCTCCTTCTGTCGCTCTTGTTTTAGTTCCAATCCAACTTAGATCACCAAACTAGTTCCCGCAAGTATAAACACTAAACAACAAATATATTGCAATATACCATGCCTATTTATCTTAATCAGTTAAATTGATTGAACATGAAACATATATATCAGTTAAGAGTCCATCATATGAGAAATGGAAACATAAACAGATACATCTATGAGAAAATGAACAACAATCTTTATTAATGAGTAGAAGGGGGAGGTTACAACCAATGATCGATTTTACGTCACCAGTGCCAAAATCATCCCAGGCTCATCACAATCAACATCTCACCAGTTGCATATCACTCCTATCACTCTCTCAATTGAGAATCCAACAAAATTTCTTTACAAAATTTCTCCCCCCCCTCGGCACTAGGATCTGTGCTTAATTTATAGGGCAAATGGAGGTAGTTTCTCAATCAATGACTTTCTATTAATAGACAAGACATGTTCCCAAGCTCATAGGTGTTAGATGGACACTTGGATTCGAATTTTGACACATATGGACTCTTCTAGAAGGCACTGGCCATGTGGAGATTGCAGAACAATGAGAATTTCGCTCCGATTTGACCAACGCACTCTTGAATGTCAGGAAGTGCTTTGCAGAGCACCCTTGAATGAAGGGAGCTACATATGCAAAGTGGTTAGTCCCTTGAGAGGCCGCGTTGGTGAGCTCATAGGTGATATAACATATACTTCAAACCTTGGAAACCTTGCAATAGAAGTCATGAATGGTTTGTTCTTCTCTTAGGGAATGTAAAAACTGAAATGATAGGGGATGATAGACCCTATTTCATTGGTCCTAGGGATGATATCCATTTTGACGAGGTCATTGGGAATGATGCCCAAATTGACCTATAACAACCTCCCCCTAAATCATGAAGTCAGAATAATAAAAATATTTTTTGAATGATATGCTTTACGATGTGATGGGATGGAACTGAAGCGGAGTGGCGACCTGCATCAATATTAAAATACATTACATCATGATATATCCTCTTGATCACGAATTTCTGAGGGAAGGAATTCCCATGCTTAGCACATAAACTATCTAATAACATGTACATAGTGTAGAAAGTCATCTACATTGGAATGTTTCCCAATACAGACATGCCCATAGATATAGGCCCATATTCAGATGATGATATATATGTAATTTCACAGTATAAATGATGTGTACAAAAATCCTGAAATCGCAGCCCAGATGGCTGAAACTAGATCCGGGGTCTTCTTATATCATTCACTCAATCGTTCGGGTACAAGTCTAGCCATACGAATATATGATTTTTATTTGAACATGGTAAGACATCGTTTGATTACTAGCCAATGATGTGAGTTGTTAATAAACACGAGAGAAGCACCATTGATGTTAATGGATCTCAAGGTACTGCAATAAATTTCGTAAGGCATGAATAGATTTTTTGATGTTGAATGCCAAACAAAATATTTCGGTTAAAAGTTTGGAAGTGAGGATCTTGTCGATGCTGTAACAAGCCTCATGGTATTGGAAGATGATGTTTCTAAGTAAACTTCCTGGATGATGATTTGACGTTGAAAAGAAGCCAATTTATTGCGAAATGGGAGTTACTTATTTCGGAGACAAAATGTGACTTGATATAGCAATGTTCAGGGATGACAGTCATGAGAATGAAGGTTTATGAATATTGCATAAGGATCAGTTATTCACTGGATGACTTCTCTTGAACATATCGGTGACACTGAGATGAGTTGGCAGCATTGACCCAAAACTGAAGTGAAGGTATGATGCAACATAGGTATGAATTAACTGGCATGAAGATTACCCAATCCAAATAGTCACGATGATGGAGTGAAGTGTCATGTTCAAGAGCAACCTTCTGTCGTAAAATTTCTATTCACTTTCCCAATTTTTCCTTGGTCATTTCACGACCAGTACCTCTTTATTTTAACACGCTTGAGGAGGATAACATATGCTTGATCTAATAATTCAACCCTTCGGGTGAATAATGCATCGTTATTTAATAATTTAATGAGTCTAGCGATGAATGCAACTCAATTCTTGCCATGATTTACAAGCCCGTCACTATTTTATGTTTTAACAAGCCTAACGACAGTGACAACCCAGTCCTTTTTCATATTTAGAGAGTTTGAAAAGGCTGAAAAAAAAGAAAATTCCATAAGCACTTTTTCGTAAAGTTGTCTCTCAGATCCGAAAAGTGTAAAATAATATCTGAGAGAACCTCCTATCCATGTTCAACTAAGGCATTCCTTTTTCATAAATAATCTATCTCAGTCTGGAAAATGGTTACACTTATACTGAGTACATATCAATTCATTTACTTTTACGAGCTCAAAAAGACAAGTGCTCGACAATATTTTCACATTATCAGAGTCTAAAAAGAGCTAAAACAAGACTCTAGGGGTTCCTTTTTCACCGTTATTGAAGCTTGAAAAAGATATAAAAGTGTACTTCAATTCCTTTTTCGTTTTTTTAATCAAAGCTCGAAAAATAAGGATAAAACTATGCATTGTTGTCAAATCATCCTTGAAATAAATGTGCACGACTAATCTGCTCATCAATTGCAAACATGTTCAAAAAAACATCAAATGGATTAAAAATACCCGTTTCATGATAAAAATTGAATAAAACCATACTCACAGTAATAAATATGATTTTCAAATAATCAAATGACTAATTAAAAGAGTTTTATTAATATTTTTTACCATTTGAAAGTTACCATTTTCATTTTGGAGCTTTGAACCTGTTTTTTACCTCGAACTTCAGCTGTTAATTGCGTGCAACTGGTAAGAATGTTTTCAATGCCCACTGTAAGAGCACATGTCAAATTCCCCTTGCAAGAGAAGATGCCCCCCAAGATTCAGCTCATTCAGCTAAAAATACTAATAACTAGATGGAATGAAGGTTCATTTACAAGATCATATGGAAGACTCGTCTTAATTAGAAGAGGATTTGTTTCATTTTTTAAGGAGCTTGACATAGGAAAATAACTATGTTCATGGAACCTTATTTCATTTTTTAACGAGGTTGAAATAGTAAAAGAACCATCCTCATGACTCTGTTTTATTATTAACCGAGGTTGACACAGAAAAATAACCATCCTCATTATGCAGTCAGACCATTGAGCGTGTGCTGGAAAAGACGTAGTCTAACGGAGTTTGATGAGCACCAAAAATGATAAGTTACAACATGCGTTGACGTGTATTCTATAGGGTTTCCATTGAATTTTGGAATTTCTGAGGGTAATTTTTGTGGTATCACTGGCCACCAAGGAGAATAACTGATGGGATCAACTTGATATTGCACTGAAGATGGGATTAAAGTATCAAGTCGTTCAGTACTCATAAGGGAGGAACCAAATAGGATTCCAGATGATGACATGGGTGAAGTCAATGGAAAAAACATCAAAGATGAAGAAAAAATAGATGTTGTCGCAGCTGAAATAGATGGTTCAGTTTGGGATGTTATCTCAGCCATGGAAAAATGACCCAGTGTATACCCTATATAATCTACAGGAACTCAAAGTAAAATAGGATAAAAAAAAGCAGAGGAAGGTGGTTGAGGAAAATACTCGTCCAGGTAAAGCTCCTCCCCTAAATGAATTGGAGTTAAAGGTGTCTAATCTTATGATATTTCTTAAATAGAAATCAAACCAGGTGGAAGAACTTTGCCTTCAGGCCCAAAGTATATTTCAAGCAGTTGACAGCGCGATGTGGGAGACTCAATGGCTACAATAGATTGTGGAGCGACTAATATAAGAACAACTTCTGGTTGTTCGACTTCGGGATATAGATGTTCTCAACTTAGGGCATATAAAAACTGAAATATAAGGGGATGATAGAACCTATTTCATTGGTCCTGGGGATGATGTTCAATTTTACCAATAAGAGTTGCCCCCTAAACCATGATGGGATCCGGATCAACTTCCAGTTGAACAATGTCGGGTTCGGGAGGTATGGTCTCACTGATTGGATGGATTGTGACCATGGGTAGTTGTGAGGACTCTATCTCGACAACAGTATATGAACCGAGATTTGTAGAAATAACTTGTGCTAACTCTGGTATATGTGAAGATGATGCTTCACCAAAGGTACTGATCGTACTGGTTTCGGTAGAGCGATTTCGCCTTTGCCGACTAGAAGTTGCTTCTGGTGGTAAAGGTGGTTTTAATGCAAGTCTACACGAATGACGGGGAAAGGGATGTTCTTCTTCCATGACGACTGATTTATTTTATGACCAAAAAAAAGAATAAGGGTAATTCTAGGAAAAAAATTTACCAAGAAATTGTGAACTATAGAATACCTCCTGGCGAACAAGAATTACGAGCATGCAATCTCCCTGAATGCTATGTTCGGTATATCACAATTTACAAGGCAGCCGACTCAGTTCATTATGAATGGAAAAAAACCTAAATTTTTCCTCCCAAATATACTCAAATGTGTGTGGAGGCCCAAGTCCGTATTAGTGTTGTCTAATGTGAAACCATACAGTGGGAGCACCCCTTTATACTTTTCGTACTATATCTCCGCCCGATATATCCGAAGTTACATGGACGAGCTACAATATACTTACGTACATGGCGTGAGGTATCACACATGGAATGTATCACAGACAATTAATGACAACTGCTATGTTTAACGACACCAAAACACGTCTCTAGCCTAGACCTTCTAAATGTTATCGTTATGGGTCCAATGCTTTTTTAGGTAAATTGATGTAAATTTTAAGTTGATCTTGTTTATCAATTTTTATTTCAAGGTTCACCGTGATGATGTGATGGAAATTCCTGAAATGCAAACTAAAATGATAAGAAAAATTTTCAAGTTTAGCTTTTTCAATGAATATCCTAGCTACTAAAGGGAAAGAGAAATCAATTTTGAGAGAAAACAACAAAGGGAACAAACTAATATGCATATTTCCTAATTTATTCCTATGAAAAACACACAATTCACTATATGCAAATGCAGGTTTTTATTTTTAGTTCCCTTAATGTGAATGAAAAAAGGAAACTATATGGATCAAATCAACAAAAAACAAATTCTTTATTCTTTGAGAAATGATCAATTTAACAACAATTTATCTTTTAGGAAAAATGAAGAATGGAACTACAATTTTTCCTACAGGAAACAAAGAATTTAACAACAATTTCCTTTACAAAAAAAATGGACCTAATCCATAAATAAATTAATTTGAATTTGATTTTTAAATGATAAATAAAAACACTTAAAGAGACATTGAACAAGCTTACTTTTCAAAGGAGGAAGAATTAGGCAAATTCACCAGTCTCTATGAGGTATCAAACAATTGAAAACACAACAAAAAAAGGTTGAGTATGATCGCAATGACAAATTAAAAGGGAATTTTGTTGGCTAAGGGGGAAACATAGTCTCTAAAGGAAGAAAGTGCATTGCACATTACCCCTGAGTGGGAAAAAATGCCATGCAAATCACTATGTCTTGACCAACAATGTGTTGGGAATAATAGAGATTCAAAATTCAAGCTACTGAACGCACTTCTAATGCAATTATTTTATTCAAAAGTCTAATAATTGATAGTAGATGCTACTGGGTGGATAAGAAGAGGAAAAAGCACCACGAATGAAGGGATCTCCTGAGTGGAGTCGCCAATTTGTTATTCAGAATTATGAATTACGGATAAAACACATTCCCTAAATGTGGTGCTATGCATTTCGAACAATAGATCAAATAATTTTCAGACACATTCTCTAAGAGTAAATAGACACACAGAAAGATAGAGGAACTTACTTTTGATCCCAACACTTCTTATTCTCCTTCTGTCGCTCTTGATGTAGCTTCCAATATAACTTAGATCTCTAGAATAGTTCCTGCAAGTATAACACTAAACAACAAAGAGATTGCAATATACATATGCCTATTTATCTTAATCAGTTAAATCGTTGAACGTGAAATATAAATATCAGTTAAGAGTCCATCATATGAGAAATAGAAACATAAACATATGTGGGAAAGTGAACAAAAATATTTATTAATTAGTAGAAGGGGGAGGTTACAACCAATGATCGATTTGATGTCACCAGCTCCAGCATCATTCTAGCCTCATCACAATCAACATCTCACCAGAAGCATATCACTCCTATCACTCTCTCAATTGAGAATCCAACAACATTTCTTTACCAAATTTCTTCATCCCCTAGCACTAGGATCTGTGCTCAATTTATAGGGCAACTGAAGGTAGTTTCTCAATCAATCACTCTCTAATAATATGAAATACATGTTCCCAAGCTCAGAGGTGTTATATGGACACTTGGATTCGAATTTTGACACATATGGACTCTTCTAGAAGGCATTGGCCATGTGGAGATTCCAGAACAATGAGAATTTCACTCCCATTTGACCAACACACTTGAATGTCGGGAAGTGCTTTGCAGAGCACTCTTGAATGGAGGGAGTTGCATATGTAAAGAGGTTAGTCCCTTGAGAGGTTGCGTTGATGAGCTCATAAGTGATATAACACATACTTAAAACCATGGAAACCTTGCAATAGAAGTCATGAATGGTTTGTTATTGTCTTAGGGCATGTGGCAACTGAAATGATAGGGGATGATAGACCCTATTTCATTGGTCCTAAGGATGATATCCAGTTTGACCTGGTCATTAGGGAAAGAGAAGGATAACCTATCAAGTCATAGTATGCAATTAACTTTAATACCACAGACATGGCCCTGCTTCCTGCAGGTGTCCATAACCTCGACAAGGTTGTCTTTTGACCTAGAAAAATTTCTTTGTCCCACTTAATAAATATAGATTCAGAGTCATCTCATTTGACTTTTTAGATGAATGCCACTGTCCTGGCTTGGTAACCAGATGATGGAAGTCCCACTCACAAGAATTAAAATGGATGAACAAGTCAGCTCGTGATGAGACCTCCTGTCTTCCAGCTTTTTAGCTGAAGCCATTACTCTGGCTTGGTGACCAGTAACAACAATGTCATGCACGTTAGGTCTCATGATTGTGGTAGGTCGACTCATCACGAGACCTCCTATCCTCCCCTAAATATTTTGTAAGCTCTGATTATGATTAACCTTAAAGGTTACTTACTAAGTGGGGAGACAGATCTACTCCTTAAGAGTACGGGATGGCGTGAAAGGTTTTTAATGACTAATCATTACTGGCTAGTTCCTCTACCTTAAAAATTTATTAAAAATATCTCGGATAATTACTGAAATATCCTGAGTCAATAATGCTAGCGTTCACATGACATCTCATTATGATCTTTACTAGAGTGGTCCACCATAGGGGGCTCTCAAATAGTACCTTCTAAGGGGAACATATAATATATATCCTAGACGACAACTCATTAGAGTGATTGATCATGGTTACTTTTGCAAAATCACGAGGTATTAGAGTGAATTGTACTCAAAAAATTTTGTCACAAATGTGTGCATTAAAAACTAATGTGGATCAAAAGCAGTTTCAATGGTTATGATTTAAAATTCAAAACCCTAATAGCATTATAACAACTTTATTCATTTATTCTTCTACTCTACCCTACACTAAGAAGCAGAAGACTCCTAATTTTAAGTATAGGAGTACTTCCGATGCATCCAAGTGCACAACAGAAGGATAATTATGCTGCTGTTCAAATTTGAAAAGTGTATGCAAGAAAATACCAGAACATGAGGTACCAGCTCCACTAACTCATGTGATGCTAAAAATTGTCGAATGATAAACAAGGAGTGGATACTGACAGTCATTTGGAACCAAGATTTTTCTATTGGATCCATATACTCTTGTTCACTTGATTCATGAGTAACATTCAGTGCATCACGCAAGTCGTCCACACTTCTTTCTTTGTCCTCTAAAGTGAAGTTCAGATTAGATAGATGTTTTTCTTCTAGTGGATCCTCCTCATCCTGCATGATCCACAGCTTCTTGGCCTCCATAGGAATATCTTCCAGATCTTCATGAGTCTTCTCTTTTAGAGGAATAGACCTTTCCCTGATTGATGCCAAAATATGATCTTTCTATGAAGTATAGACCCCAGCTTCTGCTAGGATTTGAAATAAATATTGGAACAACATCACACTTCCTAACATTTTATTGCTAGCTGGAAAGTATTATTAGCACCAAACTTGAAATCTTTGTTTACGGGCAACCAAACTTTGGAGTGACCCCAAGCAAAAGTGGATGCGTGGCTCTTCACTCACTTCTTACTATCATCTCTGCCCTTTAGTTGCCCTGCGAAGGTAAAAGCGAAAAATAAATCAACTTCAATTGCAGTAAACAAAACAATCCACACTTTGCAGAAAAGAAAATCACACCTTGCAGAAAGTGAATAATCTAGATTGTGGAAAAGAAAGTTACCTAATGAAATAAATGACTCCTTAAAAACTCAATTGTAGTAAAAGAAACAAAACCCACTTGCAATAAAATCACTCATTTGCGGAAAGGAAACCTGGCTTGTGAGCTTTCTGGCAATATCGTCTAGTATGCTTCAGCAAGCAAGGGGAATCTCATTAATCTAAAATTTGATTGCGAAAGAAAGGGAAAAATCATAGCAAATCATGAGGCCTTATCCTATAACGCCTCCCCAGCAACGGTGCCAAAATGGTGGGAGGTATAAATTCTAGATTTATACCCACATTTAAATTGTCAACCCGGGGGTATGTAAGACTTAGAGACATAGCACAATATATGCCAGAATACAGCTTCGGGGATTTTTCCAATCAAAACCCTAGATCTAATGCAGAAAGGAAATCATGCAGGAAAATAAACAAGACATTTTTAAGAGAACACACCGGAAATTAAAAATCTATGCAAGAAATAATAATGAAAAAATTCTTAATAAGCTATACTCGCAAATACAAAAGCATGAAATCGAAATCTGTACTTAAAAATGCTTCTTCAAGATTTGTACTTAAAATTTTGCTTTAAAATCCGTACTTATAATGTTGCTTCCAAATACTATTGATGGAAATCATAAGTGTGTGAAAATATTCAATGCAAACTCAATGATGATATATTCAAGAATACTTTTGGACACTTCAATTATGTTAAAAATATGTTTAAACTAATCTTGGTATTTAAATAGACGTGATCTCCTTACATTCCCAAGATCAATTCATTTAATAATTTAAATTGTTTATAAGTGCCCAATAATACAAATAATGAATTAGATGAAAACCTTTTGATCTTGTCCTTGTCTTAAGTCCCTGTTACTGAATATATATTTATAAGATAACTTAAACAAGGCAAGGATGAAATTGAGAAAAAGAAGCACTTACTAATTGATAATCTATTTTATTTATAGAACAGAAATAAATTCTAAATTAACACCAGCATGAAATTTATCTACCTTATGCAATTAAATGTAAAGGAAATTATAAAGTGGAATTGCAGTGGTCAAATTAATTTATTGATTGGAGATATTATCAAGTAATCTTTGCTGAAAGTATCCTCATGCTATTTCTGGAAAACATAATTAAAATTTTAGAGAATGCCCAAATAACATTGGATCAATTAAATGAGTTTTAAATCATCATATCATCTCCATTATAAATATCTACAATCAAAATAATATTTCCTTAGATAATGGAGGAACACGACAAATAGTGAGAATGGAAAGAAAAAATAAAAGAAGTGCTGACTAACTAAAGAAATTCATAAATAAATTCTAGAATAATTAAAACACTAAATTCATGAATCAAATCTACAGTAATTAAATAGAAAAACACAAAGAATGAAATTGTAGAAAATTATTTAAATCACTCAAGCATGAAATCAAATGCAGATAATGAATCATTCTGAACAAGAAAGGAAATTAAATAAACTAAACAATCCAAGCAATGAGCTGACTGATGGGCCCGATCACCCAGTTCCTGTAAAATAAAATCAACACACCATCTTCAGCGGTTAAAGAATCTAGAAATGCAAATTGAATGTTAAGTCACATTACAAATGAAATCACATTGCAAGAATCAAGTTACAAAAATATTAAATCAAACGATACAAATGTTGAGCTGCTTCGATCCATAATACAATGTTGTTGTAGCTTCCCAGCATCTCCCATTCAATCCACTGCCTTAATGCATCGTTATCCTATCTGCACACATCACTCTTCCATTCAATCCACTACCTTAATGCATCGCTCTCCTACCTGCACACATCGCTCTCCTATCTGCACACATCTACTACCTATCTCCTACACAGAGTTATATATCCCTCTATCGACTACAACAACTTTATATATACATTGTTAATTACCAAACTGGAGCTTCAACCCAGAAATAGAGAAAATTATTGGTTTTACCAATTGCCGGAATGAGAATTAGTTTGAAACAGATTGTCAAATTTGGAAATTTCTCCTCTTTTCATGGGATTTTTCTATTGCTGGAAGATGTGTTCTTGGCTTCTGGAGGCAATTCGGACTTCGTTGACTTCGCACAACAATTCCAACAACAATTTTCATGGCAATTTTTTAATCGATAATGAGCTCAACGAAGGCTGCATTTCCAAGTTCCTTTTCCTTCTGCGCCTCTGCTTTCTGAGCCTTCTTCGAATGTCTTATTAATGATACTTTCAGCCACATCATCTGAAATTTTTCCCCAGTGAAAGACTCTTCAAAAATACAATGATAAGCACTTATCACATCTCCTGATATCAGAGCTTTATCTAGGGCTTGCACAACTTTGCCCTGATTGTTGCGAAGAAGCACAGGATTGACAGCTTTTGAAATATTAGCAGCTTGTTTCTGAATGGAGGATACCAAATCTGCTATAGAAAACTCATGGTCAGTGACATGCCTTTCAATGGAATTATTCATATCTATTTTGTTTGAAATATCCACATCTGAAGCCTTTTCCACATCACGAGTTGCCATCAAAGAAGAACTGTGTCTTTTCAAATTAGATGGATAGACACAAGATGGTAAAGGGAAGCAATCAAGAGAAACAAAAGTATCTGGTACAACAAAAATCAAGTAGCAAAGTAACTCGGACAAAAAAATAACAGTGGATTCTTCACGAGGATGGTCCTTTGAGTCTGGGACAAAACCAGCAGGAGAAAGTTCCCTTAACCGATGAACACTTATGTCAACAAACATCCGTACATTTGATTGTGAAAGTGCAATGCTATCAATAAATTCAAATACAATGGGAAGAAGCAACTCTAGTGCTTCCAACGACTCCTTTTTCTGTAACTAAGAAAGAACCCAATCAATAACTTTAGGACGTTGGAGTAACCCTTCTGCATAATGCCAATGTAGGATTCGCACCATATAACATGATTTAATATACAAGAAAGGCTCCTCGCTGTCAGTAGTTGCTTGGGAAGAGTCACCTCCTTGATGCTGACCAGAGACACCCAAGAGCATTTGTGCGCTCTCTCGATTGTATAGTGTTGAAACAATGCCATCATTTTGACAAGATTCATCTAGAATGCAGTGGAGATAGTCTATAACATCCTTTGTCCACAACTCCACACGTTTTACCTATGTCTTGTCTTGGCCTCCTTATATCCATTTTGAACAGATTCACGAGTTAGTGTCTCCTCTGGATAATTTGGGATTGGAGGATTACACAAAACACCTTCTGAGTTGCAATAATAACCCTCCTAATTCATGGTGCTATGACTTGTAAAAACAAAAAACCAAACCTCAAGCGAAGAAATGTAGTCCATTTCAATGGATCAGATATGATTACATGATTAAGTTGTGCTCTTCATAAAATGATGAGTAAACTGAGATTTTTTTTAATCCCCAAACATAACTAGAGTAGCAATATTCATAGAGACCCAATACGTTCACATTCAGGAGTGGTCTTGAGTGGAATATTCCCTTGACAATAACTCTCTCACAAACCCGAATTTCGCCAAACAGTTTCTGGGTTATAGGAAATATGGTGCTCTGAACACAACCCATGTCTTGGAATTTAGAGATTCTGATCCATTTGGTCACAAATTGATATTTTTACCTAAGACAATCTTAGACTCAACTACCTAGCTGCTGCTTTTATGCATGGATCTGTATTTGAACGTAGTCTCATACTAGACTTATTCAGCTGCCACCAAGGAGACATTTATTAATAGAATTTACACACGAAACCTTCATCAATTTAAATAATAATAATAATTCATAAATTAATGTCTATTTTCCCCGAATGCCTCTAATCATAAACTTAAAAGGACAAAAACACTAGGTACGAGCATCTAATTATGCGATAAATATCATGAAAATTTGGACAAAAGTGCAGCTCAACACATGTATTTATATTACAAGTGATTTTATCAATACCAACCTTCCAGCCCTCAAGATCCATTTATAACTCCATTGTTTAATGTTATTTTCAATATTGGCCGACAACCACATCGAGTCTTATTTTTTTGTATGAATTAGACTTGAGATGGAATCCCAAGTATTTAAAACTGTCCTTCATTAGTTTTTCTTCAAAGAGAAGGAAATTATTAGCTCTATTGATTTATGCCAAAGTGGAACCTTCATGAAATAAATAGGACTTTTGTTCATTTATATACATGCCTATAGCTCTAAGGAACAGGTTGAGGGAATTTCAACTGCTGGAGATCACCTCTAGATCCATCACTAAAAAGGATAATATATTCGACAAGAAAAGGTACGTTACAAAAATATTTTTGGCTACTTCAATCCCTTTTACACCTCCTTTATGTTTGGCTGAGAGAATCAACTTACTGAACCCTTCAAACGCTAATAAGAAGAGTAGAGGTGACAAAGGACACCCCTGTTTGAGTCCTCTCTGGATATGAAAAAAAGGGGCTGCCTCTCCAATAATTAGGGTTGTTAAACTCACATTTGTGATTCATCTCATAGCCCAATTGATAAAACCAATATCAAAGCCCAAGTGAGTAAGAAAAAGGTGCAAATAGATCTAGTTGATTATATCATATTCCTTTGAAAGGTCCATTTTTGTTGTCAATCCTTTTCTTTTGCTCTTTTTTCTACTGTGCATACATTCCTGAGAAAATCCTATGGCTTCATGAATTTGTCAGCCATCTAAAAAGACAAATTGTTCCCTGGAAACATTTTTGATATAATAGGTTTTAGTTGAATGACTATGATATTGTAGAAACAATTGCAAAGAGAAATTGGTCAAAATTACTCAAATTTTTTTGGATAATCATTTTTAGGGATTATAGCCAAGAATGTAGAGTTGAATGGATCATATATATGACATAAGACTCTAGATTCCTCCACCATTTGGGCAAGCTCATCCGCTATAAGCTCGAAAAAATGTTGGAAAATTCAACGGTCCAACCATCTAGACCCAAGATCTTGTCTTTCTGCATTGATTTAACAACTCCTTCTACTTATCCTGTTTTGACTGGAGCCAAAGTTTGATAATTTTATTCCTCCTCTATGCATCTAGGGAATAATCAAGCAACAAAAATTAATTCTACTATAATCTCTTGATTTGGAGCTCTAAAAATTGCTTTGAAGTGGTCTCTCCCTAGTGATGCTAATTCATCAAAAGTTTTAGTTTTGCTTCCATCTTCTTTATGCATTTCCCATATAATGTTTATGTTCTCTCCGCCTCTTGCATAATTTTGGAAAAAAATTGAGTTTTTGTCCCCAAGGCTAACCAAATGGATATAATTTTTAGTCTCCCTTTTTCTTCTTTGTATTTTAGGATATTCCTTTTTGAGCTTTCCAATTTTTTTATCCTTCCCTTTGTATCTTTTGTCTCATATACATCACCCTTTGAACTTTCCATTTTTTCTAGGTATTCTTCAATGATTTTTAATAATGACTATGGAATGACCTAGGTCATGGGATAGAGGGATCCATGTGGAATTTACCAAATGTTTTATTTGAGCCATGTTGGATTGAATTTAAAAGGGGTTCTAGGATTCCTACTAGTCCCTTTCAACTCCAGGATAATAGGAAAATTGTATGATTCTCCTCCCATCCCTACCCATTGCCTAAAAAGGGAGATTATGCTAATAAGTTATTCATTCATTAGGAAACGATCCAACCTCTTTGCCACCCTAGGCGAACCCGAGCATCAGTTCCTCCAAGTAGGTTTGTTTTTTATCAATTTGATACATATAAGCTTGCAGACCATCAACTTGTTCACAAAGAAATCTGCCAAAGAACCATCTTGAGCCTATGACCGCCAGGTTTTAGACATACCCAGAGAGAAATTGAAGTCCCATCTCACCACCAGATTAGGAACATTTATAAAGGATTTAGATAAAAGAGAATTCCTAAAAGAGACCCTGTCATGACATGGGCCATAAATTTTGATGAGATAAATGTCCAAGCAAATTTCCAAGGAATAAACCTCAGCTCCCAAAACCTGGTTCGAACCAAAAGAGTTTATAAGCATGAGGCTTCTATCTTTAAATGCCATAGCTAAGCCCCCTGATCTTACATTCACATCAGAGGTCAGAAATACCAACCTAACATAATTTTACTGAGATATGACGACTCAACTTCTCCATTACCCAAGGTTTCTTGAAGCATAAGTACATCAAGGCACATATTCTTAAAAAAGGTATTTTAGAGCTAGATTCTTGTGGGTGCTAGAAAAACCTCTACAATTGAAGGATAAAACAATCATTTGTCACCCACCTTAGAGGATTACATCGCTCTAAGTGCCCCTTTCAGAGAGAGTTGTTTCCCATCCATTATATCTATTTTTTCTTTAATTTGGGCCTTGGATATATTAGAATTCCTACCTCTAGTTTTCCCAGATTTCAGAGGCTCATGAATTCCACCTAGACCTCCTATGGAGGCTATGGAAAGTTCCTTCTTGTCTTGCAGATGCAGGTTGTAGTGGGAGGCAAAAGAGGATGAAATAGGTGAGGATGTCGGCTCAGGATAGATCGGGTAAGACATAAAGATATTGAGGGAAGGGATAGTTGTAATGATACTATCCAAACCAAAATATAAATTGCAGGCTAGAAGCATATCTGAAATCAACGGATTGGAGGGACCAAGCCTTGGTAAAACTTCAAGTAATGAGTGAAAAGTTGAGGATCAAGAGGAGGGGGGAGGTAAAGTAGTACCCATAGGATGGGAAGGAGGACTGATGACTTCGAGATATTCTTAAGCTTCCTATCACTGACCATTCCCCAGTTCATCTTGGCATCCAAGCAACTAGTGTTGAGCTTCTTCAACATCCATCGGGTTATGACCAACATCCCATTGCTTCCATGCTTCATTATTTTTATTTTCCCCTTACTCCTCTTTATTTCTGGCTCTTCATCTCTTGGGAATCCCTTTTGTGTTATTCTTCTACGATAACCTAGGGGACAGTCTCGCGCAAAATGTGTGTGTTTGTGACATTGGTGGCATCAAAAGGGAAATTCCTCCTAATAATTTATCTGAGTGTTTGAGTAACCCTATAAGTACAATTGAATTTTTCCTTCCAGCCCCTCCCTTGGGTCTAGCTTTACAAGATTTGAGCCACAATCATGCTCTTGGTCTCCATGAAATACATATATAATTCAATAAATATTCTTGGTTTGTTGCAAATCGCCTTAAAAACATCTTCTGTCCATAGTTGAGGAGGAAAGGCTCATAGCCAGACCTAGAATGGTATCTCCTCAAGTTTTTATCTTTGTGCATCAAAGAGTGACACCCATTTCTTGAAAAGGATTTGAGAAATCCTGAAGCACCAATTACGCTCAAGAACCCATTCAAGTGCTTCGTGTTTGTTAAATATGACCGTAAACCACTTCTGAGCTAAGATGATCACCTCTGACACATTTTTTTGTGCCCCCCTCCAAGCATTTTATATCCATTCAACAATGTAAATAGATGAGTAGAATCTTCCTTTTTCTCTCCCCACAATGATGAGCTAAGATTCTTGCATGACCTTATCAATTTGTATATCAAACCCAATGACAAGGTTAGGGTTCTCCAATTTTTTTTATTATGCATTTTCCTTTCTTTCTTTTCAAGCCTGAGAACTAGCCATTTCCCTTCCCAAAATCCTAATACTGGTTCTGTAATCCTTGTGAGGGAGCATGGCATTCAATGACCTTCCCTTGGTGCCCTTCTATAAAAAAATTATGTATGATAACCTCCCCAATTTCTACATTCTTCCCCTTGTTCTCTGGTCAAAAAAATGAAACCCCACTTAGGCCCCCAAAAGACCAACCTCCAGTCCTTCGCCATTCTCGATTCCCGAGATTTCCTGGATGGCGATTCGACCTCGTACCTCCTCTACCGCTACATAGAAACATTGGTTATCTCTGACGTTCAGCGCCATACTGCTAGAAATTATTTCTCTCCCTATAGATATTTTTTGATTGATAATCTACTGGGGTTCACTTAATGCAGCCTCTCCCTGCTTCTGGGAAATTTTAATGGCTAGGAATATTTTGACTCTTTGGGATAAGCCCTTTTCCTTAACATGAAGCTATTTGACCAAAAAATATTTTAGCCCCTCATTCCCCCATATCCACAACCCTTAACTATATCCTCAAGCCCTCCCGTAAAACCTACAGACTTGGGAATTTCCAAAGAGTTTATGGGGCTTTCCAGTAGTTCCGTCGACGCCCCTATAGAATGATCCACTGTTCTCACTAGTGTTGTATGCCCTTCCTGAAACCCTTTATCAGAATCCCTGAGTGCTGCTATAGTAGAGACAGTTTTACCTTCCTCTAGAAACACTAAACCACCTTCAGTTTTCCGCTTCTTCCCTGATAGGCCCATTTTTCCAGCATGGGATCTAGCTGGTAGCCTTACCTTGTCTAAATTCTACTAAGTTGGATCTATACCCCAAAAATGTAGGATGTATTCCATCTCGGGCTCCAAGTTGACATAATCTCTAGGACTAACCATTTTCCCATGCTTGAGTAAATAAAAAAATTACTCCATCGACTATTCCTTTCTCCTGGTAACTCGCCCGCGCAGATGGGCACAAACAAACTATGATATCAAGAATGGTTTACCCTCCTTGTTGTTACACAAAGATTCCTCCAATAGATCCCAAAGTGTACGAATCCAAAAAATTGCTCGCCTGATGTCGAGTGTATGCTAGATGTTGACAAAGATGTGACTTCAAATTCAATCTATGAAACTAGAGCTGCCTTCCTACGTCAAAGCCTAGGCACCCAAAGACTGAAACCCTAATCTTCATTGCTCTCCCCAGTTAGATATTTTAAATATATTAAATAATTCTAAGATTCCTTAAATATTTTTTAAATTAATGTTTGTTATAATTTACCAACTATACTATTGAATAATCAAATTTAATCTATGTGAAATTTCTACCTTTTTTAGGAGATGTTGTCTAAACATGCTACGTTTTGGATTTTTTTGGTTGGAATCAATTGAATTTTTTTTGGCCAAATCCTATTTTTTGTTGTTAAAATGGATCTTTTACTACATATATGGATCCAACACCCAAACAAACTCCCGAGGCACTCACATTATGAAGATTTTACAACTCAAACTTGTGATTCCAAGAAATACTTGTTGGATTCTAGAAAAATTAGATCGAAAAATATGTTGGAAACCCTTTGAAACATTAAAAAAAATAGACTACATGTTTCTAGGTTTAAGCAAGATTGTGTAAATGGATGTTCAAAATATTGAGATGGTATGCAACATAGTAACTAAATTATGTCAAAATCAATTTCATGAATATGAAAATTCAGAGATTTCATATTTACATCAAATCATGAATTAAAATCTACACTGAAATCAATGTATCTAGTGTAAAAATTAAATAGGATTAGAAATCAATCTTTAGATTGAGATCAATGCATCTAATGAAATCAATCAAATATGATTATAAATCAACATATGCACTCAAATCAACACATAAAGTATAATTAATCAAAAATGATTAGAAATTAATATCTACACTGAAATCAATATATATATATATATATATATATATATATATATATATATATATATATATATATATATATATATATATATATATATATATATATATATATATATATATATATATATATATATATATATATATATATATTAGTAAAGCAACAAAATATTAATGTTAAAGTAATATAAACTAGAGTTAGGCCCTTAAATATGCTTTTACCCATTTAATTTAGTAAAATTTCAATAATTTTTAGTATCTTGTTTTTTTATCTATTTTTGAGATTTAATGACTGTATAAATCTAGCTTCTTATAACTCTTGTAAATTTTTTTCTTTCTTCAATATCATATAATACTATATAATATTAAACACAACATTATATATTATTATATTATATATTGTATAATATATATTTTTTTTCCAAGGAAAATGTCGTAATTTCATTAATGAAAACAAAATTACATGTTGCATCAGCTGATAAAATGACCAACAACCAGTCCTGACTGGTGTTCAAAGTTCATATAAGAGACCAATAATATATACAAATGAGGAGAAAAAACTAGGTTTTTCTCCCTTTCTTTTTTTCTACCTTTTTCCATGCTCCTTGAGATGATGAGAAGGAGACAAGGGCGAGCTGGTTTTCAGCTATAGCTGCTCCATTTTCCTTGTCTAAGTTAGAGGTGTTTGATAAGTGAGGTTGTTTATTCCCTCCAATGTCTATCTCCATTGGCTCCTTTGTGTGTGTTTCCTGGTGTATTTGTATTTCAAAAGGATCTTGAGGTTCTTTTTCTTTTGCATCTAGGACAATTTTTGACTAATTGTTCCCATTGGGAGTGGGTTCTTCTGCTTCTTCTTCTATCTCCTCCTCTGGATCACAAGGCAGAAATTGTCAACCTTTGGGTGCTTTCCCCGCCTTCTTCTTTCTTCAATTATCTCTTTCTTCTTCAGGATAGGTGTTTTTCAGATGACTGGCCTGCCTATAAATTTTGCATCTGAAAGTAGTGTTTGCATAGTCTTGCGGTTGCATCCATTTTTGACGTTTATGTACCAAATGAATTCTTTCTGGTAATCCTTTGCTGAGATCAACTTCCACACAAATACATGCAAAAGTGTAGATTATCTCCTCCAGTCAATGTGTATCTGTTTTTGTAAATCACCTAATGACGTTCCCTATTCCTTCAAGGGCACAATCATTCCAGAGATGTAGGGGGAGGTTATACAACCTGACCCAAACTGGCATTCTGGAAACTACCAAAGTGTTTGCATCAAAATCTGGGAACCATGGGGTAATGTAAAGTTCCATATATCCCCAAAATCACAGTCCCTCCTGGAGTATGTTATTTCTGACTTCCGAGTATTGAAATTTAACTATGAAGAAGCCTTTTGAACATAGATGTATTTCACATTCCATGGTCCAGTTTGTAAATATCCAATGAAAGAGGTCCATTGGTTTGGGCCAAAAACTATTGAATCAACATATAATTAATTGGGCTTCATATGTGTTGCGATGTTCGTCAATATCAGGAATTTCTATGGCCAATTCATGTGTATGGTTCAGTTTCTCTACTATGTAAGGGCTAGGGGCGTTTTCCCACTGGTTCTGTATGGGCGGATGCTTTTTTATTCCCTTGTAGTATATCCTTGAAGGAGGGCCTTGATTTATTGTTTTTGGAAAAGCCCGCGCTTGTCCACATTTTGAAGGCCACTTGCTCTTAGGGCCGAAAACCCTCAATCCATGTTTGCATTTCCCTTCTGATGTGTTCTTGTGAGGGACCACTGCAATGCTGCAAGGGCGCCCTGACCTGTAAACCCTTGCACCGCTCTCCATCTTTGGTGTCAAGTCATCCTTTGTGCCAAGCTCATTGTATAATATTTATTTGTAAACATTGTAATATTATGTTGAATATTATAATATTATAATACTATGTTTAAAATTATATATATATATATATATATATATATATTGATATTCATGTTACTTATATATGTTGTATCATAGTTCGTTTTCATCGAATGCAAGGAAACATGTTAACGACACAAGTTCTAGAGGCATTTGACAGGAGTGAAATCCTACCCCCTTATAAACCATAAATAGATAATTAGAAGTGGTGGAGTTTTACTTGAATAACAATGATGGGTCAACCTGTATTTTCGAATTGTAGCCAGTGATAGTTGTCGCCATTGTCAGTTTGACAACTGAGTTATGATAAGTTTTCCCACTACTTAAAAAATATATTTTATATTATGTATATAATATATGAATATTAATATCCCCTGATGAGGGTGTTATTAGAAGTGCTAATGGAGCCTCTTCATAAGGAGATCGCTCTATACAAATGTCTCAAATTCGTTATGGCATGGCAGAAAGTTGGTGGAGGGCATTGGAAGGTGTATTACAGGTCTCACCATTTTAAATAATGGCTTGTGTTTCTGGGGTGGCAGAGGTACGTACCTTATGATAAAGGAGGTGAGGTTGCATACTCACCCACCTTTAACTCGACTTGATTAGTGTCACTATAATTTGTGTATCTATTGCATGCAATTCTGTCTGGTTATCTTCAGGAGTTTGGTTTCATGCCCTCAATTTTGTCTGAAATGGTTTGGATGCTAAGGTGTAGTGAGGTATTGTGGTTCCTACTTCACCAATTGTCTTTGAAAATTATTAACCAGGTTCCACGTCAATATCTCCTTGAGTTTAGTATAATTGTTTCTTGGATTACTATTGTGTTGTACCTTTTTGATCCAGAGTTATGCATGAACAAAATAAAATACAAAAATAAAAATAAACGAAGAGATGCAGCAGGAATAACACTTCATTTCATTAATATCAAATAATGAAAAATTCTTACAGACATAATGGAAAATAAACTATCTTTGGGCGATGGTATCTTATTTCTGGGAAGGGAGATGGCGGCTACATGCCTCTGAGTTGTGTTACAATGAGGCTAAAGGGCCTTTTTATTATTGAACAACATGGGAAAACCATAAAAAACCAAAACCATAACCCCAAGAGATGGAACACCAAGAGTTTGTGGGCCCCGTTGGGTTTAGTTGGGAAACAAACTTCTGAGGGTCGTAACTTGGTCATATTATCTCCATTTTGCACATACCATATATCGTTAAAAATATCACTTCGAGTACTACTAGTTTCGCCACAAGCCTATAGTCATCCCCTGCCTATCACTATAGTCCTACTGCAGACCTCAAAAAAATGTTGTTTGGGGGGTTAGAAATGCTCTAGAATTTTATGAACCCAAAAAAAGGCTAAAAATAGTAAATCCTATTATAAATAAGGAAACTGATGAAAGTCACGAGAGGTATAGGTGGAATAGGTGGGTGGCCACCAATATCCACCTGGATAATTCCTCCCCCTTAGGAAGCAATGGTCCCCATTGCGTGCAGAGCCTCCATGAGGTGAGGAAATTTTTGTTGAATCTAGTCCATGGTGAACCACTTTCCCTGGTGAAAGAGTTGGCCTGCTTTGACAAATCGATATAGCTATATGATTTGATGGCATATTTTCTTGATGTGTGTGTCCATGATCCGATCAATTGTGGCTTGTTACATGTAGTCTGAGTTTAACTCTGTTAGTGTGAGTTGCTCTGCAATGTCATATGTGTCCAACAATGGTGGAAAGTAGGGCAGAAGGCGGTCCACATTGAAAATTATGTGCAGACCAAGGAATGATGGAGTCCTGAGCTCAAAGGAATTCTCCCCTACTGCCTTGGTTATGGTGTATGGCCCATATCAGAGCGGGAAAATCTTGCGGTGGGGCCCAACTAGACACCCTTCTTTAAATGTAGCCAAACTTTGTCGCCCACTTGGAACTTGTGTGGCACACGATGCTAATCATGCCGCTAATTTTACTTAGCGTTGGCTATGTCCAATATGTCATGGACCTATTGGTGGATTTTTTGAAAGTGCTCAATGAAGTTGTTCGCCTTGTCAACTTCGGAATGGACATGAGCTGAATCTTCTTGAGTCGCTGCAAATGGAATTACCACATCAATGGGACATAATGTCTAGAATCACAAACTCACCTGAAAGGGGCTATGGCCAGTTGAGCTATGGAGAGCCCGATTATAGTTGTGCTTGACATATGGGAGGCTTTCATCCCATGTGTGTGGATGTTTTGAGTTTGACATGCGCAAAATGTGTAAGATCATCCTGTTGACAGCCTCTATTTGGCCATCAGTTTGGGGGTAGAAAGCTATGGACTTATTGAGCTTGGTGTCCAACAATGATGAGAGACTTGACCAAAATGTATTGAGGAACCTTATATCCCGATCTGAGATAATGGAATGTGGGATCCCAAAGTGTACCCACATTCATTCAAAGAAGAGTGTAGCAGCGACTTCTGCAATGATATAAGGGATGTGCTACAAACCCTTCAGGGGTGGGATGCCTTCATCTCGAATCCCATAGCTACTATTAGTCGTTCGTGTGATACACTACCCTGTCAAGTAAATCTTGAGGTACTACATAGGGTAAGTCTTCTGGCCACAGGAAGCTAAATAACAATGCAATGCAAATCAATTCCACCCATGTGGTTGTGCCCTACTCAATAGAGTACATTCCACCATAGTCCACACAATCCCTCGTTTAAAATTATAGCCTAAAAGGTAAGAGATAAGAATTTTCTCATCATTACTAATGTAACATAGCATTTTGTAACATAGGATTGTGGTCCTCATGGGCTCATAAACCTGGTCAACAGTATGTCACCGATGTAACATATTAACTACAATAAAAAAGATATGCTAATATGTTTGTTAGGTCCCTCTATTACTAGTTTAGTCCCTTATTGTTATTAGTGTAGCCCCCTTATTGTTATTGTTGTATCCCTATAACCCCAATATTGTTATTATTGTGCCCTTACATTATTATTGTTAGGTCGGCTAGGATTATATTGTGGCCCCATGGACTCCTATATATAGAAGGAGGTTTTGGTCATTTGTATCATCCAAGAATTTTTCCTTGATGTAATGTATTGGAGGTTTCCCCCTCGAAGTGGCTTAACTATAAGGCATTGATCTCTATTTTCTTCTATTTTTGGAGCTACTTTCATAACATTTGGTATTAGAGCTTTGGATTCTAGGGTTTCGCTGCTCCAAATAGGTCATCATGGAATTTTCAATATAACTTTTTTTCTACGAAGGTTCATAAGCTGAAATGTTGACAAAGTGAAACTGAAATCTAGAGGAACATCGTGGGAAAATTTCAGATCTTGGTTCACAATATTTTAGGAGATATGATCTATGCAAGTTAGGGATTTTTGTAGGCTCCTCGATTTAACCTAAACATGTCATCGTGGAATTTTCACTATAACGTTTTTTATATGAGGGTTCAGAAGATGAAATTTGTATAAAGCAAAGCCGCAATACTAAGGAACGTGGTGGATACATTTCAGATCTTGATTCACAATATTGTAGGAGATAGGGTCTGTGGAAGTTAGGGATTTATCAGGCTCCCGAAGTTCATCTCAAAGAGGTGACCATGGGAAAATCGTCATAACTCTCTCTCTAATCGTCAGATTGGAATTATGTAAAAAGTGGCTGCAAGTACATGAATTGTAGTTTCCTGTGTAGTAATTTTAGAGCCGAAGGAGGAAAAAGTTTCACGTGGCACGTCATACAAGTTTTCTCTACTGAGCTAGTCGATAATTAGGTCATTGTGGGAGATTGGGCATAAATTTGCCTTTAAGAATCCCAATAAGGTCAGACCTGTGGCATTCAAAAGAAGATTCAGAGTGCTACTACAGGGAAAAATTTAAGATATTGAAGATCCAAAATCACAGAGATAATTCAATTTCAATATCGAGCTCCTCAAAAGTAAGGAAAAGGTGTGTATTTTTTTTCCGAATTGCACAAGTCTTGTTTGAAGAATCAATTTGAATTGATTCCAAGGGCATATTGTAGAATAGATATTAGTATTTGGTTCTAAAATTCCTCATAAAAATAATTCAACACCCATTAAGCCTTTAGAAGGCTCTACTGTGGCTCATGAAGATGAAGAAATGCAACATGACATATGAAAATTACACGAGCAAGTGCACCAAATTTCGCTCTCGCAAAGAGCAACAAAAAATGAAATGGATGTTTTGAAAAAAAGTGTGAAAGCTATGATGGATGGTCTGAAGAATGGTGTGACAGAAAAAAAGGATGGTATGGAAGAAAAAAAGGAAGGTTTGAAGGAAGACATGAAAGGTTTGAAGGAAGAAATGATTCCTAATGGTGAAAAGATAGTAGAGGAAACTCATGATGAGAACAAAATAAATGTTAATCATGATTTCATAAACTCTAATGTTGGATTGAATAACCACCATATTATAAATATGGATATGAGGAAGTTTGATGGCAAGGATCCCATAACATGGATACTACAGATGAGAAATACTTTGATCTCAATAATGTGCAAAACACACAAAAAGTACGCATTGCAACTTTAAATTTAGAAAAAAATACATTTGTATGGTATTGATGGATTTGATCCCGTAAAAAAATTGTCACTTGGTCAATTTTTACGGAGGAAATGATAGCACATTATGAGGATACCAAGAGCAACACCTTCTTTAGCCAATTGATAAATCTCAAACAAAAGGGTTCAATGGTGGAGCACATTGAGGACTTCCAAAAATTGAATATAAGGGTAACTGATATTCCAGATGAATATAGGATTGATGTCTTCATAGGGACTTTAAAGGATAACATCCAACATGAAGTTCGCATTTGGGAACCTGATTCATTGGAGAAGGCACTCAGGTTGGCAAGAAAATTTGAAAGTAAAATTATGGCGACAAGGAAGCCTACCACTCACATCTATAAAGATGTAAGTTTTGCTACTCCTAGAATTCCAAAACCTACAAGGTTGACACCGCAAAATTTGGAAGAAAAAAGAGCAAAAGGGCTTTGCTACAGTTGTGATAGCAAATACACTAAAGGTCATAAGTGTTCTGAGAAGAAATTATTTTACATAGATTGTGAAGAGGAAGAAGAAAATGAACAAGAATCTTCAAAAGAAGAGGAAGGAATGAGTCCGACCATATCGTGTAATGCATTGGCAGGAATTACCACTCCTTAAACTATCAAGATAGAAGGTTATATCAAGAAGAAAGAGGTAATAGTGTTGATTGATTCAGGTAGTACCCATAATTTTATTCATTGTAAGGTAGCTAAGGAATTGAATTGTTTCCTATACCCAACACCAAAATGTCAAGTGATGGTTGCAAATGGAGGAACTCTAAATTTCTCTAGAAAATGCCATAATATCAAGCTAACCATGGGGGAATATGTATTGAATAGTCCAATGCTTTCCATTCCAATGGGAGGTGACGATGTTGTACTAGGAGTACAATGGTTACAATATTTGGGGACGATAGATTTTAATTTTCAAGAACTTTTCTTGAATTTTTTTTTAGAATGAAAGGAAGTCAAATTACGAGGTATCATAGGGAAGCTGGGAAAGATAATAACCTCTAATGTCATGAAAAAACTTTTGAATAAAGAACAATGAGGCGTAATTGCACAATTATGCTCAGTAGAAGTTCCAACATCAAAATCATCTATTTTTGCAGATCTCCAAAAAGTCTTGGACAATCATTCCAAGGTGTTTGAAATTCCCAAAGGACTCCCACGTATTTGTGATCATGATCATGCTATTCATTCGATTCCAGGAAGTGTTCCTCCAAACATCAGGCCTTATAGACATCCTTATGTCCAAAAGAGTGCAATTGAACGTATGATTGCAGAAATGTTAGAGGCTGTATAATTCAACCTAGTCAAAGTTCTTTCTATGCTCCAGTAGTATTGGTGCACATGAAGGATGGATCATGGCGCATGTTTTCGGATTATAGGGAGCTCAATAAGCTCATTTTTAAAGATAAATTTCCCATTCCTGTGGTTGATGAATTATTGGATGAATTACAGGAGCAATTTATTTTAGCAAGTTGGATCTTCGTTCGAGATATCATCAAATTAGAATAAAGACTGAAGATATTCCAAAAAAAACATTTCAAAATCACGAGGGTCATTATGAATTTTTGGTCATGCCTTTTGGCCTTACCAATGCACCTTCTACATTTAAGGGGTTGATGAATTCCATTTTCAAGCCCTTCCTTAGAAAATTTATGCTAGTATTTTTTGATGATATACTAATCTACAACAAGTCTTGGAAGGATCATATTCAACATGTTGACAGGGTGCTCAAACTATTGCAGGAGAAACAATTATATGAAAAAACATCGAAATGTTTCTTTGGAGTACAAGAGGTGGAATATCTGGGTCATATTGTATCTCACAAGGGAGTTGAGGTAGACCCTAACAAAATTAAATCCATTAAGGAATGGAAAGTCCCCACAATCATAAAGAAGTTGTGAGGATTTCTCGGGTTAACAGGGTATTATCCCAAGTTTGTTAAGAATTATCGGAGAAAAGCAGCACCTCTAACAACATTATTGAAGAAAGATGAATTTTCATGGACTCATGAAGCAACTAAGGCCTTTGAACATCTTAAAGAGGCAATGTGCCTAGAACCGGTCTTAGCTACGCCAAACTTCACAAAAACTTTTATTGTGGTATGTGATACCTCAGGAAATGGAATTGTTGATGTTTTAATGCAAGAAGGAAGACCCATTTCTTTTGAAAGTTGTCCAATCAAAGGAAAGAATTTACAGAAAGCTATTTATGAGAAGGAAATGTTAGCAATACTACATGCACTAAATAAATGACAGCCTTACCTAATGGGAAGACACCTCAAGGTAAAAACTGACCATGATAGTCTTAAACACTTTTTGGAACAAAGACTATCTTTAGAAGAGCAGCAAAAATGGGTCACAAAGATGTTGGGTTATGACTTTGAAATAATCTACAAAAAATGGAAGCTAAATGTTGTTGTAGATGTACTCTCAAGAAAGAATGAAGAGGTGGAAGAATTGCTTTGTGCCATTTCTATTATCCAACCAGATTGGATAACCGAAGCAAGGGATGAATGGAATAAGGACGAAGAAGTGTGGACACTCATTCAAAAGTTACAACAAGATTCTAGTACATCTGATACATTTAGTTGGAAAAATGATTCATTATGCTACAAAGATCGCTTATATCTTTGTAAGAATTCCCAACTAAAACAAAATATTCTTTTGGAATTGCAGACTTCTCCTTTAGAAGGACACTTAGGATTTTTAAAAACTTACCACAAGGTGAAGAAATATTTTTTTTGGGATGGCGTTAAATCTCATATTCAAAAATTTGTGGTGGAATGTTTGGTTTGCCAACAAAACAAAGTTGAAATAATTAAGACCCTGGGTCTTCTACAACCTTTATCCATTCCAAGTCAACATTGGGAGGAAATTTCAATGGATTTAATCACAGGTTTACCTAAGTTCGAAGGAAAGAGTGTCATCATGGTGGTAGTTGATAGACTTACCAATTATGCACAATTTTTGTGCATTATCTCATCCATTTAAAGCAAGTACATTTTCTACTACATTTATGGACACAATTCAAAAGATACATGGAAACCCAAAGATTATTCTGAGCGACAGAGATCCCATTTTTACTGGAAATTTTTGGATGAAGTTATTTTCTTGTTTGGGTACTCAATTAGATCATAGCTCATCTTATCATCTTCAATCCGATGGTCAAACTAAGATAGTGAATAAATGTTTGGAAGGATATATTCGTTGTTTTATATCTGATAAACAAACACAATGGGTCAAGTGGTTACCTCTTACTAAATGGTGGTATAACACTTCCTTCCATACTGCAGCAAAAATGACCCCATTTATGGCACTTTATGGATATCATCCAAAGTCCATCACATCATATTTAAGAGAAAATTCTAAGGTTAAAGCAGTGGAAGATCACATCGAGCATCAGCAAGAAGTTCTCTAACTCTTAAAGGATAACCTAAATTTGGCACAAAATCGAATGAAACAATAGGCAGATCAACATCACAGCGAGAAATTTTTTGATGTAGGAGACTGTGTATTTTTACGGCTACAACCATACAAACAAATGTCCCTCAAGAAAGATAAGAGGGATAATAAATTATCGCGAAAGTACTATGGTCCTTACAAGGTGTTGCAAAAGATTGGTACTATGGCATAAAAATTGGAGCTTCCTGCTTTTTCATGAGTGCATCCAGTTTTCCATGTTTCGTGCTTAAAGAAGGTTATAGGTGAAAATATTCCAGTTCAAACAATATTTCCAGAACTTGATGAGGAAGGAAAAATCATATTGGAAGCTGAAGCAGTCACGGAAACAAGAACTCGACAGCTACAGAATCAATCAATTTCAGAGTATCTCATCAGGTGGAAGAACTTACCCACTGAAGATTCTACATGGGAGGATGAGAATTTTATACAAAAGCACCTACAACTACTCAAGCATTGAGGACAACACTTTTTTGAAGGAGAGGGGCATGCTAGGTCCCTATATTACTAGTTTAGTCCCTTATTGTTATTAGTGTAGCCCCCTTATTGTTATTTTTGTACCCCTGTAACCCCAATATTGTTATTATTGTGCTCTTACATTATTATTGTTAGATCGGCTAGAATTATATTGTGGCCCCATGGACTCCTATATATAGAAGGAGGTTTTTGTCATTTGTATCATCCAATAATTGTTCATTTATGTAATGTATTGGAGGTTGCCCCCTCGAAGTGGCTTATTTTTAAGGTGTTTATCTCTCTTTTCTTCTATTTTTGGATATGGTTTCATTAAAATGTTAAATTTGGCCCCTTTTTTCTCTCTTAACGCTGTCAATATAGGAAATAATAATTTTATAGATATTAATTGAGTATGATTTGGATGAAAATACAAATTAAAATGGCGTTGAGTGAGGTAGAAGGTAAATGAAAGCAGTATAAATTCCATTGGAAGGTTACAAAGGCATTATTAATTGTTCGTACAAATACCAAGGAAATTTAATATAATAACGCCTCTCTACTAATTGTGCTTTAATATTTGTGTTTATTTTTTTTAAAGTTTCCATGTAGTGAAAACATAAATGTTTGAGCCCAATCAATGGAAGCATACACATTATTGCACAAGATCAAGGGAAAAATATTCTAGGATATTGCCACTCTCATAGAAATAAACAAAAAATAATGGCCCAGGAAAAATTCGCCAATGCTAGTTGAGGGTTGGGACTTTTCTCCATTCGCCAAGTTGTTTCACTACCCACTCCTAACTCCCGATTAGCCAGGGAAACTCAAGGAGCGAAGGGAGGAGCGAATTATATGTACCATTCACATCAGAGTTTAAAAGTTCCAAAGTTTAGGAAATCACTGTCAATTCCATTATCGTGTATTCACTTCATTAAAAAACAAAGACGAAAGATAAATACACAAACCAATTTTAGATACTAAATATATTTTTAACTAATCAAGAAAATAATATAATTTTATCATAATCAACAGAAAATTATAATTTTATAGGTTCATATTTTCACTTATTTTACATGGCTATTTTTTTTCACATCTACGCACAAAAAAACATAATAATGTAATTATGATAATAATAACCAAATATTGATTTCTTTGAAATCTAGATTGTACTACAATGTTCACTAAATTTGATGCAATCTTATGCATTGAATGAAGTTAGTTACAACTTTAACACTTGATAAAATTTTGCGTACCTTTGCCAAAAAGATAAAATCAAAAGTTTCTAAATGTTTATGACTATTACGGTCAATTTTTGTGAGTTGAGAACACTTGAAGGAGCTAACAAAAGGGATTAAAAAAAATGATTGGGAAACTTGTTGCAATTGAATCTGTACTAAAGAAAGACACTATTAATAAGGTATGTGATTCTCCCAAGTTGTGTTTTTCAAACTACAATAGCTTGATTGGTTATATGGTTTGCTTTCAAAGTTGAAAGGGTGTTAAATTTTTAGTTTATCATTTTTCGTCATTTTTTCCCCATTTTTGTCTTTATGGTGCAGTTTCTGTTGTGAAGAATCTGTATATGTGAAAGTTCACGATTCTTCTTCATAGTTGTGGATTTATCTCCAATGTAAGCACCAAACTAATAAGAGCTCAGAGATTTTTTCAAAATTATATTGAAAAATATGATCTGAAATCTACAGGGTTGATTATTTCTGTTGGAACACCTAATCCTCTATGGGTAGGTGTGGAGTGCGAAAAGTCACAATGGAGTCCAAGTGATCTTGGAATATGAAACCAAGAGTCACACCATTGTACTATAAATGTACATCTTTGTATAATGGAAAATAAGAAAGCCTCACGCTTATCCTTCATTATGTGTTGAGTTTCTTGTTGTGTGTGTTTATCTTTCTCATACACCATGTGTGTGTTTAACATGGTGTTTAACATGGTATCGAAGCTGATACGTCCATAACCAGCTCAACCTTGAGTGAGCCATTTGTGTTTATGGCCTGTGCATATCTGCAAAAATTATTGGCATTTTTGTAGCATTTAGAGAATTTCTGCAGCAAAAATTTTGCCGCATTCAGGAATTTGTTTTGAGAAGAGTAGCATTCAAAAATTGGCAGCATTCAGGCATTGGTTTTGAAGAAGAGCAGCACTGTGCATTCTGCAGCACTCAGAGATTTCTGCAGGTTTTCATTCTGAATTTCCATGCCATTTCTGCTGCCCACTTTTAAATTTTTGCATTTTAAAGAGCTGCTGGAAAATAGTTTAAAGAGGGCTTCTAAAAAATTTCTGAGTTTTTACTGGCGAAATTCTGCCTCATTTCCTGAGAAAAATTTCTGAGTTTATTGCTAAAATCTCCTGAAAATTCTGCAATTTCTGAAAAATTTCTACAAGTATCTTGAAATTCTGAGTTTATTGCATTTCTGGACTATCCTCTACAGTTGTTTTTCAAGTCGATCTCCTATCTCTACTCTACTGTTTTTACAATAAAAAAAATAAAATTAAAAAATTATTGTTTGATTCAAGCCCTCGGCCTCACCCCTCAAACCCGCGCTGCAACCTCACACTCCGCATACTCCCTACGCTCGATCCCTTACTCCCTCCCTTGCAGCCTACACCCTCACCTTCCCACTCACTACGCTCCCCCGTGCATCCCTAACTCTGCTATTTCCCTTTCCCACGACCTCTACGCAAATCCCATTCCCATACTCGACCCCTTTACCACACGACCTCCCTCTCGGCTCTCACAGCCAGCCCCTCCCTTACTCATCGCCTTGCCCTCCCTACCCGTGGCCCTCTACACACAATCCTCAATGCGCAACCTGCGCCCCTCTCCGTGCACACTCTCATTCCCCACAGCGTCCCACAAACCTTGCAACCTCATGGCCTGCCCTCAATCTACCCCCCCCTCCTCAGCCTTCACGGCCTCGACCCCCAAACCCTGCGCTCATCCCATCTAACTCTGCCCTCTTGGCATTTCTCTCACCCGCCAACGCTCTACATCACAACACCCTACCCCGTCTCCTACCCCTCCCTCTCAATGTCGTCTCCTACCCTACCCCTCAACGCTCTGCAACTTACTCCTATCCTTCCCCAACGTGCCTCCATTCCCCTTATCACTCCATTCCACCACTCCCAATTTTAAATTCAATTTTTTAATTTTAATTTTTATAAAACCCCCTCCCCCCATTAATAAAACCCCCTCCATATAATACCTCCCCTATTTTTAATATTCGCCCCTCCCATATAATACCTCTCCTCTCTTTTGAAATTAATTCCCTTTTTAATTAATTTTTAATTAATTAAAAAAAAAAAAAACAGCAGAGAGAGAGGAAGAGAGGAAGAGTAGAGAGAGAAAATTAATAGTAGAGAAATGGAAATGGCATATCAGTAAATGGATAGTACACATAGACAAGAAAAGTGCAGTTTTGCATTGTGATTTGTGGCATTGACATAAGGGTGACTTTTTCTAAAAAAGATTGACATGTGAAGACAAGTTGTTCTTAATGAAAAACAGTCTTTTGAAGAAGAAAAATCAGTTGCCTTAAAGGCTTCTTGCACAAGTGTTTTTGCTACACATTTTTGCAGAAATATTGTATTGAACTGACATTGTATTGCTTCTTCATAGTTGCAATCAGCAGATTTTGTACTTTGAGAATTCCATAACTGGAAATTCTTTAGAGTCATTTGTATTTCTTGAATCACATTGTAAACGGGTTCATTTTCGGTTGAAGCCGACACCCTTTCATTTTTTGAGCCTAAGTTGTTGAAAATGGCTAAAATCAATGAGGCATTAGAGTTGTTGAATAACCTCATTCATTCCAATGTTGATGATATGATAAAAATGAGCAAGAATGCTCTTTGTAATATTCAAAGTTGTTTGCAAGATGCACGAGAAAAGATTGAGTTTTTGCAGTTGGAATCTCAGCTCCAACAAGATGAACTTCATCAAAAGAGTCACCATTCTGAACCTGTTTCTGGTCAGAACATTGTGAAAGACTCCCATCATGCTTGTCCACAACAAGCACAGAACTGGTCTTGGATATGACAAGGATGTGTCCTTTCATATTCCAGACTACACCAAGCCCATCATATTTCAGAGTGCCAGATTGTCGTATGACAGTTCACCTGCAGCTGTTTCAGACCCTGCTATGCTTCCACAACAACAGATTGAAAAATGCCAACACTGTGATCGAGTTGGCCATATGAAAGATAACTGTTTTGATCTTCATCCATGCAAGCACTGTGGTCGGCACACCCATTCTTCAGACAGATGCTTCAGACACAAGCCTCCTGCAAGAACAAAGATTCATCTTGGATGGATCGTCAGTAATGGGCATCACACCACAAGATGTTGAAAGACACATGTCAACTTGTTAAATGTAATTGAGCAAACTCGTTAGCCAAAGTTTTCGCCATCATCTCACCTTTGTCCCCCGACATGGGGAAATGGTGGTCATGTACAAGCTTCAACGTCGCATCATGCTGTGAGTCTGTAGCCACAATCTCTCATTCCAGATTCGTATTTGTAGCTAGAGACAAAGAGTTGTCTGGCGAAGCTCGAGCCACAATTCATCATTCCGCATTCACATTCGTAGATGTAGCTGCAGCCACGGATGCCCATGAGCATGCCTTTGGTTGGTGGAAAACCTTAAACCATCATCTTTGGTTTCTAGACACTTAAAACCATCACAGTAGTAGAACTCCCTTTCTTTTAGGTTGAAGGTCTCCTTTTCATATATGAGGAACATCTTCCAGCGTGTTTCTTGGGCTTCTGCCCACTTTGGTAAAGTTTCAGAAATGCTTCAAAGCATTCCAGAGTTGTTGGTAATCCTAAAACCATCACAGGTAGTAGACCTCCCTTCTTTTAGGTTGAAGGTCTCCCTTTTTTATGAGGGACAATTCCTCTAGCAGAAGCTTTCAGCTTCTTGCCAGTTTTGGAAGAGTTCCGGGAACTGCAACAAGTATTGTGTTCCACTGTTGGTGGTCATCCTTAAACCACCTCTTTTTCCAACATTTCAGAGAGTTGATTCAACCCAAGTGCTGCCATGTATACTTTGCAGATTTGTATTACAATTCTCTTCTTGGATTCACACATACCCCTTCAGATTAAGGGGGGATGTTGGAACACCTAATCCTCTATGGGTAGGTGTGGAATGCGAAAAGTCACAATGGAGTCCAAGTGACTTTGGAATATGAAACCAAGAGTCACAACATTGTACTATAAATGTACATTTTTGTATAATGGAAAATAAAAAAGCCGCATGCTTATCTTTCATTGTTTGTTGAGTTTCTTGTTGTGTGTGTTTATCTTTCTCATACACCATGTGTGTGTTTAACATGGTGTTTAACAATTTGCACAATTGATTAAGGAAGTGTTTATGTGAATGAATGAAGGAAACTGAGTTATTATTATGCCTTAAATATAACTTGAGAATATAAAAATAAACATAAATAAAACATAAATAATATACACAAACGCAACAAACATTGATTACGGAGTTCGTCCCTCCTAGACTACGTCTTTGGGCCCGCTTCCAAGTAGGCAGATGTTATATTAGGAATTCTCTAAAAAGGTTCTTGAAATGGAAATTAACCAACTAATATGTACACACAGGCATCGTTGGTTACTATAAAACAGAAGCCTTTCATCTCATCTTTCCAACGCCTGTATCTGTTCTCCAAAAGGCCCAAGGATGGCCAAATTATGCCCAAAAGAGCATTTGCTTGCATAAATAAAATTCTGTTGCTAAAGCTTATTGTTTACTCCCTTACCGTACTGGTGCAATGGTTAAGCATTAGGCCTCAACAAGTTCCAGGGTCGAACCTCCCGGGATAAACATGGCAAGTGGTTTTTGAGTGGTTGAAGAATTGTAACAAAGGTGCAATGGAATGTTTACACCATATCTTAACACATCTCGCGCATTAATTTAACATTTTGTTTAACCTTGGCGCAACAAAATGCACCACATGGCATATAACTTTAATGAAGTGGTTGGGCGGGTAGATAAAATTTCTGCGGTCAATAGCCACGCAGGTCCGTGGCACCTAACTCCCGCATTGTTGTGCTGACGTACAATTTCGACGTCACTGCATACTTGGTGACCTGCTCTCCGATGGCGGTAACTCCATGTCACATGTGTTGACTTCGCGCCGAATGGATAAGGGTGGCCACATAACCGTACCACATGGCACATATAAACTCTGCTTCAATGTTTGATTTGCACCATAGTTTAATACTCCGCCATTTACCATAGTCTTGTGACATTTTCACCATAGTTTAATACTCCGTCATTTTTACACCATACCCAAAGGTTTAATACCTTAGTTTTATATGAATTATTCAACATGTTATTACACCATAGTTATATGGTTTTAAACCATAAAAATCCGCTTCGTTCATTTTATATCATTTGTATTAATGCACCCCCTTTATGATATGGTTTGGAACTTTGTAATTGCGCTATAATTGGATATTGCACCCACCTTGTCATATAGTGTTGCACATAGTTCTTCTCCATCCAAAGGCCAAATGAAAAACCGAAGGTATCACCAGATTCAGATTCAAAATGACAGGCTCTACTGTTTGGCATTATTTCCGAGAACAACTGAGACATTTGAACTTGAAGAAATTGGAGGATTTTCCAGGATCAAAATCTATTAAAAAAACATAAGCTAAAAGAGTTACCAAGTGCCATGTCCTTTTGTCACGATCTTGAACGTGTATGCAGCCCAACGGTCAAGCGCCAACAACATATATACATATATATATATATATATATATATATATATATATATATATATATATAACCTTATTTATTGTGAATTCAACTTCAATATCGAATAATAATCGAATTCAACTTCAATATCGAATAATCATCGAATATGATGGGAAAAGAAAACTCTGCAAGAGAGGTAGGGCCGAACTCACAAGATCTCATGCCATAGATTTGTCTAAATTGAATTGTTGTCATATAATTAGTTTTATTTGAGCAAAATTGTTTTAAAAATTAATAAAGATTCTTAGATAAGTTCAAATTCTAAATAAAAAATGTGTAAATGGTCCAGATTTAATAACCTTAAAATATTGCCCATCATCTTAAAAATCTAAATAGATAAATTAAACATAAATACTAATATGCAACTTTAAACAACCTTTTCCCTTTTGATAATAATTATAATGATATGTCCTTGGATTAGTCAATATAATATGTCGTATGAAGGAATTTTTCATTTTCTAATTGGCCGTATTGAAGTTGCTTGGTTTTTCCTTTAAAACCATTAGTTAGTGGGGAATTGTTACACGTTAATTGACGGTTGCATGTAATTTTAATGCATGCATTGCTTGAAATTTATTTTTTTGGTATCATTCAAATTCCCCACCACATTCTGCAATTTGTCACATTTTACATACTTCTTGGCCCATGCAATTATAGATAAACTGCTCTAAGTGTTCTATAATTTCATATAAACAATAACTTATTAGTTTCATGTACCGTAGATAAACTATTGAACTATATTTATGGTGTGTGCATTATGTTTAATTATTTTAATAAGCATTATTTCAATTTATACATATGATGTGACATGTTCAAAATGAAACTAATAGCTTAATTGTTAGCTTGCACATAGAAAAAATGTTGCATTCGCTGAATTTGGAGCGGATCTTTGCTAGATAAGAACTTCAAGGCTGTGGACCAAAGTTGGTATTGGGTCAACTGCTTTTGTCTATACTCGCTAGTGTTTTCTTTTAGAATATACAAAAATAAGTATGCAAATTTGTCTCTTTTTGTTCTAATGGTGAGCACATTGTTTTTAATAAATTTTTCAAACATAGTTCTTTATTTCTTACAATTAGGTTCCTTAACAGAAACATTTTCCATATTTGTCTTCATTTTGAAATTTGCACTTCCATTAAAAAACATTGTAAACATTAACTAATATGAATATTTAGACTAAATTCCTTTAAAAAAAACTTAAGTGTTAATTTCATATAGCATAGATAACATTGATAAACTATATTCATGGTCTCCACACTATGTCTAATTAGGCTATTGCAGAGTATTGTTATAGGGGAATTAGTACCACATCCCTCGAATCACAATTGCGATGGAAAACATTGTTGTTGCCCTCGATAATTTTCTAAACTCCATGAATTTTTAGGATTTCTAAGGCTCCACTTTACTGTGTATACATATCCATATCAATGCAAACAATAGAATATTACAAGTAACAACAACCAGGAAAAGATAAAAAAATTATGCCATAAATAAACTTGAATTTCCTAAGTATTGCATATTTTTATAGATGCAACCAGAAATTGCAAATAAGAACTCATCTCTTTAATCTTCTAGGGAACACAAACTAGAGAAGGCATGTCAAGGTTTATTCCATTCATTAGTCATTATTCTTCTTTCTTGAAGTTTCCTACTGCTTTTGTTGTATGTCATAAGTTAATAGTTTCACAGATACAAACTCATATGGCAACTACATTGTCTTCTTTTGTAGAGGTGTTTTTCAAATATGTGGAAGTATCAATGTCAAGTTAGCTGAACGTTCTATTATACCGTCCATTTTTCTCTCTTTTATTGCAAATACAATTTATCCTTCCTATTCCAAGTTTCCCAATCTTGAAAACAAATGAACATTGCACTTAGCTAACCAATTTCAACGAAAATTTTCACCAAACAACTATACAAAGATGGTTGAGATAATTGATGTCAAAAATTACTAATCGAAAAAACAATGCAACAATGATGTGACTATTGAAAATTTCTTGAACACAAATAATATTTTTAGACTTCAAGCACTTTCATACAATCTAGGATATTTTCATTTTAATGCAATTGAAGTACTTTTGTGCTTTCGTTATCGTCCACTGAATTGTGAAATGGAACAATTGAGCACTTCTTAATATGCCTCGAACAAGGCCTCATAGAAGTAATAAATCATTTAATTTTCGAGCTAGCACCTGATTTCCTATTTCAACTTCATGGAATTCATGACATTGAAACATATTTGTGGAGAATGCGTCTTCTTGCTTCAATGGGTCCTATTGACAAAAAACGAGGACTATGGCGAGATACATTTTGCATATGCTATTTGGCCAACTTCTTGTATTTACCAATAGGCATCCGGTCAATGACAAAAAAAGAGGCCACTTTTCTCTTCAATTAAAACAAAACAAAAAACTCATTGCATAGAGCATTCCATGATGAGAAACCTCTTAACGAGCACTATGAATCATTGTTGTACATGAAAATAGGTCAATCCATTATAACACACAATGAATATTTTTTTTCTTCCTGCTGTTATCACCAAATTGAAGGTGATAGGCTTCTCAACAGTCAATTCAGAGTAACTGTTTTTGCAAATTTTTATCTTCTATCTCCACGGGTTCTGTTATAGGATTTATTTCTTCTTCATGTTCAATTTCGGTTTCAACTATGGGCCCTTTATCCTTTTTTGGAGTACTTGTATTTGGCCTGGGTGTTTTCTTTAGAGTAATCACATCCACATCATAACCACTTAAAAACAAAAAGGTATCCCAGTCTATATTCATCTTTTGTAATTATTCCATAACCAACAACTTAATTAAGCCATGATGGAATATATATGTCTCACTACTCTTAGGTCTAGCTTGAACCTTATCAGACATCTTACCTAAGCTTCTGAAAAGGAATACTTGAATATCTAAGAGCTGTTTACCTGTAAAGTGGAGAAAAAGCCTGAAATGATACTAGTATATCATGTGGAATCTTCCCTCACATGTGAAATAATTATGGATTACCAATAATAACTTTGAATAATTCTCCTTAAGATAGCTCCTAGGTATACCTGATGTCATATCCACCCCTACATGCTCTTGCTTCAAGAACTCATCACAATTTTGCAGTTTAAACTTGGTGGCCTTGAACCATTCTTCCCCTAGCCTAGGAATCTCTATTGCTTGAGCAATAGCTTTAGGGGAAACTGTAGAACTCAGTATGCTAACTTTTGAAGCAGTGCTAACAAAATTTAAAGAAAAATCTTATGAGACTTGAGCATGGTACCCCTGCATCTTTTGACAGAATCTCATGCAGCCATCATTGGTGAAGGCCTCTGCAAAACTGGGATCCTCCATGACCAATTCAATGTCCATAGGCTCAAATATAACTACTAAACCTCCCTTATTGGTATTCTTATGTGCAACCATCTCCTCCAAAACAACGCTTCCCTGTTTGAAACTTGACACATGCAAAAGATGGTATTTGACAACAAGCTACTTGTTGAAAAAGCTAGAAATTCACCTATGACAACAACTATGCCCAAAAATAAATAGAGAAACGATGTAAATCGATCAAGAAATTCACAAGTGTGGTAAGGTAAGTGATTTAATTCGAATATATGAAGGTTAAATAAAGAAATGAAAATGTGAAGGGAAATAAGAATGATTTGGTTGTAATAATGACCAGGCATGTCATACATTGAATAAAGACTCATAATAGGTAAGTATGTGATGGAAATTTGACCCCAAAAAATGAAAACTCATCGATCCCTTTACTAGTGCAAAAAAAACAGGAGTTCATAGTGAATTCCATTAGAAAAATGGCAAATTCGCTATGGAATAGTCAAGTGAGTTCATAGCGAAAAAAAACTTGTTTTGGATAGAAATTGATGCGGAATCAAGTAAAAAGTGACAAGTGTCCAAAATGAGTTATTTAACTTGGATTTTTGAAAGTTTTCCTATGACAAGACCTTATTCACATGACATAAAAACACTTTGAACCCTTTAAGACTATAGACCAATCATGAAAATTTATCAATTTTCATGAATTTATTTGACCAACACACTTGACCTAACTCAAAATGACATCCTTAATCAACATAATTGTTATTTATGATAAAATTGGCTCCAATGGGGATGTTGCGCCCTTAAGGTGCATTAAAGAACCTTCAAATCTAGTGCCTTTCTTGGAAAAACTTAACTTTTCTGAAATTGATGAAATTTTCCTCAAATTTTTATGGCCTTCTCCTCGGGCTCAAGCTTTATGATAAAATCACTTTTATTTTCAAAAGAACATAACAAAGAATGTAATATGTACAATGGAATGTGTTTCAACAAGAAAAATTAAGAATAGTAGTGCTTTAGAAACTTGCCATTGACAGGTCCTCCTCCCCACAGCCGTCCATTCATTTCTTGGAGTAAAAATGTGTTGTTCCCATGATATGAAGCTATCACAAAAGGCCCCTTCCATATGTTCTCAAACTTTCCATACTTTCCTTTCTCTTCAATCCTAGATTCCCATTTCAGAACCACATCTTGAATATTGAAATTTTCCTCTTTTGTCTTCATGTCAAAGATATTTTTTACTCTATTTTGTGATTGCAGATGATTATTGTACACTTCTTCTCTTTTTCCCTGTAGAGAAATGAGTTGATTTATCCTCCTTTGGATGGCATTAGGTTCTTGTTCGAGCTGTTGCAGCAACTTCATTACTGGAACTCCAAGATAAGTTGGGAAAATTGCTTCAGCTCCATATACTAGCTGATAAGGAGATGTAACTATAGACCTCATAGTACAAATTATGTCAGCCCACAAAGAAAAATTTAACTTCAAATGCCATGATCTTTTGTTCTCTTACAAAACCTTCTTAATGATCTTGTCTATGCTTTTATTTGATGATTTAGCTAAGCCATTACCTCGAGGGTAATATATTGTGGAATGACCAACAGTGATATGATATTTATGATAAAAAATAATCAGTCTTTTAGACTTGAAATCTTGAGCATTATCAGTAACAATATTCATGGTATAGCCAAACCTTGACAAAATATTGTTCTCTAGAAATTGGATGATGACCGAATCTGTAGCTTGCCTTTTAGGGGCCGCTTCAATCCACTTGGTAAAGTAATCAATGGCTATAAAAATCCACCGATGATGTCCTAAGGATGCAGGGTGTATTTCACTAATGAAATCTAATCCCCATTGCTGGTAAGGAGCTTCAACATATATTTGTTTCAAGGGTAGAGGTATCAGTTTCTTTTTCCCATCGAAAATTTGGTATTCATGACATGCATATATATTTTTGTAGATGTATTTAAACATATAAGGTCAATAATACCCCGCTCTGAGTATATTATTTGATGTGGCCTTCCAATAATGGTGTCCTCCACAATCTCCTTTATGAAATTCATCAATAATATTTTCAACTTCTTCTTCTAACAAGAAATTTAAAAGAATCACACCGGTATCCCTCCAATATAAATTATTTTTCAAAATACAATACCTTAAATAATTCAGCTTCACAAACATGGATTTGGACTTGGTTAACCAAGGGTGAGCTTTATAATGTTGCAAGACAAAAATTACATCCCTATACCACTTAGACATAGTGAATTTTTCTTCAATAGGAATCAATTCCTCTTCTTCAGTCAGTTCTAAAATTTCTGCAATAAAATTCATGTCTAGGAAATAAAAGTTTGATTGTGCCATTAGTTTTGCTAGCCCTTGACCCTTTACCAAATTGGTAGGCTTAATCTCTATATTACATTCCAACAAAGTGGCAATCCACTTACCACTTTTGCTATCAGGATTAGCTTGGGTTAGTATGCCTTTCACCACATCATTAGGCACAAATGCTATAGTATGAGAATGCAAAATATAAATTCTGAAATATTTAAGCACCTTTACTAAAGCATTTTCATATTTCTCCATGATATTATATTTCAATTTATAGTTTGCAAGTGTTCTACTCAAGAAAGAAATGGGCTGCTCATTGCCTTGCTGTCTTTTTTGCAATAATACTCCATCAATTTTATGTTCAGAGGCGAAAGTAAAAAACATAAATTCCTTGGAAAATCAGGACTTATGAGCACCAGGGCTTGGGTTAGGGCCTTATTTATCTCTTCAAAATATTGATTTGCCTCTGCTATCCATTTAACATCAGACTCCTTCCTAAGCATCTTAGTAATATGACTGACAATCCCAAAAAAGTTAGGAATGAATCTCCTAACAAAATTGAACTCACCTAAAAAATATTGAATCTATTTTATGTTTCTTGGCAAGTATATTTTTATGTATGGAATAGACCCTACTTGGATCAATCCTTATTCATTCCTTTGATATAATGTTTCCCATTAACTTTCCATTAGTCAAAGAAAAAACACTCTTAGCAAGATTGAGAGAAATACCAAATTTTCTGCATTTTTGCAGATTTTTCTCCAAGCGATTAAGGTGTTCTTCCTCCCTCTTTGAAAACATAGTGATGTCATCCAAGTAAACCACCACTGATTTGTCCTTCTCTTCAGCAAATGCATTTTCCATCACCCTTTGGAAAGTGGCCCCTGCATTCATGAGACCAAAATACATTTTGGAATACATAAATGTCCCCCATGGTGTGGTGAAGGTAATTTTCTCTTGGTCATATGGATGTAATAATATCCGATTATAAATTGAGAAACCATTAAACATATACATTCTCTGAGATCCAAAAATGTTTTGCAGAATTTGATCCATCTTCAGAAGAGGCTAATTTTCTTTGAGAGATGCTTTATGCAAATTTTTGAAATCAATGCATATCCTAATATTGCCATTCTTCTTCCTCACATGTACCAAATTAGCAAGCCACTGAGAAAATCTCAAAGGGACAATTATTTTTGCATCAAAAAACTTGTTAATTTATTTTTCAGTTAGTCGCATGAGAAAAGGATTGATTCTTCTTAATTTATGTTTAAAATTCTTTTCATTCTCTTTGATCGGGATGGTATGTTGAATAATGTTGGGATCATATATCTTCAGGTTTTCATAACTCCATGCAAAAACATAAATATACCTTTTCATCATATTCACATACCTTTGTCTCACATCCGGAGAAATAAATTTGGACAACTTGACCATCTTGGGAATTTCTGCAGTGCCAAGGTTGCAACTTTCCACCTCTTCATCATCAACCTTCATATTTGGGAAATCAAAAACGTCATTCTGATCAAAAAAATTCTCAAGGGGTATTAAACCTTTGGGAATGTAGTTATTCTTCAGCTAAAGGACCTCTAGATTGGTTTTAGTTTCAACAAACATGTTCTGGTGATCCACTTGAATGTTTTCAAATTCCTCTTTCAGCTCAAGGAAATTTTGGACTTTCTAATCGCTATCAAACACTTGCCAATTGATAATATTATCAGGGATAGCTAGTCTATGGCTGAACTCAACTTCATAGTTATTGATATAATGAGAAGGAATGACAAACAAGCTAGCCAAAACAGCTAAAAATTCAACTATAGAATTCTAGTTTCTAGCTTTAATGGTGAAACTATGTTCTTTGAAATTTTCAAGCAAATCAAGGATCGGATTTCTATAAGCTCTCATTATGACATCCTTAGTTTTATAAGACCCTTCTACTTGCTTGATCACTAATTCAGAATCACCACAAATTGAATTTTTCTTAGCTCCCAACACTTTCAAAACTTCTAGACCCAAAATA
This sequence comes from Pinus albicaulis, assembly GCA_034641835.2. Taxonomy (NCBI): domain Eukaryota; kingdom Viridiplantae; phylum Streptophyta; class Pinopsida; order Pinales; family Pinaceae; genus Pinus; species Pinus albicaulis. The sequence goes on from CM076575.1 coordinate 1,187,142,249, forward strand.
GAGCCTCATATTTAGCCATGTTGTTTTTTCAATCAAAGTTCAATTTGTAAGAGAAAAAATGTCTCTCATCGCTAGGGCTGGTAATCCACATGCTTGCACCAAATCCTTCCCTTACAACATTGCCATAAAATTTCAAATTCCACCAACCTTCTTCATTTTCCTCCATAACTTTCTGATTTTATGCTTGCTGATTTTTTTCAATTTGCTGATTTTCTGCCTCATTAGTAACCTCATTGAACAAAATGGAAGATCCCAATTCAGTCTCTACTGCATAAATAGGGAAATTTTGTGTTTTATCCTTGCTACTCACCATATAATCCATCCTAATCTCTCTGTACAACCTCCTCTGCTCACCAAAAATGGAATGGTGGCATAAGTCATATCCATATGTATAGTTACTTTAATTTTAGCATCCCAAAATCTAGATTAAATCATGCCAAATTTTAGGGGAATGTTAGATACATATATATCCATTAAAATTTTCTTAGAAGGAACTTGTGCTAGGCCAAAAACCACATCTTTAATGAGACCAATGCACTGAAATCTCTTGGAACCAAAGGAAAAAAAAATCTTTATAAGGTCTAGTAATGTATAAACCCATTCTTTCCATGATCACCTTAGGCATTAAATTGTGAGATGCTCCTGAATCTAACATGGCGTTATGTTCCTGGATGCGGGTGTTTCATAACAGCTAGTCGGTGGCTGGCGAGGACCGCAACAGCTGTCCGAGCCACTTTCTGTCGTTCGCTTATGGTACTTTGGCCATTAAATACTTGCAGGCAGCCTGCTCTTTACCATTATTCCACTCGCTCACCATTAATATCGCGTGCATGAGGTCTTCCATGAGAATGGCGCATGCTCCCTCCCTTGCTCTCGCCTTCAATCTGCCCACTCTTTTTAGCTTGAGCCCTCCTGTTTTCTTCCGCCTCTGCTTGGATTCTCTCTGCAATTCGCATAAGCAGTTGGCTCTGAGCGGCCCCAACTATCAATCTCTGCACTCGATCCTTGAGTTCAATTCTCCTCCACCTTCTCCCATGCTTTCACCTTCATTTGGGTCTGCACAAGTTCCTTCCTCCCTCTCTCAAGGCTCTTCCTTCTCCCATTCCATTTCAGCCGTTCGAAAGATAAGAATGTAGCGCCATCATTGCATGTGAAGCCGATGGGGTGGAAGCGACAGAGGTGACGGAGGACGCAACAGCAGTTGTTCGAGGCCGCCCCTCTCGACCAGAAATGAAGCAGATATCTAGCCTTCTAATAGAAATGTTGCAAGTTTCATCTTGCACAGTGATTTGAATAGACCTCGAGTTACTGCAACAATCACAGTTGCATTCCAGGAGGAGGCATCTTATGAGGCTAGGAAAAGCTTCAGGGCGCAGAAGAGGCAAAGGAAGTCCACCATCTTGGATAAGCCTCCCCAGGTTGCTCAGAAATAAATCGCCCTCCCAGTCAAAAATGGCTCCGAAACTTCTGGCAGTGACAGCTCCAGCTCTCCATCCTCAAGCAGCGATGACTCTGGGCATGAGGACTCAGCCTTGAAAAGTTTACACTCTCCCTCCTCGTTTGATTTCTCAGCCCAGAAGCCCAAAGAAATGGTTGGAGACCCAGATGAAGGCTACAATGGCCCAATTGTGGAAGAAAATCCACCCCACAATTACAGCTAGTCTCATGAAAGGTTCTCTTCTATTTTTTTGGTGATTTTGGTCTTGGAATTGGTGTATTGTCGGCAGTTTAGAATGAATTCTCTATAGCACAGCTAGTTCTAGTTTATTGATTCACATGCAGTTTTGGAACATTAACAGTATGTTGGTTTCCCATGCTTGGGTAGCAAATTTTTGGGTCGGTTTCCTGGTCACGAGCAACCTACATTATGAAGTTCTTATAGAGTTTGCTTTTTTTGATTTAGCATCACTCCAGCGTTGGCCAGTTTAGCCAGCTTGGAGGTGAATGCTCGCTATGTACACTATTTTTTTATTAATAGATTAAACCAACTTAGGAAAAAAAAACATGACATGTCATGGATGTTCAAACTCACATAGAAAGGTGGAACCTCTTCATTCTGTTCATCTTATACTCTTGGTCCTAGGAAAATGGTAGGATGGTATTCTTGCAGATCTAGAATATCTAAAGGTTCGGGCTGAGTGTTAAGCATATTTAAAATTTGGCTCCTATACTTAGTGAACTTAATGATTTCTCCAAAGGGAATTGCAATTTTCATTTTGGAAATCTCATTTTCTAGATTGAAAGAAGATAGTGTTTTTTCAATCTCTTTGTGATAAGGTGGTGTGTCTTTCTTTTGTTCAGTTGGCTTAGGAGCACCTTTCTTTTGCTGAGATTTATTGGCTATAGTAGGAACATTTATATTCCTCAAATTATATTGTTTTTTCATCTCAAAGACAACATGCTGATAGCCTTTCAGGTAATCAGATTGTTTTTAATCTTCTCCTATGTCATGACTAGATTCATCATGTTCTTCTTTGGTTAAAAACATTATCGACACATCTTCATATAAAAAATGAATAATATCTTCTTGAAATTAAGGTTGTGTCTCTTCTTCATCCAATAGATTTTGTTGAAAAGGAGTTCTAACCTGTTGATCGGGCTGTTTTCTATGGTCTCTTGGTCTTTGTTGGTTCTGAGGTCTTCTAAACTGAGGGTTTCTAATATGTGTTTCTTGTTGTGCAACAGGTAAAGGATTAGCACCAAGAGCAAGCCTATCCATAAGCCTCTCCATGGTCTTCATCATGGTATCAAACTTCACATCTGAAGATGAGGAAGGTTTATCTTCTTAATTTAATATAGATTTTCCCATATTAGACCTCTTAGCTGCTGCCATATTTATCTCAACCTTAACAACATTTTTCATATCATCCAAGGAAGCATAATCTCTTTCTCTTAGTAAAATGGAAAAATCATAGTCAAAATCTTCAGCATAGTGTAATTGAGCAGCTCCCAGAGGAGGTTTAATATGAGAAAGTATATAATTGTAAGCCTTATTAAATATTTTACAAAAATTGTGAACTGATTCATTTGTGGCTTTTTTCAAACTGTTATACTCAGTTAAGGCTTGAACAAGGTTCACCTAAATCCCCCACTTTGTCAAAAAATTATCTTTTTAATTGGTCCCAATTTTGTAAACTAGCTAGGGCTAAAGCTTTAAACCATTTTCTTACCTCACCTGTGAAACTATGAGAAAACAACCTCATTTTCACATCATCATCATCCACCTCCTCTCAGTCAATGAAATAATTAAACTGATCAACATGTTGTTCAAGAGTAATTTCTTCCTCACTCCCAAAGGATTTAATCTTAGTATAATACCCTTGTGGAAGGTCATGACGTATGGAAGGAAGGAAAAGAGGTTCATATCTTTTTGGCCATGCAGGAGGAGGAACTCCAGCCATAATGACAGGGACTGTGCTACTTGAAAAAGCAGTGGATGAAATAAAATTCTGTCTATGGTAAAAAACAGTGAATGAGGATGAGGTACTAGGAGATGTTGTGATGGGAATTTTAAGTTTAGAGACAAAGGAACTCCATTCGGGAAAGGGGACACCATACCTTCTCCTTAAAAATAAATCAAAAGGATCTAATTATTTTCACAAGGCTATTTTTCCAATGACAATTGTGATGTGACAGCCTTCCAAAAGCCCTCTTTTTCTTCTTTTGACATAAGGGATGATGTATCAATTCCTAGTCTTTGTAGGTCTGATATTATTTCAGTTAATTCATTCTCAAATTTAGAATTAAAAAGCATTTCTTCTATCTTTTCATCAATCTGTTTATCTTCAAAACTTTGAACAACCTCAGAGGGAAAAGACGAAACCCTTGGATGAGATGCAATACCTGATTTTGATGAGCTTCCAATACCTCTGAGAATTATTTTTGGATTATTAGCTATCTCAGGTGGGTTAGGATATGTATTTCTCCTTGTATGTATGTTCTTTGAAGCAACTTTAAGCTGAGAATTTTAGTGGATTCAACAAGGTAGAATGCAGCCTTGAATGCTTCTGAGATCCCTCTACCTTCAAGAGTTCAATATTTCTGCTTGAGCACAAAATTTTGGGAAAATGTATCTTCAGACTCCTCGCAGACACACAAAAATTTTAACACCAAACTGAAGTTGATGGGTTGCTCAATAGTCAATTCAAAGTAATTGTTTCCTGCAAATGTTCAAATTCCATCTCCATGGGTTCTTCTACAGGATGTATTTCTTCTGTAGGTTCAACTTCAGTTTCAACTATGGGCCCTTTATCCTTTTTGGGAGTACTTGTATTTGGCTTGGGTGTTTTTGGAGTAATCACATCCACATCATAACCACTCAAAAATAAAAAGGTAGCACAGTCTCTATTCAAATTTTGTAATTCTTCCATAACCAACAACTTAATTAAGCCATGATGGAATATAGATGTCTCACTACTCTCAGGTCTAGCTTGAACTTTATCAGATATCTTACCTAAGCTTATGAAAAGGAAGAATGGAAGATATAAGAGCTGTTTGCCTGTAAAGTGGAGCAAAAGCTTGAAATTATATTGGTATATCATGTGGAATCTTCCCTCACATGTGAAATACTTACGGATCACCAAGAATAACTTTGAATAATTCTCCTTAAGACATATCCTAGGTATACCTGATTTCATATTCACCGCTACATGCTCTTGCTTCAGGAAATCATCACAATTTTGCAGTTTAAACTTGGTGAACTTGAACCATTCTCTCCCTAACCTACGAATCTCTGTTGCTTGAGCAATAGTTTCATGGGAAACTGTAAAAGACAATATGCCAAATTTTGAATTAGTGCCAACAAAATTTACATCAAAATCTTATGAGACTTGAGCATGGTATCCCTGCAGATTTTGATAGAATCTCATGCAACCAACATTGGTGAAGGCCTCTGCAAAAATAGGATCCTTTATGACCAATTCAAGGTCCATAGGCTCATATATAACTACTGAACTTCCTTTTTTTTTCTTCTTATGTGCAACCATCTCCTCTAAAATAGCGTTGCCCTATTTGAAACTTGACACCTACAAAATATGGTATTTGACAACATGCTACTTGTTGACAGAGCTATAAATTCACCTATGAAAATAGCTAGACCCAAAACTAAACAAAGAAGCAATGGAAATCGATCAAGCAACTCACAAGGATGGTAAGGTAAGTGATTTAATTTAAATAGATGAAGGTTAACTAAAGAGATGAAAATGTGAAGGGAAATAAGAATGATTTGGTTGTAATTATGACCAAGAATGGCATACAATGAATAATGACTCATAACATGTAAGTATGTGATGGAAATTTGACCCCCAACCACACAAAAATTGACAACTCATTGATCCCCTTACAAGTGCATAAAAATAGGAGTTCTGTTGGGCTTCCAATTTGTCTTTTTTTTATTCATTTCTCGCATGCTGTCGAGATACTTAATGATTATTTTTGAAGAATATTTATTACTTCTTCATTTTAATGGGATTAAAGTATCATTAATGGAATTTTAATAAAGGTTTGTCTATTGTAGGGACAAAACTGGTTCAATCATGCATTTACCTGTCTACACCTTACAATGTCTTCCTGCACCATTTTATGTCTTCTTGCACTTCAAAGGATTCCTGGACTACATTTGTATTCCTACGCTAGAATCAAGGATGTGTAAAAATTCCTGGAGTTAGTTCAACGTGTGAATTTTTCCATTTATCTTTTAATCATGAAGTAGACTAATGAAATTTCATTTAGGGTATTCAAAGCTCAGGAGCACACATTGTTACAGTTGTTAGCCTTTGGAGACAAATTGCAGGAGCAGTGAGGGATATACATTATGGAGACTCAATAAGGAATTTTTCAAATTACTTAAAGATCATAAAGAATATATAGATCGATGCATCCAAGTGTTGTCATTTCCATATTATTATGGTATTCACTCGAAATTCTGTAATCCACGGCTACCATACCTCTGTTGTATGAGAAAATTGGAATTCATTGTGACAATTTTAGTAGTAAGTCTAGAAGCGATCGATTATGGTTTCCAGATCTTTTTTGGGGTTGAGAAGACATTAGTACTGAGAATATATACTCAAGAAAGCGACATATGTCCTATCCCAATGATTAGAATACATTTAAAAACACAATAAATATATTTATTGTAACACAATGGTATCATTCGGGTTCGGTGTTGATGATTCTTGCAATGGATTGCAAGCGAGTTGTTCGTGGATGATAAAGCAAGCTGGTGCTATCATCGTTCCAAGGAAAGAGGAACGATTCACCAGAATCATTCCCCATTTTGACATTCTATTGTAATCTAATTGTATTTCCAACAAATTGATAATCTCCCCTCCTATCTTCTGATTAGGTATTAAAAGCTTAATATGTGAATTGATGTCTATATAAATCGACTATAGCAAGTAGTCAACAAAATAATTTTAATTAAAGATATAGGAATTAGGAAATCAATCAAGCTAGAGGCAGTGCGCATGGAGGGTGGAAGGCGTAGAAGGGAGGAGGATTCGGTCATGATGTAGCACCATGCATTTGCAATCTGCGGATCGCTCCTCTGATCTTGCTGGAGCTCAGTGTTTACGACATGATGTAAAGATTGTTTTTTAGGAATTAATTGAAGAAATTTTTATTCATTTTCTATTTATTTGTTTATCTCATCTCATGATCTTGATTACTGTGTGAACCAGGTTAATTGAGGATGCGAGTTGGCTGGTTTGTCCGCCAGCCCAGCTCGACGCCACTCATCATTTCTTAAGTTAATTAGAATTTAAATTATCATTTACTGTGTGAATTTTCTTTCATCATTTATAGTCTCTTCCTTTCTCCAGATTGGTGTTTTTTAATTTACTGCAACATTTTCCTTTCAATTGCGGAATAAATTGATTTGCTGCAATGTTTTCCTTTCAGCTGCAAGATTAATTTAATTTTTTTATTAAGGAATTGTCCTGCACTTCAAAATAATACTTCATATTAAATTATGTCCCTCCATATTGTTTGAATTTACAATATTGGAGTTGCCTTTATAAGCTCTAACGTTATCTTGAATTGATCCAAACCCAGTTAATTAATATTCTAGAATCTGAGATCGACGAGTATTTATGGTTTTGAAAGCCGACATTCATAAAAAGGGAAACTACGCTATGATTGAAAACAATAATATTTATTTTCCTGCACACTTCTGGATAGTTCCACACGATCTATTTTCAGGGACAAGGAAGGCAAGGGATTTATATTAATTCAATTTATTTCATAAGTTATTTGCACAGTAGATTTACTTGTTATGATGCTCATGCTTTTAGGTTAATTTCACACAGGGTTAGTGCAAGAAGAGTTATTATTTGAATTTCTTGTGAATTTATTCCAACATTTACAGTATTTCGATATGGTGTCAACACCACGTGTTCGATATGGTGTCGACACCGTGTTGGTTTCCAATTATGATTTCCTTTCTGTTTTCTTGTAATTAGAATTTCCTTTCGCATTTTTAATTGCCTTTTAATTCCCGCATGATTTTAATTTTTTGGATTGGTGTTTTCTTGAATTATCTTTTGATGTAGGATTTCATTTATTTAATGCGCAAGATAGACTAGAGACTTGTTTTGCATCAAGGGCTTTCTTCGACATTTCCAGTGCTGCCTCTCGAAGTTCACGAGCTATCTGGATTTACAAATTAAATGTTGGTACATTTATAGAACCTATACTGCAACCAACATTTTTGTGTCGTTTCCGAGGAGGTGCTCAGGTAATTAACATTGGTGATCTGCCATATTTTGTTTTTTTCCTTCAACTAGTTTCTCTTGCTAATTTATATTCTTTGAATTTATTTCTTTCCTGCACTATTTCTTTAAGGTTTATCATTTTATTTAATGTTGTAAGAAGATTTATTTAAGGTTTCTCATTTTCTTTAATGTTGTGAGAACCCCCCACCCTACCCCACATACACACAATTTATGTGCTAACAAATGTACCAGTGGGCTTGTTAAAAACAAGAAAATGGTATTTTGAGAAATCATTCAATGAGGAATTTTTATGCTGCTACAAAGACATAAAACTCGTCCAATGAGGAATTAACAAGTGAAAAATTTAACATTTTTCTTGAACATAAAAATGATATTATTAAATATTTGGTTTCAAAACTGGATGATTTGCAGGAATAATATGAAAAGGATGAAGACCCACCTCTTATATTTTTCTCCAACTGTATGAAGAAACACTTCCTTGGAAGGTGTGTGCTCAGTAGCATAAAAATTTGTAAAATTTGTGAGGAGGCTCATTCAACTGAAAATTTCTCGTTACTACTAGGATTACTAAAAGTATTCAGGAAATCAAGTAAGGAATCGAATCAATTTACAGGTATAAATCAAAACTTATCATCATTTTATAATTGGAATAATGATTTTTTTCCTGAAATGGTTCCTCAGCATATTTATATTCCTAGAATTTCATGGTAAAATTTTAATCCTCCTCCAATTGAATATCCTACTTCATGGCTGCAGTGGCCCTCTCCTTGGCCCTCATCCTCAAACCAGATATCTCCATGGCCTCAAGAATCATTTGGATCCTTTTCTCTAGGGAAATCTCCCATGAAAATTCAATCATATGAGCACCAACGACAACCACAATTTCTTTCCAATACATCATTAAGTTACCCTCCCCCATGGTCCCAACCGCATGTGCAACCTTACCCTAGCCTTAACCCATACCCTACCCCCTATCATAATCCTTACCCTACTTCTTATCCTTATCCATACCCTAGATCTCATTCAAACCCTAACCCATACCCTAGTCCTAGCCTAAACCCTAATCCATACCATAACCCTAGTCCATAGCCTAGACCTAACCCTAGTTCTAATTTCAAACCTAGACCTAAGCCTAGTCCAAAGTCTAGTCCCAATCCAAATCCAAACCTTAGTCCAAGCCTTAACCAAAACCCTACCTCAAACCATATCATAAACCATAATCTAAACCATTAGATTTCACAGCAGTTTCAAACACCTATTCTTCCCATTGATTCCCATGTTGAACAAAATACTACACCTTCCATGTTGGGAAAGGGAACGAATTTGGAAATTTCCCCCATTACCGCACAACATTCACCCTGGTAAGTTATAATTCAAAGACCACCAGAGGAGCAATCTTTCATTGGAACTTGTTTTGAAAATGTTGTTGAAACTCGAAACCCTAGAACCCCTCTCAACCATTCTTGTCAATTTGAAAATCAAATATTTGAGCCTGAACTTGAGGGATTTATATTTTGTCTTTCACCAGATCTTTTGTGTCTCCAGGAGGGTGACTATCAAACTGTGGAAGACTTGCATTAGTTGGAAAATCATAAATATGTGGATTCCACTGAATCCTGGTTTCAAGCAGTCATCAAGCCACCTTATTTCCTCATCATTCAAAAACTCTTGGTACCATGTCAATTGAAGCAATTGGTTTCTCACACTTTGGTATGTATTGAAGTTTATTCTTTAAAACTAAGTGTAAGTATAATCAACATTTTGTTAAGCACATGGTTTCATTGGAAGTACGTCTACACTTAACGGTGATATTTATTTCTTTAAAAATAAGGTAGGATAATATGAGAATAATAAAGATGGTATAAAAAAATTATTGAAATTGTGATTCCCTAAAGTAAAAATTTTGGTATTTCTATTATCATGCACTCTTGTGGGTAGACCCGTCAAAGGAAATTTACACTTAATACCTCATATTTTAAAAGTGACTTTGATTTTGGGTCAATATGTATTTTCATAAGTTACATGTAATACTTTTCTCCTATTTCTAACAAACTATTATTCAGAACATATTTTTTAAGTCCTCTTCCTAAGGATCAACGAAAAACCTCCTATGGTGGACTACGCCTACAAAACCCTAATAAGCTTTCATAAAGAACCCTGGCATGATCCACTCAAGGAATATTTTTGGTCGTTATCCGAGATGTTTTTTAAATAAGTTCTAAGGGTAGCATGAAACACCAGTAAATAATAATAATTAAAAACCTTTCACGCCATCTTGCACCCTTAAGGAGTATATTTTCTTCCCCACCTATTAAGTAACCTATCTAAGGTCAATCATAATCATAGTTTTTTTTCTAAAAACATAAACGAATTAATTAAGGGATAGGAGGTCTCGTTATGAGTCGACCTATTATGATCATGGGTCCTAAGGAGAATGACACTATCGCACTAGTCACCAAGCCAGGGTAATAGCTTTCAGTTGAAAAAATTGAAGACAAGAGGTCTCATTGAGGGCCGACTTGTTCAATTCTTGTTAGTTCTCGTGAATGGCACTGTCGATAGTTGGTTACCAAGCCAAGACAATGGCCTTCAATTAACTTATAGAAAGAGAAAAAAGTAAATATTCTTAAATGACTTTGAATCTATATCTAATAGGTGGTACAAAAGCATTTCACGAAGTTAAAAGGTACCCCTGTCGAGGCTATAAACACCTACTAGCAGTAGGGCCATGCCTATGGTATTAAAGTTAATTTTACACTATGATTTACTTGGTTGTTTTTTCCCTTCCTTGAACTCACTATCAATATCTCTGAAAATGGCTTTAAAATTATTTTATTGTTATGCCTTGGAGTTCTATCTTTTGGAATGATTTTTATGGACGTGGGACCCTTAGTGAAGGTGGTTCATTCTACCCTGACAAGAGGAGCTTCAACTATATAAAATAATGGTAAAATGATCAATGTGGGAAATTATTTCTATGTTTACTTTTAAAGCTATGGTTTTTAATCAGGTCACTCATATTTACAACGAGGATATTAAAGTGAAACTTCTGATTAGGGATGCCTCCAAGATATTTTTTTTGGAAATTTTAAAAGTTGTCTATTTTATTCAAGTAATAACACCATCCTTGCAATTTAGTTTTTCCATGGTAGCTTTCGTTTTAGATTTTCTTGAAATTAGTCTAAGAAAATAAAGAATCCAACAAACAATCTGTTTTAAGGGCAAGCTTTAACCATCACAAGGAGTGTGATCACGCAGAATTGTAGGAACATCTTTTTGAATGCCTATAAATGATTTTAATAAAAAAAAAATTTGTGAGGAAGTGACACTACCAAATTTCCTTGCATGAGGAAATGCAAGATGGTCAGCATGGGGGGATGTTGGGCTTCCAATTTGTCTTATTTTTATTCATTTCTCTCATGTTGTCGAGTGGCTTAATGATTATTTTTGAAGAATATTTGTTAATTCTTCATTTTAACAAGATTAAAATATCATTAATGAAAGTTTAATAAAGGTGTGTCCATTGCAGGGATAAAAATGGTTTGATCATGCATTTACCTGCCTGCACCTTACAACGAATTCCCGCACCATTTTATGTCTTCTATCACTTCAAAGGATTCCTGGACTACATTTGTATTCCTGGACTAGAATCAAGGATGTGTACAAATTCCTAGAGTCAGTTCAACGTGTGAATTCTGCCATTTATATTTTAATCATGAAGCGAACTAATGAAATTTCATTTAGGGTATTCAAATCTCAGGAGCACTCATTGTTACAGTGTTAGCCTTTGGAGACAAATTGCAGGAGCATTGAGGGATATACGTTATGGAAACTCAATAAGGAAGTTTTCAAATTACTTAAAGATCATAAATAATATATAGATCGATGCATCCACAAGTCATATTTTCCATGTTATTACGATATTAAACACTCACTTGGAATTATGCTATCCACGGCTACCATACCTTTGTTGTATGAACGAATTGGAATTCATTGTGACAACTTCAGTAGTAAGTCTAGAAGAGATCGATTATGGTTTCCAGAACTATTTTGGGGATGAGAAGACATTAGTACCAAGAATATATACTTGAGGCATCGACATATGTCCTATCCCAATGAGCAGACTACGCATTTTAAAACACATCAATGATATTTATTGTAACACAATGGTATCATTCAGGTTCGGTGCCGATGATTCTTGCAACGGATTGCAAGTGAGTTGTTCATGGACAATAAAACAAGATGGTGCTATCATCGTTCCAAGGAAAGAGGAATGATTCACCAAAATCGTTCCCTATTTTGAAGTTTTGTTGTAAACTAATTGTATTTATGACAAATTTTTAATCTCCCCTGCTATCTTCTGATTAGCTATTAAAAGCCCAGAATGTAATTCTATATCTATATAAATCGACTAGAGTAGGTAGTAAATGAATTAATTTTAATTAGAGAGATAGGAATTAGTAAATAAATCAAGCCAGAGGCAATGTGTACGACGGGAGGAAGGCACAAAAGGGAGGAGGAGTCGGTCCTGATGTAGTGCCACGCATTTGAAATCTGCGGATCACTCCTCTGATCTTGTTGGAGCTGAGTGTTTGCGTCATGATGTAAAGATTGTTTTTCTAGGAATTAATTGAAGCAATTTTTATTCATGTTCTGTTTATTTCTTTATCGCATCTCATGATCTTGATTATTGTGTGAACTAGGTTAATTGAGGGTGCGAGTTGGATGGTTTTTTTTCCAGCCCAACTTGACACTGCTCTTCATTTCTTTAGTTAATTATAATTTAAATTATCATTTACTGTGTGAAGTTTATTTCATCATTTATAGTCTCTTCCCTTCTCCAGATTGGTGTTGTTTAGTTTACTGCAACATTTTCATTTCAATTGCAGAATTAATTGATTTGCTGCAAAATTTTCCTTTTAGCTACAAGATTAATTTAATTTGTTGTATTAAGGAATTGTCATGCAATTAAAAATACTTATTAATATTAAATTACGTCCCTCCATATTGTTGGAATTTATGAGATCTTCGTTTCCTTTATGAGCTCTAACGTTAACTTGGATTGATCCAGATCCACTTAATGTTATGTATATTTTATTAATTATTAGCTAGATATAGTTATCTTAGGTTTATTAATATGGAAGGGCATGATCAACGATCATGCCTTTTCGCTGAGGGACACCATAAGGCTGTATTTAAAGCCTTGGTGATCCTCACTTGTAATCATCTCATATTTTATCAATAATAATATATACTTATTCAAGTTTACCATAGTTTTTACACTCCATTGGTATCAAAACCATCACTCTTTTGGATCAGTGTGATCACCCAGAAATAAGGAATTACAAGGAATACCAAAATTGAAGATTTTTTTTACCAAGTGCTTGTGGGTAGCAACATTGGTTTTAAAAAAGAAAAATTTCAGATTTTCCCCACACTTGCCGTCACTTCCTTCCCTTTTTCACACACCCCCCAAATTTTTTTTCACTCCCACTCTATGTTCCTATTATGCATTCCCTTACATTTAAATACTCTCACCTCATAGCTCTCACCACACCCAACCCTCACGGGCCCTCACCTCTCAGCCCACACGTATTATTTTTTTCTCTCTCGACCCTCACCGCCCCGCCACCTCTCCTGCAAACGCCTTTCCCATGACCCCTTTTACCTCCCTTCATATCCAAAATGCCCTCATGGCTGCTACCCAACCGTGCATCCCATACCCTGCACTAACACAACCCTCCACCCACCTGCTCTATCTGTGCTTCCCCTAACCTTGCAACCTCACCCCTTTGTTGGAAATATTGTCATTGATGGCAAAGGAAGTGGCACAGGAATTGGCATATGACAAAGTAACCAGGAACAGAGAAAAGAAACATAGCAGAGGACAAAGGTCAACAGAGAAGAATAGAGAACGAGTGCATCTACAAAGAAGCAGTATCAGTCAAGGAGCAACTTAAATTCAGTAGGAAGGATATCTGTGTCCCTATGAAATTAAATCATATGGGAAGTTTATTCGTCCCGATGGAAGAAATTATGTGTATGATTGTGTTCTGGTGATATTCTGATGGGTGGAGAATACTGAGTGTATTTGGGTATTGATTGGTTCAATTCTCATATGGAATTCCCTGAAACTCTGTTGAATTCATTCCCCTCATAAAGGAAGCCTACGTATAACTAACTCTATGGTAGTGAAAATCCCATCGGAAGAGAACTACATTTGTTCATTGATTATTGGAAATCCTACCAAAGATAGACCAGAGTTAACTAAGTAAGAAGGATAGCGCAAACCCTTTGGAATCATGAACGGAACCTGGAAGGAAAGAGGTAGAACGTAACAAAAGGAAGGAAGGATGGAACCTTGAGCGAAGGATAGAACCACGAAGGAGGAACAGTACAAGTGGTTTCCGGTTTTCATCACACCGCTTTCGACGGGAAAGCGGTATTCAAGAGGTGGGGAGCGATTCCATAGAACGGGCGACACGCGTCCCTGTACGATTTCACAAAACCGCTTACCACTGCGCGCCATCGCGTGTTATCGTTCGACCCATGATGTCCAGCGATATTGCTATGCGCTGTTGATCTCAAGGGAAGCCATCGGACAGTGGTCATTTGATAAAGTTGCGCGGAAACTAACCACAGTATGGCGGGCCATTACATGTTAACGTTTGGCATCGGAGGTCGAGCGATATGCATATATGCCCTTGATCTGGAAGCTTGCTAATCTAACGGTGATCGGGTGCTGGACTTGCGCGAAACTTACTTATGGTACCGTGCGCATATTGGATTAGCTATTGACTATATTTGTGGGCCCGGGGTCAAAGGTTTACCACATTTTTTGAAAGCGTTAAAATGTGAAGGGTTAACCTTAATCCTAAAGTTAAGTTCAAACGTATTAAATTAATTACCAAGATCAATAGAACAATGTGAGTTATGGAGACCGCGCTGGATTATCTAGTTTGACCCCGTCCACGAATATCATTAGCAATTGAATGGTTTTGACCCAAGGTTTTAATAAAGGCGAAAACTATATAAGGTGATGAGAATCATGAAGAACTGTGTGCATGCGAAAGGGTTGATAATAAACGAATCTCTTTAGAGATATCTGTATGAATAAACTCTGGTATATCTGAATCTATGGTGCACCTGTGAATATGATGATTGATCAACATCTCTAGATCAGATGATGATTAATTCCTGGTTTAATCGACTGACGAAATCACGAAGAACGTATGCATGAGTAAGGGCTGTGAATGAATACTTCACTCTGAAGTATATCTGTATGGAATGGGTAACAGATTTCTGAGAGATCTGAATTAAGGATGCACCTCTAAAGAAAATGAATAAATCTGGTGGCCTGCAAGGTATGTTGTGTGGAAGTGGATGAAACGTGGTCTGCAATAGATCTGAGGGTCGAAGCCTTTAGTGAGGGAGTTGTAGCTCCCTTCCAGGAGAGGTTGGTAAATGAGAGAAGGTTGTAGCCTTCTGCAGGTGGGTTCCTGCGTGCTGGTATGAGTTTGCACCAGCATAAAATTGTAAATAAGTTTTCTCTATAATAAATATTGAAGACTGAGATAACAACAGCGGTGGTTTTCTCCTGAATTGGGTTTCCACCTTAAATCCTGGTGTTCATATGTGTTGCTTATGTTTGATGGTTTGTTCTATTGTTTCTGTTCATGCTTATTGCTTATCTAATGAATGAATGATGCAATGATCTAAGTAAAGACATAATAAGATCTCTGGACATGCAAGTTGGATGCAGTAATGTAACATATGGTTTTAAGAGAAAGGAAAACTAAAAAAATTGTCAGTCAGCTCTAAATACTGATTCACCCCCCCTCAGTATTTTTCCCAACAATTGGTATCAGAGCAGGTCCTTCTGAAAAAGCTTAGCCGCTAGAAGGAAGATCAAGCAAGATGAGCAATCAAGATGGAACAACATCTATCAGGCCTCCGCTCTTTAACAAAAATAATTTAATCTTCTGGAAAACAAGGATGAGATCCTATCTTCAGTCTCTGGGAGTAGATGTATGGGCAATTGTTGAAGGAGGATATCAATATCCAGCTGCAGTACCAACAGATTCGACAGAAAGAAAGAATTATGAAACCAATGCAAAGGCGGTCAATGCTCTATTGGGAAGTCTGACTGAATTAGAATTTGTCAAAGTCATGCATCTGAATACAACAAAGGCAATATGGGACAAAATAATTCTAAGCTATGAAGGTGATGCAAAGGTAAAAAGTGCTAAACTTCAAACTCTCAGAATTCAATATGAGAATCTAAAAATGGATAATGAGGAAAGCATTGCAAAATTATTTTACGTCTTGATGATATTGTAAATCGTATGAGAAATTTGGGAGAAATTAACCGAATCTACTCTGGTTGAGAAAATTTTAAGATCACTAACGGAAAAATTTGAGTCAAAAGTTTCTGCTCTTGAAGAAAAGCAGGATCTTCAAAATCTTACTGTGGTGCAACTTCATGGCATACTAACTGCATATGAAATGAGAAGCGGAGGACCATTTGAAGTTAAAGAAGAAATCTTTAGAACTTCTACAAAAGGGAAGGAAGTAGAAAAAACAGAAGGATCAGGATATATATCAGAAGAAGATGAGATAAAATTTCTAAAGAAACTTCAACTTGGGACAAGACGGTTCAGAGGTAAGCTTCCTTTCAAATTTTTTGATTGTGGAAGAGTTGGTCATTATGCTGCTAAGTGTCCTCATAAAGAAACACATAAAAAGGGGAAGGAAGTAGTAAGAAGGAATAAGAATCATTATAGCACTAGAAAAAGTTACTATACTCATGAAGACAGCGATGGGTTATCTGATAGTGAGGAAGAATGTGAACACGATCTTAGACTTCTCATGGCATTTGAAAACGAATCTAGAGAAGAAAAGGATACTTTTGTGGATGCTCTAGAAGACAATAATTTTCTTGATGAAAACAATCAACTCAAAATTTGCTTAGAAGAGAGTAAAATAATCATAGAAACTCTGAAAAATCAGCTTGAAGAAAAGGAGAAACACAATGAGAAATTAGAATGTGAAGTAGTAAGTCTAAGAAAAGAACTTGAGAAAGTAAAGACTCTAAATCTTAGATTTTCTAAAGGATTTGAAACCTTAGATGAGATTATCAAGGTATAACGTTCTCCCCTTATAAAGACAGGTCTTGGATATATCGGAGAATCTTCTCAGGCTTCAGCACCAAATTATCTAAAAGTAGCTACTGCTGGTATACAACATGCTGCCACTCAGCAAGGGAATAAAGAATATTTGCAGGTAAAACATGATCATCTCAATTCAAAGAAAACTATCAGGAATATCTTTCAAAGAAACACAAATCAACAGGTAAATTCAAGAAGGAGAGTTTATGATCGTAGAAATTTCTTCTTCAATGGACAATGTTTCTCATGTCACAATTTTGGTCATAAAGTTGTCCAATGTGTAGCATATAAAACCATCATGACAAGAGAAGCAAGAAAGAAAAGGATTGATATTGAAACAAAGAAGAATACCTATAACAACTTTTCTCCTCTTCAAAATGAAGTTGAATGTGCTTATTGCAATAACTTTGGCCATGAAGAATGAATGTGTGTAATAAAAGTTCTGTACCCAAAAGAACATACCTTCAAGCTCCAAAGCTCTTAATTACGTGTCGAAATTGTGGCATAACGTTATTTGCAGTGTAAGATGAAGAAAACCAATGGTACATTGATAGTGGATGCTCAAGACACATGACAAGTGATAAAGACAAACTTCTTGCATATAGTGCTCTAGAAAAAAGAAAAAAATGCTACATTTGGAAATGATACTCCTGTGGTCATTAAGGGAAAAGGGTTTTTTTTATAAAAGAAAAGGTGAAATCTAATGAAGTCATGTATGTGGATGGATTAAAGCATAACTTGCTAAGTGTAAGTCAAATGTGTGATCAAGGAACAAAATTTGTCTTTAGTTCAAAAGAATGTGTGGTACGTGATCTTGATACAGGTAAAACAATTATAAAATGAAAAAGAACTCCAAGCAATCTGTATGTTTTGAGGAATTGCAAAGATCAATGTTACTTGAGTAAATATTCAGAAAACTGGCTATGGCATAGAAGGTTGGGGCATCTGAGCTTCTCTCAGATCAACAAATCAAGCAGACTTAAAGCAATTCGTGATCTTCCCAATATTAATCCACCCGAAAATATCATATGCAAATCTTGCCAATTTGGTAAGCAAACCAGAGTACAGTTTAATGCCAAGGAAGGATCATCAAGTAAGCCTCTTGAACTCATTCATACTGACATATGTGGACCTATGAAGAAAAATTCACCACGTGGTGAACAATACTATATCTTATTTATTGATGATTTCTCTAGAATGTGTTAGATTGGGTTGATTAAACACAAAGATGAAGCATTTGAGAAATTTCAGATCTTCAAAGCACTGGTTGAAAATGAATTAGATCTAAAAATCAATTGTCTTAGATCTGATCGAGGAGGAGAATATACATCAGATGAATTCCTTGAATTTTGTGAACAACATGGCATAAAAAGAGCGTTTTTATGTAGCCGGACCCACAACAGTAATGGCGAGATGTTATAAAGAATGAACATAACACCAAAATGGCTAGAGCTATGCTTGATGATTCCAGAACACCTGACACATTTTGGGGAGAAGCAGCACATACAACAGTAAATATTCTTAACAAGGCACATGTTCATGTAAATAGTGATAAACTCCATATGAACTCTGGTATGGTAATTCTCCCACTGTAAAGCATTTTAGAATTTTTGGAAGCAAATGTTTTATCAAAAATAATGATGAAAAACTTGGCAAGTTTGAACCCAGAGAAGATGAAGGAATATTTCTTGGTTACTCCTCTAGGAGCAGGGCATATAAATGTTACAATAAAAGACTTCGGAAAATTGTTGAATGTATTGATGTTGTTATTGATGAGTCTCCTGCAGCCCCAAAAGAAGAAAAACCGCTTAACCAATTGAAGAGGAAAGGAATTACAGGTTGAAAATTGTGGCATAGCCTTATTTGCAGAAGATGAAGAAAACCAATGGTACATTGATAGTGGATGCTCAAGACACATGACAGGTGACAAAGACAAACTTCTAGCATATAGTGCTTTAGAAAAAGAAAAGAATGTTACATTTGGAAATGATACCCCTGCGGTCATTAAGGGAAAAGGGTCTGTTTTTGTAAAATAAAAGGTGAAAGCTAATGAAGTTATGTATGTGGATGGATTAAAGCATAACCTATTAAGTGTAAGTCAAATGTGTGATCAAGGAACTGAAGTTGTATTTAGTTCAAAAGAATGTGTGGTATGTGATCTTGATACAGGTACAGCAATTATAAAAGGAAAAAGAACTCCAAGCAACCTGTATGTATTGAAGAACTGCAAAGAACAATGTTACTTGAGTAAATCTTCAGAAAACTGGCTATGGCATAGAAGGTTTAGAACTCCCGAGCTTCTACCTCAAATCAACAATCAATGAGACTTAAATTTGTTAGTGATCTTCCCAATAATATTATCTTAAATATCATATAGAATAGCAATTTGTAAAGCAAGAATGCAATTTAATGCCAAGGAAGGATCATCAAGTAAGCCAATTGTTCATTCATGCGACATACATGGACCTATGAGAACAAAGTCACAAAGTGGTGAAGAATATATCTTTTTTATTGATAGTTTCTCTGAGAATGTGTTGGATTGGGCTGCTTAAACACAAAGATGAAGCATTTGAGAAATTTCAGATCTTCAAAGCACTAGTTGAGAATGAATTAGATCTAAAAATCAAGTGTCTCAGATCTGATCGAGGAGGAGAATATACATCCGATGAATTCATTGAATTCTGTGAACAACATGGTATAAAAAGACAGTTCTCTGTAGCTGGCACTCCACAACAGAATGGCGTTGCAGAAAGAATGAACAGAACAGTTCAACAAATGGCTAGAGCTATGCTTGATGATTCTGGAACACCCGACACATTTTGGGGAGAAGCAGCACATACAGCAGTAAATATTCTCAACAAAGCACATGTTCGTGTAAATAGTGATAAAACTCCATATGAACTCTGGTATGGTAATTCTCCCAGCGTAAAGCATTTTTAGAATTTTGGAAGCAAATGTTTTATCAAAAAGCAATGTGAAAAACTTGGCAAGTTGAACCGAAGGAGAAAGATGAAGGAACAACTGGTTACTCTCACAAGACCAGGGCATATAAATGTTACAATAAAGACTTCGGAAAATTGTTGAATGTATAGATGTTTCATTTTATTAATGAGTCTCCAAACAACTCAAAGAAAAACAAACAACAATTGAAGAAGGAGTACAAGAGTCAAATTGTGGCATAGCGTTATTTGCAGAAGATGAAGAAAACCAATGGTACATTGATAGTGGATACTCAAGACACATGACAGGTGACAAAAACAAACTTCTAGCATATAGTGCCTTAGAAAAAGAAAATAATGTTACATTTGGAAATGATACTCTTGCTGTCATTAAGGGAAAAGGGTCTATTTTTCTAAAAGAAAAGGTGAAAGCTAATAATGTCATGTATGTGGATGGATTAAAGCATAACCTGTTAAGTGTAAGTCAAATGTGTGATCAAGGAACTGAAGTTGTCTTTAGTTCAAAAGAATGTGTGGTATGTGATCTTGATACAGGTAAAACAATTATAAAAGGAAAAATAACTCCAAGCAATCTGTATGTATTGAAAAACTGCAAAGATCAATGTTACTTGAGTAAATCTTCAGAAAACTGGCTATGGCATAGAAGGTTGGGGCATCTGAGCTTCTCTCAGATCAACAAATCAAGCAGACTTAAAGCTGTTCGTGATCTTCCCAATATTACTCTACCCGAAAATATCATATGCAAATCTTGCCAATTTGGTAAGCAAACCAGAGTACAATTTAATGCCAAGGAAGGATCATCAAGAAAGCCTCTTGAACTCATTCATACTGACATATGTGGACCAGTGAGGAAAAATTCACCACGTGGTGAACAATACTATATCTTATTTATTGATTATTTCTCTAGAATGTGTTGGATTGGGTTGATTAAACACAAAGATGAAGCATTTGAGAAATTTCAGATCTTCAAAGCACTGGTTGAAAATGAATTAGATCTAAAATCAAGTGTCTTAGATCTGATCGAGGAGGAGAATATACATCCAATGAATTCCTTGAATTTTGTGAACAACATGACATAAAAAGACAAGCGTATGTATCAGTACTCCACAAGAAGAATGAAGTAGCGTAAAGAATGAACAAGAAGGTAGCTCAAAAATGGCTACAGATCTATGCTTGATGATTCTAACACCGACACATTTTGGGGAAGAAGCAAAGACATAACAAAAAGAACAATCTTAACAAGGCACATGTTCATGTAAATAGTGATAAACTCATATGAACTCGGTATGGTAATTCTCCCAATCGTAAAGCATTTTAGAATTTTTGGAAGCAAATGTTTTATCAAAAATAATGATGAAAAACTTGGCAAGTTTGAACCCAGAGAAGATGAAGGAATATTTCTTGGTTACTCCTCTAGGAGCAGGGCATATAAATGTTACAATAAAAGACTTCGGAAAATTGTTGAATGTATAGATGTTGTTATTAATGAGTCTCCAACAACTCCAAAAGAAGAAAAACAAACAACAATTGAAGATGATGATGATAACATATATCCTTCTACATCAAATAGTAATGATACAAACAGTGAACCTAATGAAGAACCCGAAGATGATTTGTCTGAAAAGGCTCCATCCAGATATGTTCAAAATAATCATCCAGAATCTCAAATTTTGGGAGAAAAGGGATCAGGTGTACAAACAAGAAGGACTCTTGTGGGATCTTCTAGCAATCTTGCCTTTCTGTCCACTATTGAACCTCACAATGTCAGTCAAGCTAGCAAAGATGAATGTTGGATTCAAGCCATGAATGAAGAACTTGATCAAATTGAAAAGAATCACACTTGGGAATTAGTACCAAGACCTCATGACAAAAATGTCATTGGAACTAAATGGATATTCAAAAACAAGTTAAACGAGAATGGGGATGTTATAATAAATAAAGCTAGACTTGTTTGCAAGGGTTATGGTCAACAAGAAGGTATAGACTTTGAAGAAACTTTTTCTCCTGTAGCTAGACTTGAGGCCATAAGAATGTTTCTTGCTTTTTCAAGCTTTCAACAAATCAAAGTTTATCAAATGGATGTTAAATCTGTTTTTCTCAATGGTGATCTAGAAGAAGAAGTTTATATAGAACAACCAGAAGGATTCATTTTGGGAAATGATGAAAAACTTGTTTGTAGACTTAAAAAGGCTCTATATGGTCTCAAACAAGCTCCAAGGGCATGGTACTATCGTCTTGACAAATATCTGCATCAACAAGGATTTTCAAAGGGGTCTGCTGATAGCAACTTATACACAAAAACTGAAAATGACAAACTATTGATTGTAGTTGTATATGTTGATGATATCATTTTTGGAAGTAATGAAGAGTCTATGAGTCAGAAATTTGCTTCTGATATGCAGCAAGAATTTGAAATGTCTTTACTTGTGGAACTAACATTATTTCTTGGCTTGCAAGTGCAACAAGCAACAAATGGCATATTCTTATCACAAGCAAAATACATCAAGAAAATCCTGAAGAAGTATGGCATGGAAGATTGCAAACCTGTAAGTACACCAATGATAACCAAATGTAATCTCAGTTCTAATGATGATTCCCCCACGGTGAATCAACCAGAATAAATATCTATGATAGGAAGTCTACTTTATCTCACTGGGACAAGATCAGACATCATGCATGCAGTTGGGATTGTTGGACGATTCCAAGCTAATCCAAAAGAGTCTCATCTTGAGGCTGTGAAAAGAATATTCAAATATCTACAAGGAACTCAAGACTTTGGACTATGGTATCCAAGAACAAGCCGATATTGATTTTCATGTACAAAGACTGGCGGATTGGGCTGGAAGTGTTGATGATCGGAAAAGCACTAGTGGTGGTGCATTCTATATGGGGCCCCGGTTAGTATCTTGGTTCAGCAAGAAGAAAAGCTCAATTGCCTTATCTATAGCAGAAGCAGAATATGTGGCTGCCACATCATGTTGCACTCAACTTCTCTGGATGATGCAAACCTTACAAGACTTTCAAATCAAATGTTCACCTCCTATATCCATTATGTGTGATAACACAAGTGCCATCAGTATCTCAAAGAATCCTATTATGCATTCCAAGACCAAGCACATGCCCATCAAATATCACTTCTTACGTGAACAAGTGCTTGAACAAAAAATGAAATTGGAGTATGTTCCCTCCAAAGAACAAGTTGCTGATATATTTACCAAACCTCTACCCAGGGAAGCGTTCGAATATCTCAGACAGAAACTGGGAGTAGTCTCTGCCATGCAGAAGATCAGATCTACTTAAAATATAGAAGATTAAATTGGCTATGAGGTGTTGTTGGGCATCTTTGATTACACAGGCTAAGGGGGAGCATTGGTCATCTGAAGAGGATGCACTGTTGGAATTTATAAGATGCAGCATGATCTCAGGGGGAGCATGGTATTGTCGGTTCAAAGGATCTTGATCAACTCATTTCCATTGATGTCAAAGGGGGAGGAAAAGAAACAAAGGGCTTCTATAAAACAATCAGAGGAAGAGTGTTGCCATCAATGCCAAAGGGGGAGATTGTTGGAAATATTTTCATTGATGGCAAAGGAAGTGGCACAGGAATTGGAATCTGACACAGTAACCGGGAACATAGAAAAGAAACATAGCAGAGGAAAAAGGTCAGCAGAGAAGAACAGAGAACGAGTGCATCTATAGAGAAGCAGTATCAGTTAAGGAGCAACTTAAATTCAGTAGGAAGGATATTTGTGTCCCTGTGAAATTAAATCATATGGGAAGTTTTATTCGTCCTGATGGAAGAAATTCTATGTATGATTGTGTTCTGGTGATATTCTAATGGGTGGAGAATACCGAGTGTATTTGGGTATTGATTGGTTCAATTCTCGTACGAAATGCCCTGAAACTCTGTTGAATTCATTCCCCTCATAAAGGAAGCCTGCATATAACTAAATCTATGGTAGTGAAAATCCCGTCGAAAGAGAACTACATTTGTTCATTGATTATTGGAAATCCTGCCAAAGATAGACCAGAGTTAACTAAGTAAGAAGGATAGTGAAAAAACTTTGGAATCATGAACGGAACCTGGAAGGAAAGAGGTAGAACGTAACAAAAGGAATGACGGATGGAACCTTGAGTGAAGGATGGAACCATGAAGGAGGAACAGTACAAGAAGTTTCCAGTTTTCATCGCATCACTTTCGACGGGCAAGCGGTATTCAAGAGGTGGGGAGCGATTCCATAGAACGGGTGACACGCGTCCCTGTATAATTTCACAAAACTGCTTACCACTGCGCGCCATCGCGTGTTATCGTTCGACCCAGGATGTCCAGCGATATTGCTATGCGCCGTTGATCTCAAGGGAAGCCATTGGACGGTGGTCATTTGATAAAGTTGTGCGGAAACTAACCACAGTACGGCGGGCCATCGCACATTAACGTTTGGCATCAGAGGTCGAGCGATATGAATATATGCCATTGATCTGGAAGCTTGCTAATCTAACGGTGATCGGGTGCTAGACTTGTGCGAAACTTACTTATGGTACCGTGCGCATATTGGATTGGCTATTGACTATATTTGTGGGCCCGGGGTCAAAGGTTTACCACATTGTTTGAAAGCGTTAAAATGCGAAGGGTTAACCTTAATCCTAAAGTTAAGTTCAAACGTATTAAATTAATTACCAAGATCAATAGAACAGTGTGAGTTATGGAGACCCCGCTGGATTATCTAGTTTGACCCCGTCCACGAATACCATTAGCAATTGAATGGTTTTGACCCAAGGTTTTAATAAAGGCGAAAACTATATAAGGTGATTAGAATCATGAAGAACTGTGTGCATGCGAAAGGGTTGATAATAAATGAATATCTTTAGAGATATATGTATGAATAAACTCTGATATATCTGAATCTATGGTGCACCTGTGAATATGATGATTGATCAACATCTCTAGATCAGATTATGATTAATTCCTAGTTTAATCGACTGATGAAATCACGAAGAACGTATGCATGAGTAAGGGTTGTGAATGAATACTTCACTCTGAAGTATATCTGTATGGAATGGGTAACATATTGTTGAGAGATCTGAATTAAGGATGCACCTCTAAAGAAAATGAATAAATCTGGTGGCCTGCAAGGTATGTTGTGTGGAAGTGGATGAAACGTGGTCTGCAATAGATCTGAGGGTCGAAGCCTTCAGTGAGGGGGTTGTAGCTCCCTTCCAAGAGAGGTTGGTAAATGAGAGAAGTTTGTAGCCTTCTGCAGGTGGGTGCCTACATGCTGGTATGAGTCTGCACCAGCATAAAATTGTAAAGAAGTTTTCTCTATAATAAATATTGAAGACTGAGATAACAACAACGGTGGTTTTCTCCTGAATTGGGTTTCCACCTTAAATCCTGGTGTTCATATGTGTTGCTTATGTTTGATGGTTTGTTCTATTGTTTCTGTTCATGCTTACTGCTTATCTGATGAATGAATGATGCAATGATCTAAGTAAAGACATAATAAGATCTCTGGACATGCAAGTTGGATGCAGTAATGTAACATATGGTTTTAAGAGAAAGGAAAAATAAAAAAATTGTCAGTCAGCTCTAAATACTGATTCACCACCCCCATCTCAGTATTTTTCCCAACACCCTTACCCACACTTGACTCCCAAACATACCCACTTGACTCTACACTACACCCTACGCTACTCCGCTCTCCACCCGACTCGACTCCCCTCCCCACCCATACGCCTATCAATCAGCTTGTCCCCCTATCTACCTCCTCCAGACTCGCCCCTACAACTCCTATGCTACCCTTCCCCAATCTCCCGCAGACTCCCAACGCTCATTCCCTTCCCTTGCTTCTGCTGCCCCTGTCAGCCGTCCTCCCCGCCTCCCCTGATACCTCTCCTCCCTTCCGCGTCTTCCCCTGTCTTCCCCACCGTCAATCCCCCATATGCTGCTATTTTTCCTTCTCGCTGTTGCCTGGCTCTACAATGCCACCACCACCTCTTCTAGCACCCTTGTCCCTTCCGCCGTCCATATTTTTGACCCCATTTAAAATCGATTTTTTTTTTTCAATTCAAAAAGTCACAAGGTTGTTTATGCCCCATCGTTTTGTATTAACATATTATATAGTTTTAATTAAATTATAATTTTAATTAACCTTATATAATTAAATTATTAATTATATAATTAATTAAATTATATAATTATATAATAAAATAATAATAATAAATAAATAAAAAATTATTATTATTATTTGAAAAAAAATATTTTAATTAATTAATTAATTAAAAAAAAAAACTTTGAGGACAAATCTTTTAAGGAAAAGGGCATAAGCCCTAACAAGGAGTATGAGGAGTATGTCGTCATCAATGTTGATGGCCGGATTCTAGAAAATATTGCTGCATCTCGAGAAACAGATCAATAATAATTCTGAAGACTTTGGCAAAAGATTAGTCGGTCTCGAAGGTACAATTGCAGGAAACTCCAACATTTAAAAGGTTCATGATACGAAAAATCAAATAGAAATACAAATGTGGCTAAATCATATCGAGGCCACAGAAAATCATAGCGAAGCAATGAAAAAGATGACAGAACTGTTTGATAAGTTAAATGATAAGATAGATAAGATAAGTCAGACACAAGAACCAATGTTCCCAAATGTTGAACATAATCAACTGAACAATTCAGCTAATTCAGATCATAATCATGAATATAACATGTTTAAAAAAGAGCAATTAAATGAGGTTGAATTGGAAATCAGCTCACATGAAAGCTATAGTGTTGAACCACCTAGAAGTAGAGACTCTGTGATCAACCATGAAAATTATAGAGCTGAGAAACCAAGAGAAGAAAATGCAACTCAATCCACTAATAAATCTAGTAATGCAACAATAGAAGTTATTAAGAACTATTATATAAATGAAAATCCAATAGTAGAAAAAGAAACAATGTTGGTGAAAGAGCCACATAAAGAATTCAACGTGACTGCTATCACAGATGCAACAACAGACATAGTCATTAAAAATGAAAGAAACCATGAAAATACAGATGCTTATAAACAACAAAATGTTCCATCCCCAAATTTGAAAGGAAAATGTGAAGAGACAAACACATCTGAAGCCACTGATACAGTGCCAGAAGTTGTTGAGGCCTTCGATGATGAAGCATATATGGTTGTAAAAAGGGAAGCATCTTATGATGGCAAGAAGTTGCATCAAACGATAATTGTTGGTAACTTACCTCTAAATCTAAAAAGGAATCACGAAGAATTGCTAGAAGTACAAGGATGCATTTAGGAACATGAAAAAGTATTCCAAGATGTACCCATAAAACTGCCTTCTGATAGGAAAATCAAACATCTAATAGAAGTCAAGACAGGATCTGACCCTGTCAATATCAAATCTTGACACTATCCACATCAACAAAATATTGAACTTGAGAAGATGCTGCACGATATTTTTAAAATGTGGGAAGCAAGAGCCCGCCGCTCAGGAAACCCAGACGTTCGTCAACATTGTCCCTCAATACGTATGCTTTGAGGACAAAGCATCTTTAAGAGAGGGGCAATGTTATGTATATTTTATTAATTATTAGTTAGATATAGTTATCTTAGTTTTATTAATATGGAAGGGCATGATCAACAATCATGCCTCTTCGCCAAGGGACACCATAAGGCTGTATTTAAAGCCTTGGTGATCCTCACTTGTAATCATCTCATCTTTTATCAATAATAATATACACTTATTCAAGTTACCAGAGTTTTTACACTCCACTTAATTAATATTCCAGAATTGAGATCGACTTGAGTACTTATGGTTTTGAAAGCCGACATTCATAAAAAGGGAAACTACACTATGATTGAAAACAATAATATTTATTTTCCTTCATACTTCTGGAGAGTTCCACACGATCTATTTTCAGGGACAAGGAAGGCAAGGGATTTATATTAATTCAATTTCCTTCATAAGTTATTTGCACAATAGATTTATTTGTTATGATGCTGATGCTTTCAGGTTAATTTCACACAGGATTAGTGCAAGCAGAGTTAGTACTTGAATTTCTTGTGAATTTATTCCAGCATTTACAGTCTTTCGACATGGTGTCAACACCACGTGTTTGATATGGTGTTGACACCGCGTTGGTTTCCAATTATGATTTCCTTTCGATTTGCTTGTAATTAGAATTTCCTTTCGCATTGTTAATTGCATTTTAATTCCCGCATGATTTTAATTTTTTGGATTGGTGTTTTCTTGAATTATCTTTTGATGCAAGATTTCATTTATTTAATGCACAAGATAGACTAGAGACCTGTTTTTCATCAAGGGCTTTCTCTGGCATTTCTAGTGCTGCGTCTCGAAGTTCACAAACTATCAGGATGTAAAAATTAAATTTTAGTACATTTATAGAACCTATACCGCACCAAAAATTTTGGCGTCATTTCCGAGGAGTGCTTAGGTAATTAACCTTGGTGATCTGCCACATTTGGTTTTTTTCCTTCACCTAGTTTATCTTGCAAATTTATATTCTTTGAATTTATTTTTTTCCTGCACTATTGCTTTAAGGTTTATCATTTCATTTAATGTTTTAAGAAGATTTCTTTAAGGTTTCTCATTTTATTTAATGTTGTGAGAACCCCCCACCCTACCCCACATACACACTATTTATGTGCTAACAAATGTACCAGTGGGCTTGTTAAAATTAAGAAAATGGTATTTTTAGAAATCATTCAATGATTTGTAGGAAGAATATGAAAATGATGAAGACCCACTGCTTATATTTTGTGCCAACTGTATGAAGAAACACTTCCTTGGAAGGTGTCCGCTCAGTAGCCTAAAAATTTGTAATATTTGTGAGGAGGCTCATTCAACTAAACATTTCCCATTACTACCAGGATTACTAAAATTATTCAAGAAATCAAGTAAGGAATCAAATCAATTGCTAGGTATAAATCAAAACTTATCATCATTTTATACTTGGAATTATGGTTTTTTTCCTGAACTGGTTCCTCATCATATTTATAATCCTGGAATTTCATGGAAAATTTTTAATCCTCCTCCAATTGAATATCCTACTTCATGGCTGCAGTTTCCCTCTCCTTGGCCCTCATCCTCGAACCATATATATCCATGGCCTCAAGAATCATTTGGATCCTTTTCTCTAGGGAAATCTCCCATGCAAATTCAATCATATGAGCACCAATGTCAACCAAAATTTCTTTCCAATACATCATTAAGTCACCCTCCCCCATGGTCCCAACCGCATGTGCAACCTTACCCTAGCCTTAATCCATACCCTACCCCCTATCATAATCCTTACCCTACTTGTTATCCTTATCCATACCCTAGCTCTCATTCAAACCCTAATCCATACTCTAGTCCTAGCCCAAACTCCAATCTATACCATAACCCTAGTCCATACCCTAGACCTAGCGCTAGTTCTAATTTCAAACCTAGACCTAACCCTAGTGCAAATCCTAGTCCCAATCCAAATCCAAACCTTAGTCCAAGACTTAACCAAAACTCTACCCCAAAACATATCATAAACACTAATCTAAACCATCAGATTTCACAGTAGTTTTAAACACCTATTATTCCCATTGGGAATAACACTAATCTAAACCATCAAATTTCACAGTAGTTTCAAACACCTATTATTCCCGTTGATTCCCATGTTGAAAAAAATGCTACACCTTCCATGTTGGGAAAGGGAACGAATTTGGAAACTTCCCCCATTACCACAAAAAATTCACCACAGGAAGTTATAATTCAAATAACACCAGAGGAGCAATATTTCATTGGAACTTGTTTTGAAAATCTTGTTGAAACTCGAAACCCTAGAACCCCTCTCAACCATTCTTGTCAATTTGAAAATCAAATATCTGAGCCTAAACTTGAGGGATTTATATTTTGTCTTTCACCAGATCTTTTGTGTCTCCAGGAAGGTGACTATCAAACTGTGGAAGACTTTCATTAGTTGGAAAATAATAAATATGTGGATTCCATTGAATCATGGTTTCAAGCAGTCATCAAACCACCTTATTTCCTCATCATTCGGAAACTCTTGGTACCATGTCAATTGAAGAAATTGGTTTCTCACACTTTGGTATGTATTGAAGTTTATTCTTTAAAACTAAGTGTAAGTATAATCAACATTTTGTTAAGCACATGGATTCATTGGAAGTACGTCTACACTTAATGGTGATATTTCTTTCTTTAAAAATAATATAGGATAATATGAGAATAATAAAGATGGTATAACAACATTATTGAAATTGTGATTCCCTAAAGTGAAAATTTTGGTAT
Source organism: Pinus albicaulis (assembly GCA_034641835.2). Taxonomy (NCBI): domain Eukaryota; kingdom Viridiplantae; phylum Streptophyta; class Pinopsida; order Pinales; family Pinaceae; genus Pinus; species Pinus albicaulis. The sequence goes on from CM076575.1 coordinate 1,187,172,402, forward strand.
TTCTATTATCATGCACTCTTGTGGGTAGACCCGTCAAAGGAACTTTACACTTAATACCTCATATTTTAAAAGTGACTTTGATTGTGGATCAATATGTATTTTCATAAGTTACATGTAATACTTTTCTCCTATTTCTAACAAACTATTATTCAAAACATACTTTTTAAGTCCTCTTCGTAAGGATCAATGAAAAACCTCCTATGGTGGACTACACCTACAAAACCCTAATAAGCTTTCATAAAGAACCCTGGCATGATCCACTCAAGGAATCTTTTTGGTCATTATCTGAGATGTTTTTTAAATAAGTTCTAAGGGTAGCATGAAACACCAGTAAATAATAATAATTAAAAACCTTTCACGCCATCCTGCACTCTTAATGAGTAGATTTGATTCCCCACCTATTAAGTAACCTATCTAAGGTCAATCATAATCATAGTTTTTTTTCTAAAAACATAAATGAATTAATTGAGGGATAGGAGGTCTCGTTATGAGTCGACCTACTATGATCATGGGTCCTAAGGAGAATGACACTACCACACTGGTCACCAAGTCAGGGTAATAAATTTTAGTTGAAAAACTAGAAGACAAGAGGTCTCACGCAAGCCGACTTGTTCATTCTTGTTAGTTCTCAAGAATGGCACTGTCGATAGATGGTTACCAAGCCAGGACATTGACCTTCAATTAACTTATAAAAAGAGAAAAAAAATAAATTTTCTTAAATGACTTTGAATCTATATCTAATAGGTGGTACAAAAGCATTTCATGAAGTTAAAAGGTTACCCTTTCAAGCCTATAGACGCCTGCTGGTAGCAGGGCCATGCTTGTGGTATTAAAGTTAATTTTACACTATGATTTACTTGGTTGTTTTTTCCATTCCTTAAACTCACTATCAATCTCTCTGAAAATGACTTTAAAATCCTTTTGTTGTTATGCCTTGGAGTTCTATCTTTTGGAATGATTTTTATGGACGTGGGACCCATAGTGTAGGTAGTTCATTATACCTTGATAAGAGGAGCTTCAACTATATATGGATAATGGTAAAATGATCACCGTGGGAAATTATTTCTATGTTTAATTTTAAATATATGGTTTTTAATCAGGTCACTCATATTTACAACAAGGATATTAAAGTGAAACTTCTAATTAGGGATGTCTCTGAGATGTTTTCTTGAAAATTTTAAAAGTTTTCTATTTTATTCAAGTAATAACACCATCTTTGTAATTTAGTTTTTCCATGGTAGTTTTCATTTTATATTTTCTTGAAATTAGTCTAAGAAAATAAAGAGTCCAACAGACAATCTGTTTTATGAGAAAGCTTTAACCAACACAGGGAGTGTGATCACGCAGAATTGTAGGAACATCATTTTGAATGCCTATAAATGTTTTTAATCTTTGTTTTTTGCAAGGAAGTGACACTACCAGATTTCCTTGCATGAGGACATGCAATATGTTTAGCATGGGGGGATGTTGGGCTTCCAATTTGTCTTATTTTTATTCATTTCTCTCATGTTGTTGTTTAGTCAATTCAGTGTCTTGAATTGATAGCATAAATTATCGACCAGGGCTTGTAAACTGATGAGGTATAGTTGCACTATATGTGCCTAAATATCCTTATTCTTATTTCATTGTTTTCAGTATTTTGTTAATGTTTTTAAGTTTTGTTATGTTTAGGTTTTAGTATGATATTCTATGTTCAAAAGGTGACGTCAAATCTATGACAAAAAGGAAAGAAAACATAACTCTAGACTCAAAACAGAGTGTAATTGTAAATTCTGTCCCTACTCAGGAAAATGATGAAAAATAGAGCATTCTAATCCATGGATGTCCTAGCTTGCAAATAAGCATAAATGTAACTCAAGACATTATATTTCAACCTGATCCTTTTAGTTATAGGTTTGTTGGAATAGTTTGTGGAAGAGATTGAACTCCAATATGATGAGGATCTTCCTAAAACAGACACCAACTTAGAATATTATAGTGCAATCTAATTCATATAATAGAGATATTTTGGAACATCTTAAGAAGAAAATTGCTATAATATGCTAAGGGTTTCCGATGAATATTTGAACTACTTATGACATTACAGCTAGATCTCGTTCATCAGCTTAGAGATTTATTGGAAGAGTTTATTGAAGGAGACTAGATATAACAAAATAAGGATCTTCTAAACAAGAAGTAACCCACAGTATTACAATTAGGCCTTTTTTGTGATTTAGAGATTTATTGGAACAGTTTGGAGAGAAGACTGTTTATAACAATATGAGGATATTCTATCTAATTGCAGAATAGAAAATGCTAATTAACTTAACATAATACAACTAAATATCATTCACATAATAGTGATATGTTGGAAAATATTTTTAAGAAAAAGAATGGTTGTAGGATACTGAGGATCTTTTAATCTAAATGACAGAACTGAAATGTTGGTAACTCAAGATGTCACAATAAAATCCATTCAATGAATAGAGATATGTTGGAAAAGCTTTAAGAAAAGACTAATTATAACATCATGAGGATCTGTTAGTTAAACAAATAATGCAAGACATGATACTAAAAGATATAAACTCAGAAAACTGTCTAAGTGAGAAATATAACAACATAGAATCAAAAGCTACTTATCTAGAAAGAATGTAGAAGCCTCCTTAGATAATAGGGGCCCTCTACTATAAATTTGGCATGAAAATATTTAACTCCTAAAGTTTTTCTTCAACACAACATCAAATTTATGCTTCTTCTTATTATCAAAAATACTTGGAAACAGAGTATCACAGCCTTGGAAAAATAAAAGTTAACTTTTGTTTCTCGGTCTCACCAAGATAAATTGATAGGCAATTACATAACTGATATTGAATGAAAGTAGGCACAAGTGTATTCTAAATTCAAAATAAAACTAAAACTCCTTTTTAGGACTCGTGATTTGCTGAAATAAAATCAAGAGTCCTTATCCTTATAGAAATCTGCTTCTCGGACTTTTGGTTTGGCCACGTACATAAGCATCTCTACTTTTTGATTCAGCCTTCGTGGATGAAAATGAATGATGTAGGAAAGATTTAGAATCTAACCATATACTCCTTTTCTTCAGATGACACCTGTAATATGTTCAAACACCAAAATGGCCACAGAATGTGTAACTGGCTACAGAATGACTGCATTATGTAGCTAAAGCTGCTCAGAAATGATTAAGACAACAAAACCACAAAAGTACAACAAGTTAGTCATTGCATGTATTCCTTAAGTGATTTTAATCATTATTATTGATATTTAGGTCTATAAAATGACAAAAGGAATGATAGGATGAAGTGGAATTTGGAAAAGGAGAAGACACTTTTAGGGCTCAACATACCCCCACTACAAAACTTTTTCATGTCCTCATGCAATTTCATTCCATTTGTACTTATACTTCTGCAAGAACATCTAACCTTCTTTTTTTGCTTCTCTGGTGGTTAATTCCATCCTGGGTTTCCTTATGAGTGTCTTGAACTTCAGGTTAATGAGTGTCGTATTCAATTTCTTGTTCATTTTCTTCAACTTCTTGTTTGATTTCTATAATCCTTCCATTTTTTGAGAGAGAGTGTTGTTAATGCTGCCTTTCAATTTAACCTGCTCCCTTAGAATTTAATTTTCATTCTTAATATGGTTATTCAATATCTCCAATTCATAATTGTCTCTTCTTAATTTTTCAATTGGAGGTTCTTGTGGACTGGGAGATCTTTCTCTGTTTTCTGAGGCTTTTCTTTGTAATGATTCCACATGGTCATAAAACCGCTGCTGAGCTGGGTCTACATCTGGGGTTCTTCTAATAGAGTTTTCAGGAGATTTTTCAACTGGGGTATGAACTGGAACTTCTTCTTCTTCAATTTTTATGATTTCAGTTCCTTTAATACATGTCTTTTTCATCATGACTTTAATCCTAGAGCTTCTCCTCAATTTGGGTGGATTTTCATCTTTTACATCCTCTTCTTCAACACATTCATTTGTTAATTCCTCCTTCCTTTTATTACTGAGTTGTTTCCTAATTTTTACCAATTTCTCAGAGATTATTTCATCACTGTCTTCCTGTGTTGATACATTAGGCCTGATTTCAACAGTTTTAACATCTTTTCCTCTCCTACTTCTTCTCACAGGGTTTTTTTTAGACAATGTTTCTCTAGGTTCCTCAAAATGGTTCCTTAGGAGGAATTCATCCCAATTATCTCCTATCTTCTTTAAATGAAACTCAATTAAAATTTTAATTAAGCCACGATGATGTAAAGTAGTCTCTAAGAACTAAAGCCTTTTCTGGACATTTTAAGACATCCTTTTCAAACTATTGAGTATGAAAAAGGGCAGATTTATTTCTTCATATAGAAAATTCATCATGAGCCTAATGTGATAAACATACAAAGTGCCAAATATGCCTTCACAGGTTATGAAATTTTGTAAAATTAATAGCATATTCCTCCATTTATTCTTCAAAGCTAAACTAGTAATACCTTTCTTAAGAAATGTAGTGTCCATAGCTGGGTTATTTAGCATTTGTCTCCGAGCCTCATTATGAAATTATTTGTTTTTAAACCAACGCTCTCCCTGTCTTGGCAACTCTGTTGCTTCTACTATGAATGCCTCTGTGATGGTGAATTTGATATCCCCAATCTCCACTTCTACTCCATTGACGACCTGGAAAATGAATTTGTGATTTCTTTATGAAATCCATTAAACTTCTCTATAAAGCTTAGTCATCCTGCCTATTGCAATAACCCTTTAATCTGAGGGTATCCTTCCAAATACTTAGTTCCAATTGGCTCTGACCTTACAATAAGCCCCATTTCTTTTTGATGAAAATTGCTTCCTTTCTCTGGCTTCAATTCACTGCTATGTTCCTGTTCTTAAAGCAAAAGAAACTGTGAAGGGTTGTCTTTCCCTAAAATGACTTCTCTGCAAATAATGATTTGGCTACGAAAAGAAATATCAGTGAGTGGATGTGAACAGAATAGGGTAGTGGTAAATCATAAGGATAATCAGGTATAAGAGTTTGTCATGGAATGAATGACCGCAAAGAACTCTTATGAATATTTTCAAAAATCATCAATGAATGCCATGGTCTGATGACGTGACCTAATAAGTCACTTCTAGGTTCTGACCATTAGCTTTCAATTAATGATGATTTGTTATGGAGTGGGCTGAAAGGGATTTGGTCGAGGAATTTTATGATAGGGGTTTGATCAATTTGAATCATAAAATAGCTTAGGAAAACATTTGACCTAACCACATTATACCTTTAATGATTTGTTATCAAAAATAATTTCATACAATTTTACCTTAGCCCTTTTTGAATTTTCGCTGCTTGATGTGCTTTGTCTTTCATCTAAAAAATATTGATCCTTTAGGCTCCATAATATTCTTTGACTCATCCTCTATTTACTGAAGTGGATTTTGCAGAATCAATTGGCTGCAGAACAGGTAGCTACATAATGTACCTGTAAGAACTCTGAAATATGAAATGGAATGGAGTGAAATGTGGATGGAATAAAGTATGGAATGGAATGAAGTGAAAATGTGGATGGAGTGAGGTATCAGATGGATCATGGATAAAGTGAGATATGGATGGAATGAATGAAATGGATCATGAACATGTAAAGTGAATATGCAACTTATGATTTTATGATACTTAATTGCAGAAAAGAACAATTTTTTTTTTGAAAATAGAAAGTGTCAGAAGAACTCTGATTTTCACCTTAGATTTTCTGTATAAACATGCCAATCAATGATTGGTTTTCATGTTTATACCTTTATATATATATATTCTATTTTTTTATTTATTTTTTATATATTGAAGAAGAATACAATTAAGTTAGTGAAGAAGCAGGATTCTTCTTCACTAACTTCATATCAATGTTATCTTGAAATTTCTTGAAAATTTCCTCTCTTGAAAGTGGCTTATGATACAATTTCAGTCTGTGTCCATTTACAAGAAAGGATACCTTTCCTTCATCTATTGTCCTGATTTTTATTGCTCCATTTTCAAATATTTTCACAATCTCATATGGCCCAAGCCAATGAGTCTGAAATTTACCTGAAAAATCCTTGAACTTTGAATCAAATAAGAGAGCCCAGTCACCTTCTTTAAATTTCTTTTCCTTGATGTATTTACCAGGCCATCTAGTCCTTTGTTGTTGGACTATGCTTGTTCTCTGGACTGCATATTGTCTGATCTCATCCAATTCATTAATCTGCTCCAGTCTGTGCTTCTGTGCTTCTGTTAGATCAAGTCCTAATTGGACTACCATTTTAAAAGTTTGGATTTGAAACTCTATGGGAAACAATACTTGTTTTCCATAAACAATTTCATAAGGAGTGTGACCTGTTATGTTTCTCCATGTAGTTTTGTAGGCCCGCAAGGCTTCAGGAATCCTTTCTGCCAAATCTCTCATGTGTAAATGAACAATCTTTGTTAGGATCCCTTCAATGAATTTATTGGTATATTCCACTTGACCATTTTCTTGTGGATGGTAGGGAGTAGATTTCCTGTGTCTGATTTTGTACTTTTCTACCATTTACTCCACTAGCTTTGATGTGAATTGAGCTCCTTGATCTGTAACAATTTCTCTTGGGACACCAAAACAAGTAAAAATATCCTCAAAAAGAAAATTGACTACATATGCTTCAGTAGTAGAAAGTAATGGTTTGGCCTCTACCCATTTGGTAACATAATCAGTGAAAACTAATATATATTTCTTTTGTCTTGATAGAGGATTAATAGGTCCTACAAAATCCAAAGTCCATTTTTCAAAGGGTTCAATATGTACTTGAAGTTGTAGTGGCATTTCACTTGAAGGAGAAGGTTTCCCTACCCTTTGGCAACTGTCACACCTTTTAACATACTCTTTAGCATCCTTAAAGAGGGATGGCCAATAATATCCTAAATGAAGGATCATATAAGCTGTCCTCTTATCAACAAAGTGTCCAACACATGGTTCATCATGGCATGCCTTGAGGATCTTAGCCATCTCATCTTCTCGAACACATCTTCTAATAATGAAATCTAGACCTGTCTTGTATAACTCATTAGCAATCCATGAATATTTTGCACTGTCATAAATGATCTTTCTTTTATCCCTTGTATTCATAATTGAAGGAAATTTTCCTAAAACTAGATAGTTAGCAATATCAACAAACCAAGGAGTTTGAGTGGTAATTGCAAAGAGATATTCATTAGGGAATTTGTCTTCAACTGGAGTATTGTCTTTAATGTTTTGGATTCTAGATAGGAAATTAGCTACTGTATTTTGTTTCCTAGGCCTATCTAGAATGGTGATGTTAAAATCTTGTAAAAGAAATAACCATCTTGTGACTCTGCCATTAATAATTGATTTGTTCATTAAGTACCTAATTGCAGATGGTCTGTGTGAACAAAAGTTTCATAGCCTGTTATATACTGTCTAAATTTATTTATGGCATGAACAACAACTAAGAAATCTTTTTCAGTTAAAATATAATTCAACTCTGAAGGAGTTAAATTTTTACTTGTACAGTAGATGGCATAAGGAATCAGGTCTTTTTGTCCCAATACAGCTCCTAAAGCTGTATCTAAGGAATCTGTTGAAATATGAAAAGGTAATTTTCAGTTAGGTCCCCTTAAAATAGGTGCTTTAGAGATTTTTGTTTTCAGGGTTTCAAAGGCTAACTGGCAGTTAGAATTCCAATTGAATTCACAGTCTTTGGTAAGTAATTTGAAAAGTGGAGATGCTATCTTGGTGAAGTTTTCTATAAATCTCCTATAATACCCTGTAAATACTAGAAAAATCTTAACATCTTTTTGACAACTTGGAACTAGTAATCTGGAGATGACTTCAAATTTTGACTTATCAACTTTGATCCCCTCTCCTGAAATGTGATGTCTTAGAACAATCCCTTCAGTAAACATCATAAAACACTTTTCATGACTTAATGAAAGATTTTCTTCTTTACATCTCTTTAGAACTTTTTCTAAGTTTTCTAAGGCTTCTTCAAATGTGTTTCCATAGACTGTGAAGTCATCCATGTATACTTCTACAAAGTCATGTATTAGATCTGAAAATATTACTAATACTGCCCTTTGGAATGTTGCAGGTGCATTGCATAATCCAAATGGAAATACTTGGTAGGCATAGGTAACCCAAGGACAGGTAAATGTGGTCTTGTTTTGATCCTTAGGTGCTACTTGAATTTTATTGTAGCCACTGAATCCATCCAAAAATGAAAATTACTTCTTGCCTGCTAATGTGTCTAACACCTGATCTATGAAAGGTAAGGGAAAATAGTGTTTAAGAGTAGCTTTTTTCAGTCCTCGGTTATCAATACAAACCCTCCATTTTCCATTCTTCTTGGGTACAATCACCAAAGGAGAGACCCACTGACTATTTGAAATGGGATAAATAAAATTGACATTTAACAATTTCTGCAATTCTTCTTTAACAATCTCCCGAAGGTTTGGATTCATCCTTCTATGAGGTTGTCTGATTGGTTTACAATTTTCCTCTATATAGATATGATGAGTGAAAGTATTAGGATTTATCCCTTTCATGTCAGTGTACTCCCAAGCATATGCAGAAGAATGTCTCTGTAATGTTTTGACTAGCTTTTCTTGTTGAAACTTCTCTAAGTTTTTGTTTATGTTTAAGGTTTTTCCTGGGAATATTTCAATTGTAGAGCTGTGAAATTCTTCCATGGAGTAAAGAGACATCTGTCTTGATGATAATATCTCAATGTTATATTCTTCTTGAAATTGCTCATTTTGAAATTCTGAAGAAGATTTATAATTTTCCAAAGTATTCAGAATCTGACTAACTTCACTAATTTTTAAAATTGTGAAGGGAGGTTGTATATCTTCTTCATCATCAATCCGTTGAGTATCATCTAATTCTGTGATTGTTCTTGCTGGAGGATAAAAGGTAAATTTCTTGGTTGAACTTCCATCAGAGATGTACATATCACCAGATCTATCGCTAATGAAAGCATCAGTTGTAACTAACCAAGGTCTTCCTAATATAATATGATGTCCTCCTAGATCATTTTTAGGAGTTAGGATCATGAAATCCACAGGATACTCCCAATAATCTAAGGACACTGGAATATCTTCTATTATCCCATTTGGTTTGATCACATATCTATCTACTAATTGTAACAGTGTGGGTGTAAAAAGAGATAAGGAAGTTTTAGTTTCTCCATGATTTGTCTACTCATGATATTGATTGCTACTCCTAAATCAATAAGTGTGTTCTGGATTTCAATTCCATTGATGTGTATTCTAAAAACTAGATTTCCTGGGTTTAGATACTTAGGAATGGCAATCTTACTTATCATTATATCTGCTATTTTTCCTACCAGTTGCATTTTCTTTCTCTTTTTTTCTTTTTCCTGTTTTTTTCATACTCAACTCCTTTATTGTTTTTGCTAAGATTGGGATTTCATTGATAGCTTGTAATAATGGAATCTTAATACAAACATTTCTTAACTCATCTAGGAAATCATAACTAGGCATCATAATTTGTTTTTCTACACCCCTATCAATTTGTAATCTTTCTGGAAAAGGAGGTGTAGAAGTAGATGTTGATGGCTGCTCTAATATAGGAGTTGAAATTATTGGCTCTTTCTGTTTTGATTTTACAATGTTTTGGTATTGAGAAGATATGCTTCCCTCAAGACTTTTATTTACCCGTAGAGAATCTTCCTCAGAATTGTTTTGCTCTTGTATAATTACAGAAGGTTTATTCTTTTCAAGTATTCTTCCAGACCTAAGTTGAACATCATTAAGGTCTATAGGAGTAATCAAATAGGTTTGGAATTTTTGACCTTCTGTCATATATGTATTCTGAGGGTTTTTATTGTTGGGGTTTGGTATAGGCTGGGCAGGCAATTGATTTGATTTTTAAGGAAATGGTAATGGAAGTGGTTGATTTTGATTTTGGTTTTGATGTTTTGGATTATGTTGAGGATTTTGTTGTGGGGGAAAGTTTGAATATGTTGGATATGAGGGATAAGAAGGTGGATATTGATAGTACTGGGAGAACCTTCCATAAGGATTTTGTGTTCCTTGTGCCCAAGGTTGAGATTGATTTTGAAATTGGGGCCAAGGTTACTGCCAAGAGTTCCAATTTGGTGGGGGTTGATTATACATTTGATTATTAAATCCTTGTGTTTGAGGTCCCTGCCAAGGTCTTCTAGAGACAAAGTTAAGAGATTCTGTGTAATTTGTGGGTGTTTCTTCTTGAAATACTGCCTTAAGACCAGGGAGTGAAGGACAACTCTTGGTCTCATGTTTTTCTGAACAAATTTCACAAGTCTCTATTAATTTTTCATCTAAAGGGAACTCTCTCAAGGCATGATTCTTCCTACATTTGGGAAAAAATATTGCTAAGGAATTAGCTTCAGAATTTTGCTTGTTTTGTAACTTAAGGGTGTCTATTTGTTCACTAAAACTCCCTAGAATTCCAAATTTAAATTCATCAAGCATATTACCTATTTCTGCCCTACTTACTATTCCAGCTGCAGATTTACTTGCCCTTTCAAGAGTAGGGTCTCTTGGTACTTTTAGAATTTTAGATTTTCCTTTTGAAATAATGATACATAACTCATCTATATCAGGTAATGGAAGCTGAGATATGTCCCCTTTTCCCATCATATTGAGGATATCTATCCATTCATCCTTAATTGTTTTCAACAAGAGATATTTCAAAGTTTCTTGATCTAGGGTTTCCATTTTTGCCCTCTTGATGTTATAATTGAATCTTTCCAACAATTCTTCTAGATTTTCAACCTCTTTTTGCATCATCTTGAACACTTCTTCCTTATGGTTGACTGGTATACAGTAATCTAAGTATCTCTGGAGAAATGTTCTCTTCATATCATCCCATGTCCTAATAGACCTATTGATTAAACTCATAAACCATTTTAATGCTGCTCCTTTCAATGTTGAAGGGAACAGTTTAAGTTTCTGAGCATCTTGTAGATAATCATAGGTTCTACATAGAACTTCAAATTCAAGTAAGAAGGTTTCAGGATCCTCACTTTTTAGTCCATGAAAGTTTCGAAGAATAGAAGGTGAGATGTTTTTCATAGTTGCATTAGTCTCTTCATCTACTATAGGGAATCCAAAAGAACTTCTAGTTTCCCTTCTACCTCTTCCTCCTTCTACATTTCCTCTTCCTCCTTCTACATTTCCTCTACCTCTTCCTCTATCTCCTCCTCTTCCTCTACCTCCTCCAAATATTGTATGTTCTCCATTAAAGACTTCTCCTTTCCCTTATTCTGCCATGATAGACTCTTTTGAACTGATATAGGGTTCAGTTGGAAGAGCTAATTGTTCTACTGGTTCTTCTACTAAGGGTATATTGAAGAAATAGTCCTCTTCTTCCTCTTCACTAGGAATTTGTAATTCTTCTACTGGAATATATTCCCCTATGGAATTGAAAAAGGTTACCCTTTTTGTAGGAGTCCTTGGATCTTCTTCCTCTAGAATTGCTTCAGTGGATGAAGTGGGGGATCTTCCTGATGGGATATCTGATCTTGAGACTTCTGGAAGCCTATGAACAGTATAGTATGGAATGTGAGTTTGGGTTGGAGGTGTGATAATTCTTGGTCTTAGTGGAGTGAGTGGAGTTGTGGGAATTAGACTTCTGCCTCTTACAAATCTACCCCTAGAATCTCTTTCTCTACGCATATCATTGTTTTTGGGAAATAGGAAATAAGACTACCTAGTTATACCTCCCCGGCAATGGCACCAAAATGTTTAGTCAATTCAGTGTCTTGAATTGATAGCATAAATTATCGACTAGGGCTTGTAAACCGATGAGGTATAATTGCACTATATGTGCCTAAATATCCTTATTCTTATTTCATTGTTTTTAGTATTTTGTTAATGTTTTTGAGTTTTGTTATGTTTAGGTTTTAGTATGCTATTCTATGTTCAAAAGGTGACATCAAATCTATGACAAAAAGGAAAGAAAAGAGAACTCTAGACTCAAAACAGAGTGTAATTGTAAATTATGTCCCTACTCAGGAAAATGATGAAAAACAGAGCATTCTAATCCATGGATGTCCTAGCTTGCAAATAAGCATAAATGTAACTCAAGACATTATATTTCAACCTAATTCTTTTAGTTAGAGGTTTGTTGGAATAGTTTGTGGAAGAGATTGAACTCCAATGTGATGAGGATCTTCCTAAAAACGGACAACAACTTAGAATATTATAGTGCAGTCTTATTCATATAATAGAGATATTTTGGAACAACTTGAGAAGAAAATTGCTATAATATTCTAAGGGTCTCCTATGAATATTTGAACTACTTATGATGTTCAGCTAGATCTCGTTCATCAACTTAGAGATTTATTGGAAGATTTTATTGAAGGAGACTAGATATAACGAAATAAGGAACTTCTAAACAACATGTAACCCACAGTGTTACAATTAGGCCTTTTCTTTGATTTAGAGATTTATTGGAACAGTTTTGAGAAAAGACTATTTATAACAATATGAGGATCTTCTATCTAATTGCAGAACAAAAAATGCTAATTAAATCAAAATAATACAACCAAATCTCATTCGCATAATAGTGATATGTTCGAAAATCTTTTTAAGAAAAATAATGGCTGTAGGATACTGAGGATCTTTTAATCTAAATGACAGAACTAAAATGTTGGTAACTCAAGATGTCACAAATAAATCCATTCACTGAATAGAGATATGTTGGAAAAGCTTTAAGAAAAGACTAATTATAACATCATGAGGATCTGTGAGTTAAAAAAATAGTGCAATACATGATACTAAAAGATATAAACTCAGAAAACTGTCTAAGTGAGAAATATAACAACACAGAATCAAAATATACTTATCTAGAAAGCATGTAGAAGCCTCCTTAGATAGCAAGGGCCCTCTGCTATCAATTTGGCATGAAAATATTTAACTCCTCAAGTTTGTCTTCAACAAAGAATCAAAGTTATGCTTCTTCTTACTATCAAAAATACTTGGAAACAAAGTATCACAACCTTGGAAAAATAAAAATTAACTTTTATTTCTCGGTCTCACCGAGCTAAATTTATAGGAAATTACATTACTGATATTGAAATAAAGTAGGCACAGGTGTATTCTAAAGTCAAAATCAAACTAAAACTCATTTTTAGGACTCGTGATTTTCTTGAAAGAAAATCAAGAGTCCTTATCCTTATAGAAATCTGCTTCTCAGACTTTTGGTTTGACCACGTACATAAGCATCTCCATTTTTTTATTAAGCCTTCGTGGATGACAAGGAATGATGTAGGAAAGATTTAGAATCTAACCATATAATCCTTTTATTAATATGACACCTGTAATATGTTCAAACACCAAAATGGCTACGGAATGTGTAACTAGCTACAAAATGACTACATTCTGTAGCTAAAGCTACTAAAAAATCATTAAGACAACAAAACCACAAAGTACAACAAGTTAGTCATTGCATGTATTCCTTAAGTGATTTTAATAATTATTATTGATCTTTAGGTCTATAAAATGAAAAAAGGAATGATAGGATGAAGTGGAATTTGGAAAAGGAGAAGACACTTTTAGGGCTCAACAGTTGTCGAGTGGTTTAATGATTATTTTTGAAGAATAGTTGTTACTTCTTCGTTTTAACAAGATTAAAATATCATTAATGAAAGTTTAATAAATATTTTTCTATTTTAGGGATAAAACTGGTTCGATAATGCATTTACCTACCTACACCATTGCATTTACCTGCTTGCACATTACAACGAATTTCTGCACCATTTTGTGTCTTCCTTCACTTCAAAGGATTCCTGGACTACATTTGTATTCCTGCACTAGAATCAAGGATGTGTACAAATTATTGGATTCATTTCAACGTGTGAATTATGCCATCTATCTTTTAATCATGAAGCGAACTAATGAACTTTAATTTAGGGTATTCAAAGCTCAAGAGCACTCATTTTTATAGTTATTAGCCTTTGGAGAAAAATTGCAAGATCAGTGAGGGATATACGTTATGGAGACTCAACAAGGAAGTTTTCAAATTACTTAAAGATCATAAATAATATATAGATTGATGCATCCAAGAGTCGTATTTTCCATGTTTTTACGATATTCAACACTCACTCGGCAGTCTGCAATCCACGAATACCATACAACTATGAGAAAATTGGAATTCATTATGACAATTTCAGTAGTAAGTCTAGAAGAGACCGATTATGGTTTCCAGAACTATTTTGGGGATGAGAAGATGTTAGTACCGATAATATATACTTTAGGAATCGAAATATGTCCTATCCCAATGAGCAGACTACGCATTTTAAAACACATTAAAGATATTTATTGTAACACAATGGTATCATTCAGGTTCAGTGTCGATGATTCTTGCAACGGATTGCAAGAGAGTTGTCTGTGGATAATAAAGCAAGCTGATGCTATCATCGTTCCAAGGAAAGAGGAATGATTCACCAGAATTGTTCCCCATTTTGAAATTCTGTTGTAAACTAATTGTATTTTCCAAAAAATTGGTAATCTCCTCTCCTATCTTCTGATTAGCTATTAAAATCCTAGTATGTAACTCGATATCTATATAAATCGACTGGAGTAGGTATTCAATAAATTAATTTTAATTAGAGAGGTAGGAATTAAGAAACAAATCAAGCCAGAGGCAATGTGCATGATGGGAGGAAGGCACAGAAGGGAAAGATCTCATGATCTTGATTACTGTGTGAACCAAGTTAATTGAGGGTGCGAGCTGGCTGGGTTGGTCACCAGCCCATCTCAACACCACTCTTCATTTCTTCAATTAATTAGAATTTAAATTATCATTTACTGTGTGAAGTTTATTTCATCATTTATAGTCTCTTCCCTTCTCCAGATTGGTATTGTTGAATTTACTGCAACATTTTCCTTTCAATTGCAAAATTAATTGATTTGTCGCAACATTTTCCTTTCAGCTACAATATTAATTTAATTTGTTGTACTAAGGAATTGTCCTGCACTTCAAAATAATTATTCATATTAAATTACGTCCCTCCAGATTATTTGAATTTACAAGATCATCATTGCCTTTGTGAGCTCTAATGTTAACTTGAACTGATCCAGACCCACTTAATTAATATTCCAGAATCTGAGATCGACTTGAGTATTTATGGTTTTGAAAGCCGAAAATCATAAAAAGGGAAACTATGCTATGATTAAAAACAATAATATTTATTTTCCTTCACACTTCTAGATAGTTCCACACGATCTATATTCAGGGACAAAGAAGGAAAAGGATTTATATTAATTCAATTTCTTTCATAAGTTATTTTCATAGTAGATTTACTTGTTATGATGCTCATGCTTTCATGTTAATTTCACACAGTATTAGTGCAAGCAGAGTTAGTATTTGAATTTATTTTGAATTTATTCCAACATTTAGAGTATTTCGATATGGTGTCAACACCATGTGTTTGATATTGTGTCGACACCACGTTGGGTTCCAATTATGATTTCTTTTCTGTTTTCTTGTAACTAGAATTTCCTTCCGCATTGTTAATTGCCTTTTAATTCCTGCGTGATTTTAATTGTTTGGATTGGTGTTTTCTTGAATTCTCTTTTGATGCATGATTTCATTTATTTAATATGCAAGATAGACTAGAGACTTTTTTTGTAGGTTATTAATTGTTTTCTCTGGCATTTCCAGTGCTGCGTCTCGAAGTTCATGAAATATCTAGATTGACAAATTAAATGTTGGTACATTTTTAGACCCTATAATGCACCCAACAAGTTCGTAGTGAATTCCATTAGAAAGATGGAAGATTTGCTACAAAAATGTTAGTGATTTCGTAGCAAAAAAAGCCTGTTATGCAAGCAAATCGTTGTGGACTCAGGTAAAAAGTGACAAGTTTCCAAAATGAGTTATTTATCGTGATGTATGCGGATTTTTTAAACTCTTCCTATGACAAGACCTTAGTCACATGACATAAAAACACATGTATTGCATTATTTATAAAAATATCTATCAAATGATGTCATAAAAAATAAAAAATAAAAAAAAGGTGTCAAGTTCGAAAACATGCCTTATTAATATGGAAATTCCATATGAAAAATGTGGGGTTGAATGCGAGCCATTTTTTTTGCAATGGGAAAAAATAATATTCAAAGTAAACATACAATAATGCCCCTTTCCAATTAGAGGCATTGCCAATTATTTCCAATGCAAAAATTGTTCAAATCAAACATACAATATAATCTCATTTGAGACAAATACATTGCACACAATTACGCACCTTTGTAAATAGATGAATATAAAAAAAAACAATGTACATTTTCAAATACTTCCAATAGGAACAACCTCCCTGCACATAGAACATGGACCTATGCCAACAAATACACATAGGCATGAAGAAAAATTTCACTATATTATAGTGCCAATGAAAAAAGATAAAAAACAATATGGTTAATGTCCATAGATTAAAAAAATTGTTACATTTAGAAAAAAGACATACAAAAACAAATTGCAAAGTAAATATTGTTGTTGATCCAAGAAAAATCCGTTAATAGTTTACCAATTCAAGATATAAGACACACTTGGAAATAAATATCCAATATGTAAATAGTTGCGGTTTCAAAAGAATATGGAAAGCATTGGATAGGACTTGGAAAAAATACATGAAAATTTATCTGACAACCATAGAAATCTTCACATGAGAGTAACATGCAAAGTTTGCAAAAGAACACTTCAAAATGGAAATTACCACAATTTGTTGTTCCTGAGAAGATTAGGCGAAAGAAACCATTGCTAGTTGTAACCACACCCTTAAAACTTGAAAAACGTCTTGTGGTGTTAAGAATTTCATTTGCACAAATAAGATAATGGGGTCACAAACAATCACAAATGGGTTTAACAATATCGATTATCAATGTTCCTGTCTAAAACAACACGGTTCAAAATGCATTTCCACAATCTAAGGAAGACACATCAACCATTTTTGTTCCATTGAAAATACGTTTATAATATATTAATGCATTTGAAACAGGAAAGTTCACATGCACAATGTCATGAAGACATTGAAAGAACTATGTTCTCGACACCTTATATAGTTGAAAACATTAGCATAAATAGAAATTGGGATAGAATCCTACAATAAACTGCCATGAATGCTCCAATGAAAATATTGTCATTGAATACAAAAATGAAACAACTAGCGATTCAAAAAATTAAACACCAACTAAAACATTGGTACATGGATACACAAGGTCCCAATCAATCCATGATTTACAAGACAAGTTTATTGAAGTTGCTCCACCTCAAGGGAAACACCCCCTTGGAATTTTTAGATATATATATATATATATATATATATATATATATATATATATATATATATATATTGAGTAAATTAACTTTCCAACCCTTTTCTTTGGAGACCCACGTGATAGTGACATTGTAGAAATATTCCACTACCAAAAAATCATGCAATGGGAATTAAAGCATTATAGTGGTGATTTCTCTTAACACAACTAATTTGTTTTTCAAAACATTGTGAATAATAATTGAAAAATTCCTTTCATGCATTTCAATAAGAATCAACAAAGGGAAATTAAAAGGAATAAAGTTACTAGCAAAAGATGTTAAATACAAACCAATCTTGGACAACATACTCATAAGCAACATTTGTTACATGGATTTTAAACACATAATAATTTCTCCTGACTTCCAGCTATAGATGAAGAAAAATATATTTTCCATGACACATCAACAAACTTTATTCATCACATTTACAAGCGTTGAACATTGATAGACTCAATTGGTCAACACATTGACCAAATTACATGACATTAGGAGAAAAATAAAACATATTGAAGCAATATAAGACCGTAACATTGACTATATCATAAGAAAAAATGTAGTAACATGTAATCATTATTATAGGAATATAATTAACACCTTAAAGCTAATGGTATATCAAGATAAAACATTCCTTGGAAAGATAGTGGATCACTACTTTGTAAATGAATTCCAAAATATAGGAAGTGAACATGAACATGGGTGTTATCACTAGAAAATCAGAAAAGAAAATATGGCATTATTAAATGTCAGGCAGAAGGATTTACAGGGCTGAGGCACATTAGAGGATCTGAATAATTTAAAAAATCTCTATGGTCCAAGGGAAAAATCAAATTGGGCACTCAATACCATAGCAGAATGCACCTCTGCGTCCATTTTTCTTCGATAAGCGTGTCTTTGCACGACTTTTCCTCAAAACGCTGCGTGGACCTGAGAGTGGTAGAAGTCACTTTTCGGGACCACAAGGCACACTCTAAGAAATTGATCCCACACTTGAGGCCGCCTAAGGATACCAGCCGAAGCCTCCTTATGACCTTAAAGGAGCACACAATGGAATAATGTGGCACAAAATGGAATCACCCTCCTCTCTTGGGTCACCATCCATCAATGTACCAAGAGAGGAAAGGAGAGTTTGAATTATCCTATAAAAGGACACCAAGAGATGAACAAAGGGAGAACACATTTTTATGCTGGCCAGAATTGCCCCAAGCACTCTAGAAATGTGTGATCTGAAGCAGAGATAGAGGGGATTCAGTTGTTGGCCACCCAACAACTCTAATCCTTCGGAGTAAAGAGAAAGGGAATTTGTGCCAAGGTAGATTGGAAGTAAATACATCCTTGCATCGGGTCTTAGAAATCCCTAGTTCTAAGGGCCCCTTGGCACGTGGGTAAACGTTTCATCCTTTATTCCTACCAGCATTCAATAAGAGGGACGTAAGTGCCACAGTTTGGATTATTGAAGTTGTTTGACTCTATTTAGAGCTTTTGTATTATTTTTTTAGTTTAATTTTGTTTTGTTTTCAAATATAAATGTTATTTCACTATTTAGTATGTTTATTTCTTAGCATGTTCACTAACTTGCTTGAATCCCTTGATTTTATGCATGTGACCAAAAACTTAAGAGGAAAAAATCACTCCTCTTAAGCAAGTGTGATTTGGTACACTTGTGCGCCAAATCCACCTACACAGGATTGGAGACTCCACTAATTTTATTTCCAAGTTTATGTGGTTGTGCCTTTTTGCAGAGACCTCTTTCTTTGCTTTGAAGTTGGCTGGAACAACCCCTTTTTCTCTACTTCACTGTCTCTTCACCCTTAGTGAGAGGTCGAAGCTCAGAAGCTCCAACAATTTCTTTTGTAGAAAAAACACCCGGATTTTTCACGAACAGACGCGCCTGAACACACGCGTTTAGCAGTGACCTGCATGCAGACTTCACGCTTGTTTGAGACTTTTTTGAGCGGAAACTAGAAGCAAAAATTTGCTGCTATTTCCCTTCTTTCCCTGCTTGTAAAGTGACTAGAATCCCATAATAAATTTTCCAGCACTAGTTGAGGTGTCCCATGACTTGTTAAAGCTCAATCTTGGATGTGGTTTAGCAGTTTAGATGTTAGTTTTAAATTTCAAGTTTATTTTTGCAAAGTGAACACATAGTTTAAGTAGGGGGGAAATTAACCTGAATTTTGAAATAATTTATATTTTGTGAATTTAGGCACCAAAAAAAACTAAGGTAATTAGCCAAAGTAAGTGAACCCAGTCCACACATGCTTAGCTAAATCGTTTTCATTTTCCTAGTTGAAACGTCATTAATTTTAGTTCAATTTTTGGCACTAGGATTCGGGACCAGGATAAAATTATCCTTAGAGAGAAAGTAATTGCTGCTTCCTTTGCACCCTTAGGTGATCTTAGGCAAGCATATGAACACTCTCTGCTGATAATTCACCATCTCCCTATAGTTGATCATTTAGATTAACTAGGAGACATTGTAAGCCCCCACATCTGCATATGTTTTGATTTTTAGCAAGGAACAACCAAACCTAGTTTAAATAGGGGATTTTGAAAAGTATCACCACATATCCACATGTTCAAACTATGCTCTTGTTCACATCCTTCTCACACACATTCACACCCTAAGTAAATAAAATCCACCTAACACTAACTTAACTAAACTCATTAAACTCTCCCCGCAGGGGCCACAAGAGAATTTATAGTTTAAGTTAGGACCAAGGGGGTATGCATCCAATAAGGTGCCTTGGTCAGTTTACATATTGAAACATAGAAGTTGAATTTTTAGGGAACATTTAAATCCATCTATCCTCCCACGTAAAAGTAAACCCAAGCGCCACAGAGACCCAAGTCTGAGGGGGTTAAGCTTAGGCCCAGTGAGTGCAATATTATTTGGGGTTAACTGACCCATATAATACTTGATACTGGTAGTTGAATTACCAAGAATCTCAAGACTCGAACGCTCATGTGGGAAGAAAGTACTTAGTGGCCAAAACTAGGGCATCCTTCCCTATAGGTGACAGTGCAGGCAACACTAGATCCTCTACCCTTACCTTGCTCGATTTTATTCGATTGACTGGGGGCATCGCTAGTTCTTTCGGGACGTTGTGCCAACATTAAAAAGATATCTTCTCAAGGCCCAGTTACATTTGATTGTGTGAGGATGATTAGGTCTTCTAGGATTTGAGTATCATACACAAAAACAAAAAAAAACCATATTTTTTTATTGATTGATCACATAGGATTAATCTAAAGGGAAAATTTAACTTTTATTTTTGCTTTGTTTTATGTATGTAATCGGATTTTTTCTTTCATTGTAATCTCTATACTGTCAAATATTTCCAAAACCATACCTAGTCGACGCTAGAATGGACCCAATGGGACCTCATTGATCTAAACATATTTTGGACCTCCCCCCATTACCGGGAGGGGTTCGAGGTCTTTCGCCATTTAGGCATTAAAGACATAACACTCCCACACTTATTGGTTCATTCTTTATTGGGGAATCATTAGTTGGTAACCCTTGTCGGTCACCCAACCCCACATCGGTGAACACCCACACAAGGTCATCGCATACCACTCCTCCCACAACCCCTACGGGATAGAGGAGTGTTACCCATTCAGGAAGCTATGTGAACTCACATCAGTTTACGTCGTAGAAAAACCCTATACCTAACCAGAACATTGTATTTTTACAAGTTGCAATGGCTACAAAATCGCAATCACCTTTTTTAGCTTCGTTAAATTTACTAGATTTAACCAAGTTGAAAAATGACCCCATTGCACACAAACCTACATGGCCTCCCATGCCCACAAAGCTCCCTTTATACATTCCAAAGTTTGAAGGGAAGCAAGTAGAAGACCTCGGATGGCTTTCCACCTGTGATTTTTTTTAACAACATCATTGACAATACTGTTCGACTAAGACTATTTCAACGCACCCTAACTGGAATAGCTGTGAAATGGTATGTGGAGAAGTCATATGCGACACATGGAACCTTTAGCGCCCTCGCTACTACATTCATGACCTATTTTTAGTTACCCATCCACCATGATTCCGGGATGGAATTACTGACCCACTTTAGGAAAACACCCGTCGTCCATATCTTGGACCATCTCCAGGAATGGTGGTGGTGTTGTAGTTTGCGCAAAGCTAAACTCGAAGATTGAGTTTTGTTAGACCTATTCCTGAAAACACTCACTGTAGAGATTTTTAAGGATGTGGTGCAACAAAAGCCCATATCCGAAGAGGATGCCATAAGGACCAACAACTCGAGCTGATTTATACACAGTCAGGATATATTTACATTATCTTGCCTAACACCCTACGCCTGCAAACTTACAAAGTATTTCCAGTTGCATCTAACTCCACAGACAGTTTGATTGGGTCATTGACCAAAAATTGCCTAAGAAACAACGCTCCATACCCTGGTTACACATATGATTCTACCCAGAACATACTGCAACCCGACTACCAAAGTCATCATGCACCTTCGCAAAATGTGACTAATAGGGCATCATCGTACCACCATCAGCAGGGAGGTCCATATCCTCTGGTTCAGGTGATCTAGTACTATAAATGTTGATGGAAGAGCTCCCCCCCAACAAAAATTCATAAACCAGGGACAAGGACCGCAATATGCCCAGTCCCTAGCACAAAACCCACCCATGTAGAATAATGCATAGGTGAACTTTGTGCAACCTTCCTAAGTCCAACCACGTCAACCAAAAAATCAGGAGAATTCAAATTATCCTTCTAACGTGGATAAGAAAAAAGGAAAAAACAAGCCTAAAAGAAATCCTGGATAGGGGGGGAACAATCAAAAACACTGTCTGCGGAGGTAAATACCCTCTGCGGACAGAGGCGATCCCACTAGCCCTAGATTGGGTCTAGCAACAATCGAATCACGTAATGACGTTGGTTCCTAGTTACAAGAAAGACAAAGACCACGATAAGTAGCCTACCTCAAATCCCACGCTGCTGTTGTTGATGAAGAAGCAGTGCTCCTCGTCCCTAGTTTGAAAGATCACAATCCTTTCATTCGTCACGTCCGGACACCTGTACACATGTAGAGAAACGATGACATACAACGTAATACTTAAAGCATGTAACCATATATCAGTAAAAGAGGATATAATTCATTGCATTACATGAAAGAGTAAACACAAGAATGGAACAAAAATCAGAGTCGCTTATATTATAAATGACAAAAGGGAGATTACAACCAAGTGCTCTGACGCTATGATCTTCCTTCGGCAAGGCTTCCAACAGAGTGTGTCTCAACAAAGACTGTCGGGAATCTGGACAAAGCTCTCTCTCTTATGAGGTTCTCTTCTGCTCTGCTCTCAATAGTTTCCCAACTATAGTTTCCTTCCTACCAGTTCAGCTAGCTAGCAAATAGAGAGGGCAAGCTTTTATAGATGGAGGAAGGGAAGTTGGGATCCCTATAATCATGGGATAGGTCCTATCTCATAGGAAGGTTCCATGAGAGGTGGAAAACCACTTCCTATACATGGAGATCCAGAGCCAAACCACTCAATTTTTTTGATGATTCATTCTGGAGTTTGTTAGAATCAAAATTCTGCCATTTATTTTTAAAAAAACATCCCTTAATATGCTTGGCATGAGTGAGACACAGGGACAGAGCACCAGCTGGCGTGCCCTCTAGTGTGGATTTCCCTCATTGGCGCGAGGGATGAATTGGCTAGTCATGCCAAGGCTAAAACATCTGTATTTAGGGTTTTTTCAGAGGAAATTTCCTTCAGGAGAATGTTTTTCCTTATGCAAGAGGATGCCATGACGGTATTTTCAGGACATTTTACTATTCATAGGTCATGGGAATATTCCTCCAATGTACGGGATGACGGATTGCAGAGACAATGAAAAAATGTTGTGTAACAGATGCCCCCTAAAGCATGAGGTCCGAGAGAGAGGGAGGGGTGAAATTCTTTATGAGAACGCGCCCAACTGAAAACACTGCCATTGGAAGACCTGAAAATAAAAATACAACTGATATCTCTGATACATGATATGTGGTATGGGCGTAGCCATCCATAATAGAGTGTACAATAACTGGGATCCAAGGTATGGATGCAACCATCCAGCAAAGAAGGATAAACAAGTAGACTTAGGTATGGTTGTAGCCATCCAATCAAATGAGTCATGTAATCAATCATGATAATCCACAAAGAACCCACAGCCTGGATGTTATCAAAAAATATCCAGGATCTTGCACTCCATCTCGACCCGAACATAGTACAAGTTCGAGCATGCGAATAAGTGAGCTGAAGTCGAACATGCAAGAACATCGTCTAATTACCAGCCAATAATGAAAGCCATTAATTGACGTGAGAGGAACCACCAATAATGACAATGGCTCTCAAGGTACAAATGGTACAATCCATGGAATGTGAACAGTGAGCTAGCGTCGAACACTCGTATAATCATTCGATCGAAGGCCAATAATGAAAACCTTGCGTCGAAATGTGAAGAACCTGCCATTGAGGAATGCAGGCTCTAAGGTACCTGAAGGGAGTCTCTAGATTAGATTCCTGGATAATGAGATGAAGTCGATATGAAGTGACCTTGATCAAAAGTGGGCCTTAATGTTTCCCACATCATCAACATGAGACAGAGGAACATGATATTTGTGAATCAAGATCAATAGAGAATCAAAGGGAGCTTGAAAATTGCAGAGGCCAACTTCTCTTGAACATATCGGCAGCACGACACTGGATTTGGCAGTATTTGACATCAAAGGATTTGAGGTCATGATGATGTGGAAAAGAGAAGATGAGAAGTCAAAAGAGATTACCCAAACCCACGGAGGTAAGCTGAAAATGAGATGAGATATCCCCAACCCAACACGAATGCATACAAGTGCCATGTTCAAGAGCGACATACTGCCAACACGATGATGAGACTGGTTCCATTTTCCCCCACCATTTCTGGCGAGTACCCCAATTATTTTTGGAAACAAGCTTGAAGGGGATAGAATATGCTTGCGATATAAGTTTTTCCTTCTGACAAATCCAACCCAGTACATTTAATGAGCCCTAGGAAGGAGGAACTCGAGTAACGTCATTACGAAGGAGTCCGATGTCATCAGTTTTTAACGAGTCTGAAAAAGGAAGAACTTGGAATATTTTCATGTTTAGAGAGTTTTAAAAGACAACGGAAAAGAAAAATCCAGAAGTCCCTTTTTGTAGATAGTCCCTCAGATCCGAAAAGGTAGAAAACTATGTCTGAGAGAGCCTCCTAGTCGCGATAGGCTAGGGTATTCCTTTTTCGTAAATAATCTGTCCCAGCCTGAAAAAGGGGTAAATGTATACTGGGTAGATGTCATTTCACAACCAATTTAATGAGCTTAAAACGACATGCGACTCGGCAATATTTTCAATTTTAGAGAGTCAGAAAAGAGACGAAAGTTGACTCCTCCTGGAGGAACGAGTGGTATAAAGGGTAGCTACTGGTTCCGGTGATGGTGGAACTAATCAGAACATGTAAAGGTTAAGAGGCTGGCTAACAAGACCACTCATCATAGTGGTTCCTCAGGAATGGGTAAAACAGCCAAGTGAAGGCATATGATCAGCCAAGC
This sequence comes from Pinus albicaulis, assembly GCA_034641835.2. Classification (NCBI taxonomy): domain Eukaryota; kingdom Viridiplantae; phylum Streptophyta; class Pinopsida; order Pinales; family Pinaceae; genus Pinus; species Pinus albicaulis. Next base: position 1,187,197,318 of record CM076575.1, read on the forward strand.
AGATAATGATGGTGGAATGAGAAAACCAAGGCTCATATGGAAAAACAGACTGATAAAATGGCAATCACGAGAGGTAAAATGGGAATGGTTTCATTTTTACACAAGCTTGAAATCAGAAAACTCTGCTTGAAGTTGGTTTCATTTTTTACACAAGCTTGAAATAAAGATAAACTATACTTGAAACCAGTTTCATTTTTACACAAGCTTAAAACGGAAACAAACTATGCTTCAAACATTTTGCATGCCCCCAACATGGTGACTCAATTCGAGGTACATGCCCCCCAATTTTAGGTCCCTATATCACTAGTATAGTCCCTTTTTATTATTAGTGTAACCCCCTTATTGTTATTATTGAACGAAATTGTGACACGTGGCAAGTCGTACAAGTTCGCTCTACTGAACCAGTCCATAATTAGGTCATTGTGTTGGACACAACTTTGTCTTGGAGAATCCAAATCAGGTCAGACCTGTGGCATTCAAAAGAGAATTTAGAGGGCTACTTAAGTACTGAATTTTAGATATTGAAGATCCAAAATCACAGAGATAATACAATTTCAATATCGAGCTCTTCAAAGCAAGTAAAAGGTGTGTATTTTTTTCTGAATTGCATAAGTCTTGTTTGAAGAATCAAGTTGAATTGATTGCAAGGGCCTATTGTAGAATATATATCAATATTGGATTCTAAAATGACCCCTAAAAAGAATTCAACACCCATTAAGCCTTTAGAAGGCTCTACTATGACTCATGAAGACGAAGAATGGCAACATGACATATCAAAATTACAAGAGCAAGTGCAACAAATTTGGCTCTCGCAAAGAACAACACAAAATGAAACTAAGATGGAAACTAAGATGGATGGTTTGAAGAAAGGCATGGAAGCTAAGATGAATGGTTTGGAAGCTAAGATGGATGGCATGGAAGTGGGAATGGAAGCTAAGATGGATGACATGGAAGCTAAGATCGATGAAAAAATGAAAGACAACATGGAAAACATGAAGAAAGATCTAAAAGTAGACATCTAAGGTTTTGGAAATTTGATACAAGAAATGTTTCCTAATGGTGAAAAGATAGTAGAGGAAACTCATGATGAGAACAAAATAAATGTTAATCGTGATTTCATAAACTCTACTGTCGGAGGGAAGAACCACCATATTCCAAAAATGGATATGAGTAAGTTTGATGGAAAGGATCCTGTAGCATGGATACTACAGATGGAGCAATATTTTGATCTCCATAATGTGCAAAACACACAAAAGGTACGCATTGCAACTTTACATTTAGAACAAAATAAATTTGTATGGTATCGATGGCTTTGCTCCCGCAATTTTTTTTTCACTTGGTCAATCTTTACGGAGGAAATGATAGCACATTATGAGGATACAAAGAGCAACACCTTCTTTAGCCAATTGATAAATCTCAAACAAAATGGTTTAGTGGGGCATCACATTGAGGACTTCCAAAAATTGAATATAAGGGTAACTGATATTCCAGAGGAACACCGGATCGATCTCTTCATAGGAACTTTAAAGGATAACATCCAACATGAAGTTCGTGTTTTGGAACCAGATTCATTAGAGAAGGCATTTAGGTTGGCAAGAAAATTTTAATGTAAAATATTGGCGACAAGGAAGCCTACCACTCAATTCTATAAAGAAGGAAGTGTTGCTACGTCTAGATTTCCACAACCTACAAGGTTGACACCACAACAATTGGAAGAAAAAAGAGCAAAAGGGCTTTGCTATAGTTGTGATAGCAAATACACTAAAGGTCATAAGTGTGCTGAGAAGAAATTATTTTACATAGATTGTGAAGAAGAAGAAGAAAATGAACAAGAAGAGGATATACACCAGGAACCACCCCTAGAAGAGGAAGAAATGAATCCGACAATATCGTGTAATGCACTGGCAGGAATTACCACTCCTCAAACTCTCAAGATAGAAGGACATATAAAGAAGAAAAGGGTAATAGTGTTGATTGATTCAGGTAGCACCCATAATTTTATTCATTATAAGGTAGCCAAGGAATTAAATTGTTTCCTATACCCAGCACCAGAATGTCAAGTGATGGTTGGAAATGGAGGAACTATAAATTGCTCTGGAAAATGCCATAATATTAAGCTAACCATGGGGGAATATGTATTGACTAGTCCAATGCTTTCCATTCCTATGGGAGGTGCTGATGTTGTACTAGGAGTACAATGGTTACAATCTTTGGGGACGGTAGCTTTTAATTTTCAAGAACTTTTCTTGAAATTTTTTTCAGAAGGAAAGGAAGTCAAATTATGGGGTATTGAAGGGAAGCCAAGAAGGATAATAAGCTCTAATGTCATGACAAAGCTTCTAAAGAAAGAACAACGAGGCGTAATTGCACAATTATGCTCACTAGAAGTTCCAACATCAAAATCATCTATTTCTGCAGATCTCCAACAAGTCTTGGACAATCATTCCAAGGTGTTTGAAACTCCCAAAGGACTCCCACCTATTCATGATCATGATCATGCTATTCATTTGATTCCAGGAATTTTTCCTCCAAACATCAGGCCTTATAGATATCCTTACTTCGAAAAGAGCGAAATTGAACGTATGATTGCAGAAATGTTAGAGGCGGGTATAATTCAACCTAGTCAAAGTTCTTTCTCTACTCCTGTAGTTTTGGTACAAAAGAAGGATGGATCATGGCGAATATGTCCGAATTATAGGGAGCTCAATAAGCTCACCATTAAAGACAAATTTCCCATTCCTGTGATTGATGAATTATTGGATGAATTACATGGAGCAATTTATTTTACCAAGTTGGATTTTCATTCAAGATATCATCAAATTAGAATGAAGACTGAAGATATTCCAAAAACAACATTTCGAACTCATGAGGGTCATTATGAATTTTTGGTCATGCCTTTTGGCCTTACCAATGCACCTTCTACATTTCAAGGGTTGATGGATTCCATTTTCAAACCCTTCCTTAGAAAATTTGTGCTAGTATTTTTTGATGATATACTAATCTACAGCAGGTCTTGGAAGGATCATGTTGAACATGTTGACAGGGTGCTCAAACTATTGCGGGAGAAACAATTATATGCAAAAAAATCCAAATGTTTCTTTGGAGTACAAGAGGTGGAATATCTGGGTCATATTGTATCTCACGAGGGTGTTAAAGTAGACCCTAACAAAATTAAAGCCATTAAGGAATGGAAAGTCCCCACAACCATAAAGAATTTGCGAGGATTTCTCGGGTTAACAGGGTATTATCGCAAGTTTGTTAAGAATTATGGGAGAATAGCAACACCTCTAACAACATTATTGAAGAAAGATGCAATTTCATGGACTCTTGAAGCAACTAAGGCCTTTGAACGTCTTAAGGAGGCAATGTGCCTAGCACTAGTCTTAGCTATGCCAGACTTCACAAAAACCTTTATTGTGGAATGTGATGCCTTAGGAAATGGAATTGGTGCAGTTTTAATGCAGGAAGGAAGACCCATTGCTTTTGAAAGTCGTCCAATCAAGGAAAGTATTTACAGAAAGCTATTTATGATAAGGAAATGTTAGCAATACTACATGCACTAAAGAAATGGCGAACTTACCTAATGGGAAGACACTTCAAGGTAAAAACTGATCATGATAGTCTTAAACACTTTTTGGAACAAAGACTATCGTTAGAAGAGCAGCAAAAATGGGTCACAAAGGTGTTGGGTTATGACTTTGAAATAATCTACAAAAAAGGAAAGCTTAATGTTGTTGCAGATGCACTCTCAAGAAAGAATGAAGAGGTGGAAGCATTGCTTTGTGCCATTTCTATTATCCAACAGGATTGGATAACCGAAGCAAGAGATGAATGGAAGAAGGACAAAGATGTATGGACACTCATTCAAAAGTTGCAGCAAGATCCTAGTACATCTGATACATTTGGTTGGAAAAATGATTCCTTATGGTACAAAGATCGCTTATATCTTTGTAAGAATTCCCAACTAAAACAAAAGATTCTTCTGGAATTGCACACTTCTCCTTTAGGAGGACACTCAGAATTTTTAAAAACTTACCATAGGGTGAAGAAAGAATTTTTTTGGGATGGCCTTAAATCTGATATTCAAAAGTTTGTGGTGGAATTTTTGGTTTTCCAGCAGAATAAAGTGGAAACAATTAAGACCCCGGGACTTCTACAACCTTTATCCATTCCAAGTCAACGTTGGGAGGAGATTTCAATGGATTTTATCACGGGTTTACCTAAGTCCGAAGGAAAGAGTGTCATCATGGTGGTAGTTGATAGACTTACCAAGTATGCACACTTTTGTGCATTATCTCATCCATTTAAAACAAGTACAATTGCTACTACATTTATGGACACAATTCAAAAGCTACATGGAAGCCCAAGGGTTATTGTGAGCGACAGAGATCCCATTTTTACTGGAAATTTTTGGACAGAGTTATTTTCTTGTTTGGGTACTCAATTAGCTCATAGCTCATCTTATCATCCTCAATTTGATGGTCAAACTGAGATAGTAAATAAATGTTTGGAAGGATATCTTCGTTGTTTTGTATCTGATAAACAAACACAATGGGTCAAGTGGTTACCTCTCGCTGAATGGTGGTATAACACTTCCTTCCATACTGCAGCAAAAATGACCCCATTTATGGCACTTTATGGGTATCATCCACCATCAATCACATCATCTTTAAGGGAAAATTCGAAGGTTCAAGCAGTGGAAGATCACATCGAGCATCAGCAAGAAGTTCTCCAACTCTTAAAGGATAACCTGAATTTGGCACAAAATCGAATGAAACAACAGGCAGATCAACATCGCGGCGAGAGAAGTTTTGATGTAGGAGATTGGGTATTTTTACGGCTACAACCATACAAACAAATGTCCCTCAAGCAAGCTAAGAAGGATAATAAATTATCACCAAAGTACTATGGTCCTTACAAGGTGTTGCAAAAGATTGCTTCTATGGCATACAAATTGGAGCTTCCTGCTTCTTCGCGAGTACATCCAGTTTTCCATGTTTCATGCTTAAAGAAGGTTATAGGTGAAAATCTTCCGGTTCAAACAATATTGCCAGAACTTGATGAGGAAGGAAAAATCATATTGGAACCTGAAGTAGTCATGGAAACAAGAACTCGACAGTTACGGAATCGATCAATTTCAGAGTATCTCATCAAGTGGAAGAACTTACCCACTGAAGATTCTACATGGGAGGATGAGAATTTTATACAGAAGCACCTAGAGCTACTCAAGCGTTGAGGAAAACACTTTTTTGAAGGAGAGGGGCATGTTAGGTCCCTATATCACTAGTATAGTCCCTTTTTATTGTTAGTGTAACCCCCTTATTGTTATTATTGAACCCTTTTAACCCCCATTTTGTTATTATTGTGCCCTTAAATTATTATTGTTAGGTTGGCTAGGATTACATTGTGGCCAACTAGGATTACATTATGGCCGCATGGACTCCTATATATAGAAATGAGGTTTTGTAAATTGTATCATCCAAGAATTGTTCATTTATGTAATGTATTGGAGGTTGCCCCCTCGAAGTGGCTCATTTCTGAGGCGTTGATATCTCTTTTCTTCTATTTTTGGAGCTGGTTACACAACACCCAAGCTTCAGTGCATTCACTGGATTAGACTGCTAGTTAATGACAGGTGGATGGAATGAAGGTTCAATTACGAGACCAAGAGAAAGATTCGACTGGGATTTTACGAGATCTAATCAAAGACTTGAAATGAATGGGAACGTGTTTCATTGTTTTAACGAGGTTGACACATTAAAAGAAATATCCTCAGATGACCTTGTTTCATTTTTTAACGAGGTTGATACAGAAGACAAACTATCCTTGGAACACCTTGTTTCATTTTTTAATGAGCTTGACACAAGAAAACGAACTATGCTCCAGACACCTTGTTTCATTTTTTAAGGAGCTTGACACAAGAAAACGAACTTTGCTCCGACAGACCTCATCATAATTAATAGGAAGTCATAGCTTCCAAGGGTTGCCCATCTGATGGAAGGAAAACATCTCGAAGTCTGGACCCAATGCCCCCAACACACGATGTACAGTGGCACTATTACTGAATACAGGCACAGGACAGTTAGCCACATAATTGACATGCGGTGGGGATGAAAAAACCAGTGGATAAATACCAGGAAGGGAAGATGGTGGAATAGCTGCCATATTCATACCAAATAACGTAAGCTGATCGATGGTCATGATCTAACCTTGGTACGGAAAACACATCACACGAAAGAGGGAGGAGACAAGTGCTCCCATGGCATAAGTATAATCGTGGCCCAGGAGTAAATTAAATTCCAAGGTGCTAGGAGAAACCATCACGTCCATATGGAAATTTTACCTCCCAAAGTAACAGGAAACTTCGGAAGGATCCCTAATGGTTGACTAGTTCTTATGTTAAACGCCAACAGATTCTGCGTAATAGGCACAAGCGGAAATGAACCGAAATATTTCCAAGAAGTTGAGGATAAAATACTAACAGATGCACTTTCATTTATAATGGTGCTGGGTACGACCAGATGGGAGGGCTATATCGTGATCTCAAAGGGAGCATAAGAAGGAGGGCGATAACCTGCAAATCGACCCTAATCGAAGAACGCGACCAAACTACTTGGAGGGGCTACCATCGAACTGAGGTGGTATTCCCCTGGTGTTATGGGAGAAGAAGGAGCATCCTCCGCCACCTCCATCATGGAGGCAAAAGGAGTATCCTCCGGGACCTGCATCATGGGGGGCGGAGGAATAGCTTCCTGAAGTATAGGGATAGGAGAATTCTTCTCCAAGTCCGAGGAATCTGAAGAAACGAGAAGAACACAAGGGATGTGGGATCCGTTCTCAACGGAAAAGACCTGGTGCACCGCAGATGGGGCCAGATCAATCGATCCCACAACCAATGGTTGGTCAAGGATGGATTCATGATGGTGAATTTCCGGGGGAGCGGGATCAAGCAAGGATGATTCTTGACTGATCATTGAATCGACTGGTGAAGGACTCAAAGAAAGATGTTTGTAAACAACTGGAAGGCACGGTGCATAAATAATCGAGTTGTCCAGAACTCTTTTGGCTTCATCCATGTACGGAAAAAGGTGAATGTGGTGATTCCCTTCACATAACTTACAGGGATTGGCAAGATTACCCTGATTGTTAGGAGCTTTACCAGTACTAGCTGAGGATGTGCCCCCAACCTGACTCTCGGAAGCCAAAGGCAACGGCGGACGACCATTGGACCATACTTAGAGCACCTTGGGAATGCCAGGGCAATCTCGAAGAAGATGGTTTCCCTAGAACAACATGCAAGGGAAATTAACTTTCCACAGAGGGTTGGAAGGTTTATCGAGAGCAGGTGTTTTAGAAACAACAGTTGCAGAATTAGCCTCTCGCTTATTTGACTTCTTCTTCTTAGTCTTCTTCTTCTTCTTCATAGCCACCTGGGTACTAAAATCCAAACTTGCACCAGGCGAATTAGAAGATGAGGATGAAGAAACAGGGGAAAAAGGGGAGAGTTCCACCTTCGAATCAACATGGCGTTGCTCATGTGGAGGAGTGGATGGTATAGTAGCTGGAACACTTGAGACTACAGAGGTTGAAAACAACCAAACAGGAAACCCAATAGTTAACCTAGGGATGGATAACATGGCCATATAAGGAGCACCAATATTTCCTAAAGCAGGAAAAGGACTAGGACTCCCTTCAGAGGGGACTCCTTGATTGGAAAACTCTAGAAAAGTTGCCATCGGAAATGACCTTGAAATAAAACACTAAGGACAAAAATTCTAACCAGGAATATTTTGTGGGAAATTATTTTTTAAGACACTGAAACCAGAGTTTTCTTTTAGGTTGGACACGAGATTGAAAGGACAAGAGCTCGATGATCTTTTTAGTAAAAAGAGTTATTAAAGATCAAAGTTATTGCTCTGGTAATCTAGGTAAATGGGTGTACCAGATATCCGTGAATTTCCATATACACCTTGGTAAAAATGAAAGAGAAATCAACCAAGGAATTAACATACGTGTAGGTAATCTATCCGAATGTTGTGTCCAGTGTATCATGAGTAAAAGGCGGCAAAATCGCTTCCTATGGATAAAGGATTTGCAACCTAATGGGGTCTCCCTTTATATACACGATAGTATGGGGAGCACAAGTCCGTACTAGCGCTGTCTGTAGCTAGATGGTGAGCGACAACTACTAGGCTTAAAGACGCCAGAACACGTCTCTACCTTAGACTACTAAAAATGTTTCATTAGGTTTCAATGCTTCCTTAGGTTAATTCAGTCAATTTTAAAATTGATCTTCAATTTACCTTTTGATTTTAAGGCCCTATTGAATGTTGGATCTCATAAACCCTCTAAATGCAATTTACATGCCACAAAACGTCATTTTTTTTCAATGAAGAGCTATCTACGGGAGGGTTGAGAGATTTCAAATGACAACAAAAAAAACGCACAAAAACATCCACTACTGTTTCCAATGCAAGCTAATGAAAATAGAAAACTTCTCTCTAGAGTTATATAACACTAGCAATGCGAAAGAGCTTTCAATTTTCACTAAGCCAATCAAACGCAAAAGATTTGTTTTTGTATTTTTCAGTATATTAGAGAAAATGCACTAAATGAATGAAAAACTAATGAAAACACCAATTCAAGAAATGACAAAGAGAGCTGAAGCAAACAAACTCACTCAATTAAAATGCATGAAATCAAGACTCAAACTGGTGAGGAAATCCCTCAAAGCGAAGAATAATCTCGAAAGAGACTCAAACAAATCGTGTAATCTAGGCTTGGAGTAACACAAAGCGAAATCGAACGAAAGGAAGGAAAATCAATCAATTAAAGCAATGATTCAATGGGATGGAACAAGAAGAATGTAGAGAAGCAACAACAAAATTTACCAGGCAAGTAAGGACCCAAAATTCCCACAGGAGGCTCAGGACACTGAAGCAGCTAGAAGCCTTAGGGCTAGAATGCAAAAATAATAGTAAAGGGAAAAGAACCGGAGGAAAAGGGCCAAACACAGTAAAAAATGACTTCAAGGCACTCAATAAATTAGAAAAATGACACCAGGACCAAAACTCAAGCTCAGAGAGCCAAAAAGCAAGCAAACCCTAACATCAAACAACGTTGGCGCACCTGTTTGGCTGTAATCTGTGCCAAAAAGGAATTGGCGCGGGGGCTTAACTAGCAACAGGCAACATTTGGCACGACTGTTAGGAGAAAAAAACCGCAACAATCGAGTTTACCCTAAAAAAACAATGAAAAAGGACCAAAAGAGACTGGATCTGGTCTTCTGGGGGTTGAACAGGGGTCTAACACCAAGGAAGGTGAACCAGAAATGCAGATAAATCAATCAAAAGCCAAGAAAGAACCCAAAAGGAGGAAGGACTAACTGCAATATGATCCCCAATGGAGTCGCCAAATTGTTGAGGAGGTTAATCCCCTCTGTAGACAGAGGCGATCCCACTAGCCTTAGATTGGGTCTAGCAACAATCGAATCACGCAATGACATTGGTTCCTAGTTACAAGAAATAAAAAGACCATGATAAGTAGCCTACCTCAAATCCCATGTTGCTATTGTAGATGAAGAAGCAGTGCTCCTCGTCCTTAGTTTGACAGATCACAATCCTTCCTTTCGTCACGTCTGGAAACCTTTACACATGCAGAGAAACGACGACATACAACGTAATAATTAAAGCATGTAACCATATATCTGTCAGAGAGGATATAATTCATTGCATTACATGAACGAGTAAACACAAGAATGGAACCAAAATCAGAGCCGCTTATATTATAAAATACAAAAGGGAGATTACAACCAAGTGCTCTGACGCTATGATCTTCCTTTGGCGGGTCTTCTAGTGGAGCGTGTCTCAGTAAAGCTTGTCGGGAATCTGGATAAAGCTCTCTCTCTTACAGGGTTCTCTTCTGCTCTGCTCTCAATAGTTGCCCGACTATAGTTTCCTTCCTACCAGTTGAGCTAGCTAACAAATAGAGAGGGCAAGCTTTTAGAGATGGAGGAAGGGAAGTTGGGATCCCTATAATCATGGGATAGGTCCTATCTCATAGGAAGGTTCCATGAGAGGTGGAAAACCACTTCCTATACATGGAGATTCAGAGCGAAACCACTCAACTTCTTTTGATGATTCATTCTAGAGTTTGTTAGAATCAAACTTCCACCATTTATTTTTAAAAAACATCCCTTAATAAGCTTGGTGCGAGTGAGACATAGGGACAGAGCGACAGTTGGTGCGCCCTCTAGTATGGATTTCCCTCATTGGCGCGAGGGATGAATTGGCTAGTCATGCCAAGGCTAAATCATATGTTTTTAGGGTTTTTCAGAGGAAATGTCCTTCAGGAGAATGTTTGTCCTTATGCAAGAGGATGCCATGACGGTGTTTTCAAGACATTTTACTGTTCACAGGTCACGGGAATATTCCTCTAATTTACGGGATGAGGGATTGCAGGGACCTGTGAACAGTAAAATGTCCTGAAAACACCGTCATGGCATCCTCTTGCATAAGGAAAAACATTCTCCTTAAGGAAATTTCCTCTGAAAAATCCTAAAAATAGATGTTTTAGCCTTAGCGTGACTAGCCAATCCATCGCTCGCGCCAATGAGGGAAATCCACACTAGAGGGTGCGCCAACTGGCGCTCTGTCCCTGTGTCTCACTAGTGCCAAGATTATTAAGGGATGTGTTTTAAAAATAAATGGCAGAAGTTTGATTCTAACAAACTCGAGAATGAATCACCAAAATAAGTTGAGTGTTTGGCTCCGGATCTCCATGTATAGGAAGTGGTTTTCCACCTCTCATGGAACCTTCCTATGAGATAGGACCTATCCCATGATTATAGGGATCCCAACTTCCCTTCCTCCATCTATAAAAGCTTGCCCTCTATATTTTCTAGCTAGCTGAACTGGTAGGAAGGAAACTATTGCTGGGCAACTATTCAAAGCAGAGTAGAAGAGAACCCTGTAAGAGAGAGAGCTTTGTCCAGATTCCCAACAGGCTTTGTTGAGACACGCTTCGTTGGAAGCCCCGCCAAAGGAAGATCATAGTGTCAGAGCACTTGGTTGTAATCTCCCTTTTGTCATTTATAATATAAGTGACTCTGATTTTGGTTCCATTCTTGTGTTTAATATTTCATGTAATGCAATGAATTATATCCTCTCTGACTCATATATGGTTACATGCTTTAAGTATTACGTTGTATTTCGTCGTTTCTCTGCGTGTGTACAGGTGTCCGGACGTGACGAATGGAAGGATTGTGATCTGTCAAACTAGGGATGAGGAGCACTGCTTATTCATCGACAACAACAGTGTGGGATTTGAGGTAGGCTACTTATCGTGGTCTCTGTCTTTCTTGTAACTAGGAACCAATGTCATTGCATGATTCGATTGTTGCTAGACCCAATCTAGGGCTAATGGGATCGCCTCTGTCCATAGAGGGGATTTACCTCCTCAAAAATTTTGCGACTCCGCTGGGGATCATATTGGAGTTATTCCTTCCTCCTTTGGGTTCTTTCTTGGCTTTTGATTGATTTATTTGCATTTTTGGTTCACCTTCCTTGGTGTTAGACCCCTATTCAGCCCCTAGAAGACTAGATCCAGTCTCTTTTGGTCCTTTTTCATTGTTTTTTTTAGGGTAAAATCGATTGGCGTGGTTTTTGTCTTAACAGTCATGCCAGCTGGCACTTGTTTCTAGTTAGGCCCCCGCACCAATGGCTTTTTGGTGCAGATTACAGCCAAACAGGCACTCCAACGCTGCTTGGTGTTAGGGTTTTCTTTCTTTTGGGCTCTCTGAGCTTGAGTTTTGGTCGTGGAGTCATTTTTCTGATTTATTGAGTTCCTTGAAGTCATTTTGACGATGTTTGGCCCTTTTCCTCCGATTGTTTTCCCTTTACTATCAGTTTTTCATTCTAGCCCTAGGGCTTCTAGGTGCTTCAGTGTGCCGAGCCTCCCATGGGAGTTTTGGGTCCTTGCTTGCCCGGTTAATTTTGTTGTTGCTTCTATGTATTCGTCTTGTTCCATCCCATTGAATCATTGCATTAATTGAGTGATTGTCCTTCCTTTCGTTTGATTTCTCTTTATGTTACTCCAAGCCTAGATTACACGGTTTGTTTGAGTCTCTTTCAAGATTCTTCTTCGCTTTGAGGTATTTCATCATAGGTTTGAGTCTTGAATGCATGCATTTGAATTGAGAGATTTTGTTTGCTTCAACTCTCTTTTTCATTTCTCGAATTGGTGTTTTCATTATTTTTTCATTTATTTAGTGCATTTTCTCTAATATACTGAAAAATACAAAAAAAAATATTTTGCTTTTTGATTGGCTTAGTGAAAATTGAAAGCTCTTTTGCATTTCTAGTGCTATATAACTCTAGAGAGAAGTTTTCTAGTTTCATTAGCTTGCATTGGAAACAGTATTGGATGTTTTTGTACATTCATTTTGTTGTCATTTGAAAGCTCTCAACCCTCCCGTAGATAGCTCTTCATTGAACAAAATGACATTTCGTGGCATGTAGATTGCATTTAGAGGTTTTATGAGATCCGAAATTCGATAGGGCCTTGAAATCAAAACATAAATTGAAGATCAACTTTGAAATTTACTGAATTAACCTAAGGAAGCATTGAAACCTAGCGAAATGTTTTTAGTAGTCTAAGGTAGAGACGTGTTCCGACATCTTTAAGCCTAGCAGCTGTCGCTCGCTATCTGGCTATAGATAGTGCTAGTACAGACTTGTGCTCCCCGTACCATCGTGTATATAAAGGGAGACCCTATTATATTGCAAATACTTTATCCGTAGGAAGTCAAGTCTGTTGCCTTTTATCTGTGATACACTCGACACAACATTAAGAGATATTACCTACACGTACGTTAAGTCCTTGGTTGATTTCTCTTTCATTTTTACTAAGGTGTACATGGCAGTTCACTAATATCTGGTACACCCATTTACCCAGATTACCAGAGCAGTCACTTTGACCTTTACTGACTCTTTTAACTAAAAATATTATCGAGATCTTGTCCTTTCAAGCTCGTGTCCAACCTGAAAGCTATAGAGTCACCTTTTTCTTGTTTCTCGACCCTTAAAATATGAAACAACAGAGTCTGGTTTCAGTGTCTTAAAAATTAATTTCCCACGAAAAATATCCATGAGAACAAGGTCATTGAAAATACCTGGTCCTATACTGTCGGGTAGATTAGGAATTTGGTCCACGTATGGCACGTTATTCTCGGAGGATGAGGTAAAGAAAAAAAACTGATCTACAGTAAAAGTTTTTCCCTCATGCAGAAATTTCAAAAGCTGAAAGAGCGTGGACGAAATGCACAATATGGCGTGGGTCCAGCTACGACCGATTAGAAGATTGTGGTTGAGTTTGTCATCAACAAATTCCACTTCGACGTTGACTGTCTTACCTTGCAATGTAATCGGTAGACTCGCGAGAACACCCATGGGTTTTGATTCCCTTCCATCGAATGCATCGAGGGAATTGGGAGATGAAGTGAGGGTTGGAGAGCCGATGGCCTTCCAAAAATTAGATGATATAACACAGATAGAGGCACCTTCGTCCACAACGGCTCTATGAATATTGAGGCCATTGATACTGACTTGTATAACAAGCGCGATATGGTGCGGAAGTCGAGGGAAAAAATTCTCTAGATCGAAGGTGAGAAGGCTAGAATCAGCAGGGTCAATGCCGTCGATTGTAGATAACAAAGCTTTTTGCTAAGAAGGGCAACTCTGAAGCACTTCAAACGCATAAATTGTGGAAGGCGCCTATGCCAAATCCACAACAATGTTGTAATGCTAAGTAGCACGGGCGTTTGGATTGTAGGAAGACTTGTGGAGAACACCTTTGGAAGTCGGTTGTACAACGGGTTCAGCATTGGGCTTCTCAATCTCAAGAGGACCAGAGGTAGGTGGGGGAGGAGGGCCATCAATGACTTCCTTCCCAGCTGCCTGGCGTGATCCAACATAATACTTTGACTGAGTGGCAATAGAAACAGGTGCAGTACTATTCATCATGAAAACCTGACACCCAAACGGTGCAGATGGCGAAGGCTACTCGACCATCTGGGTCTGCTGAGATGGAAACAGTTCTTTAAGAGCTGCCGAAGTTCCCTTAGAGCCCTTAAGAAGTTGACTAACCTCAGACCATCTAGGAAAATCTTTGGTGTAGTGATATTCGTCACAGATCAGGCAAGGGTAGTTTGGTTTGCATTACGAACCATCATCAACATGTGGTTTGGAGGATTATGGTTTCGGGGCATCGGATTTGGCTTTGCCTTTACCCTTCTTCTTCCCTTTGGAAGTCTTGTCCGTAGGATTGGCCTGGACGACGTTGACCTCTGCGGTCTTACCAGAATTCAGAGTGGTGGGAGGAGCAGAGTTGTTGGAAGAATTCAATTTCTGCTTCCTATTAGAAGACTTACGAGAAGTTTGAGAGATGGAACCAATAACACCGTCAACCGATGGGGTAGCTAGTGCTTTAAAGGTCCCTGGTCGTGGGGCATCAGTCAAGATATCATATAATGTGCCATATTGAGAGTACACTAAATCGAGGTACTGGGCACGAGCATTGGCTTGTTCCTCGGTTACACATGCCCCCATAGCAATGTCCTGTGCAATCTTGTTGACAAAGGAGGTAGTGAACCAGTGAGTTAGAAGTTGATCAGGAATGTCAAACTTGATCAGACGAAGACGTCTCCATTCATGAATATGATTTGAAATATGAGTGGATTTATCCTATTTCAGAGATGTCAAGAGATGCGTCCCGACTTCATAGCGAACCGGTAACTGGAAATGTGTCAGGAACACCATAGCTAGAGTAATAAAATCTTGAAAAATACCATGGGGTAGTTCTATGTACCACTTAGCAGCAGCACCAGTGAGAGTGCGCTATAAAAGACATAGACGAATTGATTCATCTATCCAAGACTTCGAAGAACACCACAAATGGTAAGTCATGACATGTGCTTGGGGGTCTTCTCCAGATTTCCCTTCAAATTTAGGACAATCACTAGGCACCTTCGTCGGAACCAAAGGCCAATATGGCTTATGAAGAATTAGATCATTGGTCAACTTGGACACGTCTGGTAATTCCAATGCGGCGAGAAAAGGAAATTGAGGGTTGAAAGGCCTGCTAGGTCCCTGATAAGGACTTGTACCTATACTCCAGTCTGGTTGAGCATAATTCTACCCCCATTGGTTCTATCCCAGAGGATTCTGACCATAGGGGGTATCAACCTTATAATTAGGTTGATATGGCAGATGAAAACTAGGATACGGGATTTAATAATCAGGATACTGGTTCTGATTATATATGGGCCCCGTTTGAGTAGTGTATGGATTTGACTACGTAGTATAAGTATAGCGTAGTTTTTGAAGGTAATAAACAGAACCTTGGGGCGGGTTGTAAATTGGTCGAGACTAACCTTGAAGGTAATAGCTGCCTTGGGGTAAAACGGGCTGCTAGTAAGTGGGACCCTGTTGAGTCTGATAAGTCGGGTGCATAGGAGGGTTTGGCTGTGGCATGGAATCGATCGATTGCTGAGCAGGGTTAACAAGTTGTGTAGGTTGTCCTAGCTGTGCAGGTTTCCCTGGTTGAACAGGTTTACCTCGCTGAACAGGTTGACTCGGTTGATGAAAAACACCAGGTTTCCCCAAATGAGCAAGTTGGCCTAATGGCGGGAGAGGGTGAGGTTGTGCCTGATAACCAGGTTGACATGTGGCAGGACCATAAAATGGCCCTGTTTGTGCAATGTTTTGACCAATTGGAAAATGAGGTTGCTGAGGTTGCACCAATGGTTGAGAAGGATGGGTTTGCCCCCCAGGACCGTACATTGGTCCAGGTTGATACCCTGGTTGCCCTGGTGGTCCTTGAAGTTTCCCTGGTTGGACCGCAGGGTGAGGCTGCAAAAGTTGACCTTGAGGATTGTAACACTTCCCTTGCGGACCGTAAAGAAATCCTTGTTGGATCGAAGGTTGTCCCTGTAAGGGTTGTCCTTGCGGGTCATATACATAACCTAGTTGGGCTAAAGGTTGTCTCTAGAAGGGTTGTCCTTGTGGGCCAGAAGCATATCCTTGCTGAAACAAAGGTTGTCCCTGAAGGTTTTTCCCTTGTTGATTAGAAGGTTGCCCAGGTTGGGTAGACAAAAAACCGTGAATATATTGATAAGCCTCACTAGCAGGAAAATGAAGAGGGTTGCCTTGCTCATCATATTGATACAGAAATACATAAATCAGGGCACCATCCACACCATAATGGGAAAAGTAAGGATGATTAAGTTCTTGAGAGGACTGACCAACCTTGGAGATTGACAGCTATAAAGACAGGCGATACTCCTCGGGAGAAATATTCTCTGGAATAACAGAAGCTATATAAACGTCTTCAGGGACTGACGAGGTCCTAGCTGATTGAGTAGTGAAAATAGGTGTAGACACAGCCACACAGACAGTAGGTCTAATAGGTGCCAATGTAACAAAAGGAGATGCCCTAAGAGGCGTCGATGGTGACATCCCTAATGTGGGAATGGTCGGCCTCGTGGACTGAGTCAATACTCCGATAGAGGCAATAGCAGCCATGACCTAACTTAAAGACCTATATCCAGTTGGGAGCAAAGGACCAGGTGAAGACATAATAGAAGGTTTAGGGATGTCTTCGGGAAAAAGCTGGTAATATTCACCAGAAGTAGGAATTCCCTCACTAGGGGAAGGATCAGATGAGTCCATATCTGACCTTGCCATAAGATCTTGCAAAGGACGACGGGGACTAGGAGGTATGATAGCAGCCAGAAAAGGAGATCCCGATGTAAGAGGAGGGAAGTGTTACCCAACTCTAAATCCAAACCAAGCATTGGACAAGGGCCAATTGAAGTCAACTGGTCCTCCAAAGGGAAGTTCAGATATAACCGGTCCCCCGTCGGAAAACTCGGATACAATGTGCTGCTAGTACTCACCAGAGGACTGAGAGACCTCTGTTGAATTGTCTATGTAAGGAATTCTAGTAGACGAAACTAAGGGTTCTGCCACTGTGAATATAACGAAAAGAGGAAGAGATAAAAACAAAGACACATGGGAAAAAACCAAGGCAAACAACAATAGGCCGAAAAATCAATCTCTAAATGGGCGTGTGATCGTAGGTGATTAATTTTACCACATTGAAACTGGAAAATTCACTGTTTCATGTTTTAAGAGTCTAGAAACAAGTAAAAGATGACTCTATCACTTTCAGTTTGGAAACAAGCGTGAAAGGACAAGCGCTTGATGATCTCTTCAAATTTAGTGAGTCGGTAAAGATCAAAATGACTGCTCTTGTAATCTAGGAAGATGGGTGTACTAGATATCCATGAATCACCATATACACCTTGGTAAAAATGAAAGAGAAATCAACCAAGGACTTGACGTACGTCCAGGTAGTCTCCCCGAATGCTCTGTCCGGTGTATCACGGGTAAAAGGCAGCAGACTCAGCTTCCTACAGATAAAGGATTGAAACCAAATGGGGTCTCCCTTTATATACACAATAGTATGGGGAGCACAAGTCCATACTAGCACTGTCTGTATCCAGATGGCGAGCGAAATCTTCTAGGCTTAAAGACGCCAGAACACGTCTCTACCTTAGACTACTAGATGTTATGTTAATGTTCCAATGTTGCCTTAGGTTAATTCAGTAAATTTTAAAGTTGATCTTCAATTTACATTTCAATTTCAAGGCCCTATTGAATGTCAGATCTCATAAAACCTCTAAATGCAATCTACATGCCACAAAATGTCATTTTGTTCAATGAAGAGCTATCTACGGGAGGGTTGAGAGCTTTCAAATGACAACAAAATGAACGTGCAAAAACATCCACTACTGTTTCCAAAGCAAGCTAATGAAACTAGAAAACTTCTTTTCTGGAGTTATATCACACGAAAAATGCAAAAGAACTTTCAATTTCACTAAGCCAATCAAAACACAAAAGATTTGTTTTTGTATTTTTCATTATATTAGAGAAAATGCACTTAATGAATGAAAACTATTGAAAACACCAATTCGAGAAATGACAAAGAGAGATGAAGCAAACAAGCTCACTCAATTCAAATGCATGCAATTAAGACTCAAACCAGTGACGAAATACCTCAAAGCAAAGAAGAATCTCAAAAGAGACTCAAACAAACCGTGTAATCTAGGCTTGGAGTAACACAAAGAGAAATCAAACGAAAGGAAGGACAATCACTCAATTAATGCAATGATTCAATGTGATGGAAAAAGATGAATGCAGAGAAGCAAAAACAAAATTTACCGGGCAAGCAAGGACCCAAAACTCCCACGGGAGGCTCAGCACACTGAAGCACCTAGAAGCCCTAGGGCTAGAATGCAAAACTGGTAGTAAAGGGCCAAAAACCAGAGGAAAAGGGAAAAACACAGTAAAAAATGACTTCAAGGCACTCAATCAATCAGAAAAATAACACCAGGACCAAAAATCAAGCTCAAAGAGCCTAAAAGCAAGCAAACCCTAACACCAAGTAGCGTTGGCATGCATGTTTGGTTGTAATCTGTGCCAAAAAGGCATTGACGCGGGGGTCTAACTAGCAACAAGCACCAGTTGGCGCCACTGTCAGGAGAAAAACCGCGCCAATTGAGTTTACCCTAGAAAAATAATGAAAAGGGACCAAAAGAGACTGGATCTGGTCTTCTGGGGGCTGAACAGGGGTTTAACACCAAGGAAGGTGAACCAGAAACACAGATAAATCAATCAAAAGCCAAGAAATAACCCAAAGGAGGAAGGACTAACTTCAATATGATCCCTAGCGGAGTCACCAAATTGTTGAGGATTTGGCACAGGCGCCTTCCACAATGTCTGCGTTGGAAGTGCTTCAGAGTTGCCCGTCTCAGCGGAAAGCTTTGTTATCTGCAATCGGCGGCATTGACCCTGCCGATTCTAGCATTCTCACCTTCAATCTAGAGAATTTCGTCCCTCGACTTCTGCACCAGATCGTTCTTGTTATAAAATTCAGTATCAACAACCTCAATATTCATAGAGCTGTTGTGGACGAAGGTGCCTCTACCTGTCTTATGTCATCTGCCTGCTAGAAGGCCATCAGCTCTCCAGCGCTCACTTCATCTCCCAATTCCCTCGAGGCATTCGGTGGAAGGGAATCAAAACCCATGGGTGTTCTCATGAGTCTACCGATTACATTGCAAGGTAAGACAATCAATGTCGAAGTGGAAGTTGTTGATGCCAAACTCAACTACAATCTTCTTCTCGATCGAAGCTGGACCCACACCATGTTGTGCGTTTCGTCCACCCTCTTTCAGCTTTTGAAATTTCCGCATGAGGGCAAAACTGTTATTGTAGATCAGTTGTCTTTCTTTACCTCATCCTTTGAGAATAACGTGTCATACATGGACCAAATTACTAATCCCCCCGACAATATAGGACTAGGTCTTTTCAAGGACCCTGTTCTAATGGGTATTTTTCCCATTCCACCACCGAACACCGTTTAAGTCAATATGATCTCTAGGTCGGATGACCTGTGGATCATCCCTTCTCCTGAACAGGTTACCTCTTTTGGAGAATCGATGCCTCTAACCCCAGTTGAAATAAATTATTGCGAGATCTTCACTGCATTAGATCCTCCTCCTACTGATAATTCTCCTTTGAGCATGGCTCTTGACGTTTATTCTCAATCCCCTTGGCTCGGCGATGCAGATTCACCTAATCCTTTGAGAGAATTTTTTCCGTCTGACGAAGCTATCATGGAGCCTATGTCTCTCGAAGATCTACCATCGAGCATTGGAAATCATCATTCCTTGTTCATGCCTGGCCTGGGGGCAATGTCTAATTATCTCAAGCATTTTGCATCTCAGGCTACTCCTTTGAGCTTGTCGGAGCATAGTTTGTTTTCTTGTGTCAAGCTCGTTAAAAAATGAAACAAGGTGTTCCAAGGATAGTTTGTCTTCTGTATCAACCTCGTTAAAAAATGAAACAAGGTCATCTAAGGATAGTTATTTTAATGTGTCAACCTCGTTAAAACAATGAAACACATTCCCATTCAATTCGAGTTTTTGATTAGATCTTGTAAAATCCCAGTCGAATCTTTCTCTTGGTGTCGTAATTGAACCTTCATTCCATCCACCTGTCAGTAACTAGTAGTCTACTCCGGTGAATGCACTAAAGCTTGGGGGCATGTACCTCGAATTGAGTCACCATGCTGGGGGCATGCAAAAGTTTTCAAGCATAGTTTGTTTCCGTTTCAAGCTTGTGTAAAAATGAAACTGGTTTCAAGTATAGTTTATCTTTGTTTCAAGTTTGTGTAAAAAATGAAACCAACTTCAAGCAGAGTTTTCTGATTTCAATCTTGTGTAAAAATGAAACCATTCCCATTTTACCTCTCATGATTTCCATTTTATTAGCCTATTTTTCCAGATGAGCCTTGGTTTTCTCATTCCACCATCACTATCTACTTGGCTGATCATATGCCTTCACTTGGTTGTTTTACCCATTTCTGAGGAACTGCTGTGATGAGTGGTCTTGTTAGCCAGCCTCTTAACCTTTACATATTCTGAGCAGTTCCACCATCACCGGAACCAGTAGCTCCCCTTTATACCACTCGTCCCACAAGGAGGAGCCAACTTTCAACTCTTTTCTGACTCTCTAAAACTGAAAAGATTTCCGAGTCACTTGTCATTTTGAGCTCGTTAAATTGGTTGTGAAACAACATCTACCCAGTATACGTTTACCCCTTTTTCAAGTTGGGACAGATTATTTACGAAAGAGGAATACCCTAGCCTATCACGACTAGGAGGCTCTCTTGGACATAGTTCTCTACCTTTTCGGATCTGAGGGACTATCTACGAAAAGGGACTGCTACATTTTTCTTTTCTGCTATCTTTTCAAACTCTCTAAACATGAAAAGACGTCAAGTGATTCCTTTGTCAGACTCATTAAAAAATGATGACATCGGACTCCGTCATAATGACGTTACTCGAGTTCCTCCTTCCTAGGGCTCGTTAAATGTACTAGGTTGGATTTGTCCAAAGGACAAACTTATATCACAAGCATATGATATCCCCTTCAAGCTTGTTTCCAAAAATAATTGGGGTACTCACCAGAAATGGTGGGGGAAAATGGAACCAGTATCATCGTCGTGTCGGCAGTATGTTGCTCCAGAACATGGCACTTGTCTGCATTTGTGTCGGGTTGGGGATATCTCATCTAGTTATATGCTTACCTTCGTGGGTTTGGGTAATCTCTTTTGACCTCTCATCTGCTCTTTTCCATGTCATTATGACCTCAGATCCTTTGATGTCAAATACTGCCAAATCCAGTGTCGTGCTGTTGATATGTTCATGAAGAGAAGTTGGCCTCTAGAGTTTTCAACCTCCCTTTGATGCTCTATTGATCTTGATTCACAAAAATCATGTTCCTCTGTCTCGTGTCGATGATTTTGGAAACATTATGGCCCACCTTCGATCAAGGTCACTTCCTGTCAACTTCAGCTCATTATCCAGGAAGCTGATCTAGAGACTCCCTTCAGGTACCTTAGAGCTTGCATGCCTCAATGATAGGTTCTTCGCATTTTGACGCAAGGTTTTCATTATTGGCCTTCGATCAAATGATTCTGTGGGTGTTCAACGCCAGCTCACTGTTCACATTCCGTGGATTGTACCTTTTGTACCTTGAGATCCATCGTCATTATTGGTGGTTCCTCTTGTGTCTGTTAACGACTTTCATTATTAGCTGGTAATCATACGATGTTCTTGCATGTTCGACTTCAGCTCACTTATTCACATGCTCAAACTTGTACTATGTTCTGGTCAAGATGGAGCACAAGACCCTGGATCTTGTCTAATAACATCTAGGCTGCAGGTTCTTTGTGGATTATCATGATTGATTACATGACTCATTTGATTGGATGGCTGCGACCATACCTGAGTCTACTTGTTGATCCTTATTTGCTAGATGGTTGCGTCCATACCTTGGGTCCTAGTTATTGTGCACTCTATTATGGATGGTTGCACCCATACCACATGTCATGTATCAGAGAAATCAGTTGTATTTGTATATGTAGGTCTTCCAATTGCAGTGTTTTCAGTTGGGCGCGTTCTCATAAAGCATTTCACCCCTCCCTCTCTCTCGGACCTCATGCTTTAGGGGGCATTTGTCACCGTCCCTGAAATCCCTCATCCCGTAAATTCGAGGACTATTCCCATGACCTGTGAATGGTAAAATGTCCTGAAAACACCGTCATGGAATCCTCTTGCATAAGGACAAACATTCTCTTGAAGGACATTTCCTCTGAAAAACCCTAAAAACAGATGTTTTAGCCTTGGCGCGACTAGCCAACTCATCCCTCACGCCAATGATGGAAATCCACACTAGAGGGCATGCCAAATGGCGTTCTATCCCTGTGTCTCACTCGTGCCAAGCTTATTAAGGGATGTTTTTAAAAAATAAATGCCGAAAGTTTGATTATAACAAACTCCAGAATGAATCATCAAAAGAAGTTGAGTGGTTTGGCTCTGGATCTCCATGTATAGGAAGCGGTTTTCCACCTCTCATGGAACCTTCCTAAGAGATAGGACCTATCCCATGATTATAGGGATCCCAAATTCCCTTCCTCCATCTATAAAATCTTTTCCTCTCTATTTGCTAGCTAGCTGAACTGGTAGGAAGGAAACTATAGCCGAGAAACTATTGAGAGCAGAGCCAAAGAGAATCCCGTAAGAGAGAAAGCTTTGTCCAGATTCCCGACAGGATTTGTTGAGACACGGTCTGCTGGAAGCCCCACCGAAGGAAGATCATAGTGTCAAAGCACTTTGTTGGGGCCCTTGTTTTTGTTTAGTTTTGAAATCTTGGCTAAGACATTTTGAATTTTGACCCTTTTTGAGTTGCGGTATGAATACACATGGCAACCGTGACCGCGCCGCAACTACCAGGAGTCGCAGAGCTATCAAGGTGGCGCGGAAGCATGCGATAGCTGAAGATAGAACATGGACAAGTGCATATGAGGGAAACACACAGCAGAAGACAGAAAGTAGAACACGTATATAACGGGAGAGAAGCCAGGAGAAGCCGAAGTAGAGCCACAGAGGAACTGATAGTCGCACGAGCGGGTGAATAAATAACAGTCACCCGGCTGAAACAAGGGGGGATGCTGAAGAGGTTGCGAGGCTCGAGGGTCCGGAACTCATCAAGAAGTGGGAAGAACGGGCGAGGAAGAGGGGAGCGAATATGATAAACTCAGAGCCGCGAGGGACCGCCACCCTAGACTTTCAGAACGTCGCAATCGTGACGAGGGGGGGAAAGAAGACTGGAGAGGATGCCCATGGGAAGGAGCCAGCATGAGTGGTTCGGCCGGCATCACCGAAGAAGTTGATCAGGCCCGAAGTCCAGAAGAAGTATTTCCAGGAGGCAGTTGAGGCATTCGCCTAGTTGCGGAACGAGGGAGGTTTGGAGGAGCCTGTGCTGCTGGAATCTGGTGCGTAGAACGTCGCAGGTACGGTGGTCGAGGATTGGCTCCGACTATTCCTCAGGATTGTTGACAGCGCTGCGCTGCGGCAGCAGCTCAAGTATGCTTTGGACGGAGCACTGCAGGGGTGCACAGAACTTAGAGATCCGGCGGACGCTGGCCCTCAATACGTGCAGCGTGTCAAGCGGAACAAGCAACGAACAGGCAAAGAATTCCGTCTTAACACGCAGGTCGCAGGGTTCCAAATCAGCGACACCATGTTGGACTTGGGGTCCGACATCAACATTCTGCCACGAAAGACATGGGAGGCTCTTGGAAGGCCACGGCTGGCCTACTCACCTATCCAACTCAGGATGGCGAACCAGTATTGCATTTTTCCAATCAGCCGGCTCGAGGGCGTCGAGGTCGACGTTGCGGGGGTGAAGACATACACCGATTTTGAGGTTATTGATATCATGAGCGACAAGGATCCCTATCCTGCCTTACTGGGCATTGATTGGGCTTTTGAGAATTACACCATCATCGACCTTAAGAAGGAGCTGATGATCTTTGAGGATGGGGAGGTACGGGTCACCTAGCCTCTCGAACCGTATCAGGGCCCGCGATATACAGAAACGGTGGACAATCGGGAGGATGCTCAGATGATGGACCATCTCTATCAGATGACTGCAGGAAAGCGGGACGATTAAATTAACCCAACCGTGACTGGCTCTGTCAGTTGGCGGAGTGTGCAGAGCTCGGAGCTCGGATCCGAACTCGCTTGGGAAGACTGGCAGCAAGGGGGGTATGAGACCACCACGAGGAGATGTGCCTCCACTGCACAAGTCCGATGGGTAGGGACTGAAATCCACGGATATCCCACATTGTCGAACATGCAAGCAGTCAATACTTTTATTACCAAGGTGGAAGACATGGTCCCAGCTGAAATCTGGATGCCACTTTTGGATGTGGCCTTGCAGTCAACATTGGCACGGTGGTGGAAAAATCACCGCAACACTCTGTTGCGATGGGAGTGCGTGGCGGATGCTCTGCGGGCACGCTTTAAAGAGGACAAAGGACCCTGCAGTACGCTTAAGTATCATGGAAATTCCGACCCGCGACACCATTTGCGGGCCTGCGAGGAACAGTGGCGTGGCACCCGGTACCTTGAGGAGCTGTGGGTCCACAGGTTTATCCACTCCCTGTGTACAATTCCCCAGACCTGGTACCTGGAGGAAGAGCGAAAACGGGGCACTTGCTCTTGGCAGGCAGTCGCGGACAAGTTCATACGGTGCTTCTTGTTTGAGGGGGAAACAGCGCAGGAGTCTCAGGCCCTACAGGCAGTCAAGGAGGTCTTGTTTTTCTGCCATCCCGAGCCTGATGGGGGCCCGGTGGTGTCACGACCTGAGGTTAGGTGAGAATTGGTTTGCCACCGGATTGACGGCGATCCGGATGACGATAGTCTGGAGGACCTCAGGCATCTCTATTTTGACGAAAGGGAAGGCGAGCGGAGTATCAAGGAAGAGCCGACGACTGAAGGAGTTCATTTACAGCCCCTAAAGACAAAGAAGCTGAACATTGGAACAGACGAGAGACCCAAGCTCACAATGGTGGGAGATTACTGGGACGAGGAGACAACCAAAGAAATTTTCAGCCTCCTCCGGGAATACGAAGAGTTGTTCCCGTCATTGGTTGCGGACCTGAAGGGGATCAAGGGGGATCTGGGCGAGATGCGCATCGCGTTGAAACCAGGGGCCAGGCCGGTGAAGCATCGACCCTACCGGTTGAACCCACGTATCAAAGAGAAGGTCAAGATGGAGATTGACAAGATGCTGGCTGCAGGTCTCATCTTTCCAGTAGAAGAAGCAGAGTGGGTGAGTCCCATTGTCATCCAGAACAAGAAGGACAAAGCGAAGATCTGTGTCTGTGTAGATTACCGGAGCCTGAAAAATGCCTGCATCCATGATCCGTTTCCCACTCCCTTCAGCGATGAAGTCCTAGATCACGTTGCGGGAAACGAAGCTTATTCATTCACGGATGGGTTTTCAGGTTACCATCAGGTGCGCATTGCCGAGGAAGACAAAGCAAAGACGACATTCACCACTGAGTGGGGATCATTCGCATACCACGTTATGTCGTTTGGTCTGAAGAACGCACCGGCTGTGTTTTCCCGGATTGTCATTACTGCTTTCCGGGAGTACATTCACAAGTTCTTGGAGGTCTACATGGAAGACTGGACCGTCTACAGCCTGTTGAAGAATCACGCCTCCCTGTTGCGTGTTATGTTTGACCGGTGTCATCAACTGCAGATTTCCTTGAACTTGAAGAAATGTATTTTTTCAGTTCCATTCGGCACACTCTTGGGCCACGTGGTGTGCAAGCAAGGGGTCTGCGTTGATCCCGCCAAGGTCGCGGTCATCGTCCATATGGAGGCCCTCGAGACCATGAAGCAGTTGCGAGCACTGCTTGGGCACACAGGGTATTACAGGCGGTTTATTCGCAACTACGCAAAGATTACGGCCCCTCTGGAGAAACTGTTGCGGAAGTCAGAAGTGTTTCAGTGGACGACGGAGTGCAGGAAGGCACTTGACACCTTGAAGGAGAAGTTGGCAACGACGCCCATACTTGTTCACCCCGACTGGGATAAGAAATTCCATGTGCATATTGATGCGTCCGGTATTGCACTTGGAGCTGTATTGGCGCAACCCGGGGAGACGACAGTTGACCACCCGGTGTAATTCGCCAGCCGTCAGTTATCGAATGCAGAGAAGAACTACACCACGACCGAGCGGGAGGCGTTGGCGATGGTGTACTCCCTCCAGAAGTTCCGCCACTATCTTCTGGGCGGAAAATTTACATTCTTCACGGACCACTCTGCATTGAAGTATCTGGTGAATAAGCCTATGTTGGAAGGAAGAATCTGTCGTTGGCTACTACTTTTCCAGGAATTCACGTTTGAATTGATTGTGAAGCCTGGCAGGTTGAATGTTGGTCCCAATCATTTATCCAGGTTGGAGACGGGAGAGAATGAAGGATCGTTGGACGATCAGCTGCTAGATGCCGATCTCTTTCGAGTCGAAGCAGTACCAGATTATATGGCTGACATTGCCACTTATCTGACCATGGGACAGTGCCCTCCGGATTACACCCCGCTTCAGAAGCGCCACCTGGTTGTCCGGGCGGCCGACTACCAATTGATCGCGGGACAGCTGTACAAACTGGGCCTTGATGAGGTGTTGCACAGGTGTGTTCTCGACCATGAACGGGAAGAAGTGATGTGGGAATGCCACAGTGGTGTTGCGGGAGGGCATGTGGGTGCGAAACCAATCGCAAGGAAGGTGCTCCAAGCTAGCCTGTGGTGGCCGACGGTACATGCTGACTGTAAGGCCTATGTGAAGCATTGTGATGTTTGCCAGCGGACGAGAAGGCCTTCGCACCGGGACGAGCTCTCGCTACATCCAGTGCATGTGTTGCAGCCATTTGAAAAGTGGGCTATTGATTTCGTAGGTCCCATTTCCCCGGTCGCCAGACACTCCAAGGCCCGGTACATCATTACCGCCACGGATTACCTCACTCGGTGGGCTGAGGCAGCAGCGGTACGCGACTGCTCGGCAGAGACCGCTGCCCGGTTCATCTTTGAACACATCATCAGCCGTTTTGGCTGCCCACGGAGCTTGACCAGCGATCAGGGTACGCATTTCATTAATGCCACGGTCAAGTCACTACTGGACACATTTATGATTCAGCATCATAAAAGAAGCCCATACCACCCACAGGCCAATGGTACTGTGGAAGCATTCAACAAGATTCTCGAAAAGGGCTTGACTAAAATTTGCAATGCTCAGCGCGACGATTGGGACGAGCACCTCCCAGCGGCATTATGGGCCTACCGGACCACAGTGAAACGTTTGACCAACCAGACGCCATTCCAGTTGGTGTATGGCCGGGAAGCTGTGATTCCCGCCGAGTTCACTATACCCAGTCTTTTGATCGCAACGTCCCTTCAATTCTCGGACGAGGAGTCACTTCGGGAATGCCTCCAGGAGCTACAGGAGCTGGATGAGGCCCGATTCCTGGCGGAATTCCACCAGAAGGTTCAGAAGGCCAGACAGAAAGCGTGGCACGACCGCCACATCAAAACCAAAGCCTTCCAAGTTGGCGGCAAAGTTCTCTTATATGACAGCTGGTTCCAGAAGTTTCCAGGCAAGCTCCAGATGCACTGGTTGGGACCCTACTTTGTCACCGAGATCCGCGACTCCGGAGCCGTTCGGTTGGCACAGCTGGATGGTACAGTTCTTCCTGGGTGGGTGAATGGCGCATGCCTGAAACCCTACCAGGAGTAGGTACCTTTCACTTTTCATCAATAACTCTCGCAACCGAGAGAACCCGTAGAGTAGCTTAGTCGAATAACTCTCCCGCAACCGGGATGAGCGTAGGGAGTCCTTTCCATTCATAGGCAGTCTGTCAAATAATTGGTCAGTTGCGGGTACCTCACCGCAACCGACTGTGGTAGGGGCAGACCAGTCCAGCGTGTCACAGCGTCAGTCCAGTGTGTCGTCCACGTAGGATCCATCCCCGTGCCAGTGTCAGTCCAGGTAATTTCCGTAAGTCCTTTTGTCAGTCCGTAGGATCACTCAGATTTGCGTCATAAATTGCCATAAGTAGACAGTAATCGTACCATAATCATTTGCCATCACCCGCAGTTCCCTCAGCCGTCGCGCCCACCCATCTCCCCATGACGCCGTCAGCAACTGTCAGACTACACATATCGTAGGCAAGAAAGATAGCAAGAATTAATTGTCGTTATGGAGTCTCATCAACTCCGCGCGTGCCAGTAGATGACATAACTTGCATGAAGGCTATCAGCACGAGAATGACAGACCAGTTCAATTTGGAAGTTGCAGCGACTCCAGAGCAGTTGCAGCCTCAAAGCGCACCGCACCCAGAAGGAAACTCCAGAAGAATCCTCCAAGTTTACCAGCGTCGTGCCAAGATGCCGAGGGCTCTCCTATCCGTCCCCGAACCAGTGTTGGACAGCCGAATTCACCGCGTAGAGTCGCTAGTTGGCAAGTATGACAATGCAGCATGTATGGACGCCAACCTGTCCGACCCAGCTGAATTCCCCCACCTCCATTGGCAGACCTACATGGAGCATCATTATACGCCAGGCAGCAGCTCCAACAGTCGGATGCGACCAGAATTCAGGGGCATACAACAGTCATCCTTGATGCATTTGATGACTCTTCCAGTTTTCGGAACTACGGGACCGGCCCTGCAATGCACCCGGTTCCTCCTCAGTCGGATACAGAACGGGTCCCTATGGCTCAATGAGGAAATTCCAATTCATGTCGAAGACATTCATCGGCTTACAGGGCTATCTCAAAATGGTGCAGATGTCTCCGCTGCCAGCCAGACCTCCTCCAAGCGCACCCGGAAGTCGGGTGACTCAGACCTGTACACCAAGTATGGCACTCGCCGGGGGGGAAAAGGTGCAAAAATTGATTTGATCAATAAGCCAGAAATTCGGTTCGCTTGCTACCTTATCGCTAGCAAGACGATGCAGCACTACACGAAGGGAGAGTGCACTCTGGACACAATCTCCATTGCGGAGCACTGCATCCAGGGCATCAGGTTGAATTGGTGCTCTTTTGTGCTAAAAGAACTCTTCGCGGCCTGCGAAGAGAACTACAAGCGAACCACCAGTTTCATTTACGGTTACTTGATTTTAGCTTTCGCCATGTGGAAATGGCACCTTCCTCCCGTCCGGATGCCGGCAGAGGCTACCGCGAGCCAGCCTCTCGCAATGAAATACACCCCCTGGCAGGTGTCTTCGGACCCCAGCACCAAACAGGTGAACGCGGAAGCGTTTCGGGCGTGGTACGAGATGATGACAGATGTGGTGACCAACTAGCAACGGGTGCCCAGGCACCTGTTGGATGAGTATAGTGAGCAGGTGTGGTTTGGGGTCAGCCAGAGGCACACCTTCCTCCGGCCAACTTGCATGTTAGACACCACCTTCCACATGGAACCCCTCAGATTCCAGTTGAATGATGACACCTTTCACCGTGAGGTCTTTGCGTGGTCGGGGGTTGTCAAGCACGTCCGCGATGGGATCACCTGCTATAACTTCGAGCGGATGCTGCCGGCACAGCGGCCTGCCGTGACCGGCGCAGCGGGGTCCTCACAGGTTGCGGCAGAATCTCCACGGGATGCAGCTGAGACCGCACAGGACCTGCCCGAATCGCTGGTCCCCATCATACAACACCTAAATGCCCAGGTACGACGACTTAACGTGGTAACCCAAGTTGCTTCAAGTGGTGCTCCTTTATTTCCCTCCTTTGCTGAATTTCAGATCGGTCGGTCTCGTGCTCCCTCCAATACCGCCCCTCTCATTTCTCCCATTCCCACCAACCTATTCACCTCTGCCACCCCTATCGTCACACTGATGGGCGAAATGGGCCCAAAACCTGATTCATCAGACCCCCCTCCATCCAAGAGGGCCCGCATTGCTGTCACCGATCCCGTGGTGGATCTTACCGATGATGATCCACCAACCACTCCACTCCCAGGAGCGTTGATTCCGGAGGAACCTCTGATCGATCCATCAGAGTTCCTCAACATTCACCTCCCTCATACCTATTTCACCCCGTCCACTGCCCCCTCCACTGGCCATCCACCTTCCACCTCCTCCAATCCATCCAACTCATCGGCCACTGTCTCAGATCCTCTCATTCGGGAACTTTTCGGAGGTGACCACGGGGTGGAAGTCACCTCCAGTACTGCAGCCGTGGTACCGCCGGTTGACCCCTTGGCCACACCCCAGGATCCTCCTTCTACTATATCTACCAGGTTAACAAATGGTGGGGCTGATTCGGCTGACCCTCCCCCAGACCAGACTACGCAGCAAGACCGTCCGGAATCCGATATGGCCACCTCGATGCAGCAGCAGACGCCGGTCCGTCCTCCAGAGACCTCAAACTAATCAGTGGCCAACCTTCGCAGGAGCGGGTGCTGGAGTAGGGCACACCCAGCACGAACAATGCAGAACCATGGAGTACAGCGCAGCTGTACCTACTCATTCAGCGGGCGGCCCTAAAGTCCAAACAGATTCACACAGAGCTGGAGCAGCGGTGTACCGAGCAGCTTAATCAGATCACGGTGCTTACTAAACAGCACAATCAGCTGACTAGGGAGAAGACCTACCTACAGGAGCAGGTCACCATTGCTGCTTAGGCGTTCTCTGAGTTATGGCCCGCTGCAAGGGCTCATTATGCCCCACTTCCTGCCAATATAGAGGAGGACAATGTAGCAATCTAGGCTCACCACCTCCGGGCTGTTTTCACTGATATATGCAGGGAGAACCAGGAACTCCAAGCGGCGTTAGCCGCACGGCCTACCCTTCCAGACCCACAGATTGTCCATTCAGAATAGGTGACTGCCAAGCAGACTCAGGCAGTTAGTATGCAGGCAACTCTCCATTCCACTGCGACCGCGGCTTCCGCCCTTCTGCGGAGTCTGCAGGAGTGCTCACTCGCTCTTACTGTCAAGACGCAGCCTATCTCTGCCCAGCTGCAACAAATTTCCCGTGACATTCAGGAGACCGTGGACCCAACAAGGTTAGATCAGCTCTATGCCCAGGTGGACGAGCTGGAAATTCAAATGCAACAGACTGAGGCTGACACGGCAGCGGCCAAACAGGTCATTCGGGAGATTCGTCCGCCCATTCGCGCCAATGCTGAATCCATCCAACAGCTGGATGCCAAGGCCGAAGCCCAGCTTGCCACACTGTTCGGGGCTGCCCCGACGACTATAGACGAGGCCGCCGCCACCCGGATCTCTGAAGAAGCCGACTTTCTTATGCAGGAATAGCGCTCCGCAGGGTCCCGGAGTTGGGGCCCTTGTTTGAACAACCGCACGGCGGAGCACAACAGGAAAGGGTGCAGGGCGAGGGCACAACAGAACAGAGCACGGGAGCCAGCGGGGCAATGGAAGTAGAGACGGTTATTTGTGATTGACTCAGGGACGAGTCAAGGAATTGTGGTTGGGGCCTGTTGGGGCCCTTGTTTTTGTTTAGTTTTGAAATCTTGGCTAAGACATTTTGAATTTTGACCCTTTTTGAGTTGCGGTATGAATACACATGGCAACCGCGATCGCGCCGCAACTACCAGGAGTCGCGGAGCTATCAAGGTGGTGCGGAAGCATGCGATAGCTGGAGATAGAACAAGGACAAGTGCAGATGAGGGAAACACATAGCAGAAGACATAAAGTAGAACACGTAGATAACGGGAGAGAAGCCGGGAGAAGCCGAAGTAGAGCCATAGAGGAACTGATAGTCGCACGAGCGGGTGAATAAATAACAGTCACCCGGCTGAAACAAGGGGGGATGCTGAAGAGGTTGCGAGGCTCGAGGGATGCTGAAGAGGTTACGAGGCTCGAGACTAGGAAAGACACACAGAGCAGTTGCAGAGGAATCATGCATGTACTTCCTATGGCTCTCTATCTTCTCTATTCTACCTTTCTGTTCCGAAATCCATCTGTATCAGATTTGTAAGCTATCAGTGAGAATGCCATGTAATCATGTGTTCTGCGAAGAGATTAATATAATGGAAGGTTGTTGTCTCAATAAGATTTCTACGTGCTTGTAATGCGTTTATGCTGGTTTAAAAATTTATTTGCAAATGTTTGAATGCTTATTAAGTGATCTTGCATATATAACTCTGTATATGTAATGGATGCACTGTCCTTCATTAGTTGTGGGTTTGTTCCTTGCCATTGATCTCATCCCCTTCTGCATGTGGTTGCGGCACGCCTTGGGTGAGACGCACTGCTCCCCAGAGCAGGGTGAAAATGCCAGCGTGTTCCTAGACTACACCGGACCCCTTTGTTGGCCACAACTCTTGAACCTGGGTCTTGTCCGCGAGACCTGACTTCTCGCCAAAACACTTGTTTGTCATCTCCTTTTTTTCATTTATAATATAAGAAACTCTGATTTTGGTTCCATTCTTGTGTTTACTCTTTCATGTAATGCAATGAATTATATCCTCTCTGACTAATATAGGGTTACATGGTTTAAGTATTACGTTGTATTTCATTGTTTCTCTATGTGTGTACAGGTGTCCGGACGT
The DNA here is from genome assembly GCA_034641835.2 of Pinus albicaulis. NCBI lineage: Eukaryota > Viridiplantae > Streptophyta > Pinopsida > Pinales > Pinaceae > Pinus > Pinus albicaulis. Next base: position 1,187,229,876 of record CM076575.1, read on the forward strand.
GACCAACGAAAGGATTGTGATTTGCCAAGCTAGGGACGAGGAGCACCACTTCTTTATCGACAACAACAACATGGGATTTGAGGTAGGCTACTTATCGTGGTCTTTGTCTTTCTTGTAACTAGGAACCAACATCATTGCATGATTTGATTGTTGCTAGACCCAATCTAGGGCTAGTGGGATCGCCTCTGTCCGCAGAGGGGATTTACCTCCTCAACAATTTGGTGACTCCACTGGGGATCATATTGAAGTTAGTCCTTCCTCCTTTGGGTTCTTTCTTGGCTTTTGATTGATTTATCTGCGTTTCTGGTTCACCTTCCTTTGTGTTAAACCCATGTTCAGCCCCCAGAAGACCAGATCCAGTCTCTTTTGGTCCTTTTTCATTGTTTTTCTAGGGTAAACTTCCACCATTTATTTAAAAAAAAAATCCCTTAATAAGCTTGGCGCGAGTGAGACACAGGGACAAAGCACCATTTGGTGTGCCCTCTAGTGTGGATTTCCCTCATTGGCGCGAGGGATGAACTGGCTAGTCGCGCCAAGGCTAAAACATCTATTTTTATGGTTTTTCAGAGGAAATTTCCTTCAGGAGAATGTTTGTCCTTATGTAAGAGGATGCCATGATGGTGTTTTCAGGACATTTTACTATTCACAGGTCATGGGAATAGTTGTCCAATGTACAAGATGAGGGATTGCAAGGACGGTGACAAAATGATGTGTAACATATAGCCTCCTCCGTCTTCTAAACTATGATGTTACCCCATGAGGATCACATCATTACTATCAACCAGTTGACACACAGCGAAAAGCGACCCCTCACAAATACCGATGCAATTTTACCCTATGTATAAAAATCCGTCGAGACGCTTACACGGTACTAGGAATATGGCCTCGGCCAGTTCAAACCATCGTCCATCCTAGGGTCATTCATAGGAGATCCCCCTGTTATCCTTGAGTCATCACCTGCTGTCACAAGGGCTCCGATGTGCATGATGTCCTCATCAAGCACTGAAGGCAGTAAAGACACAGAGACGAGAAGTAATGACATCAAGTCCTTGGCCATGGAAGCCTCTCTAGCCTACGATGCCTCCCAAACTCCTTTCCTCTTCCCCCTTGTTGGTTTTGTGTCAAAACAGGTCATGGCCATGGTGGTCCTACCAAACTTATAAATTTCAATCCTAGTTTGGTACCTAGTCCCACCTACCACAATGGGAGTTGCGCACATCACCTCTACAAGGTTAATCCCTTTCAGTCCTGAGCAGGCCCCAACTATTCAAGATACTGTCGCAAACATACCTTCGAAAGAAATTCCCATCGCAAAGCCAATAGTAACACCTAAGAAAACCAATAGAAGAGGAAAGAAGGTGGATAATCCCACCACGCCATGGGAATCACCACACTACGCCATATGTGATGTATTAGGCCACCCTACCCACATCTGCCCAGAGTTGGATGAATTAAAACTACTCCTTAGCTCTACGATAGACATCGTGGCACCATGTTCCCGTAAAAAGGAACCTGCCACCAAAAGCCAAGGCAAGACATTGGGTAAAAATAATGCATGCACTATCCACAGCAATTATGGACACTATACCCATCATTTCATAGAGATCCTGTGATATAGGGACACCTTACATGCCATTGAGAAACCCTATCAAGAGGATTCCTCTATCGAGTTAGCCGGAGATGAACCTCACGTCATTCTATACTTGCAAGAGGAATGATAGTCACCTAAAATAATCCCGTTCATCTTCCCCCCTCCTATCATACGTTGCACACTGTGCGATGAATGCGGCCACTTCATCGAGGAATGTGCAATGCTGGAACTCATCCACAGGTGGTATCTTATAGAGCGCATTTACTATGTTGGTTTGCAGGAAACACAATTCACATTTCATTTATGTGATGACAACCACATTTTATAACAGTGCCATTATATCCCCCGATTTCACTTAGCACTAGCTAATTTGTGCTCAACCATAGTTCGCCTCTCCCGAGAAGATGGATTTGACTCAGAATATATGAACAACTCGACAACTCAAGAACATGTGATGAGTAGATCCATCCTCTTTTTGTTAGCTGAAAAACGACCAATTGGGGAACATTTAGTTACCCCAAACCACCCTCTACAGACAATACCAACATGTATGTTGTGTAAAACTCCCAATCATGTGGTTGCCATGTGCCATGACTTATAAGCACTACATCACTATTACCCAGCCACGCCACCAAGCGAGCAGTATGGGAACCCCATATCTAGGATATTTTACCTAGTATGTCGGGGGAATAACCATCAGTAGAGTTGTACCTATATCCCAGAAGTATGTCATCTAATTGACATGATACATCTATTAGAGACAAAATGCTGAGACCTTATCAACCCGAAACCTAACAACCAAAATTGAAGGCAGAACGTCCCCAGACAATCTACTCTATACCCATGTCTACATAATGGGCAAGGTGGGAAGGCGCGCCAACCAACAATGATCCATGTTCAACCTACGATAACATGCAAACTATGTCACCTGATCAGCCACTAGGTCAATCAGTGCAAAGAATTGAAGCACCTTGCAAACATGTTTCGCATAGTCTCTTCTCTCCCGCAAAGACATATCTCTAACCAAGGGAAAATCACGAATAACTATTGCCGGATTTTTTCACACTTTCATCACACAATAAAATGTGAGCATATCCCGAAGCTTAGAGTGGAAATAGTAGCGTTAAGTCTACACTCCCCAAAATATTTAGACATACCCAAGCCAAAAACTCGAAAATGGAAGCAGAAGACATCCTCCTCTACATATTATCCCTTCCGAGTATCCACTTCTGGGACGAAGAGTAGTGTTGATTCCCACACAATCTAATCAGTTTGCACAATGGTATCATTCACCATTTTCACTGGCCATAACCACAAACTAGAGGCGTGTCCGCTAATGGAAACATTCAGGCGCCTTTGCACCAGACACAGTTTCCACCTACTGTAAATTGCCCATCCTAACGAGGGAATAGCCTTTGTGCTCACGCAAGCTCCCACCATGGAAATTCTCCCCCCACCAAATCTCGACAACATGATACACCATATACGATTCATATCATCATTTATCGGAACTAGGATTGAATATTCCCACACGTCTTGGGTTTCCAATCCTGTTCCTGTCATGAAAAAACAGGGCACCATATGATTTTGCATTAATTTCCACGAGATCCCAAATTTTTATGCCACCATCAAACACCTCGATGATACCCAGCCTCTAGAAAAACGATTATTACAACTAGAGTTCATCGATGAAAGCCAACGATAATCGCTGTAACACAACGAGGCCCACAAGAAACAGGCAAAAGCATCATTCGACCGCCACATCAACCCTCGTTCATTCACCGAGGGAGAGCTAGTCCTCCTCTACGATGTTTCAAAAGAAGCCCTAGGGCAAGGAAAGTTTGAAAATTTGTGGAAAGGACCCTACATCATAAAAAATTACCTCCTCAAGGGGGCACACATCTTGACTGAGGCAGATGGAACATGCCTCAACAACACCGTCAACGGCCTTTACCTCAAGAAATTTTACCTATAAGGGCCGAGAAGGCCGACCCTTAGAGTCAACGTATATAGACCCCAAAAAAAAAAAAAAAATTGACTAAAAGACTTGTCACAAAATACGATTTGGTGTCACAATGGATTATCAACTCGACCATTACTTCAGATTTTCCGATGGAGCATCACGATGGTTTGAAATTTTATCAGCAGCTGCCTGGGTCCTCTAGCATCCTGACCGATTTCCAGTCTACGCTAATGGTGTATGCATCGGTTCAGCGACAAACAATTAGGTAGAATATAATGCCATCATCAGAATTCTGTGCGACACCCTCAATCAGGGCATATGCCATATGCATATCTACCTCGATTCCTAGTTAGTAGTATCGCAATTAAACCAATCATTTGAGATAAATGATTCACATATTTTTAGAAAATACTTGCGTGCAAAAAGATTAAGCCGACAGTTTGACCATATTACATTCACACATGTACCAAGAAACCAAAATCAAATAGCTGATCGCATAGCTACCAATATTCTAAACTGGAATGCATCCTGGATAAACCATCATACATAAAAAACAAATAACATAGATATCCATCAACATAACATAATCCATAAACAAAACAGGGGGCACACCATGTAGAGTCACAAAAATTATCCCTCTCATATATACCAAAAAATATATGTGTCTGAGTACAAAAAATAGTGTCTCTGACACGTAAGTCAACCCAAAAGATGCAAATGTACAAGTCAAAAAAAATAGGGGAAACATCCTAATAATGGGTTCTTTCCTTGTGTAAAATAAAGCTCTACTGTGGTGCTCCCCTATGCGGGGCACCTGGACCCACAAGCACTCCTGGTACCAACACTAGAGCCGCCGTTAAAACGAATATCGCCACTCGACGTAAAATTGGTTGATAGCCCCTCTCTTGGGCTATCAATGTCTCCAACCATGCATCATAGAGGTCATCCAAGAAGCCTCGAGTAGGCATCCCCTAGGTAAAGTGGTCCACTCGAGCCTAGGCATCCTCTACCACCTGAGCTCTGATTTCTAAAGCAGCCACCTGCTCTATCAACTCACTAATGCGAGCCTCTGCCATCTCAGAATGAGCCTGATCAACAACAATCTCAGTAGCAGCTAAGCTGGTACCCTCCCCGGAGGGACCAACCCCCATGCCAGGTGCTCCACTAAGAGGCTGCACTGGAGCTCTTCCCTGTCCCCCACGAGGAGCACCTCGAGGCCGCTGAATCGGATGGTGTCCCACCAGCTAAGCCACGGGATGTTTGACCTCGCGAACATCTGCAAAAGTAACAAAACTATGTCAGTGTCACCATAACACAAATATAAAACATAAATAATCAAGTAAATGCATAAGGAAACACAAAAACATACCTTCCTACCCCCAAGCATATCCAATAGGAAGACCCATGTCTGGGTCTCCAAGGAAGTCCATCCCTGCATAAGGGAACATAAGAGACATTTGAGGATTGGCCTCAAACCAAGCCTCCATGGTGGCATTCCAATAATGCCCCACCCTACTTCCCCCTTTGCAAGGCATCATAGGGGCCCACCTCCTCATCTGAGGCTCCCATGGCCCCCAACAGTGTAATGTTCCAAATTTTTCAATAAAGTATTTGGAACATTAATTTTTCTTTTATTCTAATAAAAGGAATAAAATGGGTGAGGGAACCCATGTAGAAACTTAATAAACACTCCTAAGGTGAAAAAAGTCACTTAAGTGGCTTAAGTTAGCAGCCCCAAGTGTGAAAAGGGCCAAAAGAAAGTGAGCTAGACCATGGTTGACCCAAGTCAACAACATACCCAAGAGGATAAGCTTGCACAAGAAGATTGCGTAGTTGGATGGAGGGAAATTTGAAATTGGAGAAACCCTAATGTGAGTGGGGTCCATGGCAAGGAAGCATTCCTTGCATAAAAGATGAAGGAGAGCCATTGTTGGGGTTTCATATTTGGAGAGAGAATTCGAAGTTGAAGCTTCCTTCAAATAAAGGAGATTGTGTTGGTTAGCACAAGAGGGATTCCTGTTTAGGAATGCCCTTCTCTTCCATGGGAGGCCATGGAGAGATTTTTCTTCATCTTCCTCACATCATGGCTTGAGGCCAAAGCATGCATTTGCAGCTACTACGTTATTCTTGCAGCAAGAGAACGCTGGAGTTGCTGGTGTTGTAGTGAGGGACCTTCATCATCTCATTTCCGGAGATTTTTTTGTAGAGGAGGAGCCATATATTTCTCTAGGATATCAAAAAAGGAATCCCCGGAGCTGATATTGCATATTTTGGCATTGGGCCATATGTTTCTTCTCATGCCCAGCGCAGTCTCCTTCCCTTACAACGTTATCATCAGAGGTGGCTTGCACAAAGGGTTCATTTTGTGAACTAGTGAGTGAAATATTCAGTAAGGGGATCATCCCCTTCACTTGGAGATCATTGGAGGATGTATCATGGTTTATTGCAGCATCTACTTCCTTCTCCTATGTTGTATTATATTTGAGTTGCAGCAGCTACACTGCAACTCCGACATTTTCCTCTTTTATGTATTTTAGCCAATCCCTTGGAGGATTGTTGTAATAATGCTTTAAGGGGTTGAGATCTTGCTCCCCCATCTTTATTTGAGCACATATTGTTATATCATCTCATATATATCAGTATGTAGTCATTTTCCCTCATAGATTGCGCAGTGACAGAGTTGCTGGGTTATGTAGCTGTGTATTATCTTGTTTTATGTACATTTCCTTTTGAGGCTCATTTAGGCTCACATTGAGAGGCATTTTCCTCAAGGGATTTGTATTATATTTTCTACTATAGATTATGTATCATATTTTCACTCTTCTACATTACATGAGGCATTATTTCACTGCTGTTACATATTGAAGTTTCAATACTGCTGAAGATTCTCTCATTATGCATTATTTCGGTACACTTGTTGGTGGGAGATCTGAATAACCCCCTTAGGGTTATTTCTTTAAGCTTATATTCTGTAGGGAGTTTGTATAAGATATATTCTAAGACATCCCAGCACTGGATTTCATTATTTTCATATGGGCTTCCTCATACAGCGTCCTCATGGACCCTGTTGCAGAAATTCCTTGAAGGGAAATATTAGCTTTCGACAAGTTCTATTGGCAGAGTCTACTAGTGGGTCAGGTAGCCTCTGGATCTCATCCTTCCTTGTGAAGGTGATATTTCCAGTAAATGTACCTACATTCAATCTCTAAAATAGTTCAGTGTTGATTGTTAATACTCCTGGAGTTGGAATCTTGGAATATCTTAAGATATTCCCGATGGAGAAAAAATTTCCCCATTGGGATATTACAGTGGTATCAGATCTTCGAACTTGGATCAGCCTGTGAAGTTCGAATTTCAGAGAAGAAGAGGTCAAAATGATGCAGAGGATGAGATTGATATCATCAGTTTTTGGGTCCATCAAGAACCTCCCCAAGGAGGTTGAGGAAAGAGAAGAAGGAGAAGAGGAAGGACCATGCACTTCCTATTCTCATAGAAAAATAGAGCAGAAGCATGGAGAGGCACATACCAGCACTGTCCTTATCATGAAGGAGCATCCTTCATCTCCAGCAGTTGAGGCAGCCAACACATTTGGGGAAGAGACTCTTGCATGCACACAAGATCCTTCTGAAATTACCAAGGTATGCATGAGTTTTTCCATGGAAAGTTGTTTGTCTAGAGCAGGATACTTTCACTGCACTATGCCATTTTGAGGAAAGAAACCCTCATCATCCTCATGCACTTTTGATGAGCCATGCATCACATGTGAGGGTGGGGTTTAGAAATTTTTTCATGAAGGAGATTTCATTTCAATGTCCCATGAAATGCAAAAGGAGAAATATGTTTTGGGATAATGGTAGCTCTTGTGAAAGAGGTACCAAGTGGCAAGATACTTACACCAAAGAGCAGAGCCTTATGGATAAAGTGTGCCCAACGGAAATGTGGAGGATCCATAACCCACAGGTCCCAGGATCATTTCAAAATTATTGCTCTTGATGAAAAAAAAAGGAGAGCATGGGTGCAGCATTATGGGATGGAATTTCTCTTACCACTCATTATGTTCCCATTTCATATTGGGTATGGTGGAAGTATGGAGGAGCAACGAACATTCTTGTTACTCAGATTTTGTTTGGATGTTGCGAGAGCAAGAGGAGGCACTAGCATGGTGAAAGAGTATTGCTCTTTGATCTTGGATGCCCAAGCAGCACCTTCTTCATGGGAGGGGATCTACATTTGCAACAACATGATGGGAGGAGTCTTTGGCAAGATTCATGTCAAAGAGGGGAGCTTTGAGATGACAGTGGCCCTACTCCAAAGGCCAGCAGCGCTGTCACTTGAGAGCTTGGATTACTTGCTGAAGTGTTCTCAAAACCACTTCACAAGTGACGTGTCTTGGAGGCATGTAGGAGATGAGATGAGGAAGTAATGGATGGCAACATCCCTTGCTATATTTTGATTGTCTTGGCTTGGGCTCACAAGCACAAGAAGAGACACCTAGATGCAGCAACTTTGGATTCTTCTTCCATGCATTCTCCTACATAATATCTATTGATGGAGGAGTCCACTTGGGAGGGCTTTCTAATGGTGCATATCAGCATATGGCTAGATGCATAGCCCAAGAGATGATGAGATGGTTGGCACAACCAATCCCCTACTATGTTGCAGTAAGGGGGACTTTTCACTTGAGCCATTTCAGCTCAAAGGCCAAGGTACATGATAAGGGAGGTAACCATTTGCTTAATGTTGGCACTCTCTTATTTTATGAGCAACATATTATATCAAGGAGGGTATTTTCTTCTTGCACACTATGTTTTGTTATGCTCACGGTCTATTTCAGCAAAGACTATGGCTATTTTAACAGTGGATTGTGGGGGAAAGCCACATGGATTTTGGTGTGCAACTTTTGCACCAAAGTATGTTTTCATGATCACATCTTGCAGGATGAATGTGGCAAAAAACAAGTGGCTGCAAAGGCACTTGTTACTTTCAATTTTGAGGTAGGCCAATGATGCCCTACATTGGTTCCATGCATGGAATTATATTTCACCTCCTTGCTCTCATGAGTTTATGCTTCCATGTTTTGCTAGTGGAATGCTATCCAGAGGAAACACTATTTTGAGGGGGGGGGATAAATTGAATATGCCCATTAGGAGTGTGATTCTCCCTAATTTTCATGTTGTATGTTTCAGGAGAAGCAATGGGCAGCCCGTGATTGCCAAACTTCATCTCTTTCCTTCATGTGGGAGGAGCTATTTGGAGAGTTTGAATTTTTGGAGGAGGAACTTCATGGTTTTTATGTTGATGGGGTGGCTTGGGTCTCTTTTGAAGTCAATTTAATTTCAGCTATACATCAGCAGCAGTCCCATATGTGTCATGATGAGGGAGAGACTCATTGGGTGGATGTGCCCTTTGGGAGAGGAGACCTCCATTCTTTTTGTAGCACATTATCCAAGGGGAGTATGAGAGATGATATGGTCACCATGTTCAGCCATGTTTTCTTCCATGAGGTGGACCATATGATTGATTGGATGCCATATGATGATGAATTCCAACTCATCACATATGAGATGATTTGGGCCACCTTGGTTTGCAGTGTTGGAGGAGAGATACTTGGGGATCTAAACTTCATCTTGCCTCTTGAAGGCAACACTATTGCAGCCCAAGTTTATCTTTCACTCCACACTTATCATAAGTGGAGTAGAGGATAGCGTGGGGTAGGCTATGAATCTTACCAAGTTCAAAGATTCAGCCCACCTATTTCTCATGAGCACAAGGTGGAGGAGTACTTCCAGGAGTTGCCTAGTTGGAGGGTGACTCATTTTGCCTGCTTTATTGCTTGAGGATGGAGGATATACATGAGGATATTTCAGACTCCATGACTTGAGTGGAGGAATTTTTACAGTTCATCCTTGCTCTTGCTTGAGGACAAGCAATTTTTGGGAGGGGAGGACTGTAATGTTCCAAATTTTTCAATAAAGTATTTGGAACATTAATTTTTCTTTTATTCTAATAAAAGGAATAAAATGAGTGAGGGAACCCATGTAGCAACTTAATAAACACTCCTAAGGTGCAAAAAGTCACTTAATTGACTTAAGTTAGCAGCCCCAAGTGTGAAAAGGCCAAAATCAAGTGAGCTAGACCATGGTTGACCCAAGTCAACAACGTACCCAAGAGGGGAACCTTGCACAAGAAGATTTTGTAGTTGGATGGAGGGAAATTTGAAATGGGAGAAACCCTAATGTGAGTGGGGTCCATGGCAAGGAAGCATGCCTTGCATAAAATATTAAGGAGAGCCATTGTTGGGGTTTCATCTTTGGAGAGAGAATTCGAAGTTGAAGCTTCCTTCAACTAAAGGAGCTTGTGTTGCTTAGCATAAGAGGGATTTTTGTTTAGGAATGACCCTCTCTTCCATGGGAGGCCATGGAGATATTGTTCTTCATCTTCCTCACATCATGGCTTGAGGCCAAAGCATGCATTTGTAGCTACTACATTATTCTTGCAACAAGAGAACGCTGGAGTTGCTGGTGTTGCAGTGAGGGACCTTCATCATCTCATTTCCGGAGCTTGTTTTGTAGAGGAGGAGCCATCTCTTTCTCTAGGAGATCATCAAAGGAAACCTTGGAGCTGATATTGCATATTTTGGCATTAGGCCATATGTTTCTTCTCATGCCCAACACAGTCTCCTTCCCTTACAACGTTATCATCAGAGGTGGCTTGCACAAAGGGTTCATTTTGTGCACTAGTGAGTGCAATATTTAGTAAGGGGATCGACCCCTTCACTTGGAGATCATTGGAGGAGGTATCATGGTTTATTACAACATCTAATTCCTTCTCCTATGTTGTATTATATTTGAGTTGCAACAGCTACACTGCAACTCCGACGTTTTCCTCTTTTATGTATTTTAGCCAATCCATTGGAGGATTGTTGTAATAATGTTTTCTGGGGTTGAGATATTTCTCCCCCATATTTATTTGAGCACATATTGTTATATCATATCATATATATCAGTCTGAAATCATTTTCCCTCATAGACTGTGCAGTGATAGAGTTGTTGGGTTATGTAGCTGTGTATTATCTTGTTTTATGTACATTTCCTTTTGAGGCTGATTTAGGATCACCTTGAGAGGCATTTTCCTCAAGGGATTTGTATTATATTTTCTGCTACAGATTATGTATCAGATTTTCACTCTTCTACATTACATGAGGCATTATTTCACTGTTGTTACATATTGAAGTTTCAATACTACTGAAGATTCTCTCATTATGCATTATTTCGGTACACTTGTTGGTGGGAGATCTGAATAACCCCATTAGGGTTATTTATTTTAGCTTATATTCTATAGGGAGTTTGTATCAGATATATTCTAAGGCATCCCAACACTGGATTGCCTTATTTTCATATGGGATTCCTTATACAGCGTCCTCATGGACCCTGTTGCAGAAATTCCTTGAAGGGAAATATTAGCTTTCAACAAGTTCTATTGGCAGAGTCTGCTAGTGGACCAGGTAGCCTTTGGATCTCATCCTTCCTTATGAAGGTGATATGTCAAGTAAATTCCCCTACATTCAATCTCTGAAATAGTTCAGTGTTGATTGTTAATACTCCTGGAGTTGGAATCTTGGAATATCTTAAGATATTCCCGATGGAGAAAAAATTTCCCCATTGGGATATTACAAGCAGGAAAAACCATCGTAGGTCTTAGAAGAACCACCCGCTTATACATAATGCTAGCATATGTGAACAAATTTGATCCATCTCGGACCTTGGAAAGCTGAGCTAGCATCCAGTCATAGCAAAAACGGGAAAAATCGAAGAAGTTTCCAGCCCTTAGCCGGTGCAGAACACATATATGTGGCCCCGACGCCCGATGAGACACATATGACCCCACCAATCGTACAATAGCAGCTAGAGCACACTTCTCAGCCAGGTCAGTCATAGTAGAAATCACTATGCACCCCTTCGTAAGGAGTTCCACACCACAATGGCTGGCTAAAAACTGCTCAAGATCCACTCTCCCAGGGGCAAGTGAATAAAAAAGCACCTCACCTGAGGCAGCAACCCGGTCACAAAATAAATATCTGTCTCAGGATGCATAACAAGGTCGCACCCCCACAACACTATCACCTTGTGCCTCCTATTCCAGCATTGGATCAGGTAACGCAGAAGACAATCCTATGATCATAAGTGGTCATTATCCATAAAATTCAGAAGACCCCAACGTGCCAAGTGTTGGTGTGCATGACCATCAACAGTCAAAGTGGCCCAGAAATTAGGACAAACCCTCTCCCTCCAAAACATCATGTCATCAAACAGGCACACATTAGTCACACTAAAAACACTAAAAATAGAAAAAAATTCCAAAACAATTTGCAAAAATTAGCTTCGAAACTCCGCGTGTCCGTTCCTCAGATAGGCACGAGGAGAGCGTTTTTGTTTTTCCCATAGACGTGACAAATGCATGCCCAAAGCTAGTACAAGCACAATAAGTGTGTGCAAAACCTTAATTTTGCACGCAAGTTGTGCGCATGTACCTTGATCGCCCGCGCAATCAAGGCAAAAGTTGTCTTAAGATCCGTACAAACCCATCCTATACAGACCCTGGCACCAACACACTGAAAAAATTAAAATGTAGGACATCATGGGGTTTACCTGTCTAACTTAAATCTCTAGTCTAGGGTACTCAGGCTGATTGCAATGGAAAGAATAGGTTCGCAGAAGCCTCTGACCTCTCAAAAAACTCAAAGGCTCAAGAGACACAAATGAACTGAATTGAGCCATATTTTCCTATATGTCGCCCATTTCAGAAAATTTGGAGGACCATAATGAGAACTCAGAAGGCCCAATTACAGGACAGAAATCAACATTGTGATCAACACTCCATAATGCCCAAGGATGGTGCCACACATTTGCACCTCCGAAAAAATAAATTTTCAGTGCCGACAGGTATGCCCTCTCTCATCTTCTTTTCTAAGCACATTTATTTCAATAATATTTAAATAAAGGAGATGCTTCCACTTGGGTTATTGTTTTGTAGGTATTGTGCACACCACCCACCACTCCATCCATTGAACATTCTAGAGCAGGTATCATTCTACCCTTAGCATGATAGACTCCCAGAAAAAACTCTGCATATCCTCACATCATTTCTCCATAAGAAACTAACCATAGGTTCCAAACACTCGACCGTGTTTATATAAACCCCTCCTTGCACATGATAAACATCCTGTTTGGTCGGTAGAGCCTCCCCTCCATGGCGCGCGTCACCCAAAGTAGACCATGTATCACAAAAGTCATGATGCCATGGCCATTGCACTTTAGTCCGGGAAGCACCTCATGCCCATTCACCCACCATGCATTAGGTCAAGTTTTACCATATCAAAATAAAACCCCTTTCCCAGACTACCAGGTTTTTCAAGCAGATCGAAAGTGCACTACCACACCTCGCATTTGGCCTACCATACCTCGATCAACATAGCTCATCTGTGACATTTTCCATCTTCTTCATCAACCCCACACATGAGACCAACCAATGGGGTCCCCACCCTCAAAAAAACACCTTCCTCACATCATGAGTGAGCAAACACTTTCATGTTTTGGGGCACCCATCTCTGTGTTTTGTACAAACCAAACCCTATTATTTCATTCTTTTGGTAAATGTACAAAGACTGAAAATGGTTCACTATGTCCCCCATTCACCCATCCCTTTTTTCTCCCATGGAAGCAGTCTTTGGTCACCCTTGGTCGAAGTATCAAACCCTCACACATAAGCCACCATGACATTCATAACCAATATATACCCACCCTAGACGTCCTATCGACTCCAGGGATTTCCCCATCAGAAATAGTTATGACTTCCGCCAAGCTGCTTTTTATACTCTGACCTTCGGCCATTAAATCTCCATCAACGGTTTTTAGTCAGTCCTCGCCATCATGCCTATGTTAAACCTATCACATCCAAGATCTTGATCGCTTGTATCAGCGACTCTCTCGTTTGGTTGAGGCTTCATTTTTGTCGACATCAACACCTATTTTCCAAAAGGAAGCGGTACCTTGGATCACCCCTCTCCACAAAATGGACATAATCAGGTGGCACTATGGGAGACATCATTGCCCATAGATTTCATCGATCCCCCTGAAATTCGACTACAACAAAATATTTTATGTGAAGATGGTATTGTACCCTACAACCATTGCATTTTGATCAAATTCGTCAAAGACCCGTGCCTTTATAAGCATCTATTTCAGCGATGCTTACACAAGAAGGTCCCAGTCATACACCCATGCACATTTACATGCAATAACTAGCTTACGCATATGGGTAATACATTCCACCTATTGTTAAAGAAAAAACGCCCCTGAAGGTGTCAGTAATCTTCATCATCAACCAATATATCACTACCATACTAGTGACACTGACAGAATCTATATCTATCAAATACATTTTTTTATCTAGCCAAAGCATCACGAGCATGGGACATGCCCGCCTCGTAGAAAAAAATTATTTATTGTATTATACCATTAATTTCAGGGTTCCCACAGGACATGGTCGCTCTTTGACTCGGTGCAAGGTGTCTTCAACTCCGTGCTACATATAAGTCTCTCTCTCTCTCTATCTCTCTCTCTGCACAATACAGAGAAAGGAAACTATAATCTATTTCGGCTATACATTTCTTCCTAGAACTCACACATTAGAGGGCAACTATTAGCAGTGGAAAATTAGAAAAGAAAATATGAATTTATTAAATTTCAGGCAGAACGATTTACAGGGCTGAGGCACATTAGAGGATCTAAAAAATTTAAAAAATCTCTAAGGTCCAGGGGAAAAATAAAATTGCGCACTCAAGACCATAGCAAAATGCGCATCCGCGTCCATTTTTCTTCAATAAGCGTGATTTTGTGTGGATTTTCCTCAAAAAGCCGTGTGGAATAGAGAGTGGCGGAAGTCACTTTCTTGGACCACAAGGCACACTCTAGGAAATTGATCCCACACTTGAGGCCGCCTAAGGACAACCGCCAAGCCTCCTTAGGACCTTAAGGGAGCACACAATGTAATCACCCTCCTCTCTTAGGTCACCATCCATCAATGTACCAAGATAGGGAAGGAGAGTTTGAATTCTCCTATAAAAGGGCACCAAGAGATGAACAAAGGGAGAACACATTGTTATGCTAGCCAAAATTTCCCCAAGCAATCGAGTAGAATGTGGTTCGAAGCAGAGATAGAGGGGATTCAGTTGTTGGCCACCCAACAACTCTAATCCTTTGGAGTATAGAAAGAGGGAATTTGCGCCAAGGTAGCTCAGAAGTAAAGAAGTCCTTGCATCAGGTCTTAGAACTCCCTAGTTATAAGGGCACCTTGGCAAGTGGGTAAACATTTCATCCTTTATTCCTACCAGCACTCAATAAGAGGGGATGCAAGTGCCACCATTTGGATTATTGAAGTTGTTTGACTCTATTTAGAGCTTTTGTATTATGTGTTTAGTTTAGTTTTGTTTTGTTTTCAAATATACATGCTATTTCACTATTTAGTATGTTTATTTCTTAGCATGTTCACTAACTTGCTTGATTCCCTTTATTTTCTTCTTGTGACCAAGAACTTAAGAGGAAAAAACCACTCCTCTTAAGCAGGTGTGATTTGGTACACTTGTGCACCAAATCCACCTACACAATGGGTTTCAATGGGTAGAAAATGCACCAATATATGGAGTCAATAGTAACATTGACATTTAACTTAGTCAACAATTATTTGACTTGTAACATAGATCATCTTGATCCAGAGCTTGCAAAAATACATCAACACCATCATACAAAAAGTTGTAAAAAGAGAAAAATCTCACATTGTAGATACAATTTCCCAATGCCATCCATGATAAGCATGAAATTTCTTGAACCAATTGGCTTGGTAGATGATACAATAAACGAAAATGAAAAAATGTTATGTGGTATCTTGTAAACCAAAAAATATGATAACAATAGTATATTTGATGATTTTTTGGATGAATTACATTTAAATGAAACTGATTACATCGTAGCAATACAAAGTACATTGAAGCATTCAATGATTTCATTAGAACAAAAATATTCTCACATTTGGAACAATAGCTTTGCAAAGAACATGCCTCAACCATGGAATGAAAATACTAATGCCCAAATTTTCCTTAATGCAACTGCAACCGCAACATATTGCACATGTTACATAAAAAAAGTTGAAAAATAAATGACAAATTCATTTAAAATAATAATAAAAGAACATGAAAAGAGAAAAGTAAACACTATTGAAATGCTACATTCATTAGGAAATGCTTTTTTTAATCTCCAATAGATCTCATCTCAACAAGCAATACATATAACACTTTCTCTTATATTAAATCATAGTTCATGGTAATATATACATATATATATGTATATAAACACAACATCAATGAATGAACACACATTTATCCTCAAACCATCATTCCCGCTAAAACATGATATATATTTTTACACCATTTTTTGGTCATCTAACCTTTTATCATTAGATGAAACCAAGTACACCATGTAAGACCAATTTTACCCTAAGTAAAATTGCTTTCACTATGTGAAATAACTTAGTAAAACACCTTTATTAAGTTGTTTATGGTCTAAATAGGAGACCCCAAAAGGAAATAATAAACAAATCTACATTTGTTTATATTTCTTGGTCATATTTAACCCAAAACAAGGAAATTAATTAAATAAATCATTATTTATTTGATTATTTCCTAGGAATAAGTTATTTAAATCATCATTTAAATAATATTTCTAGTTAAATTTGACTAAATCATTTTTAAATAATTAAATAAATCCTTATTTATTTAATTATATTCCCACCATTTCCCTAAAAGAATAAATAAATCATTTATTTATTTATTGTTTATAAATAAAGGTATTGACCCAAGTCAAAAATCCTTTTCCCTCCAACAAATATAATAAAATATTCCTAAGGGGTGGTTCTAGAATTTGATTAATAATATTTTATTCATGCACCAAGTTCTAGATAACCATAATATTTTGTTATAAATAGAAGGGTTTTCCCTATTCATTAGTCACCTCCATTGCATTAAATCACTCTGGATCTATACTTGGTCACATTCTCCATTTTTGCCTTGTGAGCTCCCATTGAGTTCTATGTTTGTCTGGGTTTTCTACAACAACAAGAGAGAGGAATTTTAGATCTGAAACGCTGAGGACTTTCAAGAACCCATCCCATTGAGGAGAACCGGAAAACACCTTTCTTGTTTTCCTCTCAGGTGCCCCCTTTTTAACATAATATAAAAATTCTTTCAAATACATTGTTCTTGTCTTGTCTATTGGATGCATGGAGACACATTTTACTTTATTTTCTTAATGTCTTTTATGCTTAGATCTGGATTTGTGCGGCATTATTTGGATCACCTAATTTCAGATTTAAAGATATTTGGCAGCCATAATCAATGTTAGGGCTATTTGTTATGCGTAGCTAAAGTGATCTTTTACGACGAAAGATATATATATATATATATATATATATTAAACACAACATCTATGAATGAACACACATTTATTCTCAAACCATCATTCCCACTAAAACAAGAAGATGAAAATTCAAAAAATGTAATGTGTAATTCCATTATTAATTATTACATTGGATGACCTAATGCTATAAAACATGTATGCCTTGATGAATTTTCCTCAAAGTACAACAAAAATGGCACACCCATTTCAAAAATAAAGTAACCAAAGGTCATATTGTTCATCAAATACAAAAAACACATTGACTATAAAAACTATTGTAGGGAAAATATTTTTCTATATGTTCCATTTGAAAAGAGTGATAATGCATTGAAAAAAAACTTTCTATCATGGGAAGCTTCTTATATATTATATGAAAGCACAATAAAAATAGATGAATATAAATTCACATATAACATCAACCCACCATGGGGAAATCTAGAAAATGCAATTCATGAACACACATTTATCCTCAAACCATCATTCCCACTAAAACATGAAGATGAAAATTCAAAAAATGTAATGTGTATTCCATTATTAATTATTACATTGGATGACCTAATGCTATAAAACATGTATGCCTTGATGAATTTTCCTCAAAGTACAACAAAAATGGCACACCCATTTCAAAAATAAAGTAACCAAAGGTCATATTGTTCATCAAATACAAAAAACACATTGACTATAAAAACTATTGTAGGGAAAATATTTTTCTATATGTTCCATTTGAAAAGAGTGATAATGCATTGAAACAAAACTTTCTATCATGGGAAGCTTCTTATATATTATATGAAACACAATAAAAATAGATGAATATAAATTCACATATAACATCAACCCACCATGGGGCAATCTAGAAAATGCAATTCAAGAAATCCCAAAAATTCCACAGATCCCATTGATATAATGAAAAAACAGAAAACCGTTGAATACCTTAGTGAGAAATATGATTTGGAAATATAATTACAATGCTCCCATCACCATGAAAATAAAATAAAATTCTATATTGGATTCCATTTGTCAGAGCATCCATTTCTACTTGAAAATGAGGAATATCGAAAAGTAAGAAGAATGATTAGTAATGAAAAAAAAACAATTATAAAAAACATTGCAATGAAAAAACATATGAACATGGAAAAACCATTACATCTATTCCTAACAGGAAGAGCCAGAATTGGGAGAGCATTCACATCAAAATTAGTATTCCAAATGCTCATACAAATTTATGATGCACATCATTCAACTAATCCTTTGAGCCCAAAGGGGTTGATACTAGCATACAAAGGCATAGTTGCATGTAATGTAGGTGGTAAAACTATCCACTATGCACTGCTTATGCCTTTTAACAATTCCTCCCCTACACCACTTAACCATGAAACATTGGATTCGTTCGGAAAACTTTACCAAGAATTGAGACTAGTTTTCATTCATGAGACTTCCCTGCTAGGAAGTCGTTTCTTGTTTTTTTTATTGATGATCAATTGAGAAGAATTAAACATGTCCAAACAAAATATTTTAGAAATTTTGACATCGTATTTTGTGGTGAACTCTATCAAGAAAAACCTATAAAATATTCCATGATATTTAAATAACCTATTCTCAACAAACAACGAGTCCCATATGAATTCTGGAAAGAAAATGTAAAATGCAGCTACGAATTTCATATTACAATGCACTAACATACTGGGAATCATCTCAATATTGAATAGAATGCGAACGAACACTTAAATAGAAGATGATATGATACATTTGAATAGAATTTTGTTAGGCATGCACTTATTGACCCTTCTTTCTCATATAATTTTTATAAAAATAAAGATGTTGCTTTGCACAACAAGAAAATGTTGTCAATTGTTCTTGGTGATGAAATTTTCATCAATGCAATTGACCAAGAAGAATAAAACCATCACGATTTCCCTTCACATTTACATACAAAAATGTTTCCTTCACAGATAATCATGAAGTTAGATATGTTAGTTGAGTTCTATGCTGGAAATTATGATTCACAATATGACCTTGTTAATGGAGTAGATGGGATTATTAAAGGCTATAAAAAAACAAACGAAATTGATGTCATATGGATCAATCTCTTTGATGCAAACATAGGGTACTGACAAGGCAGAAAGTTGGATCACCTATATAGTGAAGGAATTTTCAAATATTGGATCCATATATTGTGAATAGAAAAACCAGTAACACCATAAGTAAAAATAAGCTATATCAAACTACGAAAACAATTTCTCATTCAATTGACATGTGCAAGAAAAATACATAGATAACACTGCCTCACACTAGAAAACCTTACACTTGATCCTAATGGAATACAGGCTGATGAATTTGTGTACATAAATGTCTCGTGTTAGGAACATGAAATCCTTGTTCCTATTAAAACCTCTGCAGAATTTTTTTTCAAATTTAAGCATAAAATAATAGTTGAAATGGATTGTTTATGACAGACATAAAAATAGGAACTAGATTAAAATTATCAATAGTTTCACACACATTCATGCACATCCATTCTCTCTCTAAACAATCCCAACCTAGAAACCTATATCAACAATGTCTTCAATGACTATGATATAATGGACAATGGAATTTTGTGTTTAAAAGAGACACTTTTGAAACAAGACATACTATAACAAAATTTCAAAACCTTTAATTTCATATGAATCCATAAAAAATATGGATTGCTCATATGCTTCAAAGAAAAAACAATAATTGTTGAACATATGCAGTTTCAAGAAGACAATGTAGAAGCATTGATGGAAAATAGCATTCCACATGGAATCCAGATTACAATTGTTAATTTATATGTACCACTCTATGCCACATTACCCAATATACTAAATATTATTGAAAAAACATTGTGCAATATATCTATTGGTAAACCAATAATCATCCTAGGAGATTTAAATGTTAACATGCCATCAAATTAGCAATAGAATAGAGACATTAGCATACTATATGCATTGATACAACCTCCATTTCCTTGTAGATACAAATAAATATGTGCCCACATCACTCGTTGATCATGTGTGGTATAAGATAACACACATCTACAAGCTAGATACATACTGGTCAGATCAGGACACAATTTGTCTCATAATGGACCACATACATGTAAATGAATCATAAAACATATTGAGCTCTTTCCATATTTGCAATTAAATCATTTTTTTTCCTTTTTTTATCTCCATTCAAGCTTAACTATTTATTAATGTTCTTTTGCAAGCATTCATTGCACCCATATCCAAAAAAGCTTCTAATGCAATTTCCTTTCTGCTATAGAACCAATATGGATCAAAGATGCAATGACCAAAAAAAAAAAGGAGAGCATTTACAAATATGTTTCTACTTGTCTTTGGTTCCTTATTTTCACATATTAAATGGTTTCCATGTACATCCATTGTCACTAATTGCATTTTTCTACACATTATCATTTTCAATGCAAAAAATACCTTGCAACCTTGAGAAATAAAGAAATAAAACATCATAATAAGAAAAATAACTAAAAAAGAAGAAACGAGGAAAGTCAATCTATGATCATTGCTTATTTTCATTTGTCACATATGCAATATACACATCAACATTGTCTCCTTGTAATTGACTCTAGTTTGCTTGATCTCTGCACAACCAAAATATATTGTCAATCATTCCAATATAAATTGAAGAATTGAACATCCACAAAACTTGAAAATTGTTCCATAGTGATGTCATGGTTGTCTACAACAAGTTTTTGGACAAAGCAACAAAAATGAGTCAAATAATGCGTGCCAATTTGACTGATCAACAAGGATTGATGACAATCACAATGGTTGTTTCAAGTGATCTCATCCGAAAATGAAATCAAAATATCTTGCCAATAAAAGGAATTGTAGTCACAAATTTCCATATTGTACCAAAAACGAACTCTGACAGTTGACCCCATCCTTTTGTTAGAAAATACAAGCACTGTAGAAAACATCGACGCAGTTTGTACATATAATTTTTTTTTCCCAATGCAACAATAAAACAATTGGGAGAAAGCATAAAAAAATTCCCAATAGGAAGAATTGTAGCACTGGTAACAAATGCTCAAAAAGTTGGAATGCAATATACATTGAAAATTAGAGACTGAAGCTATGAAGATGATAAGGCATCAGTAACATTCTCACCCTTGTGTCACTCACCCATTAGTCTTATGCATTTCATCTTATCGTCTATATGTGAAGGCCCTAGCCCTCGGTCCGTGTTCAAACTGGAATTCAAAACAAAATTTGGTAACCTTATCCTAAGGTTCCGTTATACTTACGAGGCGTAGATATTTAAATGGTGTTAACTCTGTTCATAATATATGCAGATATGATTTTTATGTGGTACCTTGATCCGTAAGATTGGATCTTCTCTGTCATCAAATTACAATTTAATTTCCGTCCTCGTTGATTGGTACTTTTTGACACCTGTCCACCTTGATACTCGCTCCTCCCGCCTTTCGAAAAACCCCAGTTTTCGACACGGTATCACTTCATTTCTCTCTTGGCGCTTTGGGGTTCCTCTGCTCTGGTTTGTTCTTCGAGGGTTCTGTTGCTTGTGCCGCTGGTTCGATGTACTCCTTTACTTCATTCTTCCGTCAGCGCCATGTGGTTTCTCTGCATAGGTTTGTTTCGTTGGTTCCGTTGCTATGCCTCTGGTTCGATGTATGTTCTCGTCGCGTTTGTGTTAACGCTGTCAATCCACCTTTGTTTGATGTGTGGAAAAAGGTTTGGATTGAAACTATAATGGTCTGGTTGGTCTTTCTTGTGATTTGGTTGCAGACTTATCAATTTGTCCGTTTAACTATACTGTCCATGTTACAGGATGAAACTTCCAGATTTGCTCCAACAATCTTTCCCAACTCGGCTCGTCTTCTTGCCAAGGTAAGTCGAGGTTCTATGCTTTACTTTGTCACTCGTCTTCACCAGTTACTGATGTATGCTGCTCCTGGAGAGCAGGTTTTCTTTCGTCCAACTTCGCCTTCCCGTTCACTTTCTCTCTTTTAAACTCAAGTAAATGCTACAGGGTTTATTCCCTGTTCTCTGTTTTAAAATTTCTTTTTCGTTTTGTCACCAAACTGGCGTTCTCCAGGTTCTAACTTCCGTTTGCTTTCTCCATATTGCAGGTCAACCAACCTTGAGATCTTCCGTGGGTTCGACCGGTCGGAAGGAAAACAACCCCAACCAAGGAACGGGTAGGGTTGTTCTACTTTGAGACTGGTTAACTTGTGATTTACCTGTGTCTTTTCTGGTTCCCGCTCATTCTGCGTTCTTGGTGTTGTGGGTTGTTTCGATAAACCCTCCCTTGGCAAACTGTGTCAAATAGCTATAGGGTTTCTATATGTCTCAATTTGTAAGTCTTCACAGTCGCAGTTTGAGCGTTGTTCGTTCATTTATTGAAACCCTACTTTGCATTTATCGTTACAAAACAAAGGGGTTTCTGCAAAATGTATATTGAAAAATTCTTGTATATTTCTATGACTGCTTTTACTCAGTTAATTTGAAAGGACTCTTAATGCATTACCTGGTATTTTCTGGTGTATTACCGATAGGGTAACTGGTTGTTTCACGAATATTTTCGCTGGAAAAATTGGTTATTGTTTTTTATGATTCTTCTTTCCTCGCCTGTGCGCTAATTCCTTTCATGCTCTGTCAGATACTAGTTGCTCTTTGTGCTGTCGCTTCTCCTGTCTGCAATTATTTTTAACTTCCTATACTTTGTTTACTATACACATTAAAATTGACAATCTAATGCAGTAGAATAATACATGAGAGATTAGCTGTAACTGTATATCTGGAAGATGATTCTTTTATTCAAATAAATCTGGTTCTTATTATGCTTTTCTTCCTGAAAATTCCGAACCTTACATATCATTTACTTTCTTGTTTAAATACTTGCAAAAAGAAAACGTGTAACAGTTTCTTGTCTTCGGTTGAAACTGACAACCGGAATAGTTCTAATTGTCTAATCAGTTTCTCTTTTCTTTAAAAGAAGACCAACAAACTTCTAATTATCTTTAAAAGAAAACAGACAGACTCCTAATTAACAAAACAGTTAATAGTCCTGATCCTATTGTCTCTGCCTAATTTCTAAGAAACAATAAATAAAAAGAAATTAAAACACAGGTTCCATAACCTGCCTACCAACACGTGCAAAAGTCTTCTTTCCTGTCGATACAGTCAACCATCTTTTCCCTCCTCCGAGCTGGATGCTCCTGCATCAGGTTCCCGGGGTGGCAAAAAGTCAAGGCTCCGTTCCATGAGATCGTCGACAGAGTAACCTGCTTTCTGTATCTGCGTCGCGTCAAGCCACGAACTGTCCTCTATTGGTCGGTTCTTCCACTTGACTAAATACTGCAGATATTCTTTCCTTCGGGTGCGCTTGGCTACCTGTGTATCGAGAATATTCTCGATCTCAAGGGGCTATGCTGTGGGCATCTGTCTCATCCAAGAACCCTCCTCAAACTTGGTGTCCCGTTCTGGCCTTTCTGTTGCGTCATTCTCAGTACCAGAAATATAAGGAAATAAATTTTCCACATTAAAGATGGGTGAAATACCTATCCCTGGTGCAACTGCAACTCATAAGCGTTGGCAGAAAACTTGCGAATGATCTTGCAAGGGCCAATCTTCTTAAATTTCAGCTTATTATATTCCCTTCTTGGAAACCGTTCCTTGCGCAGGTGCGCGAGGACTTCGTCCCCCACATTAAACTGAACTTCCCGTCTTTTCAAATCAGCCCGCTGCTTATACTTCTGACTGCTGTCCTGTAATTTCAGTTTCACTTGTTCATGTAAGTCGCTCATCGCTTGGGCGAAATCCTCCCCGTCTGCACTCCGTTTTTCAAGTTTCCCCAAGTCTCGCAGTTCATGCACTCCGCGAGGATGCATGCCATACAAGATTTGGAAGGGACTGTAACCTGAGCTGCGATTCGGTGAATCGTTATATGTGAACTCCGCCTGAGCAAGTACACGATCCCACATTCACGAATTTTCGCCTATTAAACTCCGCAGTAGATTTCCCAGACTCCTGTTCACCACTTCAGTCTGCCCATCAGTCTGTGGGTGGTAAGCGGAGCTGAACTGTAACTGAGTGTCCAACTTTTTCCACAATGTTCTCCAAAAATGTCCGGTGAACTTCACATCCCTGTCGGAAATGATGGATCTCGGTAGACCATGCAGTCTAACAATCTCTGTGAAAAACAGGTGTGCTACATGAGTAGCATCACTGGTTTTGCTACAAGGTATAAAATGCGCCATTTTTCAAAACCGATCCACTACCACCATTACTGAATCAAAACCCCGCTGCATCTTAGGCAAACCCAAGACAAATTCCAAGCTGACTGAGTCCCATGATCTGCTCGGAATGGGTAGCGGCATATAAAGACCTGCATTTTGGCTGTGGCCCTTCGCCAATTGACACGTTTTGCACCTGCTCACATACCTCTGTACGTCTCGTCGCAACCTTGGCCAAAAATAAAAATGCTCAACTTGTGAAAATGTTTTGTCTATACCGAAATGTCCAGCTAGACCTCCGCTGTGCTTTTCCCGGATGATGTTCTCTCTCATCGAACAGTCGGGAACGCATAACTGTCCTCCCCTGAACAATAACCCTTCCTGCAGATTATAGTCCAACCACGGACTATTATTTCTTAACAGAGGGTTTTGGCAGGCCTCATAGGCCTCCTTAAAATCTGCGTCTATCTGATACATATCCTTCAAGTGATCAAAACCCAACACCTGCACCGTACTCTCCTGCAAGAGAAAAACTCTTCTGCTTAATGCATCTGCCATCTTGTTGGATTCCCACTGATATGTTTCAGTACGAATGTAAAGCTTTGCAGATATTCCACCCACTCTGCATGCTTGTGATTCAACTTGTGCTGCTGCATAACATACTGTAAAGCTGAATTGTCATAAAATAACACAAACTCATTACCTAATAGATAGTGCCTCTAGTGCTTCAAGGCTTGAACGACCGCATAAAATTCCTTGTCGTAAGACGAATACTTCTGCCTTCTTTCGTTCAACTTCTCACTGAAATAGGCAACCGGTCTGTCCTCCTGGCTGAGTACTGCCCCAATGGCTGTACCGCTGGCATCACAACGAACTTGAAAAAGTTTGTTGAAATCTGGTAATCTCAAGATTGGCCTCTCAGTGATCTTTTTCTTCAGAGTCTGAAAATTGTTTTCTGCTGCTTCAGTCCAGCAAAAAGGCTGATTTTCCTTTTTAATTGTGTCCAACATGGGTGCACAGATCCCGCTAAAATTTCTGATAAAATTCCAGTAAAAGCTTGCCAAGCCATGAAAACTTCGAACCTCGAACAAACTCCTTGGGGATGGCCAGCTAACTATCGCTGCAATCTTTTCCGGATCCATCTTCAGCTCGTTTTCTGCAATCACAAAACTCAAATAAACTAATTCTTTTTGAAAAAAAGTACACTTTTTCAAATTTATCAGCAGTTTTTTCTGTTGTAATCTCCTCAGTACACTTCGAACATGTCGGAAGTGTTCCTCTTTTTTTCTGCCGAAGATTAAAATATCATCTAAGTACACAATCACAAATTTCCCAATAAAATCCTTCAATACTTCATTCATTAGGCGCATGAAAGTACTGGGAGCGTTGCTCAAACCAAATGGCATCACCAGCCATTCGTACAGTCCTTCATTCGTCTTGAAAGCTGTCTTCCACTCATCCCCTTCTCGAATTCGGATCTGGTGGTAGCCACTCTTCAAGTCAATCTTTGAAAAATAGGATGCCCCACTCAAACAGTCCATCATGTTATCCATTCTCGGTAGTGGAAACCTGTACCGAATTGTAATCTTGTTAATAGCTCTCGAATCTGTACACATTCGCCATTCGCCACCTTTCTTAGGAGCTAATACTATCGGAACTGCACAGGGACTCATACTCTCTCTGATCAGTCCTTTATCCAACAATTCCTGCACCTGTTTCCGAATTTCTTCATGATCTTTCGGGCTCATACGATAAGCTGCCTTGTTTGGCAAGCTAGCTCCTGGTATAAAATCAATACAGTGGTTGATACCTCTCTCGGGGGGTAGTTCGTCTGGGAGATCGTCCACTATGATGTCCCCAAAATCCTGTAACATGTTCTAGACCTCCTCGGGTAAATATGTAATTGTAGTGTGCAATATCACTGTCTTTGGCCTCCTCACAACAACAAAATTCACATCGATGTTTTCAATCTGTTTTAAAAACTCTTTCCCACCTATCAGCAGTGCTTTTACCCCACTGGTTTCTGCTGTACCTTCCTCCTTAATGGGTACAAGCGTGTGCTTGATCCCATCTTTAAAAAACTTATAGCAGTTCGTTTTTCCGTCATGAACCACTTTTCTGTCAAACTGCCAGGGTCTTCCTAACAGTATATGACAGAAATCCATTGGCATAACATCGCAGATAATTCTGTCCTTATATCTGCCTATCTAGAACTCCACCTCGCACTATTCATCAACTAACAGTTGATGTCCTTTCTGCAGCCACGACACCTTGTAAGGAGTGGGATGTTTCAGCTTTTTCAATCCCAATTTCTCCACCATTTATGTGGCCACCAAATTATCCGTGCTTCCGCTGTCAATGATCAGTTTGCAGCACTTACCCTGTGACTTGCAAACTGTCCGGAACAAAGCCTTTCGTTGATCTGGGTCTACCACTTCCTTTGCTGGTTTTAACAGTACCTTATTCAACACCAGGGCTTCACCTGTTTCTGGTGCATTTTCCACTTCTTGGGGCGGTGCTTCCGCTTCTTCTGATTGAGCAACATAAGTTCCTCTCCCACCTGCTGGTTCTCCTTCAGGACATTCATACGATTTGTGCCCCCACATTTGGCACCGATAACACTGGACAGTTCCTCTGCCCCGACCATTTCCTCTCCCTCGTTGGGCTGGTCGTCCTCCTCTAGTGCTGTTGTCCTTTTCTGCTGTTCCTGCAGATTTAGAATTGCTGCCCTCTTCAGTTGAACCTGTACCTCTGCCTCTACCAAAGGCCTTCCCCTTTCCTCGGCCAGATCCACCTCCTCTTCTGGCATTCTTCTTCCTGTTTATCTTCTCCTCTTCCTTCAAGGTGAACTGGTATGCCTCATCTAAGGTTCTGGGTGAGAGAATACCAATTTCATCCAGTATCTCTCCCCTCAGCCCATTCACGAACCTTGCTATTTTCTCTGGGGTATCTTCCATATACCCCGCCCTCAAATTCAGCTTATAAAATTCTTCTGTATATTATTTGACCGTCATTCCCGTTTGCCTCAAGTTTTGTACTTTCCTGTACAACATAATTTGATAATCTTTAGGCAGAAACTTCTCTTTCAGTTTGGCCTCCATTCTGGTCCACTTTTTTATAGGCTTTTTATGTAGCCTTTTCCTTTCTGCCTGAACGTTGTCCCACCACAAGGACGCATGTCCTTTCAACTTGGTGGTAGCGAACTTCACCTGCTTGTCCTCACTAGTTTCTTCAAACTCAAAATATTTGTTGACTTCACTCAGCCAATCCAATAATACATCTGCCGACAAACTCCCGTCATAAGTGGAAAGCTCATGTTTTGGCTTATGACTGGACAACATAACTGATTTCAACAATCTGAGTTCAGGTGTCACCCCTTCAAATTCATCTTCTGGTTCTGCCACATCTTCATCACTGTCATCTGCTGGGTCTCTCCTTCCCCCAGCTTCTACTGCTGCCAATCTTTGATTCAAAATTCGAATCTCTTCTCGCAGTCCCTCTTCTGCTATTCTTCGAACTGCTCTCCCTCTTCCTCTTCCTCTTCTGCCAACCTCCATTTTCTTTTTCTATCTTCTGCAACCCGCTCTGATACCAAAAATTGAAGGCCCTAGCCCTCGGTCCGTGTTCAAACTGGAATTCAAAACAAAATTTGGTAACCGTATCCTAAGGTTCAGTTAAAATTACGATGCATAGATATTTAAATGGTGTTAACTCTGTTCATAATATATGCGGATATGATTTTTATGTGGTACCTTGATCCGTAAGATTGGATCTGCTCTGTCAACAAATTACAATTTAATTTCCATCCTCGTTGATTGGTACTTTTTGACACCTGTCCACCTTGATACTCGCTCCTCCCGCCTTTCGAAAAACCCCAGTTTTCGACACGGTATCACTTCATCTCTCTCTCGGCGCATTGGGGTTCCTCTGCTCTGGTTTGTTCTTCGAGGGTTCTGTTGCTTGTGTCGCTGGTTCGATGTACTCCTTTACTTCATTCTTCCGTCGGTGCCGTGTGGTTTCTCTGCATAGGTTTGTTTCGTTGGTTTCGTTGCTATGCCTTTGGTTCGATGTATGTTCTCGTCACGTTTGTGTTAACGCTGTCAATCCACCTTCGTTTGCTGTGTGGAAAAAGGTTTGGATTGAAACTATAATGGTCTGGTTGGTCTTTCTTGTGATTTGGTTGCAGACTTATCAATTTGTCTGTTTAACTATATTGTCCATGTTACAGGATGAAACTTCCGGATTTGCTCCAACAATCTTTCCCAACTCGGCTCGTCTTCTTGCCAAGGTAAGTCGAAGTTCTATGCTTTACTCTGTCACTCGTCTTCACCAGTTACTGATGTATGCTGCTCCTGGCGAGCAGGTTTTCTTTCGTCCAACTTCACCTTCCCGTTCACTGTCTCTCTTTTAAACTCAGGTAAATGCTACAGGGTTTATTCCCTGTTCTATGTTTTGAAATTTCTTTTTCGTTTTGTCACCGAACTGGCGTTCTCTAGGTTCTAACTTCCGTTTGCTTTCTCCATATTGCAGGTCAACCAACCTTGAGATCTTCCATGGGTTCGACCGGTCGAAAGGAAAACAACCCCAACCAAGGAATGGGTAGGGTCGTTCTGCTCTGAGACTGGTTAACTTGTGATTTACCTGTGTCTTTTCTGGTTCCAGCTCATTCTGCGTTCTTGGTGTTGTGGGTTGTTTCGATAAACCCTCCCTTGGAAAACTGTGTCAAATAGCTATAGGGTTTCTATATGTCTCAATTTGTAAGTCTTCACAGTCGCAGTTTGAGCGCTGTTCGTTCATTTATTGAAACCCTACTTTGCGTTTATCGTTACAAAACAAAGGGGTTTCTGCAAAATGTATATTGAACAATTCTTGTATATTTCTATGACTTCTTTTACTCAGTTAATTTGAAAGGACTCTTAATGCATTACCTGGTATTTGCTGGTGTATTACCGATAGGGTAACTGGTTGTTTCACGAATCTTTTCGCTGGAAAAATTGGTTATTGTTTGTTATGATTCTTCTTTCCTCGCCTGTGCGCTAATTCCTTTCGTGCTCTGTCAGATACTAGCTGCTCTTTGTGCTGTCGCTTCTCCTGTCTGCAATGATTTTTAACTTCCTATACTTTGTTTACTATACACATTAAAATTGACAATCTAATGCAGTAGAATAATACATGAGAGATTAGTTGTAACTGTATATCTGGCAGATGATTCTTTTATTCAAATAACTCTGGTTCTTATTATGCTTTTCTTCCTGAAAATTCCGAACCTTACATGTCATTTACTTTCTTGTTTAAATACTCGCAAAAAGAAAACGTGTAACAGTTTCTTGTCTTCGGTTGAAACTGACAACCGGAATAGTTCTAACTGTCTAATCAGTTTCTCTTTTCTTTAAAAGAAGACCAACAAACTTCTAATTATCTTTAAAAGAAAACAGACAGACTCGTAATTAACAAAACAGTTAATAGTCCTGATCCTATTGTCTCTGCCTAATTTCTGAGTAACAATAAATAAAAAGAAATTAAAACACAGGTTCCATAACCTGCCTACCAACACGTGCAAAAGTCTTCTTTCCTGTCGAGACAGTCAACCATCTTTTCCCTCCTCCGAGCTGGATGCTCCTGCATCAATATGCAATGTCAACGATTACATTTTTGGTCTTTTATGTCACAACTACAACTATTTGAGAACTTTGCATCTATCTACAATGAAATGGAACAAAAGTTGCAAAATGGAGACATGCCAATTATGCTCTTCAAAAAAATATAAAAAAGAAAATACATCTATGGAAGGAAAAAAATTAGTACAACACATGCCATATTCATCACACATTTGAATATTGATATAGAACAAGATCTCAAAAAAAATAATCTATAGACAAATCTAGGTAATTACATACCCAATAAACTACTTATTTTTCATTACACATATGTTGACTAGTCTTCTTTTCTAACAGGTGCAAGGAACATTTTTCATTACAAATGCATAATTTACAGCATTTGAACCTGTATGTGCACTCCCCAATTTCCAGATGTCATCATTTCCAATGATATAATATATGTAAATATTTTTAGTTAATTGTAAACAAAAAAACCTCTTTTCTATTTCTACAGTTTATCAGGTGCATTATAAGAACTCTTGATAAAAACACCCTGTGATGTTTCCTTAGAAAAATGCTAGTTCTGAAGAAACTACTGCCTACATTAGCTCAAATTTCTTACTAATAATATCTGAAAAACAACAACAAAAATTTATTTGTTGCCCAATTTTACAAATTCATGGTATCATAAGAAATACTCCATACTATTATAGATTTTAAATGGCAATGCTGAAACAAAAATGAACATTACTATGTTCATCCACAAAAAAATTATACTTGAAAAACATTCATGTCAAGCGGAAAAATTCCTCTGTGGATATTGATATTACCATAACAATATTTTTACATTTTAAATTATATAAATGTTTTGAAATACTATTTGCAATTTTTTGTTTTATATTATGATTCAATTTCACTTTTTTCAATGTGAAAAATTAATTATTCTACTCATTCACATTAAAATATCATTAGTAAATAAAATAGATTTATAAGTATTTAATTATATTTAATCAAAATATTGTGATTGGTTAAATTATATCTTTTCATTTTCTTTAAAACATATTACATTCTCATTTAACTGCATATTTTATATAATTTTCTTTTAAAAACTTCTAATACAAATTTATTCTATAATGTATATAAAATAAATAAATAAATAAATTCACACCTTTTTTCCTTGTTACTCGTTGCACGTTAATAATCTTATCTATCTGCAAAATTTACTAGAATAAATTGATATGATTTCAGCACATATGTAATTTACATTCAACAAAGCATGCAAATGGCTTGAAAAGTTTTTAATTTTATGTTTACTTTTTGTTAAGTTAAAAAGTTAATTATTGTAGTCATTTACAACAAATGTGATTTATTAATGCATTAAATAGATATATATATATCCATCAAATTTGGTCGAGTCAAAGTTTCTTGATTGTCTTTGCAACCTGACAATAAACTTACATATCAAGTTCTCTTTGAAGCACCTGAAAAGAAATTTTTTATTATGCTATGTAAATTTAAAAAAACAACTCATGTATTTATGAATTGTTTAATGTAGTTTGGCACATAACTTGCTTCACATTTGAATCTATGAAAAAAAAAATTGTTATCTTTGGTATTGATTTCTCTGGAGTTAAAGCTTTCCTTGCATTATTGGAATTTCCTTCAGCTTTATATTTATAAACATAATTATTTGTATACATATTCTTTATTCTTTGACTACTACACTACAATATCTATAACGTTGACTTTGTTCAACTGTTAGAGTTAATTCATATTATTCAAAGTTTAATAATTAAACTAGGTGCCCTCGATAGCTTTGTATTGTTTAAATTTTATATTAGATTTAATTAATTTATTGTTTGTATGGTTTAAATTTTATAATAAATTTAATTAAGACTTAATGAAGTTTTCTTTAAGTTTTGTGTTAGTTTATTTTTAATTTTAGGATATTTAGATATAGTTTTTAGATTTTGTATTATTATTTTCTTTCTTTATTTTCCCTCTTTTTTTTAATGATTTTTATGACAAAGATTTTAGGGCTTCATATTATGGAAGACAAAAACTTTCTATTGTTATAAAAGGAAATAAAAATACAATCTTTGAAGGGAGACACTTTGGAATCTAAAGAATAGATCAGAGAGATTTTTGGAAGATTTTAGAGAACCAAAGGTTTCATCAAAGACAAGAAGATGCTTGTACTATTAGAATTTATTTCTTGTAACCATTTGTATTTTGGAATTAGAAATGAGTGATCACAACTTGTGCACTATTGTTAAGTTCATGGAACTTATTGATGAATTCTGTGGTCTATCTTGATTTTGACACTATTATCATTGTCAAGAATAATGAAAGACTTCTGTTTTATTTTTCCCAAATTTCATTCCAAATTAATAAAAGTTTGTATATTGTGAAATGTTGTTCATTTATGCAAATTTATGTTTGTTTAAAAAAATCAATAAACTATCTTTCATAGTTAGGTATGAATTTGATGAAATGAAGTATTGGATGTGGATATGCATGATATGTATTAGTTTTAATGGTTATATGATTATGTGAACTATTTCTGTAATATGACAACTTATTTGTATCTCATTTTCAGTTTATGTTAATTTTCAGTTTGAGCATGCATAGATATGTTTTTCTGAGCATGAACATGCATAGATATGTTTTTCTTTTGTCAATGTTTACTAAGTTAAGAGTGATGTGTGTTTCTTTTAATTGTTATCAAGTTATGTGAATTACTTCTATAACTTGATAGCTTACATTTATATCATGTTCATTAATTTTTTATTCTTCTTGCTCGTAAGTGAGATAATATGAGTTTCTTATATATCTCAGTTAGAATAGTGTATGCAAAATAGCATAAAATGCATTTAGATGTAAGAGAGCAATTCATTTAGTGGTAACCATGCGAACATATTCTTGGATGTCACCATATCAAACCAAAAAAATTCTAATTGGGGCCTTGATCCAGACAATCCCTTGTTGCATGGTAGGGAATTTATTCCTACCAACAAGATCCACTAGATGACATACTGTAACATAATGTAATGGTAACACTAGCTGAATTTGTACACAATGAGATTTGGAAAGAAAATTTTGTAGTAGGTTTAATGAAATCAAACCATAATTTATGGCTTATGATATATAACAGAACCTGTGATAAGTATATCTAGAGATTGAGATTTGTAAATGATACTATGAGCATATATATGATATGTAAGTTAGAAATTTATAACCTGAAAACATGTGTTGTATATCCATAAAATTTAAATTTCATGACTTTTCTCCATAGTGGTATTTTTTGACTGGGAATTTGGATATGAGTATTAAATTGTCATATCTAATATTTTTATTCCCTAAGGTGTCCTTATTTGAAAACAACTTTCCTAGCTGCCATTGTGTCTTTTTCTGCACCATTGGATCAAATGTTAGACGATTGAAATGTTTTAGGCCATTAGATCCATGCTTCCTAACTAACTCACCAAGCCTTATTAATATCTCCATATCCAACCAAAATAGCATCTCCTGACAGTCAAACCAAACAAATAGCCAAACCAGACGGATAGCAAGATCCATGTCCAGATTCTAGCAAGATTAGTTTTTAGCGTTTTAGTGCCGTGGAGGTTGTGGTGAACAAAAAAAAAAAAGTGAAACAGAGTATTTTGATACTTTGTCTCTAGATGTAACCCAAAATTATACTATTTTGGAAATCAATTCCATGATCTCCAAATCCAGATAATACTGCCTTTTCTTTTGTACAGTTTGCAGGATCTGCAAAGCTTTCAGGGAAGGAAATGAACGTAGGAAATGAACGTGGTTGAGATTTCAGGGGAGGAAATGCACGTGGTTAAGTATTTTCTCACTGGTTCATGGAAAACAAAGTGAAACAGAGTCTAAAAACAGAGTATTTTGATACTTTTTCTCTGTAAGTAACCCAAATTTATACTCTTCTGGAAATCAATTCCACGATTTCCAAAGCCGAATAATACTGCCTTTCATTTTGTGCAGTTTGTGTAGTTGCAGGATCTGCAAAGCTTTCAGGGAAGGAAATGAACCTAGGAAATGAACGTGGTTGAGCTTTCGGGGAAGGAAATGCACCTGGTTGAGTATTTTCTCACTTGTTCATGGAATGTATGGAATGTGAGGTCATAGACTTATATGATGTTAAATTGGTTAATCACTTAGTTTTTGTTGTATAGGAAACACTATGTGCAGAATGATGCAATATCTTTCTTGGCCGTAGGGCTGAATGATGACTTTTTTGAGTAAAATTCGCCAAGATTGTTAAAGTTTAAGATAAGTTCTTTTCCAATATAACGATTCACTTAAAAATTTAGTGATAACGGTAGATCTTGGATATTTGGTTCATAGCTCAAGTTTCCTGAGCGCTTATCTCCTTTATTAAGTTTTATTTTTCTTCTCTAAAAATAGGTTCATCTCCCTCGTCTGATTTGGAACCTCTCAACTATGGGGATATATTGGCTAACGATATTTTGGTTTCTTCTAACACCCCACACATGAATTTCTTTAGCAGATATGCTTCAATATATTTTAGCTAACTATATATTTGTACTCCTTTTTTCTAATTTAATATTTGTTTTAAACGCTGAATTTAGTTCTATGGAGAGGCTTTTAAATTCCCTTTTCTTTTCAGGTGACGAGCTTGATGAATAACTCACCCATCCTTCACTCCCCTATACGGTTTAGGTAAATTTCTTTTCTCATTTTGTTACTTATAAGTCTTTTCTAGTTTTCTTAAAAAGATAATTATTTTTTAGTATATTCCCATGTTTAAGGGAGAAGACTTCACCGACTCGTTATTACCCCTAACAATTCGGTTGAGAACACTTTCCAGTTCCTTCCAGGAGCACGCAAAGGCTCCCCTCTAATCAGTATTATGTTGTGTTGAATTATATCTTTTTGTGATTAACTCTCTTAGTTAAATTTGCAGGTTTTATACTAATGTTTATCGCTTTTTTTCCCCTGCATCTCGCATGGTTTCTAGATCAATCATGAGTGTCACTGTACTGGAGGTAACACTTTGTTTTCCAACTAACTGTATTACTTATATATCAGTTTTTCTTTGCTACTAGTATACCTAGGTATACATATAGTTACCAGTTTGTATTTGAGCTTGTTTTCTCAACTTTAAGCACTTATTCCTAAATTAATGCGCTTGTGCTTCCTTCCAAATCAAATCAACACAGACTCAGATCGGTTTCCTAATTAAAATCTTTGAAGAAGGCCTGTAACGCCTTAATGATGGAGGATAAAGTTACAGGTGCTATTGTAAGAAGTGTTTTTCTTTACTACTAAAGGCTATTCATTAACTTATAGAAAGCATGCAGTTAAACTATCTCTCTGCAAAATGAGTATTATACCAGTGCACTTATTTGTTACATTTTTATGGAGACTATGAGACTCTGAAATCACCTATCCATATTCGTATTTTCCGGATGTTTCGTGATGCCTTTGATTATATGCATATTTTCAAAAGATTGTTTAGATACTATAACCAGTTTGATATAAAGTGATTCTTTAGCATGGTGCTTAATCTAAATTTTGGTGTTGCTTATTAGTTGTTCTATAACGATATATGTTTAATTTCCAGAATGAGTTTCATTTAAGTCCCCTCGGACTATACTTATACTTTGTTTTTTCGTGAATAAGAAATAGTTGAAATTTATTTCCGACTTCTATAATTTACAATTCATGCGATAATTTCTTGCATTGGTTCTCTGAATAAAATTTGTTTT
This sequence comes from Pinus albicaulis, assembly GCA_034641835.2. Classification (NCBI taxonomy): domain Eukaryota; kingdom Viridiplantae; phylum Streptophyta; class Pinopsida; order Pinales; family Pinaceae; genus Pinus; species Pinus albicaulis. Next base: position 1,187,265,534 of record CM076575.1, read on the forward strand.
AAGATGATGAATAAAATTGGTATTCAAATTTATCTTATTAAATTGAAAAAATATTGAATTGAATGTTGATATATTTTTATTATGTTTTTCATTTTTGTTAAATGATATATATATGGTACAATATATATAAAAGTATTGAATTTTGATATGTTTTGAGTTTTCTTCCATTCAAAACTAAAGAATATGTAAACTATTTTTTATCACTGATTTTTTATATCCTTGTTGAGTGTAATTTGTATATCTTTTAGTTTAAATTGTAATAACATTTTTAAATATATTAATGATTAACTATTTTAATTTATATTATTATAATATATAAATAATTAAAATATTTAATTAATAAAAAATAATATTTTTAATATTTTATTACTAAAATTAAAATATAAATTTCTCACATAATTAAAAAAGCATCAAACATAAACAATTTATATTTTTCAATTGCAATGTACTACTGGGTTGAATACAAATGACCAAACTCATCTAGCATGAAAATGTCTCCATTCATATGAAAACATCTCATTGCAAAGTGGTTATTCACCATGACTAGATTCTATAGGTTAATCGTCATAGTAATTAATTAAATTCTATCTTTTACATCAATTTTTGAAAATTTCTAATATATAATAATAATAATTAATAAAAATCTATCTTTAAATAATAATTCAAAATTTAAATATCTTATTATTTTTAAATTAATTAAGGGGCATGGCATTGACCCTAACAGCAGGAATCCAGCGAAGCAACCATATAAGTTTTCATTGATCTGGAATTCTATTTGAAATTGATGTTTTAGGTTCACCTTTAGCCAATTTGGCCATAATGAAACGTTTGGCCAAACTCATCTAGCATGGAAAGAGTTTGGCCATAATTTGGCCAAAACCATCTAGCATGAGCGAAGCAACCATATAAGTTTTCATTGATCTGGAATTCTATTTGAAATTGATGTTTTAGGTTCACCTTTACCCAAGAGTTTGGCCATAATTTGGTCAAACTCATCTAGCATGAAAACATCTCTCTTTGTATGAAAACATCTCATTGCAAAGCCTTTATTCACCATGACTAGATTCTATAGGTTAATCATCATAATAATTAATAAAATTCTATCTTTTACACCAATTTCTAAGAATTTCTAATATATAATAATAATAATTAATAAAACTCTATCTTTAAATAATAACTCAAAATTTAAATATCTTATTATTTTTACATTAATTAAGGGGCATGGCATTGACCCTAACAGCAGAAATCTAGCGAAGCAACCATATAAGTTTTCATTGATCTGGAATTCTATTTGAAATTGATGTTTTAGGTTCACCTTTAGCCAATTTGGCCATAATGAAACGTGAATGAAACTTTATTAGAGGGGGATATGGCCATGTTTTTTCTCCAAATTCATCTATACAACTTTAAAAGCACACAGTAATCGTGGTCTTTTGGAGGCAAGATTAACTTAATGTTGGGAAAAATGAATTTAGATTAACTTCTCGTTTTCTGCTATCAAACTAGTAATGAAAATCAAGAGTGGTTTTGTTGCTACTAAACAAATTTTAGTGAATGAAATATAGATTGTGGGAATTTGATGTGATAGCTGACCCTGCCCCTTATAGCATGAAAAATCTGTAGAGCGTCATCATAATATTTATATTTTCGTAAGAAGAATGCATTGTTAAATGACGAAACATTGGATTATTAATGACGAAACATTGGCTTCTTATTTTGTAACGATTTTCTCAAATAGCAGATTAAATTCAAGCAATTGGAGAATCCATCTCTCATCAAGAACTAGTGATTAAAACACTCAATGGTCTTCTTAGATCATGGGATGCCTTTGCAGTAGGTATAAGCCTTTGTAAGGTATATGTATTTTCTACTTTTAAGGATGCAAATAACAATAAGGATAGGAGAATGAAAGGCTTATGTAATTTTGAGCCTTCATTGTATTTGTGCTTATTGGGAAAAAATGCAGGAAAAATTATTAGTTATTTCATCCTTGCTCTCAAGCCACTCACTTATAGGGTGTGGAATTTGTATATTTTGTTTAGAAAGGCCTTTACTTGAAGAATTAAATATGGAGTCATGGCTTTGCCACGCCATTGTATTGGAAAAAAACAACTTTTAGAACATTATTGAGATTTGTTTTAGGTTGGTATCCCAATACCAACATATTCCAAGAAGGATAAATAAGATGAACATGACCATTAAATGCAATCCTTGTTGGTGGTAGAGTTCATAAATGTAGTGGGAGTGGAAAATATCATGGACACGGAGATGCAGGGTATTCATAATCATATGAATTTCAACTAGGGTTCACATGTTTTTCTACCTTGTATGGTCATATACTTAAAATAAAATAAAATAATTGATATTTGTAATTTAAATATTCAATTAAATTGCATAACATATCACATCCTCTTTATTGTGGGCTATTCCTTTTTATGCTAGGATATACTTAAAATAAAATAAAATAATTGATATTTGTAATTTAAATGTTCAATTAAATTGCATAACATATCACATCCTCTTTATTGTAGGCTATTCTTTTTTATGCTAGAGCTTTATGGCGTTTCCTTTGCAACATGTGGTGCAATTGGTAGTATTTGATTATTTGTACTGTTTTTTTATTCAAATTTGCTAGCAAATATATCACTTATGATTTTATAAATATTTAAATATTTTTTTACTAAAAAAATTATTATAATTTAATTGTTAATTAATACTGAAATTTTAGCTTTTATTAAATATTTCTAATTTTGTATTATTAATCTACTTTAATGAAAAAAATAAATATTTGAATATATCCGTCTAAATTTTTAAAATAACTTCTAAATATGTTCATAAGAAAAAAAAATACTATCATCTTATCTCATGAAACCTATTATACATAAGCTAGATGTTGTTTTATTTTAAAAAGTCACATGAAATTGTAATATTAAATAATAAAAAATTGCATTTTCTTTCCTTAAAAAAATCTTAATTTTCATTATCCAAAAGATAGAGAATTACATGTTGTATTTGCTAATATATCATGCTGATAAAGGAGACTGCTGAATAGTACAAACAGTCATCATATATGTGTGATGAACATATTATGTACATAAAAAATAAAAATAAAAAAAATCGTAAGGACAATATGTCCAACTATATATGACCATACATACATACATACATACAAAACTATATAAACATAACTGTCGAAAAAGACCACAGAGCCGATGATAAATAAAGGATGACGTGTAGGGTGACTATGAAGCATCAGTATCCAACACAGGTTCAGGTTCAGGTTCGGTAAATACTGACCATTCTACTATGTCACTTTCCAAGTACCAAAATCCTGTCTACTATGTCACTTTCCAAGTACCAAAATCCTGTTGCGTGGCTTCAACCTAATTTCTTTCTTTCCATGTAAATGTGATGACAAAAAATGTAATTAAAATGCGATTTTAACATGATAACTTCTTCCAATAAACTGTTGAGAGAGGAGAGGAGAGGAGAGGGATGTTTTTAAGTTTGATAGGTGAAGCTTCAGACCACCAGTGCTTCCATGCCTGTAAAACATTGTCGCTCTGCCACTTGTTTAGCAAATGTTTCTTCAACATGTTTGCATAGTGGGTCATAGAAGGATACCTTTTTAAAGTTTCCCAGAGAGAAATTTATTGTCCAGAAAAATAATCTTCCAAATATGCTTCCACCACCAAGGGATAGGGATGCATTGAGGGTCCTTTGAGGCAACGATCTGTATGTGAGAAGTGGAAATTAGTGCATGAATGTGTGTCGTCTTTGTTAATTTATTTTCAATTTGTCTCCAAATGGACAGATGATCATGGTCGAGAATTTGATTGATGTGGTATATCCTTTATGATGCTAAGTATGAAACCAGTGTAGGAGGGAGTATATGTAGATTTCCACAACCAAGGATCAAGACAATTAAAAATTATAATATATTTTAAATTATTAAAAATTATATCTTTCAATTTTAATTAAAAAATATAAAAATATAAAATAATTAACCACACTTTAATTTAAACATTATTTAATATAATACATTATTTTTAATCCTAAATTCACTTAAATATTACAACTACATTTTCCATAAAAAAACATTAATTAATTTAAACTTTGGGTAATTGATGACTATCTTTACACATTGTGAAATACTTAAAAAAAAACCTAAATAAAAGGAGACATTGTTGACAAATTTTTATGCTGGCACCCATATTTATTTCAATCCCTAGACGTTTAAGTTAGGCATACATACTAACTAATAGGTGTAAATATTAATCTTTTTCTTTGAAATAATGTTTAATATGAATATCTAGAGAAGTATGTAGAATCACTAATTCTTTTAATCGAAAATTTGGCAACAATATATTTTAAACAAACTTTCAAAATAGTAGCATAGTCATCAATATATATTAAACAAATATTCAAAATAATAGCATAGTCATCTTACTATATAATTCATTGATTAATAAACCGAAGGGATTATTATTATAAACCTAAGAGATTATTAATATAATAAACTGAAGGGATTGTTGATATTATAAACCCAAGAATTAATCCCTTTAATAATAATATTATAACATTAAAATATTAAACCTAAGGGATTAATATTATAAACCCTTGTGATTAATATTATAAACCCAAAGGATTAATATTATAAACCTAATGGATTGATTTGGTTGACTATGTTAGGGTTTATAATATACATACATTAACAAATATTAACTATGGTTGACTATTATTGACATGTTCAACTATCGTCAACATGTGCGTTATATTCAACATGACTACCATGGTGAACCATACTTACCTCGAGAATCATTGTCTTTCTATAAGTGACCTATAATGAACCATAATGGATGACTAGGGTTGGCCATAGAGGCTTATAGCGGATGACTATGGTTAACAATTTTAATCCTCGGGTTTTTAATATTGATCCCTAGGTTTTAAAATATTAATCCCTTGGGTTTGAAATATTAATCCCAAGGGTTTTAAATAATTCCTTGGGTTTATTAATCCCTTAGGTTTATAATATTAATCATAAGGTTTTATAATATTAATCCCTTGGGTTTTTAATATCAATCCTTTCGGTTAGCCTACAAGGTGTAGAGTAGGCAGTGATGGGGTGTACTGTTAAGTCACTTCGTGATGTGAAGGTCATCGATTCGAAAATCTATGGGGAAAAATCCTGCCATGTTAAGGGTTGGTGTGACCTAGGCTGAGTGTGATATCCGAGTGATTTTGACAGCTTAGATGCCCTTGGGTCATGGTTGCTCAAGCCACAGGTCAAGCTTGAAGAACTCAAACCACTTGACAAAAAAAAATAATATTAATCCCTTCAATTTATTAATCCATTGGGTTTAATATTATATCGAAGGGTTAAAATTATAAACCCAAATAATTTTTAATATTATAAACCCAAGGGATAAATGTGGTTGACTATGTAAGGCTTTATAATATTTAGACATTAACACATGTTAACTATGGTCAAAATGGGCATCATAGTAAATAATAGTCAACATAACTACCATGGTGAACCATACTTAGCTCGAGAATCATGGTCTATCTACAAGTGACCTATAGTGAACCATAATGGATGTCCATGTGACCATGGAGACTTATAGTGGATGGATAGGCTTAGCAATATTAATCCTTAGGTTTATAATATTGATCCTAGGGTTTATAATAATAATATTAAGGTTTTATAATTTTAATGTTTTGTATCAGGGTTTAATATTGTGACATTGGAATGATACAAAAATATATCCAACATCGCATTACGATTAACAATGTCTCAACGTGACAATCAATCTGGAAATCATTGTCATAATGTTACATTACATTGCAACCTTACAAAATTGGGGTTTATTATTATGGTTTATAACATTAATTCCCTGGGTTTTTAATATTAATCCAAAGAGTTTATAGTATTAATTCCAAGGGTTTATTAATCCCTTGAGTTTATAAAATTAATCCTTTGGGTTTTTAATATTAATCCCTTTGGTTTATTAATACCTTGGGTTTAATATTATTTTGAAGGGATAATATTATAAACCAAGGATTTTTAATAAATAAACCCTTTGTATTAATATTATAAACCCAAAAGATTATTAATAAACCCAAGGGATTAATAAACACAATGAATTAATATTAAAAACCCAATGGATCAATATTTAAAACCCATGAGATTAATATTATAAACCCAAGGGATAACTGTTGTTGACTATGTTAGGATTTATAATATTTATATATTAACATATGTTAACTATGGTCATCATGAGCATCATAGTAAAAAATAGTCAATGTAACTACCATGGTTAACCATACGTAGCTTGAGAATCATGGTTTATCTATAACTGACCTATAGTGAACCATAATGGATGACCATTGTTGACCATGGATGCTTATAGTGGATGAATAGGCTTAACACTATTAATCCACGGGTTTATAATATTGATTCTAGGGTTTATAATCTTAAGGTTGAATATATTAAACTTAGGGTTTATTATAACAATCTCAGGGAATTATAATGTTAGGGTTTTGTATTAGGGTTTAATAATGGAAAATTAGAATGGTACGTACACAAATATATCCAATGTCACCTTGTGACAAACATTGTGTCAATGCAACAATCAATTAGACAATATTTGTCACAATGCTATATTGAATTACAATTTATTCAATGCCATATTTTGACATTACAAATTGACGTTTATTATTATGGTTTATAGTATTAATCCGTTGGGTTTATAATATTAATCTCAAGGATTTTTAATAATCCATTAGGTTTATTTATCACCTGAGTTTCTAATATTAATCCCTTGGGTTTTTAATATTAATCTCTTCAGTTTATTAATCCCTTCACTTTAATATTATTCCCAACGGATAATGTTTTAAAACCAAGGGATTATTAATATCATAAACCCAAGGTATTATTAATATTAGAAACCCTTGGGATTAATATTATAAACCCAAGGGATTATTAAAATTATAAATCGAAGTTATTAATATTAAAAACATAAGGTATTATTAATATTATTAACCCAAGGAATTATTAATATTATAAACCCAAGGGATTATTAATATTTATTTTTTTACAAAGTCGGTTGCTATTAGTATTCAAAAAAAGGGGAGACTAGGCTCCGAAATTACAAGATGCAGAGCATAAGTTATAGAGAAGGGTGTGATAGTAGGAACTACTACAACCCTTTTGCTTCTAACTTCCCTAAAAAACTGAAATATAGAAGGTGCATAGATTCGGAAAAACTAAAACAGTAATAAGATGAATTTACAAGACATTCTTAATATATATTAATATGGCTAATCTGTCATGTAGTGGAGTCTTCAGGGTTGGCATCTACGCCCAGGTTCCTGATATTTGTAGAGCTAGAGCTAGGAGTGCTATTCTTTTCCACCATGTACTTCAGAATTTGAATTGATTCTTCCGCATGAGCTCATTTGTTGGAAAGCTCATTGAACTATTCTTGAAGGGATGAAACCCTGTGGAGAAATAGATTGAGATCAGCTTCATGTTTCTCATCAGCCATCTTAGCCTAGTATTTGAGTTTGTCATCTAGGATCTTCTGGTGGGCTCGAATCTGTTCCAATTCCGCTTGGAGGTCGGCACAGTGTAAACAATCTTTTCTCTTCGCCATCCTGGGAAGCAGATGTAAGTTCCAAAATATCCTGAGCTGTAACAAGGTATGTGGTCGAAGGAAGCAGAGCTTAAAGCTATTGTATTCGAAACAGGGCCAAAGGGAAAAGATGGGACTGATACAGGAAAAAGGGGGGCCCAAAAGCAAAGAGCTCCTGTTAAGGATGGAGACCGTTGAAGGAGGAAACAACAGAACGAAGGGAAAAGGGGAAGCAGAGAATCCTCGACAAAAAATTTTGAGGATAGAGTGAATGCCGATGAGGAAGGGAGGCCGTATAATTAGGCAGAAACAAGAAAGGGAAGGTTGTGCCTGTCAATAAACAATTCACGAGAATGAAGAGGGAAATGACATGCGTAAAATCACGAGGAGCAGGGTCCTCTATTGGAGATTTCTTGAGAAGGTGAAGAAGATTCGATATAGGTGGAATGGGATTCGTTATCATGGCAGAGAGGATAGTGATAGGATCATGAACAGACTCTGAAGGCACAAGAATCCGTCTCCAGCCTGGGGATGTGATAGAAGGGGCACTCCAAATCCAAGAAGGACCGATTCCTCTGCTAAGGATCTGAATGTGCAGATTCATGGCAGAAGGAGATGGGACTCGACATCATTGTAGGAGAGGCATCCGATGTTTCTGTTGCAGGCCCTGTTGGCACATAGGTCTTCCTCCTTGTTGAGGTTACAAAGGATATGGTAGAAGTTGATACCTCGCATATTAGCAGTAAGAGTTTTACATCGGCTGGTGATTTGTTGCAACGCCACATTAGATGCCACGCTATTGTGAATCATTATACTGAAAATTATAGCTGAATCACCAAAGATCATGGCATTATTTATACCGAAATTTTGTAATTGAGATATACCTTGAAACAAGGCAAGACCTTTGGCCATGTTATTGGAGAGTGAACCCAATCCCCATTCAAAGGAGGAAATAATGGCACCATATTCATTGTAAATGATACCACCAACCCCAGCCATGCTCGGATTGGACTTAGACGCTCCATCGAAAAATAAGGAGGGCCTCTTGCAACTTTTTAACCATGTGAGAAAATCCTCCTCACTCAGTCGAATTTTCCAGCTGTCATTGGGGATATGCCACTGATTGAGGATGACACTGCTGTGCTTAATGCTATTATTTTTGTCTAGGAGGTAGCCTATGACATTTCGATCCTTAACATGGAGGTCCTTGTAATCAATATGGTTTGATTGATTCTTGGTTGAAATAGTTTCAAGAGTAAGGCTCCGAGCCTTACTACAAAGATTTCTAACATTGGTGTCTTTTTCTTAGAAAATTTCCAATTTCGAGCCAACCATATATTCCAGAGAATAGTGTGTGGGAGGGTATCCCAAACTCTTTTGGCTATACTGTTATTTTTATGTTTCCAAGGGTAGCTTTTCTTCCATGAGTTCACAAATTCAGCAATGGAGCTGCGTGAGCTCCAAGGAAGGTGGGTGATGGGAGAGAGCTCTTTCCAATAGCAGATTGCAAAGGGGAAATCAATAAAGAGGTGTTGAATGGTTTCCTCAGCAGCATGGAAATTTGGGCACCGAGAAGGACCAATCACACCTCGTTTTTTTAGATTGTCTAAGGTCAATATTTTCCCTTTAAGTAAAGTCCATATGAAAAATTTGATCTTGGGGAGGCCTTAGATCTCCAAGATACCTTCCAGATTGACCATATAGGCATGGGATATTCCTTATTTCATATATGTTGGTATGTTGCTTTGATAGTTGTTGTGGACAATTTTGTCACCCCCTAGAGACAGTCTAGAGTTGCCATAGACTAGTGCCTAGGACATCTTAATATAGTAAGGAGTCCTTCATATAGTTTGGATTGTCAGTCCAAGAGCTCACTTACTATCTCTTGTTTGAACAAGGAAATAAGTTTTGAATGGGACCAAACTCTCTCAGAAGCTGACACAAAGATAAGAATGGTGTGGGGACATCATGTAAAACGTCCGATACAAAGGCATCAAACAATGAGAGACAACTTCTTGTAAGGGCCGAGTTCAAAATAATATATCACGAAATCAAATATCGAGTAGGTACGGTGAAAACACGAAGATGTTAACGGTTAACGAGGCCGATACCCGAGATACACGACGGAGAACCATGAGGCATGGTAATTTGTGAATCCTTGTATGACAATGGCGTTTTAAAAGCACCCTCCTCAAGTAACTAATATAGCAGAAAATATGGAAGAGATGAACATGGAACAGTATATCATGACTAGGCCTATTTAAAGCGCTTGACTAATTCCAGAAAGGGCACCAACAAGGATGAATCCTTACTGCAAACTAGTGAGCCACTCGCATTCTAGAACATGATACAAGAAGATAAATAGCATGAAATGAGATATTGTATTAACACATAAGAGAGAATTACATACTGTGAGATACCAAAGACCAGAATCCTCATTACAGTTATAACTCCTCCTCACTGAGACCCTACGGGCTCTGAACCTTCATACAGAGGTATTACAAAATGTATACAAAAGCCTTTTCACTGCACATTTTGCTGATAGAAATCTGGAACCCTTACAATGTCTTTCTTCCTAGCTTTTATAGACGAGATAGAGAATTCTAGAGGAGGAGGTAGATGAAAAACATTTAATGACTTATTTTGAATCATATGGTGAAATACCTTCGCGCCCATGCTATGAATGACTGAACATAAATGACTGTACTTTACAATTTATTTCTGGAAATGAATGTTGGAAATGAAAATCTGCTTATATACAAGACATAAGATATGTAAACATTCGGCTCTTTTCTGGAGGAGGAAGATCTGCGACAATAAAAACCTTGGTAGCACAGCACGGCCATGGTCGCACCGATCTTGATTTTTAAATTTAAACTTGAAACCTTTTTCAAGCTGAATAACGAATTCATTGCTTCTTCATTAATAATGTTGCTACATTAATGTTTTCATCACTTCAAATATTGCCCTCTTGATTTTCTGCGGGAGAGTTCTGCTAGATCGAAATACCTTTCTTTTAATGGAGGTCACATCATAGTGACTCACAGGGATCTTCACTTCGTTTTGTTCCCACCACAAGTTCCTGCAAAAACAAAAGCCCGTTGAATAAAACTAATCACAGAGATAGTGGACATAGTGAGGTTAATGGAAGCGGTGGCATAGATTTGAGGGGATGATGGAATGACGCGGGGCGAAGACTTCAAACAACAACACTGAGACGCGACACATAACCGAAATATGTGAACAATGGAGGGAAAAGTGAATGACATGTGGGAAAATGATGAAAAATGGCGGAAAAACGATGATGGTACGAAGAATTTGAAGATTAACTTTTGGGGAAGTTACAAAGGAAAAACATAACAAAAAAACGGAGCAAAGGCTTTGGAAGTGGGACCCAGAGCGCATATCGCAAAATCGCAAGAGAAGAAAGTGCGATGGAGGGAACGATGGAATAACAAGATTATGCGCTCTGCGCTATGCGATGGGCGTGACCGGTCGAGCGCAGATCACAAAAACGAAAAGTGCGATCACGGAGGATAGCGCGAATGGAAAACTGCGCTTTTGCGATGAGGCGGACATGCGATGAGGGAAAGGTGCGATAGCGCGATCATGCGATTTGCGTTAAACGCTCTAAGGGGCAGCGCTTGGCTATATGGATGAAAGGAGACGTGGAGCTAGGAGAGAAAGGAGCTAGGCCTTATATAACTTTTAAAAGCGGATTTTAGCCCTTTTTCAATGTATTTCCAGTGCGGGAAAGGGCAACGGTAAAGGGAAAAGAGGAGACTTTGGCCGAAATTTGAATGGAGGGGCTGACTTGTACAACATCGGCTCCAACTGGGGATGGCATGTTCGTCCTCGGGCATGCCGAGAACTCGCAGACCTCAGACCCTCTTGTGTGTGAATTTCATTCTACGATCCCTTTGCCTTTTTTCAAAACTTATCAGCTTATTTCTACCATTTACATTCAAAATTGAAATCGCACTTACATACATCATATACATTATAATACACCAAGCATGGTTTGCTTGAGTCAGTACTGAAAGTAGTGTTTAAGGAATTGCCCATTCACAAGGGCATCTAGCAGATCACCCTGTAGGTTTTCTAACATGAAAGTATTATTTCTCCCTAGGTTCACTATTTTGAATGGGCCAAACCATAGCGGATCAAACTTAGCATGCTTGCCCTTTTTTGCTCTGCGAACATCCCACCTGAGAACCAGGTCTCCAACTTGAAATTTTCTATATTTCGCATGATGATCAAATATATTCTTCATTTTGTCCTGATATTCTATCAACCTCTGATCCACCTGGTTGCGTGTTTCCTCCAACTCTACCAGCTGATTAATCCTTCTGATCATGTCATCTGGTTCTTCCTGATTCTCCTGCATAAAACGTGCCACTGGCAATGCCAATTGCAGAGGAAACACAACAGCTCGCCCATACACCAGCTCATAGGGTGACTTCCCTGTTGCTCTTTTGCTAGTTATCCTATTTGCCCATAAAGCAAATCTTAATTGGGAGTCCAAATTCTTCTGATTCTCACTTATTGTTTTCTTCAAGGCCCTCACCAGGGTTTTATTGGATGACTCTGCTAAGCCATTTCCCTGGGGATAGTAAGTTGTGGAGTGAGTCAATGTAATGTTATACCTTTGACAGATCTTTACAAACCTGGCAGACTTGAAAGCCTGCGCATTGTCAGTTACAATTCTAGCAGGGCAGCCAAACCTAGTTATGATATTTTCCTCCATAAACCTCATTATTACAACATCTGTAGCATTTCTGGTAGGCATGGCTTCCACCCATTTCATGAAATAGTCTGTGGCTATTAGTATCCATTTATGTTGGCCACTTGATGGGGGATGTATTTCTCCTATAAAGTCTAATCCCCATTTCTGAAATGGTTCATTCACATGAATAGGAATCAGGGGTAGAGCTGCTAATTTTTGTCTTTCTACAAATCTTTGGCACTTGTCGCATGCTCTGACCCGAGAAAAAGTATCTGAGTACAGTTTTGGCCAGTAAAAACCGGCCCTCAAGATTTTATGTGTTGTAGCCCTCCAATTGTAATGTCCTCCACAAATTCCTTCATGAAATTCTGTCATTGTATTCTGCGCTTCATTTTCTGTGAGGCATAACAGTAATATACCTAAAGGGTCTCTCCAATAGAGCTGTCCATTGGCAATTACATATTTTTGTGATTTCATCCTTATAGCTCTGTATTTTATCTTATCACAATTTGGAGGAAAGCTAAGTGTTAAAAGATATTCAACTATTTCTTTATACCAAGGACTAGTTAGGTATTTCATATGTATCTTTTGAGCGGCCATCTCTAGTCCTTGCTGCTCTTCTTCCTTTTCATATTCCTCATTCGCTATCGTGGATAGATTAATGCCCAGAGCTTGGTGATTTGACTCAGATAACATCTTGGCAAGTCCCTGTCCTTTGATCAGCTTAGTAGGCCTTATGTCCAAATCATACTCCTAGATTTTTGCAATCCATCTTCCTCTTCTACCTTCACTGTCTCCCTGAACCAGAATGTCTTTGACAGCTACTGTGGGGACATATGCAGTAATATGAGATTGCAAAACATATACTCTAAAGGCTTTAAGGGACTTTACCAGGGCATATGCCTGCTTCTCCAATATATTATATTTCAATTCAGCGTCATAAAGCACTTGAATGAAGAAAGCTATAGGCTGTTCATATCCCTCCTCATTTTTCTGCAATAATACTCCGGCAATTGTATGGGGTGAAGCAAATGAGAAGATCATAAATGGCTTGCTGTAATCTGGTCTAGCTAGTACAGGAGCTTCAGCGAATGCCTGTTTTATCCTTGTAAATGCATCTCTGGATTCTTGGGACCATTTTACTTCACTCTCCTTTTTCAACATATTAGTTATATGCCTAACTATCTCGGCATAGTTAGGAATGAATCTTCTCAAAAAATTGATTCGGCCTAGAAACACCTGTACTTATTTTTTATTCCTTGGTAAAGGAATACTGTTTATTACTTCAACTCTTTTAGGGTCTATTTTCACACCATATTTTGTTACAATGTGCCCTAAGATTTTTCCCTCATCTAATGCAAATAAAGATTTTTGAGGGTTGAGGGACAGGCCATACCTTCTTCATTTTTCAAAAGTTCTTCTTAAATGCTCGATATGCTCATCATCATCCTTTGAAAACACTGTGATATCATCAAGATATACCACCAAAAACTTGTCCTGTTCTCCAACAAAGGCTATATCCATTGCCCTTTGAAAAGTAGCTCCTGCATTAATTAATCCAAATGGCATCCTGGCATACATAAAGGTTCCCCATGGTGTATTAAATGATGTTTTCTTCTGGTCTTCTAGAAATACAAATACCTGATTATAACCAGAAAAACCATCCATCATGGACATTGGATGCTCCCACCACTTTCTGCAGGATGTGGTCCATCGTAGGCAGTGGATAATTATCTTTGAGAGATGCTCTATTCAAATTCCTGAAATCCACACACAGCCTTATTTCTCCATTCTTCTTTCGAACAGGAACAAGATTTGCTATCCATTCTGAGTACCTCAATGGCACAATTATTTTGGCTTTCAGTAGCTTCTTGACTTCTTTTTCAATGGAGGGCAGTAGCAGAGGATTTATCTGTCTGAGCTTCTGCTTATAAGGTTTTGCGTCTTCCCTTAAAGGAATTTTGTGTTGCATTATATTTACATCAAAAGTTTTTAGGTCCTGATAGGACCAAGCAAATACATCTTTGTAAGATTGAAACAACTTCAAATATTTTTCTTTGTATCCTTCTGAGATTCTTTTAGATAGTTTAACAATTTTGGGATCAGCTGAAGTACCCAGATTCAAATCTCCCACTTGATCTTCTTCTGTCACTTTGTTTGGCTACAACAGAATGTCATATTTGTTAAATAATCTTTCTAGAGGCACCAGCCCTCTAGGAATAACATTTCCTTTCAGATACAACACTTTATTTCCTGCTATTCTTTCTTCCCATCTGTTTTCCGCATTATTTTCAACTTCCTCTTCCCTCTCATCATCAATCTCTATGTTAGAGAATTCTCCCAGTGTCTCCATGAATCTCTTCATCTGTTCATCATCTTCAAATACCTGCCAGTGCTTTATATTATCTAGAATGGATGGTCTGTACCGTACCTCCACTTCATATCTTAAGAGTGGATTCTGAGGAGGATGAAATGTACTGGCAGCTACAGCAAGAGAATCTGCTATTCTGTTTTGCTCCCTGGGCATGAACTGTATGTTAAATGCTGAGAAGAAATTTTCTATCACGTCCCATACTTCATTTCTATATGCTCTCAACCGTGGATGCTTAGTTTGGCATTGATTTTTGATCTGTCTCACCACCAGCTTAGAGTCTCCCAAGACTTTTAAACTTTGGATTCCCATGTTTCTGGCTGTCTGCAGTCCCAATAATAGTGCCTCATATTCGGCTACATTGTTTTTAGCCTCATATTCCAATTTAAAGGACAGCGGCACCCATCTTCCCGTGGAAGAGATTAATAACACCCCAGCCCCATTGCCTTCTCTTGAATTTGCTCCATCAAAATGCAAAGTCCAGATTCCTAATTTCTAATCTTCTTTAGGCTGCTCAGCTTGAATTTGACCAAAAAGGGGCTCATGAGCATAATTTTGATTTTATTCTAACATCAAACATGAGAAGTCTCCCTCTTTGTTATAAACTGGAGAGTTCTCTGAGCAGTCAACCTTAGTTACCATTTTAACAAATCTAGTCTCCCTGTATAACCTCCTTCCCTGACCTCCAAAGACAGGGACAGTAGCATATGTTAAATCCAATTTAATTGATCCCCCAATCTTTGTGCCCCAGGACCTTGACAGCAGCATTCCAAAGCGGGCTGGGATATCAGCAACCACAATGTCCATGACCACACTCTTTGCTGGGATTTGAGCCAAATTGACCACTAAATCTTTAATCATTCCCAGGCATTTAACTCTTTTAGAATCAAATGAATATAAATCTTTGTATAGTCTCGTAATTTGCAGCCCTAGTTGTTCCATGACAGACAGAGGCATAAGATTATGGGAAGCCCCAGAATCTAACATACAATTGTGCAACAGCAGGTCATGAATGACTAGGGACACGTAAAATGGAGTAGAAAGGTCTATCTCCTCGACATGTGGGCCAAAGACTACCATGGGTCTTTCTTCTTGAAGATTTAGACTATCAAGTGCAATTGGTATTTCAGGAGGAAGCATAAAGGAAGTGACTTGAGACTGGTATAAAGGCTGTTTTAATAATTCTGTTAAGGGGACTGGAATCTTAATCTTCTCAAGTTCTTTTTGCAAATTGAAAGCAGGTGAGGGCTTTTCTATCACAACTTCTTTTGACTCCTTATTTTCAACTGAAGACTTGACTTCTTTTGACACTGGCTCAGCATTAGGAGGACTGACTATCTTTGAAGAAGAAGGAATCTGATCATTAGACTGCAAAGGAGTATTCAAAGGATTCTTACCTTTTTCTACGTTTCTCTTTGTTGCTGATTCCTTCTGAGCAGATACTTCTTCCTGAGGTGGCTCCTCTTCTTGATCTTGAGTTCTGGTCCTCTTCCTTGAAGATCTGAGATCATATTTTACATTGAATTGTGCTTGCATGAAATCAGCAAATTGTTTACAATAATGATCAATCTCTGCTTCTTCGTCTTCATCTTGCAATGGGAAATCCATATCATCCGTATTTGAAAAAGCCAGATTTGAATCTTCTAATCCATAAGCTGCATCTCCAGTGGACTCATCTATTGGTCCTTCCAAGTACAAGGGATGAGGTACCTAGTCTTGTTGTTCTTTTGCTTCTCTTGGAAATATCTGCAGCGGTGGCCTTCTATACTGAGGATTGTATCCTCTGTTTGGAGCATTGTAATAGTTCTTAGGAGCTGTATTTTTAGTGTCCAGTTCAAGCTTGACCATCTTCTTTATCATCTTGCTTATTTCATCCATTTTATCTGAATCTTTTTCCTGATTAGAGGTGGAAACCTCTTCTTTGCCTCTCCTCCTAGTGTCTTGTTCAGCCTTTCCTTTCAACTTCCCAGTGGAGGCAAAGTTTGCTTCCAATTCCAGAGCATCTGATTGCGCATCATCTAAATTGGAAGGTTTTCTTTCTCTCAATGAGAATCCGAAGTCAAAATCAAAGGCTGCTATGAAAATTATCTTGGCAGCAGCTTCATGGGGCTTCATTTCAGGAGGCAGGCTCAAATATAACTTGTTGAATCTTTTAATGAATTCTGACACTCCTTCATTTTGCTTCTTCTTCATGGTATTAAATTCAGTGAGACACTGACCATGATCTTTCTTTTCTCCCCACTTTCTAAGAAAATTATTCTCCATTTGGTCCCAGGTGGTCACAGAATTATTTCCCAATGTCTTAAACCATTTTCTGGCTTCCCCTTCCAAAGATTGCACAAACAATCTCAAGACCACATCCAAATGTTCAACATTTAAGTTTTCTGAAAAAGAGCAGAAGGTCTCGAGATGTTTCTGAGCATCAACTTCATTTTCACCATTAAATCTCGGCAGAATCTTCAAATAATCATGTGGCATATCATTCAGCACTTGAGGCAAGGCCAGTGGAGCGTATTTGTTCAATAGAAAATTAGGAACATTAGCCATTGGAGGAGGTGGGGGTTGTGCAGCAGTCTGAGAAACAAATGAAGGGAGAGGAGTAGGAGGAAGTGGGGTATGAATAACAATGGGAATATATTGCACAGAAGCCTGAGGTGTGGATGGGAATAGTTCACGGTTAACCGCAACTACTTCTGTGACTTCTTTAATTTCTTCAGCTTCGAAAGTAGGATGAGAATCTTCTTCAATCCAGGCACTTCCTCTACGTGGAGTTTCTGAAAGAAACTCGAGATTTTCTGTTCTAACTTCTTGAGAAGAAGAGGGCGGATAATCTTCAACATAATATTTAGAGTTTTCAGCACAAACTAACTTTCTCTCCTTCCAAACTCTTTTATGAATGATCTTCTCTGGGTCAGACACGTAGGGTGTTTTCAGCTGAGATGTATCTGACCTCAAATGCGGCCTACGAGGAGCCGGGACTACCAATAAATTTATCAAATAAAGACCATTGGAGTCGCCAAGGTGAGAGATACGCAACTCTTCAACTCTCTGTGCTCACCTGATTAGAGAGTGAAAACAATTTGTCGAGACCCAGGGAAACTGATATTCTTGAATTCGATCCCCGACAACGGCGCCAGAAAGATGTTGTGGACAATTTTGTCACCCCCTAGAGACAGTATAGAGTTACCATAGACTAGTGCCTAGGACATCTTAATATAGCAAGGAGTCCTTCATATAGTTTGGATTGTCAGTCCAAGAGCTCACTTACTATCTCTTGTTTGAACAAGGAAATGAGTTTTGAATGGGACCAAACTCTCTCAGAAGCTGACACAAAGATAAGAATAGTGTAGGGACATCATGTAAAACTCCAATACAAAGGCATCAGACAGTTAAGAGACAACTTACTGTAAAGAGGGCCAGTTCAAATAATATATCACAGAAATCAAATATCAGGAAGTGAGTGCAGTGAGGAAACATAGAGAAGATATTAGTTAACATGAGGCTGATACCCAGATACACAATAGAACCACATAAGGGCATATTAATTTATCAATCCTTATATGACAATGGCGTTTTAAAAGCACCCTCCTCAAGTAACTAATATAGCAGAAAATATGGAAAAGATGGACATGGAACAGTATATCATGACTAGGCCTATTTAAAGCGCTTGACTAATTCCAGAAAGGGCATCAACAAGGATGAATCCTTACTGCAAACTAGTGAGCCACTCGCATTCTAGAACATGATACAAGAAGAGAAATAGCATGAAATGAGATATTGCATTAACACATAAGAGAAATTACATACTGTGAGATACCAAAGACCAGAATCCTCATTACAGTTATAACTCCTCCTCACTGAGACCCTATGGGCTCTGAACCTTCATACAGAAATATTACAGAATGTATACAAGAGCCTTTTCACTGCACAGTTTCCTGAAAGAAATCTGGAACCCTTACAATGTCTTTCCTTCTAGCTTTTATAGAAGAGATAGAGAATTCTAGAGGAGGAGGTATATGGAAACATTTAATGACTCATTTTGAATCCGATGGCGGAAAAAATTCACGCCCACGCTATGAATGACTAAACATAAATGACTGTACTTTACTACTTATTTCTGGAAATGAATGCTGGAAATGAAAATCTGCTTATATACAAGACATAAATAATAAAATATGTAAACATTCGGCTCTTTTCTGGAGGAGGAAGATCTGCGGCAATAAAACCTTGAGGCGCCTGCTTCTGTACATGGTACTTTCGATCTTCAGATTTTGAATTTAAACTTTAAACCTTTTTCAAGCTAGACACTGAATTCATTGCTTCTTCATTAATAATCTGTTGCTACATTAATGTTTTCATCCGCCCAAATGTGCCCTCTTGATTTTCTCTGGAGAGTTCTATAGATCGAAGTACCTTTCTTTAATGGAGGTCACATCATAGTGACTCCCGGATCCTTTCCGCCAATTTTGTTCCCACCACAAGTTCCTGCAAAAACAAAATCCCGTTGAATAAAACTAATCACAGAGATAGTGGACATAGTGAGGTTAACGGAAGCAGTGGCATAGATTTGATGGGATGATGGAATGACGCGGGGCGGAGACTTCAAACAACAACACTGAGACGCGACACATAACCGAAATATGTGAACAATGGAGGGAAAAGTGAATGACATGTGGGAAAATGACGAAAAATGGCGGAAAAACGATGATGGTACGAAGACTTTGAAGATTAACTTTTGGGGAAGTTACAAAGGAAAAACATAACAAAACAACGGAGCAAAGGCTTTGGAAGTGGGACTCGGAGCGCATATCGCAAAATCGCAAGAGAAGAAAGTGCGATGGAGGGAACGATGGAATAACAAGATTATGCGCTCTGCGCTATGCGATGGGTGTGACCGGTCGAGCGTAGATCGCAAAAACGAAAAGTGCAATGACGGAGGATAGCGCAAATGGAAAACTGTGCTTTTGCGATGAGGCGGACATGCGATGAGGGAAAGGTGCGATAGTGCGATCATGCGATTTGCGTTAAACGCTCTAAGGGGCAGCGCTTGGCTATATGGATGAAAGGAGACGCGGAGCTAGGAGAGAAAGGAGCTAGGCCTTATATAACTTTTAAAAGCGGATTTTAGCCCTTTTTCAATGTATTTCCGGTGCGGGAAAGGGCAGCGATAAAGGGAAAAGAGGAGACTTTGGCCGAAATTTGAATGGAGGGGCTGACTTGTACAACAACAGTAAAAGTCGATCCTGAGGGATCCCATCGAAATCCATCCTCATTGTCTTGTTGGATAGGAGCAATGCCATGGAGATGGGATTGGAGGATAGCAAGACTTGCCTCTAAATAAGCAGGTACTTCAGGAAAGTTCCACCCAGTCCACAGTAAGGATTGAGCATCCCAATTGCAAATCTGATTTAATTTATGCAGCCCCTTGTTATTGATATAAGTTAAAATATGATGATTTCCCTGATTGCTGTTGATGTGAGGCTGCCCCGTGATCCTATCTACCCCAATGCTGATATTTCTACCACCCGTGGGCACTTTGGAAATATTTTGAGCTAAAAAAAGGATATCTTTTTTGCATAGCCCCCAAATTCTGGAATAAGATTTTTTGGGGATAGCTTGGTCAAAGAGCTGCTGCCTAGTAGTATTGAGGTATTTAGTTTCCAGAACACTCTTTCACCAAGCATTCTTTCCACTGATAAGTATCTAAACAAGCTTCCCACCAAAAGCCACGTTAAGGAGCTTTGGAGAACGGATTCCCAATCCACCATGCTCCTGATCTTGAATGACCTATTTCCATTTTATAAGGTTGTATTTTCTTTTTTCTCTTTTCCCCCCCTTGCCAGAGAAAGTGTCAAATGATAGCCTCCACTTTGTGGTGAAAGATAGCGGGAGATTGGAGCAGAGTAAATTGATATAAAGGTAATGAAGAGAGACCAGTTTTGAGGAGAATGAGGCAGCCTGCAGGATTGAAGCAAGAAGAGCCCCAATGGTGCACTTTTCATTTCATTTTTTCTATGATGATATCCCATACTTCAGCCTTCAGAGGACCTGTGCTCACTGGCATACCTAGATAAGAAAAATGTCCCCAATCTAACTTGTAAGGGACCCCAAATATATTGGCAATGATGTGAAGAGACTGAGTTGAAGTATTCCAACCATAGATACAACTCTTAAGGTGATTAATCATGCCTCTAGAGTAGCTCATGAATTTGTCCAAGAGGGTTTTGAAGCATTGAACAATGATGTTAGAAGCACCTCCCATTAGCAGAGTATCATATATGAATTGAGAATGGTTCATATTTTTTATGCCATTGCCAAAATTAACGCCAGTGATGAGACCAAATCGACGCTTGTGGTCCAAAGCCTTGCTGAAGGATTCAGCCATCAAAATGAAAAGATAAGGAGAAAGGGGACAACCTTGTCTTAGACCATAAGACGATTGAAAAGAAGGGCCAGACATACCATTAATGAGGGGAGAGATCCACAGGCCAGTGATGCAAGCTTTAACAAGGTCAAGAAGGAGGGGTCAAATCATATTTTTTTAAGAACTGCAAGGAGGAATGAGTGATTAACGTGGTCGAATGCATTGGCCAGATCAAGATTAAGGATGAAGCATTTTTCATTGCGAGAGAGACAAGAGTGTATTGCCTCTTCGACAAGGAGGATGGTATCAGAATTTTGTCTGTTGGACATTGTTATGGAGGTAAATCCCCTCTGCGGACAGAGGCGATCCCAACTAGCCCAGTCCGGGTCTAGCAACAATCGTCACACGCTATAGTGCAAGTTCCTAATTGCAAATAAACCAACTAGCGATGAATGCTTACCTGGAATCCAACGTTGTCGCTTGTAGAGAAAGTAGCGCTCCCGTTCCTTAGCTTTGGAAGATCACGATCGCTCATGATCTCCGTGACCGGACACCTACACATGCAAGAAACACAACAAACACGAACGTAAAATCTAGTATATGCAACTATATTTCAGTCAAAGAAGACATAACTCATCATCATAATCAACAACAAGAGTGGAACCATAATCAATAGTAGCTTATCATTTATCAATCAAAGGAGGATACAACCTGGATCTGACGCTGAATTCTCCTTCGGAAGGTCGCCAGCGGAACATGTCTCAAAAAATCCTCTCGGGGATGGGACAAGCCTCTCTCTTCGGATGTCTCGACAATAATCTCCTTGCTTGGATTTGGCCTTAAGGGAATGAATCAAGGCTCTTGCAGCATAAGGCTCTGATGGCTCTTGGGAACTTGGAGACTAGCTTACAAAGGAGGTGAGCAAGCTTTTATAGATGGAGGAAGGGGAGTTGGGATCCCTATAATCATGGGATTGGCCCTATCCTCAAGGAAGCTTCCATGAGAGGTGGAAAACCACTTCCTCTACATGGAGATCCGAAGCCAAACCTCCCAACTCAAATTAGATACTAGTTTCTGGATCAGTTAGGATGAGACTTCCGCCATTTATTTTTAAAAAACACTCCTTAAAATGGTTGGCGCAAGTGCGACTCTGGGACAGAGCACCAATTGGCGTGCCCTCTTTGAAGGATTTATCAAGTAGGGTACGAATCGAAGCCTCAAGCGCCAATGAAAAAAGGGGTGTTTTTAGGGTTTTTCACAAGGAGTTGTCTTCAGGGCAATGAAATTACATGTTTAGGGGAATGTCATGAAAGTGTTTTCAAGTTATGTTACTGCTCACAGGTCACGGAATGAGCCCTCCAATTGTGCGGGATGGGGAATTGTAGGGATGGTGACAAATTGCTGTGTAACAGATGCCCCCTAAAGCATGAGGCCCAAGAGAGAGAGAGGGGTGAAATGGTTTACGAGAACGTGTCCAACTAAAAACACCGCCATCGGAAAACCTGCGTAGAGAAGTACAACTGACGTCTCAAATACATGATATATACGTGGTATGGGCACAACCATCCATAACAGAGTATGTAATAATCCGTATCCGAGGCATGGACGCAACCATCCAGTAAGGATCGGTAAATAGACTCAGGTATGGTCGCAGCCATCCAATCAGTGAGTCATGTGACTAATCATAATAATCCACAAAATCGTAGCCTAGATTATAACAGAGAGGAATCTAGGGTCTTGCGCTCCATCTCAACCCAAACAAAGTACAAGTTCAAGCATGCAAATATGTGAGCTGAAGTTGAACATGAAAGAACATCGCTTGATTACCAGCCAATGATGAAAGTTGTTAACAGACGCGAGAGGTACCGCCATTAATGCTAATGGTCCTCAAGGTACTATAGGTACAATCTATAGCATGTGAACAATGAGCTGACGTTGAACACCCGCAGAGTCACTCGATCAGAGGCCAATGATGAAAACCTCACGTCGAATGCAAAGAACCTGCCATTGAGGCATGCAGGCTCCAAGGTACCAGAAGGGAGTCTCTAGATCAGCTTCTTGGATAATGAGTTGAAGTTGACAGGAAGTGACCTTAATAGAAGGTGGGCCATAGTGTTTCCCACATCATCAATGCGAGACAGAGGAACATAATGTCTTTGTGAATCAGGATCAAATGAGAATCAGAGGAAGGTTAATACTTGCAGAGGTCAACTTCTCTTGAACATATGGCGGCATGACAGTGAGTTTGGCAGTATTTGACATCAACGGATCAGAGGTCATGGTGACGAGGCAAAGAGCAGATGAGAGGTCAAAAAGGATTACCCAAACCCACGGAGGCAAGTGAACAAACGAGATGAGATATCCCCAACCCAACACGAATACAAACAAGTGCCATGTTCAAGAGTGACATACTGCCGACATGACAATGATGTTGGTTCCATTTTCCCCAAAATTTCTAGCGAGTACCTCTTTATTTTTACACAAGCTTGAAGAGGATACCATATGCTTGCTGTATAAGCCCCTCCTAGTACATTTAACGAGCCTTAGGAAGGAGGAACTCGAATACCGTCATTACGACTGAATCCAATTTCATCAGGGTTTAGCGAGTCTGACAAAGGAAGAACTCGGCGTCTTTTCATGTTTAGAGAGTTTGAAAAGACAGCGGAAAAGTAAACTCCAATGGTCCCTTTTCATAAATAGTTTCTCAAACCCGAAAAGGTAGAAAACTTTGTCTGAGAAAACCTCCTAGTCGCAATAGGCTAGGGTATTCCTTTTTCGTAAATAATCTATCCCAGCCCAAAAAAGGGGTAAACGTATACTGGGTAGATGTTGTTTCGTGGCCACTTTAACGAGATCGAAATGACAAGGGCCTCGGCAATATTTTCATGTTTAGAGAGTGAGAAAAGAGCTAAAAGTTGACTCCTCCTAGACGAACGAGTGGTATAAAGGGTAGCACCTAGTTCCGGTAATGGTGGAACTGCTCAGAACAAGTAAAGGTTAGGAGGCTGGCTAACAAGACCACTCATCGCAGCGGTTCCTCAGGAACAAGTGAAAAAACCAAGTGAAGGCATATGATCGGCCAAGCAGATAGTGACGATAGAGTGAGAAAAATAAGGCTCATCTAGCAAAAACAGGCTGATAAAAATGGCAATCACAAGAGGTAAAATGGGAATGGTTTCATTTTTACACAAGCTTGAAACAAAGATAAACTATGCTTGAAACCGGTTTCATTTTTACACAAGCTTGAAATAGAAACAAAATATGCTTGAAAAAGTAAGCATGCCCCCAGCATGGTGACTCAATTCGAGGTACATGCCCCCCAAGCTTCAGTCCATATGAAAGGCAGATGGAGTGAAGGTTCAAGTTACGAGATCTAAGAAAGACTCGACTGGAATTTTACGAGATATTATCAAAGACTTGAATTGAACGGGAACTTGTTTCATTGTTTTAACGAGGTTGACACATTAAAAGAACTATCCTCAAGACACATTGTTTCATGGTTTAAGGAGCTTGGCATAAGACAAGGAACTCTGCTCCGACAACCTTGTTTCATTTTTTAGGGAGCTTGACACAGGAAAGGAACCATGCTCCGACAACCTTGTTTTATTTTTTAAGGAGCTTGACACAGGAAAATAAACTCTACTCCAACAAACCTTGTTTCATTTTTTAAGGAGCTTGACACAGGAAAAGAACCATGCTCCAATAGACCTTGTTTCATTTTTTAAGGAGCTTGACACAGGAAAATAACCATGCTCCAACCGACCTCATCATAATGAACAAGAAGTCATCGCTTCCAAGAGTTCCACTCTTGATGGAAGGAAAACATCCTGGAAGTCTGGACCCAATGCCCCCAACATACTATGCATGAAAACATCATCACTAAGTACATGCATAGGGTAGGTAGCCACATAGTTGACCTGCGGTGGGGCAGATACAACGGGTGGATAAAATACAGGAAGGGATGATGGCGGGCCAGCTGTCATATCAGGACCAAAGAACGAAAGCTGATCAATGGCCACGATCCATCCTTCATGTGGAAAACAACCCACATGAAAAAGGGAGGAGACGAGCACTCCCATGGCATAGGTGTAATCACGCCCCAGGAGCAGATTGAAATCCAAAGGGCCTGGAACAACCATCATGTCCATATGGACGGTTTTACCTCCCAAAGTAATAGGTAACCTTGGGAGGATCCCTAACGGTTGACTAGTTCTTCTGTTAAATGCCAACAGATTCTGCGTAACAGGCACAAGCGGTGGTAAACCGAACGCTTGCCAAGTAGTTGAGGATAGAATACTAACAGATGCACCTTCGTCTATAATGGTGCTGGGTATGACCAGACCAAAAGCCTGTACTGTGATCTCGAAAGGCACATAAGACGGAAGGCGGTATCCTGCAAATCGATTCCAATCAAAAGAAGCGACTAAACTACTCGGAGGGGCTACCATCGAACCGAGAAGGTCTTCCCCTGGTGTTACGATCGAAGAAGGAGCATCCTCCATGACCTCCATCTCGAAGGCGGGAGGGGCAGCTTCTTGAGGTATAGGGACAGGAGAATCTTTCTCCAAGTCCGAAGAATCTGAAGAAACCAAAAGAATATGAGGGGTGTGAGATCCACTCTCAACGGAAAAAGACCTGGTGCACTACTGCCGGGGCTGGCTCAACCGATCCCATGACCAATGGTTGGTCGGGAACAGATTCTTGAATTTGAATTTCCGAAGGAGCGGGATCAACCAAGGATGACTCTTGACCAATCGTAGGATCAGCTGGTGGAGGACTCAAAGAAAGCTGCTTATAACCAACTGGGAGGCATGGTGTAGAAACAACTGAGTTGTCCAAAACTCACTTGGCTTCATCCATGTACTGACAAAGGTGAATGGCATGGTGCCCTTCACACAACTTACAGGGATTGGTGATCTTAACCTGCTTCTTAGGAGCCTTACCAGCACCAGTTGACAATTTTCCCCCAACCTGACTCTCGAAAGCCAAAGGCAACGGTGGACGACCATTGGACCATAGTTCAAGCACCTTGGGAATGCCAGGGAAATCTCGAAGAATATGGTCTCTCGTGCACAACATGCAAGGGAACTTGACTTTCCATGGAGGGTTGGAAGGTTTATCAAGAGGAGACTTCTTAGGCGCAATAGCCGCAGAGTTAGCCTCTCCTTTATCAGACTTCTTCTTATTTGTCTTCTTCTTCTTCTTCTTAGCCACCTGGTTACTCGAATCCAAACTTTCACCAGGCGAAGTAGAAGGGGAGGACGTAGAAACAGGCGAAGAAGGGGAGAGGTCCACCTTGGAATCAACATGATGTTGTTCATGTGGAGGAGACGGTTGAACAGTAGTCTGGAAATTCGGGACCACAAAGGCTAAGAACAACCAAATAGGAAACCCAACAGTTAGCCCAGGAAGGGACAACGTTGCCATATAAGGAGTGCCAACATTTCCAAAAGGAGGAAAAGGACCGGGATTCCCTTCGGGGGGGATTCCTTGGTTGGCAAACTCCGGAAAATTCGCCATCAGAAACGATCTTCAAAAAAACACCCTAAGGAAACTAAATTTAACCAGGAATATTTCGTGGGCAGTTAATTTTTAAAACATTGAAACAAAACTCTACCGTTTCATCTTTTAAGAGTCGAGAAATAGGAAAAAGGTGACTCTATCACTTTCAGATTGGAAACAAGCGTGAAAGGACAAGCGCTTGATGATCTTTTAAAATTTAAGGAGTCAGATAAGATCAAAATGACTGCTTAGGAATGCTAGGCAAAGGGTGCACTAAATAACCATGAACTGCAATATACACCTTGGTTTCAAAATGAAAGAGAAATCAACCAAGGACTTAACGTACGTGCAGGAAATCTCCCCGAATGTTGTGTCCGGTGTATCACGGGTATAAGGCGGCAGACTCGGCTTCATGATAGTTGATTGCAACTTATGGGGGTCTCCCTTTATATACTCAACTCATGGGGGGAGCACAAGTCCGTACTTAGGTCGCTCCAAACTAAGACAAGTAATGACAACACTAGGTTTAAATACGTCGAACACATCTTTAACCTGACCACTAAATGTTGCGTTAATGTTTCAATGCTTCCAGGTTGATTGAATAAAATTATATGGTTGATTCTCAATTATGTCTCGCTTGAGAGCCCTACCGCACAAAGTTATGTCCCCCCAAAATCTCCAAACATACCTAAGTGAGAAAAGAAATCTTTTCAATTCGATGAATGCTATCTAGTTAAGGGAAGAGCTTCAAACAATGATGCGACATAAAACAACACTGCAAATGAAATATTTTCCAAAATAGATGACTTTCACTATCCAAAATTAATTTCAAACATTCAATGATGTAAACAATGCAATGTGATCTATGCAAAATCCTCTTTTTTGAAAACTATGCAATTGTAATCTATGCACAATTTCCTTTTCCTTTTCAAATTATGAGAATGCACTCAGTGAATTTTTCGATGAAATGAGAATCTACTTAATGCATGCTTTCAATAAAAGAGAATGCACTCAAAGAGATTTCTAGTTTTCAATCATTAAACAATGTAATCTAAGTTCAATGATGTATCTCAAAAATCACTTTTCAATGCAATGTGATCTAATGCATTTGAACAAAAAGAACACTTTGAGACAAAAACTAAATAAACGCAAATCTTCTTAATGAAGGATGAATGCAAAAGAGATGTAAACAAACACTAAGAATGCAATCGTTGTTTCAAACACTTTGTAACGAAATCCCTCAAAAGGCGACAAGACATATGAGGAAAAACAAAAAGAGGACTTCCAAAGCAAGAGATAAAAACAAGGCATTCATTCCATTTTACATGAAACAATCATGGAAATAAGACATTTCAAACAATGAGCAATGTAATCTATGCTCATACAGTGAAAAGACCGGAAGGGAAAGACACACTGGTGAAGGATTTAGGGAAAAAATCTCAATTTTCACACACCCTGAAATTGGCCCGACTTTGTCATTGACAACTAGCGCCAATGCCTAATTGGCACGGGTTGCTAAATGACAACAAGCGCCAATGCCTGAAAATGAAAAAAAAAAGAATTTCTCCCAACGAAGAGCAGACTCACTACTTCAAGAAGAATCTAAAACAAACCCAGAAGCAAAGTACTGACCAAAATAAACTTCCAAACAAGGGTAAACCCTAGCATCTACAGGAGATGGTGCGACTGTCTGGCTGTAATCCACGCCAGACAGGGGATGGCGTGAGTGAAGAACTGGAAACCTACGCCAATTGGTGCAACTGTCAGGGTGGAAGCTGCGCCAATCAAGCCAACCATGAAAGGATGAAAACTTGGAAAAACAGAGGTCAGATTTGATCCTCTGGGGCTGAACTAAAAGCCAAACACCCAGAAAAGAGCCAGCCAAAAGAGCCGATCAAGCAAGCAGAATCGAGAAACAACCGAAAAGACAAGACAATACTCCAAGTGTTCAGTTCATAAACTAAACCGGAGATTGATTGAAGCAGCTTTGATCTACTTCGCTAATGCAGAGCAATAGCGTTTCGAAGGCTATCTGGCTAACTTCAGTCTCTGTCTATAGCTTACAAAGCAGAACAATAACAAGCTAGATGATCCCCAGCGGAGTCGCTAATTTGTTGAAGAGGTAAATCCCCTCTGCGGACAGAAGCGATCCCAACTAGCCCAGACCGGGTCTAGCAACAATCGTCACATGCTATAGTGCAGGTTCCTAATTGCAAATAAACCAACTAGCGATGAAGGCTTACCTGGAATCCAACGTTGTCGCTTGTAGAGAAAGTAGCGCTCCCATTCCTTAGCTATGGCAGATCACGATCCCTCACGATCTGCGTGACCGGACACCTGCACATGTAAGAAACACAACAAACTCGAGCGTAAAATCCAGTATATGAAACTATATGTCAGTCAGAGAAGACATAACTCATCATCATAATCAACAACAAGAGTGGAACCATAACCAATAGTCGCTTATCATTAATCAATCAAAGGAGGATACAACCTAGCTCTGATGTTGAATTCTCCTTCGGAAGGTCGCCAGCGGAACACGTCTCGAAAAAGCCTGTCGGGGATGGGACAAGCCTCTCTCTTCGGATGTCTCGACAATAATCTCCTTGCTTGGATTTGGCCTTAAGGGAATGAATCAAGGCTCTTGCAGCATAAGGCTCTGATGGCTCTTGGGAACTTGGAGACTAGCTTGCAAAGGAGGTGAGCAAGCTTTTATAGATGGAGGAAGGGGAGTTGGGATCCCTATAATCATGGGATTGGCCCTATCCTCAAGGAAGCTTCCATGAGAGGTGGAAAACCACTTCCTCTACATGGAGATCCGGAGCCAAACCTCCCAATTCAAATTAGATACCAGTTTATGGATTGGTTAGGATGAAACTTCCGCCATTTATTTTTAAAAAACACTCCTTAAAATGGCTGGTGCGAGTGCAACTCTGAGACAGAGCACCAATTGGCGCGCCCTCTTTGAAGGATTTCCCCCATTGGCGCGGGTACTGAACTGGCTTCCCGTGCCAATGCAAAAAGGGGTGTTTTTAGGGTTTTTCACAAGGATTTGTCTTCAGGGCAATGAAAGTACATGTTTAGGGGAATGCCATGAAAGTGTTTTCAAGTTATGTTATTGCTCACAGGTCACGGAATGAGCCCTCAAATTGTGCAGGATGGGGAATTGCAGGGACGGTGACAAATTGCTATGTAACAGACATGAAGCCTCCTTGGTTCTCAGAGATGAGAGAATGAAGATGGGGCTTAAGGTGCAGTGCAAGAATTTTGGTCATACTTTTATAAGAGGAGTTACAAAGAGAAATAGGCCGAGATATGGAGAAGGAAGAGGGCCGATTTTCTTTGGGAATGAGGGCGAGGTGGGTAGAATTTGTGTATCCACCAATTTTTCTATTGTGCTAGGCCCATTGTATCATTTTGACCAAATATTTCTTAATAATTCCCCAATATGCCCTGTAAAAGAAAATGAAAAAGCCATCAGGGCCCAGAGCTTTTTCTGGCTGCAGGGTCCATATTTCTCTTTGAATCTCTACTTCTTCAATTTTTCTGGTGAGTTGATTGTTTGTTTCCTCATTGACTGAGGTGGGAAGGTATTGGAGGAAGTCAGAATAATTCTCCTCGCCTCGCATCTCAGTGAGGAGATCTCAAAAGTGTTAGGATGCAGAATTTTTAATTGCTTCTTGATCATGGTGGAGATGGCCTTCTGCATCAGTTATGGAGTTTATATTATTTCGAATTTTCCTAACAGTGGCTTGTTTGTGGAAAAAAGCGGAGTTCTTGTCACCTCCTTACAGCCATAGCTGTCTAGATTTGATGTGCCATTTTTTCTCCTTCGCTCTGTTGGCGCGGTAAATATGGCACTATAGATCATTTTCAAGCTCACGATGCTCATGAGTTAGCCCAACATTTTCAACTTTTTCGTGGATTATTTCCAGTCTTCTCTTTATATCTTATTGTAGCTTCTTTGGTTCTTTATAATAGAATTTCACCCATTCCTTAAGAGCGATTTTGGTCATATTTAGCTTGCTTTCCCATATGAAACCAGGAGATCCTTATATATGGTGGCTCCAGGTGTATTGAACTATTTGATTGGCTCAGGAATATTGTTCCACAGTGGATTGTATTTAAATGGAATAGGTCCTAAAATGCGATGCTATTCAAGAATGAGCATGGTTGGATAATGATCTGAAGCTAAAAAGGGAAGCACAAAGGCTGAAGTCGAGGAGTAAGATGAAAGGAAGTAAATATCCACAAGAATTCTATCTAGTCTCTCCATGATATTGTCCTTCCCAATTCTTCGATTACTCCATGTGAATCTACGATTTTTGGGAACAACATCCACCAATTCATGTTCCTGCATGATGCCTTCAAGCCGAGCCCTGAAAGGATCTTGAGTGAAACATCCTCCTCTCTTTTCATTGGAGTGAAGAACAAGATTAAAGTCTCCTTCGATTAAGATATTACTGTTTTCTTCTTCCTCGATATCTTCCTTGATAGAATGATAGCACTGCTCTTTATCTCTATAGTGATTTGGGGCATAAACATTGTATATGACAATTTTTTTATTGTCTCTAGAGTTCTCTACTATAACTTTAATCCAGTTCTGATTGATTGTGCTATTTTGGACTCTCCAAACAATGTGGTCCCAAAGGGTAACTAAACCCCTAGAAACCCCTCTCGATTCAAAGAGAAGGCCATCATACTGCTTGAACTTATCAATTATTACTTTCATATCAGGTCTTCCTTACTTAGTTTCTTGCAAGAGAATGATTCCTGGTTTCTCCTGGTTTATCAGATCTTTGAGGGTAGCAATTTTGGAGGGGTGCCCTAATCCCCTGCTATTCTAAGAAAGAACTTTCATCATTGAGTGCAGGTGGTATGAAGGGTTGCTCGCCCTCCTTGTTCCTTATTTATTGCCTCCTTGATACTTTGGCCCAAGATGTAGGTTTCTATGGGGTTTTGGGTAGCCATTGCAACATATTTTTGTGCATTTTCATCCCTTTTCTACTTATGATATCTTCTTCCTGGCCCTTGCTTTTTGGGTGGTTCAAGGTTTGCACCATGTTCTTTCGAAGAGTTCCTAGTTTCTCGGGTGGAAGGGGGATCAGGAACAGAAGGATGATCCTGGAGGGTAGGGGAAGAGCTAGGGGCATCAGAATGGAAGAAGGGGATGGAGAGGGGAGGTTCATCATCGGGAGGGGAAATGGCGGAAAAGGGGTTGGAGGACTCCACGACGGTCTTGGGTGGAGAGGAAGGCAGGACAGGGGAGGCTGAAGTATGGAGGAGGGGTTCCTGGGAAGTAGGAGAGGAGGAGGAGGCTAAGGGATTGTAAATAGGAGGGGGAGAGGTTGAATTAGCCTTAGGGTTTGAGGGAGTCTTATTTTTTTTCACCATTTCCCATTGAGAATCTTGATCAGGATTTTCAACATCTATTATTTTAGGACAATGATTTGCAAAGTGGCCATATTCGTGACATACCTTAAATTTAAATGGGATCTGTTCGTAGTCCAGCTGCTGAATATGGGTCCAGCCATCCACTTTGAGCTTGATGGCGTCCGAGAGACCTTTGCCGAGGTATACCTCAACATAGATTCTAGCATAGGATTGCATATTATCCTTTGGTTCACTATGATCTATAAATTTTTCCATAGTGTTCCCTATAGCGCGGACCGAATCATCACCCCAACAGTGGAGAGG
Organism: Pinus albicaulis; assembly: GCA_034641835.2. Lineage (NCBI taxonomy): Eukaryota > Viridiplantae > Streptophyta > Pinopsida > Pinales > Pinaceae > Pinus > Pinus albicaulis. The sequence continues at coordinate 1,187,297,828 of CM076575.1, forward strand.
AAGGTGAGGGAGTTTCACCCAAACTGGGACCGCGCTAGGCACATCCAGCTCGAGATCGAAGTCCAGGGTCCATTTGTTGAGGTACAGAACTCTAGAATCCATAAAATAAGGTCTGTTCCTAAATATTTGATCCTTGTCTTCTTTGGACTCGAAGTGAAAGGTAAAATACCCTTTTCCACAAAAAAGAATGGAGATTTTCCCATTGATTTTATCAGTCCACTTTCACTCAACCTAATGCTGCACCATCTTCGAAGAGGGCCAAAGCCTAGTAAATTGGCCAATAAGTCATTTTTCAGCCAGAGAAAGTGCGACTATGTGAGGGAGGGAAGGAGGAAGTGTGACTTCCTGCAGGCCATCGAGTTTCTTCACAAATTTTGAAATCACCAGGTGAGGTCGTTGAGGTGGTAGAGATTTAATCAGGGCATAGAAGGCCATTTGAGCAATGACCGCCTCCGGGGTGGAGTCCGGAGGGGCCATGCTAGCTGAGAGGGGGATCAAGGGATGCTGGCTGAGCCAACGCAGCCACAATGACAGCGCATCCTAGGTCAAACCAGAACGTAGAGAGCAGCAGCCCGATTGTTTGCACTGCCAAGGGATTATTAATATTGTAAATCCAAAGGATCAATATTAAAATCTCAAGAAATAAATTTGGTTGAAAATGTTAGGGTTTATAATATTTATTCAATAGCACATGTTAAATATGGTCAACATGGGCATCATAGTTAACGATAGTTAGCATGACTACCATAGTGAACCATACTTACCTTGGGAATCATGGTCTATCTGTAAGTGACCTACAGGGTGAAATCCCGAAGTTGGGAAACACTTTTTTGTGGATGGTTAGAATTTGGGAGAAATTTTTAATTTCTCGTTCGAGAAAATATTCAACTCTATTTCTCGACCGAGAGTTTTAAAAACTCTCGTCTGAGAGATTTTAAATATTTCACCTGAGATTTTGATTTGGTTTAACTGGAGTTAAAATTCTCTTGGACGAGAGTTATGCATTTTCTCGTCCAAGAGTTGTATTAACATAAACTCTCGGGAAGACTTTCGGACGAGAGTTAAAAAAACTCTCGGACGAGAGTTCTTTAACTCTCGTCCGAGAGTTTTTTCAACTCTCTTCCAAGAGTTTTTTTAACTCTCGTCCGAGAGTTTTATTCTTATAGTAAAACCCAAAAATTCTTCATTTGCCCGGCATTCTGCACTGTCGTTTTCATTTTGGCGCTGTCGTTTTCTCGATTGCTTGGACTGGAGCTGTCGTTTTGGATTGGAGTTGTTGCAAGGATCCAGGTTTCGCGATTTCCATATTGTCTATATAGCATTTCCTTGTAATTAGTTCCTGTCTATTCAAAAAATTCAGTATTTGTTTCTCTGCAACTTAGATATAAATAGGCTTAACAATATTTCCATGTTGACATTGTTGCACAATGCACATTTATGTTTGGATCAACACTTATTGATTCAGGCTTTTCAAAATCTAAATTTCAAAATACAACCCCATCCCTTAATTATGGATAGAATCCTAGGTTATGAAAATATTGGTAGGTAATATGGAATTTATGGTCCCTAGGATCGAGCACTCATATTAATCTTATCTCGACTTTAATTCAGAATTTGACGAGATTAGTGGTGCAGTTGTCAAATACTCCTCAATTGCTAATTTTTAAATTACATTATTGTTGGAATATCCTTAGTTCCAAGTCGAAATTACTCTTTAATTCTTTGTTTGATCTGGTACTTCCACTCATCCACCCATCGGAAATAGTGGGTGGGTCTTTATTTGAACACATTGAAACATTTCTTGAGCAATGATTTGAAGTTAATGGAAAATCTAGCTTCCAACAATTTTGATAATTTTGGCTTTGAGATGCAATTTTGCAGAAGCATGAATTTTGCTTCCAAGATACGTCATACACTTCATAATAATATAATAATAACAGGACTTTGAATTCTAGGAAATCAAATTTTGGGATTCTTCTCTCACTTAATAAAATTTTGATGGCTCCCTGACCCCAAAATCTTCTATGTACAAATCTTCATAGCAAGGGTTTTGGCTCCATCTTAGCCTTGTGGAAGCCTCATGTTGTAGGCATTGGATGTTCCATATCTTTTAGTTTTTGTGAGCAACAAATTTTTTCCTACCAGCATAACATTCATTATTGTTGAGCCAACTACTCCTTCCATAGAGATCCATGAGCCCATTGACCCATCCCACAACATGGATTTGGAAAATTTTGTCTCACCATAAAATGCATGCAAGTTCCTTACCACCCACAACTCATCACAAAGTAACCAGCGATAGAAAACATTTCATTGCATTTATGGCAACATATATTTTCATTTAACCAAAAGTGCAGTGCATCCAAAAAAAGGAGCAAACATGAATTCTTTCATAAATGCTATATAGATGAAATAAACTCTCTCAATTCTACCCTGAACAGAGGCATGTAGTGTTTGTTAGGATACTGTACCAATGAATAGGCCCTCACCATGTTTGTTGAAAAGTTTGTACAAAACCTCTTGCTTGCAGAGGAAGATAGAAAATTGGTTGCTAAAGCAGTTAAAATTTATTGCAACGGATGTGAAAGAAATCATATTTCCCTTGTTGCCTATATTGGAAGGGAAAACTCTCATAACTCTGCTGCGAGTTTGAGATATAGAAATGAAAGACTATATGATGTATGTTTTCTTTGTGCATTAATTATATATATGATGCATTTTTTTAAATAAAAAAAACAGAAGACTGGAAAAGTTGTAGATAACTCCAAACGAGTATAGACAAGAAAATCAAAACGTAAGAAATTACAATGTCGTTTATAGATTGCTGAGTTGGCCTTTGTACTCTCTTTTTAAAAAGCTGAAAGTGAAGAAAAGCTACCCCTAGCAAAGGACCAATTACTGTTTGGCATTGAATGAAAATATCATTTATAGATTGCTGATTTGGGCTTCGTACTCTCTTTTTAAAAAGCTGAAAGTGAAGAAAGGCTATCCCTAGCAAAGGACTAGTTACTATTTGGCCTTGAAATGAAAATTCAAATGTTGTGGTTTTCTAATTTCGTTGTTGCCTAGGGTTTTAAAAAAGTTAAAGAAAAAACATGGTTATTGAGAACCAAGGAGGAAAGGTTTTAAATTTTCACTTTTCCCAGTAGGTCTACTACGAGGTTGGAGATGTCCTCAATGACCATCATTCACAACAACAGAACCAACAACATCAAGATCCCCATAAACATCATAGTCTCAATTGCAGAGATTAAGATGAAAGTGATGACCATCATTCACAACAACTGAACCAACAACACCAATATCACCATCAACATCATAGTCTCATTTGAATAGATAAAGATGAAAGTTATGAACATCATCCACTTATGAAATCTAGACCTCACATTGATGACCATTAGAAACTTATGAAATGGAGAGGGGACATGGTGAATCTTATGATTCAATTGGTTTGTTTTTTTATTGAGGAATGTAATAGGAACAAGTCTAATGCTCACGTGATGAAGGGAAAGTGGAAATCTATTTCCAAAATATTGAAGGCGAAAGGATTTCATATTTATTCTCAGCAGTGCAAAGATAAATTTAATGACATGAACAAGAATTTTAAGGCACTAAATGATGTGCTTGGAAGAGACACATCAAAGGTTGTTGAGAATCATCATCTCATTTATTCTATGGATCATATTTCTAAGGGGACAAAAAAGGGTCTGATGAAATTATAGATTCCAATCACTTATTCTAGGAAGAAATGTGTTCTTATTCCAGGCTACATATCCTGGTAGATTATGGTATGTAGTCATATTCTCCTACGGGGAGAGAGAATCATGAGACAAGTGGGAAAACTAATGATGAAAATGGATAATATGTTGAAGAAGATAGTACAATAATAGCATGGATGCAAATACAACTTCTTGAGGTGAAAACGCTGAAAGTGGAGGTTCAGGCACGACAAATTGAGCTTGAGAAGGAGGGGTTTAAGGGGCCAGTAATTTGTGGGAGTAAGTAAATATAGTTGAAGAGACTGAAGTTAGAAAATGAAAATAATAAACTTGAATTCGAACTCATGGAAGTGCAGTTGAAGAAAAAGGAATTTGAGATCATGAAAGAGGCAGAAATGACATAGCATCTCTCTCTATTGGCTTGTTTGTATGGAGTAAAACAAAATTAGGGGTTCAAGATCCAATAGCTCAGTTTTTTGTGCCTCATTGTCTTCAACCTTTGTGGAAATCATGAATTATTTTCAGTTGTTTGTGTTTCATTGTCTTGATACTGATGTAATACATACATAGTGCATTTTCTCATTTATTTGGCAATTCTTTTTTGGTGAACTCATTAGGTATTTGTATTCCACATAATAGTTAGCAACTTTCATTTTAACTTGAGTAAACTCATTTTTACACAAGTATTTGTATTTGTTTGCGATAATTTATTTCTTTTGGTGCTTTAGAGATAGTTCATGTAAATTCATTTAGTATTTATATTTGTTTGCAATAAGTACGTCAACACCAAAAATTGTCATTTCCTAGTCCTACTCTACTTTTTAAAAGGTTTTCCCACCTAGCTTCGTTCTCTATTGTCAAATCGTTATAAAATCATGGGATCTACCTCATGGTGGCCAAGGTATTTGTAATTAGTGGTGGTGGAGAGAAGAGCTACCCACCTTGAATATTATATTCCTCTTACATGGTATACATTGTGAGTTGGGTTTTTTTAATCATCTGTATGTAAATTGAGAAGTCAACAATTTTCTCACATTAATTTGGTTTTTTCCCACAACATTTTTCACAATTATTTGGATTTTTTTAAGGAGGTCATTTTTGTTTTATCTTATTCCTAGGAAATACTGTTAGAGGGCTCATCTTCTAATTGGTCATGGTTATACCTTCCTCAACACTCCAAATATATCATTTTGTTGTCCTATCTTGCTTTTCGGGGTATGGTATGTTTCTTACTCCTACATTTTAACATGGAAATTGAGGGTATGTGTGTTGTGTCCAACCCTTGTCTCTAGTGCATGGTATTCTTCAAATTTCATTTGTACATGTTAGATATTATGTGGGGTGTATCTAAGAGGGTGTTGCTGTAATTTTCCATCCCCTTAAAAATAATGAGTCTCTACTCTCACTAATAGTTCGATATTTTGGGTATGCTCTGGTCATGTGTTTAAAAAATTTGGTGCTACTCTTTCAATAGTCATATGTCCACGAAAACCAATTAGTGTACAATTGTGACTCAAAACTATACTTGCAAATTTTCATAGTTCAAACAACATCAAAATATTGGGTACACCCGACTAAAAATAGAATGCACTAGTCCCAAACTGACAAATTCATTGTTGGCAACAAGGAGAAACAAATCAAAAAAGAAAATTCCTCGTAACATATTTGCTTATGGTATTTTTGTTGCAGGGAACCTTCATATTTTCGAGCTATTGTAACAATAGATGATTTCACCCTTCATTTGAAAAGTGTTCTTGAACTAGGCCAAATGATTTTGACTTCAAGGATGCTCTCTCACCATAATCTAGCTCGGATACCAAGTAATCTCAAGAGATTGAACAGGTCGGTTTTATTTTCTTTTGTCTTTGTTACAACTTTTGAGTTGAAGTAGTGAAGCCCCAGTCATGGTATATCTTTGTGATACAGTGGGAATTCTGAGAGAGATTTGCTAGCTGTTTTTACTGTTACCTTGGAGACCTTATTGCATGAAATCTATCACTTTAATCATTAGGAAAGGCATTGTACTCAAAAGTAGAATCTAATCTAATGTCATGTGTCAAAAGATAAGTCACATAATTGAAGTATAATCACACTGCAATGATGAATATAAGGATTGGAAAAATAAATCAGCTATAAATCTGAAGCTTGGTGCTTGAAGTATGAGTCATGTGCTTGCAACCCTCATGAAGTTCAATAAAATGGTGCCATGTGGTGCCATGTACTCATAAGCATATTCCTTGTACTTATTCAAATGGTTTCAATGGTGTGCTGAGTGCAACTACTAGTGGTGGAGGAATGTGGAATAAAACCAACAATACTCTCTCATTTGTGGAATTGAAAGTGAAACTGTGGGATGCTTTTCATGAATGGGAGAAACATGTCTAAAGTGTTCCATAACAGTTATAGAGTTAGAAGAGGAACCTTGAAAATTATGGCTACATTTCTATAGAATCTCTCTCCTTGTTACATTGTCCACCTTATCGTCATTTGCATATCTCACAATTAAGATCTTATGAGGATATCCCTTCATTCTTTGATACCTCAATTTTGTATAAATCTGGTCTAAGTGACATTTAACCTTACTTTCTTCGAGGACTATGACTATTCTCCTCATGCAAGGAACCTTTGTAACCCAATGAGCTTATAGATCTCCCTGCCAAAACAAAGTCATTTAAAAAAAATTTGATTATAAAATGAAAGATACTTACTAGATAAGTGAAGATAAATTCTTCATATTTATTTATTTGATGGTGGAGAAAATATGTGTTAGTGATTTATCTTTGAATGATCTTCTTCAAGGGTAAGGATTAGATCTTGGTTGTAATGATGATAAAGAATTCTTTTTTGCACTCTTCTGTACCAGTCCTAGGAAAGCTCGATTCTTAGTCTTTAGATAATATTACTTTTACTTCTTCTTTACATAAGAATATAATTACATACTCAACATGAAGTCCGACCTAGTTATACTTTTCAACATGCATATGCGTTCACACATAGTACCTATATAGTACTTGTTATCCATTGGCTGATGACATTCAACTGTCGATTGATAATTTGTTTTCTAATTTTTTTATGGGCGGTAGGCGAGCCCTACAGAGACCCCTCCATGGCATCAGGGGAGCCCTATAGAGACGCCTCCGTGAGAGGAGGATTATCAGGTACATTGGTTGTTTAGTTATGTCATGTTTTCAAGTAGGCTATATTTATTGTTCGTTGTGAAAAATTGATTAATGTGAACTTTTTTTTTCCTGCATAGGTGGACGCACTCATCCGACTCGTTCACCCAGTCAGCAAATCGAACAAGAGGTGCCCCAAGGACATGTTCCCATTCTCCCCCAATTTCATAGAGACCATTCTAAGGAGGGTCTTATACACGGCATAGGTACACATTATATCAATTTCTAGTTAAAATGTTCAATTTTACGTTATATTCAATGTTGAACAGGTGATTTTTTTTTTCAAATGACGTGTTTAATGTGAAAAAATTATGCTCCATAGGTGCAAATGTTGGAGTTGGGGTTGGCCCTATTGCTGGTGAGGGGAAAAGGAGAACAATGTCTCAGCCCGTGGGATTCATCCCACAATTGGATACTTCTCCAGGTAAAATTGAAATGAAAATTTATTGTTTGATGTATGTTTAATTTCAAACTTATTGTGGTACTCATGTACCCAAATTCTAACAATTTAATTTTTTGTACAGTGGGTCATAGACACATTCATTCCTCGCCAGGGGACCATAGTATGAACAAAGAGGAAGCGATATTTTTTCCAGCAGGTATTTTCAAATTACCAAACAAGTTTTTTAAATACAAATTTTCCTTATAAATTATTGAATTTTTAATATGTGCAATAATTTAACATGTTACACGTGGTGGTGGTTGCCCTCCTAGGGGTAGAGGTCGTAGGGTTCATGAGTTTGCTCGAAATCCGAGCTATGATCCCCTTTACACCCATCCCGGTGATATTCTTGAGCAGATGCCTCGGGAAGATACCATCTCATTACTTACTGTTGATGGGATGAGGGAGCATTCCACGAGAGTGCGCAATGAATTGAAAAGTTGCAATCTCTCTGCCCCTAGTTGAAATTGTCTCCAAATTGTTTTGCAAAATTTGGAGAGTTTGATAGAGACTTATCGTGGGGTTGGACCATCAACCCTAGTTTTTTTTGACATGATGCGTAGGAGGAGAGCATCAGTGCTACAATGAAGTCAAAAGTAAGGTCACTAAAGAAATGGCCTTGTCACTATTTGACTTGCGGCCTGAAGACAAAAAAACATCTGAAGATTGCAAGATTCAATGATCCTAATATTACACCCCATATTTATGAGAAGTTCTTGTATGAATACGGGAATTTCCAAAATAATGATGAGGTGCCACAATATTTTGTTAGGATGTTGTTTTCTCAATTCCGAGAGCACATGGACCCTAACTATACAGATACTAGGTCCAAATTCTATGGAGCTGGAAAAGGTTGTACATATGAACGACCTGATGCTATGCGAGATGTTGGGTTTAGGCCTCAAGCACCTCGTTTAGCACCTCGACCACCTAGGGTAGTTACATTTCCATAGGAGTTATCCCTTATCTACAGTGCTGCATCAGAAATGAGGGATAAGATACAAGAACATATTGCAGCTGCTTTAGGTGGGGTGGAAGTCGGCTTAGGGACGAGCCAACCTTTAACTAGTGCAGGAGGGCATTCATTTGTGAGTATCCCAGATGACGTGTTGAGGGAGATGAATGGAGATGAGCTTATTGAGTATGCATCCTCATGTAGAGACCTCTATGAACAATCTAGGATAGTACAAATGCACACCATCAGTGAGGTATGTATAAACAGGTTTTGATCTAACATGTTTTTTTGGTGTATATATACATTTAGTCTCAAAAAACTGACGCCAATATATTTATTTAACTTATGCAGTTTACAACATTCCTAGAACAATATTTCCTTTCCCCTCATGCTCATTTTATAGATCGTGGACATGATCATGTACATGTGCCACAACCATTACTCATTACTATCTATCTATATTTTTGTATGTCAAATAGAAATTGAATTTATGTCACATAAATTTATATGGTATGAGTCTTAACATCATGTAATTTTCAGGTTAGCGCTACATATGAAGGGCTTCCTGAAGAGATTATTCCTTCTAAGGTTCTAATCGTGACATAGGTATTGATACTTTTCGTTAAGCATATTTATAGTGTTTATTATATTTCTTTTCGCAAACTTGACTGTTAACTTTGGTTTCTACTTTTCAGGGTACAGAGGATATTGACATGATGCAGACTGAGCCTCAAGGATATTGTGTAGTCTCCGGGTCAGAGAGTCTACATTAAACCATGGCAACCTCTCACCCTTTCTTTGTTGGTATCATTGCCACATTATAAACATGCTATCTAGTGCATTTATAGACAGTCGAGAGGTTCCTTTATGTATATAGTGAATGCTAAAACTAATATTTAATTTTCAGTAATTTAACTTTGAGCCATAGTCAATTCACTAGGTTACTAACAGTATAGGTAACCAGTCAAACTGGCTGGTCAACATACCCACCGGTCAAACCGGCCGGTAAAATCCTAGAACACCAAGAAGACACTACCCCTACTGAAACATAAGAACTAGTATGACTCTTTAACGACCAATATGGGATAAGTATTGGAATAATGTATCAAGTAGAGTGCAATTTTTAGTAATAAGAAAGGATATGATTCTCTCAGCATGTTTTTCCAGAACAACACGAGTTTCATTTTGGACAAAAGAACAAACATCCTATGTTCGGTCACCGAACCGGCCTCAAGTCAGTGACCGAATCGGCCGGTTCGGTCACAAACTTCTACTGAGTCAGTCTGACCAGGGGTTTGGCTCGGTTGGCTCGGTCGATTCGGAGCCGGTCCGACTAATTTTCGGAACCCCTCAAGAAACAAATTTGAAGTCTAATATCTCACAATTGGAAAAAAAAAAAAAATCTTATTTCTGGAATTGAAAAATGAAGCTTATGTGACATACCTTAATCTATCTGAAGCAAGATATACATTCTGAGACTATATGACTGGGATATAAGATTGCATGGATATTCTAACACTAGCTCAGTTGGAATTATGAATAATGCACATCTAGTATTATATTACTTGATTCTGTTACTTTGGGAGCACTATAGAATCTAAAAACATGGTTTTTTATTGTGAAGCCTATTGGTTGTTGAAGCTCTTTGAGCATGTGTTGGTGTAGTAGAGGGTTTGTTACCATCATCATCAAATTGCTGTACATCCACATTGTTACACAGTAATTTGTCATTGTCCCTGCAATCCCTCATCCCGCACATTAGAGGGCTTATTTCGTGACCTATGAGTAGTGACATGACTTGAAACCACTTTCATGGCATCCCCCTTGACAAGGACAACCATTCCCTTGAAGACAATTTTCTGTGAAAAGCCCTAAAAATAGCCTTTTTAGCCTTGGCATGACTAGCCAGTTCAACCCTCGCACCAATGGGGGAAATCCACCAAAGAGTGTGCGCCAACTAGCGCTCTGTTCCAGTGTATCACCCGCACCAGGCTTAATAAGGAGTTTTTTTTGAAAATAAATGGTGGAAGTTTGATTCCAACCAACTCCTGAATGAGTCTCTAAAATGAGTTGGGAGGTTTGGCTCTGGATCTCCATGTAGGGGAAGTGGTTTTCCACCTATCATGGAAGCTTCCTTGAGGATAGGGCCAATCCTACCATTGTAGGGATCCCAACTCCCCTTCCACCATCTATATAAGCTTGCCATTTTCCCTTTGCAAGATAGCCTGAATAGAGCTGAATCAATTGTAAGGAGAATATCGTTAGATAGCCGAAGAGAGAGAGACTTTTCCTTGTCCCGACGAGATTTACTAAGATGTACTCCTCTGTCGACCCACCGAAGGAAGATCTGGCGTCAGAGCTCAGGTTGTATATTTCTTTGTTCTGATTAATAATAAGTGATTTCAATTATGGTTCCACTTAGATGTTGATGTTTTACGTTATGAGTTGTATCTTCTCTGACTGATACATAATTGCATGTATTAGGTTTTACACTTGTTTGTTTGTTGTTTCTTCTTGTACGTGCAGGTGTTCGATCGCATTAAGCAAGAGAATTGTGATCTACCAAAGTAGGGGACAGAAGCGCCATCTTCTCCACAAACGACGACAACGTAGGACTTAAGGTAGGCCTCTTATCACATCTTGGTCTTTTGCAATTAGGAACTTGCTTCTTAGCGTGACTCGGTTGTTGCTAGACCCAATCTGGGCTAGTAGGGATCGCCTCTATTCGCAGATGGGATTTACCTCTCCAACACACATGAAAAATATTATCTCAAAGTTGGGCATCACTAGATTCTGGAAGGAGAAGCATTGCTAGGTGGTACACTTCAAGATTAAGTACCAAGAATGATGACCTCATCTGGTAAGGGAAGGATGGAGTAAACATCCAAAGGATAGGATGTTGGTAATGCTGAAGTAATCCCTTTAGTCCTGACTCCCCATATACTATTCAATAACTAAAAAGGATGAAATGAGGATTTTGAAATTTGTATAGGTGGACCAACACAAGATGTAGATGTGGAAAGGTTCACTAAAACTAGCTGTAATTCATCAACAAGCAACCCAACAATAGAAGAAGAGGCATGTTCCATGGATGCATGCTGAGAGTCATCACCAAAGAGGAGCTATAAAAGAGATCCTAGTAGTCACCATGAAAAGGCTCATAAAATATAGTACCGTGATGCTTAGCGACTTGCTGAGAGGGAGGGTCATAAATATTATAGTAGTAAACCAAAGTCCTATGAGGATTCTAATGGACAGGTTATATATCATGTCTTTCATGATACAAGTGGGTCCATGCACTTGATCTAAAGAACCTAAAATGTGAGATAGAGGACTTCCACTCATGCAACCAGTAAGTTTTTGACCTTAATTTTGCATCAAGGAATAATTTGGTCTAGTCATGGAGAAAATATAATGTACAAAAAAATTAACATTTTAGATCATCACACCATTTTAATTACCATGGGAAGAGCACTATTATTTCTGATGTAGAGAGCCTTGAATGTAGTGAGTTACGATTTTACCAACTAGATATTTGATGTCTCAAACAATTATAGGAACCGATGATTTTACTTTTTGGTTTAATATGGATGTTGGTAATAAAAATATTTTAATGGGATATTGAACTTAGGTGTTGGTCAAAAATCCTATTTCACTGATCTCAAATACTAGACTATCAATTGGGTCTACTGTGGAGGATGTCAAGGAATATCTCAATGCTATCCCAAGTATAATATCACAGTCTTAAATTTGGATGGACAGTTACAGTCAATAGTTCGGATATCATTTTTGGAAGAGGCTCGGAAAAGGATACACATAATCTCAGTGTAATTGTAGAGATTACAATTCAAACTGGAGCAGAGAACTTAGGAAAAGTTTTGGTGATGCCACAGTGACATTCCCTCACTGTCTTGGTACTATATCACAGTTTAAAGATCTCGGTGTAATTCCATGCCACCATAGTTCATTGATATTACAGTTTGGTTACTATCTAAGTCATGATGATTCTACAGTCTTGGTGCCATGATGCTCATAGATCTTAGTTCTATCCAAGTCACGGTGTTTCCGCAATATTAGTGCTATCCCAAAGATAAGATGTCAGTGCTATATCAGTTCTATCCCAAGGATAAGATCTGGATGCTATTTCAATGCTATCCCAAGGATGAGTAGCTTGGTCATATTTTATCCTTTTCTATATTTTCTAGTCACAATGATGACATTAGAGCTTCTAGACTATGTCTTTTGGGGTCCCATTACTGTTGCCAATAATCTCAACCTGTGTGCAATTGCTAAGTCATATTTCCTTTGGGACTATGGAAAAATTTCAAAACATAGACGAACTTTGAGAGCACATCATCCTCATAACATGACACAGATTGATTCATGTATCCTGGAAAATGTTTACTATTATGATTAATACATGTGTCTTTAGACCTTTGATAGAAGCCATTTTATTTGGCCTGGTAATAGACTAAAAGGAGAAGAGAGTTGTGATGTGAGCAAGAGACTCTAAGAATATGGAGGGGTGACGATTCAACCCCAAGAGATAGAATACATCACATAGAGCTGTATAAACCCCAATATATGTAGAAATTTTAGTGGTAGTGTTTAGGACAAACATAATGTTTGGAGTGAGGAGAAATAGAATTAAAATCATTGCATACCTAGGATCCCTTAAACTACTAAGCTCTGGAGGTGGAATGCCTTGAAAGATACGAATAAATTCAAGTGTGATTTGGATGAGAGGATGGAGAAGAACTTGCTCAAACTAGATACCAACAACCTTGAGAACTAGAATGCAAAGGGAGAGGATGAAATATACAATATGGGTCATTGAAATAAACTAATTATGGCATATTTTCTTGCCTACCCTTCAGGTTGATAGTCCACTAGTATCAATTATAAATCCACTTAAGTAAGTTTTATAATAATGGTCAATTTCATGTATCATATATCCTATTGTGAAATCAAACGAGAGACCTATGGGCTAGATACAATTTCTAGCAAAAATATGACCATACTCCACCTCAAACCTGGATGTATGATATAGTTCCCTCCTTAATTTTCAAATACATGGTCCTAAGTTTGGAATTACAAGGATCCATGTGTAAAAGTTAATTTGATTAGGTGTATTTAATATACCAAATTATTTAAGGACCTGCATCTATATCCAATCCCTGTTACATGCACTTGCACACATAAACAAGCATAAGCACAAGAACTAGCATGTCATTGGAAATGCTTGAAGTATGTTGAGTCTATATTAGCTACTCACATGTGGCTCTGAAGGGAGATTCTACAAAATGTGGCTCTCAAGGGATATGTTGGTCTATCTAAATGTGAAATTGGTGCAAGAAAACTCTAAATTGTATGGAAAATGCCTTCAAGGTGTGAGGTAACTATAATTTGGTGTACCCTATGGACTCAACTAGTCCATCCCATCACTACATTAGATTTATAAGTCTAAGTATGTAATGTTTGGAATACAACATGGCTCTTTGGGCTGATACCATGTGGATAAAATCATGTTCTATAAATCTTACATAAATTATTTTGCTTATGTTTCAATAAGGAAGATAAGGAACATCTAGTAAAAATTTGCATAGGGGTGGTTTGTAAATATTAAGGTTAATGAGTTGAAGTAATGAAGAGCCTCTTGTAGACCAACATGAATCGACCTTTTTTATTTCTAGCTCCACAAATAAGTTGAGGACAAAATATGGATATCTAAGAAGGCAATTTTGTCATTTTCCCATCCATCTGATCTGATGTATCATAATCATGGATATGAAAGGTCATTGATGTAATGAGTGGGTTTATGCTAATTTTTGCAATAATGATAAGGTTAGATGTTTATTTCTTGGCATGGATATGTTTGGATAGCTTTTTGACATAAGATATCTCTATCCTATTTCATTATACTCCCATATGGTATGTTCCCCAAACTTCATAACCATATAAAAGGGTAGGTTTGATTGAGAAGTAAAAACATGAAACATGCAAGTCTTGAAATTGAAGCTAAAATAAATTTCTTTTCAAGGGTGGTAAGAGTCATATACCCATTTATTTTAAGCAATGGTAAGAATTATGAACTTACACTCACTATGTCAATGGTGACTTGTTCCTCCCCTGTGCAGGATGTTGCTAAAGGAGAAACTGTTATTAAGGAGAAAGAAGAAGAGTTGTATGCCTTACAAGAAAAACTTGTCAGTATGGAGAATGTGAGTTTCTTCTAAAAATGATCAGTGTGGATGATTTATTAAATTGGAAAATTTATTTTAAGCATTGTAGCATCATGCATTTATTGTATTCCGATGTGAAATAAGATTAATAGGAGAATAATTTACCTTGCTTACTGTTAATCAATGCAAGCACTTTGTCCAGGATCCAGCAGCTACAGTTCCTTATTCTTACTTTAGTATCATGCTCTTTATTGTGATTATCTTGTGATTTTAAATACTGTTCTATTTTTTTAATTTTTGATGGGATTCCATAATAATCTTGTTGTTATTGTAGGAGGAGATCCAAAAGCTCATTGATGATCACAAGGCCACACTAGAAGTAATGAAAACTGAGTTTGAAGTTGAGATTTAACAACGCCAATCTTTATGCAAAGAAAGAGAGGAAGCTTTAAGATTATTTGAGAAGCTTAAGAAATTGAAGACAGAGTTAAATGTGACAAAAGATTTTCAGAAATGTGCTTCAAATATTTTTAACCAGTCGCCTTCGCCAGGAAAAGTGGGTGATTCTACTGTTGGGAAGGAAGAAATTGACATTGTGGCGATTGGGTGTTCAAAAGTGGTGATCCAGCTCGCAGGGCTCGAGAAATTGTATAGGCTGTAACTCACTATAATGACTCTCACGTTTTGGCTGAGGTTAGTTGTGATTTGGGAGAAGCCATTATTGGAATCAATCTCAATGATGAAAAAGTGGAGCGATATGCAGAGAGATCAGAGTAAAATCATGGAGAATATTTAAAGATTATGTTTAGAGTAGAAGCTTGGTTTCTGATGGATTTTTTTATATGTATGGAAGTATAGCATGAACCTCATTATTTAGGTTTCTAGAAATTGTTGATAATAGGTATCACTGTTAGAAATAAATTTGAATTGCAACAAATTGTAACCAATGATGTGTATTTTCTAATAATGATGGCTTTTTAGAGTTAATATGTGATTGGGTCACTGTATCTACTTTACTGCAGTTTCTTATTTCTATTACCAATACCCTTATTTTTAAGACTGAGATAGTCATACATGTATTTCAGGTTCTTTTTATTATTCAATTAGAGGAATGATGGTCTTCATATATAGATTTTATTTCTATTTAAACTTATGAATACATGATGGATGTCTTAGATACTAATAGCCTTTATAGAACTGGTTCTGTAGACTCGTCTTCTTCACTGAGTGTTCTATAATTATTTTTCTTTTACTGCTTATATCATCACAAGTTCTTTCAAAAATTTCAAACCAAAAAAGATGAGACAATAATTGATATTTGATTTATATTGCAGTTTATTTGTTTCCAGGTCACGTAACACTATACAGTATACAATAAGTTCAATAGAAATTGTCAAAAAATCAACATGGAACGTTCAAGACTGTAAAGATCTATCTGCATTGAAATCTAAATTTGTTTGAAAATATACAAGTGGAGGATGCATTTTTTTAATATTTACTTATAATAAGGACATAAATATTTTCTAAGAATGACATAAATGTGTACAACACAGAGTAAAGTGATACTTCTCTACTCCAAAGCCTGTTAATCACAACTGCTCATCGAAATAGCAGATTATCTACCACATGGTGCCCACCCACATTCCTTGGCTGTAGCAAAGCTCTCATATTACATCTTGCTCAGAATAAAGGTGAAATTTGTAAATGCCTTTCAGAAGAAAGATCAGACTTTTTATAAATATCCCGTGTATTTTTTGTATGTGATTTTTCTTGCTGCTCTACAAATAAAATAAGTGTTGCGATGATGAAATAAACCTAGAAAAACAAGATGATTGTCAGTATAGATATCATTTTCTTGACATTTAGAAAGCAGAAGCACAGTGAGATCTTAGAATAGTGAAAGAAGAGCTTCATGCACACCTCAATTCACATCATATAATCTTATTCACAAGAAAAATTTTCTCCTGGCTTGAGAAAATTTCCACAACATATATATCTTGTGACATCCATTATCCGTATCTGGCTTAGAAGGAGAAACAGAAATGCACCCACTCTGTAACTAGTTTCCATGTCTAAATCATAAACACAAGTGTATTTATCATTCTCGTCTAGGACCACCTTAGCCTGCAATGAATTAAGGACGTAATGATGATCAATGAATTGTGAATGAATAGAGGGAGTGGCTTTATTTTTCATCGTCTTCTTGAAAACACTGATCCATTTGGTACATATTATTTCAAATAAATTTTCTTGTTAATTATAATATTACCAGTCTCACTCAACTCAAATAAGAATATCAAAGCCTCTGGACTCAGAGATCTGGGCCTTATATTGGGAAAATAAAATCTTTTTTGGGTGATGTTGATTTCTTACAACCAAGGATGCCCCTGTATCATAGATCCTTGGTTAGAAAAACATAAAAATTTTGCTCATGTGTGCTGAACAACAAACACATGAAGGGAGGATTACAGAGTGTAGCTCATCCTTCTGAAAATCTGACACAGACCAATCCTTTTGTACTTGGGTTTATTTTCTCCTAGATGAATTTTGAAGTAATTTCAAGCTCCAACATCACTTTCAAAGTCACAAAAGTAAAAATGAAACAAGAACAGACATCAAAGCTTACCATAGAAAATATAAACTTGTATCTTCCAGCCTTCTCAAACATTTCATTTAGTTTTGATCCTTCCATACGAAAACTATATAAACCATGAATTCCGTTACGAGAACAAGCCTTTGTCTGCATGCTGAATTTCACATCATCAGCGGGTGAAGGGTCTTGAGCAGAGTCATCTTGAGGGATAGCGCAAATATCCATCTTCATTTCCATGTTATCCTTCACAATTCATTTCTGATCCAAGTCATCTGAGCTTTTACTCACATTATCTGCTTTAAAATCACGTGGCCTTATAACCGCAATAATCTCCTTTGGCAAGATATATCCCGCTTGCATGGTTTCTCCTTTGGGAAATCCCTAAATCATACAAGACACAGGTACCACTGATATAAGTAATGCTTGAAAAGCTAAGATATATTTTCATGCAATAATATAATTGTTGAGATACTGAACGAAACTTTTATCCACTGCATAGCCTTTGTGAATATGTAGGTGTTGGAAGCTGTCCAACAAATTATAACTGAATATGATTTAGATGAACTATGATAGCCGAAAAAATACCAAGTTACAGTGGTTTAGATACAAATGGAAGAAAAATAAATGGTTTAGAATTTTGACAAACAATTGTATAGAAGTATGGAACATAAAAGAGTATCTTATTTCTATTATTTAGAACTAGACAAACTGACCTTATCTACATCAAATTTAAGGACCTGATCTATATGCAATACATCAATAAATGTAGGAGTCTTTAGCCGTTTCCTCTCAGCCTATCTCTTCCATGTATCCTTATCTAGAGATTGACACTATTTCCATTGAAAATAATACCAATTACAATAAATACAACAATCCAACAATGGTCCAATGCATGCAATTCAATAAAAAATGCTCCACCATTTATGTCAAAAGTAAAAATAGTATTGTACGATGGATTACTGATGCAGGGGCATTAGGCTCAAGGCAATATTTGTACATAAATAAACATAAAGGGGTCTCATGTTTTTGGTTCCCTATGAAATTATTCATATCTAAATTATTTTTAGCTAATTGTAGAGAAAATGTAACTGCCTGAATGATTAGTGGGCATAGGAAGAGATAGTCCGTTTCATTCTGTCAGAGGGTTAGGCTAAAATTAGGATTGTAGGAATTGCAAAGTTTTATTGAACGTTGAGGGAAGATGAAACAATTATTGTTCATTGTTTAAATAAGTCTCTGTGACATAGACCTGCATAGAGACCTAGATAGAGAACTGCATAGGCTGCATAGAACTCTAGAGTTGGGCAGAGTAGATTGTCGAAGGCCATTTGATTGAAGACCTAGCCAGAACTTGTAAGTAATTTAAATTGTATACATGAAAAATCTGTTCAATTTTACATGTGCATTGGTTGGATCAATTTCTGTGTGGGAATGGTTGAATCCTAGAGAACTGCATACGTATATTATGTGCATTGTGGTTTACTTGTATTTCATGTCATTGAAGGAGCTAGTTTCTGTGAGAAATCTCCTATTAACCCCTGTATGATCGATTAGGTCGATTTATAGTTGTTGGCTACAATACAGTGAAGGGTTGTTATATGCGCTCATGTATAATTGAATTAATAGAGTTCATGCTCTTTATTGAAAGCATATAATCCCCTGAGTGAAGGTTTCGATGAAATTGGATGAGGTTTTGATTTTGTGGTGGAAGCAACCTGGTAATCCCTCAGCCTTACTGTAATTGGACCGGTGTTGAACTCTGTCTATTGGAGTGGATTCGTTGAATTAGATGTACTAGTGTATATATACAGTGGAGAGAAAATGGGGTTCTAAGTCATGCAGTGGACTATGGCTCGAACCATCTAACTCGTATGAATTGAATACCTGTTAGTCTTGTGTGAGGAGTTCAATAGAACTCGAAGAAGACGCAAGAAATATAACCTCTGCTGTCGAAAATGTTAATTTTTGTAAGGAGACCTCTATGATTGAATCAAATTGAGTTAAGTCTCCGCACGCAGAGTCAATTGAGGCAACAAAACGAAGATTTTTTTTAAAGCGCAAGGAATTGGTAGCTAACCATGCGGGAATGGAACTGTGAATGAAGGCGGAACCCTGTGTGAACAGTGGAAGCGGTTTTGAGGGAGATAAACTGGCAGTTTCGCATAGCTCCAAGGCTTGTAAGTGGAATCAGGAAAAAAAACATGATTCCACAGGACGTGTGACACGTGGCGATAACTAGTTTTAAAAAACCATTTACATCGCGTTTTTTTTTTTTAACATTAAAGTCCGTTGTTTAAAAAAACACGATATGCGTTGATCATCTTTGGATCATTGAAGAGGATGCGATGAGATTTCAACCATCGGATGCGCGAGGTAGGTTAAATGAACTGTGGCCGTATGTATTGTATTGATAGCTGGCGTAAATGTTAATGGGCTCAGGGTTAAAACATTATGGACCCGAAATATAATTGTAAACCATAGTCGTAAGTCACACAAATGTGGTATTACAATGAAAATTGTTTTGAACACTATGTGGAGAAGGGCCTTGGTTATAGTAATACATATGGTTATATGTATTTATCGGTGGTCGGAAGTCTTAACGCTAATCGACCTTTTATATAAGAAGTGAGCACATATATATGTGATAGCTAGCGTTGGGCCTTTATTCAAGTCCAAAATAAAGTTATATACTGTGACCCCATAAGCTAAAGGTTTTGATTGATCTGACTTTGATAATGTGGGTTTGTTCATATGATGTAGCCTTTGATCTCAAAGGTAGCCTCGTATATATTTTGGAGCATTGGTCATGTTTAAACCATAAGGGGTTGCACCAATCTGAATGATATGCTTTGACAAGAGGTTTGAGTGCTTAATGCTGGTAAGTGCTTAGAAGTATTTCTCATATTTCAAGTTAACTTGAGATTTTGTAAAAGCAATTAACAGGAATTGTATGGTATAACATTTGAAAGAAAAGCTCCTGCACTATTAACCCAGACAGGAGGTGTGTGGTATCATAATTAAAAGAGGAATTTAATTAATATCTCAATCTCATTTTGAGATATTAAAGTACGCAGGTATATTTAAATTGCCAGTTCAAAATTTTAGAATATTGTGAGTTTGCTAGGTTGTGAATTGGTTGGAAATTAATTTGAAGGCACTTTACACACAGATTTGAGATTGAAAAGATAAACCAACAGGGACTGTGGGTGTTACCGGCATAAATTACCAAACCTAAAAAATAATCCTTTATAATGCACATCTTAGAAAACAAGTTTGCACCTTTCCCGACGAAATCAAATCTAGGGGAAGAGATCTGGAACTCCCAAGTTCAAAGCTTGCATTTTCGTTGGTGCATAACAATTTGCTACCCTCCACTTCAGGACATTCCATTGGCCTGTACATTAAAAATGTTTAATATATCATAAAGCCTACGCTTAAATTGCTGCATTATATAGTAGAGTGAGACAAAACTAGGGATCAAGAGAATAGGAACCTGCAGATCATACGAGCTTCACCTATAATGGCATAGTAACAGCTCTATATGTTTTAGATAATAATAATAGAAGGGCTTTCATAAGCCTGTTTTCTAAGTATAATAGCCACCTTCCAAAGCATAAAAAATTTAGATACCATATACAAATATTCAGCAAAATAGAATCAAATTTACGATATTATTTGCTACCTGGATCACCATCGAGTTCCTCAGACAAGATGTACTCCAAAGTTGCATATATATCTTTCCGTGGATCAGCAGCTCCTTTAAGGATCTTGATTTTTTTAGAAGCCTTCCAAACATAGCCTTTCCTCTTTATCTGGGTAAGAACTCGTATAACTTGAACAATAAAAGCAACACAAATCAGTTAGAGATCCACTACTCATAATTTCTACAACCATTATATTAGCATCTAACAAAGTTAAATTATTTCTTCCCCAAGATTTCCATGGATGCTCCTTTCTTATATCAATTAGAATCCATACTGCCCATGTAAACATTTTATAAAAATTTTGATTAAAACATTTAATAAAACTCTCGACCGAGTGTAGAGGCACTCGAGAAAGATGTGGACCAAATTTTCCTCCTATTGTTCACAGAGCGGGAACCGAGAGGGGCCGTGGAAGCCACGAATTTGCAAGTTTTCAGCTGTGAGGATATTGTTGTGCCCCAAATTCTAGGTGACCACGTCAATATTCGGAATGCTTTTAACCTACCAAATCCATTTCCAAATGGCAGGGTTGCACGGGACAGTGGGAATGGCCTTAAGGCACCCGATGAAAGGAGTTCAGGTCAGGTCATTTTGTTTGAGGGCGCTTGTATAAGGTTTGCTAAGTTGTGTCCGCACAGGTGCCTTGTGCATTTTTCGTGCAAGCCGTTTGCCATTTTTTCTCTTGTGCGTTCGTTTGGTCGGGCGGAGGGCGTCATGCCTTGGGAGGGCGCCCGATGAAACAAGTTCGGGTCGGGTCATTTCATTTAAGGACGCTCATATAAGGTTTTATAATATGTGTCCGCACAGGTGCCTTGTGTACGTTCATGCGAGATGTTTGCCATTTTTTCCCCTTGTGCATTCATTCGGTCAGGCGGAGGGTGTCTCGCCTTGGGAAGGCGGCCGATGAAAGGAGTTCGGGTCAGGTCATTTCATTTGAGGGCACTCATATAAGGTTTTCTAAGTTGTGTCCGCATAGGTGCCTTGTGCACGTTTGTGCGAGCTGTTTTCCACTTTCTCCCTTGTGCGTTCGTTTGGTCGGGCGGAGGGCATTGGGCCTTAGGAGGGAGCCCGATTAAAGGAGTTCGGGTCGGGTCATTTCGTTTCAGTGCACTCGTATAAGGTTTGCTAAGTTGTGTCCGCACAGGTGCCTTGTGCACGTTTGTGAAAGCCATTTTCCGTTTTCTCCCTTGTGCATTCGTTAGGTCAGGTGGAGGGCATCGGGCCTTGGGAGGGCACCCGATGAAAGGATTTCAGGTCAGATCATTTCATTTGAGGGTGCTCGTATAAGGTTTGATAATTTGTGTCCACACAGATGCCTTTTTCACGTACGTGCGGGCCATTTTCTGTTTTATCCCTTGTGCGTTCATTCGATCGAGCGGAGGGCGTTGCGCCTTGGGAGGGCGCCCGATGAAAGGAGTTCAGGTCAGGTTGTTTCGTTTGAGGGCTCTTGTATAAGGTTTGCTAAGTTGTGTCCGCATATGTGCCTTGTACACGTTCATGCGGGCCGTTTTCTGTTTTCTCCCTTATGCATTTGTTCGGTCGGGCAGAGGGCGTCGTGCCTTGGGAGGGCGCCCGATGAAACGAGTTTGGGTTGGGTCATTTTGTTTGAGGGCACTCGTATAAGGTTTGCTAATTTGTGTCCACACAGGTGCGTTGTGCACGTTCGTGTGGTCCATTTTCCATTTTCTCCCTTGTGCATTCGTTCGGTTGGGCAAAGTGCATTGCGCCTTGGGAGGGTGCCCGATGAAACGAGTTAGGGTCGGGTCATTTTGTTTGAGGGCACTCGTATAAGGTTTGCTAAGTTGTGTCCGCACATGTTCCTTGTGCACGTTCGTGCAGGCCGTTTGCCATTTTATCCCTTGTGCGTTCGTTTGGTCGGGCGGAGGGCGTCACGCCTTGGGAGGGTGCCTACTGAAATGAGTTCAGGTCAGGTCATTTCGTTTGAGGGCGCTCATATAAGGTTTGCTAAGTTGTGTCTGCATAGGTTCCTTGTGCACATTTGTGTGGACCATTTGCCATTTTCTCCCTTGTGCAATGGTTTGATCAGGCGGAGGGCGTCGCGCCTTGGGAGGGCGCCTGATGAAACGAGTTCAGGTCGGGTCGCTTCGTTTGAGGGCGCTCATATAAGGTTTGCTAAGTTGTGTCTGCACAAGTGCCTTGTGCATGTTCGTGCAAGCCATTTCCCGTTTTTTCCCTTGTGCGTTCGTTCGATCGGGAAGAAGGCGTCGCGCCTTGGGATGGCGCCCGATGAAACGAGTTCAAGTCAGGTCGTTTCGTTTGAGGGTGCCCGTATAAGGTTTGCTAAGTTGTGACCACATGGGTTCCCTATGCACGTTCATGCAAGCTGTTTCCCATTTTTTCCCTTGTGCATTCGTTCGGTCGGGCGCAAGGCGTCGCGCCTTGGGAGGGCACCCGATGAAACGAGTTCGGGTCGGGTTGTTTCGTTTGAGGGCGCCCATATAATTTTTGCTAAGTTGTGACCACACGGGTGCCTTGTGCTTGTTCGTTTGAGCCATTTTTTGTTTTTTCCCTTGTGCGTTCGTTCAGTCGGGCGGAGCACATCGCGCCTTGGGAGGGCGCCCGATGAAACTAGTTTGGGTTGGGTCGTTTCGTTTGAGGGCACCTGTATAAGGTTTGCTAAGTTGTGTCTGCACATGTGCCTTGTGCACATTCGTGCGAGCCATTTTTTATTTTTCGCTTGTGCGTTCGTTCGTTCGAGCGGAGGGCGTTGCGCCTTGGGAGGGCGCCCGATGAAATGAGTTCGGGTCAGGTCATTTTGTTTGAGGGCGCCCGTATAAGGTTTGCTAAGTTGTGTCTACATAGGTGCCTTGTGCACGTTCATGCAAGCCGTTTGTCATTTTTTCCCTTGTGCATTTGTTCAGTCAGGCGAAGGGCATTGCGCCTTAGGAGGGCGTCCAATGAAATGAGTTCCGGTCGGGTCATTTCATTTGAGGGCACTCGTATAAGGTTTGCTAAGTTGTGTCCGCACAGGTGCCTTGTGCACGTTTGTGTGGGCCGTTTGCTATTTTCTCCCTTGTGCGTTCGTTCGGTTGGGCGGAGGGCATCATGCCTTGGGGCGCCCGATGAAAGGAGTTCAGGTGAGGTCATTTCGTTTGAGGGCACTCATATAAGGTTTGCTAACTTGTGTTTGCACAGGTGCCTTATGAATGTTCATGCAGGCAATTTGTCGTTTTCTCCCTTGTGCATTCGTTCGGTCGGGCGGAGGGCATCGCGCCTTCAGAGGGTTCCCAATGAAATGAATTTGGGTCAGGTCGTTTCGTTTGAGGGTGCTCGTATAAGGTTTGCTAAGTTGTGTCCGCACAAGTTCCTTGTGCATGTTCCTGCGAGCCGTTTGCCATTTTTTCTCTTGTGCGTTCGTTCGGTCGGGTGGAGGGCGTTGCGCCTTCGGAGGGCACCCGATGAAACAAGTTCTGGTCGGTTCATTTCGTTTAAGGGCGCTCGTATAAGGTTTGCTAAGTTGTGTCCACATATGTGCCTTGTCCACGTTCGTGTGGGCCATTTTTCATTTTCTCCCTTGTGCGTTCGTTCGGTCGGGCAGAGGGCATCGCGCCTTGGGAGGGCGCCCAATGAAAGGAGTTCGGGTCAGGTCATTTCGTTTGAGGGTGCTCGTATAAGGTTTTCTAAGTTGTGTTCGCAAAGGTGCCTTATGCATGTTCGTGTGGTCTGTTTTCCGTTTTCTCCCTTGTGTGTTTGTTCGGTCGAGCGGAGGGCGTCGCGCCTTGGGAGGGCACCCGATGAAACGAGTTTGGGTCGAGTCATTTTGTTTGAGGGTGCTCATATAAGGTTTGCTAAGTTGTGTCCGCACAAGTTCCTTGTGCACGTTCGTGCGGTCCGTTTGCCATTTTCTCCCTTGTGCGTTCGTTCGGTCGGGCGGAGGGCATCGTGCCTTGGGAGGGCGCCCGATGAAACAAGTTCGGGTTGGGTCGTTTCGTTTGAGGGTGCTCGTATAAGGTTTGCTAAGTTGTGTCCACACAGGGGCCTTGTGCACGTTCGTGCTAGCCATTTTCCATTTTCTCCTTTGTGCATTTGTTCGGTCGGGCAATGGGCGTTGCGTCTTGGGAGGGCGCCCGATGAAACGAGTTCGGGTTGGGTCGTTTTGTTTGAGGGTGCTCGTATAACGTTTGCTAAGTTGTGTCCGCACAGGTGCCTTGTGCATGTTCGTGTGAGACGTTTCCCATTTTTTCCCTTGTGCGTTCGTTCGGTCAGGCAGAAGGCGTCGCACCTTGGGATGGCGCTCGATGAAACGAGTTCGGGTCGGGTCGTTTCATTTGAGGTCGCCTATATAAGGTTTGTGAAGTTGTGACTGCAGGGGTGCCTTGTGCACGTTCGTGTGAGCCGTCTGCCATT
This sequence comes from Pinus albicaulis, assembly GCA_034641835.2. NCBI lineage: Eukaryota > Viridiplantae > Streptophyta > Pinopsida > Pinales > Pinaceae > Pinus > Pinus albicaulis. The sequence goes on from CM076575.1 coordinate 1,187,322,967, forward strand.
TTTTCCCTTCTGCGTTCGTTCGGTCAGGCGGAGCGTGTCGCACCTTGGGAGGGCGCCCGATGAAACAAGTTCGGGTCGGGTCGTTTCGTTTGAGGGCACCCGTATAAGGTTTGCTAATTTGTGTCCGCATAGGTTCCTTGTGGAAATTCATGCGAGCCGTTTGCCGTTTTTTCCCTTGTGAGTTCGTTCAGTCGGGCGGAGGGCGTCACGCCTTGGGAGGGCGCCCGATGAAACGAGTTTGGGCTAGGTCATTTCGTTTGAGGGTGCCCGTATAAGGTTTGCTAAGTTGTGTCCGCACAGGTGCCTTGTGCACGTTCGTGCGATCCGTTTTCCATTTTTTCCCTTGTGCGTTCGGTCGGTCAGGCGGAGGGCATCGCGCCTTGGGAGGGCGCCCGATGAAACGAGTTCCGGTCGGGTTGTTTCATGTGAGGGCACCCATATAAGGTTTGCTAAGTTGTGACCGCATGGGTGCCTTGTGCATGTTCGTGCGATCCGTTTGCCGTTTTTTCCCTTGTGCATTCGTTCGGTCGGGCGGAGGGCGTCGCACCTTGGGAGGGCGCCCGATGAAAAAAAGGGGCGAGTTAAGATCATTTAGGAGTAAACATGATGGACACATTAAATCACCATTAAATCCATTATTATATACATGTACATTTAATTAAATATTCATTCATCACCATCATATCCGTGCAAAAAAAGGGGCGAGTTAAGATCACCTAGGAGTAAACATGATGGACACATTAAATCACCATTAAATCCATTATTATATATATACATTAAATAACTAAATATTCATTCATCACCATCATATTCATGTGCAAAATAAGGGACGAATTAAGATCATCTAGGAGTAAACATGATGGGCACATTAAATCACCATGGACACATTAGTTCCATTATTATATATACATTTAACTAAATATATTCATTCATGATCACCATCATATCCATGCAAAAAAATGGGTGAGTTAAGATCATCTAGGAGTAAACATGATGGACACATTAAATCACCATGGACACATTAAATCACCATATATTAATTATCTAGCAAAGCACCCGAATCTAGTATATCATAATATATTGTTCATACCAACACACATCTAAGCATCCACATGTCAATTTATTTGAAAGAAATCCACAATATAGTCTTAAACTATATAAATTCCAATGCATTGTAGCAATTATACGTTCTAACCCTAGAGTCAAAGTTCATTGTTCATCTTGAACAATGTGTTCCAATCATATGAAATGTGCCAGTGGCAAATTTTCTAGAATGGCATCATGATCATCTATCGATAACCTCCATTGTCGCTTTTTTTTTCTACTCTTCACTTACTTCAACTACAGTCGAGTTGCTATGACCAAGTGACTATATTGGGCATAAATAACCTCTGGCTGGTAATCTTGAAAAATAATATGATCTTTACATTTCTTTACTTCTTCAAAGAAATGTCTCATTAAAAGCATTGAACTGATTGGGTATGTATAATTTGATGGATCATTATACTCTTGCAACATCGTGGATTTAGACATAGTGCATCGTAATAAATAATAATGCACTTTTTCTTGATTATTTTCTGGTGCAATGATAGTGAAGACATCACCTTCTCTAACCATATTAGAGACACGATCATAATCATTTTCAATCACAACCACTTAATTTTCCATTTCCTTGTCACTCACATTTCCAAATGGGGGCAATGGTGTCAATTGTTCGTTTTTCCATGGTTGAACAAATTTCTTAATTTTGTTTTCACCTTCATTGATGGACTCTGTCTGATCAATACATGCATAACAAAAGCAAGAGCACTTTTGTTTCTCAATGCAATGTATATTTGTCATGTTCTTACTCCTTATTGAGTGTAAACTTCTTGTTTTAGGGATTCCAATAAAATTAAATGGAAATGATCTATCAACATCACCCATTGCAATATTCCAAAAGTACCTGCTTGAGAAAAACACACACATATGTATGAGTTAAATTTTGAACAATATTAAATATTTTTTTGATAACAAAATACGTGCACATATATGTATACAGATATATATATCTAGACATGTATAATATATTGTTAGTTAAATGTGTACGCCTACCTGTGCACATAATCTATCCTTAGGTTCGATACATGACTTAAATTGTCCTTGCACCAATTAACAACATCCAAAGAATTTGCAAGTCAGGAAGTTGAGTGATTCAATTGATACCTCCTAGGTGCATGTTTTACGCATGCCACAGCACCATCATGCTCTCCTTTTCCATGTCCTGTCTTAAAGAAATTCCATGTATGTTGAATTTTGGTTGTCTTATGAAGACGAGACAACCAATAGAACGATCTTGCTGATTTGAATTGACCAGCACAACCATCTGATCATACCCAATGTTCTTTAAAAGTGACTCTTTGTTTCAACAATTCATTATAAATAACATTAAAACAATGCTGAACAAAACACGTGTCACGTGTTCGATCATCACTGATGTAGAAATGGTACTCCTTAATCACTTCATGATTATTTTCATTGCTATCAAAACCATCGATAGCAAGCTCTGCGTGTCTATACAAAATATGCACAAATATAGATACTTGGTCTGAATGATAATACTCACTTTGTATCTCCTTTTGTGGAATAAACATGTAATTCTCAGCGAAATCAACCATTGATAATATTGTTCCTTTTGGGAACACCTCACATGATTGCTTGAACTGTAAATCCTGCCATCGTCATATATGACAATGCTTAATATATTTGTATATTTGCACCCTGAACTTCTCCATAAAAGATGTCACTGGAATCTCGTCGTCAAGTAAAGTGATCTTTTTTGATGTTGTGCTTGAATCTGCAACAGGAGTGTAAGTAAAATATTCATATCACTTCCAATTCAGATTGAGATTTGATAGTTTGTGATCATTAGGATCAATGGGATACTTTTCATCGTAGAGTGCCAAATGAGAACATTTGTCACATTTTCTTCCACCAACACATTCCTTTTTATAAAATAATTCATTATTCTCTCATGGAAATAATATCTTTGATAAAAATTCACGAACACTTGAAGGAGGAGGGTCATTTGACCAATATTTTATGCCAAAATTTACAAATGTCTCATACAATAATTGGAATTCTACATGGTATCGACAACAACATGTGTCTTGAACAATGATAGGCCTGACATACCATGGTTTAAGCTTCACAAATGTTCTAAGGGAAATCTTCACATTAGTACTAGTCTCCATAAAGTTCTCGAATAATTCTATTTGACTGACCTGTGTTATATGTTTGGAATGAGATTCATAAACTCCCTTATATATATGGCGTCACAGTTGATCCTTTTCATTTGGCGACACATGAGAATTCGAATCCCAAAACTCTTTTACCCTATCCCTCACACCATCAGGAAGTCTATCATGATATGGACGCCTATAGATATTAGCCCAACATGCAAGTTCATCATTTTCATCTATTTGAGTTCTAAATTTTGTATCCCTCCATAAACTTTTTCTTGATGTTTTAAAAAATTTTGAAGTTGCTGACATCAACCGACTTGATGAAGTTCCTTTCGCGACTGCACCTGTTAAAAGTGCTCTACGAGCATTCTTTGCAACTTTAGATCGCCCTTTGGCTAGTGTGCCAAGCACTGACGTCACATTTTTTGTTACCATTTCATTTGCTAAAACCTCTTTTTCACTTTTAATGCCCAATAATTCCACAAAATTTTTGAGAGATTTGTGCTTTATAAATCCACGTAACAATTGAGCTTGTGCTATGATAGATTTACCTTCAAAAGTATGTTTCAATTTAGATTTTACTTTATCTCGAACTGTCCTTTCAGCCATTGGTGGTCCCAATTCTTCAATTTTAGTTGGATCCATATTTTCTAGAAACTTGTAGTTGTATACAATGTTCTTGGAACTTCCAATTAATTGCAGTGAAATTCGACGTGTGGTAGTATCTTCTTGTGGTTTTGATGTTGTCCCTACATAAAAAAAAATATTAAAATTTCTAATTTGAAATTTACATATACATATTTTTAATTTTAAAACTATTTTGAACTACAATGTTTTAAAAAAAAAATACAAAATTCAAATTGAAGAAACTATTGACTCACCAGTGACATCGATATCAATATTCTCTTCGACATTTGTGGTAGTATCTTCTTGTGGTTATGATGTTGTCCTTGCATAAAACAACATTAAAACTTCTAATTTAAAATTGACATATACATATTTTTAATTTTAAAACTATTTTGAACTACAATGTTTAAAAAAAAAAATACAATTTATTCAAATTGAAGAAACTATTGACTCACCAGTGCCATCGACATCAATATTCTCCTAGACATTTGTGGTAGTACCTTCTTGTGGTTATGATGTTGTCCCTGCATAAAAAACAATATTAAAACTTCTAATTTGAAATTGACCTGTATACATATTTTTAATTTAAAAACTATTTTGAACTACAATGTTTAAAAAAAAAATACAAAATTCAAATTGAAGAAACTAAATTGACTGACCAGTGACATTGATATCAATATTCTCATTGACAAGTTCCTCAACATTTCTCATTTCCTCGTCATTTTCATGTACCTCTACATCTATTTCATGATGCTCTACCTCCACATTTATTTCATGCCTTAATCTTTCCCTTTCCTCTCGCCTTTTTTTTTGTAATCTCTCATTTTCATCCGCTAAATATTTTCTTTTTCGATCATGCCTTGATATGCAATTCCTTCGGTTTCCCATGTTCACAAAATTGGAAACCTAAAATCCAATTCTATTTAGACCAAATACCTAAAAAAACATAAAGAGTTTAGACTAAGTACTTCATGCTTTCAATAAGAGAGAAAATTAAAAAAAAAAAATTAAATTCATAAAGACATTTTGCAAAAATACTTCATGCCTTCATAGATTTCTAGATTGCAAAAATACTCCATGTCTTCATAGAGAAATTATGCAAAAATACTTCATGCATCCATGTCTGCATAGAGACATTATGCAAAAATACTTCAAGCATGCACCCAAAAAAATAAAAAATAAAACTTTTTCACCCACAAAAACTTTCAAAAAATATTTCGCACAAAAAAAAAACTTGAATTTTTTTTTTTTTTTTGCCAAAACATATTTTGTACACAAAAAATATTCGCACCTTTACAGAAAAAGAATTCGGACCTTTGCAATTTTCAGACCCTCACACCTTCGCAATTTTCATTGGTTCGGAATTGTGTGTGAAATTAATCTTTCAGACGAGAGTATTTATATAAAACTCTTGACCAAAAGATTGCATTGTCTTTTGATTAAAAATTTTTATAAAACTTTTGATTAAAACATTTAATAAAACTCTCGGCCGAGAGTTTTATCGGGTAAACTCTTGGGTGCAAACTCTCGATTGAGAGTTTTTTAAACTTTTGGCCGAGAGATTGGTCACATGGTTAAATGTAACTTTAGGTGGGTTAAAATCTCGGTCAAGATTTTTAAATTTCTCGGTCGAGAGTTTTATAAATGTCTCGTTCGAGACATTATCTCGGCCGAGAGTTTCTGGTCAACGAAAAACCCAGAAAATTCTGCAGTTTTCAGGAACCTACAACTTTGGAGGGACGGAACACCTACAAAAACAAATTGTTATATGTCAGACCAAGTACCATTAGATTCATCTCTGAATCTAGTTTCTGATGATGTGAGATTTGTGGAGTTTCATTAAAAAAATTCAAACTTTTATTAATTTTTTACTAAACTGTGTCATTGTGGAATTTCATTGTTCGAAAAATTGCACTGAATGAAAATTCAATAACTTTCAAATGAAGACACCAAAAAATTCAGAAAAATCATATTTCATTTCCTCTCCCTGTCTACTTCAAAAGGGTACTCTCATTTTTATTATTGACGATCACATTGAAAAGAAAATCTAGGGATCATAAAATGTATTGAAACATCACTGTTTTTTTGTCTTCGTCCATTTCAAAAAATAATAAAAAATAGTGATTTAATCTGAAAATTACTGAAACATATTCTATGCGCTAGTGCAATATATGCAGATTATGATGCTATGGTTTTTTTGCAAAAAATGAATAAACTTCCCTAAAAAAAGTTAGGGATCATAAAGTGAATATTTATGTTTTCCTGAAAATTTCAAGTATATGAAGTTAGCAAACGAGGAATTTACCCCTCTATATGTCAATATTTTTTTTTTTTAAATATGGGTATGGAGGTAAGACAATTCTCTACAATTCTTGTTTTTATGTCAAAGTATAATTTGCAATAAAAATATGAGTTTAGTGGAGTTGAAGTTGAAAAACATAAAAAATTACAATTTTCAACGTCAAAAAAGGGCAAAAAGTGTTTCCCAACTTCACATTTTCCTCCAACCTCACTTTTATAAATTATAAACAAAATGTTAAACCCTAATATTAAAAACACTAATATTAGACCCCAATTTTGTAATGTCGCAATGTGATGTTGAATAAATTGCAATGTAATGGAACATCGTAGCAAAGATTGTTAGATTGATTTCCACATTGACCCATCGTGTGTTGCAATGCAATGTTGGATTGATTTTTTTTACCATTCCAAAGTCACAATATTAAACCTTAATACAAAACCCGAACATTATAAAACCAAATATAATAAACCTTAAAAAGTATTATTATAAACCCTAAGCTTAATATATTAAACTGACCTAGATGGATATCAGTGGCCACCCGCCTATCCTAACTAGGGCTCCAATCAGTTTCATCAGTTTCTTGTTTATAGCACACTTTACTATGTTAAGTAGTTTTTTGGGACTTGAACTTCTAGAGTTGTTTTGACCCCCTAAATGACATTTTTTTAGGTCTGCAACACACCTATAGCCATAGGTAGGGGCTTGATGCAAATATATTATTACTTGGAGAGATCTTTCTAATGAGGTATCGTATGCTCCAAATGAATATTTTATGACCAAGTTATGACCTCAGGAAACTGGCTACCCAACTAACTCCAATAGGGCCCACAAACCCTTGGCGTTCCATCTCCTAGGCTTAATTTTTTGGTTGTTTAGGGTTTCCCTTTGATGTTCAATAATAAAAAATCCCTTGAACCTCATTGTAACATAGTTCAGAGGCATATAGTCATCACATCTCTTGTCAGAGATAAGCTACCATCGTGTGAGCTGGTTATTTCCATTATGTATGTAAGAATATTACAGTTCTTTAATATTAATGAAATGAGAATTTATTTTTACTGCATCTCTGTGTTTATGTTTATGTTTGTTTTTGTATTATGTTATGTTCATGCATAAGTCTGTATCATAAACCCTAGGATTATAAAACCTATAATCAATATTAGAAACTAAGGGATCAATGGTGTTAAACCTATCCATCCACTATAAGCCTCTATGGTTAACCATAGCCATCCATTATGGTTCATTGTCAATATTTGGGTTTACTATATTTGAGTTTTATAATGTTAGGGTTTTATATTATGATTTAATACTGTGATGTTGGAATGTACAAAAATATATCCAACGTCTTATTGTGACAAATTTTAGCTCAAGATGACAATCAATCTGACAATCATTGTCGCAATGTTACATTGCATTGTTATTTATTCAACATCACATTGTTACATTACAAAACTAAGGTTTAATATTAGGTTTTTAATATTAGGGCATTTTAATATTGAGTTTATAATATTAAGGTTATATATTGGCTTTATAATATTAATCCTAAGATTTATAATATTAATCATTCTCACAGTAATTGTCACAATGTTTATAATCCATTGGGTTAATAATATTAATGTTAGGGTTTGATATAGATCCTAGGGTTTTATATTAGGGTTTAATATTGTGATGTTGGAATGATACAAAAATCTATCCATTGTCACATTGTGAAAAACCTTGTGTTAATACAATAATCAATATGGCAATCATTGTCGCAATATTACATCACATTGCAATTTATTCAACGTTGCATCGTTACATGTCAAAACTGGGGTTTACTGTTAGGTTTAAAATATTAGGGATTTTTAATATTGGGTTTATAATTTATAATAATAGGGTTTAATATTGATGCAAGGGTTTATAATATTAATCAATTTGACAATCATTGTCGCAATGTTTATAATCCCCTGGGTTTATTATATCTATAGTCCCTTAGGTTTATAATATTAATCTTAGGTTTTATATATTAATTTTAGGTTTATAATATTAAATTAGGTTTGATATCTAAACATCAGGGTTTATAATATTAATCCCTTTGGTTTATAATCGTTTGGGATTATAATATTAACCCCCTGGGTTTATAATATTAATAATCCCTTAGGTTTAGTAACCTCTTGGGTTTAAAAAATTAATAATCCATTGGGTTTATAATATTAATCCTAAGGATTTATAATATTAATGCATTGGGTTTATTGATCCATTGAGTTTATGATACTGATCCCTACGATTTATGCTATTAATTATTCGGGTTTAATGCCAATCCCTTGGGTTTATAATATCAATCCCTTAGGTTTATTGATCTCTTGGGTTTATAATATTAATCCACTAGATTTATTAATCCCTCTGGTTTATAATGTGGTTGGGTTTATAATATTAATACCTTGGGTTTTTAATATTGATAATCCCTTGGTTTTATGTTTATAATAATAATCCCTTGGGTTTATTATTAATAATAATCTCTTGGGTTTATTATTAATAATAATCCCTTGGGTTTATAATATTATATCTATGAGCATATATCAACCACATTTATTAATGTTGTTGTGCTAGTTAGTATATAAAAAACTAAAACACGACCATGCATTCCATACTTAATAAAAAATCAATTTAAAAATGCATGAATGATGAAGAACAACATGAACAAGCATGTGGCACAATCTATAATATTCAGCGAAAATAATGATTTCGACTTTACCAAAAGGTGTTGAACGTTATTTACCAAATAATAATACTAACACAAATAATTTTAATATGCTTAATATTGATTAAGGATTTAATTTTTTTATAACTTTTTAATTTTAATTTTAATTTATTTCACCTTTTCTATTAAGTCTTATTTAAAATTTTTTTGGTTTCAAAGATAGGGTTCGACATTGGTGAGGCTACACCATGGTCATGCCCAAGAATAACACCTGAATAGGGTGAGGAATTGAACCAATAACATAACATGTATGAGTGCCTTAACAAGGCACCTAATCACCATCTATCCAAGACCCATGGGCATATATATATATATATATATATATATATATATATCATTTTATGTGGTTTATGGGTCTCAAAGATCAGTAACCACTACCTCCATCAAATATTTGTACCAGACAAATCTAGACAAATCTACTAAAAAAACCACTTCACGTCGACTCAATCAACATAGCCTAACCCTTAAAGTATCGAGAAAATTGAACTTGTGACCTCTTAATAGCAAAAGTGCTTTGACAACAAAAACTTAAGTGATTAAAATAACCCTCCAAACTTATAACTTATGATAATAGATTAATATAATATAATTATAAAAATATATATTTTTGTAATATACATTATATAATTTTAAAAGTTTTAAAATTTGTAATAATATATTAATATATAAAATTGTTTAATATTTTAAAATTATAAATAATAAAATAAAATTATTCAAAATATATTTTATATAAAATATTTAATAAATTCAAGTCTAAAATATCAATATTTTTCACTTTTTTGTCGGCTTAATCACCAAGTCCGACTTTAAAATTATTGAAAGGATTAAAATCATAATTTATCAATAGATTAATGGATAAAATTTTAACAACAAATATTCAACCAATTAAACTAACTAAAATTGCATATTTTAAATATTTTATTTCTAATATTTTTCGCTTATCAAAAATAAAATATAAAAAATCACTTACAATTATATTTATTTATTTATTTTTATCATTTTTCATTTATTTAAATAAAGGCAAAAAAACACTTACAATTATATTTATTTATTTATTTTTAACAATTTTCATTTATTTAAATAAAAAGCTTTTTATTTATGTTACGTTTTCCGCCGTATTATGTTTTATCTAAAAAAAGGTTTTTATTCTTGAGTACCGACGGGTAAAGAAGTCTCCCATTTCAACATTAAGGAGCTGTTTGTAGTGATTACATATCAGTTCTCCGATTAAATTATTAATATTTTATTATTTCCTTTCAATTTAATATAAAGTTTTGTAAGACTTTTATGAACTAATAATAATAAATGGAATATAAAAAAAGGTGGGATCATTAGCTTTAACCTAATTAATTCAATATATACATTTTTAATTATTTATAGTTTTATTTATAAAGAATTGATAAGTTTTTTATAATTTATTTTATATTTATTTGGTATGGATTTTAAAGTTATATAATCATTATTTATTTCTAATCTTTTAAGAATATGAAATGGGTTAAATTTACACAATATAATAACAATAATATTTCTATGTTATTTCAAATCCGTTAATGTTGAACAATATAATTGGAAGATATTCTACATTTTAAATTAAGCCAAACACAGAGTAGTTTAGTAATGAAAACATTATGTGTTGTTCTTTTACTTGAGACTGTCATGGTTTAAACTATATGTAGAAATTAACTAAGACAAGTACAAAATAGTTGTAGTAATAGAAACATTATATTGGTTGTTTTTTTACTTGAGATCATCATGGTTTAGACCATAGGTAGAGATCACACACATAGGTCTAAATTGTTGAGTTACTTTATGCATTAGATCTATACTTTTCTTTAAGTTGTTTTTTTTCTTGTGAGGGATGTGAAGCTTTGTTCAACTCAAATTAAAGATAGTCCATATAAGTTAATGTTTTGGTATTAATGTTTTTCTTGTTAGTATTGTTGAGAAGTGTAATATGAAAGGATCAATTTGACTTAGCCTTCGTCAAATTGAGATATTCAAAATTTTCACATCAACGAATAACTTGGAGGCAATTAACTGAGGTGACATGGCTCTTGTCACTCAGTTAGCTCAGTAAATTCGAATTAGAGGGTTTGGAGTTTAGTTATGCATGTGTGTTTGCTAATTTGTGTCAATCTGGTTTAGTTATTTCAAGTTGTACCCAGTTAAACTAGTTCTAACAGTTAATAGAACTAGTTGGAGGTCAATTATGTAGTGAGACAATAGTATAACTTAGAGATCATCTAGTTAACTGATCAATTAACTTAAAATAACGAGTCCATGCAAGAAATTCGAGTTCCTTAGCTATGGTGGAGATTCCAAGGTAATGTAACATTAGTTGTAAACTAGTCTTGAGTGTACAAGTGTTGCATGCAATCAATGATCAATCCTTGGGAATTGCACAATCATTTTGGAGGAAATTCCTATAGAATAGGGGTTGATTTCCTTAGGATTTGTGCAAGGAAATAGTAGCTCGGGGGTGGGGGCAGAAAGTGGCTAAGTCTGTATCAAAGCTTATCATTGAGTAGAGAGAACAATTATTCACTTGCGTTGCTTAGAGAGAGAAAACAATTATAATAGATTATCTATTCACCTTATTAATGAAATCAGGCTTAAGGGGTTTTTACCAGTTGCTTTCCCCTAGATAAATGTGAGTAATTGTGTATGTGATTGATGCATGTTTGTGAATGTTGTTCTAAATTGTGAATTAATTTATGCATAACAGTAGAGTAGAATCACGTCTCTTGATCTAGATGAAATTTCTTGAGAAATTACAATTATTTCACCATATTTCTACATGGTATCAAAGCAGGATTCACGTTAGAACAATAAATTCGAAGTTGTTCCTCAGGAAGTTCATTTCCAACTTTAGTGTAACAAGATATCTTTAGAGTTGGGAGAATGACCTTTAATGGACTGAGATTAGAGTATGCCTTGGAAGACAACTCAAATTTCATTTTCTGGAAGGATCACATGGAGGAAATGTGTGATGACAATGGATTGCTAGAATATGTGAAGAAAAACATTCCAAAACCAGGATCGACTGATGCCCATAACCTAGGCCAATGGAAGAAATATATAGGCAAGGCGAGGAGAATAATTTTTGAGGGAGTGAGAGATCACATTGTCTCAAATATCCCTGGGAAAGAAACTCATTTCGCAATGTGGAAGGAAATAATTGAGCTATTTGAGAATAATAGTGACCATAGAAAAATGGCCCTCGAAGACAAAATTCGAAGCATTAAGATACAAAAGAATGATAGTATTCCGCAGTATCTCACCATATTTACACAAGTCTAGGATGAGATTGGAGGGGTTTGTGTGAATGTTGTAGAAGATGATCTGGTGAACCTAGCTCTTTTAGGCCTTCCTAAATCCTAGCATAGATACCATGACTTGGTGAATGGGAGGGAGAAAATACCGAATTAGGAATTATTATGGTCCGATTTGGTACAAGAAGAAATCAGGTGAAATACCAGAGATGGAAGTTCATCCAAGGGAGAGGATGAATGAAATTTTGCATTGGTTCGAAAGGGAAAGAAGGGAAAAGGGAAGAAATATCGAACCAATCCAGAATCTAGCCAAGGGGGCAAGAAGAAGAATTTTTCCAAAATAAAATGATTCAATTGTCATGAATTCAGGCACTATGCTACAAAGTGTCCACAGAAAAAGTCTAGCAAGAATAAATCAAGAGGAGAAATAGGCGAAGCATTGGCTTCACAGTTTGAGCTAGACTTCACCCTTATCACATGCATGGCCAACAATGCGATGGGGAGTGTATGGTACTTGGACTTAGGTGCCTCATTCCACATGACAAGGTGTAGAGAGTTTTTCACTAACATGGAGGAGAAAGATATCAGATGCATATTGAGCTTAGCGACGACAAAAAGTAAAATGCTACTAGGATTGGTACAATAATTTTTAAGAGGGAGTCAGAATCCCCTCTTCACCTTAAATATGTCATGTTTGTTGCAGTTTTGGAAGACCGTGGTTATGATGTAATATTTAGTAAAGGGAAAGCCTTTCTGAGACACATAACTACTAGACAGGTGAAGCAAATTGGGGTTCATGTCAATAACCTATATAAACTTGATGTGGAAGATTGCGTCGCATTAATAATTAAGGTAAATAAAGTGCAGAGTGATGATGTCAGTGACCTATGGCAGATGATATTGGTCCATTTTCATCATGGCTCCTTAAATATTATCTAAAAAATAACCATTGGCCTTCCTAAATGGTCACTTGAGCCACATGATGTCTGTAAGGGATGTACCTTGGGGAAGCATGTAAAATTCATGTTCCATGATTGAGACACAAAGAAAATTAAGTATTGGATAGAGTCCACTCTAATTCTTGTGGAACCTTCTTGATAGCCTCCACTACCATACATAAGCACTATGTTATTTTTATTGATTATTTCTCAATAAAGTGTCGGATCTTCTTAATGTGGAAGAAGGATGAGACTTTTTCAAAATTTGTGGAATTCAAGGAACTAGTTGAGAAAGAGACCGACAAGAAGGTGAAGGCTCTCAAGATAAACAATGGAGGTGAGTATGTTTCAAATTAATTCAAAGACTTGTATGCCAAAGAAGGAATTCAAAGTGAACTGACAACTCCCCACAACCCACAATAGAATGGAATAGCTGAGAGAAAGAACTAGAGAATTGTGGGAGCTAGGAGAGCTATGCTACATGACCATGACCTTTCATTGCATTTATGAGAAGAGGCATGTAACACAATAGTCTACTTTCAGAATCATCGTCCTCATCAGATTCTTGGTATGATTACACTAGAGGAGGCCTTCTTAGGGAGAAAGCCAGATGTGTCTCATTTCAGAATTTTTGGGACCTTTGTTTACTGCCATGTCTCTGAATATTTGAGGAATAAACTTGAGCCAACTATAGATTTGGGAATTTTTTTTGGTTACATCAAAACTCCACACAATTACCAGGTCTAGTTACCTTCCCTCAAAATGGCAGTTGTGTGAAGGGATTTAAAGTTTGATGAGGATAAGGAAATGAGATTCTTCTTTAGAGGGAGCTTCAAATTCCACTAGAAGAGGAGATTTTAGCTCCAAAGGAGGAGCCCCAGGAAGCTGTCGAACAACAAAAAATGGAGGAGTAGAGAGGAGGAAGAGTGGAGAAATACACTAAAGAATAAAAATCCAAAGAATGTAGAAAAATAACCAAGGAAGCTAAAATACTGGTGCAGGAATTGAGGGATAATGTTGGAGCTCCTTCAAATTTGTGTAAATAAATGAGGTCACTTGAGAGGCACTCTAGCTACATGGATCTAATGACTGAGCTTGTAGAGACTAATCCATCCCCTTTTGAAGAATAATTTGAGCAACTATTTTGGGTTGATGCAATGGTGAAAGAATATGAATCCATCATGAAATACATTGTTTGACTAGAAGTGGTCCCAAGGCTAGTAGATAAATCAGTTATGGGTTCGAATGGATATTAAAATGCAACATATTGAAGCATAGATAAGTATAAGGCCATATTTGTGGCCAAAATATTCTTTCAAGTTGAGGGAATTGAATATGAGGAAACCTTTACTCCCGTAGCATGGTATTCATCCATTAGATAAATTCTTGCACTGGATGTGCAGATGGCGTGGAAGATCCACCATATGGACGTTAAAACAACATTTCTCAATGGTGTTAATAAGAAGGAAGTGCACATGGAAAAACCAGAAGGTTTTGATACATTTGATCGAGAGTCTCATGGGTTCATACTCAGGTGGAAATTATACAGTCTCAAACAGGTACCCCGAACTCGGTACACTCAGATCGAAAATTATCCCACTGGATTGGGCTTTAGAAAAAGTGAAGCATATGCAAACCTCTATCACATTTTGGTAGAAGATAAATTGCTTATAATTGTTTTATATGTTGATGATTTAATATTGACAGGTGATGACCAGTTGATTAGCTCTTGCAAGGATGACCTTGTAAGGGAACTTGAGATGAAGGACATGGGTCTCATGTACTACTCCCTTGGGTTAGAATTATGGAAAAATGATGGGGATTTTTTTGTTTATCGAGGAATGTCTGCCATCAAGATACTACAGATATTTCACATGGAGAGTTGTAAGCCCATGGAGACACCTATAGTGATCAATTAGAGGAAAGAGAATTCCACTTTAAGTGAAGAGGTTGATGCTACAATTTAATAGCAGTTATTGGGTTCATTGATGTATCTTGTGAACACATGACCAACAATGTGCAATGCAGTCAACCAGCTGAGCCACGATATGGTTAGGCGAACCAAATTGTATTGGAAGGTAGAAAAGCATGTTTCACGGCACCTCAGAGGCACTACCCAGTATGGATTATGGTACAGAAGGACAGAGGGAGTGAAGCCATGTGGATTCATAGATTCAGATTGGGAAGGGAGTCCATCCGACCGAAAGAGTACATCAGGTGGAATTTTTAGTGTTAGGTCCACAAAAAATTCTTGGTATAATAAGAACCAAAATTCTGTGGCATTCAGCTCAACAGATGCTGAATACATGGCTACTAGTCAAGCAACATTGAGAAGATCTAGATGATAAAGATACCCATGGGACTGTTTGATCAAGAGATGGATCCAACTGTGATATATTGTGATAATAAAAGCTACATTAATCTCTATGAGAATCCAGTATTTCACGATCAATCCAAGCATATAGATATCTAGTATCATCATTTACGATGATTGTGTGTAGGGGAGGATAATGTTGCTACAATGCATTCCAACAGAGGAACAATTTGCTAGCATCTTGATAAAGGCTTTGTTAAGAGGGAAGTTCAAATTCCATAAGTGAAGTATAGGGGTGGTTGATAATCCATTTCTTGCTATGAAGGAGTGTTGAGAAGTGTAGCAAGAAAGGCTCAATTTTAATTAGCCTTGGTCAAACTGAGAAAATTCGAAATTTACGATTAAATTATTAATATTTTATTATTTCCTTTTAAATTAATATAAAGTTTTATAAGAGTTTTATGAACTTATTTTCTAATAATAATAAATGGATTATAAAAAAAGTGGGATCAAAAGCTTTAACCTAATTAATTCAAAATATACAGTTTTAATCATTTATAGTTTTATTTATAAGGAATTGATAAGTTTTTTATAATTTATTTTATATTTATTTGGTACGTATTTTAAAGGTTATATAATCATTATTTATTTCTAATCTTTTAAGAATATGAAATGGGTTAAATTTACACAATATAATCAAAATAATCTTTCTATGTTATCTCAAATCAGTTAATGTTGCACAATATAATTGGAAGATATCCCACATTTTAAATTAAGTTAAGCCAAACACAAAGTAGTTATAGTAATGGAAACATTATATGTTGTTCTTTTACTTGAGATTGTCATGGTCTAAAACATATTTAGAGATCAACTAAGGCGAGTACAAAATAGTTGTAGTAATAGAAACATTATGCTTGTTGCTTTTTTACTTGAGATCATCATGGTTTAAACCATAGGTAGAGATCACACACATAGGTCCAAATTGTTGAGTTACTTTATGAATTAGATCTAGACTCTTATTTAAGTTGTTTTTTTGCTTCTGAGGGATGTGAAGTTTTGTTCAACTCAAATTAATGATGGTCCATATAAGTTAATGTTTTGGTATTAATGTTTTTATTGTTAGTATTGTTGAGAAGTGTAGCATGAAAGGATCAATTTGACTTAACCTTCATCAAATTGAGAAAGTTGAAAATTTCCACATCAACATGCAACTTGGAGGCAATTAACTGAGGTGACATGGCTCTTGTCACTCAGTCATTAGGGGAATTTTGAGGTATAAAATGGGCCTCCTAAGGAAATAATAAAATAATAGCTAAACCAATAAAATAATATTTATGAATTTTCAATTCACTTTTTGCACCACAATCAATGTAACCATAGTTAAATTCAATTCAAAATTTGTACCAAAATAAAATTAAAAAAACAATTATATTGATGTGACTATAAATAAGAATGAAATTTTCAAGAAAAAGTCATTATCAGTTAACAACTAACGCATTTGTCATTTGTACTTAAATAACTTAAAATAAAATATAAATAAATAATTATAAATTCTTAATTATATTATATGCTACTAATTAAAATTTATATTATTTAAATTGTATAATAACATGTAATTAATATCCTATATAAAAATAAAATAATATAATACAATATAATAAATATATATGGATATGCATTGTTTCTTTCAAGAAATAAAAAATGACAATAATATATTTTTATTCAAAAAGTTTGAGATGACATTTATTATGAGTACTTTACTTTGACTTTAA
Organism: Pinus albicaulis; assembly: GCA_034641835.2. Taxonomy (NCBI): domain Eukaryota; kingdom Viridiplantae; phylum Streptophyta; class Pinopsida; order Pinales; family Pinaceae; genus Pinus; species Pinus albicaulis. Next base: position 1,187,340,156 of record CM076575.1, read on the forward strand.
AAGTACTTCGAGCACTATCATGGTTCACCATGAGTTTTTATCCACCATTGAGAATCTGACAAGTAAGTACCTTTAACTCAAGCAACGCCACCTCAATCATCAGGGATGATGTCATCCCCTAAAATGTGATTGGTTCTCATAAAGTGAATTTTGATTGTTGCGAAACCAGCTCCAAAAATAGAAGAAAAGAGATATCAATGCCTTAGAAATAAGCCACTTCGAGGGGGCAACCTCCAATACATTACATGAATGAAAAATTCTTGGATGATTCAAATTACAAAATCTCCTTTCTATATATAGGAGTCCATGGGGCCAGAATGTAATCCTAGTGGGGCTACAATGTAATCCTAGCCGACCTAACAATAATAATTTAAGGTAACAATAATAACAATATGGGGGTTACAAGGGTACAATAATAACAATAAGGGGGTTACACTAACAACAGTAAGGGACTATACTAGTAAAATAGGGACCTAACATGCCCCTCTCCTTCAAAAAAGTGTTCCCCTCAATGCTTGAGTAGATCTGGGTGCTTCTGTATAAAATTCTCATCCTCCCATGTAGAATCTTTAGTGGGTAAGTTCTTTCACTTGATGAGATACTCTGAAATTGACCGATTCCGTAGCTGTCGAGTTCTTGTTTCCATGACCGCTTCAGGTTCCAATATGAATTTTCCTTCCTCATCAAGTTCTGGAAATATTTTTTGAACTGGAAGATTTTCACCTATAACCATATTTAAGCATGAAACATGGAAAATTGGATGCACTCGTGAAGAAGCAGGAAGTTCCAATTTGTATGCTATAGTACCAATCTTTTGAAACACCTTGTAAGGAACATAGTACTTTGGCTATAATTTATTATCCTTCTTAGCTTGCTTGAGGGACATTTGTTTGTATTGTTGTAGCCGTAAAAATTCCCAGTCTCCTACATCAAAACTTCTCTCGCTACGATGTTGGTCTGCCTGTTGTTTCATTCGATTTTGTGCCAAATTCAGGTTGTCCTTAAGAGTTTGAGAACTTCTTTTTGATGCTCGATGTGATCTTGCACTGCTTGAAACTTCGAATTTTCTCTTAAATATGATGTGATGGGTGGTGGATGATATCCATAAAGTGCCATAAATGGGGTCATTTTTGCTGCAGTATGGAAGGAAGTGTTATACCACCATTCAGCTAGAGGTAACCACTTAACCCATTGTGTTTGTTTATCAAATACAAAACAACGAAGATATGCTTCCAAACATTTATTTACTATCTCAGTTTGACCATCGGATTGAGGATGATAAGATGAGCTATGAGCTAATTGAGTACCCAAATAAGAAAATAACTCCATCCAAAAATTTCTAGTAAAAATGGGATCTCTGTCGCTCACAATAACCCTTGGGTTTCCTTGTAGCTTTTGAATTATGTCCATAAATGTAGTAGCAATTGTACTTGCTTTAAATGGATGAGATAATGCAAAAAAGTGTGTATAATTGGTAATTCTATCAACTACCACCATGATGACACTCTTTCCTTCAGACTTAGGTAAACCTATGATAAAATCCATTGAAATCTCCTCCAAGAAAACCAAACATTCTGCCACAAAATTTTGAATATCAGATTTAAGGCCATCCCCAAAAAATTCTTTCTTCACCTTGTGGTAAGTTCTTAAAAATCCTGAGTGTCCTCCTAAAGGAGAAGTGTGCAATTCCAAAAGAATATTTCGTTTTAGTTGGGAATTCTTACAAATATATAAGTGATCTTTGTACCATAAGGAATCATTTTTCCAACTAAATGTATCATATGTACTAGGATCTTGCTGAAAATTTTGAATGAGTGTCCACACGTCTTCGTCCTTCTTCCATTCATCTTTTTCTTCGATTATCCAATCTGGTTGGATAATAGAAATGGCACAAAGCAATGCTTCCACCTCTTCATTCTTTCTTGAGAGTGCATATGCAACAACATTTAGCTTCCCTTTTTTGTATATTATTTCAAAGTCATAACCCAACATATTTGTGACCCATTTTTGTTGCTCTTATGAAGATAGTCTTTGTTCCAAAAAGTGTTTAAGACTATCATGATCAGTTTTTACCTTGAAGTGTCTTCCCATTAGGTAAGTTCTCCATTTCTTTAGTGCATGCAGTATTGCTAACATTTCCTTCTCATAAATAGGTTTTTGTAAATACTTTCCTTTGATTGGATAACTTTCAAAAGCAATGTGTCTTCCTTCTTGCATTAAAACAACACCAATTCCATTTCTTGAGGCATCAAATTCCACAATAAAGGTTTTTGTGAAGTCTGGCGTAGCTAAGACTGGTGCTAGGCACATTGCCTCTTTAAGATGTTCAAAGGCCTTAGTTGCTTCAGGAGTCCGTGAAAATGCATCTTTATTTAATAATGTTGTTAGAGGTGCTACTATTCTCCCATAATTCTTAACAAACTTTCGATAATACCCTGTTAACCTAAGAAATCGTCGCAACTGCTTTATGGTTGTGGCAACTTTCCATTTCTTAATGGATTTAATTTTGTTAGGGTCTACCTTAACACCCTCGTGAGATACAATATGACCAAATATTCCACCTCTTGTACTCCAAAGAAACATTTGGATGTTTTTTCATATAATTGTTTCTCCTATAATAGTTTGAGCACCCTGTCAACATGTTGAACATGATCCTTCCAAGACCTGCTATAGATTAGTATATCATCAAAAAATACTAGCACAAATTTTCTAAGGAACGGTTTGAAAATGGAATTCATCAACCCTTGAAATGTAGAAGGTGCATTGGTAAGGCCAAAAGGCATGACCAAAAATTCATAATGATCCTCATGAGTTCGAAATGCTGTTTTCAGAATATCTTCAGTCTTCATTCTAATTTGATGATACCCTGAACAAAGATCCAAGTTGGTAAAATAAATTTCTCCATGTAATTCATCCAATAATTCATCAATCACAGGAATGGGAAGTTTATCTTTAATGGTGAGCTTATTGAGCTCCATATAATCCAGAAACATGTGCCATGATCCATCCTTCTTGTGTACCAATACTACAGGAGCAGAGAAATAACTTTGATTAGGTTGAATTATACTCGCCTCTAACATTTCTGCAATCATACATTCAATTTCTCTCTTTTGGACATAAGGATATCTATAAGGCCTGATGTTTGGAGGAACAATTCTTGGAATCAAATGAATAGCATGATCATGATCATGAATAGGTGGGAGTCCTTTTGGATTTTCAAAAACCTTGGAATGATTTTCCAAGAATTTTTGGAGATCTGCAAAAATAGATGATTTTGATGTTGGAACTTCTAGTGAACATAATTGTGCATTTATTCCTCGTTGCTCTTTCTTTAGAATATTTTTCATGATATTAGAGTTTATTATCTTTCCACGCTTCCCTGCAATACCCCGTAATTCGACTTCCTTTCCTTCTGAAAAAAATTTCAAGAAAAGTTCTTGAAAATTAAAAGCTACCGTCCCCAAAGATTGTAACCATTGTACTCCTAGTACAACATCAGCACCTCCCATAGGAATGGAAAGCATTGGACTAGTCAATACATATTCCCCCATGGTTAGATTGATATTATGGCATTTTCTAGAGAAATTTATAGTTCCTCCATTTGCAACCATCACTTGACATTCTGGTGCTGGGTATAGGAAACAATTTAATTCCTTGGCTACCTTACAATGAATAAAATTATGGGTGCTACCTGAATCAATCAACAAGATTACCTTTTTCTTCTTGATTTTTCCTTTTATCTTGAGAGTTTGAGGAGTGGTAATTCCTGCCAGTGCATTACACGATATGGTCGGATTCATTTCTTCCTCTTCTGGGGCTGGTTCCTGGTGTATATCCTCTTCTTGTTCATTTTCTTTTTCCTCTTCACAATCTATGTAAAATAATTTCTTCTCAGCACACTTATGACCTTTAGTGTATTTTCTATCACAACTGTAGCAAAGCCCTTTTGCTCTTTTTTCTTCCAATTTTTGTGGTGTCAACCTTGTAGGTTGTGGAAATCTAGGCGTAGCCACACTTCCTTCTTTATAGAATTGAGTGGTAGGCTTCCTTGCTGCCATAATTTTACATTCAACTTTTCTTGCCAACCTGAATGCCTTCTCCAATGAATCAGGTTCCAAAATGCGAACTTCATGTTGGATGTTATCCTTTAAAGTGCCTATGAAGAGATCAATCCCGTGTTCCTCTAGAATATCAGTTACCCTTATATTCAATTTTTGGAAGTCCTCAATGTGCTCCCCCATTAAACCCTTTTGTTTGAGATTTATCAATTGTCTAAAGAAGGTGTTGCTCTTGGTATCCTCATAATGTGCTATCATTTCCTTCGTAAAAATTGACCAAGTGACAATTTTTTCACGGGAGAAAAGCCATTGATACCATACAAATGTATTTTGTTCTAAATGTAAAGTTGCAATGCATACCTTTTGTGCGTTTTGCACATTATGGAGATCAAAATATTGCTCCATCTGTAGTATCCATGTTACAGGATCCTTTCCATCAAACTTCCTCATATACATTTTTGGAATATGGTGGTTCTTCCCACCAACATTAGATTTTATGAAATCACGATTAACATTTATTTTGTTCTCATCATAAGTTTCCTCTACTATCTTTTCACCATTAGGAAACATTTCTTGTATCAACTTTGTCAAATCTTCCATGTCTTCTTTTAGATCATTCTTCATGTTTTCCATTTTTTCATCGATCTTAGCTTCCATTTCATCCATCTTAGATTCCATGCTAGCTTCCATGCCATATATATTATATTCCATGCCATTCTTCAAACCATCCATGTCATTTTTTGTTACTCTTTGCGAGAGCGAAATTTGTTGCGCTTGCTCTTGTAATTTTGATATGTCATGTTGCAATTCTTCGTCTTCATGAGTCATAGTAGAGCTTTCTAAAGGCTTAATGGGTGTTGAATTATTTTTAAAGGCCATTTTAGAATCCAATACTGATATCTATTCTGCTTTATGCCCTTGGAATCAATTCAACTTGATTCTTCAAACAAGCCTTATGCAATTTAGAAAAAAATACACACCTTTTACTTTCTTTTGAGGAGCTCGATATTGAAATTGAAATATCTCTATAATTGCGAATCCTCAATATTTGAAATTCAACCTTGTAGTAGCCCTATGAAGCTTCTTTCAAATTCCACAGGTCTGATCTGATTTGGATTCTTCAAGGCAAAGTTATGTCCAATCTCCCACAATGACCCAATTTTGGACTGGTTCAGTAGAGCGAACTTGTACGAATTTCCACATGTCATTATTTCCTCCTTTGGCTTTGAATTGATAGGGCGAAAACTGTAGTCCATGTACTTGAGACAAATTTTTACAACATTCCAATCTGATGCTCAGAGAGAGAGCTATGAATATTTTCCCACGATCACCTATTTGAGATGAAATTTAGAAGCCTCAAAAAGCCCTAACTTCCACAGATCATATCTTCGAAAATATTGCGAACCAATATCTGAAATTTTGCAATGATGTTCCTCAAAATTGCGGCTTCACACTATAAAAATTTCAACTTCTGATCCTTTGTAGAAACAAATTTATTACAAAAATATCACGGTGACCTATTTAGGTTAAATCCAGGAGCTTGCAAAATGACCTAACTTGCACAGATCATATCTCCGAAAATATTGCGAACCAACCTCTGAAATTTTGCGACAATGTTACTCAGGATTTCGACTTCGCACTCTAAAAATTTTAGTTTCTGAACCTTCGTAGAAAAAAATGTATAGTGAAAATGCCACGATGAACTGTTTGGAGTAGCAAAACCCTAGAATCTCAAAGCTCTGATACCAAATGTTGTGAAACCAGCTCCAAAAATAGAAGAAAAGAGATATCAATGCCTTAGAAATAAGCCACTTCGAGGGGGAAACCTCCAATACATTACATGAATGAACAATTCTTGGACGATTCAAATTACAAAACCTCCTTTCTATATATAGGAGTCCATGGGGCCAGAATGTAATCCTAGTAGGGCCACAATGTAATCCTAGCCGACCTAACAATAATAATTTAAGGGAACAATAATAACAATATGGGGTTCCAAGGGTACAATAATAACAATAAGGGGGTTACACTAACAACAGTAAGGGACTATACTAGTAATATAGGGACCTAACATTGATTGTACATTTTCCTTAGGAGGCCCATTTTATACCTCAAAATTCCCCTAATGTAGCTCAGTAAATTCGATTTAGAGGGCTTGGAGTTTAGTTATGCATGTGTGATTGCTAATTTTTATTAATCCGGTTCATTGATTTCAAGTTGTACTCAGTTAAAACTAGTTCTAACAATTAATAGAACTAGTTGGATGTCAGTTGTGCTATGAAAAAATACTCTAACTTAGAGATCATCTAGTTAACTAATAAATTAACTCAAAATAACCAATGCATGCAAGAAATTCGAGTTCCTTAACTATGGTCGAGATTCCAAGGCAATGTAACACTAGTTGTAAACTAGCCTTAAGTGTATAAGTGTTGCATGCAATCAATGATAAATCCATGGGAATTGCATAATAATTTTGGAGGAAATTACTATAGAATAGGGGTTTATTTCCTTAAGGTTTGTGCAAGGAAATAGTAGCTTAGAGGGGGAGGGTGGGGGGGCAGAAATTGACTAAGTCTGGGTCAAAACTTATCATTTAGTAGAGAGAAAAATTACACTTGTTGGTATTGCTAAGAGAGAGAAAGCAATTGTAATAGATTATCTATTAATCTAATTAATGCAAGAAGGCTTAAGGGTTTTTTACCAGTTGGTTTCCCCTAGATAAATATGTGTACTTGTGTATGTGATTGATGCATGTTTGTGAATGTTGCTCTAAATTGTGAATTAATTTCTGTGTAATATTAGATTAGAATTGTATCTCTTGATTTATATGAAATTTCTTGAGAAATTGCAATTATTTCACCATATTTCTACATGGTATCAAAGCAGGATTCACGTTAAAAAAAGAAATTTGAAGTTGTTCCTCGGGAGGTTCATTTTCAACTTTAATGTAGCAAGATATCTTCAGAGTTGGGAGAATGACATTCAATGGACTGAGCTTAGAGTATACCTTGGAAGGCAACTCAAATTTCATTGTCTCGAAGGATCGGATTGAGGAAATGTGTGATGAAAAGTGATTGCTAGAATATTTCAAGACAAACATTCCAAAACCAGGATCAAATGATGCCCATAACCTAGCCCAATGGAAGAAATATATAGCCAAGGCGAGGAGAATAATTTTGGAGGGAGTGAGAGACCACATTGTCTCAAATATCCCTGGGAAAGAAACTCCTTTCGCAATGTGGAAGGAACTAACTGATCTATTTGAGAATAATAGTGACCATAGAAAAATGGCCCTCAAAGACAAACTTCGAAGCATTAGTATGCAGAATAATGATACTATTCCATAGTATCTCACCATATTTACACAAGTTGAGGATGAGATTGGAGGGGTTTGTTTAAATGTTGTAGAAGATGATCTGGTGAACCTAGCTCTTCTAGGCCTTCCTAAATACTAGCATAGATACCATGACTTGGTGAATGGGAGGGATAAATTACCCAATTAGGAATGCTTTGGTCCAATTTTGTACAAGAAGAAATCAGGTGAAATACCATAGAAGGAAGTTCATCCATGGGAGAAGATGGATAAAATTTTGCGTTGGTTCAAAAGGGAAAGAAGGGAAAAGGGAAGAAATATCAAACCAAACCAGAATCTAGCCAAGGGGGAAAGAAGAAGGAATTATCCAAAACAAAATGCTTCAGTTGTCATGAATTCAGGCACTATGCTACAAATTTTCCACACAAAAATTATAACAAGAAGAACTTAAGAGGAGTAACAGGTGAAGCATTGGATTTACAGTTTGAGCTAGATTTCACCCTTATCGCATGCATGGCCAGCAATATGATGGGGAGCGTGATACTTGGAATCAAGTGCCTTGTTCCACATGACAGGGTGTAGAGAATTTTTCACTAACCTGGAGGAGAAAGATATCAGATGCATATTGAGCTTAGGGACGAGGAAAGTATAGTAACTTTTAAGAGGGAGTTAGAATGCCCTCTTCTCCTCAAAGATGTCATGTTTGTACCAGGATTAAAGAATAACCTCATCTTTGTAGCAGTTTTGGAAGACCGTGGTTATGATGTAATATTCAGTAAAGGGAAATCATTTCTGAGACACATAACTACGATATAGGTGAATAAAATTGACGTTCGTGTCAATAACCTATATAAAATTGGTGTGGAATATTGTGTCGCACTAATAAGTAAGGAAAATAAAGTGCAGAGTGATGATGTCAGTGACCTATGACATACGATATTGGTCAATTTGCATCATGGATCCTTAGATATTATCTAAAAAATAACCATTGGCCTTCCTAAATGGTTACTTGAGAAACATGATGTTTGTAAGGGATGTACCTTGGGGAAGTATGTAAAATACACATTCCATGATTGAGACACAAAGAAAATGAAGTATTGGATAAAGCCCACTCTAATTTTTGTGGACCCTTATTGGAAGCGTCCATTGCCAGACATAAGTACTATGTTATTTTTATTGATGATTTCTCAAGAAAGGGCCAGATATTCTTCATGTGGATGAAGGATGAGACTTTCTCAAAATTTGTGGAACTCAAGGCACTATTTGAGAAAGAGACCGACAAGAAGGTGAAGACTCTCAAGAGAAACAATGGAGGTGAGTATTTTTCAAACTTATTCAAGGACATGTATGCGAAAGAAGGAATTCAAAGAGAGCTGACAACTCCCCACAACCCGCAACATAATGGGATAGCTGAGAGAAATAAATAGAGAATTGTGGGAGCTAGGAGAGCTATGCTACATGACCATGGCATTCCACTGCATTTATGGGAAGAGGCATGTAACAAAATAGTCTACTTTTAGAAACAGAGTCCTTATCGGATTCTTGGTATGATTACACTAGAGGAGGCCTTCTCATGGAGAAAGTCAGATGTGTCTCATTTCAAAAAATTTGGAACCTTTGTTTACTACCATGTCTCCTAATATTTGAGGAATAAACTTGAGCCAACTATAGAGTTCAATTTTTTTTTTTGGTTACACCAAAACTCCACACAATTACCGAGTGTAGTTATCTTCCCTCAAAATGGAAGTTGTGCGAAGGGATGTAAATTTTGATGAGGATAAAGCAAGGAGATTCTCTCTTTAGAGGGAGCTTCAAATCGCACCAGAAGAGGAGATTTTAGCTCCAAAAGAGGAGCCTTAGGAAGTTGTGGAACAACCAAAAATAGAGGAGTAGAGAGGAGGATGAGTGGATAAATACAATAAAGCAGAAACATCAAAAGAAGGTAGAAAAATAACCAAGGAAGCTAAAATATTGGCACAGGATGGGAGGGAGAATGTGGGAGCTCCTTCAAATTTTTGTAGACAAAGGAGGTCACCTGAGAGGTACACTAGCTACATGGATATAATGACTGAGCTTGTAGAGACTAAGCCATCTTCTTTTGAGGAAAATGTTGAGAAAATAGTTTGTGTTGATGCAATGGTGGAAGAATATGAATCCATCATGAAGAACATTGTTTGAGAAGTGGTCCCAATACTAGCAGATAAATCAGTTGTGGGTTTAAGATGGATCTTGAAAGTTAAGAATGCAATAGATGGACGCATAGATAAGTATAAGGCCATATTTGTGGCTAAAATATTCCTTCAAGTTGAGGGAATTTACTATGAGGAAACCTTTTCTCTAGTAGCAAGGTATTCATCCATTATATAAATTATTGCACTAGATGCGCAAATGGGGTGGAAGATCCACTAGATGGATGTTGAGAAAAAAAATTTCAATGGTTTTAATAAGAAGGAAGTGAAAATAGAGAAACCATAAGTTTTTGAGACATTTGATCGAGATTCTCATGGGTGCATACTCAGGCGGGCATTGTACGGTCTCAAGTATGCACCCTGAACTTGGTACACTCATATAGACAATTGTCCCACTTGATTGGGCTTCAGCAAAAGTGAAGAAGATACGAACCTATATCACATTTGGTAGAAGATTAATTGCTTATAATTGTTGTATATGTTGATTATTTAATATTGACAGGTGATGACCAGTTGATTTTCTCTTGCAAGGATGACCTTGCAAGAAAATTTGAGATGAAGGACATGGGTCTCATGTACTACTCCCTTGGGTTAGAAGTATTGCAACATGATGGGAATTTTTTGTGTATTGAGAAAGTATGCCATCGAGATACTGCATATATTTCACATGGGGAGTTGTAAGCCCATGGAGACACCTATAGCGATCAAATAGAGGAAGGAGAATGCGACTTTAAGTGTAGAGGTTTATGCTACAATTTACTAGCATTTATTGGGTTCACTGATGTATCTTGTGAACACATGACCAAAAATGTGCAATGCAGTCAACCAATTTAGCCACAATATGGTTAGGGCGACCAAATTGTATTGGAAGGTAGAAAAGCACGTTTTACGATACCTAAGAGGCACTACCTAGTATGTATTATGGTACATAAGGACAGAGGGAGTGAAGCCATGTGGCTTCATAGATGCATATTGGGAAGGGAGTCCATCCAACCGAAGAGTACATTAGGTGGAGTTTTTAGTGTTGGGTCTATAAAAATTTCCTAGTACAATAAGAAGCAAAATTTTGTGGCACTTAGCTCGGAATAAGCTGAATACATGGCTGCAAGTCAAGCAACATTGAGGCGATATAGATGATAAAGATACCCGTGAGACTGTTTGATCAAGAGATGGATCCTACTATGATTTATTGTGATAATCAAAGTTGCATTAAGCTCTATGAGAATCCAGTATTTCACAATTGACCCAAGCATATATATATATATATATATATATATATATATATATATATATATATATATATATATGTATGTATGTATATGTATGTATGTATGTATGTATGGTATCATCATTTATAGGACTGTGTGTAGGGGAGGATAATGTTTCTACAATACATTCCAACAGAGGAACAAGATTCTAGCATCTTGACAAAGGCTTTGTCAAGAGGGAAGTTCAAATTCCATAAGTGAAGTGTAGGGGTGGTTGATAATCCCTTTGTTGCTAAGAGGGAGTGTTGAGAAGTGTAGCAAGAAAGGCTCAATTTTAATTAGCCTTGGTCAAATTGAGAAAATTCAAAATTTCCACATCAACAGAAAACTTGGAGGAAGTGAACTCAGGTGACAAGGCTCTTGTCACTCAGTTAGCTTAGTAAATTCGAGTTAGAGGGCTTGGAGTTCAATTATGCATATGTGATTTCTAATTTGTATCAATCTAATTCAGTTATTTCTAGTTGTACTCAGTTAAACTAGTTCTAACAGTTAATAGAACTAGTTGGAGGTCAGTTGTGTAGTGGGAAAACAATCTAACTTAGAGATCATCTTGTTAACTAATCAATCAACTCAAAATAGCTAGTGAATGAAAGAAATTCGATTTCCTTAGCTGTTGTAGATATTCCAAGGCAATGTAACATAAGTGTTAGACTAATTTTGAGTGTACAGGTGTTGCATGCAATCAATGATCAATCCTTGGGAATTGCACAATCATTTTGGAGGAAATACCTAAAGAATAGGGGCTAATCTCCTTAGGATTTGTGCAAGGAAATAGGAGCTCATGGGGGGGGGGGGATTAGGGGGAATTGAATAATTCTTGGTTAGAGCTTCTCATTGAGCAGAGAGAACATTTATTCACTTTCAGGTGTTGCTCAAAGTGAGAAAGCAATTGTAATAGATTCTTTATTCATTTGATTAATGCAAGCATGCTTAAGGGGGTTTTACCAGTTGGTTTCCCCTAGATAAATATGTGTACTTGTGTATGTGATTTATGCATGTTGGCGAATGTTGTCCTAAATTATGAATTAATTTCTATAGAGCGATAAAGTAGAATTGTGTCTCTTGATTTATATTAAATTTACTGAGGAGTTGCAATTCTATCGCTATATTTCTACAAGTATATTTTCTTGTATGTTATCAAAGAATCCAATATTAGGGGGAGCGTAATCAATTTTACTGAATAATATTTATTTTTTGGCATACTCAAATACATTTGACCATAGTTAACCATTAACCATAGTTAATCATGAAGAACTATAATGAACCGAGGTCAACTATTCCCAACAATAGTTAGCCATAATAAAACCAAATCAATAATATTCAACCATAATTAACAATTATCAACCTTATCAACATGGTCTACTATAGTCAACCATCGTTAACCATTGTTCACCAAAACTTACCAAAGTGCACCTACAATTATCAATAGTTAGCAATTATGATCTCTACTCAGCCATATTCAACCATAGTTCCTTTTAGTTAATAATAATTAATTTTGACACACTTAAACATGTTTAAATTTAGTCAAATAATATCAACCATAATAAATTATGATCTACTGCAATCAACCAAAGATAAACTTAACCATTAAAAACTATATTGGACCAAAGTAAATATTGTTAATAATTGTCACCATCATAAACCCCCACCAACATGGTATACTGTAATCAACCATCATCAACCATAGTCAACCATTGGTGACCAAATTTAGCCAAAATCAACATAGAATAAACCACACTTAACCATTATGATCTTTAATCAATGGAATTCAGCCATATCACTACAAGGAAAAGACCCTCTAGCAAATTTTTTTGAGGAAACCCTTATAAAAATAACCCAGACATCCGTTTGTAGCGGAGGTTACTGGAGGAAGTTGGTGGGTGGAGGTTTTTGTGAATGTTTTTCTTCTTGTGCATTTATCATCCTAAACCGCACCAATGTGTTTAACTTGAGAAAGAACTGGTGCACACAAAACATTGGCACACCGGGACACCATGTGCTCGGTACAAACCTGCCCAGTGTGTCTTATTACTCTAGCACACTGGTGCTTTACAAAGCTTCTGCATCGGTGCATCCTAAAAATCCATGCCAAAACTGAAACAGCTCGGTGCAGTTTTAAGAAACCGCACCAGTGTGCCTATAAAACCTGTGCACCAGAATAGGTTAAATAAAAAAGAAATTATGGCCAAAAATATGCATTTTACACTTTTCAGTGCTCCAGAGCTCTAAAGCACTGATGCAAATTTACCTTTTGTGATGCGCCCTGCCATATGTGCTCCCATTACACACACTGTTGTTGTCCATTGCCCACCATCTCCATTTTGAATTTTGCAAAATGGTGGGAAAATTTAGTTTTGCAAATTATACAGCCAATATGCCTCCTTAACAGCCAAATGTACAAGTATTTTCCTTGTTTTTCCATAATTAAACCTTTTGGCAGATTAGTTTTGTAAAATATCTTAAAATTCACCTTCTTTTTATTTTTATTTTCCTTTGCGGTGCACCCGAGCCGTTCGGCTCGCATCGATTCGCGGTGCTGCCTATAAATTTACAGACTGCACCACAGATGATGCTAATGGTATCTGCACCAGTTTTGGGACAGTACCAAAATGACACATCGTGATTTTTTAAAATTTAAAAAAAGTGTGGTGCGGTCGGTTACCTGACCGCATCGTTGACCCTGTCGAATAGTGGGAATGCAGTGCATTGACGTAAATATCCACCCCGGGGTGGGTAATTTTGTTAGCACACCACATTCCAGCAATTCGTCATGGTCAATGGTGCGTCCTGGTAAAAGATCGCACCATTGACTATGTAGTGATGTCACTGCCCTCCCGAAACTGGTCCATAGTCAATGGTGTTGTTTTTTATACTAGTGCACCGTTGACTTTGGAACAATGTCAGGAGGGTGGTGCGCTGAAAATTTGCAGGTGCACCGCCTTCGGTGCACTGCAAATTTTCTGATGCACCGCTTCCAGTGCATGACAAAAAAAAGATGCATCGTTACCAGTACATACCTATTTTTTGTGGTGCACCAACTGTTTTTATTTTTTTGTCAAAAAAGTTTATTTATGTATATTCATAAATACATGTCTGATTTGCTAAGAAAATTGTATTTAATATGTCAATCATTCAAAGACGTGAAAGGAGAGAAGAGTGGGAACAACAACAATAACATGTAGACTAGTATAACATGGTTCTCCTGTGGGAGGCATGAGAGAGGGAGAGAGATGCGTACGCTCGCCATATTACAGCAACTACCCAAGGGATCCGAGGGAAGGTAGGCCTCCTCAAGTTATATGAGGAAGTTACATCCCTAAAGGACCATGGTGTGTTTTTGTGACATCTTATCTGTAGGTGGAATGCCCACCTACAGGCTTTCCAGGTTGGTCCTAAGTAGTGGTACGTGCCCACTGAGGAGGAAATATATTTCATTACTGGCCTATTGAGGAGATGGGTGGATTTTCCCTCATTCCGAGAGGTTCTAGTTGGCTATGCAACAGGGAGTAAGTTGGTGTACTCCCAGAGATACATAGCGCAAATATACTGTCTCCTTCATATTTTTAGGTCTTTAGAGGTTAATTACGTATTGCTTCATTTGGTAGTGAGGAGGTGAGGTGCCTCTCACTTTTGATTTCGACCATTTCACACAACACCAATGACGGGCAACGCATTAGTTTCTCACTTCTATTTTATGTTGATTCTTTAGTATAGGAGCCATGACTTATGAGGTGGTTTGCCATTTTTTTGCGGCAGTTCTGTAAAGCTTTATATAGATTTCGTGCTCATGTACAAGGGAGGGTCAACTTCCCTTTTGCTTCAGAGCTATTTTTTTATTATTTTTTGAGAGGTTTCCATAGACGAGGCCTACTTTTGTTTTGTAGCCTTGTAGGTCGATGCTTCATGTACAGATGCACATGTGGGGATAGATGATGCCCAAGAGGGGCGAGACTTAGTTTTCCGTGAGGATATCGCATGATGCACTAGAGTTGCTAGCCAATGTTTATGAGCATCTATTTGTTATGGTCCCCTGTCCTTATGTTGGTTTGGGTTGGCGAGGGTGTGCCAATATCCTCTTCAAAGATGATGAGCCGCCGGATGATATAGGTAATATTACTGTTTTATATGAATTTATTCTAACATGTTCTTTAACTTGTTTTTATTAAACTGTTTAATGAAATTTTCTAATTATTGTTGTGCACTTATATATATTTTGCAGACATTGGGTATTTTGATGGCGATGAGTTGCCAATGCCACCAAATGATCTAGGTGTGGATCCTTATGACTATTAGGATATGGAAGATATTGAGGATCATGAGGCTGGTACAGATAGACTTGCTCCTCATGGTGCATCGGTACCGCATTTTTCTAGGTGTAGCCTTGACAATAGATTGAGGATGGAGTTTGGTGAAAAACTCTATGAGTTTTTTGTTGAGGCGAGAGTCAGGCCCACCACTATGAGAGATATACAGGCCGATGCTGGCTGGTACATATTTGGAGAGGCATGCCGCGTGACATGTTTAGCCTGATGCGACATGTTGTAGGAGCTACAAGCTTAGTTACGTGGTTGAGGAGGGCCCTTTAATGTTATAGGCATGGTCAAGACGCAGCACGTCGACAGTTTATGAGAAATGACACATCATTTGATGATAACGGTCATAGGAGTGATCATCGTTCTATTCGCGCCGCGCTAGATGAGTAGCCTGCAACATCGACCAACAGTCATGATGGAGAGAAGGTTGGAGCATTGGCCATGTCGAGTTAGCAGCCTATAGCATCCAACAGTACTCATGATCATGAGCAGGCCGGACCATCGACCATGTCGAGTCATCACGATGAGCAGCCGACAGTTGATATTGATTAGCATGAGGCACCAGTACTAGATCAACAAACATGTGATGATCGACATGTAGTTGAGCTTGTCGAGATTGCACCATTGATTGAGCAAGCCTCGACTAGTACTGCTATTGATGATGTACGGGCGGAAACGTGAAGCTGGGTTACACTTTTGTGAGAATCGGGGGCCGAAAAAAATTTTCGGCAATAGTTGGCCGAACTCGTAATTTCGTTTAGATTGACGACACACTGACGGCGCGGGCAAATAGAATTTTTGTTAGAGATTGGAAAACCGGAAACAAAAGTTCGGCCGAACTTCTAAAAACAGTTCGGCCGAACTTTTACTTTTAAAATAGTTTGGACGAACTATTTTCTATAAATAAATCGCCCGCGAAGTTGGTTTGTTTATCGGTTTCATTATTCGTGCATTTTCAGTCACTGTCGCTGCTACTCTGTTCACGTTGTTTCTCTTCCAGTTCACATTGTTGCTCCTCCCATCCGCGCTGTTTCTCCTTTCATCAGGTATGTTCAACTCCTTTCGTCGGGTATGTTGCAACTTGTATGAATCCCTTCGTCGGGTGTTTTTTTTCAGTGCCTATCAATTTACGTTTTTATTAAAATTATGACTGTCAATTTGTTTTGTGCTGCGTATTAAAAAAATTTACAAGAGCTCTTGTAGTTTGGCATTCATGGCTTTGACTGTCAATTTACGTTTTCAGTGAATTTATGACTGTCAAAATTTTTTTGTGTTGTGTATTAAAAAAACGTCGGGGCTTGAATTTTGGTTTAAGGCCTTTTTGGATGTGATTTATGGAACCTCGTTTTTATTGTATCCTAATACTTCCTATATTCTAAATCGACGCAATATCCCTTTGAAAGTTAGATGACTTGCTTTAACTTTAAAGAACTCATCAAACTTCAGGACTCTGCACAAGAATTTCTAGAGCATTAAACAGTAAAGTAATTTTCATTTAGGCTTAATTATGTGGGAATAATTTGTTGGTTTTTTGAGGACTCAACAGCTGACATAAGTTCTGAGAAATTTGAAAGTCTAAATGACTTTTCATAGTCATCATAAATCAACCATCACCACTGGTATAAATATATGCTGATTTAAATAATTATGGAAAGATTCTGATATAAGGATCACTCTCATGAATGTTAAACTAAGCGTTTAATTTGTAGGTTTGATGATTGGGAATGTTTTCATCACTCACAAATATGTCAGCTCTAGCATAATATGTTTAAAATCTAAGCACTTGGCGCTTGAACAGTGTAAGTCTAATGTGATGATGGATGGATCTCAAATATCTGATATTTAGGTGGTTCATTGGATGCAGTCATAGGCAAGACAATCTCTTCATGGTTGAAACGTTATAACCACATGGATGCTAACTGAGCATTTTTAAGGGTAAATTTGATCTACATCCTTCAATGATTCTATTGGTAATAGCCTTTAGCATACTCGCTGTCATAATTTCTCGAACAAAACTTATTCGGGGAATCTATAATTCATATATTCTGGGAATCTATATATAGAGTTCTTGCAAGTTGCAGTTTGGCGTTTGTGTCTCATGCTCATCGTTACAGTGCTTCCTGTTTTATATTTTGTGTCTCATTCTCATCATTACAGTCCCTAGAAAAGTGTTAAATTGTAGCAACTTCATCCATCAATCATAACTCGCATATTACCCTTACTCAGTAGCTAACGATGGTATTGCAAACTCAGCTCAGACAAAATTAAAAACCAATTTTAACAGTTGTAATAAAATTATCTTTTCCATGGCCTAATTAATTTGTTTGGTATTATTATTGCACTTGGGGTGTTGTTGGCAGATAAATCCGTCTTGCAGACAAGACCGATCTCCCAAGTACTAAAAGTATCTAGCAACAAACAGCCAAATAGACTAATCTTTATCTAAGCATATATGATCTATGAAAAACTCTATAGAGGTGTTAAGGACTTACCATTTGTCCAGTGATTGTTTGAAGTCGTTATTGTCCCTCGCACGCTTGAAGGAGTTTTCCTCATAAACCTGCAGTCACAAACAAGCAAAATATTACATAGCACCTATATAGAAATCATCATAAACCATGCTTATGATAGTGATCAAGGAATCTATGAAATAAACCATTGATTGAAAGCTTATTGAGAAAAATGAGTATATTTGTATTAATTTCAAAAGAAGAAAATCCTTACAACCTGAGCCTTGATGTTGCACAGGAATTTCTGGGGTCCAAAGCAGGAATCTCCTTTACTTTGATAAGCTCTGCACTCCTCCAACCAGACTAATAGAGGTATGTAATCCCTCCTCACAAAAGTCTTAATCAACTGAGTCTGAATCTCAACAGCACTTAACTTCAAATATTCTAAAGCTTCAAATCCCTTTGAGGCTACCCAATGCCTCTTTTTATAGTAGAATAGAGGAGGTTTCTTGTTCCAATTATGAAGGGATAGAATCCTCCTTCAAAGGTATAAGCTCCTCACATCAAGGGGTTAGCTCCATAAGGTAAGGGATTCATGCACCTCGTAAGAGCGGTTCTATCACCGCAAGATATTTTCTGAAAGCTTATAGAATTCACTTTTATTGAGCTTTTTGGAAATTACTTGCGCCTTTTTGATATTACAGGGGTCAACACTTTTAACACAGATAAAGTGTGTTCTGATACGCAGGAAAGCTGAACATCAGGTGCGGGACCGCAGGCAAGATAGAGAGAAAGTGCGACATCAAAGTTTTAGGAGATTTTTAGGAAATTTTCTCTGATTTTCAAGGCTTGACATGAAGAACTGATATGTTAGACTTGAAAAGGGAGGAGTATGAGTAATAATGAGCTCATACACATAGCAGAATGTCAGGATGACAATTTTCAGTGTAACAGATTGCCCCCTAAAGTGCAAAGTCTGGAATAGATGATGCCGAAGTCTGTCATGTATGAAGAGTGCAGTACTTTATCATTTCAAGGATCATCCTGTGGTCACCCCAGTCGGAACCTATAAAAACATTCAATGCAAAATATATATATACATCATCGCTGAGGTAGGCATTCCTATACTCAGATCAAAACTAACTAATTCAAACTGTTCTGATACAAGAATGATTTTGAGTACATCACAGTATAGACATGTGTAGACATAGTATGGATTCAACCATCTATTTGTAAATATTCTATTGTAAGATAACAAAATTCCTCATAGCCTGGATGGTAGAAACTAGATCCAGGGTCTTGATTTCCGCATCTCGAACTAGTACGATTCTATCCATGTGAATGAATGTGTCGAAGTCGAACATGGTAGAAACCACTTGATTACCAGTCAATGATGTAAACTGTTAACAAGTGTGAGAGTAACCACCAGTAATGTCAATGGCTCTCAAAGTACCCTGTACAATCCATGAAATTTGAATGAATGAGCTGAAGTTGAACATGTCACGGAATCATTCGATCGAAGGTTAATGATGCAACCTGTCATCGAAAGCGAGAAAACTGCCATTGAGGCATGCAGATTTCAAGGTACTGACAATCTCTAGATCAAATTCCTAGATAATAAGTTGTCGTCAATAGAAAGTGATCCGTTGTAGGCAAGCCCACAACATGAAATCATAGATTAAGTTTTGAAAATATACTGGCAAGGACTGACTCAGGGATGGTAAAAAATGGATGACAGATATTTTTCAGATGAATGGTTTATTTGAACTGTCCTCTTGAACACATAACGACACTGCAGATGGATTGGTAGCAATTGACCCAAAGATAATACCCAAAAAATAGATGAAGAATTTCAAATGAGGTTCGATTAACTGTTAGGCAAAGGATTTCCCAACCCAGGTGATTAAAAGTGTCATGTTCAAGAGTGGTTAACTAGATTTTCGAAAAATCAAAATACCACAAACAAGTCATTTTTCTCTCTTTTCCCCCACAATTTCTGGCAAGTACCTATTTATTTTTGACAAGCTTGAGGAGGATAACATTTTCTTTTTTATAAGCTCACCCTTAGGATGAGTCCAACTTAGTTTAAGATTAAAACCCTAAGAAGGAGTGGTTCATTCCTGTTGAAAATTAAACAGGTCCTTTACTGTTAAATTTTAACGAGTCCATTATAGGAGAAACTCGGTGTTTTTCATTTTTAGGGAGTCAGAAGAAAAAACTTAAGAAAACTCTATGGGTGTAATTTTTCGTAAATTTAGTCTCTCGAGCCCGAAAAAGGATAAAATAATGCGGGAGAGAACTCTATTGACTGTAATTATTCAACGTATACCTTTTTCGTAAATAGTCCATTTCAGTTCGTAAAAGGGGTAAACTTATACTGAAGGGACGATTATTCATTTACTTTAACGAGTTCGAAAAATCAAGTACTCGACAATCTTTTCATGTTTAGAGAGTCTGAAAAGGGCTTAAAAGAGAACTCCAATGTTTCGCTTTTTCGTAAAATTTTGAAAGAGTCCGAAAAAGTGATAAAAGTATGCTCTTTTGTTGAAAAATGATCAATTCTCCTGATAAATCCAATTTCTGCACAAAAACTTGAAACATTACAGATACCTGTTTTTTTTAAATAAGTAAAAATGCTTTCAAAATACCATTTTTAAAGTGAAAACTAAACAAATTAAAATTCATCCATTCGAAAAAACTTATAAAAAGGACTTTTCCAACTTCATTTTTACCATTCAAGTTCAGAGTGAAAAGTAGAAGCTTTTGGGTAAAAAAGTTCCTGTGAAGATTCCGGAAGATTCGTCCGACGAAATAGAGAACCGTCAGCCCCAGGTAATCCACAACCTCTTAATCTTGCTTTTCATCTGTTTACAATTCTTTTTAGGCTTTATTTTTCATTTTTTAAGGGAAAAATATGTTTAATAAATCGCCCATGGGGGTCCACAGGCACAACACACAGGACCTGCAGACCCCAAAATTTTTCTATGTAGAAAAAGGTCGCAGGTCCGCACTTTTTATATAGAATGCATGCATTCCTATGCACTGTGTACGAAGGAAAAGTGCGGTCCCTGCGCAATTGAATTTCAAAATCAAAATTTTCATTTCCCGCCCAAAAATTTTCAAATTAGATTGTTCTAACTTATCTTTTTATGCATTGTAGGATTAGCAAGATGTTGATTTGGAGAGAACATGAGCATGAGGATGTGGATGACGTCGCGATGTTCCATTTTCCCACAATGCAGGCTTTAAGAGCATGCAGTTTGTATAAATTTTGGGCCATTCAGGGCATGAGGGCATAGATAGACCTCTTGACATGGCTGGTAAATAGGTGGAATGTGCAGGACTAGCATTTCATTATTGGCGGCCACCAGCTCGAAATTGAGCTGGAGGATATATATTTTCTTACTAGTTTGTACAAGAGGGGTGAACAACTTTCCTTGTTTGGGACTAGGCCAGGTGGCCAAACTGTCGCTAGTCTTCGACAAGAGTTCTATAATGATGAAGCAAACCCCAGGGACAAACGGATTGATATAAAAACTATCATCCGTCCCGAGATGAAAGTGATTGCATTTACTGTTACCAGACTGTGTGGGAGTGCCACATTGCATGTGACTATCGGTTCCCAGATGCGTATTGCTGTAGACTGTTTTCGAGGCACAATTTTCAACTGGTGCGAAGCTGTGTTGGCCAATGTAAAAGGCCAACTGACTAGAGCAAAAAATGGAAAACTAAATAAATTTAGATATGGATCCATTGTGGTCACTTTTGCTCTAGAGAGGGTACCCATGCTAGCTCCGCAAAGTATTCATATTGATGCTGGTCGACCTCGAGAACCTAGGATGGTTCGTTGGGTTGCATTGATGGCCCGTCACGGTATTGAGGGCGTTGAGATTGTTCGATTTCCTCCTTCATATTTCCGTTGGCTGGACCACCAAATTTTTGTCATTGAGGACTTTCCATACGCCGGTATAGATTTCCACGGCGACTGGGAGATGACTCTCCCAGCAGGGGAACAGTGGGATGAATCATGTAAAATCATTTTCAACGAATTCTGAGTTCTAATTTTTTTTTTTAAATTTTTATCGTCTTGTCAATTAATAACTAAGAAAGTTTTTATGAATGCAGATGTGGGTCCACGGCGACCAGTCCATCTCCAGCCCTATGAAAGAAGACAACTAGTTGCAGCCGCACCAGCCCCAGTAGGCCAATCAACAGAAATTTTGTCTGATTTAGAGCATCATCTAGAGCATCTGACTCTAGACATTCCAGAGACAGACATAGATGAGATCCCACTCAGATTGCAGAGATACGTGATTGGTGTTCCAGGACCTTTTAGAAGTTTCCTGTGTAGGGTGGCTCAGGCAGTGGTTTCTTATCGTGATCACCATCAGTGATGGGATGATTGTGTTGTAGACTCATATTTTTGACTTTTGTGTTATCATTTTGCCGATCATAAGGTGTTTCCAATCGATGATCGAAGACGATGTATATTTTTTGAAAAAAATTATATACTGTGATATATCACTATTTACCGGCTATCTGTGTTTACATTATGGATGTTGTTTGTTTTACTGTTTTGATCATTGCAAATGTTGATTTATCATACTAGAAGCAACTGCATCTGCTAATGTATTTAAATGTCTTGGAATATGTTGATATTCAATGTAGTCAAATTCACATTCCAAGACTCGACGAACTCTTAAAAATAACCGTATTAACACTGGATTTCTGATGGCATAAACCCTGTTTAATTGTAATACAACAAGTTCAGAATCCAACCTAACAATCAAACTCCGAATTCCAAATGATATGGATTCAGATAATAACTCAATCACTGCACTATACTCGAAAATGTTATTCATTGTTTGACCAAGGCTTACCCCATGCATGGATACTAACTCATCAGAGGGTGCATAGATAACCCAAGTTGCGGAAGAAATGTTCTGTGTACTACGACAAGCACCATCAGCAAAACCAATGTAGGTTTGAAGAGACGTCAACATTTGCAATATCAAGAGTAAAACTCAGATAAGCAGGAATAGTGATAAACACACTTCTAAACTAAGCACGCTTTTCTAATCTAAAACACACCAGTAGTAAAGAAATCTAATCTAATAAAAAATCTCCAGACCAAGTTTTAAGCATAGTATCTCTTTAGAAAAAGTCCATTTCTGGCTTTGTCTAAAGGGACACCGTCAAAATCTATCAGCTCATAGGCCCCTTTCGCTAAATTTCACTTGACAATGAAAGGGCCATGCCGCATGGGCATGAATTTCCCAGCTCCTAGCTTATCATTGGCTTGATCATAAACTAAGACTAGGTCTCCTTCTGAAAAATTTCGAGGGGTAACACTTCTATCATACTGAGATTTTATTTGTTTAACATGAGCCTCGTTTGCTATTGCAGCATTTTGTCGATTTTCATCCAGCTGAGCTAAGTACAAGAAACGTTTCTCCTCCTCAGACGTAGCTAGGAGTAATTCTATGGCTAATTTCAGTGACGGAATTTCGCATTCAATCGAAAACACAGCTTCCAGAACGTAAATGAGTTGAAAGGGAGTGAAACCAGTTGATGTTTTTACTGAGGTTCAATATGCCCAAAGTGCTGAAAACAACATGGAATTCCAACTCGTTTTGTGAATACCAATAATTAGTCTAATCATGGTGACTAAAACTTTATTTATAGCTTCGACCAGACCATTGGCTTGCGGATAATACGGAGTGGAACTATCGTGGCGCATGCCAAGTTGATCTGTGATTTCCTTCATCGTGAAATTTCAAAAATGACTTCCATGATCTGTAATAATGGCTTGAGGAACACCGAACCTAGCAATTATGTCATTAAATACGAAATTTGCAGCAGTTTTGCTATCAGCCGAAAATGTAGGCATCGCCTCGGCCCACTTAGTAAAATAATCTACTTCTAAGATAATATATGCATGCCCTCCAGCCGAGTGAGGGTTACATGTAATAAAATTGATACCCCATTTCGCGAAAGGACCAACAGAAATTATGGGATGAAGAGGAGTGGGTGGCGCGTGCATCTTACGATAAAAAAGTTGGCAATTGTGGCATTTCCAGACTGCATAAATACAATCTTTGAATAATGACGGCCATAAATAACCAGCGTGCAATATCTTTTGGGCTGTGGCATACCCAGACATATGACCGTCACATGATCTAGAATGGCAATCATTTAACACCTTTTCAGCTTCTTCATGAACAAGACAGCGTCGAAAAACCAAATCCGCTCCACGATGATAAAGTGTATCACCAATGATATTATACTGCTGGGATTGGAAACATATTTTTCGTCGCTGAGATTGTGAGATTTCAGGCCGAAAAGATTGGGTTTGGAGATAAACAATAATATCTCCATACCATGGATCAAGAGTACTGATAAGAAACAAAGATTCGTCCGCAATGGGCTCTTCTGCCACAGTTTCAGTATCAGTAGAGGGAAAATCACACATCAGTTATGCAAATACCAAAGATTTCTTTGCCTTGGATTTCTCAAACTCCAAGTCAAATTCCTGTAGGATAACTATCCATTTGGAATACTTGCCCCATAGAAATTGTTTCGTTAAAATATACATCATAGGGTTGCAATCAGAAATTACCATGGTTTTACGTAACAAGATGTAGTGCCTAAATTGCTGGACAGCTTGGACAGCTGCCAATGCTAATTTCTCCACATGTGTGTATTTGATCTCGGTTGGATGCAGATTCCGACTAAGATAGTAAATCACATGTTCAGTATGAGGTTCTTCTTCCTGAAATAACACCATCCCAATGGTGGAATGAGAAGCAGCGAGGTACAAAATGTAATCCTGGTTGTAGTTGGGAGGATGCAATAATGGTGCATGGGTTAACGCGTGTTTAAGTGCAATAAAAGATCGATCAACGATCTCATCCCAAAAGAATGGAATATTCTGTTTCAACAACCAAGTGAAAACCTTTGTAAGCTCGACATAGTTAGGAATGAACCAACGTAAAAAGGTTGCTTTCCCCTGCAAACTTTGGAGTTGGCGTAAAGTCGAAGGAGGAGGTAATTTAACAATAGCTTCGACCTTAGACGGATCGACGCAAATGCCTGATTTCGAGACAACAAAGCCCAGTAAACGACCCGAATCTACACAAAAAACACATTTGTGTGGATTCAGCCTAATTTTATAATTCCAACATCTCATAAAGATAGCTCGTAAGTGTGTGAGATGGTCGGCCCTGCGTGATGAATGAGCAGGTAAATCATCGAGATACGACTGCACAATGTGCTTAATGTCATGAAACACACAAGACATTTCCCTTTGAAAAGTTTCTCCAGCGTTCTTCAAACCAAAGGGTAGTTTGCAATAAGAAAACGTCCCCCATGGACAAATAAAAGCTATTTTGGTTGATCAGCGGGGAGTATGTTTATTTGATTATACCCGGAAAAGCCATCCATAAAAGAAAACATTTCGCTACCAGCACAATCATCGATTATCTAATCGATACAGGGAGTTGGATAATTCTCTTTGGGACAAGCTCGATTAATATCCATATAATCGATACATACTCGTATCGTTCCTTGTTTTTTAGTTACAAGAACAATATTTGATACCCAATCTGTTAAGGGAATTGGATAAATGAAACCTGCACGCAATAATTTTTCAACTTCTGCTTTAATGGCAGTAGCTTTTCTAGGATGTATCTGACGTAAACGTTGACGAACATGTTTGGCATCCGAGTAAGTCTTGATTTCATGTACGACGATTGGCGGATCAATTCTTGGAATTTCTTCATAGGACCAGGAAAACACATCACGGAATTCTTTAAATAGGGTTTTATAAGCTTTAATTTCATCTTGAGTACAACAACCACCTATATGAATGTTTTCAATTATTCTTGGTTTTACTGAAATGTCAATCAGAATCGTTCGAGAAATATTTTCCAAATTTAACTCAGAATCAGGATTTTGCAATGGATTCTGGGGTTCTTTGACATACTCAACAGTAAAAATTGAAGCGAAATCATCTTCAAAATGATCTGGTTCAGGTAAAAACGAAGATCAGTGATGCAGATCTTCCCATGGTAAATCATCAACAGACAAAAATTCACAAATCTGCTCATCAGTATGAACAACATCCAGAAATGTCGTTGTGGATGAAATGGATATAGAAAGTGATTCCTCAGGGATACCATTCATTGGATCAATTCTGGTTGAAGAAGGGTCGGAAAGTGACTGTACAACCTGGTATGCAATTTCAAATGGACTCAAAGGCATCATGCCATCAATTGAATCTAACTCGGAATCAGAACGTATGACCCAAGGATCATTAAACATAATAGTATTTGACGAAATCATGTGAATAGTTGCAACAACAGGTGATACATTAGGAGGAGGAAAGGAAAACATTCCTAGCAAACCAGAATCTTTAACCAATCCTACTCCAACTTCCTTATAAGGGATAGCCGCTTTACCAACATGCTGGATTATTTCTGTAGAGGTTGGGTCGGAAGAGAAATAAGTTAACTGATCTATTGTGACGATCTTTCCTTGATATGGAAATTTTATGAGTCGAAAGACCGAAGAAACAACAACAATCATAGCATAAGACCAACTGTGACCCAGGAGAAGGTTGTAATCTAGAGGGGCATCAACCACTTCCACATCTAGATTTACAGTTTTGCCTTCGACCCCTATGGGTAAATCCTGCAAAATACCAAAAGGGTCGAAACCTCGACCATCAAAAGCCTTAAGAATCGTCAGAGATTGGTTAAGTGTAGGAGAACCAAGTGATTTCCAACACTGAATCGACATAATACATGTTGAAGCCCCCTCATCAATCACAGTCTGATAGATGGGTCTGTTTTTTACTAACACTGGTATCTGGAAAGCCATTTGATGAGGTAGACGAGGTGTACTATTTTCTAAATCGAAGATTATAAGATTAGAATCCTGAACATCTACAGCTCCTATAGCAGACAAAAGCAATTTACGCTGTGCTGGGCATGATTACAACACTTCCAATGCCGACATTGCTGAAGGGGAAACAGCTAAGTCCTCAACAATGTTGTAATTCTGAGCAGCTCTCACATGTGGATTGAAAGCTGATTTGTGAAGAACACCTTTAGCAGGCGGTTTGATTATTAAGTATGGATTTTGTTTCTCGATCTGTAGCAGACTAGAAATAGGAGGAGGTGTAGTTGATGCATTTGAATTAGAAGATTATTCTTCTTTCCCATCAACAGGATTCTTAGTACCATAATCTTGCGATCGCGTCGCAATCCTTACATGAGACATCATCAAAATAAGTTCTTCTGAAGCAGTCGAAGTGGAACCAATGATCTTGCTATCTTGAGTCGGAAAAGGATCCTTCAAGACAACAGGTTGTTGTGAACTCTTAACGAATTTTGCAACCTCTGCTCGACGTGGGAATTCCTTAGTGAAGTGATCCTCATCAAAAATGTAAAAGGGTAACGAGGTTTGCGATTTTCGTCATTGGATTCATTTTTATCAGTTTTCTCTTTCGAATTTTTCTTGTTTTTACTCTTCCCTTTCTTTTTACCACCGGATTTAGATTTAGCCGTAAATGTCTCTACGACATGAATGTCGGCATAAATTTTGGGGGAAGATTCTCCTTTCGGGGAATCTGGTAAAGTTATAATAGGAGAAGAATTATTTGAAGATTTATTCTTACTTTTAGTATTGACTGTACCAATCATGCCATTAGCAGCATGAGACCCTGAAGGAGTAGCAGCTATCTGACCTTGTCTTGGAAGGTCGTGGATTTTTTCGTGTAAAGTACCTGACTGCGTGTAAACGAGGTCAAGGTACCGAGCTTGAGCAATCACTTGCTCTTCAGTAACAACACCAGCCTTAGCTACATCTTCAGTGATCTTGGGTAACAATGATTTAACAAACCATTCTGCCAAAATTTGATCCGGAATATAAACTTTCACCAAACGTCTTCTACGTCTGCATTCATGAATATGATCAGAAATATACGTAGACGTAGATTGATTTAGTGAAGTTAATAATTCTATGCCATTTTCGTATTTGACAGGAAACTTAAAATGAGTCAAGAAGGTAGTTGCTAACTGACTGAAATTATGAAACGAGCCTCGTGGTAACACAATGTACCATTTGGCTGCAAGACCAATAAGATTTCTTTGGAAAAGACGTAAGCGAATCGAATCATCAATAATTGAATTAGACGCACACCAGAGGTGATAATTCATGATGTGATTTGATGGATCCACTCCTGACTTACCTTCGAATTTTGGTATATCACTGGGAAACTTATGTGGCATTGGCGGCCAGTACGGATAATAGAAAATCAGATCATTCGTAAGGCGCATCAAATCAAGTAAATCCAAAGTTGAAATAAATGGTAACTGATGGTTAGGGTCACGAAAACCTTGAGTAGCCAAAGAAGTTCTAGGAGGTGGATACCCAGGATAAGTGGGAATTGGATTTGTGTTAGGAATCGTGTAACCTCCTGGAAAACCAGGATTAAATGGACCAAACTGGGGTTGTTGAGGCTGCTGATAAGTATAGCCAAGGTACGGTTGATACTGATAATTTGGATTTGTGAACTGGGACCGAATTGAGGATATCCCTGGTACGGTTGATACGTGAATTATGGTTGAGTTGTGACAACTGTACTTGTACCGGCTTGTCCTACAGGCATCTGAACCGAAGTATGAACTGAAGATCTTGACTGGGGTACAGAGATTTGAGGAATTTGCACGGATACAGGGATAGCCGAACTTGGAGTTACAGATACTCCAAAAATAGGTGTTATAGGTTGAACAGACGTTGCAGCAGTTTGAGGCGGAGTCTGAGGTGAACTAGGCCTAGCCTGCTAAATAGAACTAGGTGCAGAAGTTTGAATAGTTGGATGGACAGGTTGCGGGGTTAAACCAAAAACCAATGGTTGTCCAGGTTGATAAGGTAGCTGCACACTAGGCTGCATAGGCTGTTGATATTGGGATGGATCCCACACCATATTCATTCTGGGGTACTGTCCCGTAGAAGGTTGAACGTAAGGACCATAACCTGGTTGGACGTAGGGTTGATAAGTAAGTGGTAAATTTTTGGCTCCTTGAACAGATGACTGACCAGAAGGCTGTTGGTAACCTTTAATTGGGTACTAACCTTGAGGTTGATAACTCCTAGGCACGTACTGAAGCTGGGGTTGATAAGGACCCTGAGGAGCATATTGAGTTTGGGGTTGACCCTGTGGTATGTACTGTCCTGAAGGTTTATTTCCTTGAGGCATGTACTGTCCTTGGGGTTGTCCCCAAAAATAATATGATTCCACAGTTTGTCCTGGGAAAAAGCTACCTTGAGGTTGACCCCCAGGTGGTAACTGACTTCTTGAAGGTTTCCCCCTAGGTGGTAACTGATTTCCCTGAGATTTCCCTCCAGGGGCTACCTGACTGTCTTGAGGCTGCGAATTTGGAATATTACCAGACATCATAAAAATTTTCTCTGCGTTCGACGTTTCAGTTTTAATTCCACTTAAAACAGATGATAACACTTGTTCTATTGGTTGAGGAGCTGCTCCGGAGAAAGTACCAGGAAGAGCTTGATATCCCGAAGGAACAGAAGGACCACCATGTAAAAATGTTTTCGGTGTCTGGGAAAACATGGATGACTCTCCTGCCATAATGGATGACGAATAGTAACCTCTAGGTGTTGGATGAAATGGAACTCGAGGTGGAGAAAAAGAAAGACCCGGATTCTCTAAAAAAATCATTAAGGATAAATACCAAGCAGTAGTTTGAATAGGGCTGTAGAAAATTGATTCACGTTCCCTAAGATTTAAAGATTGAGGGGAATTGGGAGGAGATAACTCTTCGTCTGGATTAGTAAGTTCTTCAATAGAAATTAGTCCAGATGGAAGATCGTCATTGAAAATATTTCTTACCCTTGGTGTACCAGGATCGCTAGAAGTTGGAGTAATAAACCCTGAAGATGTTTCCAAAACAGAAGGTTTAGTTTCAGGTTTAGAGATTTCAGGTTCGTCAGCCCATTCACTAGTAGGAGAAATACTACCAGTAACTTCAGAAACTAAAATCGGCACTTGAATGTGTTCTGTTATGGGTGTTTGATAATCAGGATGAACCACTATAGATGAAGTTCCGACTTCTATTGATTTAATCCTACCGCTACTAGATGATACTAGAGTGCGAAGCCCTTCAAGCTGACTTGGTGAATATTCAGGGGGTTTCCCTTGTAATCTCCAGGATTGTCTTGGCAATTCTGCCACGATTAATTTTTTAACTAATCACATGCAAACAAATAAAATTTCAATGAAAACACCTAAAGTCTCTAAGAAACAAACAATTGAATCACACACTTAAAAATCTAAGAGTTCAAACCACACACAAACAATAACCTCCCATACTAAAAACACTAGTTGGTGATGAAATCCAACTTAGTAGAAATTTCATACAAAAAGGGCAATTGGAACAGTTACCCCAACAACCTGCTTAATGAAACAGACTGGCACGAGTTTCCTCACAAAACCATCTCATGTGAAGAGAACCCCCCAGAGAGTCCAAGTGAGTCTAGTCGACGTCTGCTCCAGGTACAGTGAGATCTTTCCTTCACCGTCACCTTAGGAAATAATCTTAAGTTTGTGGACACTAAGGTTACCAATAGTAACAAATATAACTGGGGGAATAGTCTACGATCCGATCCCATGCGCAAGGGTAGAGTAACAAAGCTCAATCCCCTTGAAGGTTCCTCGACATGGCTAATCTGAGGTTTACTGACAAGTGACCCCAGGCTCCTCGACAATGGTTAATCTGAGGTTTACCGTTTGTAATACGTGCAAAATATTCTATCTTCCCCAATGAAACAGAATTGATTGTCTCAAAGGTTCGGACATGATCTCGTGATTGACTTCTTTAAGAGAAGATTCCCAGATTATACAAATTACGATTGGGTTTATTTCCTACCGCAAGATTTGTCTACTTGTTTGTTTTACTACCTTGGAGATTTAATTACTCCCTACTCCAAGATACTAGCCTAAGCTATGTTGGTGATAAGAGCCCTAGAAAATAAAAAGATTGCTAGATGAATTTTAATTAAGCGTTACTTTTAGGAGTTGTTTCTTAAGTCAATGGGCGCAGAAGTGAAACTCTGATGGTGTGAAGACTCGATTTCCAAAAAACACTAAAAATGCACCTAAAAATGATAATCATATCGTTTTCTTTCAATGAAATTCTAATTAAGGAAGAGTTATAGAATGCAATTCTTTTAATGAACAATTCCTTCTTTAAACATAAAGAACAATTGAAAGAAAATATTTTTGTCTTTTCAATAATAACTCCACATGAAACAAGCTATCAAATATCATAAGAAAATCCTTTCAATTTCAAAGACTTGAAGCTATAAAACAAATTTTCTTCAAAAGAGATCTACAAACTTTTATAAAAAATACCCAAAACTATAAAACTAATTCTGAGATCTACAAATTTTAATAACCTATTTGAATAAAAGCCTTAAAATGTTTTTGAAGAATGTTTTACTTAGTTATTCAACAAACTAAGGATCTATTTTTTCAGAATAACAAACAGATCAAAAACACTCAATTATGTTTTTATAAAAAATGAAATTCAAAAACCAATAACAAAGTTTCTTTTCGAAGATTTGCAAAGAAATAGGGAACTCTATTTTTCAACAAAGGATGATTTCACAATGAGGTCGGATTCAGAAAAAGACAAAATACCAATGTAATATCAGGTATTTTAAACAGTCAATGCTTCGAATCGCTACAAATACCAAGTGAAAGACAATCCAAAACACAAAACTTCTAGAAAATCATCAAAACACCAATACTGCTAAGATTCATTCACAGAAAGCTTTTGACAGAAACAATCATCAATCTAGGCAGAAATAAAAAACTCTAAATTAAAATAAGGATAAACTAAGAAAGAAATCTAAAGGTTTTTCAAAATTTTAACAGGGTCCGCAGGCTTGCTGAAGGAACAGGTGCGGTACTGCACTGTTTACTAAAGCAAAAATGCGAAACTGCCCGCACTGTGCAAGGAAGGCAAAGTGCGGTCCCAGGAAAAACTAGAGAAAAACATAAAGATCTAAAAATTTTCAAAAACAGAGAAAAAATAAGCTACCCAGGCGGATGTATATCAATCAAAAACTAGGAAAAATGTTTCCTTAAATCAAAATAAAAGAGAACCAAAAACAACAAGTTCTTTCCCCAATGGAGTCGCCAATTTGTTGGTGGATAAATCTGTCTTGCGGACAAGACCGATCTCCCTAGTACTAAAAGTATCTAGCAACAAACAGCCAAATAGACTAATCTTTCTCTAAGCATATATGATCTATGAAAAGCTCTATAGAGGTGTTAAGGACTTACCGTTTGTCCAGTGCTTGTTTGAAGTTGTTATTGTCCCTCACGCGCTTGAAGGAGTTTTCCTTGTAAACCTACAGTAAAAAACAAGCAAAATATTACATAGCACCTGTATAGAAATCATCATAAACCATGCTTATCATAGTGATCAAGGAATCTATGAAATAAACCATTGATTGAAAGCTTATTGAGAAAAATGAGTATATTTGTATTAATTTCAAAAGAAGAAAATCCTTACAACCTGAGCCTTGATGTTGCACAGGACTTTCCGAGGTCCGAAGCAGGAATCTCCTTTACTTTGATAAGCTCTGCACTCCTCCAACCAAGACTAATAGAGGTATGTAATCCCTCCTCACAAAAGTCTTAATCAACTGAGTCTGAATCTCAACAACACTTAACTTCAAATATTCTAAAGCTTCAAATCCCTTTGAGGCTACCCAATGCCTCTTTTTATAGTAGAATAGAGGAGGTTTCTTGTTCCAACTATGAAGGGATAGAATCCTCCTTCAAAGGGATAAGCTCCTCACATAAAGGGGTTAGCTCCATAAGGTAAGGGATTCATGCACCTCATAAGAGCGGTTCTATCACCGCAAGATATTTTCTGAAAGCTTCTAAAATTCACTTTTATTGAGCTTTTTGGAAATTACTTGCGCCTTTTTTATCTTACAGGGGTCCACACTTTTAACACAGATAAAGTGCGTTCTGATACGCAGGAAAGCTGAACATCAGGTGCAGGACCGCAGGCAAGATAGAGAGAAAGTGCGACATCAAAGTTTTAGGAGATTTTTAGGAACTTTTCTCTGATTTTCAAGGCTTGACATGAAGAACTGAGATGTTAGACTTGCAAAGGGAGGAGTATGAGTAATAATGAGCTCATACACATAGCAGAATGTCAGGATGACAATTTTCAGTGTAACAGGTGTACACGCATCATTTGCAGAAACAACTTAGCTCATTAGCAGCGAAGCGATGTAAGATACCATCCATATCGATGAATATATGCTTTGGGCGGTAACGTGATATGAACATATATACTTTGTATGCTATATGTACATTGATTGAATGTACAATTCATCCCTTCTTTACATATTTTTGACGTCAGCTATTTATCGTTGCTCCACTTTTGCACATTCATGAATAAAAAGACTTTTATAGTGGATAGCCCATCTTCTTCCATGTTATTTGGAGCACTTGTTGAGACATTTGACTCTTTTGCAAAAATTGCAAAAAGAGTGTGCAATTAGGTAGCTTACTTTGCAGGATTGGATCATCTTCTTTTCTTTTCTTTTTTTTTTCTATCTATGGCGCTTGCCTCTAGCTTCCCCACATAACTCTTAGCTTCAACATGCTCATTACCCTCTTCCATACCATTTTCTTGACACCATGGAGGGATTTGAATTCTCTCCATGATAACTTGGACATTTGCCTCTCCTTAATAAAATTATAAAATTCTTGTTTCATGGCTGTAATATGTTTCCAAATCTGCAGCTTAGTTGCAGCTTTTATGATTTACATGTTTCTGGAAAAATTAGTGTTGTTATCACCTTCAGCGAACTAGATGGCTCTACTTTGAAGTCTTCATTGAACTGTTTCCTTTTCTAATAGTGCTTTCTTTCTCCCCTCCAAAATTTTCAAAGACTGCAAGTCTTTTTGAGTAAAAACTGCAGTTACATTATTGTCAAAAATCCTAGAAATGACCTATTCTACTTCTAAAAGATCCTTTTTATCTTCTATTGCCTTCTTTTTAGACTAGTTAGTAGCCACTTTCTTAACTCTTTTGATATTTTCCACAAAGTGTTTCATTAAAGTCCCCCCAAAGCTTCATCATATTTTACACAAATGTTTGTAATTAAGAATCCATCCATATCAATAAAGGTATAATACTTTGGTTCATATTGTCCATTTTGTTTGTTATTCTATTTCCTTTTGTGACATGTTTGAGTAATATTTGTAAGTTGTAACTTTCACTTTGAATATTTCTATTTGGCACACCACAAATAGGAATTTAAACTATTAAATTAAGTAATATAGATTTAATTTAATTTCAGATTTATCAAGAGGTGTTAATATGGATTTAAGTTACTGTAAATGAAATTTATAAATATTTTTTTTTGGTTCATTTCCAAATTTTTTTTTTTTAAATTTAATATTATTTAAACTTTTATAGTATGAGTAACTCTTGTCTTATATTTGACTAAATTTTTATATAATTTAAATTCAAAAACAAATTATTTTCTCCAAGTTTTAATTGTTTAAAATATGATTATTTGAGCAACTCTTTCTCTGGGATACAAGGAGGCTCAAAGATTTTTTTCTTGTATATTTGAAGCTCTCCATTATTATAGAAAATGATTTTTTGCTTGTATATTTTTATGCTCTTTGCCATAGTAATGTCATAGTGTATGAAGTTTTAAATTGTTTTTATTATTTTTATTATATGTTGGATGTGATTTTGATTGAGAATGTTTCTTTTTTATTTATTAATTAAAAAAAATTATTAGAAAAATTATTGCTTTAAGCCTTGGAATTTGCAATCAAAATTAGAAAATGTATTTTTATCTAAAATATTTATGAAAAGTTTAATATTGTTTGATCTTCTCTACCATGTCCTTTTTACATATATCTAGAATAATATTACTTTTAGTTTCCCGTTTTTTGTAACATTTTACTACCATAATCAAAATCTATAGAAATAATAATCTAACATTATAATATCTTGAAATGGAGCTAGCCAACTCAAATATAGTATTGCAAATCCATGGCTAAGTTAGATGAGGAGGCTATGTATTACTTAGTATTGTATCCATTGGGGTTGCAAGTTCTATGGGTTCAAAAGAACACTTGCAAACAATTTGTTTTCCATATGACCTCTCTTTTTCTCTTTTAAATTTCATTCTTTTAGCCATTATGGATTTGAGAAAAATACATCCTTACAGGCCAATAAAAAGCCTTAATAATGAATTAAACATGAACAACTATTAAATATGGGTAACCAAACAGCATCAAAACAAACAACTAAATCACCAAAGCTAGTAGTGATAAATAATAAACATTCTAGGATACTTCAAAATTCCATGTAAATAATTTTTTACCTAAAATCACTAGATGGTAAGGCCCACAACAACAACTGAAAAAGCAATGCAATATAACCAGTCAAACTACATCAACAAAACATATGTTCTTGAATGAGCTTTTGGACTCTTTAGATATAAATGTACACCGTGGCAATGTATCTTATATAAAACTTTAATCCATGTGCTTAACCTTAACATTGACACAAATGGAATACAATTTTACTCACTACTTTAGGATAGAAAAATATGTGGATGAGTATTGCCCACATATCCGAAGTCAAAAGGGATAGATTAAAAAGGGATGCTCCTGTCATCTATAAAAGATAAATTAAAGAAGCATGACATATTAGTAATGCAAATTATATATGCGTACCAATTATGTTCATATAACACAACAAATAGATGATTCAATACAAATGTCACATAGAAGTCATATTTATCTCATGGGCCTTCAACTTAAATTATATATCTAGCATTACATTAAGCTATAGGATATAAATCAAATAAGCATTTCAATGTAAATTAAACATGTGTAATAATTATGTCCTTTAGTTCAATAAATAGATAATAATTTGCAAATGCCATATCTAAGCTATATTTCATCTAAGTAACTTTCAATTTAAACTTATATCTAATGTTAAATTATATAAAAGAATAACAGTAATCCAAACTTCACAATAATATTTAGAGTTAGTATAAAATGTGACATATAATTTTCCTGCGTGGAAAAACATAGTTATCGAGAGTTCAAAACTCATGCATTTGAATAGAAAGTGGGTATACGAATGAGCAAGTAGATTTTTTCTAGAAATGAGGAAGTGAAGGTTGATAGAGAGCCATACAAAATTGCAAATTCATACCTTAACAAAATTGTTAGATCCTTTTAAATAAAACGTGTCATATTTAATCAACTTTCATCGAAATATATGATAAACTCAACCCAATTTTATGAAAAATAGTATACCATTTTTTACATTTCACATAATACAAATAGACAAATATTACTTAAGTATTGTTATAAAGATTTAACTACCCATCAAGAGATGGCCAAGTGATTTAGACAGGGCATCATCACAATAAAAAACCAAGTACAAATTGTAGTAATCCTAGAATCATACATAAGGTAAAATTGGGGAACTCATGACTTGTACTATAGATAAAAAAACATTTATCCTTACCAAAAAATATATGATAAAAATTGACAAACTACATAAGCTTAAGCTTAAGGGGATATAATCCTTCTTGCCTTCCATATAGATAATGAAAATGATTGTTCCAAGTCTCATGTTGCTTCTCATGTTACTTTATAAACCTTGATTGGAAAGAAAAATAGGAGGGTAGAAATGTAAGAAATATAAAACATAATGAAACACAATGTAAGAAATAGAGAACATAATGAAACACACACATACATATCTCTAGACAATCAACACAATTATTTTCCTAGGAAATCCTTATATGGGAGACAAGCAACCCTAAAAAGTAATGATGCTCTAGACTCCTTTTTCCCTAGGAAATCTTTATGGGAGAAAAACAACACTAAAATGTAAACATGCTCTACTCATGTTTCTTCTCATGTTACTTTATAAACCTTGATTGGAAATAAAAATAGGAGGGTAGAAATGTAAGAAATATAAAACATAATGAAACACAATGTAAGAAATAGAGAACATAATGAAACACACACATACATATCTCTAGACAATCAACACAATTATTTTCCTAGGAAATCCTTATATGGGAGACAAGCAACCCTGAAAAGTAATGATGCTCTAGACTCCTATTTCCCTAGGAAATCCTTATGGGAAAAAAACAACACTAAAATGTAAACATGCTCTACTCTCTCTTTTCTGGTATGGAAAATATGTGAGTACAAAGAAAGAGGTAATCTCTCTAGAGTTAGCTAAGAATTTTGGCGTGTAAGGTTGCTATAAAAACTTAACTTCATACATTTTTCTCTCTAAGTTCACACTCCTAGTTGTATTTTCAACTATGGAACAAAATACAATAACACAAAATGGAACTCTTATTCCTCCTAGTGGCCAAGTATTTAACATAGCCTGATAGCCAACTAGGTGTAATATTTGACTCCGTCAACCATTAATGAGGTTTGTGATTTTATACCTTTTAGAGTCTTGTTAAAATTCCACATGTAGCTAGCTTGCCATGCATGAGTAATGGGGCTAAAATGTCATTCTCTCGTACCATGGTGGTCAACATGATAGGTCAACTTACTAAAGGCATAAATTTTGAATGAAATTCATTTGATGTTTTTCTTGCACCATTGGATATGTATTTAAGTGTAGAATAATGGTCAAGATTTTGGCACAAGGGATAATCGTTTGACCCCCATAAATGTCATTTAATACCTCAAAATGACTCCAAAAGGTTTTAGACCCCAATTCTCCACCCACCATTAAAATGAACCTACAAGTTGATTCTTTCAGTTTTTTCACTCTATAAGCATCAAAATATATGACAAATAATATAATTATCCAATCTAGATCATTATTTAATAATTTGTTAAAATTATGAGTAAGATATACATCATGGAATTTAAATAAATAGCGTTAATTCATTGAACACCCTTGTACATTCCTTGTGGATACTTTGAAAGTAATACGTTTTGAAAACTATTTTGTTTTTTGGATTCTTAAGATTATGTAACCTTCGAACCATAATTAAAAAATTATTTATTTTTTTACTTATCATTTAGTTGCTAAAAGCTGAATAATTTATATTGGTAAATAATTAATTAGGTCTATTTAAATCATTTACCACTTTTGGGATTTTTGTTTTCGTGGTTTCATTCATAATTTCACTTTTTTGCAAATTGTCAATTTCAATTTTTCACACCACATGTGCACAATCAAAGGACCTAAGGTCTTTCCCCTACCGAAGTATGTTCTTTTAAAACATGTTTTCTTGGTGATATGGATGATTTAGAAATGATTGGGAGAGCGAAATTCCTCATTTAATACACAATATGTTTGGTTCATGCCACTAAGCCAAGAATAAGGATGCACTCCCATTTGATTCTCATGATTAGGTTGTAAGAATGAGGCTCTCGCTCAAGAGTGGACCTTCCCAAAATCTTGTGACGTCTTGTCACAAACAAAACCATCAAACTGAAAAACACATCATGCAAGAAACATAGCTCACTGACATATAATTTTTCTCCTTCAAAGAAAAAAAATTCACATCATGTGAATATATCCATGTACTCTTACATATTGGTGTACAAAACCATCAACCAAACACAAGTCGACAATACATGCCTCTTCAAACAACTGACTCTCAAGTCAAATAATAGCTCATGTACAAATTTCCATATTTGTTGCATTTAAGTGTGTCAACATAACTCTACCTTCAACATCTTGCTTCATGCAACATGCACCATACTTTGAATTTGCAAAGAAATTCATGAAAAATCAAAATACATGCAAGGCCTTCATTGGATAAGAAATCTAACCATCCGTTACCAAACCATTTCAATGGCGCTTCTTTTAGCTGCACTTCATCATCATGTGAATCATATTGACCCTCATCGATTATGGAATCCTCTTTTCCATTCTTGTCACTATCTATTTCCACCTTCTTCAAATGTTGTGGATGACTTTTTGGATACAAAGTCCAACACTTGTCTACAAGGTGATCTTTCTTATGGCAATGAGTAATAAACAATTGCAACTTATTTTCAACATCATTTTCCTTGTCCAATGGGCCTCTAACTTTTTGCCTCATTTATTTAGAAAGTTTCATGTGCATGGATATCTTCTTCCAACATCTATAAACATTATGATTATTCAAACCACAAAAGGAACATGCAAGTTCTTTTCCAAATCTTATGTGAATATTTACCATATTTATCATAATCAAAAGCAATTTGATTAGAGGCAAATTTATACCTTGAACATTCATCATTGTCTCCTTCTTGAGGAGGTGAATTTGATGAGGTAGTGGCTCTCCTCTGAATACTAGCAATGAATTCAATGACTCTAGAGCTTTCAACATCCTCTTCTTTTACATTCTCATTAGCTACATGATTATTAACATCTTCTTGCAAAGTGGGTGTCAAACTTTTCCATTCATCATGAACACAAACTTCACAAGCTTGAGGTAATGAACAAGAAATAAAATTCCTTCTTGGAACAGCTTCATGTGCCTCCTTGGCTTTGGAGCATTCTCCATCATGTTTTCCATAACCAAGACCCAAATAATTAGGCCCTTCCTCAACAACATTTGGCTCAACTATGCCTTGTACTCAACTATGCCTTGTACATGTTTGCCTTTAACCCTTTACTTTCATAGCACATATTCATAAAAAATTTGGACCTTATTCCTCTAGTGTGTCTCTCAAAAGCACGTACACATTCATTTTGAGAGGAAATTGAAGGCAAAAACCAATATCTAATTATTCTAACTAACCTTGACTAAAATGAGCTAAATTGTGCTTTGATA
This sequence comes from Pinus albicaulis, assembly GCA_034641835.2. NCBI lineage: Eukaryota > Viridiplantae > Streptophyta > Pinopsida > Pinales > Pinaceae > Pinus > Pinus albicaulis. The sequence goes on from CM076575.1 coordinate 1,187,379,647, forward strand.
CCAACTTGATTTGAATATGGACAAACTAGTTTTGTTGGGCTATCTCCCTCATTAGTTAAATAAAAATGTGTTTAGGATTGTCTAAAGTTAGCCAATTGGGAAGGGGTTTATGTGTCAAGCTTTAAGTTTATTTTGTGAGAAATTTATGAGTTAATTAGCTTTTAAAAACTCATGTGTACAACAAATAAAATGAAAAATTTTTATTTTGGAAATTTTTTTCCCTCAATCTAGATTCCGATCATTGGACATGTAAGAGGAAGAAAGAGGGAATTCACTTTTCAAAGTCTAGACCTTGTCTAAACCAAATAAACTAGAGGTTTGGTTTTAAAATACATTCACTTATTTGGAAAATTTCTAGCTACCAAAAGTCCATATGCCAATCTACCTCCCAAGAAATCCATTTATTACACCATTGGTTAGTTTTTTGTCTTCCTATATTCTTTATCAACCTCTTCTAGTGATTCTTGAAAGGTGGATACTTAAACCCTTCCTAAAAATTTGAGCTCTAAAACGAGAAGACATACAAGGTCATTTTAAGTTATTCCTCTATCCAATTATAAAAACCAAGTGAATATTTCTACATATTGATTTCTGTCCCATAAACTATACAATATAGGTGGAGTTGCCTCGGCCTAAGCGAGATGTTTAACAAACATAATAATAGAGAAACAATTAGTGACATGACCAAAATATGTAGCCTATTCAAGGTATCATATCCTCTCATCAAGGTCAAGAATCTATTCACCAAAAATGTCCTATGGAAATGATGGTTTAAGAAACAAAACTAGACAAAAACCTTCAGTGAGAACAACAAAATCTAAAACCTCTTCAAGGTCTTCAATCTGCTCGTAATGTTAAATTGTGTCTTGATCAAGTCCAACAACAAAGAAACATTCAGTGACAACACCAAAATCTACAACTTCTTCAATGTCTTCTAAACTATCTTCAAAGTCAATATTGTGTGCATCAAATTCCTTAGCAAGGTCATCAATGGAGTCATCAAAACTACTATTTCAAACTTCAATGCCAAAAATAAGTCAAAAGAATTCAATTTCTCCTCCAAAACCTTCGTCTCTGAGAAAAGATAGCATGATGTCGCTGAGAAATTCAGTAATTCCACGAGGAAATTCTATCAAAGTTAAAACAAATCCTTTTCATCCATATTTAATGCCTACTTTTTCAGGTGGAACACCTCCAAATTTAAGGACCACAATGCCATAAAATACAACTTTACCTAATAGGTGTAGACCTAGAACCCCCAACTTTGCGTGACATGTACAATTGAAGATCTTATGGTAAGTAGTGTGAGAAGAGAGTCATGGTCACTGAGTTGAGCAAGAGAAATAGTTTGGTATGACAACCTTACTTGTGATAGGTCTAGCTATCTAACTACCAAACTACATGGTAATGGCATTCAAAATGTGAAAATTCCCATTTCACTTGGAAATAAGATGGTAGAGAAAGGTATAGATGAAAGGAGATATCCATCTATGGTAAAGAAATAAAATAGTTCTATCAATTCCACCTTGCAACTCTAAGAGACATTGAATTAAATTTCATCTCAAGACAGGGCTTTGGGAGGACACTCTCAAAGCCAACCTTCATTATGGCTTTGAAACACATGGTAAGTATCAAGACTTAGCAACCTTATTTGCATAATTTTTTCTAGCATGGATCTTAATGTCATAGCCTTCCTTTGCCTAAAATGAATGCAAGTTTCCTTGCAATTTGGCTTGCAACATTCATAATTCATGCTCATGGAACATGATTGTGTTGCAATTGTGATAACATCTGCTGTATGAAAAAGCTAATAAAAAATGATCGAAAATGACATTTTGGCTCTGTTTTTTTGAATATTTAAGGAAAATTACACCAAGTAGCTTCCAGCCTCATATGATCATCATGTCAAACTCATCTCAGGATATTGTCCAAGTAAGAGCCACTTAAGCAAGCAATCTAGTATACATGACTCTCCAATTTCAATTAACAGCAATGACAGTTCTAAGTATGGTGCAAACATTGCTCCAGATCCTCAATGGGGCATGTTTGATGACAATAATTTGGGGAGTGAGAGAGGGAGATGGTAGGAGAAAAAATTCAAGGAATCCACGGGAAATTGGAAAATATATAACTAATAAGGTGGAAGAAACTTTGTAACCTAAGAGAGAAACCTGTTAGGAAATGGGTGAAGTTGGTATTACACACCCAATTGGATAACCTCGAGGAGAAAAAACTTCTCCCACTTTATTTGTTGGCATAACCTAGTAAGTGTTATTCACTAGCATGTATTTTGTAAAGGCCTTGACCTAGTTCCCATTCAACTCCTTCCACCAGGTTGTAGAGGATTCCAAGCCTGATTTCATGAAAAGTAAGTTGGGGATGATCACATTGACCTTCTTGATGACGTGTCTATCAAGATTAACTACCTTGAACTATTTTTTTGCGTAGGGAAAGAGACACATTCCCATGTCTGAGGATGAAAACGTTCTTTGATATTGTTAATGCCTTTAGTGTTTACTTCTACAAGTTCTATAGGCAGAGTCTGTAAAGGGCCAGGTAGCCTCTAGATCTCATCTTTTATGAAAGGTGACATATCTAGTAAATGTCCCTACAGTCAATCTATGGAACGGATCTAAATAGAAGTTGTTCATTTTAATATCCATAAAACACAACAACTTTAAGGTAAACTATGTACATGTGTAATTTCTCCCACAAAATAAAGTGTATAAGTGGTAAATTTTATACCAAGTGTGCTCCCACCATGTAAAGCGCAATTTGGTGAACTTATCATTTTTATAATTTCTTTTTCAATTAAATTTAGTTTCACACATCAATTATTTCTTTGAAAGTTGTGTTCTACATAATTTGTGTACACTAAATTACAAATTGATTTTCTGAAATCTATTTTGTGTAAATGTCGACCAATAGATATATACCATGGAGGATGAATGACGAAGATCAGCCGAATCCCATGTGGAGGTTCAGGGATCGGGGGATGTTCACGGTATTTAAATATAATCTTAAATCTCCATACATGTGTGTACATATGAAATTGATTTTTTATTAACTTCGTGAGTTAAATTAATTGTTAATAAGTTTCATATTTTAATTTTTAGGAGGTAAGAGGACAAGGGTTTCTACTCCATCCATGGAGCGTGCCCATGGTTCAACCGGTTGAGGTATGAGTGGTAGCAGGTTGCGTGAAGGGGGTGATATTTATTACCCCGAAGGCCAATCAATGGCTGCTGGTTCTCAACAGGGTCATTTTGGGTCTGGTTCTTAGCAGGGTCATTCTGGGTCTGGTTCTTAGTAGGGTCATGTTGGAGAAGATGCTAACCAACAACATCAAGGTTGCCATCAATTTAAATATTTTTTCATTAAATTTGTACAACTTTTTTTACACGTGTTTGTTCTAATATACGAAAGTATATATATATTGATACAGAAGTCGAAAATGTTTGAACTAGTGGTCAAAATAGACGCAGGGTAACCCGCTACATTCAACAAGAAGGATGTCAACCCAGCACAACTTATCCGGCCGAGATTACTGATATACCATGGGAAACCAACATGGTGGAATGCACCTTGCAAAGGTGTGAAAGACTTCATGCAAAATTGCAAAGAGATCTCGTGGCTTTGTCTCTACCTGCTGAGAGTCGACAAAGCCTTGAAATAGTTACATATTCATTTGGTGAAATGGTAAATGTGTACATAAATCTTGGGCCAATGACTGATTCATTTGTCGAAATGATGAGAAAGAGAAAATAAACAGTGATGGGTCCCGATAAATGGGAGGACGTAAAACAAAAAGTTACAAAAGAAGTGGCCAAGTCAATGTTTAATTACAAGGAAGGGCCAAAAAGAAAAATGTTGAAGGTGCAGTATTTCAAGCACCCAGACATAGCTCGTTATTTGTATGATAGGCATCTTACGGCCTATGGAAGGCTTCCATGGAATGATGAGGTTCCTGTTTATTTTTCACAAATGTTTTATGCAGATTTTTTTTTGGGTATGAAAACCAACTACAATGAACTTCCGTCAGAATTTTTTGGCCCAGGGAAAGGTCGATTATATGACCGTAAGGGCGCTAAGCGAGATGTGGAGTTGTATCACCCTGAGTCGCCATTGGTGAGTCGACCGTTTTGAGTCAAAACTCTACGATCAGAGATGGATGCAACTTCTCAAATAAGTCGAGAAGCAAGAGATGTTATGATCGACAATGTTCATAGCAGATTGGGTGGAGTCGATCTTTGTTTAAATCGACAAAGAGCACGTGAAAATGCACATGCCAATTTTGTTTATTTTATAGATGAGGAGATTGACAACATGAATGCTGAAGATCTCCGAACATATGCAAAAAATTGTCGCAATGGTTTGCAAGACCTAATTTTTCATGAGGAAGAGGGCACTGGAACAATATGTGTTAGTGACCTTAGGGTTTGAAATTATTTTTACATATACATGTGTACAATTTGTAATAAATACATGTGTATGTACATGTATACATTTATTTGTATGTGTACATTAATCTAACAAAAATGTATGATTATATGTTAAAACACAATTTGCAGTTCTCAGGCATGATGCGTGATGAAAATGTTAATATTACGTTCGGGACCTCCGGTTCAAACGATGCAGATGGGTCTGACCATCATGATATGTTGGCACATGTATGTTAGTGTTTTTTAAGTGACTCTAAAATAAATAATTATTGCCACACATGTACATGTATGTATATATATAATTTGATAAAATGTTTTAACAGGTACCGATTCCGTCTGATGTTTTTGGGATGGCGGTACCTTCTTCTTCCTTGGGAGATGTACCTTCTACTTCCTTGGGAGATGAGCCACAAGTATGGAAAATTTTTCACAAGTTTAAAATTTATGTTTAAAATTTATATATATATATATATACATATATTCTACCTCAAAAAGTTCCATTAAAAATTGAGATATATATATATATATATATATATATATATATATATATATATATATAGAGAGAGAGAGAGAGAGAGAGTTATTTAAATTCTTTTGAATTTAGGTTCCTATAGAATATTTCTTTAATCCGCGGACTCTAGCGACGGAGATAGGAACATCCACAACATTTGAACAAGTTGTCTTTAGTTCCTTTTTTTAATATTATTGAAAATAAGTTTATATATGTACACGTGCATTTTCATTTGAAATTTTTTAATATATATATATATATATATATATATATTTAACTGTACATGTATATTGTACAGTTTACTGCTGCAGATGTTCCTATGGGAGAACTTGTTCATCAAATGGAGAGGGAACCTTATGAGGTATTGCATGATTTTTTTGTTATATTTTGTTTTTACATGAAGTTCTAGATATATATATTCTCATTCATTTTTAAAACATCAAATTTTAATGTTCAAGTACATGTGCATTGTGTATGTAGGTTTCCCATTCACATGATAGGGCACGGACTGAGACCCTAATAGGAAAGACGCTAGATCCGTCTCTATTTGATGGACATGATTTGTAGATTTGATTTCAAAATTTAGATGGTCTTAAAATTTGTTAAACTTGATACAGTTTGATACTTGTGAGATTTACAATTTTTGGAAATATTTTATTACATTGTTAATATAATTTGTTTTATTTAATTTTTGGATGGTTTTAGTACTTTTGGCATGTGAATGTGAAGTAATGTTGTCATCTGAACTACATTTGGCATGTTATGTAATGACACGTGTTATAATTTGTTTTGTTTTTGAAATTTAAGTTTTGGATGCTTGGAGTACATTTGGCATGTGAAGTAATGTTGTGATCTATATTTTCTTGTTAAATTAAAAGTTAAAAGTTTTGGATGGTTTCAATCTACATTTGGCATGTGATATTTAATGTTAAATGTTTTTATTGGATAGTTGAATTATAATTGGCATGGCAAGTGAAGTTTTTAAAACTCAAGTTTTGGATGGTTTCAATCTACATTTTGCATGTGATATTTAATGAACTTTAAATGTTTAATGTTTTAATGTTGCACAATATATAATCAAAAGGTTTTAAAAACTTAAAGTTTTGGATGGTTTCAATCTACATTTGCACATGTGGTATATAATGTTAAATGTTTCTATTGGATCTAGTTGAACTATAATTGGCATGGCATGTGAAGTAACGATCTATATATAATCAAAAAGTTTTTTAAACTCAAGTTTTGAATGGTTTCAATCTACATTTTGCATGTGATGTTTAATGTTTTAATGTTGCACGATATATTATCAAAAGTTTTTAAAATTTTAAAGTTTTGGATAGTTTCAATCTACATTTGGCACATGTGGTATATAATGTTAAATGTTTCTATTGGATAGTTGTTCACTATAATTGGCATGGCATGTCAAACAATGTTGCACAAATCCCTTTTGGATGGTTGAAGTACATTTGGAATTTTAAGATTGCTTTTGATCTCTCCATGTAGTTTTGTTTGAATGAAAAAATTTCCAATAGGAAGAACATAGCTTTTCAATGCAACTAACCATGTATCAATTGAGATCTAATTGAAAAAAGAGTTTAAAGAAGTAGATATATGTACAAATTATCCCTTTAATTTTGATTGGAAATATAAGTCTAGTACATATATATGTTTTTTGAATTTGGGTCAATGTCATTAATGCACTCAAATAGGTAGCCTTGTCGAGTTATTTACATTGTGGAAACTTTTTACCAGAAAATCCAACTAGTTTTTCATCAATGCACATAGAAAAACTACTTGGAACAATTAATTGTGCATTCTAGAACATATCTATCCAAGACAAGTAACATTTTTCATCAATGCACATTGAACATATCCGACCATTGGACAAGCAAATTTTGTACTAGATTTTCAATCAGGATTAGAGATGTGGGTCAAATCCCACCAAAAGTTGGAGAAGTGCTCTGAGTCTCTTGTTTGAAAGGAATTTTCATACAAAACTATACTGCAAATGATTTATTTACATTGTGTCCATACTTTTTACCAGAAAATCCAACTAGTTTTTCATCAATGCACATAGAAAAACTAGTTCCAGTTAATTTCATTCTAGAACACACACACACACACACACACACACACACACACATATATATATATATCCAATACATATAACATTTTTCATCAATGCACATGTATAGAAAAGCTACTTTCAGTTGATACTAGAGCACGTGCTTGTACCAAAACAATTTGTACATGTGCAAACACTTGCACACATAACATAAGTAGCTCAATTTTTAGTTGAGTACTGGAAGTTCTAAAACATATTTAATCCAAAGAGAATAAATTGTTGGACAATTCACTCAAAAAAATTCTAATGGAATTCCATCTTCAATAATCCGTTCATGATCGGATTTTGACATTTTCCATCTCTTAATTTTTGATTTTTGATTTGATTGAACTTCTATCAACTTTATGCGTGCTGCACACACCAAGTGACTATATTGACAACTTATGGAATCAGGTTCATAGTCTTCAAAGTAAACAGAGTATCCACTTTGATGAGTTTGTCTGAAAAAATAACCTTTTAGTATAATAGACCCTCTGTCATATTGAAATCCGTGATCATTATAGTTTTGTAATAATTTCATTTTTCATTCAGTGCAACGCATCAAATAATACTTCACATTTTCATCATTGTCAATAGGTGCAATTACAGAAAAAACATCTCCTGCACAATAAAATAAACTTAACAAAATTATACATATTTAAATTTATTTCTATATTTTTAAATCATTAGAAATTAATTCAAATGTTACCTTCTCTAACAAGATCAGAAACTGATGATATTGTAGTTTCCTCTGATTGCATTTCTTCAAACATTGCAACAGACATTTTGTCCTTTGTATTTAGCTCTGTATGTTTCCAATCGTTCACATACATTTTGTTTTCACAAACGTCATTGGATTTTGTGTTGTTTATGAAAACATCACAAAAACAAGAATATTTTCTTTTATCCAATGCAAACACATTTCTGGATGACTTTGTTTGAATTGAATGCAATTTTCGAGTCCCTTTTATTGTTTTAACATCATTTCCAATTGATCTATCTACGTCTTCGATTCCAATATGCCAGAAAAACCTTTATATGGAAAATTAGAAGAAGAATTTGTAAATATGATATCAAAATACAATCAAATATAATCATTGCATGATAAATGTACAATGTTTAAAATTAGATTTCCAATATAAATTAAATTGAATGTACCTTCGCACTTCTCTTGATGGGTTTCTCTCATGGCTTAGAGCAACGATGCACCATTGAACAACTTCTTCAGCGTTCACAAGTCAGCTTGCAGAGTGGTTCATTTGATATCTTCGAAGTGCTCGTTTTATGCATGCTCCTGCACCGTCATGTTATCCTTTTCCATGGCCAGTCTCAAAGAAATTACAACAATGTTTAATGCAGGTTTTCTTATGAAGAAAACACAACCAAAATAATGATCGTGTAGATTTGAATTGACCTACGCATCTGTCTGACCATATCCAATGTTCATTGAATGTTATTCCACGATTTTTCAATGAATCATAATTTTTTCCAAAACAATGTTGTACAAAACATGTATCATGTGTACGATCGTCACTGATATAAAAGTTATATTCTTTAATGATATGTTGATTTTCACTCATGCTTTCTATATGATCGACATTTTGTTCAGCATTTCTATATAGAATATGGACGAGCATGGATACTTGGTCAGAATGATAGTATTCACTCTGAATTTATTTTTGTGGAACAAATGTGTAGTTTTTTGCAAAATCAATCACTGACAAAATGGTCCCTGGTGGAAAAAATTCACGATATTTTTTGAATTGCAAGTCTTGCCATCAAGCTCTATGGGAATGCTTAGTGTATTTGTAAATTTCTGCCTCAAACTTTCTCAAAAAGTCTATCACAAAAATTTCGTCTTCTAGTAATTCAATTCTTTTAACACTATTTGCACCTTGAATCGATGTATCGATATATTCATATCTCTTCCATTTCACTTTCATGTTGGAAAATGATTGATCATTTATATCAATACGATATTTGTTTTGAAATTTAGTCAAATTTCCACAATCATTGCATTTTTTACCACCAACACATCTCTTTTTGTAAAATAGTTCATTGCTTTCTCTTTCACATAGAATTTGAGATATGAATTCACGGATAGTGGAAGGAGGAGGTGAATCCTTCCATAATGTTCTACCGAAATCAAGGAATGTGTCATAATATAACTCAAATTCCACATGATAACGACAACAACAAGTGTCGCATACGGTGATAGGTTTTACATACCACGGTTTTTGTTGAACAAAAGCACTGAGTGAAACATGAATTTGACGATTCTCTTCTTTGAACTTGTTGAATAACTCTATCTGAGTGGTTTCCAAGAAATATTTTTCATGTTCTTCGTACTGTTTTTGTGCTATTCTTCTTCGCATCACATGCCTTGCAGTTGGCGAAACACGCGAATTGTTCTTCCAATATTCATATATTATTTTTTTAACATTTTCTCCAAGTCTATCTTTGTATGGTTGCCTACAAATAGTTCTACAACAAGTGAGTTCATCATTTACATCTATTTGCAGCCGAAATTTCCAATTTTTGTACAACGTTTTTTGCGAGGTTCCCAGTGCTCGTGCCATAGATGTTACCAAACGATTCTTTTGAGTACTTGATGAAACAATTGCCATCTATATTCCTCTACGTACAATTGAAACAACTTTCTCTCTAGATCTCTTAATTGACTTTATAGCACTACTCATATTTTTTATCACAACTTCCTTCATTTTTTTATCTTTGGTTGATTTTCAAATACCCAATAGTGTCGTAGCTTCTTTTAATTTCCTTAATGATAGGAGACCTTTCAACATTTGAGCCTGAACTGTCACCTTCTCATTTAAGAAATACTTTTCAAAAATGCAGTTAACACGATATCGTATAACATGGTCAGGTTTTTTATCTCCATATGTGTGAGTGTCAACATTTTCTAACATCTCATTATCGATAGTGATTTCATCTGTACATATTCGAAAAAGTAGTACATATTCAATAAATAACTAAATTAATAAATATATCTATAATTTCAATGATATGTGCATGTGTTTTATATATATATATATATATATATATATATATATATATATACACACACACACACATACCTTGTGATTCAATTTTTTTATTTGGATTTCTTTCAATATTTTCACCATCTTCAATCATTGGTTCAATATCTCTTTCAAAATTTTGTATCTCATCATCAATGTTTTGAGGAATATCTCTGTCTGTTTACCTTAAACAAAATATTTTTCAAATTAGTTCATCAAATAAAAATTAAGCTTCACATTTTACATTAGGAAAATTTTAAATATATCAATAGATCATAATATTTACATTTACATACCTGCTTCAATTTCTGCTTGAGGTTGATTTTGTTCTTCAATATTTTGAGGAATATCTCTGTCTGTTTACATTAAACAAAATATTTTTCAAACTAGTTCATCAAATAAAAATTAAGCTTCACATTTTACATTGGGAAAATTTTAAAAATATATCAATAGATCATAATATTTACATTTACATACTTGCTTCAATTTCTTCTTGAGGTTGATTTTCTTCTTCAATATTTTGAGGAATATCTCTGTCTGTTTACATCAAACAAAATATTTTTCAAACTAGTTCATCAAATAATAATTAAGCTTCACATTTTACATTAGAAAATTTTTAAATATATATCAATAGATCATGTAATATTTACATTTACATACCTGCTTCAATTTCTGCTTGAGGTTGATTTTCCTCTTCAATATTTGAGAGGGCTTCTAACTTTCTTTTGCGATATTGTCTCGTCTCTTCTCTACGTGCCTCAGGGTCTCTTTTTCGATCATATTTTCTTGCACAAGTTCTTCGATTTCCCATGATAATAGGGTATGAAGTTCAAAAAATTTCCTTCAAAAAATTAGACAATAACTCGATTACAAAAAATATCACAAAAGATTTAATTTAAAAAAATTCAGTTTAATTTTTTTGCAAAAAATACATACTCCAATCCAAAACACTTACTTTAAAAAATTCGAGAGAAAAATGTCTTATAAAAATGAAATGAAGCTCAAAAGATTTACTTCAACTCAAAACACGTACATACCTCCAAGAAATTTCTTTTGAATTTACGTCCAAGAAATTTTTTAAGTTCAAAACATTTTTTTGCAAAATCAGGCCGCCTCCAAGAAATGTCTTCCAAAAAAAATCTTTAAACCCAAAACAATTATTTGTAAAATCAGTTTGCTTCCAAGAAATGCTCTTAAATCCAAACTTTAAAGAAAAGTTTTTAAACCCAAACCAAGATCTTTGTAAAATCAGATGAAACAATTTATTGTGAAATGATAGTAATTGTAATTTTAAATGTAATTGTATATATGACAAATTGTAAAATTGTAATTCTAATTCTAATTGTATGTAAAATTCTAAAATTGTATTTATAATTGTAATTGTAATTGTATGTAAAATATTTGTAAAATTTTAATTGTAATTGTAATATTTAATTTATTGTAAAATTATTGTAATTGTAATTTTAATTGTAATTGTATATATGTAAAATTGTAAAATTGTAATTGTAATTGTATGTAGAATTCTAAAATCTTAATTGTAATTGTAATTGTACGTGAAATTTTAAAATTGTAATTGTAATTGTAATTATAATTGTATGTAAAATATTTGTAAAATTTTAATTGTATTTTTTTCTTCGGAAAAAATCATCAACTTTCTATTAATCAGAAATGAAAATTTACATTGTGCAGATGAAATTAAGCATTCGAGATGCCCAAAGGGCCCGTGTGCTCAAGCACACTTGTCATTGTAGCTAGGCTGCCCATTAAAATTACAATTTTCCAGCAGGGCTGGGATTTTCATGCTTGCCTTTTCTCTTTTGAACTATCTACCACGTCCTTGAATGCAGGGAAGAAGGAATCGGGGCCAGCTCATTGTCCCTCATGGAGTTTTCTTTCTCAGAATCTGAGCTTTCTGAAACATGCAATATTTTGTTCACTCTTGAACTTATCGCAGAAACTTCCCCTGTGGATGCTTTTTCCTCTGAGGCTTGCGTCAACTGAGGCATCGCGTTAGTCATAGTTGGGTCTTGTTCATCTTGTTCTGGTGCTCCTGGATTGGACACAACCTGTATATATTCATTCGGGATGGGGATGTCCCCTTCATGTTCTCTTTCTCGTTCTGGGCCACCCGAGGAGAATTTCCATCCCTTGGATGTTGTTCGAGTCTTCTTCTTTTTCCTGTTCTATTTTACCGTATAGGAAAGTATTTTGTAGATGGCCTATTTTCTTGCAAGTCCCGCACCTAAAAGTTGTGTTTTCATAGTCAAGATGTTGTATCCATTTGTGTTGGTTGTGAATTAGATGTATACTTTTTGGTAACCCTTTGCTGAGATCCACTTTAATGCAGATGCATGAAAAAGTGAAAATTCTCTCCTCCAACATTTGGATGTCTGTTTTGATGTATCTCCCAATAGTGTTTCCAATGCCTTCTAGAACAAGTTAATTCCATAAATGAAGTGGGAGGTTATAGAGCCGGACCCATACCGACATTTTGGTAATCTCCATAGAGTTTGCATCAAAATCAGGGAACCAAGGTGTGATAAAGAGTCCTGTGGAACCCCAAAACCATGGTCCTGCCTTGAGAATGATATCTTTGGCTTCTGTAGAGGTACACTTGATAGTAAAATACCCTTTGGAGAAGAGATGGATGTCACAATCCTTATTCCAATTAATGAAAATCCAATGGAAAATATCCATTGGTGTAGGCCAAAAGTAGTTAAACCTACATATTACTGTCTATGATTCAAATGAATAGCGTTGTTCATCGATCTCTGTTGCTTTAATATTTATTTCTCGCATGTTGTTCATTTGTTCCACAATGTAAGGTTTGGGAGTATTCTCAACTGGATCTGAAGTTGTTGGTGCTGTGTTTTTCCCTTGTAAAATGTTCTTGTATGAGGGCCCATTTGAGGTGCCAGATTTTGCCGTATTGGCTCCCTTCATAGGCCTTGTATTTCTATTATGTTTAGTTCTGGAAACTTTTTTTTGTTCCTGGAGATCCTCCTTTGAGTCTCATGTTCAAAACAATAGAAGAATTTCTTTGGATCTGGTATTCTTTTATATGGGCTACTTCCTTTAATACCTTCCCTGAATAGATTAGGTTTTGTTTGGTGGCCGAGCTACCAATAGCCACTTAAATCTTGTGCTTCAAATCTGTGACCAGTTCCTCCTCTTGTACCCATAGGGTTTTTTTTTTCCCATCTAAGTTTTCTAAAAAAATCTGAAAGCAGGGCTAGGTGATATAGCCCCCTACTTTGATGTGTGGTGTGGGATTCCCCAAGTAGTAACTACCTTTATGTCTCAAGGCTGTTTGGATGGAGTACATGAAATACCGATAATTGGGTGCCACCACACCCTCTTCCCAATATTTTTGCTTCATTAGGAAGCATTGGGTCTCAGTCCCCATCGCTGCTTGAGCCGGGGCCTCCCTCCTGCTTTTAACCATCTGTAAAAAAGGAAACCTAGAATGCACAATACAAGAAATAAATTTTGATAGGGTATTACCCACTATTTGCAATCCAGGATGAGCCCATTGGGATGAGACTACAGCTCTAGACCCCCATTTCCCAGAGCCCTTCGCACCACGTTCCATCTGCTCGAGTAGAAAACTTAATTGCATCATCCGAAGTCTGGGCCTTCGAACACCTGCCCTTTGTAACTATGCCTTCTTCGAAACCTTGCATAACTGCCTCCATCCCCAGTTTTATACATGCATGAGTGATCTACTCTTAACTCTCCTCCTTTGATGGGAGACAGTTGTTGGCCTCTCGATGCAAAATTTTTCTTGGAAAGGCTAGATCTCTGGGTCAAAAAACAATGAGTCAGTTTAAACCCTGCCGCAACACCATTATGAGCACATGAACCCAGAATCAAACTTTTCCTTTTCCTTAGGATTGAAGCTGTGTGGTCTGATCCTCTAGTCCTGCCTAGTGATTTCCCGTGAGCGGTTACCACTGCCCCGCCATAACACTCGAACCTGCAAACCCTAGATCCTACATAGTCCATCCTTCCTCCATAATTTTAATTGTATGTAAAATTCTAAAATTGTAATTGTAATTGTAATTGTATGCGAAATTGTACAATTGTAATTGTATGTAAAATATTTGTAAAATTTTAATTGTATTAATGTGAAAATTTTAATTGTATTAATGTGAAATGATTTTATTAAAATTTTTAAATTTGTAAATTTATAAAATTTTAAATAATTGTAAAATAATAAATCTAGAATAATATGAATTTTTGTAACATAATAAATTTTAGAAAATAATGCAAATAAATTCATGTACTTTAGAATTATCATTATTTTATTATGATCTTACATACAAAAAAAAAAACTTTATACAATATTCCATTGTTTTTGAGATCAACATAATTGCAAATTATTAAGTGAAATATTGATTTTAACATTAACACTATGCAAAAATTAATTCAAAATACATATTATAATGTTTTGAAAAAAAGAGTTAGCTTAAAAGTTATAAGGTAGTTAAGACATCTTCTTTATAAAAAACCCATCTTAAAATGTATAAATATTGATGAAATAACACATGTACCATATCACTCTCGGTTATCATGATCACCCTCATTACATTCCAGCTCGCATGGCATGATAACATTATTTTTCTCAAAAATATGTTTTGATCTAGGGTCATGCCTCAATACTAACCACCAATCCCAATACAACACATCTGGGTAAAAAAACCTGGTTGCAGTGTTTGGGGAAAACATAGGGCTCCTTAGCTCCATCCCACATGTTTCTAGAGTTGATACATATCATCCTACTATCGTGATCTTCCTTTACATTATTTCGATCAAAGGTGTTCCACCAATTGCACCTAAAAATAACACATTGGAAAGAAGAGAAATCCACTTCAATGATCTCTTGTATCTTTCTGACGTAACCTAATGTCCCTCATACTATGTTTTGATCACGGTGGCTCGATCGAATAGATTGATTGAACTCGATTTCCACTCCACAGTCTTGTGTGATGTGTCCAGCATCGACATTTTCTGTGTGAAAATGGTGTCCATATGCCCACATAGATGGGAACATATGCACCTATAAAAAGTTAAAAAATCATACTATAATGTGTCTTATAATAACCCAACAGTTAAAATATGAAATATATATGTAATTAAATTTTCAAGGTGCATTATTAAGTTTCAAATGTACATATAAATTAAATAGATTATTACCAAGTTGCTGCACCCAATCCCTACATTTAGCGCATCCTCTTTAGCACGCGAGTAACGACCGGTTGCACCTTATTTCTCTCTGACTTGGTGAGCAACCCAACTATTGGGGCATATTTTTGGCATATTTTCTTTTAAATGATCGGGATAAGACACACTTATACCATTCAACTGTCTAAATTCTTTCTTGTCACTATCCCATTTCATCCACTTTTGTTCGTACAATGTGACCCATGGTTGTGTCGCTTCGGAATTGTAAAGAACGAATTTATTGATTTCTTCAATTTCTGCATTCACTGATGAAATCAAACCGACATTATATAGTACATAGAGATCAAAATATAAATTATATTGAAGTTCAACATGAATATTTACTTTTTGTAAATTTGAAAAATTATAAGTCGCTTATTCTTTATCAAGCGCTCTTTTCCATTCGTTTGGAGAAACTCCCCTTCTCTTTTGTCTTCATCCCTTTCATTGTCCCAAATCATTACACCTGCTATGTTGTCGATCTACTTGATTTACTCAATAACATAATAGAAAGACTCATAAGATATGTACCCCTCTACCATAGAACCCTCGGGTTTTTCCCTTTGTCGAACAAAACCTTCCAATTTCTTCATGTACCTCTCTAAGAAGAAAATCCAATGACAATAAACCACCCCAAATAATTCAACCTCATCTACTATGTGGATTAGAATATGAACTTGCAAGTCCATGAAACTCGTCGACAATTCCTTCTCAATCATACAAACAATCTCAACTATCTCTCAATGCCACCGTGGAATGCTAGCCACATGAATCTCCTTTGATGTGATCCAACGTACAAATGCAGATAATTTAGATATGGCATGTCCTAGGTCTTGAGGGAATTCATGTTTCACACACCCATGCAAGAAAAAAGGATAATGACACTGAAAATTTATAAACACGTGCAATAATATACAAAATTAGTTACGTTTTATGATCCCTGCATGGGATAAAATTATTAATATAAAAAATAATAAAATCATGCTTTTGACATTATACGTACTCTTAGTAGCTTCAAATGGTCATGTGATTTCAACCTCGACAAATGGTCATCCACGGTGAAGTAGCGCCATAGTGAAGACCCGTATGAAGATGACACCCTCACACCCATTATAACTTCCTTTTCCAAAGAAAGATCTTCTTTTTTAAAAATCCATGGGACATCACCTTCTTTGAAATACCATGAATTAGAGGGACCAATGCCTGCCTCTGATCCTGTACTTTCTAATTGTCTTGGCCAATGTTTATTTTTAGTTTTTTAAGTAATAAGATCTTTCCTAACAGCCAATGTGTCACTTTGTTTCGATGATATGTGCCTCCATAAAGAAGTTGAAACATTTTTAAATGTATGCATGTGATCTAATAAGTGGGTAATATTAATATGCTCCCAATATGGGAGGTTATAAAAGATAGATTTCCTTTTCATCCCAATGGGAAATTTCTCAACATAGGTGTCGGAGAATTCTGGATCATTGAACATAGGCTCCCCATTTGAATCGAACATTTCTATGAACTCCTTTTCCTTATCTCTCTCATATGATCTAATCCATTCAGCCAGTGTTGTTATCGGAGGCCTTTGGTTTCTCTCTCGTTTACCATTGAAAGCGGATGCTGCTCTTATTTAAGGGTGTTCTTCTGGGAGAAATACCCTGGAGAAATCATACACTGGCTTTCATAGGTCCTTGGACCATATAGCTTTCAGAGAAGGTCCACAACATTTACATCCAAAATACCATTTTTTTACAAGATCTGAAAGATTATTTTATACAATTTATATGCATGGCACGTTAAATAATATCATGAATATCAGAACAATTACAATGAATTAAATAACTAATATGAAAAATAATATTGTTACGTATATAAACAAATCAATAAACATGTAATTTACCAGAGAAAAATCATAAGCCTGGATAATCACGTGTCATCTAAGCACATAAGCCATACAACGTAAAACTCCTCTCTATTGTGATGGGTCTTGATATATCGTATGCATTTATCCCATCCCATAATTCCTTCAATTCATCTACCAGTGGTTTTAAGTAGACATCCATATTCTTCACTTGACTTCTACCAAGGACTATGAGAGCCAACATAAGATGTTCATTCTTCACGGAAAAACATGGGGGGATATTGTTATCGATCACTACTACAGGCCAAATAGAATAGTTGGTGTTTTGGAGGGAATATGGGTTGATGCCATCCATGGATATGCTGAGTCGTAGACTTCGTAATTCATCCTTGAATTTTTTGGGCTATGTATCCTCTATATGCTTCATGGCTATTGAATCAGTTTGGATTCACATAACTCCCAACTCACTTTTGTGTTAGGCATGCCATCCCTACAACATAGATAATTCTTTGCAATGAAAAAGCCTTCGAATCCTTGGGATTATAGGCATGTGCCTTAATATATTAAAAGGAGGACCACGTGATTTTCCCTTCTTTTTTTATTTAGCATACCTCTCATGCGCACATTTTGAACATATATATTTGTCTGCATATTCTCCTCTATATAAAATACAATCATTAGGACATGCATGATATGATATGTACTAAACACCCAACATTTTCAACAATTTCTTTGCCTCCTCGTAGCTACCGGGAAAGACATTATCACTCGGAAGAACCTTATATTTGAATAGCTTGTAGTTGGTGATCATGGAAAATATTAAATGTAAATTAATGCCGTAATAATTATTAACGTTCATAAAATTGGCCATTTGTAATGTTCATTGTGTGATTATATTTCTCAAATTTAAATAAGGGAGCAATTTATGGTAAATTACCTCAAAATTTCCGAGTAACATGCATTCGACAAGCCAAACTTTGCTTTCAAGTTGTACAGTAACATCGTTTTCCCCAATTGGGTAGACTTTGATTGACCACTAGGTCCAAAGAGAGGGGTGGTGGAAGAAAATTTAAGGCTTCCGAAAAATGTGTCAGCGATATGGTCATTATCCCCTATCTGATCATTGTTTTGGAATGCATCTAATAACATTGTCTCCATGGAAGTCGTATCCCTTAAGTAATCATCCATACCAACATCTATTTTATTGCCCCCATTTCCAGCTTATGAAGAAATACTATTTTTGTAGTCATTCCTAATTGGTGAATCTAGATGTAGTGGGAATTTAATCGGTGGTTGATTCAACCATTCTTGGTATCGTTCCTTTCTGATTTTTTTCTCTTAATTCAGCCTTCTCTCGATTTGAGATTGTCGTAGGGTGCAATGGAAGACGATACGTAGGTCTCTCATCATTACTAGAATCTTAATAATTTCAAAAAATATATTTGAACATGATTTGTACAAAATCTATGATATCGATTAGTAAGAACATTGATAATGCATGATTAATTTGTTTTACATTGAAATAATTACATTAATATACCAAACAATTATTATTACCATCATTATCCCGGGATTATGGCTAGAAGATGCAATATTGTTACAATTGGTAGGTTGAAGCGGCTATCCATTTTCAACTACCAAATGCACCTTGTGGTATGCTGCTCCTGATAAGAGCTTCCGATGTTTTGGAGCTGTTTGATTATTTTGTGCATCTAAAATCAATTCTGAATATGCATAAATGTGAAATTTTGTATACATTATAAATTTTATTATGCTGATTGACATGGATAAAAAACATAAATTCAATTAGATAATGAAAATATAAATAAAATATGAAGTAAATATTACATCTTGAGATGGATAGGGAGAACTCTGCGATGGAATTTGAGAAATATTATGGAACGAGATGGATTTTTAAGAATGATCCATTCGATATAATTATGATATTTTCTCCCTGCATTTGAGAAAAATCAACAATAAATTTTAGCGCACACACCTACAAGTAATTTTGGTGCCTTAAAAATGGACTTATTGTTATCGGTGCTTATGTATAGATAACCACACTAGTGTTGTTTTAGTAACTACGCACCAGTGCCGTGTTATTAACTGACACACCAGTGCAGTGTTATTAATTGATGCACCGGTGGCGAAAAGACAAAAAAAAAGAAAGAAAAAACACAACTTTATTTTTTTAAAGTGAAAAAAAAGTGGTAATTTGAAAAATGAGCGGAAAAATATGTTAGAAAATCTAATTTCATAAAACAATTCTTTAAATACTAAACACTTTTCATTATTTCACTATTTTTAAAAAAAAAATTCAACCAGATATTTTCACAAGACATACCTGGAACAAGAGAGTGTTAGTCATCAATATTTTTCACTATCTTTAGATGACCATAGGATGTTTATAGCTTTCTGAAAACAATATTCCTTGAATATCTTGAGTTTCATAAATCTCACTGCCTTCATTATCCTTATAAACCTACTTTCACTATTTATCAAGTGTTCCATCTCAAAGTCACCCTGTTGCTCCTAAAAAACTTCTTATGGGCTTATACCTCTCATTTTCAGCCTCCTTCCCTGCCTATAACCTCATTGCCCCATTTTTCCCTTGTCAATAGACTCCATCCTCCATCTAGGGTTTCCTATTAATGACTCATTCCAATATCCCTTTGGGCATAATAAGCTGTAACAATACTATGTTTTCACTTGAAACTCTCCAGGTCAAATTTCAGTCAAAATCAGGTGAAAGGACCCTCCCACTAGGTCATTAGGGTGTTTACATGTTTTAAGGTCATCATTGGATGTTTCAAGAACTTCTTTTCCTTTGCTAGAATCTGGATCAGATGTAATAGAATTTCAAGACATGGTTATTCAAGAAGGACCTAAAAAATGATAAGAATATTACCCTATCAGTTCAGAGTCCGCAAATGAGAAAAAGGGAAATAGTTCAGCACTTCTACATGAGTGTTGAAATATTTATCAGAAAAGGTACTGATGAGGTAGACTATCTACTCCTGAATGAAAACAAATTACAACAAGGAAAAGAGGAAACACTTGTTCTTAAAGATGACTAGGGTTATGAACTTGATGGTCTAGTTCAGTGCAAAAACATTGATCACTTGCAGAAAATGACATGGAGGAAGCACACAAGGCCAAACATGAAGAAATTCTATCAGAAAATATTAATGAAATATGGGAAAAGGTGAGGTGAGCTGGACATAAATGAATGAACTTGAAAGGGCTATAAAGAACTTAGAAGACAACACTGATGATTGCTATAAAAGAGCTATAGACACCTAGGGTTTTGAAGAGCGTGGCTAGAGAAGGGGAAAAGATGGGTTGAACTTAATGGTGGAAACTATAGAATATTTTGAAGGTGATACTTTGTGTTTGAATCCAAAACTTTTCAAAATGAACTTGTCATGCCTCAAGGAGAAAAGGAAAAGTCAACTCCATGACTTTAGCAAAATTGCATGCAAAAAAGTGTAAAAGAATATTAGTGAAAAAGGGAAAAAAAAGTTTCAAACATTAGAGAGTGGGTTTTCATAATTAAATCAAATTCCTCTTATCTATAAAAGCTCATTTCTCACTTCATATGAATCATTGTTGCCTTGCAAAGCATTAGAATTTTCAAGGAGAGAATAATTTGTGAGTTTGCAGGCTGAATTTGGGTAAAGTTTCCTGGCACTGTGCACTAGCTTAGCGTTGCACACCTGGGAGTGGGTGCTACGCCCTTGGAATTTTTCCTCTGTTCAATTTCTAAAGGTGCTACATGCCTGGGAGGTGGCGCTGCACTCTTGCGCGACATACCCTTTGTTCATTTTCATTGGCGCTGCGTGCTCAGAATTGGCATTACGTGCTTGGATATAAGGGGTTTCAAAGTCTTCTAACCACTCAAATCACTCCAAATTTCCTTCAAACTCTTGCCAAAATCATCCAAGCAATCTTAAAGTGGTAAGTACATAACATGAGCTCATCTTCAATATATTTTGGTGATTTACTAATCAATGGAATGAAACCCTAATCAAACCCTAAGTTTCAAGTTTGAAATCACTATCTATATGCTTATTTCATCCTCCTAGGTAGAGTATCATTCATAACAAGGGCCATTACATTGCTTAAGGTCTTCCATTCATCTTGCTTTCCACAACATCCATTCCCTTCATTCACTCATTCCCCTCATTTGCAAAGCTACCATTTCATTACCCTCCCTTAATCTCCTTTCACATCAGCCCTACGGTTTTCAAAAACTAAGTTTTCAACATGTTTGAGGGAGAGGACAATGGCAGTGGTGTTGAGACCCAAATGCCAAGGAGGCATGATCACAAGGGAGGGAAGATAAACAGATTTTAACCCCTCAATACAAGAGAACTCATGGAATCTCCCCTTACCGTTTCCTACTTCAAACATGTAGGATGCTTTGAATTTTGTGAGAAGGTGCAGCAAGTACAAAACCACCCTAAGCTAACAAGACTTTTCATTATAAATTTTCATGAAAAACAAGTTAATCTTGCTGGGGTTACCTTTGAGTTGTCTACAGATGCCATTGAAAATGCTATAGGAATACCAATTGTGGGATAAAATTGGTTCAAGCAAGAAAACCTAGACATGAGTTTCTTTGAGCCATATCTAAAACCTAGGTATAAAGATCACCACAAGTCCATTTTTCATTTTTCACATCTGCTTGATAGATATGAACCCATGATGAGGATAATCATGAAGTATTTCACATGTGAGGGAATTTTTTCCCATATTTAATCATATCACATTCGACTTCTTATGCACTTTAATAGAGTGAGGATGTTGCATTTACCATATTACCTTTTTCGAAGAATTGAAAAAATGGCCTACATAGTGCAAAAGAGAGATTATCCTCAGCAAATGTGGCACCTATTCCATCACTCACTTATCAAGATGGTGGTTATGCACCAACTACAGCAAAAATACATTCCATGGGAGACCTTCATTTCCCATGAGGTTTTCACTACTCCACATGGCCATCATCAACAAGATATCCCTTCCTCATCTCATCCTCCCATTCCTACTTCTCCTTCACTTCCTGCTGCTCACACATCTCCACTCACTCACATTCTTTCACCCCATGATGACCCTTCCACATCACCAGCCACTCACATTCCTTCACCTCATGATGCTCCTCATTCATCACCTTTTCACAATCGTTCACCATCATCTCTTGATACTAGGGCATCCAACAATGATGGAGACAGTGAGACAGATGAAACTGAGATGATTGACATTGAACCTTTTCCTTTGACATACCGGAGGGGCTACAAGCATGTGTTTGATGCACTTGAGATGTAAGGGGCCATGCCTTCTACATCAACAAAACAACTTGATAAGGGTAAGGAAAAGGTCACAGAGCAGGTGATTGTTGAAGAGGAGGATACACATGAAACTGAACAAGAGTTTCAATTGATTGACATTGAGGATGAGGATGAGGAGATGATTACAAATATTCTGTGAAAACCAAGGATGCTAATATTAGTGAGCTTCAAGAAAATCTTGGTAGGGCCAAGAATGTGATCAGATATCTTGAGCTAGAGAACCAACAATTAGAGACAAAGCAGGCCATCAATGAGGTTAGGGTAATTACAGCTCGGAAAGAAACCGGAAAGGCCAAATCTATGCTAGATGATACCTTGGGAAATTTTTATGACAATGAAGATGAGGAAGAAAAACTTCCTAGGAAGAGGCCAAGGACAATTGGGTTGAATAAGGCTTTAGCCCAAGAAAGAGAGAAAGAGACATAATTGGCAAAGCAGCTCACTCTAAGTGAGCTGCTTGCCATGGAAATCAACTATGATAGAGAATATTTTCTAGAGAGATCCAATGTGCACCTATAGGGTCAACTTGAGAAGGCAAAAAGAGACATTGACATGCAGAAGAAGATGGCAAAGAATTATGCCATGAGAAACAAGATTGCAAGGGCCAATCTCAAAAGAGCCCTTGCAAAGATTCAAGCCCTAAATGAGGCAAAGGAGAAGGAAAAATTGAATATCCTTGCTGATGTATCCCTCCAAGAATCCAAATCATGATCAGTAAGGTAAATTCCAAATTTTGGCACTTGGTGCATATTTTTTATTTTTGACAGTTTGGCTAGCAGAAATAGGGCCAAACATGCAGCGCTACTAGCGCTGCGCTCTTTTTTGGGCACTCAAATGATAAATGGCTTGAATCCTAATGTTCCTCATGCGAATTACATCACCCTTAGAAAATTTTAGGTCATTTGGAGCAAAACTGGTCCCTTAAAATAGCCAAAAGCCACCTAAAAAACACATTTCAGCGCTCTTTTTAGCACTGGCGCTGCGCCCTTAGTAGTCTTGGTAGAATGGATTTTTGACTAGAAAAATGGGCACCATTTTTGAAAATAAAGATGGATTTGCAAATCATATAGGACAGGCTTTCCAATGAGCTATCATGGAGCTCATTTGGACACCAGGAAGGCCTCTAAAACTTAGCTTCAAAACATGCAATGTTTCCAATCTTGGCACTATGTGTTTGGCTTGGCGTTGCGCCCTTGTACCTTGGTGCTGCGTGTTTGGCTTGGCACTGCGCCCTTACCAAAAATTCAACAAAAGAAATCAAAAGTTATTGCAAAAGATCTTTTTAAGCCTTAAACTCACCTTTTCTCCAAAATTAGCTCAAATAGTTATGTTAGGAGTTATTTTTTCCATAAACGAGTTTTGAATATTTTTCCTTGGGCCTTGCATGGTATCAAAGGTCAAAGTTCCTTAAATGTGTAATTAATGACTTCTAAAACCATAGCTAGGGTTTAATTTATCATTTTTCAGTTAAATAATGCATGTAAGCTTCATTATTCTGTTGGTTGATTGTTGAGATGAAAATCACATAGACTTTGAGTGATAAAGAGTTTTTGGCTTTGGAGCTTTGTAATTGTCTTGGACTGAATGATAATGGAGCAAGCACATTTGCAGGATTCATGTACTTTGTCAAATGGTGATGTTATTCCAATCTAGTTATTGTTTCCTTATGTTTCCCATATTGCTCATCTTTTCTCTTGCAATAGAACAAAAAATTTAGGTTAAGATATGCTGCTAGAGGCACCTTAAGCCTGTTTGCCTTCTATTTTTAAAATTTTTTCCTCCGCCGAGTCTGATTTGAGAATTCTTAGTTTCCCTCTAGTTCCACTTAGCGTTTTGTCTTGAAAATGATTTAATGGAGTCAAGCCAAAGAATTTTATGGTATGCCATGTCCTTTGGTGTAGCTTAAAACAATGTTTTTAAGGCCTTTTCTTTGAAGTTTACTAATCAGGGTTTGGCTAAAGAAGTTTGTGGTTTTCCCTATCCTTTAGTACATATTAAATAGTTAATTTGAAGGTATTTTATAGTATGATTAAATAATTTAGGAGTTCCTTGCTCTTTAATCATCACTGTTTGCTATCTTAAATGTTTTCTCTCTTTGAAGGTAAATAGCTAAAGAATTTAGGAGTTCCCTACTCTCTAGGGTTTACTAGATTGTTGTCTTAAAGTTTGCTTGGTGAAGTCTGGTCAAAGAAGTTTATGGTGCGCCCTGTCCTTTGATTCTTTCTTAATCATAATTATCTTAAAAGCCTCTTCTTGTTCTAGTACATGTTAAGGGATTCTTAATTTCTCTTTAAACCTACTAAATTCACAAACTTAATGTTCATTTCACACTCACATAAGCTATTAAAATCCATTTTTCTTTGTTAACTTTCCCTATGAAACACCCTTGATTCATTGTTTTCCTTTTCAAGCCTTTCACAGACCCCATAGCCTAATGGTTTGAATTTCTCTTACTCTATTTTTTCTTCTTAACAAGCAACCCAACAAAACAAAAAAACCCTATCATTATAACTAGCCTAAAATCAACATCCTAAATAAATCAAGTTGTATATTTTATCAAATATAGAGAGATCCCTCTCTGAGTCCAGGAAGGCTAGGTCCTAAGACTCCAAAGTTGGTTTGATGTTACCCTTGTCTATTTGGTATTGCCAATTTGACAAATTACAGGGACCTAACAGAGAGCACGAGAGCACTTTGGAGTAGCGAAATAATTTCTAACAAAAATATTTAGACAATCATAATTCCAAACCTTTGGTGATTCAAACCTTGTAGCATAGAATTTCAAACGATCTCGTGATTAAATTTTATTGTTTTTTTTACATTTTCTGAAATATTTTTTATGTAGTTTGTAAAAAATTTCAATTTGTTTTTCATTTTCAGAAACAAAAAAAAAATCCATTTTTACCCTAAACCCTTCATTCTTTTTGTTTCTACCCTATCTTCTTCCTATTTCTATGATTTCAGAATTAGGTCTTTTCATTTTATATTTATATGGTTTGTATTGCTATATATATAGGCTAATGACATCTAACCCATGGGATGACTTACATAGTCGGATCCCAATCCATGTCGGCCCTTGCGTGAATTTAAACAAAACATAATTTTTTTAATCGGTGCACCCTGCGTAACCTAGCGCACCAGTGCACTGGCTTATCCCAACGCACCGTGCACGTACTGTTTGATAAAATATTTGAATGCAATTTTTTTTAATCCATGCACGATATGTAAAATAGGGCATCAGTGTGCTATTTCATTATAGTGCACAACTCACGTACTGTTTGGAAAAAAAACAATTTTTTGTTTTGTGTTAATCAGTGCACCATGTAACATATAACATATCTGGTCTCCTAGTTGGTAGAGAGCACCATATGGTGGTCCCTTTTTTTCGCGGGGTGTTTATAAGAATAGGCCACACCGCCCCCTACACAACACCATATGCTACAAAAAATAACACTAGATGATTTTTATTATTTTTTATGTGTTAATCGGTGCGATGGTTAACATGTAACACAACGGTGCTCCTTGTTGACATAGAGCACCGTAATATGTTTTATATTGTTTGGGTGGTGCGTTTATAAGACCACGACACACCGACATTGGTGCGTACACCATGAAAAGTGCACCAATTTCTTGATATATTTTTTTTACTTGAAAATTTGAGAATTTATTTATAAAATATATTAATGAATGATATGGTACAAGTTTCATATTGATAAAGAAATGGCTGAAAAGAGATTAAGTAACAAAAATACTGATAACACATCAAGAAAAACAAAAAAGGCAAGTTCTTTGTAAATTCTTTACAAAAAATATTAATTTTGAACTATATATAAGTTTAACTAATATGTATTGTTCACTGTGTCTCATGCAGAGCCAAAAAATGACGAAGCTCGATAAGATTATATCTGATCTAGGACTAGAAGAGCATAAAATCTTGATGGAAAAATTTCAAAAGGATGAATCAGGAGAATGAAAAAATACTATTGATCCTATATGAGTTTTTTTTTTTCTTTTAATTTTCATTAATAATATACTTAAAATTATTAGATAACATGCTTCAAAAAATCTATTAATTCACATTTGTTTAATGTTCTATAGGGACCAAAAAATCATAAAAGGAATTTTCTTCTAAGAAAAGAAAAAAAATAGAACATGCAAATGAAAATGAATTGCTCCTTAGCTCATTCGGAGTGGTGCTAGAGATTAACGAAAGGGGGGAAATTTTTTACAAAAGTTTGATGGATGTAATGAAACGAATGTATAAACGTTCTTTCCACTTACAATACAAAGATCAATCCAATGATTTCAAGAACCAAATTTGATCTAAACTACACAAAGAGTTTCCAGAGAATTAGTCAATGAGACATGTTATACTTTTAATAGCAAAAACATACAAAAACAAAAAATAAGGAATGAAAAGGTAATATTCCTTTAAATGTTTTTCTGGAATTATTTATAAATATCACTTTTTTTATATTCACTTTTCATATATCAATATAAAAATGAAATAGTTTATTGTCATTTATATTTTCAGGAAGATTATGAAAATCTCAAAATTTGAACAATTTTATATCAGAAATATGCCAGTAAGAATGTCTAAAAAGGTGTACAAGGAGATGGTCAAAGAAATGGACAAAATTGCATTGCAGGAGGAGCCATACCAACAAAAACGTGCTTCAAATGTAATATGTAATCATTTAATTTTTCGATTATTAGGTACAATAAATAAACAATTTAACATTAAATATTAATTTTCAAGTATTTTCTTGCAGAAAAGAAAAGAAAATGGAACCCATTCAGCACATAAAATAGGACGACAAGGAAGAAAAGGGTTGTTATTTAAGTGCATGAGTAATTGTTACTTCCTTATAACAACTTAACTAGATTTCATTTTGTATATTTTAAGTTGTTTTACAAAAATCATCATTGAATGGATTGTTATTTAAGTGTGTGAGTAATTGTTACTTCCTTATAACAACTTAAATAGATTTCATTTTTGTATATTTTAAGTTGTTTTACAAAAATAATCATTGAATGTCTTCAAATAGGTGCTAACATACAAATAAGAACCATCAGACGAATTGATTGACATTGGGTTAAATATGGGTTGTGATTATATATTGGCATATCAGAAATTAATTGTGGAACTTGTAAGCATCTATCGATCTTGTTTTACTTAGCTCCGTCTATAATTAATAGAACAAAAGAATCTTTTATATTAAATATATGATTTATTATGGGGTATAAAACTTGCAGGAAACAAAGTATGGAACTATGCCAACAGATGAAATATTGAAAGATGGCATAATACATGGTTTTGAAATAATGTGTATAGTTCATGAGTCAATTTACATTGATGTATATTATTTAATATTGAAATTTTCATTATTCTCACCAATTTATATACACTCATTACAATTTATTTTTATGTTTGTAGATGGAAGGTGAAGAAGAAGAAAAAAATCAACACCATGAACAAAACATTCTTGAAAATAACCCAAGTCATGGAAGTAGCTCGAGCAGTGACAATAGTTCAAGCGAAGAATGATGACCATTATGTTTGGATATCAAAGCAAGACGTTGTATTTTTTGAAATATTTGTCTGTGAAATCAGACATTTTGTTTAATGTAATGGACATAGTGTCCCAATTCAAAGAAAAAGGGATACCAATAACTGTCCCATTTTGTATGAAAAATATTGTCTTATATATATATGTGTGTGTGTGTGTGTTTTAATTTATTCTATTATGTTCTCCATTGTCACTGTGAAATGTAACACCACTGATTAATTTATGGACGATTAAATATTATAATGAAGAGATGTGAAATCTAATGATATGATATAACAAATTAATCCAAACATCACATTCAAATGCACTAATAAAAATTTAATTGATATGAA
This sequence comes from Pinus albicaulis, assembly GCA_034641835.2. Taxonomy (NCBI): domain Eukaryota; kingdom Viridiplantae; phylum Streptophyta; class Pinopsida; order Pinales; family Pinaceae; genus Pinus; species Pinus albicaulis. The sequence continues at coordinate 1,187,408,067 of CM076575.1, forward strand.
TACTGTTATAAGATATGTGTCGTCTTTTGATGAATAATGAATTTAAAAAAATCACAATAATTATGATATGATATAACAAATTATTCAAAAAATCACATCAAAATTAATAAATAAAAATTTAATTAATATGAATACTATTATAATATGTGTCGACTTTTGATGAATAATGAATTTTAAAAAATCACAATAATTGTACTGTCACAGGTCGATGTTTCTAAAAAATACAAAATGAACACTGGTGCGTGTCAGTTACTGTACACCGGTGCATTTGTATGATACAATGCACCGATGCATTTCTACGACCTATGGGCATCACACAAATACCAATACCAATTATAAATCTTGGTGCATTTTTGCAATACTGCGCATCAGTGCGTTTATTTGAGACTACACACCGGTGCGTTTGTACGACCTATGTGCACCGCATAAATACCAATACGAATTAGAACAATCAGTGTGTTTTTCTGATATTGCGCATCGATGCATTTTTGTACGATTACGTATTGGTGCATTGATACAAGATATGGGAACCGCACAAATCCCAATACGCATTAGAATATCCCCATGCGTTGCATCACCTACAGTGCACCTGGTGCGGTTAGACCTTTACGACTTGGTGCATGCACCTTTGACCGCCTCGGGCCAATAATCTATATGATACGCACCGGTGTGTTGACACCTTAGTAGTGCACCGATGAAAAAAACCTCTGTAATAACCTCCGACTGCCTAGGTTTTTTAGTTGTGTTGAAATTTCGTTGAAAGCTCTGCCAATACCTCCATTAAAAAAAGTAGATGTTGTAGAAAATGTGTTTTTGACAAATTTGGCCAATTCTATAACACTAAAAACCTCCTTTATAACCTCCACTAGAGGGTCTTTTCCTTGTAGTGTAGTCACTTTTAGTTAACGATAGTTATTTTTCGACACAACCAAACACGTTTAACCAACCATTACATTTCTGTGATAGCATATGATCTAGGGGAGATAAAGAAATTATGGATGTGAGAAGTGGAATTAAGAGGTTGTAAACTTAGGACGTATAAAAACAGTGAGCCTAAGTATTCTTCATTTTTTCCTTCTTTCAAGTCATTTGAATATGCACATTTAAGTGCAATAAAATTACTAATATTATTTTATACTTAAAACAATAACTTTCTATTCTTTTTTTCCTCTTTGACACACTTGAAACTTTGGTTTATGTGGCTTGTCTAGACTTTGGAAGGATGCACACATTATTTGGATAGTTATATTCAAACCTCCCCATGGGATCCTCATATCTAACAAAAAAATACCACCAAATCGACCATTAGTAGATGAAAAAAAAATACAGTGAATGCAAAAATCATGTCAAGATCCTCTTTATGATATTGATATCACTAAAATACATTGAAAACGAGAGCTACTTTGAACTATGTAATATTTCAAAGATATACTGAAAAAGTACACTCGGTCAACTAATTGGATCATCAAAATTAAAATTGTTTATGGTTCCTCTTGCTATATTTCCAAGTTTTCCAAATTGAATCATTGTGGTTGTCTAAAAACTTTCATGAATTTTGGTGGGAGTTGGATGAATTAGTTTCCATGCTTTAAATTTAAAAGGTTTTTGTTTCCCCTTATTATTAAAACCACTTTATGTACAAAAACATTATATAAATCTCTGCTTTCTCATGATGAAAGAAATTTTGGGAAAACATGATGTGTTGCATAATTTTTTTTTCCTTAAATAAATACGTTTTGACAAAAGAAAATTATGAGTAATGCAGTATTTTGGAGCCAAAGACATTTTAGGTGGGATACATGCTATGCCACATTGAAGGAAAGTTTTTGAAGTGTGATTTTTCACATATAAAGGAAATCTGACATTATGTGATATGTCAAAACAAAGGAAAGTTTGGAGTGATATGATATTTTACAAGGTAGGTTTTGGAAAGTGTGATGTATCACATAGAAACACATTTTTATGATGCAATAAGTTTTGATAAAGGAAAATTTGGAGTTATGTGATATGTCATGGCCAAAGGCATTTTAGGTGCAATAAACACCATGTCACAATAACAAAATTTTGAGAAAGTTTATGTGATACACATAAAAAATATTTGGCACAATGTAATATGTTGTCAAAAGGAAATTTTGGAATGATGTGATTTTTATGACCACAAGGTTTTTTAGCTGCATTATGCACTATGTCACAATGATGGAAATTTTGATAAAGTGAGTTGTGTCTCATGGAAATAAACTTAGACGTGATGCAATATGTCTCAACAAATGAAAGTTTTGAGTGATGTAATATGTCACAACCAAAGAAAGTTTATACTTAATATTGTGCAATCAAGCAGACTTTGGGAAACAAAAAAATATTTTTGGATTGAAGCACTCCATCCCGAATGAAAATATAGAACATCATTTGGTTTGAAATTTTCAAGCAATGCACTATCGTGGGTTGTGATATGTCACATAGATAGAAAGATTAAGAAGATGTGATATATTGCAAAGGAAAAGAAAACTATATGTTTATGATATGTCATACAAAGAAATATTTGGGTTCATGTCATATGTCACAGTTGAAAGAATTTTAGGTGTGCTACACACACTTCTCTTTATGCACCCCCTTTAATAAATGTTCTTATTTATCATATGAAATAAAACTTTAGTGTGGTGCATTGTGTTGGAGAGGTAGAAAGTTTGTGGGGATACAATATATTACAAGGAATTTCTTTTACAAATTTTACCTTTGTCATCATAAAGGGAATTTTGAGAAAGTGAAATGTCTTGCATGGGAAAATTTTTTTACATGATGCATTATGATGTGAAAAATATGAATATAAGCTATTCAATATATTATGATGTCACATAAAAGAAAACTTACATGATGTGTTATGTAGCATGAAATGAACCTTTCACACAATGTGATATGTCACTACCAATTTTTTTTTATAGCTATGCAAAATATCACAATGAGAGAAATTTATTTCATGTTTGACATGTTGCACCAAAACATTGGATATATAAAGGCACATAACAATATGTTTCATGTTGCACATACAACAATATCTTATGGAATCAACATGTCACACCTAAGCCTAAATTAAATGTGATACATTTGGAAACCAAAAGTCCTTTTAGCGTGATGTGCATAAGCCAAAAATATCTTTAAAAATGCTACATGAAGGATAATTTTTTTTTAGTGATTGACATAATACAAATACCTAACATAATTTTTTCTTTTATAAATGCGATACAAAGTATGTTGTACACGATTTTATTGTGGTCAAGAAACAATGTTTCACAATCAAAATTAGTTTGGTAATGACATATTACATCACATAATATTTTTGCGATACATCACACTTTCTCAAAAGTGATTTGATCATGAAAAATGGGAAATTACCGATTTTCCTTCAAACGATCATTATTTTCTTAGTTTCCTCAACCAATTTCAAAAATAAAGCTTCTCAACATTTTCATGACATACTTTTTTCATCTTCAAAATAAATTTCTAATTATTTTTATTTAAAAGACAAGTTCATTATCTCAAATAAGTTGGATTAAATATTTAAGTACAATAAATGATATTATATTTAATTAAAAGGTGAAAACATTCATTGTTATTATTAATTATCTCTTTATTTATTAGTTAGATCTTATCATCTTTTTAAGACAAGGTAATTTTGTAATAGATAAATTGTTTTTCTACTCATAATGCTATTAAAAAGTTTACAAAAATTGCAAGCATGACTAAATTCCTTATTAGTATATCATATTAAATCCAAACAGTAAGCTGATCTTGTAGCAAACCAAGTTTCCTTTTTATGACATCTCAGTAACAATGATCTGAAAATGGAATGTACTTGTTTGAGGGTGCAAGGTATCCATTTCCCATAATTTCAAATTGAGCTATACACTCCAAGTGACCTCTGAAAATGTGAAAACTTCTTATTTCTTATACAGAGATAGACTGTAGGGGCATTCACCGGACATGTCACCTCTAAAAAGAGGATGAGTTCCAGAGGCTACCTGGCCCTCTACAGGCTCTGCCTAAAGAAATAATGAAGTAAACACTTAGAAGTCTTTGACATACACATACTTGAAGTTTGATGTCTTGCGGAATAAGACAAATAACTTTCTGCAGCTGAGAAGGTGATTATGTGTGTATGCAAGTTATGTATATTTGTTGTTTAACAATTTATATCAGTTTTGTTTAGCATATCATCTTCAGCAAATAAAGACATCAAAATGATAAAGCAGTTCACCCCCTCCTCTGGGCTACATCTGCTGGACCAAACCTCTCAAACTAGGCTTGTCCTCTTGTATTAAAAATGCTACAAAGGCTAATACAAGAATAAGAGTGTCTCGAAAGACAGATCTGACTGTAAATACAGAATCAGAAGATAGGAATTAGCTAAACATGCTCTTTCCCAAACACTAAACAGTGAAATTGTACCTGATACAGTACTTTTCCCCAATTGGCCCTGGTGGCCCTTTAGACTTGCAGGGAGAATTTCGAGGTGAATATGACCTCAATTGGTTCTGTAACCTCTTTCATTCAACTCAGAAGGTCGAAAATAGCAGAAACAGGCTTTTGAATCACCAAAAATGGAAGAACATAGTCCCCAAACAGCTCCAACACTGAAATGGCCCTCTTGGCCCTGAAAGCTTCCATGAAGCTAAACAGTGAGAAGAATTCCTCAAAAGGAAAAACGAGCTGTAGAAATGGATTCATAATGCTGAAAAACTTCAGGAATGACCTTCATTCCACATTCACTGGCTGCACAATTCCCAATGCAGCTCCCAAACTGATTTGGCCCTAGTGGCTCCTGGAACTTCCATGGAGAAAAATCACCTGCAAACGACCTCAGATGGCTGTGAAACCTGTGCCAATGGCTTCAGAAGGTCGAAGAGACCCAAAATAAAAAAAAAATTCGTCTTCAAAGGCCTCTCCTAGCAGAAGTTATGCCCACTTTACTGAACTGCCAGTTTCACCTAAACAAACTCCACTAAATGTGGAGAGACTGCAGATAAGGGCGCCAGATTGGTGGGTGGCGCCAAAATAGGGGCGGAGACGCCAAATTATCCGACGGTTAAACGTTGTTCAATAAATGTTATGGTTATAACATAATACGTGTTCACATATGAAACGGGCGGTGTTAACCGTTTGCATTGAAACCAACGTTTATTAATTAAATCAAAACGTTTAATGTGAAAACCCACCAACTAACGCATAACCAAAGTTTGTTTGGACCGCCCGAACGTTTGCGCGCCGATGAACTGGGCTGTGGTTCTCCGCCGCGGGTTCTGTGGGAAGGGGGCTGGCCCTTCGGGGCTGGCCCCCTTTCGGGCCCCGCCCAAACTCCCACACCCTTTAAATACAACTCCGCCTGGCACATTAATCAACGAATAAAGCACTGGTCCATTGGTTAAAACACTTGGTTTATATGCATGTGGTCGGGAGTTCAAAACCAGCCGAACCCAACAAAATTTTTAACAAATGCGCCATTTCAAATTCCACGTCGGGGCCCACGTGGCGGCCTCCGGGCTAGCCACGTCGCGCCTTTTGATTGGTCGTCAAGGGAATATTCCCCAGAATATTCTGCAGAATATTCCACAGAATATTCCCAGAATATTCTGTGGAATATTCTTTTTTTAATAAAATTTTTCCACAAAGGCAAATTTGGCATTTTTTTAATGGAAATGGAGAAATCTTCAAACTTGAATAACTTCTTCATACGGAGACCATTTTTCGAACCGTTCACGGCACCGGAATCAGGAAGACGAGCACTATCCGGTCGTTCAGGTTCAAACCAGTTCTGAGCACTTTCATTTTTGACCATTTTACGACACTTGGTCCTGAGCTCCTGATCACACCTCCCAAATGAGAAGGCTTTTGGTCCCCAAAAGCTTACTGAATCTCTGCACTGAACTGTACAGCACTTGAGGAATAGAAATATCCTCTTCCAGTCAGCCAAAAGAGCATACTGCCCAAAAAATGTCCTGCCTTGCTAAATGTCGTCATGGCGACTTTTTGCTGCATACGCCAAATACTTGTCGAATCCCGACCAAGTTCTTTTGCCAGACAAAACTGAAATTGCAGGAACCAGCAATGAATCTTGCTGATATATGAGCTGAAATATTCCCCTGAATATGTGGACTTGCCAACTGTCACGATGCCCATCCAAGGCACCTTCATTCCAGAAGAAGAACTGCCTCCCAAATGAGAAAGCTTTTACAAAGATGAAACACTTCATCATTTCTCCTCTTTACAATCTTGGAGATCAAATTAACTTTTTCCAAGTCAATAACATTACATGCATGGATAAAAACAAAGTAATCAACCCTTCAAGTTAATCACACATACATGTTTAAAATACAAGGAAATCATCATGATCCCTGTGCTCATGCATCTCATTCTCATGCATGCGGTTTATCCTTCAACTTTCTCTTAAGTACAATCATAAGTACAAGATCCTCAATCACATGTACATGTACTTTCAAAGCTGAAATGAATATAACTTTCACTACGATAGAGTGAGTCTCATACTCAGCTTTTCCATCCTGCAACTTGCATTCCTTAACAAAGAAAATGCATTCAATCAAAAGACATGCAACTTTAATTGGATAAGAATTCTAACCATTTCTTACCAATCCATTTCAAAGGTGATTCCTTTAACTGCACATCGATATCAGCATGTGTATCATCCTGACACATATGAATGATGGAAACTTCCTTCCCATTCTTGCCATACTCTTTCTCCCACTTCTTCAACTTTTGTGGAAGCATTGTTGGATTCAAAGTCCAAAACATTTCAACAGTATGTCCTTGCTTCAAACCTTCATCAAAAAATCTTGTGAAGGAGGACGATTTTGATAGCTCACTTATGGAAGTTGTCATTATAAAAATGAACAAAAGAAGAGCTTCAGCCAACTCAAACAACAAGTAGTTTGCAGAATAATAAAGCAGTCAATCTTCAACACTGCTTAAGACACCTTTCAAGCTACACAATCAAGCTAGTGATGTCAGTCAAGCAAACCTAATGCTCTGATACCATCTGATCTGAAAATGGAATGTACTTGTTTGAGGGTGCAAGGTATCCATTTCCCATAATTTCAAATTGAGCTATACACTCTAAGTGACCTCTGAAAATGTGAAAACTTATTATTTCTTATACAGAGATAGACTGTAGGGGCATTCACTGGACATGTCACCTCTAAAGAGAGGATGAGTTCCAGAGGCTACCTGGCCCTCTACAGGCTCTGCCTAAAGAAATAATGAAGTTAACACTTAGAATTCTTTGACATACACATACTTGAAGTTTGATGTCTTGCGGAATAAGACAAATAACTTTCTGCAGCTGAGTAGGTGATTATGTGTGTATGAAAGTTATGTATATTTGCTGTTTAACAATTTATATCAGTTTTGTTTAGCATATCATCTTCAGCAAATAAAGACATCAAAATGATAAGCAGTTCACCCCCTTCTCTGGGCTACATCTGCTGGACCAAGCCTCTCAAACTAGGCTTGTCCTCTTGTATTAAAAATGCTACAAAGGCTAATACAAGAATAAAAGTGTCTCGAAAGACAGATCTGACTGTAAATACAGAATCAGAAGATAGGAATTAGCTAAACATGCTCTTTCCCAAACACTAAACAGTGAAATTTGTACCTGATACAATACTTTTCCCCAATTGGCCCTGGTGGCCCTTTAGACTTGCAGGGAGAATTTCGAGGTGAAGATGACCTCAATTGGTTCTGAAACCTCTGCCATTCAACTCAGAAGGTCGAAAATATCAGAAACAGGCTTTTGAATCACCAAAAATGGAAGAACATAGTCCCCAAACAGCTCCAACAGTGAAATGGCCCTCTTGGCCCTGAAAGCTTCCATGAAGCTAAACAGTGAGAAGAATTCCTCAAAAGGAAAAACGAGCTGTAGAAATGGATTCATAATGCTGAAAAACTTCAGGAATGACCTTCATTCCACATTCACTGGCTGCACAATTCCCAATGCAGCTCCCAAACTGATTTGGCCCTGGTGGCTCCTGGAACTTCCATGGAGAAAAATCACCTGCAAACGACCTCAGATGGCTGTGAAACCTATGCCAATGGCTTCAGAAGGTCGAAGAGACCCAAAATAAAAAAAAAATTCGTCTTCAAAGGCCTCTCCTAGCAGAAGTTATGCCCACTTTACTGAACTGCCAGTTTCACCTAAACAAACTCCACTAAATGTGGAGAGACTGCAGATAAGGGCGCCAGATTGGTGGGTGGCGCCAAAATAGGGGCGGAGACGCCAAATTATCCGACGGTTAAACGTTGTTCAATAAATGTTATGGTTATAACATAATACGTGTTCACATATGAAACGGGCGGTGTTAACCGTTTGCATTGAAACCAACGTTTATTAATTAAATCAAAACGTTTAATGTGAAAACCCACCAACTAACGCATAACCAAAGTTTGTTTGGACCGCCCGAACGTTTGCGCGCCGATGAACTGGGCTGTGGTTCTCCGCCGCGGGTTCTGTGGGAAGGGGGCTGGCCCTTCGGGGCTGGCCCCCTTTCGGGCCCCGCCCAAACTCCCACACCCTTTAAATACAACTCCGCCTGGCACATTAATCAACGAATAAAGCACTGGTCCGTTGGTTAAAACACTTGGTTTATATGCATGTGGTCGGGAGTTCAAAACCGGCCGAGCCCAACAAAATTTTTAACAAATGCGCCATTTCAAATTCCAAGTCGGGGCCCACGTGGCGGCCTCCGGGCTAGCCACGTGGCACCTTTTGATTGGTCGTCAAGGGAATATTCCCCAGAATATTTTGCGGAATATTCCACAGAATATTCCCAGAATATTCTATGGAATATTCTTTTTTTAATAAAATTTTTCCACAAAGGCAAATTTGGCATTTTTTTAATGGAAATGGAGAAATCTTCAAACTTGAATAACTTCTTCATACGGAGACCATTTTTCGAACCGTTCGCGGCACCGGAATCAGGAAGACGATCTCTATCCGGTCATTCAGGTTCAAACCAGTTCTGAGCACTTTCATTTTTGACCATTTTACGACACTTGGTCCTGAGCTCCTGATCAAACAATCTGACAAAAAAATTAAGTATGTATAGTTGTAGCATGGCCAAGGCTCATTCATTGTGGAAAAAAATCAATTCGAATCATTGTTCAATTTTAAATCAACCCAGTTTATTAAAAATATAATCAAAGTTCTAAATCTATGATAATTCTAACTTTCTATAGCATTGAATTTCAGCAATGGGAGGCAAGCTTGTTACAATATTAGATGAATTTAAACTTTAGCTACCAATAGAAGTTTGATTAGTAAAAACATTGTCCTAAGTTCTTTTCAAGTGGGTGTCATTGGTTCGAGCCAAAATAGTAGTCACTCATGAGTTGGCCACAATGTTATTTTTGGGTAGACCAGCTATGTAGTCTACTTTCTCAAGGGGTGAGTGGTATTGTAATATTCTCTTCAAGGGGTGATATTCCACCATAATAATGAGAAAAAACATTATATCAAGGTTTTTTGTTTTTCCTAAAAACAACCTAAACCTATAAGGTTATGCCTAACTTATCAAAATGTTGCCAACCCAATAGTTTGAACTTGTTGTGCAAGCTTATACTAATCCACCCAATAATTTAATACTTAACATATTACTTGTTCGAAGTATTAATTATTAAGTCAGCCAATACTTATCCATTTTCACAACATCACATAAAAATAACTACTCAACCAAAAAATGTAAATAAATCCAAAAAAATAATCCCCACTTTCACTAATCTAAAGTTAAATTCAAAATTACAATGAAATCAACCAGAATCAAGAATCACCAAAATTACCATGGGTAAAAAAAAACTAGCACAAGGAAAAAACAATAAATAAGCTAATGCATTCACATTTATCCAACCATAAGAGTGCTATCTCACAACCAAGGATTATGTCCACCAAATTCATATCCAACATATACCCTTGAAGATATTACACTCTTAACTACCTACCATGTGATATTTTTCCAAATACTTAACTAAACTAATAATTGACTTTGGAAATCATGTGATTCATGTCTTTACTTTTTAATGATACTTAAATCCATTTCGATTGATAGGAAATTTTACTAAAGGTTCGGATCACACTACCTCACTAAACTTGTCAACCACACTTGAATTGGCCAACCATCAAGGTAGTCCTAGTTTACTTAGAAAACCACCAACACCATCATTTCCTTTATATGGGTTCAACCATGTCTGCTACAACGTTTTCACCCATTGCAATCACATCATTCCACTAATGGTTCAACCCAACTCTTCTCAACCAAACTACAAGTATAATACCCCAATTTTGACCCTTTTTGTATGATGTGGTTTATGTGATAGTGGTAAAACCAAGAGTATTGAGATAATAAACCTATGTTGTAAACATGTGAAACAATCCACATCTAATGCAAGTGAATATTTATGCGCATCATTTGATAAAGAATGCCACGTGAGACCACCATGTGTGAGATCATGTTATTATTGGACTTTTGAAATCCTAGATCATTATTACGATATCCAATGGTTTCTCCATTCGTATTGGTGTCATAGAATTTAACATTCTTTCCTACACTAAAGAGCACTATGAGGGGAAAGATTCCCGAGGGATTGTTTTGTAGAGAATGGAAATATTTCCCCATGGTTTATTTCGTTGAAGAGGAAGGTGTTTAAGATGGTCAAATAAGATTTGATGAGGTGGCTAGATTATGTGTTGAGATGTTGGATAAGCCCTCCATGTAATATGTGCATTAAGTGGATTGTGTGATTGTGAGAATGCATACTTGTGTTGATAATGCATAATTGATTACTAATACTTTGTTGTGGTGAAATTTTTAGATATGAATTGTGTTGTAGTTTTAGTAATATCTCAACATTTTTAATGGACGTTGCACCCATCATTAAGGCATTCAAAGTAAGCTGATTAGAGATAGAACATCGTAATTTTATATAATGAACAAATAGAAATAGAACATAATTAATTGTTAATTAAAATACTATAAATTGTACAAATACAAAGGAATTGAGTTAAGAAGATCGATGGATAAGGACAATATATGATTAAATGAGTTATCGGATTAATTAATTAACTAGTTAGATAATGAAATTACGATCAAGATATAGAAAACGACTAGAAAAAAAGAAGAAGATTAGATAAATTAAAATGAATATTAATTTAAATAAATGAAAGGAGAGCATTCAAAGTTGGAGTTGTCCAAATATGAAATAACTTACGTAAATTAACGACACTCAAATTGGTTTTCATGTTGGCTCAGGAACCTGGAGTAGACCATTTGAATATTTGAGGATTCATTCATAATTTAATGGAAGAAACAAGGGTCACTCTTAAGAAAATTCATGTTCTAACCTTTGTTTGTTAATGTTATGTCTTTTCAATGATCCTTTAAACATTTATGTATGAATAGAAACAAAATAAAATATGATTTATTAGAAGTAGTATTACAGATAGATAAAGGAGTATGGAAAATATACAACAATAATCAAGGACAAAATTTTGAATATTGATAATATTTTTACTTATACCGTATAGTTTAGTTTTTTGGGTTACTTTTTAATTACATCTTATGGGTGGTTAATGAACCAATAGGAAATTATAATTACTCAATTTTAAATGAATTAGAGAAAAAAGAGATGCATTGTCAAGATAATTTATTTCAAAAGGAATAATGTAATCTCATCTTATATGAAATTTTTTGTTGACCATTATATATATTATATGCTATAAATTTTATAAAGAAAACCATAATACATTATATGAATTACAATACTTTTTCATAATAATAATAGTAATAATAATAAGACTTATTCCCGAATAAGGGGTTGTGTAAAATGAAAATGTATAAATATTGTCAAATAATATTAAAGATAATTAATTTTAAAAAATAAATTATATAAATTAAAATATAACTAGTTTAAATAAATGAAAAGAAAAAAAAAACATTAGGAAAATAGGGCTACTACGAGGGAATCCTTAAAATAATAATAAAAATAGGAGTTGTTGAAAAACAATACATAAAAAAGGGATTGTTAAGGAATATTGAAGATGCGTAACTTTGTGGCAATTTTTTTTTTTGTATTATTTTGGAGCTCAAGTGAGAGGATTTTTTCACTTTGCTAATATTTTTACCTAAATAGGATTTTTTTCTCTAGCACAAATATGGTGTATGTAGGGAAAGGGGTCATACCCCCTATTATTGAAATGTAGTCTTTGGTGATGCTAGATATGCAGGCCACCACACTTCCATTTGTAACCCCTCCTTACATACATCATGACAAGGTAAGGGTTTGAGGAGCTCTTCCCTGTTTTATGATTCGTCAATAGAAGTCACTTGGAAATCTTGATGGATAAGTCATTTATTTCCCAAGGAAACCTTAGATCCAAAATTTGAAGTCAAGTCCACCAAAATAATTGAGTATATCCAGTTTATGGAGGGTCATGTCCTCATTAGAAAATTTATGTTTTTTGGCCCACATAACGTGCACTAATAACTTGGATCCAGAATAAATGTAAACCAAAGGGGAAATTTGATTTAAAATTAGGGGCCAAGATATTCTTCACCATCATATTTTCCAACCTTAAAGACTGAACCCAAGTCTTTGAAAATGGTCCTTATTACTTTAACTCTACTGACCTATATCTTCATTTCTATATAAATATCTTTAGTTTCGACAAGGAATAATTCAAATTTGTGTCATGGTAGATATAAATTTTCTCCGTCCCAAGGAAATTCCTGAAAGATGAAACCTTACAAGGAATAGGAAATGCATTGGGTCATTTTTTCAAAATATAAAAGGTCACTAAAAGAGGGTGTTATACCTCCTATGCCCCTATCTATGTGTATCTAGATGTATTCCAATCCCTACCAACATCGATTCATATATCATACCAAGAAATTGTTTGGAAACAACCTTTGGACTATCAACATATCTTATTCCACTTTAAACACTGCCGTGAATACAAAAACCTTTTTTTGGGATTGTCCTTTCATACATGTAGACCCTCCTTCTATGCTTGAAACTTAAGCTAGAAAGGAGGGCTTTCTTTATGCTACTTAATGTCATCATCAACCCAGAGCCCAATTATCTCCATCTCAAGAATTTGAAATTATTACCAACAATAGCTCCTAATATTTAGCATCCTAGAAGGACCCATCTATGGAATGTAATGTCCAAGTGAAGCCATCGAATGATCCCTTCGATAAAGGAAAATAGATTCAAATGGATACCAAAGAGATACCACACTCTAAATAAAGAATCTGATTCTAGAGAAAGGTCATTCCTACTAATAACGAGATCATCATGTAGAAGCTATGATCCTAGAATCTCAAGATACCCTTGTTGGGCCCAAGAATTGGCATTCATTTCACCATTATTTTAATTACCATTTGATCATTTTTTTCCTTCATAACCACATCATTTTATTTACTTGATTGTCTTATTGACTAAGATATGCCACTTTCTCATATCACAATAACTTATGCAGTTTTTCTTGTCGTTGATGAGAGGATACCTATTTTGGGCATCTTTATTGACAAAATGACAAAGCAAAATGTTTACGGGATGACCTAGTTTTGTTACTCCCATTTTTTTAGATGATGTGATGTTGTATCTCTAGGATTTTGTGATGCTATTACACCAGGCCAAAACCTCTTCTATTATTCTGATGTTGATACTTTTTAATCTATTGAAAAAATTCTTGGTGCTATCTTCAGGAGCTTATGTGTATGTTGTTACTTAGTGGGTCCAACCTAGACCGTTGTGCTAGTAGGGGATTGAATTTTCTTGACAAAGTGACCAATTTTTCCAAAGCAATTATGATTCCTAGTATTTTAATTACTTTCCAAAACAAGGCATCCATTATGGCATCTAATTTATTTGTAGATACTTTGCTGTAACGTGTTTCAAAGAAAAAAAAATACTTACCATTATTTGAAGATTCTGAGAATCAAAATATTCAAATGGATGTTGATGATGGTATGATACCAATATTAGATAGAAGAGATAAACCATAAGAAGGGATCTCTCTACCTCGCTCAAGGGGAAACATTACGTTTTTTAGACTATGCATATTTACACTTTATTTTTAGAGCTAATGTATTCTTCTGCGAGTTTGTTGTTCATTTTATGATCTATTGTGCTAGCTTGTGAGATGCAGTTTTAAGAACTCTTAATTAAGGAGGAATGACCCTCCTCTTTAGCAGGGGTCATTGTGTCTATAGAGGTAGAATAATTTCTTTAATTAATTCACTTGTAGACTGTCGTGTTTAAATTCTTGTGATTTCATTTGATTGTTGTTTACATATTTCTTGTTTGATATATTTTTTTTACTGACTAGTTGAGTTAGCTTGCAAAATACTTGAATACAAGTGGCTCATATTCCATCATAACTATAATTGGATCGATCCTTATTAACTATGTGTTTCTATTGTTGTTTTATTGTTGATACATATTTACAATTCATTACTGTTACAAAATATTAACTTGACTGCTATCAGAAATTGATACAATTTATATTGTAGTTGGTTAATAAATTTTATTTCCGATTTCTATCATAAGGGTCAATAATTGTGTGTGGTTTTGTTTGAATGATTTTATGTAAGTAAGGAATCAATTTCAAGGAGTGCTAATTCTCTATTTGTAAGAGTGATATGGGAGTAGATGAATGTTGTTTCATACCTGCAAGTGTGATTTCCATGTCTAGAGTTGTGCATACAGAGTCATTTTTCATGCATGTGTGGGTTTGATAGTGAGATAATTATTTGAATTGATTTCCATTCCCGCAAGTGTGAATAATTACAGTAAATTTGGGTTTTTATTGATTTCCAAGTTATTATAGGAGGAAAACATAACGATAATTAGGAACTAGTCAATGTGAGTTGGAATTGATGCTTGTATATACTATGCATGATAGCCTTTATAAATAAAAATCCTTACATTGGTTGATAATTTTTGTGTCAGTGAATGACTTGTTTTATTAAGACAAATAATTTTCTAATATTTTGGACTCATTTCCAAAGCTACTTCACAACCTAAGTCTGATTTTCTAGAAGGAGTTGGGAAATCTATACATCGGAATTCCATTACCCCATGAAATTAGAGATGTTTTAATATATGTTAAAATTGTAAGGGAATTTTGCATTAGGAAACTTGCTAGGAAGTCTCGAGGTCCTCCCACTATCCACGTGGTGGGAAAAATTTCAAAACTAATGTTGCTTAACATTTTTCCTACCAAATATGATGATCCTAGGAATCTAACATTGAATGTTCAAATTGGAAAAATGGTTATTCCAAATTCATTATTTGATTTGGGCACTGCAATAAATGTGATGAGTAGAGAAACAATGGTGTTGATTGAATTCACCAATTTTAGGCCAACCCCTGTTGTGTTATAACTAGCTAATCAATCCAAAATTCAACTCGAAGGAATTCTAGAGAATGTTGTTATCTCCATGGACTCCTGGAAGTATTCAAATGATTGCCTAGTGTTGTAGTGAATGACACACCTAGGAGGACACGACTTGATCTTGGTATATTGTGGTTAGCCACTACAGATGAATTCATTAGTTCTAGATCAGGTTTTATGGTGACATCTGATGGAAATACTACAAAAAACCTCGTCCTCTACTCTCCAGCCAAACCAAGCATTGATTATGAAATACCTTTATGGGATGAATTTGAAACAAAATGGTATGGTGAAAATCCACTCCTTGTGATTGGTAAGGCCATTTATTTTAAATGTGAAATAGAGGATGACACTATTAGTAATTTAATTAGTGATACCTCTACTATACTCAACCAACATTATAGCTCTTAAATTCCATAATGAGTTAACCCAATTTGGATGATACTATTGACATTATTACCATAGAAAATATACCAACTTTCCTAAACCTTAAGAGTGTCCTAATAAAAAATGATCCTAGAAGGACTTCAAATATTAACCCAAATATATATCTCGTGGAAAAAAAGTATTTTATTAAATTTTTGTGAAATAATAAAGAATATTTTTATTGGGATTACATGGACATGAAGGGAACTCACCCTAGTTTGTGTACCCATCATATTAAATTGAAGGTTTATTTCCATCCTGT
Source organism: Pinus albicaulis (assembly GCA_034641835.2). Lineage (NCBI taxonomy): Eukaryota > Viridiplantae > Streptophyta > Pinopsida > Pinales > Pinaceae > Pinus > Pinus albicaulis. The sequence continues at coordinate 1,187,424,209 of CM076575.1, forward strand.
TCGTAAACTGCAACAAAAATGAACCTAGTTGTGAAGGATATTGTCAAGGAAGAACTTAAAAAGTTATCAAATGCTAATTTCATCTACCCAATATTTGGAAACTACTGGGCATCCCCATTGGTCATTGTGCCTAAAAAGAATGGGAAAATGGAGAATATGTGTGGACTACATGTGTTACACAGTAATTTGTCACCATGCTCACTTCCTGTCCTTGATCCTAAAGTGCCCCATGACATAACCTGTGCAATTTTTCCACCATGGAAAAAAATGTAAGGACATCCCCTGAAGACTCAAAGAAAACAACCTTGGAAGATTACTGAAGGAAATTGGTCAAAACCCTAGTTTTCTTGGTTAGTGTGTTTTCTAGTTTCCTGCCCATGCTGATGACAGGTTGACAGTTCTGACTTAGTGTTGTTAGTGCCCTTATTTCTTGGGAAAACACGTTGATCCCATTTTGGTAGTGTTTCCTCAAATGGAGGAGAAGCTTTGACATATAGAAGTTACAGGGTGGTGTGTTGGTTGTTAAACAATGGTGATAGAGTCGAGCTCTCTGATTTTAGAGCTTTGATCTCATCCATGGGGGTTTTTCCCTTAGAAAGTGGACCTTCCTCCACCTTTCATGGGCTCCCAACCTCTTCTCCCTTCCTATAAATTGGTCCCCATCCTTCAACTACTGGTTGGTCACTGTTGGGATGGTATAAACTCTCGTTCCATTTAGATTCTTGCATTATCATAATGCCTAAGTTGTTCGGGAGAAGTAATTCTTTAGAGCGTCAGTGAAGGACTCAGATTTTCACCAAAGGGAGGCCTCCAAAATCAAGGCTTGGGTTGTAAGATCTCTCTGTTATATCCATTAATAAAACATTTGATGTTTTCTTTATGTATTTGTCTAATCATTTGTGCTAATATTTTGTTACTCCTTGATCTGATAGATAGCTAATGTTTAATGATTATTATGTATTGTATTACGTTTTTTTTTTCCTCTTTATCATCCAAAGGTATTTGTGTTCCACCAGTAGCAAGGAGCAAGCCTAAAAGGATCGTAGATCAAGGCCATCATCAACAATTTCAAACATAGCACCAAGAAAAGGTACCTCTATCTCCTTTCTTGTCACATTTTGAATATCAGATAAGAAAGCTTTGAATTAGAAAGTATCTCAACTTGCTAGACCCCCTCTAGGGCTAGAGAGATCGCCTCTGCCCGCAAAGGGGATTTATCTTCACAATAGCTAATGTTTAATGATTATTATGTATTATATTATGTTTGTTGTCTCCTCTTTATAATCCGAAGGTATTCGTGTGCCACCAGTAGCAAGGAGCAAGCCTAAAAGGATCGTAGATCAAGGCCATCATCAACGAGTTTGAACATAGCACTAGGAAAAGGTACCTCTATCTCCTTTCTTGTCGCATTTTGAATATAAGCTAAGAAAGCTTTGAATTAGAAAGTATCTCAACTTTCTAGACCCACTCTAGGGCTAGATATATCACCTCTTTCTGCAAAGGGGACTTGGCATCTCCGTTGGGGAGCTTTAGCCTCTTAGCCTTCCTTTCCTGGGCTGATATCTGATCAGTTTGACTGATCACTGAAAACTATGTTTGCTTAGGTCTTTGTTAGTTTTCATAGGATTTGATAGTAATTTCACTGTGTTAGGTTTGGTTTTAGTGTGAAACTCTTTTTTTTCCTCGTTTTTATCACCCAATGCATTTTTTTGTTTTCACTGTAGTGCTGTTAGCATTGTTCTATATAGCAAATCAATGCTAATTTGTCTTTCAACACCCTTCTACTCATCACAGAAGCATTGATGTCAGACCAAGGAAAATTTGGGGTTTCCCATTGTTTTTCCAGTTTTTCCTAGTCCCTAAAGAATTTTTGTCGAGTCTCAATGACCTCCTGCCTATGTGTTTGACTTGTTTGTCTTGTTTAAACGCTTTTTTTTGCTTCTTTGACTTGCTTGTGAAATTAGAGGATTTTCTAGGTTATCTAGGTCAATTACCTTCCATTGGGCACTTGCACTGGTCATCAAGGAATTGGTAGTCTCTAATTTAGAATCCCTTTTCAACCATATCAAACACCTTTTTCCGCATTTCTTCTGACTTGGTTTGAATTATTTTTTCACATGCATTGTTCATCACTGCATTTTGATCTCACCTTCAATTTAGCATCAAACATAAGATTACAAATTTTGTGATTTACGAGTTTAGAAGAGTGTATTTTTCCAAATTCAAAAGAAAACTGAAAGTGATTTTTGTTTTGGTTCTTTGATTTTTCTTTCCTTTATCGTTTTGAAAAATACTGAAGGTATTTCATTCATGTATTTTTGAAGCGATTTTGATTTCCATTCTATTGAAAGAAAGGTGGAAAATGTTTTTTTTTTCATTTATTAATTCATTTCGTTCATTTTAATTTTGATTGCATTTCAAAGTAAGAGTTAAAAAAAAGTTTTTATTCTTTGCATGTTAGTGAAAAAGAGAAATGTTTTCATTTTTTCAATAAGTTGCATTTTGGGGAAAGTGAATTCGATTTGAAAATTTTCGTTCATAGTTTTGAACTAGTTTTGGGGGCATCATTATTTTCTACACTGATTGCACTTTTGTTTGCGTATCTTCCCTCAATAGTTTATACTTCATTGAAATGGAAATATTTTATTTTTTCATTTAGATTGCATTGTGTAATTTAGGTGACAATGATTTTGAGCCAAAAATTTAAACTTAACTCAAGATCAACTTTAAAATTTACCCAATTTACCTTAAGGAGCATTTGGAGCTAATGAGAACATTTATAAGTCTAGGATAAAGACGTGTTCTGAGGTCATTAAACATAGGAGCTATCGCTAAGGATATGCATTAAAATCTAGGGGTGATATCCTATCCCACGTATGGAAGTATATTGATGTATGATATGTATATTTGGGGCGCTCTCATCGAATGGTTATACATTAGAAAACACTACTACGGACTGGAATCCCACGTATCATTGCGTATATTTTTGGAGACACGATTAGGTTGCAAGCATACCATAGGTAACTAGGTCGGTCGCCTTGTAAACATGATACACTGAACACAACATTCAGGGAGATCAGCTGTAGTAAGTTAAGTCCTTGGTAATTAGTTTTCTATCATTTATCACCAAGGTGTATATTACAGTTCACAGACACTTGGTAAACCATTATGCCTACTACACCCCTTTTGATTTATTTTTTGTTTAATTCTAAAAATAACTGCCCACGAAAACATCCTACCTATGTAGTTCTCTAGCCTCATCATCAATTTGTAAATTGTGAATTTTAATATCTTCACCTCTTCCTTATTTGATCTTGTCTTGAAAAGTCATCGTGGTTGAATTCTCATATTCACCTTGTGCCTCATACAGAGGATCTCAAGAGCCTCCTCCTAAGGTCCCCGAGTTTCTAGTTGGACCCCTTGAAGCTCAAGGTGTCGAACTCGAGATTGTCATGAGCGTACAACTCATTTCATCTCGACCACTTCCTGACAATTCTCCTTGGACAAGATCGGAAGATTCTGAGCTGGAAATCCCTGAACAGTTTGCATAGTTTATGGTCTTTCTTGAGAATCTGCTCTTTGATCCGGTTGTGGTCTTTCCTCAAAATGCTTATAGTCTTTTTAAAAAACCCAAAGTTCCCCTTTTAGCTTCTCCCATATCATCTCTCTATGTTGGTCATCAGTTATTTCTTGACGAAAAGGCATCCAATCTTGATGATGTGTCATTCGTGAGTGCTCCTCAGAGTACTCTACAGGAAACCACTGGCACCTACATTCTGAAAGTCACTTCAACTGTGTTTCCTCATGAAGGAGAAATTTTCGCCCCATGACTCAAGATTCAGGGAGTGGAACCGAAATACCCTTAATTCAAGTTGCATCTTCACTTCCACATGGGTATACCTCTTTGGGAAGGCTCGTTTCAGGAACTTCCGAAGCCACATATCTATTTCTGGATCCTGTTTGGTCAACGAGACTCCCCCCATCTTCCGACACATTCATCTCAAATGTGGTTTCCATGGCTCAACCTGTCGTTCGACCTACAATGGCACTATTGGTGAGATGACTATTTCGATAGGATCCTCTACCCCCTTCTCACCATCTACAATTACTGTGGTTCCACCATTGAGTGGAAAATATATGGTTTCGTCTATGCCTGCAGGGAATTCTAATCCTCTTTATGTACCACCCTCTTTGGTGGGGGGCCACTGAACTCTGTACCTGTTCTGGGGACGAGACAACCTAATGCTAGTCTAAGTGGAACACTTCTTTCACAACTGACGAACACTGTTGTAGGAACTTCTCATTTAAGAGGTCAACCTACTACAACCACATTTGTCTATCAGTAGCCCCACATTCAGGATTCTTAGGTTCAGCAGCCCCACTTTCAATATTTTCAGATTCATCAACCTCTCCAGTAACTGAACGTACCATATTCGCATGTTCACAAACCTAACTCCCTAAAAAATATGTTAAATAGATGAATGTATAGTATCATTATGTTCCTTGACCAAACATATCTCAGTAGTATGTCCAAAAACCCCAACTTACCGTAAGTGTTGTTGTGATTAATCCTAAGTTGGTCCTTACACCCAAACTGGTCCAAATCTCCCTCTCAGTCAATCTAGTCCTCACCCCATTCAAGCTGGTACTTAGTACCAGCTGCTTCCTCAAAGGCAGTACCAACAACACTAGTCTGGGCCTCAGCCTGGTGCTCAATATCAGTATAATCCTCAGTACTAGCAAGCCCAACTGGGACCTTAGGCTGGACCCTACGTTCAACAAGGACCACAAGCTAGACCCCATGTTCAATAGTGACCATAGGCTTGACCTCATGTTCAGCAAGGACCTCACCTTGGACCCTATATCCAGCAAGGTCCGCAACTCCAAATATAGTAGGGGCCTTATGAATAGCTCCAAAAAGGTCCCTATGTTCAACAACACTTGCAAAAAGGTCCTTACTATCAATGGGGGAAATATATGTATCCAGGTCAAAATACGCCCTATTGGGGGCATAATACGTATCAACCAGGTTTGAACCCCTAACAATTTTCTCCTCATCATCCTCCCCTTCCATTTTTGGCTACGTTGGAATTGTCGAATGTGTCAAAGATTACAAATTACCCCATCCAACATTAGTTGCATTGGTCGCCAGTTCCAACCAAAATCCCGGGATATTTTCCTAAATTTGAGGCAAGTCTGGGGAATGCCCCCAAACCCATGTCATAGTGTACCACTTATGGTGTTTTTCTAACTCTTAGGTCGATGATTCAATTCGACTTCATCTTTTCTAATGCACTCTGACTAGTACTATGGCCAAATGGTATATTGAACTCCCTCAAGGTGTTTTCTTTGATTTTAATTCCTTTGTTATGGATTTCCTTACTCATAGTTACCTTCTCGGTATGAATTGACACTCACCTTCTCACTTCATTACAACAGTCAACTGCTACTCATATTTTGGATCACATTCATGAATGGCAGCGTCAACATCGCCTCATAAAATTTGAGATCCTCAATCAATTATTGAATGAATGGTTTACAAAATCATTCATTTTAAAGATTTCTGAAGATATTACCATGGGTGGATGTGTCATGGAAGAGGAAGTTGTTGCAAGAGCTCAATACCTAGATTTGGTTTATTCCGAATCAGGAACTCTATACGAGATCATTCTTAATGCACCACAACCTTCAACTGATCTGAGATCATCTCAATTGCCTGCTACGCCTCCAGTTGATGGCGTTGTTGGGGAAGTGGCCCACGCTGATAGTAATGTGCCCAAATATTCCTCAAAGTCTAATTCCACCATTGTAGTTGCACCCTCCAATCCTTCTAGTAACCAGAAGAATCTTGGTAAAACCTCCGAGGTAAATGCTATCCAATATACTACAGCAGAAAAATGCTCAAATGGTAAGAAAAAGGGTAAAGGAAAATCCAAATCCCATAACCCTAAACAAGATTCTAAAAATTCAGCTGCTGACGATTCTTCAATGCGCAAGCCAAAATATCCTTATTTAATATGTGATGATGATCATTACACCAAGAATTTTCCTCAATGTGCCAAAGTTTCTTGTCTTCATATGGGTGAACACGAGACTCTAGCTACAAAGAAAGAGCCTTTCCCTTCTCAGCAGATGCAAATGGTAGATCAACTCCAATCTTATGAAAACTCCCAAGTTTTCATGGTTGGCACGAAACCTATCTCTATTAATATGAGATCAAAAGACTACACAAATCCTTCCAAAGCTCCTATGGAACTGGAATTCACAGTTTAGCCTTCCTCTTCCACACCTCCTAGTTCTAGTTCTCTCCAAATCAAGAGACCTAGTAGTGAGTCCATCGTTGGACCACCCCCTAAAGGTTTTTTTCGAAAATCATCTTACAACCTGAATGCGAGAGTTTCAAAACACTACAATATTGTAGAGTATCTATCTCAAGCACCTTCGGCGATGTTAGCTTTGGAAGTCCTTCATTCATGTTTATCACAATAGAGGCACTATTGTCTGCTATTGGAGGGATTGATCTAGTAGATTCCAATCTCATCACTTTCAATATTGAGAACTTCGTTCCTCACCTCCCATCTCAGGTAGCATTTCTAATTCAAGTTACTGTGATGGGGAAAACCATTCATAGGACTATTTTTGATGAAGGCACTTCAACCTATATGATGTCTATCGCTTGTTGGAAAGCCATCAACTCTCCTCCATTTAGCCAGTCATCAAACAATTTGGAATATTTCGACTCTTTTCCTATGAGATAATTATAGGTTAATTAATTATGCCAGAGCATCTAATATATATATCTATATATATATATATATATATATATATATATATATATATATATATATATATATATATATATATATATATATATATATATATATATATATATTGAAAAGAGTTTTTGGATGACCAATGTATTGAGAAAATTACAGATAAATGTTTAAAGTTTGATAATATTCAATATTAAGAAAATGGTTTCTCTTTACTTCAAAATAGTGATTTTATTTTGCATATGTGAAGGAAAAAATTAAAAGAAAACATGATCAAATAAATATTCAGATTGAGTCCTTAGTTTATCATAAGCCATAAGTAAGAAAGGCTGAGAAAAAATGTTTACAACTTAACAAAGTATATATAACCTTATGAATATTACTGACAATTAATTGATGTAGAAGGATTTATATAGCCAGATAGTCTAATAAATCAATCTCTAAAATAGATTATAAATTTAGAGGATTTAATATAAACCGAGATACGATTTTCTATTACCTACTTATCTTAATAAAACTTAAATATATGTAGAAAACAGAATGAAAATTATACTAGATAAAATTACAAGGAGACAAACTATTTGAAACAAATCTAGAATCATTTTATTAATCATAAATGATGGTAGCTCATACAATTCTTCTTTACAAGTGATCATCCAAGGGTGAAACCATTAATAACTCGAATGGAGAGTTATTTATTCTAATTTCTATCTATTAGAAGCATCTAAACAGATTACAAAAATAGTATCAAAATATAGGAATGCAAAAACTGATGCGTTGAGCTGTCATTGTCTTCAAGGAAGTGGTTGATGATGCCCCCAAAAAGTGTTGCTTTGCTGGCATGTTGTTGGAGATGAAATTTACTCGATAGTTTTACATAAGTGATCCAATCTTTGTTGACTTGGTATATATATATTAACCAATCTTCTGAAAACTTCATATACTTCAGTATATCTTTCAAAATTAGGCTTATTGATAAAGAGATGTTTGATTTCATGTTTGATTATTAAATAAAACTCTAAAGTCTCCAGAAAATCCTTTCCTATCATATGACCTTAATTCCTGCAAATTTGGATTTATCAACTACAATTGTATAAAGCTTCTTACAATACTCCTCCAAACTGATTAACCTATCATTTGGTGCTACTAATATTGGTAGTCCTCTTTCATTTAGCAAGTTGAATTTGACGTGAATCTTTGGACAATAGTGTTCAAATTTTGGCACTTAATTTCCAATTGATTTAATAGATTCTTCTTCTGCAGAAATTTCTTGATTTTCAAAATGGTTTTTGTTCTATCTGTGATATGAATTTGTTCAAATTTATCTCTTCTCTTTGAATTAATCACCTTGATCATATCTAAAGCTTAAGTTAGCTTTTGATTAAGTGTTGTCTTTTCCTGCTCAATGGTTTTTTTCAACTTTTTGATTAGCTCTTCCTCTTTAAAGATTATTTGTATGGAGGGCCATACTTTAGTCATAGCATGATTTATTTCAGTCTATATGTTTTCCTTGGCTTGGGCCAAGGTGTCTGCTATTAATAAATAATTCTCTAAATTTTGAAATTTCTATGTTGATCTATGAGATTTTTTCATTTCTTCCATGTAAAGAGTATCATTCTTTATCTTATGAGCTTCTAAGTTCCTGAATTTCTCCAGAAGATTTTCATTCTCCTGATTTTGTAGAGAAAAATCCTGCATAAGTTTTCTTGGGTCGCCTGCTGCTAATGTAGACTCTTCTATTGTTGATTAAAAACTTGGCTATGTGCTTACAACTACAATAGGTACATCTGAAATTGGAATCATAGCCAATTGAGTAGATTGTTCCTTCTCCTTAAGTAGGCCTTCAATATGTTCCTCCATCTTCTTGATTTGAATGTTTTGATCAATGATAAGTTTGAGAATTTCCTCTCTATTATGTTCACTTTCCTCTATCTCCTTGGTTTGGGGATCCTCTGTAGAAGGTAATTTGAGCTGCTTCTGAAGAGACAATGTGTACATTCTTCTTATTAAGGATTTCTTCTAAAGCTTTGACATCCTTAGGATCATACCCAACCTTGATCACTATATCTTCTGATTATTTTATCTTATTATATTTGGCCAAAGAGGAAAGTTTCTCAATCTTCAACTGTGACTATACATTTGAAAGATATATCCTTAATTTGGACAATGCCATGGAAATGTTAGTCATAGTAGAGAAAATCATTTCTCCTGACTATCGGTGCATGTCAATTTGGTCAATGGGATGAATCTAATTTACATAAAAAGAGAATATGGTTTTCTTGTAATCAGAAGGGGCTTTGGGAAAAGGGACTTGGGCTTGTAGGAAAGCCATCTACATCCTTCCCTTTTCAATGTAAAATTTTCTCAACAACCTATGATATGAAGTACATGTCTGTTTCCAAAACTGTCTGTATACATTTTCTTTCAAAGATCCATTTTTTTGTTTAATTTCTAAGAATTTTGCGAAAATATTTTGATCACCCTGTTCACTGGTTCTTATTGATGGAATAATCTCCATGGGCTCTTGTGAAGTTGAAGATGAGGATGGAGTATTATGAAAATTTCCCTCTACAATTGTGGAAACTTTTGCATCACCCAAATTAATGATCTCTAGCTCTTTTTTACTTTTCTCAGTTGAGATATTGAAATCTATCTTCTGCTTCTTTTGTTGGATAATGAATTCCTTGGAAATTTTTGCAGAAGATGATGGTTCTTCTCTAGGCCTCTTCTATTTATTTTCTTGAGAAATGGGAGTTTGCAGAGTGGAGGTAGAAATAATCTACTCCTCTGCTTCTTGCAGTCTGTTTTCTACCCACTAATATTGGTTCATGAATTTCTTAATATCTGTCCTAGGAGTATGCTTGTAAGGTGTCATCTTAAGTTCCACCCTCAAGTTAGAAATAATGTTGAATGGATCATATGACCAAGTGAAACTTGGCTAAAAGTTCATCCTCTTAAGGATTTCATCTGCTTCAATTCCTGTTGTCTTGGGGTTTCATATGAAAGAGCATACCTTACTCTTCATCTTAAAATGAGATTTTATTTTACCTAAAACAAAATTTAGTTCATCCACGTTAATAATTTTATAATATATTCCAGAGAGAAAAGTCTCATTGGAACATATATGGGAAGCTTGTAAGGTGCCAAATCACAACCATATACTTTGATCTCTGTATAATTATGGTAAATATACCAGTCTCTTATTTTAACTTGATCACTTAGATGAATTATCCTTTTAATGTCCAAGCCAATCCTAGGTTCATTCTGGCTGCTTAAAAACTGGGCAACTAGATGAATGAAGGAGTCAATGAAATATGAAAATGAAAATTCAGTTGAAATGTATCTAACCACTTGAGTCTAATGAATGAATGATTGATTAACACCCTAATCATCTTTTTTATGCAATGTAATTAGTAACAGATCCCCCTGGTGAAAAAGAAACATATGAACCAGTACAAATGTGTACTTTAACATGCCTTGAGTAGTAAAATTCATCAATTGTTCATGTATATTATCAGCAAGGAACTGATTGTAATTATACATGAATGGTGGCTGATTGTCTTTGGATAAAATGGAAAAGTAAACCAAAATTGATTCATCTACTATTCTGTCATTTTGATAGCCTAAAAAATAGAAAATTAAAGAAATAATGTGTCTCGTTTCTTTATGGAACATATTGGATGGATAATGAGGGTTATTTTTTGAAATTTCAACATCATCTAGAAAAAAGGTTTCAAAAATCTGAGTTCTCTGAGGAAAAGTCAATTTGTGGTATAAATTAATGAAGGAAGCTTGGGAAAAATGACCGAGGGAATAATTGTGTGGGATTAACAACATCTGGCTTATGGTATCAAGTGCAATAGAAATCAGAATGTCTCCATTCTGAGCTACTACAGTCATTTAAGGGGATCATACCTAGATTAACACCAGGTGACTATATCAGGAAACTCGTGGGTTTGAGGAAAGGTAAACGGGGGCAATAAGGTCTCCCAGATCTTGACTTCATATTTTTTGTCTAAATATTTATGTTTTAACTAGAGAAGAAATTTGAAGAGCTCGAATTCTCTTTTTGTGTCTGTAATTTTGAAAAACTGGTCGGCTAATGGGACATGGTCAAGGTCTATGGTTGTAGACACATTTGGAGTTTGTTTTGTCACTGGTTTCTGATCGTTTAATTTTAGTGCCATTTCTTAAACAAGGGGAAAGACAAGAAGTGTCTCTGATAAATAATAACTGCAAAGAGAAGTCTTAGCAAACTTTGATATCAGAAGAAGATGGTATCTGTGAATATTGATGGGCATATGAAAACTCTGTTGATAGGAAAAGAGATAGAAACGATAAATTGAACCGTGTCTGGGTCTGAAAACCTGCAATTTTGACAGAATAGCATATTAAATGAAAGTGTGGTGCAAGGAATGGTTTACGATTATTTATAACTGCTTGGATTACCATTTATGAGAGATAACTATTGGGAAAAAGGATGTGGAGGTTTAATGAATAAACGATAATGGAGCTAATGATAGTAATAGTAGCTGATAATGGTTAAGGAGTGACTGTAACGACATGGTTGAACACAATGATAAGGTAGCAGATGTAACAAAAAAAATACAAGTGGTAGGAGGTAATTGGGCATTGGGATATGAACGTTGGCGAGAAGTGAAATGACGTTGGTGGGAAGTGTAACAACCATTGGGAAGATAGGTAGATTTCAAAGGGGGTAGGTTGTTGGAAATATTTTCATTGATGGAAAAGGTATAGAAAAGAGTAGTACCATAATTATCATTGAGAATAGACGATCATAGAGGAGTAACATTATGCAGAAAAGAGGCAAGGAGAAGAAATGTGCAGAAAAGAGGCAAGGAGCAGCATTAGAATCATTATCTAAGTGCAACAAAGAGGCAAGGAGTAGCAATGTGCAAAAAAGAGGCAAGGATAAGCAATGTGCAGAAAAGAGGCAAGGAGCATAAATGTGCAACAAAGAGGCAAGGAGAAGCAATGTGCAGAAAAGAGGCAAGGAGTAGCAATGTGCAACAAAGAGGCAAGGAGAAGCATTAGAATCCTTATATAAGGAAAAGGAGCAAAAAGGAGTAACAAAGAGGCAAGGAGAAGCATCAGAATGATCATAGAAGACAAAGGATCAAGTTGGGTTGAAATGTGTTCAGAACAGTGCGTGTGCAGTTCAGCGGGTCGAGTCAAGTAATTTCCAAAAGAAATGTGTGCAGAACAATGTTCGGCTGCTTAAACACACATCACAATTACAAGCGGAAGGATGATCGAAAAAATTGCAGAAACAAAAAAAATCATAGAAATTGCGAAGTGCGATATGGTGACGTGGCTAGATGACATGGTGGTGATGTAGGCAGTGACATGGCAAGCTAACGTGGTAGGTGACGTGGCCCCTACCCCACAGATTGCAACAAAAGTTTGATGACGTGGCAAGGTGACGTGGCATGATGACGTGGTAGTGACGTGGCACCCCCACTGGGACCCGAACCCTTTATCACGTATTGCACATCACAAGCTTAGAAGGGATAACACTCATGAATCACATTGAAATGTTGAAACGCGAAGTGCGATAAGAGACCGGACGCGATACATCTCAGAGTTTAAATACTAAAGTTTTTAAAGTCTGGCATGGGACCCATTCACATATCACAAGTCATAAGGTCAAAAAGGTTAAGATCATAAGAACAAGGTTGAATAGCCAAAATGCAAAATATGATAAGAGCCTGAACGTGATACCTCTTAGAGTTTAAATACTAAATATTTTAAAGTTCGGTGTGGGACCCATTCGCATATCGCAATTTGCAAGATTAGAAGGGTGAAGATCATAAGAACAAGGTTGAATCTTTGAAATGAAAAATTCAATATGAAAAATGACGTGATGCATTTTCAAAGGTAAATTATAATATATTTCAGGTTCGGGATTAGGTGTATTTCCTTAAGAAATCGCATCGGGAGAATGAAATGCGTTTATAACATATAATACATAGGATCGTCAAAATGGGATAAGAGTACTGGATGCAATGTAGTTTCAAAGAAAAAGTATAAAGGATTTCAAATCCAGATATATAAGGTTTCTCTTTGAGAAATCACATCAGATAATGGAAGAGAAATATATAAATGAAGAACAAGATAAATAGCTGAAACGCCGAAATGCGATAAAGGATGTCGGATGAAATTTTATTCAAAGTTCCATGGTAATATAATTGAGGTCCAAGTATTATGAAGGTTTATAAAGACAATTCTAAATGTGGCAGGAGACTCAGGTGAAACAACTTAACACTACGTACAGAGATAAACATCAGTTATGCCTTGATAATAGAATAAAAGTTTGAATGAGGGCAATAGACTCAGGTAAGTGACCCGACATAGAGCAAAGGGTAGAGTAATATGAATGTCACGGTAAAGAGGAGATAGACACCATGGGTTGATTCGGGCTCAACAACACTCCGGGCAGAGTCGGGTGTTGAGAGAAGGTGAAGGCTAAACGCTGCGAACACGAGCAGAAGAGGCACAATTGGGAAAAAGGAGATATGGTGTTACTATTAGAAATGTGCCATTGGGGTCAATTCAAGCAAAAAGCATTTGTGCAGAAGTGTTATGATATAACTGCAGAAACAAAAAAGACAGTGACATCAGCAGAAAGGACAAATGCACATCGATCCAAAAGCTAAAAGGGCTGAGTGAAATATACTTGTTGCAACTGTAAATGTAAATGGACTAATTATTTTTTATTTTATGTAATGAAAAGGAAAGTCTTCTTAGGCATAGGAAAAACTATAATGAGTGCTGTAATCATTATTTTTTATGTAATAACCTGAACTGAAGTGTAAGGAATCAAATGGGTGGAAGGCAGAGAGGCATGCATGCTCACTTCGTATTCCCTGTAGAATGCAAAAAATCAGGAGTTATCTGTATAAGATATATAATATCAGTTTGCATAGAGTGTATCGAGAGTGGAAGAATAAGAGAGAGTGGATAGAGATGTTGTGCACATCAGGAGCTAATATGAAGTAGATATGAAGGTTGAAGAGGCAACAATGGAGAAGGAGTATAAGAGAGTTGATATCCAGGTAAATCAACATTTTAGTTTCATGTTGAGTGAGGGGATTTTAGTCTCCTTTCAAGTTGTAGCTTGATAAATTTCTAGTTGGGGCTGGGTGAGGTAGGAGCCTCTTATGGGTTGTAGCCTACAAAAAATACATGGGAGTTGGTGCTTCCATTTCAATTTGTAGCTTGATAGATGTCCAGTTGGAGCTAGTTGAGGTAGGAGCCTCCTGTGGGTTGTAGCCTGCAGAAAATAGATGGGGGTTGGAGCTTCCTTGCAAGTTTTAGCTTGAATAATTTGAGGTAGTAGCCTCCTGTAGGTTGGAGCCTACAAAAAATCAGTGGTGAGAGGGAGTTGGAGCTTTCCTTTACATCACAACAATAAAAATATGTGTTTTTATCCCTTATGGGTTTCCACTTATATCTCGTGTCTATGTGCTTGATGATTATGTGTTGATGTGATGTTTTAATCTTCTTAATTACTTACTATCCACACATTTAGTTTGCTAATTCATTATGTATTAAGCTGCTTATAAAATGAAGTAGGTAATGTGTGTAAAGAAAAAAGTTTTAAATGTCCATGAATGTACTAAAATGATTCACCCCCCCTCTCAGTTTAGCTAAGGGTTCATCAATTGGTATCAGGGCGGGTTCCTTCAGTAATAGTTTAACTACTAGAAGAAGGTCCTAGGTCCCCAAAATGGCTAGCCTAGAAGGATGCTCAACAAATAAAGCCCTATTGTTTACTGACACAAACTATGCCTTCTATAAAATAATAATAAATCCTATTTGATGTCTCTTGGAGTAGAATTCTAGATTGTTTTGTTAGAACAATATGTACCAAAGGACACATACACTGAGAAAGAAGCCATACAAGAATTCATAGCTAATGCAAAAGCAATGAATGCTCTCCTGAATCGCCTAGGTGAGTCAGAATGTATCAAAGTAATGCACAGCCAAACTGCCAAGGAAATCTGGGATACATTATAAAATGTTCATGAAGGAGATAAAAAGGTAAAGTTGGATAAGCTTCAAGCCCACAGAGCTCAGTTTGAGAACCTAAAGATTAATGAAGAAGAGTATGTAGTTATTTTCTTCTTAAGAGTTGCTAAGGTTGTGAACCTCGTGATAGCACTACGTGACGAAATTAAAGAAATTATAATGGTAATGAAAATATATAGATCACTACCCTCTAGGTTCAATCTAAGGTTTCAGCCATAGAAGAAACAACAGACTGGGAAACCTTGACCAAGAATCAATTACTAGGGAACCTGAAAACTTATGAGATGAGGCTTCCAAAGGGGAAGTCAAATATGAGGGAGGTAGCCTTCAAGGCAAACAAATGCATAGAAGAGAAGGAAGGTACATGCTCATGCTCTGATGAAGAAGAAGCCAAATTTTTCAGAATACTAGATAGAGGCACAGGTAAGTACAAAGGTAAAATTCCATTCAAGTGCTTTAATTGTGGAAGAGTGGGGAACTATGCTTCAAAATGTCCTCATAAGAAAATACAGAATCAATTAGAAGGGGAAGAGAAAATAAATTTCAGCAATAGGCAGAAGGGGAAAAGATTTAATAGAAGAACATTATATGCTCAACAAGACAACAATGCATCTGAGAGTTAAGATTAATCCACCAATGAAGAAGGAACATCAGAATTCACTTTGATGGTGAAGGAAGAGCTTGAAGAATATTTCTTGGAATTTGAAGAAGAAGGTGAGGTAGACCTTGAGGGGGAGTTAGTAGGTGTCTTAAAGGAAATTGAAAGGCTTAAACTTAAGAGTAAGAAACAGAAAGAGATTCTTCTGAAATATGGAAAGAAAGAGCCATATTTAGAAGACCTTATTAAATTGAAAGTTGAGCTAGAAGAATAAAAGAAAATAGAGGATATTCTGAAAAGGGAAATTAAGGAGAAAAATTAGGAGCATGAAAAACTGGAAGAAGAAGTGGTAAGCCTGAGGAAGAAATCAGAGAAGGCCCAAATTGAATTAACTATGAATATTCCTCAAATGAAAAGCTCTGGAGAGTTGGACAAGATACTAAATGCCTAAAGATACCCTCTTATAAAGGCTGGGATAGGCTATAAAGGATAAACCAGTAACTTCAAGGTAGAGGTTAACAAGGATATCACTTTTGTGAAATATGTAATAAAGGAAAATGATAACTCTCATCAATATGATATTATTTCAGCTAGAAGACTAATAGAAGAAATGCGTAGGTTGTGTAAGAATCTCAGAGATGATATTGCCTCCATGGAGAATTCAGAGAAGGCAGACATTGAAATGGGTGGTGAAACAACTCAAAAAGGATCCACAGAAGAAGAAGCCAAAAAGAACTTGGTGTGTAATGAAACAAACAGGAACAAGCAGCAACATCAAGAGACAAAGAATGGGAGGAAGAAGCAAGCAGTTGAAGAAAGCTCAATTGTTCTTGAAGATCAATTGAATAAGTTTGGAAGATCTCAAAGGAGGTTCTTTCCTCCTATGAAAAATATCACATGTTTCTCTTGTCATAAACCAGGACATATTGCAACAGATTGTAAGACAAGGGATATCAACTTTAATCAGCAAAATATGTAGCAAATGAGAATACCCCCTCAAGCAAGCAAATGGAAAAGACAATATTTAGGTACACAAATAATTTCTATGGCTACCGTTATTCATGCAATGACTTTGGACATGTAGCAGCTCAATGTAAGATAAAGAAAATCAAGTTTAACCAACAAAAGATGCAACAAATGAGAAGACTACCTCAAGAAAACAAATGGAAAGGACAACCTTTCACTAAGTACATAAATCATTTCCAAGGCTGCTATTATTCATGCAATGAATTTGGACATAAATATGTTGAATGTAAACTATGTTAAAAAAGGAGCACAAAATGCTATATGTCATCTCAAAAGTACTTAGATAAAATAAGATGTTATGTATGCCACAAGCTTGGACACAAAGAAAATGACTATAGGCTTCCATATACATTAAATGACTCTAGACAAATGATGGAACCAAATCAAATCAGACCAAACTGTGAATCAAAAGGAGATGCAAATATTATAAGGAACCCTAACAAAGTATGGAAGAAGAAGAAAAAGGGAGAGCATGTTACTTGAATAACATAATGAATCCATCATAGTCTTAGGGGGAGCTATTCTCAACACATATATCCAGTCAGTGATAGACAATAAGCAAAACCCCAGGGGGAGAGCAGTTCATAAAAATTCCCCATAAGAGTTGTCAAAGAAGAGCTGCTTGGCATAAGAACAGCTAAAAGTTCAGGAAGGGAAAGGAAAATTCCTCTGGGAGAGAAATATAGAGGAAGAAGGACACCTGAATCATTCAATAGCCAACAGGTTGATGGAATAAGAGAAAGTAGCAAGAAACCATGGTGGTAAAGGAAACATCAGTCATGAACTTCCAAACTAAGAGGATTATTACAGTGTGTGTCTCAATGCAAGTGTTTATAATGAAAAAAAATTCTTTTAAGAAGGATGAATAAAAAAAAAATTATTATCATTATATCATTACAAATATCCATCCAAAATGTTGTTATTGGAGTAGTGGTATGATACAGGTCCTCGGGACCAGAATATTATGGTATGCATCATGGTGATGGTATGGTAGAAATAGAGGTAGTCCCAACATTATCAGAATTATAATATGTGTGGATTAAGTTTTGGTTGCTCTGATTAGTACAAAGTATCTTCTAGTTGCAAATGCTGGAGAATTTCGAGCTTCATTATCAAAGCATGGAAAGGTCAGTAAAATGTCAAGGCATCAGTCTCTTATGTATATTGATGTGTTATATTGAGTGCTGAAGAATCACATAGTCTTGGATATGAATTTCCGCCTTTTCAAGTCAGTGTTGATATACTTTCAAGGCCTATTTCTTAAGTCATCCATAAGCTTGTTGAAGCCTGTCTGATGAAAATTCAAGTAGCCAAATTGAAGATATTTCCCTAATAACATGGTGATAGAACAGTTGAAGTGTCTGAACTATGATGGGCTAGTTGTGTTAATTTTTCTATTGAAGGTCAAGAGTCTATTATTGATTCATTAGAAATTTACTTTAGTAGAAAGGAATAATTGATATTTCACCATTCCAGTGAGTTGCTCATGGAAGTACATACCCCTTGTGTCTTAAATGAAAGTGTATAGTTGATAGTAAGATTTTCCAATGCATGGAATGTATCAATCCTTGAGGCTTTTATGTTTAAATATGTAACCATTCAGTATTAAATTCATTGGGCCTTTTAGATTGAAATATATTGTCTACTATTACAATAAAGTGTAAGCTCTGTTTGAACTCATTGTTCACATCAACATCAAGGGATTTTGATTTGTAGTGATTACGTCTTCATCAGAAGTCTAGCACATATCAATATCATCAAGCATCAAGGGACAAAAGAACATAAGATTCTATGGTGACATGCCTTCCAACATTCTCATGAGTTGTGATAGCATCAATTTGTTGTGTATATTCATTTAATAACAAAAGAACTTAATGAAGGATGCTTATACTGAACTCAAAGAGGAGCTGCTCTAGGAAGCACCCAAGTATTATCATTGGAGTGTTTTGTAGCTAAATCCCCTCTGCGGACAAAGGCAATCCCTCTAGCCCTAGGGTGGGTCTAGCAGCAAGAGGACATGCTAATGTGTTGGTTCGTAGTTAACGAATGAAACGAGTTGAGATAGATTGTCCTACCTGTAATCCAACACAGTTGTTGTAGCTATGGCAGAGGTATCCTGATCCTTGTCCCAACACGTCATGATCCTTCAGCAATGGTAGTCGATTTCCTGCACAAAGATAAAAGGAAAAAATTAGCATACATAACAATAATTGCATTCATAACTAGCTAATTAGTCAAGGAAGATTAAACGTATTGTGTAAAATAAATCACATCAACACAAGACAGGAACCAAAACATTAGTCATGTATATATTAAGAGAAAGAAAGAGATTACAACCAGAGCCTTGACGTCACAGCCTCCTTCAGTGGGTCTAGTCAAAGCATGTATCGAGCATTTATCAGGGAATTTGGATGTGGTGAGGAAAAAATAAGCTCTCTCTCAACAGGGGTCTCTCTCTCTGCTCTATCTCACTAGCTATATCAGACTATTTCAGCAAAAAATTTAGCAATTCCTCTTTAGCTAGCTGGATCAATGTGAGATATCTTTATTTATAGAGGGAGAGGAGGAGTTTTGGATCCCTAAATGGTGGAAGGGAGGCCTTATCCTTTGGGAGGTTCCCCCAAAATATGGAAACAAGAGGCCAAAGGAAGGTGTTCGTGGTTATGCAGTTGAACAACCCAAGATGACTCGCTCACGAAGTAGTTAGCATGGAAGATTTTCCTCTATATTTAAAAATCATTCCAAAAAAATTTTGGCGCGAGCAGATCACTGAGACAAAGAGCTAATGGGCATAGGGCTCAGTGTTAATTTCCTTCATCGGCACTAGGCTATAATGGCCTGCTAGCGCCAAACTAAAAGAATGTTTTTTTGATGGTCTGTTCATGAAAAATTCAATAGAGGAAATATTCTTCTCATGGAAAGGGATGCAATGATACTTTTTGCAAGGCATGACACTTCATATAAGTCACAAAAATGGTCCTCCAATGTGTGAGATGGGGATTGCAGGGATGGTGACAAAATGCTGTGTAATAGATGCCCCCTAAAGCATGAGGTCCGAGAGAGAGGGAGGAGTGAAATGCTTTACGAGAACACGTTTGAAACAAACACCGCTATCAAAAGAATTGCAAGTACAAATACAAGTGATATATTTGACACATGAACATGTGGCATGGGCGAAACCATCCATAATAGAGTACATAAAAACTAAGAACTGAGGTATGGACGTAGCCATCCAAAAATAAGGATCAATAAATAGACTCAGGTATGGTCGCAGCCATCCAATCAAAAGAGTCATGCATAAAGCCATGATAAACCAAAATATTTGACATCCTGGATCTTATAAAAAAAACCCAGGGTCTTGCGCTCCATCTTGACCTGAACAAGTGCAAATTCAAGCATGCGATTATGTGATTTGAAGTTGAACATGCAAGTAAGTCACCTAATTACCAACCAATGATCAAAGCTGTTAACATGCATGAAGAAACGACCAATAATGACAATGGCTCTCAAGGTACAACAGGTACAATCCATGAAATGTGAACTATGATTTGGCATCAAACACCCATAGAATCACTCGATCGAAGGCCAATTATGTGGAACTGTCCTCGAATACGAAGAAATTTCCATTGAGGCATGCAAGCTCCAAGGTACCGAAAGGGAGTCTCTAGATAAAATTCCTGGATAATGAGTTGAAGTCGACAGGAAGTGACCCGGTCAAAGGAGGGCCATAATGTTTCCCAGATGATTGAAATGAGACAGAAGAACATGATGATAGTGAATCATGACTAAACAAAGGATCAGAGGGAGGTTGTAAACTGCAAAGGCCAACTTCTCTTGAACATATCAGAAACACGACTCCATATTTGGTAGTATTTGACATCAAGGGATCTGAGTTCATGATGATGTGGGAAAGAGCAGAAGAGAGGTCAAAACAGATTACCCAAACCCATGGAGGAAAAAAATGACAAAATCAGATGTCCCCAACCTGACACGAATGCAGTTGAGTGTCATGTTCAAGAGCAATATACTACCGACACGACTGAGAATGGGTTCCATTTTCCCCCACCATTGCTGGCGAGTACCCCAATTATTTTTGGAAAACAGGCTTGAAAGGGATAGCATATGCTTGTAATGTAAGTTTTCCCTTCAGACAAATCCATCCTAGTACATTTTACGAGCCCTCACCCTAGGAAGGAGGAACTCGGTTACATCATGGTGATGATGCCCGATGTCATTTAGGGTTTAACGAGTCTGAAAAAGGAATAACTCGACATATTTTCATATTTAGAGAGTTTGAAAAGGAGAAAAAAAGAAAACTCCAGTAGCCCCTTTTCATAGATAGTCTCACAGATTCGAAAAGGTAAAAAAATGTGTCTGAGAGAACCTCTTAGTTGCAATAGGCTAAGGTATTCCTTTTTCGTAATTAATCCATCCCATCCCGAAAAAGGGGTAAACCTATATTGGGTAGATATCGTTTCGCAACCATTTAACGAGTTCAAAATGACAAGAGTCTCAGAAATATTTTCAGTTTTAAAGAGTCAGAAAAGAGCTTAGAGATGACTCCAATAGTGACTTTTTCATGTTTTTACCGAGTCCAAAAAAGTATAAAATACAAGTCGTTACTTCATCGTCGTTACGTTAAAAAAAATGTCGCTGCACAAGAGACGCACGTAAAACCCATTTCTCAAAATAACATGGCCAAATAATCAAAAAATATGCTTTAAAACCTAATTAGGGTTCTAAAAAGTTATAAAAATTCCAAAAATGGTAAAACCTAATTACTTTTCACTTTTACCTCTTGTGAGAAAGTGTTACCCATTTTTCACTGTGATTTTGCGGCAGCGACAGTGGGAAATCTGGATGACCAATCTTGAATCCGTCAGTTCCAGGTAAGAGCTGACATCCTTCCCTGCATTTTGATTATAGTTTCATTACCTGCAACTCCACATGTGTGAATTTATGGGGGAATTTACAAAACTAAGGCACGGTGATTGGCATAGGTATTGGGCATGGACCCATGCCAATAGTCCTAAAATTTGAACTAGGGTGTGCCAGTGAGCGCGATTGTTTCTAAAATGGTCACGCCAAGAGATACAATCAACTTTAGCTTGTAACTTGTATACAAGGATGCCAAAATTAATGTTTCATAAGCTTAGAATTTGGCTAATGACATTCATATGAATGTTTTTTCATGTGTGAAGCAGCAAAAATCGTGATTGAATGGAAAGACTGAGAACATAGTGAAGAAGACGAACTTGCCATGGAAAATGAAAGATTCATGGAAACTCTTAGAGATTGCGGGCTCAAGAAATTATTCATAACACCATGTATTAGAGCTCAACCGGAGTTGTTGTAGTACTTTATTAGTGTCTGGGATGTTGAACAGGAAAAATTCATCATTCATGATCAGGAACTCTAGATTGAAGTCTCAGATGTTTATTTCATAACTGGGCTATCATGGAGGGGGGCGACACAGTCTTGACCGGCATGCAGCCCTCAATGGAGAACATGAGTATTTTTATCGACAGGGTGTGCCCAGGGGAAAGGAAATGATCGGGAAGTGGAAAAGTGGATATCCAAACTATTACAGACTTGGCACTAAAGGTAGTGCTACACACCATCACACGAGCTGCAGGATCGTAGGCACCGCACGAGGCCACAAAGACAACTAATTCTTGTTGTAGATTTCATGGCACCGACCCTCTACAACTGGGCAAAGGCAGTGAAAATCAACATGAAGTGTCAACTGAAAAAGTGCAAGAAAACCAAGCTGAAGAAGTTTGGTTACGGGTCCATTCTGGTATCGTTCATATTGGAATGACTACCAATATTCTAGTGTCATGAGGTGATAGTCTCGACACCACCAGCACAGGAGCCACAGATGGCCCATTGGGTAGCTCTGATGCCAAGGTCAGGGGGTAGTCAACATATGTTCTGGAGACTGTAGTTCTTTGAGTGGCTCCACCGACAGCTGATCATCGTGGAGGATTGGCCCTACTCTGGCATAGATTTTACTAGTGATGTAGATCTCCCACTTCCAGAGGGAGAGGGTTGGGATGAAGTACTGGGTAAGACTCATTTTTATTTTCATGAGTATTATGATTTTTTTTGTTATGCATGTTCTGACATTAAATCCACGTAATTACAGATGTTTTCCCAGAGAGACTTGCAGGTATGTCCCCGATAGCAAGGCAGATCCCTCGTAATTTTGATATTGCCCCTCATGGTGAGGGAGGTGAGGAGGAGGAAATCATATGCAACTTGGAGGGAATCTCCCGTGGGATCTCAGACTATGCGCAATTCAACGATGTTCCTCATGCATACCAGAGACACACTGCAGGGGCGTCAAACTGAGTTCACCGCTTGCTGAGGCGACATGTATGGGTGGTGACGTGTTATCATGAGCGTCATGCTATGTAGACACCTAGGTTTTATTTCCGCATATTTTTGAGAGACATGATTTCTCAGGATGTAATCGAAACATACATATTTTTTGAACTTATTATGCACACAGATGCAAATATTCGATATATATATATATATATATACACAAACACACACATCTATTTCATGTATGGATCTTGTCATCTGATGATTATTTTTACAAATTATGCAAATGTCTATCTAATACAATGTTAGCCACTGTATCAGTTAATGCATTCATTCTTCTAGGAATATGTTGATATGTAATGTAATCAAAATGTATTTCCAGTAGATGAACATGCAAAGACAACCTTAATATGTGAGGGTTTCTACCTGAATAATGTCCATTAAGTTGAAGAACAACAAGCTGCGAGTCTAGGTTAACAACCAATGCACGAATGTAGAGGGAAATCACCTCAGTTAATAGTTTAATAGCAACATTATATTCAGTGACATTGTTTGTAGTTCATCCTAGACAGATACCTTGAAGGTATGTCAACTCACCAGCAGTATCATAAATCACCCAGGTTGCTGAAGACAGGTTACGGGTACTACGGGAAGCACCATCTGCGAAACTGACATAAGGGGTAATAGAAATTTGCACAATAAGAAATGATCCAATAAGCAGGAAAACGCTCACAAAGCACACCAAGACAAAAATGTAAAAAAAATGAAAAGAACACCTATGTACAAAAAACATGAACGAATGAATCATGCATAATTTTTTTTAAGATTCAACCCATTTCTGGGCTGATCTAAAGTATGCCATTCATAATCAATAAGCTCATAGGCCCCATTCCACAAAACACGTTTAACAATGTAGGGCCAATGCCACATGGGTTAAAATTTGCCTACCCCCATCTTATCGTGAGCTTGGTGGTATAGGAGGACAAGGTATCCTTCTATGAAGGAACGAGGGGAAATCAACTGGTCAAAATGAGCTTTGACCCGCTTTTTATGTGCTTCAATAAATATAGTAGCAAGGTGACAAGTTTCATCCAGGCATTCTAAGTAGAGAAGACGCTCTTATTCTGGTGAAGTATTCGGAAACAATTCAACAAATAGCTTGAGCGAAGGTATTTCACATTCAATTGGAAGGGTAGCTTCCAGATTGTAAACAAGCTGAAATGGAGTAAATCCAGTGGCATCCTTGACTGAGGTTCGGTATGCCCAAAGAGCTGAAAATAACATGAGATTCCAGTTTGATTTGTGCATCCCAATTGTACATTGAAGCATAGTGACAAGAACTTTATTCACGTCTTCAACCTAGCCATTGGCCTGAGGATATTACGATGTTGAGCTGTCGTGACACATACCCAACTTTGAAGTCAACTCCGCCATCATGTAATGAAAAAAATGGGAACCATGATCGGTAACAATGGCTTGAGGGACACCAAACCTATAAATGATATGATTGAATATAAAATGATCTATTGTCTTACTGTCAGTCGTAAGTGTAGGCATTGCTTCAGCCCATTTGGTGAAGTATTCAATGACTACGATGATATAAGCATGCCCCCCAGCCGAGTGAGGGTTACACATTATAAAATTGATGCCCCACTTCGCAAAGGGACCAACGGTAATAACAGGGTGAAGATGAGAAGGTGATGTGCACACCTTGCACTAATAAATCTGGAAATCATGGCACTTACGGACAACAAAAGTGCGGTCTTTACAGATGGTGGGCCATAAATACTGAGCATGAAGAATTTGTTGTGGAGTAGCATAACCAGACATGTGATTGCCACAGGTGCCACTATGACAATCATTCAAGGCTTTCTCAGCCTCCTTGAGAGTTAAACACCGATAGAGAATGGAATCAACTCTGATGCGATAGAGTGTATCTCCGACTATATGATAGGGTTGCAATTGATGATGGATGCGTTGGCGAGCATCCTTCATCAAATCAGATTGGAAGGTAGAAGTCTAAAGATATACAATGAAATCATCGTACCAAGAATCAAGGGTGCTAATCAGAAAAAGCATTTTGTCTGGAATGCGTTCCTCGGAACCAGACGACGCAAAGTGGGAAGGGAGAGAGCAAATTAAATCGGTGAATACTAATGAATTCTTCGAATTGGACGTAGGAAACTAAAAATTGAAATCTTGGAGGATGAAAATCCACTTCAAGTACTTTCCCCCCAGCAATTGATGAGACAATATGTAGGTCATAGGGTTGCAATCAGAAATCACAGTCACTATACGCATTATGTAGTGACGAAAACATTGAACAGCTTGAACAACAACCAACATCAACTTCTCAACATGTGCATAGCGTGTTTTAGTATCGAGAAGGTTACAAGATAGATAATAGATGACATTCTCATCACCATCATTATAATCTTGTACCAAAACCATGGAAATCGTGCTGAAAGCAGTGGCCAAATATAGGGAAGAATCGCAATGATAATTTGGAGGATGCAACAGAGGAGCATTGAAAACCAATGTATTCAGTGCATCGAAGGACTTCTAGGTGATATCATCCCAAAGGAATGGGATGCCTTGCTTCAGTAATTGCGTAAATCCTTTAGCCACTTTGGCATAGTTAGGTATAAAACGGTGTAAGAAGTTAGCCTTCCCTTGTAGGCTCTATAGCTGATGTAATGAAGATGGAGAGGGGAGATTAATGATAGCCTAAACTTTGAGCGTATCGAGGCAAATCCCGTATTTGGAAATGATAAACCCTAAGAGTCTATCGGATTCAACGCAGAAGACGCACTTATGCAGATTCAACCAGATTTTATGGCATCAACAGTGAAGAAAAATCAGACAAAGATGGTTAGGATTGTCTTTACACTTAGCCGAATGAGTAGGAAGGTCATCCAAATAAGGCTGAAAAATTTGCTTGATATCATGGAAAGCATATGAAATTTCTTGCTGAAATGTAGCCCCATTCATTTTTCAGACTGAAAGGGAGTTTTTTATAAGAGAAAGTACCCCAAGGATAGATGAAGACAGTCTTATGTTGATTAGTCGGAAAAATGTTAATTTGGTTGTACCCAGAAAATCCATCCATAATGGAAAAAATCTCACTCCTAGCACAGTCATCAATGATTTGATCAATAAAGGGAGTAGGATAATCATCCTTTGGGCAAGCATGATTAATTTCACATTAATCAACACAGAAAAAAATGGTACCCTGTTTCTTATCTACAGGCGCAATATTGTAAACCCATTTTGTCAAGGGAATTGGATAGATAAAACTAGCTTTAAGAATTTTTTCAATTACTCCTTTAATAGCGTCAACCTTTCTAGGGTGCACAACATGAAGACACTGGTGAATAGGATTCACACCAGGATAGGTAGGTATCTCATACACCACTATACTTGGATCGATCATGGGCATATCCTCATAAGACCATGCAAATACGTCGTGAAACTCACAGAAAAGGCTAGTATAGACCTGAACCTCATCTGAAGAATAGGTGACCCTAATATGGATGTTCTCGACAATTCCCGGTTTGACGAAAATATCGATAGACATTGTTTGTGTGATATTACTCAAGTTACCTTCTGTAAAAAATTCATGTGTCAGAATAGGTGTTTGAAGCAATAGAGAAGGAACCTGAGAAGAAAACCTCTCAATACATGTAGACATGTCCCTAAGGCCAATAATGAACGAGGAATGATGATGACTATCATCCCAAGGAGGATCCTTGAGAGACATAGTTTCCATGATGGCTTCATCGAAGGGAAATATCTCTTTCAAGGGATTTGGAAAATCTGAATCACTGAGACAAGGGGATTGGGAATAAGTATCAAGAGACATGCCCAAAGGAGCATGATCAAGAGGTGGAGGATTTGAAGCCGAAATAAGCTCACAATAGTCAATCTCGATTGGAATTAACGACATCGAATCTCCAAATGAATCAATTTGCTTAGGCGAAGGGATGATCCATGGATCATCAGACCAGGAGATCATATTACTCTAAAAAGTGTTAGGTGGAGG
Source organism: Pinus albicaulis (assembly GCA_034641835.2). Classification (NCBI taxonomy): domain Eukaryota; kingdom Viridiplantae; phylum Streptophyta; class Pinopsida; order Pinales; family Pinaceae; genus Pinus; species Pinus albicaulis. Next base: position 1,187,451,030 of record CM076575.1, read on the forward strand.
AAGAGGAAAAATACCCATGAGGGTAGGATATTTGAAATGACCCAGCCCTACGCTCTCGTAAGGCATAGGAATTTGATCTACATATGAAACATTGTTCTCGGAAGAAGAAGTGAAGAGCGACAACTGATTGACAGTAACAATCTTTCCTTCGTGCGGAAATCACAAAACACAAAAGAGAGTGGACGGAATGCACAACATGGCATGGGTCCAACTACAACCGAGGAGAAGATTGTAATTGAGCTTGGCATCAACTACTTCAACCTCGACGTTGACCGTCTTCCCTTCGAGAGTAATCGGTAAACTAGAAAGAACACCAAGAGGTTTAGATTCCATTTCATAAAACGCTTCTAGAGCATTTGGAGATGAATTTAAAGCTGGAGAACCAATAGCTTTCCAATGGATATATGACACGATGCACGTAAACGCACCCTCGTCCATGACCGCTCGATGGATATTCAGTCCATTAATTCCAACTTGTATGATGAGCGCAAGCTGGTGAGGGAGACGTGAGATGAAATTATCCAAGTCGAAAGTGATAAGGCTCGAATTAGTAGGGTCAACCTCGCTGATCGCAGATAGAAAAGCCTTCTATTGAGATGGACAACTCTGAAGTACTTCATGCAGACATTGTAGATGGCGCTTGAGCCAAATCCTCAACAATATTGTAATGTTGAGTAGCATGGGTGTTAGGATTGTAAGAAGACTTACAGAGTACACCTTTGGAAGGTGGTTGTACAACGGGCTCAGTACTGGGCCTTTCAATATGAAGAGGGCCATAAGTAGGTGGAGGAGGAGGACCATCAATGATTTATTTCCCCACTGCCTAACATGGTTCGGTATAATCTTTCGACTGGGTAGCTATGGAAACAGATGCAGAACCATTCATCATGAAAACCTGAGAGCTAAATGGGGCAGAGGACTGAGGTTGCTCTACCAACTGAGTCTGCTATGACGGAAAGGGTTCTTTGAGAACAACTGGAGTTCCTTGGGTGCCTTTGAGTAATTGACTCACTTCGGCCCATCGAGGACATTCCTTGGTGTAGTGCTCTTCATCACAAATTAAGCAATGATACTTCGGTTTACACTGTGAACCATCATCACCATGAGATTTTTGAAAATATTGTTTCAAGGTATCAACTTTGGCCTTACCTTTACCCTTATTTTTTCCTTTGGAATTTTTATATGCTGGATTGGCCTGAATGACATTCACTTCCGTGGTTTTACTAGAATTCAGGGTTTTTTGAGAAGCAGTATCATTGGAAGGAGTAGATTTTTTCTTCCCAGGATTTGGAGGGGAAGACTTCTGAGAAGTCTGAGACATGGAACCGATGATACCATCAACGAATGGCGTCGTTGGTGCTTCGAAAGTTCCAGGTCTAGGAGCATTAGGCAAGAGATCATACAACGTGGCAGACTAAGAGTACAAAAGATTAAGGTACTGGGCACAAGAAATGGCTTGTTCCTTAGTGACGCATGCCCCCATAGAAATTTCCTTAGCATTAGGACTGATGAAAGAGGTAGTAAACCAATTAGATAGGAGCTTATCAGAAATATCAAACTTGATCAGATGATGACGATGCCTCCATTCATGAATATGATATGAGATATGAGTATCTTGATCTTGCTTCAAGGATGTGAGGAGGTGCGTCCCGGTTTCATACTAAACTGGTAGTTGAAAGTGCATGAGAAATGCCATGTCTAAAGAATTGAAATCCTAAAATATGCCATGAGATAACTCAATGTACCACTTGATAGCGGCACTAGTAAGAGTCCGTTGGAAAAAAACGGGGTCAGATAGAATCATCAACCCAAGAGTTAGAGGAACACCAAACATGGTATGTCATAACACGTGTTTATGGGTCTTCTTCGGACTTGCCCTCAAACTTGGGACAATCAACAAGAATTTTGGTTGGAACTGGAGGCCAATATGGGTTATGAAGAATTGGATCATTTGTAAACTTTGACACATAAGGCAGTTCCAACATAGAGAGAAATGGAAATTGAGGATTAAAAGGAATTGGAGGTCATTGATAAGGACCAGTGTTGGTATTCCACCCAGGTTGAGAGAAATTTTCCCCCCATATGTTTTTCCCTGGAGGATTATGTCCATAAGGATTATAATCTTGATAGTTCTACCCATACTGGGGTTGAGGACTAGGATATTGATTCTGAGCATACCATTGAGGTCCTTGTTGAGCAACATATGGATTCTGCTGCGGAATGTAAGCATTACCTTGAGGTTGATCATGCACCATCTGGATTGACTTTGAGGGTAATAAGTGAAACCTTGAGGTGCAATATATACAACCTGAAATTAACCTTAAGGAGGGTAAGTAGCGCCTTTAGGTTGAGCAGGTTGTCCCTGCAGAGCAGGTTGAATGGGCAGCTGAGCTGGTTGAATAGGTTGAACCAGCTGCGGAGCAGGTTGAATAGGTTGAACCGACTGTTGAGCAGGTTGAACAGCTTGAATTGATTATTGAGCAGGTTGAGTAGTTTGGATCGAATGATGAGGTTGGGCAAGCTATCCCTGTGGAGCAGGTTGGTTCGGATATTGAAGATCATCGGGTTGCCCTTGTGGAAGAGTTTGGCTCGATGGTTGAGATGGGCCAGGTTTCCCTTGAAAACCAGGTTGACACGAACCAGGACTGTAGGGTTGTCCTTGCTGTAAAAAATCTTGGCCTCGCAGAACGTAAGGTTGTTGTTGTTGCACAAAAGGTTGTCCCTGTGAATTTGTCCCCTAGGAACATCTAACACTCCTGGTTGAAACTGAGGTTGAACAGACAGACCGTAGGATTGTCCTTGTTGGACTGAAGGTTGTCCCTGTAAGGGTTGTCCTTGCAGACCGTAAGGTTATCCCTGAGGACCAAAGGGTTTTCCTTGCTAGACCAAAGGTTGTCCCTGAGGACCAAAGGGTTGTCCCTGCTGGACCAAAGGTTGTCCCTATAATGGTTTTCCTTGTAGACCCGAGGGTTGTCCCTACAAAAAAGGCCCTTGATGAGCAATGGTATGATAGGGATTTGTTGGTGGAAAATAAATAGCTTGATTAGGATTTATGGGAGGAAAATATACAGGATTATCTGAGACATCAAAATGATGGGGAGGATTTCTAGGAGCTTGTGGCTAATGAGAACCCTGTGGTGTGGAACTCTGTAGCTGAGAATCAGGAGAGGGAGAATACTGTCGTTGAATATCCAATAAATAGTCATCGAATGTATAAGTAGAAACCATAGGCGTGGTAGAAGTAGTCAAGGTTTCCACAGCGAGAGGTTGTGATCCACTCACGATAGGCCTAACAGGCAATGTGGGATTGATAAAGATAGACCTACGAACAAAATCAGACCCTAACTACTGAGTCATGCTAACAACCAGTGCATATGAAGCCACACATATGGCAAGTGGAACCAGGATAAATGTTATAGTGGCCGACGATATGGGTGTCAAAGTTGACATTATTAATGTAGGAAAAATAGAGCTTCTAGTGGGAGCCACTGTACTAGACTGTGCTACGGATGCCACACCATATATGATATGACCCAAAGTTCGGTAACCGGGTGGAAGAGACACCGATTGAGGGGGAAGGTTCTGGGAAAAGCTGATATTCCCCTGTAGAAGCATACAACTCTTCACTGCCAACAGGACTGAAGAATCCATATCTGATGAGGTCGTAAGATTGTCAAAAATATGATGAGGATTAGGGGGTAAAGAAGTGACTAATAATGGTGATACCAAAGTGAGAGGAGGGAATTCTTCCACACTCCCAAAACTAGACTAGGTACCCTGAGGTGGCCAATTGAAATCAACTTAACCTTCAGGAGGAGACTAGGTAGCAAGAGGTAAGACACTCGGGAGAATAGGCTGCGAAAACTCAGTAGACCTAGTGGAATTATGTGTTTCCAAATAAATGTCAGGAAAAGGACTACCACTAGGAGGCAGTGGAGAAGACGTTGAAAATGGTGGTTCCACCACTGTGATAATACTTCAACACAAGAAGAAAAATGAGATAGCCTATTCGAGGCTTCAAGATCAAACTCTAAGGAACTACAAACACAATCCAAGAAGAAGACTTTTAACAACCATGTGATCGTAGGCAATTAATTTTATGACATTGAAACATAACTTTGCTATTTCATGTTTTAAGAGTCTAGAAACAAGAAAAAGATGACTCTAGTCACTTTCAGATTGAACGAGCGTGAAAGGACAAGTACTCGATGATATTTTCACTTTTAAGGAGTCACAAAATATCAAAATGACTAATCAAGTAATCTAAGCAAGAGGGTGTACCAAGTTTCCGTGAACTTCCATATACACCTTGGTGATCAAATGAAAGAGAAATGTCCACGGACTTAATGTATGTGCAGGTAGTCTCCCCAAATGTTGTGTTCGGTGTATCACACTTATAGGGCGCAGACTCGGATTCCTATGGATACAGGATTTGAACCTATGAGGGTCTCCCTTTATATATGCGATGGTACGGGGAGCACAAGTTCGTGCTAACGCTGTCTAAAGCCAGGTGGCGAATGACAGCTACTAGGTTTAATGACGCCGGAACACGTTACTAGCCTAGACCTCTAAAATATTCACGTTAGGTTTCAATGCTTCCTTAGATTGATTGAATTAATTTTAAGGTTGATCTTGAATTAATATTTCAATTTCAAAGCCCTATCGAACATGATCTCGAATTCCTAAATGTACACTACATGCGAAAGAACATCATTTCTGTTTGATGAATGCTAACTAAGAGAAGGATAGGAATATTTTAATAGAGTAGAAATCAATGAAAACACAAGAAGAATTTCACTAATGCATCTAATACAACCAAACGAGAAAACGAAAGCTCTTTCCTAGTTCACTAAGAGCTAGTTATGCAAAAGAAATTTTTATTTTCAATTCAAATGAAAGATTTTTTTTTTTTTTTTGGATGAATGAAGCACACAATGCATTATTACACTAAAAATAAAAGCAAACACTAGTCTTGAGTACTACGAATGTAGAGATCTAAAATGAATAACTCAAAAGCAATACAAACATAAAAACACACTCAAAACAATGATGCACACTTCCAAGCAAACAAAAGCATTTCAAAACAATCCCACGAGCAATGTGATCTATGCTCGATGTGACGAAATGGAGAGTTAAATGAAAACAAAAGTGATCATCCAAAAAACCAAAGACACAAAGAATCGAGAAAGACTAATGCAATCGATCGACAAATTGAAAGGACAGAGATCAAAGTGACTCGAATCTAGCTTAGAAGGCCCAGTCAGGAGAAGGCCAAACAAACAACACAAGATACCTAGAAACCCTAGGGCTACAAAACTTCATTGATAAGATAATGGAAAAACAGCTAAGAATACCAAGGCTACAGAGTCAAAACAACTTCAAAAGACAAATTGCAAAGTAAAGAAACAATCCAGAGTAAAGAACTACTAACAAAAACTCAGGAAGAAGGTCAAACCAAATCCTATAGGATTCGACGTGACTATCAGGCTATAATCCGCGTCTATAGGGGTTGGTGCACCTGTGACAAAGGAAACAAGCGCTAATTGGCATGACTGTTCAAAGAAAAAATGTGCCAAGCTAGAAAACTATAGGAAAATGAGAAAACCAATAAGCATAGGTCAGACTTGACACTCTAGAACTGAATAGGAGGATTCAAAACAATGAGGCAAGTCAAGCAAGGTAGAAAAACAACCAAACGACCAAATTTGACTCAACAAGTCAAACTCTCAACAAAGAACGAGATGAAAAACACACATTGATCCCTAGTGGAGTCGCCAAATTTTTGTGTAGGAAAATCCCCTCTGTGGACAAAGGCGATCCCTCTAGCCCTAGGGTGGGTCTAAGAGCAAGAGGACATGCTAATGTGTTGGTTCCTAGTTAACGAATGAAATGAGTTGGGATAGATTTTCCTAACTATAATCCAACACGGTTGTTTTGGCTACAATATAGGTCTCTCGATGCTTGTCCCAACATGTCGTGATCCTTCAACAATAGTACTCAGTTGCCTGCACAAATATCAAAGGAAAAAAGAAACATACATAACAATAATTTCATTCATAACTAGCTAATCAGTTAAGGAAGATTAAACATATTGTGTAAAATTGATCACATCAACAGAATATGGGATCCAAAACATTAGTCATGTATATATTAAGAGAAAGAAAGATATTACAACTGGAGCCTTGACGTTGTAGCCTGCTTCAGTGGGTCCATTCTCCAGGGAATTTGGGAATTTTTCAGGGAATTTGGATGTGGCAAGGAAAAACTAAGCTCTCTCTCGACAAGGGTCTCTCTCTCTACTCTATCTCACTAGCTATATCATATTGTTTTAGCAAAATATTCAGAAATTCCTTTTCGGCTAGCTTGTAATGTTCCTTTTTCAGGAACATTGTCAATTGACAAGGAAATCTATTCCAGAGATGGACTGAAGGGGAATTTACTAGATTTGTCACCTTCATAAGGAAGGATGAACTCCAGAGGCTTCCTAGCCCACCATCAGACTCTGTCTATAGAGTGATTGTCAAAGGACAATATCCCCAAGAGGGAATACAACACTATTGGGAATCTGTTGAAGCCTAGAAAATCTCTGCTTCAAACATTGGGGAAAACCACCCGGTCGGGACCTTAGGACAACTCCTTTTCCGTTTGGTATGGTGGCTCCGACTGGATTTAAAGGACCAGTTTCCTTATAACTAAATGGGTTGGTGATGGGTTGATTTGGATAAGTGGAAATGGGACTAAATTGACTGAAATAAAACTATCTAATTAAACTAAATGCTGCTAACGAAATTCTAAAACTAACCCGGGCAATCATATGTGAATACAACTTAGAATTATTCCAATTTGACAATAACCATAAAAATGTATTAAAGTTTAATTGAAATTGTGCAGTAACAAATAAAGATAACTCTGTTTAAGAAATTAAACAGAGTTGTATTAGCATATTGCATTCATCATTGTATACCATCTATATATATATACTTAACGAAAGATAACGTTTCAATTATACTCAGAAATGATATATAAAAATAAACGTTGTGAAAATAAAATATATATAAATGATAGCAAATTTTAAAACGAATATCATAAGACAAAAGAAATCAACAGTGAACAGATAGAAATACCTCATTCATCTTGAAGACTTTCAAATGAAATCTGATACTCTGATCCAGTAACTCTGATGTAAAATCAAATCCAAAGGTACAGAAATGCAACACTTCAAAGATAATTTCATCACAAAATCACCAGATGTGATCCTTTATAAAATATAAGAGGCAATGGAGTACAGAAATGTAAGCTCCAAGTCAAAAATATTACAACTCCGGATCCCTTCTCTAAATGCATGAGAGGGATTTAAATAAGAAATTACATAAAAAAAGAATCCGACTACTACTGCTACAATCTATCAAATTAAAAACAGAAACACTATCTTAAAATGAAACTGATTCATTGCTTTTCTTTCTCGCTTGATGTAGCCAAGTTGAAAATTTTTAGCATATCTTGGAGCCTCGGTGGATGACTCATCTCGGAATGTAACTGTCCAGCGTATGTGGCATCGGAAAATTCTGGAATTAAACAATAAACAACATTTGAAAGGAATTTAATAGCCATTTGTTGATTGTATGGCTTAATTAAATAAGTCCACATATTGTCCCAAGATATTGCTTGAAGTTTGTTGATTTGTTGACTTTTATTCATCATTTCTTCTTTCCATCTGTAATTTGTTTCTTTGACCTTAGGAAAACTGCCTGGAACACAATCTGAAATGAGATTAATTGAATACAAGCTGTCATTGATAAATTGCGTTATATTACTCATCATGCTTCTAGCTCTTGATATTTCTCTCTCGGCTTTCATTAACTGATGTTCCCATTCTGTAAACAAGATTTCTTTACGTCTTTCTTCTATCCTAGGAAGATTAGCTTCTCTTCCTTTTTCTGTATCTTTCCAAGTAAGAAATTCAGAAATCTTTTCATCAGCATCATCAATTTCTTGTCTGAGAGTAATAATGTTCTGAATCAAGGATGATGTGATATCACAAAATGGCTCTGCTTGTGATAATTTTGTACAAAATTCATTTAATTGCTGAGACAGCAGTTTATTAATTTCAAGAGCTTCCGATTTGAATTCACTTAATTTAGGAAAATCTTTGAACCTATCTAAAGCTGCTTGAAATTCTTTTTCTTGTACGATCTTCACATTCTTCTCATTTTGCAACAAATCTTGTAACTTGGAAATTTCTTGATTCAATTGTTGTTGTTTGCCTAAGACCTGCTCATCAACTTTCTTCTTTTCCATGGCAAGCTGTTCTTCTAACTCTTTAGACCCGAGCTCTTGATCTTGTAATTGTTGTTCCAATTGAGCAATCTTTTGTTGATTTTCATTAGCTTGTTCTTCAAGTAAAGCTATATGGATATCTTTTTGTGTCATCAACTGAGAAACTTCTGCAGCTTTATCTATTGTTGCAGCACTATATGCTCCTGCATATCGGGACAACTTAGTGAGATCCTCAGATGGATTCACTTCAGTATTCTTGTAAACAATATTCATGAACTCCTCCTGTGGAGTGGAAAACATGTCCTGACCCATCTTCCTTCTTTTTCTCTGTTTTCTAACAACAACCTTATGTTTAGGGCTATAAAATACATCCAAAGGAGGGATCTCCTCAATCTTCAAAACAATCTTCCCTGTAGGATGTTCAGGAATGATTTCGACGTCCTAATCTTCTTGCTCTTTATCTTTATCCTGCAGTCCTAATTGCTGAGCGAATTGATCATATTGTTTCAACAATTGAGAGGAAACATTAAGATCGGCAGAGTCTATAATTTTCTCAGTATTTTCTTTTCCTTCCAATTGCGTATCTGTTTTATCTGTATTTGTTCCCTGCTCAATGGTTTTGCTATATGATCCTCCTTTTTTATTATGCACATTAGTATCGGTACTTGTGCATTTTTCCTTTGTTTGAGCCGTGGACTGCTGATCAGTATTTACATCGGATTTGCCATCAGTATTCCCTTTTTGAGCATCAGGTTTGCCATCAGTTCTCACCTTTTCAGTATGTACAGTAGGCTGGTTAGCAGTCGATTATGTAGTGACTTTACCGGCAGATGTTTCTCCTTTTGTTTTTCCAGATGTACCCTCTGTTTCTGACCCTTGTATAGAAATTATCAGTTGGTCTAGAGGAACTTTCAACAATATTTGACTTCTAAATAACAAAAAATTATTCATTTCTTCCTTCTGGAATTTAGACTTGGCCAAATCATAAACTTGAGGAAAATCATTCAACGAAACAAACAAATCATCAAACTCATCTGGTTCATGCTCAAATTGAGCATTCGAAACTAAAGCAGTAACATTAGAAGCTATCTGTCGTGGATCATACTGTCTCCCCGGAATGGTCGCAAATTTAAAACCCTTTATTTTGGTGACTTCCTTTTCTGCATGTTTGAAGTCATTCAAAGTAAAATGACCACAATTGAATGGGAATGGAGGCCACATTCTTTTCTTACTATTGTTTAGAGCTCTGGATATTCCTTCAACTGTTAATTGATAGGAGATTTCCTGGGCGAGAAGTTTGTCTGGAACAAAAAGAGGGAGAACATGGGGTTCCACAATACTCGCAAAAATCCCGATGTATGTGAATTTTTCTTCTCCAAACCAATCTCCTATTGAGGATAAGTTAGCTTTAGCTTTGTCGGAGAATCTAGGAGGGAAGCGATTGAAAATGGTTTGAAAGATAGGGATAAGGAAACCATGACATATTCTATACACATGATCTTGGAAATGAACTTTCCAAAGAAGTTTATGATATATATGAATCGGGGTGGGATCTTTGGGAGTCCATTTCCATCCTAACAAGGGAAACTCAGAATTAAAACAAAGAGCGTCTAGAATATAAGCACAAAAGAAAAAAGGAGTGGAATTTCCAGTGGTTTTATCTTGTCTGTACTCGAGTATTCTATTAGCCATTCTATCAGAGAGAATAACAGCCCAGTCCATAATGTCGGAATTGACAGCAGCTAATATTAATGGGACCATTTGTATAGAAAACCTAGCAGAATTGTCATTACCAAATAATCTACACATCATGGCAGCGGCATAACAATACGGGGGTAAGAGGGAATCTACTGAATACATACCGGATGATTAATTTCTGTGCTTCTCAGGAATTTTCCTCCAATCTTTGATAGGATCAGATTGAACCTTATTATTATCAGCAAACTCTTTGATAAATTCTTTGTTATAAACCTTCTGCGGATCAGGAAGATGATACATTACCTTAATGTCTTCTGCTTTAAATGACCTAAAAGATACTCCAGAAGCTGAAACAAACATTCTGTCCTTTATTTTCACACTATCGATGACCCATCGAATCACATCATAATAAGGCATGATGCTTTCTCTGGCTACAATTCGATGTAGAAATGAATTTGCAAGTGATTTTTCAGTAATCTCAGAGTCGGAATCTGAGCTATCTTCATTTGGAACTGATGCCTTTTCCACTGTGACTTTGGGGTTTTCTTTCTCCAATAGATTATAAACTCCTTCCCACGTCATTCTTCCGAGCCCTTGGCATGATGTATCTGTAACTAATCTCAGTTTTGTTGGCTTTTCTTTTGAGACTGTAGGAGTCTCAACAAACTTAACAGGAACAACAGTCTTGGTTCTCCTTGCTCTCTTCGACATTTCTGTGTTTGATACTATTTCCCTTTGTCTGTGAATGAAAGGGTTCAGTGTTACTTGATTCTGCAAGACAATAAACTTTCAGTCGTGACAAACAAGCAACTTGAAAGGAACGATTATGAACTCATGATTCATTATTTATTGGTCTCGTATAGCGCGTAAATTTTCTCTTTGGGTCTCACTCATGTATTTAAAACCGAATCATCAATCAATATTCATTTGATTTGCTATTGAATACCAACGTACAATTGGAGATTTGACGCTTGTGAGATATTATAATATTTACCTATCTTGAATTTTTCGAATGTAATAAATGTTATGTATTAATCACATCGAAAGTTTTCAAATGGTACATAAATATCATAATATAGATTTCTTCGATTGCCGATTGCGATTGCAAAATTTTTCGATTTCTGATTAGATGGTTTGTAGATCGCAATCAGGGAGTTTCAATGGAAAATAATTGTTAATGGCTTTCTCCGATTTCCGATGGTGGGGTCTACCATATAAAGGTTTTTCTCATTTAAACGAACGAATGTTTGTTTTCCTTTTGAAAAGTGTTTTTTATAATAACGCGCGTCGCATCGAAGAATTTGAAATTGACCGCAAAGAATTTATTAAAAAGTGTTCCGATCATGCGATTGCAATTAGGCGCATCGCATCGGAGGTATGTAAATGAATAATTTAAACCCTTCGCGATTGAAGTTTTGCGATTGAACTAATCGCATCGGAGAATTTGAGCTTTTATGTTAAATTTTCCTCTAAGGATTTCTCCGATCTCCGATTGCGATTATTATTCATGAGACTTTTTACAATTGACTTGTTTTTATATGATAAGGTCTTTTATATTTGATCGGGTCGGAATTTTTGAATGTTGTATTTTGTTTGTAAACAAACAAAGATGAGCTTTTTCAAAACAATGAATCTTTATTTCTAATTCTTTTATTTCTATAAAAAGAAAAAGGGACCCTATTTCTAAATGAATTTTATTCTAAAATTAAGAAAAAGGGAGGGTTGTTGTATAGTACAACAGAATCTTACAAGATAATCCAAAGATGCAGCTACAACAATATAAAGACATAACTAGAAATAGCAGTGAATAACATTGTGCCAAAATGTATGAAAACCCTTGAGCCATTTTATTATGAAATAAAAACAGAAAATGATACAATGAATGTTAGAAGAATAAGGCTAGAAGCCTTCCATGAAAATACATGCCAAAATACAAATGCTACTCCATAGCAGAATGCCCATGAATAGGGACTGTGTAGTCATAGAAAGGAGACTACTGTATTGAGTGAAAAAAAACATGGATCTGCATATACATGGCTCATATATCATTTGGGGAGAAGATCTAAGCTCCCAATCACTACCTCAAGTCAATCCTAGAAGGATTGGCTGAAATATTCAAAACTGCTGAAATGTAGGAGTTGCTGGGTAGCTGCAGCAACTCAATACATGGAATGGAATGGAGAAGGCTGAATGACTGAAGCTAATGAAGAACCCTTCTCCTTTGGAAATATTAAGTGCAAGGCTGATCCCTACACCAAATATCTCACCCTATGAAATGCCTGCAAAACCCTCACTGCAAATATGCTCCCACTAGAATGCAGTCTATGAGAGGGTCTGCATTGTGACTGATGGAAATGGTTGGCCTCCTGCCAATTATAGTGGAATATTCTTAGAAACCATCCTCACTAACCTCCCGGAAGTAGAGAACTTCCCTCCTCTGAAAGATCAGCTAGAAATGGCGTTGTGGGAAACCTCTAGCAACACCCAGCTACACTGCACAATAATCTGCAATAGAAATTGTGCTGATGAAGATGGCTGATGCTATGGCCTGAATGCTGGAATATGGAGGATTAGTGCAATCCTTCATGAGCTACTCAAGAAGGAGACGAAATCCTAAATAGGACTCCCTCGTGCTCGAGGGCACTGCAGCTCTACTGAACAACAAGAGGCAGCAATTTGTCTCTATAGACAAATAATAAAATGATCTAAGATAGTCTCAATGGACTGCCTTGCTATTGAAAATGCAACAAGATGATGGAGCTTAGTGAAATGAAGTCGCCTTCACTAAGTGGGCCCACAGGCTATTTTTGGCGCAAAGTCTATTTTTTAGACTATGTCTATTTTTAGACATATGGAGCATGGTCTAGGAGTTGCAGTATGCTATTCTTGGATGATTGGTCGAGTTGTTAAAAATAGATGGACCTCTATTTTTAGACATACAGGTCGAAGTCTATTTTTAGACTGCCTATCTAAAAATATGTCAGTCAAATATTATTAGCCCTTAATAATATTTGGACTCTAAACTTCAGTTTATTCTCTTACAGCACTTCAGTTGGAGCTACGGATGTGGCCCATGCATATGACAGAAGGAATTACGCTATTCCCTGGGGTTTGGTGAGCTCATGCATGGTTGACTTCAGTTAGGACTTCAGTGGAAGAAGTCTGGTGGAGTTGATGAGACAGTTGGTGGAGTTGTGTTCGGTTTAACTTAGTTGAACTAGTTGTGATTAGTTTAACTAGCTAATCAACTAGTAATGAGTGGAGTGAATTAAATATTATTTAATTCACTAATTATTAACTCATTATTCAACTCAAGAACACATCAGTTCACTGCAGTGCATGGACAGTTCAGTGGAGACCAGTGGAAGAGGTAGATGAAAGGGTGAGTTTGCTATTAGTTGCGACAACAGTTGTGCATGAGATTCGCACAAGCATTGGAGGAGATTGCCAATGATGATTGCACAGTTGGATCCAATGAGATTCGAACTTGGATCTCTCATTAGACCAGCCTTGATTGCGCAATAGAGGCAGGAAATTAGTGGATGAGTTTTGAACCTGTGACTTGTTCAAAACCAAGCTAGTTTGTGTGTAACTTTTGGAGACAGTACTGAGTACTTGTGAGGAGTATTGTATTGAGATTGTTACATGTTTCTCTTCTATTATAATATACAAATATCTGGGGGTTTTCAGCTATAAGCTTTCCCCATTACATATTGTGTTTATGTGCGCATGCGACTGTTTCTATTTCCGCAAATTGATGATTGATTGTAGAAGAGATTATGTGTTGCATATGAATTCGAATTAGTATGTGATCAGGATAATCTTGGTGGATAAATCTTCATTATTCAGCAAATTTCTACATGGTATCGGAGCGAATTAATCATCGGGATCTATTGCAGTGATTATAATATTATTTCGGTAGACAGAGTCTGTAACGGGCCAGGTAGCCTCTGGATCCATCCTTTCTCTGAAAGGTGATATATCCAGTAAATGCCCTTACAGTCGATCTCTGTGCTAGAAATAATTTGTTCTCACAGATCCAGAAGCAATTGAGTTTTTGAGTTTGGAATTCGAATTTTGCAGCAGTTTGTTTTCTTGGTGCCGGAGTTGAAAATGTCTTTCAACGGTTTGCGACTCGAATATTCTCTTGAAGGCAGTTCGAATTATGTTGCATGGAAAGATCGCATGGAGGCAGTATTAGAAGATAATGGACTGAAGGAGTTCGTAGATACGGATTTCCAAAAGCCCACTGATCCTGCTGAAGTCGAGGCTTGGCAAAAGAAGATGGCGAAATGTCGAAGGATTCTGTTGGAGGGCGTGAAGGATCACATTGTATCCAGCCTGCATGGAAAAGCTTCTCCATATTTGATGTGGAAAACATTGACAGATCTATTCCAGATCAAGAGCGACCAGAGGAAGCTGGCGCTCAAGGATAAACTTAGAAACATTAAGATTTTATGAGGCGAAGACGATGTTGCCATTCACCTCATGAGTTCTTTCAATGTAGAGGTGAGGAGTACAGGAAGTGTGGGGGTGACTGTCGAAGAAGAGGATATGGTAGACCTGGCTCTCCTTGGTCTTCCGAAGGCTTGGAATTCCTATCAGGATTATGTCAATGGTCGGGAGAAGTTTCCGGGATGGGAGCGACTTTGGGTGGATCTCATGCAGGAGGAGATAAGGAGGACTACCAGGGACGGATCTTCATCAAAGGTATCTGATGAAGAAAATTGAGCTTTGGCTGCCAAAGCAAGGAAGGGGAAGAGAAAGAAGGCTTCTCAGTCTGGTGCGAAAGGCAAGAAGCAAGACATGTCCAAGGTGAAGTGTTTTCACTGTCACCAGCACGGACACTATGCCACAAATTGTCCGCAGAAGAAGAAAAATAAGAAGGCTGCTGGATCTGCAGTGGGAGAGGCATTGGCTTCTCAATTCAAACTAGATTTTTCACTGATCGCATGCTTGGTTTCAAGTGTGATGGGATCAGTATGGTTCTTGGACAGTGGTGCATCATTTCACATGACCGGACATCGAGATCTGTTTTCAGATCTGGAGGAAAAAGATCTTGGAGTGCACATCGAGATGGGCGATGATGGTAGATACAGTGCGACCGGTATCGGTACCATTTCCTTTGAGAGGGAGTCTGGTAAACCCTTTGTATTGAAGGAAGTTTTGCATGTTCCAGGATTGATGAAGAATCTGATCTCTGTGGCTATGTTGGAAGACAAGGGGTATGATGTGGTCTTCAGCGAAGGAAAAGCCTTCCTACGCAGTAAGACAACTGGAGAGACCCGGAAGATAGGGGTTCGAGTCAAGAACCTTTATCAGTTGCAAGTAGATGGCTGCGCAGCAATGGCATGCAAGGCGGGAGAAGTGGTGAGCCGGGATGATGATGGCGAGCTGTGGCACAGGAGATTGGGCCACCTTCACCATGGAGCTTTGAAGATCCTGCAGCAGATTTCTACTGGGCTTCCTAAGGGCACTCTTGCGCAGTCAGATCAGTGCAAGGGGTGTACTTTAGGGAAGTATGTGAAATCCACCTTTCACGAGAAGGATAGTCGCGCCACGACGATCCTTGAGAGAGTTCACACAGACGTGTGTGGTCCTTTCTCTGTTGCTTCGACAGCAAAGCACAGGTATTATGTGATCGTTGTTGATGATTTCTCTCGAAAGTGCTGGATCTTCTTCATGTCGAAGAAGAGCGATACATTCGCGAAGTTCTGTGAGTTTAAAGCACTGGTCGAGAAGGAGTCGGGGAAGAAGGTGATTGCTCTAAGGAGTGATAACGGTGGTGAATTCATCTCGGCTGAATTCAAGGAGTTCTGCAGCACATAAGGGATTCGGAGAGAGCTCATCGCACCCCATAACCCACAGCAGAACGGGGTGGCTGAGCGGAAGAACAGAACGATCGTGGGTGCTGCACGGGCGATGTTGCATGATCGGGGCCTACCCCTTCACTTGTGGGCTGAGGCATGCAATACAGCAGTGTATGTGCAGAACCGTTGTCCTCACAAGGTTCTTGGCATGAGTACACCGGAGGAGGCTTATTCTGGTAAGAGACCTGACATTTCTCATTTGAGAATTTTTGGTTCACCTGTCTACATGCATGTGACGAAGGATGCCAGAAAGAAGCTGGATCCGACCGTAGAGGTTGGAATATTTGTGGGGTACACTGATACACCTCACAACTATCGGGTGTATTTTCCAGACAGTCGCAAGACTGTTGTGCGACGGGATATCAAGTTTCAGGAGGAGAAAGCCATGTAGTGTTCGCTTGAGAGGGAGCCACACTTGCATGCAGATGAGGAGCTGTTAGTTCCTAAGGAGGAGCTTCCGGATGTGGATCAGCCACAAGAGGAAGTTTAGGAGGTGGAAGAAACCACCCATGCAGCGCCAACCATCAGAGGGCGCATGCGTACTATAGAAGCTGAGCAACTGGCTCGAGATGCAGAGAAGGTTGTAGGACCACCTACAGCACAGTGCAGACAGAGGCAGTCACCGGATCGGTACACTGGATACATGGCTCTTGTGAGTCAATGTGTCGTGATGGAGCCATCCTCTTTTGAGGAAGCTGTGGAGGAACCCGCATGGGTTGATGCCATGATCGAAGAATATGATTCGATTGTCGGGTCAGCAGTATGGGAGATTGTCCCAAGACCGAAGGGGAAATCGTTGTGTCTACGATGGATCTACAAAGTGAAGTGTGCAAATCGATGGGGAGTGTGGAGAAGTACAAGGCGCAGATTTGTCACCCGGTGGGCTTCTCGCGCATCGAGGGGATCGATTATGAGGAGACTTTTGCACCGTCGCAAGGTACTCTTCCATACAAACGATCCTAGATTCTCAATGTCAGAGGATGGTACATCCATCACACGGATGTGAAGACTACGTTCCTCAACGGAGTCATTGAGGAGGAGGTGTACATAGAGCAGCCCGAAGGTTTCGAGATCTTCAGCAGTGAGTCGCATGTGTGCAGGCTCAAGAGAGCGCTGTATGGGTTGAAACAAGCACCTCGTGCTTAGTACACACGGATAGACAGTTATTTCACCGGACTTGGATTCTCCAAGAGTGAGGCGGATCCTAACCTATACCAGATTGTGGTGGAGGGTAAGTTGCTGATCATTGTACTTTATGTAGATGATTTGATTTTGATGGGTGATGAACTGTTGATACACTCATGCAAGGCTGATCTTGCAAAGGAGTTTAAGATGAAGGACTTGGGCCTCCTTCATTATTTCCCGGGAGTGGAAATTTGGCATTGTAGTGGTGGAATGTTTGTTTCTCAGGGTAATTATGCTCGGGAGATACTAGAGAAGTTCAACATGCATGGCTGCAAGCTTGTTGATACTCCTCTTCCTGGTGGTTGGAGGAAGGAGGATGCTACTTCGACGGAGGTAGTGGATGCCACTGTTTATAGACAATTGGCGGGGTCGCTTATGTATCTGGTCAATACACGACTTGACATATGCTATGCTGTTAACCGGCTTTCACAAGCTATGGTTAAGCCCATGTTTCTTCCGGGAAGGTGAAAAGCATGTATTGCATTATCTTAGTGGCACATCGGGATATGGTCTATGGTACAGACAAGAGGATGGAGTGAAGCTTTCCGGCTTCACTGATGCAGATTGGGCAGGGAGCCCAACGGACCGAAAGAGCACATCTGGAGGAGTTTTCAGCATTGGATCGACATCAGTTTCCTAGTACAACAGGAAGCAGATATCCATGGCACTCAGTTCAGAAGAGGTCGAGTACATGGCAGCAAGCTTGGCTGCATGCGAGGCTATTTGGATGAGGAAGATCCTCGTCGGATTGTTCGGGTTGCACTTGGAGCCTACAGTGATTTATTGTGATAACCAAAGTTGCATTAAACTATCGGTTAATCCAGTATTTCATGATAGATCCAAACACATTGACATCAGGTACCATCATATCAGAGATTGTGTTCAGCGGAGAATCATGATGCTTTCATATGTTCCCACGGAGGATCAGGATGTTGACATCTTGACGAAGGCGCTCACCAGAGCAAGTTCGAATTCCAAGGTATATGTGATAGTTGCAAATAATCCATATATTTTTGAGAGGGAGTGTTGAAAATGCAACAAGATGATGGAGCTTAGTGAAATGAAGTCACCTTCACTAAGTGGGCCCGACAGGCTATTTTTGCCATAAAGTCTATTTTTGCACTACGTTCATTTTTAGACATATGGAGCATGGTCTAGAAGTTGCGGGATGCTATTCTTGGATGATTGGTCAAGTTGGTAAAAATAGATGGACAGTTATTTTTAGACATACAGGTCGAAGTCTATTTTTAGACCGCTTGTCTAAAAATAGGTCAGTCAAATATTATTAGCTCTTAATAATATTTGGACTATAAACTTCAGCTTTTGTCTTCACAATACTGTATTGGAGTCATTTTACGTGGCCCATGCATACACAAGGAATTACGCTATTCCCCGGGGTTTGGTGAGCCTGCGCATGGTTGACTCGCTTAGGACTTCAGTGGCAGAAGTTTGGTGGAGTTGATGAGACAGTTGGTGGAGTTGTGTTCGGTTTAACTTAGTTGAACTAGTTGAGATTAGTTTGACCAGCTAATCAACTAGTAATGAGTGGAGTGAATTAAATATTATTTAATTCATTAATTAGTAACTCATTATTCAACTCAAGAACACATCAGTTCACTACAGTGCATGGACAGTTCAGTGGAGACCAGTGGAAGAGGTAGATGAAAGGGTGAGTTTGCTATTAGTTGCGACAATAGTTGTGCATGAGATTTGCACAAGCATTGGAGGAGATTTCCAATGATGATTGTGCATTTGGAGCCAGTGAGATTCGAACTTGGATCTCTCATTAGACCAGCCTTGATTGCGCAATAGAGGCAGGCAATTAGTGGATGAGTTTTGAACCTGTGACTTGTTCAAAACCAAGCTAGTTTGTGTGTAACTTTTGGAGACAGTACTGAGTACTTGTGAGGAGTATTGTACTGAGATTGTTACATTTTTCTCTTCTATTATAATATACAAATAGCTGGGGGTTTTCAGCTATAAGCTTTCCCCATTACATATTGTGTTTATGTGCGCATGCGACTCTTTCTATTTCCGCAAATTGATGATTGATTGTAGAAGAGATTATGTGTTGCATATGAATTCGAATTAGTATGTGATCAGGATAATCTCGGTGGATAAATCTTCATTATTCAGGAAATTTCTACACTTGCACCTCTTTTAAACTCAATGAGACTTCACCTTCCTTCCTCTAGAAGTTTCCTCCCTCATGGAATATTCCTCCACTAAAACTACGCTGTCCCACTTAGTGCTCTCCAACTCATGCCAACGCAGTTTGACTTGGTCAATTTGGCCTTTTCCATTTGCACTTTAACCCCTTTCACACATGAGGGTGTGAAATCTAGCTCCATGATGATCCCTTTTCACATTGTAAGGGATTTTATTCCTATTTATTACATTAATGGGTCACTTTACCCATTTTTATTCAACAAAATAAAAATATGCAACTATAATGTTCCATTTTAGCTTGAGGCTAAAATTGGGAACATTACATTCCTGCCCTCCCACATGTTGCTTGTCCTCAAGCAACTGCATAGAGAGAAAAAAATTCCTCGTCCTTTTTCTCTTGTGGCCTCCTCATCCATGGTCCCACCACTGCTCAAATATGTGCAACAAATCTACCCTCCAATGCTCTCTCCCAAGTATGCAATTGAAAATGATGCTCCTCATGGAAAGATAGAAGGTGTAGTGGAATCCTTCCTATTGGAATGTGGCCTCCTTAAGGTAGGAGTGATGATATGCATGGGATAATGCTGCTCCCAATGATGAACCTCTCATCCATGCTATCATCCAATGAAAATATCAACCCCTGGTTTCTGCAATGTGTTGGGGCTGAATGGAGAGTGTGCTTGTGCCTCTCAAGATGGTCCTCTCTCCATGTGAAGTGTTCATGGGGCTGCCTCTATCCTTGGGCTAAAATAGTATGGCCTCCAACAATGGCCCAAGCTACCCCATCAAGAAAATCAGCCATGAAATTTCTCTGCAAATTCTCCAAGTGGTCCCTCCCACAATAAGGTACATACAAGTAACAATGTGGCAATCATGGTTTTCCCATGGTATCTCCTGCAAGATAAAACATATACAATGGGGAGAATCATGCTCCCAATGGGCTGTTCAAACAATTCTCTCCAAATAATGCTCCTCAAAAGACAACATCAGAAATACATAAGGAGCAATATGCAATAGAAACAAGTTGTCAAATGACAACCGGAGAGTGGTTCCAAATTCCACTCATGGAACTTGCGCAGTGCATCCTTGGCCTACCTCAAAATCAAAGTAACAAGTGTTGTACTAGCCACTTGTTTTTTGCCACCACATCTCCTCATAAGATGAAACATGAAGTCACAATTTGGTGCCAATGGTGCACACCAAAAGTATGTGGCTTCCCCCACAACCATCACAAAAATTAGCCAAGATCAAGGCTACAAGCAGTTGCAAGTACATTATACCAAGTGTAAGAAGGGATGATCCTCTTTGATCAATATGCTGCTCATATAAAGTAAAGAGGTAAATAATGTGAAATTATACCTTCTCTACCATGTAATTGATACCTTGAGTTGAAATGGCTCATCTGAATGCTCTCCCTCTCCTCCAATGAGTAAGGGAATGGTTGTGCCAACCTCTCCAAAAACAACCGGGATTTGCATCTATCCATATGCTGATGTAGATCATGTTGAATTCCCTCCAAAGTGAACTCCTCTAGCAAAGTGAAGTATGCATCCAAGTGCATAGCTAGGAAGTCCTCATGTGTTGCATGCAAAAATTTCTTCTTGACACTAGAAGCCCTAGCCAAGAAGAGTCTGCCATGGTGGTAGATGATCATATCATCCACTAAAAATCTGCCTTCTCCATCAAGGCCATCCACGAATCATGCATGCTTCAATATCCCAAGGAATACTCATCCAAAGCTGAGTCCTCCATACTCGATCAATCCTCCATATAAGCAACACTGGTGTTCTTCAATCATGTGCTCCCTCACGTTTTTGCCTACTATCTTGACATCCCATCATGCCAAAGTTATCCTCCAAGTTTCTTCCATTCCAACATGCAGCTACTCATGCTCAAGAGAAATGATGATCTCTGAAAATGAGCCTCCCATGAGAGACTATCACCTCCAAAGAATCTCCCGATCCTAGGTAATGTAAGCATGAGTAGCCTCCATATACTCCAATGCATGAAAGAGTCCTTCCTCAAAGGAAGTATCATCTCTCTCACCAAATCTATGGAACAGTCAACTTGCACCATGAAGATGCAATCCTCTATCCTTGCAGCAACATCTGCCAGTGCAATATGACTGATGAGAGTGGGTGAAAATGAGAAGGTGTCTCCCTCATCCTTGAGTCTATCCCAAACTCTCCGTGCTGCTAAACTCTCCCAAGGTTTCCAACCTCCTTAAATCAAGGTGTGAGGCCCCAAATGTGGAGCATCCAACCTCCTCTACTGATCTAGTGGTCTCCTTGGTGTAATGTCTCCATGCAGTGAGACACCATCATCAAGAGATGACTAAATGTATGAATGGAGAAAACCCTCCATTCTTCCACTGCGCAATCCAATCATCATCTTAGGTGCATCAACCTCATAAAATAGATAGGGTGTGTGATCCTCATCACATGATGTTGATCATCCTCCCTATCTCTTCCTTCTATCTCCATAGCTCTGCACCCTACCAACAATGGCACAGATGTATCATGAGTTGTGCCTTGATCTCTACATGGGAGATCCTAGGGAATTTCTTGCAAAGACACAAGAATTTATCTATGGGGAGCAAGAGCTCCTCTTTCCTCTGCATGAGGTACTGGATCAACTCTAGCTATACCAGCATAGTTGCCCTCCTCCTCATCAACATGTAGGGGCAACTTCTCCCAAAATTTGATCTCCTTTTGAAAAAGAGACCTCCATGCCCTCTTGTGCAAGAATATGAGATGGATACCTTGCCTCCAACAAGGTATGATGCAATATTCCAGACTTCCCAACAATATTCTAAAGTGTATATAAGTTTATGTTTCCTCCTTTTTCATGCAAGATCTAGGTTTGCATGTGTTTCATATTTTCTCCCACCAAATATGTCCATCATTGCTTCAATGAATTTGAAATAGGAAGAAGTATTTGTATTCTTTTAAAGAACATGACTCAAATACCCACCATGCATAAGTCTTACCTCTAAAGTGCAGCACTGCAAATCTAATAACATCTCCTTGGAAATTTTGTGTTGCTGCAACATAGTCTTCAACTCCTCTACCCATGCTTTGGCTGACCATGTAGGTGAACTTTTGAAAGTAGAGAGAACAAATATATCTTTCTGCTGGCTCTCCTTCACCTTAGAATTGCAAAAATCCATGGAGTGAGATGATCTATAAATTCCTGAGTTTGAGATCCATACTCTATTAGAAAATTTCCAAGAGTTTTCTTCTTGGTCACCTCTCCTCCTTTTCCCATCTCTTCATGACAAGACTGCACATATGACTGCGTTGTGCATCAAGGGATGTGACTACATTCTCACATTCCTCATCAGAAACCCTAAAATTTGTTTTTGCTTCAAACCCTTGTGGATATTCTTCAAATCTTTCCCTTCTATTTTTCTTTGGCTCCCATGAAAGCCCTATATGGATTTAGGGAGAAGCTTGGCTAGCTCATCTCCTTTTTCTTCCTTTTTCAGGAACATTGTCAATTGACAAGGAAATATATTCCAAAGATGGACTGAAGGGGAATTTACTAGATTTTTCACCTTCACAAGGAAGGACTCTGTCTATAGAGTGACTGTCAAAGGACAATATCCCCAAGAGGGAATACAACACTATTGGGAATCTTACAAGATAACCCAAAGATGCAGCTACAACAATATAAAGACATAAACTGGAAATAGCAGTGAATAAAATTGTGCCAAAATGTATGAAAACGCTTGAGCCATTTTATTATGAAATAAAAGCAGCAAATGATACAATGAATGTTAGAAGAATAAGACTAGAAGCCTTCCATGAAAATACATGCCAAAATACAAATGATGCTCCATAGCAGAATGCCCATGAATAGGGACTACACAGTCATAGAAGGGAGACTACTGTACTAAGTGGAAAACAACATGGATCTGCATAGACATGGCTCATACATCATTAGGAGAGAATATCTAAGCTCATAATCACTACCTCAAGTCAATCCTAAAAGGATTGGCTAAAATATGCAAAACTATTGAAATTTCGGAGTTGCTGGGTAGCTGCAGAAACTCAATACATGGAATGGAATGGAGAAGGTTGAATGGATAAAGCTGATGAAGAGTCCTTCTCCTTTGGAAATCTTAAGTGCAAGGCTGATCCCTACACCAAATATCTCACCCTCTGAAATTCCTGCAAAACCCTCACTGCAAATATGCTCCCACTAGAATGCAATCTATGAGAGGGTCTGCGCTGTGACTGATGGAAATGGTTGGAATCCTACCAATGATAGTGGAATATGCTCAAAAACCATCCTCACTAACCTCCCGAAAGTAGAGAACTTCCCTCCTCTGAAACATCAGCTAGAAATGGTGTTGTGGGAAACCTCCAGCTACACTGCACAATAATCTGCTACAAACACTGCGTTGATGAAGATGGCTGATGATATTGCCTAAATGCCGAAATATGGAGGATGATTGCAATCCTTCGTGAGCTACTTAGGAAGGAGAGGAAATCCTAAATAGGACTCCCTCGTGCCCGAGGGCACTGCAGCTCTACTGAAAAACAAGAGGCAGCAATTTTTCTCTATAGACAAATAATCAAATGATCTAAGATAGTCTCAATGGGCTACCTTGCTCCTATTTTAAACTCAATGAGCCTTCATCTTCATTCCTCTATAATTTTCCTCCCTCATGGAATATTCCTCCACTAAAACTGCGTTGTCCCACTTAGTGCTCTCCAACTCATGCCAACACAGTTTGACTTGGTCAATTTGGCCTTGTCCACTTGCACTTTAACCCCTTTCACACACGAGGGTGTGAAATCTAGCTCCATGATGATCCCTTTTCACATTGTAAGGGATTTTATTCTTTTTTATTACATGAATGGGTCACTTTACCCATTATTATTCAACAAAATAAAAATATAAAACTATAATGTTCCATTTTAGCTTAAGGCTAAAATTGGGAACATTACATAGCTACATCAATATGTTATAGGTTTATTTATATAGGGAGAGGAGGAGGTTGGGATCCCTAAAATGGTGAAAGGGAGGCCTTATCCTTTGGGAGGTTTCCCAAAAAGGTGGAAACAAGAGGCCAAAGGAAGGTGTTTGTGGTTATGCAGTCGAAAAACCCAAGCTGGCTCGCTCACAAAGTAGTTAGCATGGAAACTCGCCTCTATATTTAAAAAGAATTCCAAAAACACCTTGGTGTGCACAGCTCACTGGGACAGAGCACTAATGGGCATGGGGCTCAGTGTTAATTTCCTTCATCAGCATGAGGCTATAACGGCCTACCAGTGCCAACCCAAAAGCATGTGTTTTTGATGGTCTGTTCAAGGAAGAGTCAACAGAGGAAATATTCCTCTCATGGAAAGGGATGCAATGATACTTTTTGCAAGGCATGCCACTTTATATAAGTCATATAAGTGGTCCTACAATGTGTGAGATGGGGATTGTAGGGATGATGACAAAATTCTATGTAACAAGAGAAACATTGGTATTGGAGCAATAATTACTAATGTGTTGAGCTTGCGTTGAAGTTGGGCATGTTTTTGTTTCAGAGGTAAGCATATAAATGAATGATATAACTATGAAAAATCTGTCTTTGAGACTCCAATTAAATAAATTAAAAGGGTCTTCCTGAAATGCATTTTTATAAAAAAATAATCCCACATCTCCACCAGTACAAAATGATAAATGATGCCAGAATCAGATTATGTATATTGGTGATTGTTGTTGAGAACAGTGGAGAGCTCAATGCAAATAAATGAGAGTATTAAGGGTATCGTAACTATGGTTTTCTGTGCGAGCCAAAGTGAAATTACCACATGGATTATCAATGGGTATCATATTATATCATGGCCTTGGATGCATATACACTTTTGGCATAAGTGTATACCGCAGAGATCAGATATATCAAGCTCTAACCATTAGTCTTCCTTAAGCATTTGTTACACCTAAAAGTTATGTAAGAGTGGTATGTGGGTGAATTTGAGAATCCCTTATAAGAAAGTATGAGCGGCTGGCCTATGAACCAAGTTCTGTGCAAAGACATCCTTGAATCTGCAACGAAATCATTGTGTAATATGGTAGTAATGGTGAACTGTGGCTAGAAAATATATATTGGCATCATCATATTTGAATAGAGGTGTACTGTATATGTGTATTTCTGAAGAAGACATATTCCATCTACAATATTCCTTAACACATATGTATCTCAGACGAAAATCATAATATAGACCAAATTATATTTGGAGCAGAATTTATATATCATATGGAGCATTCTCAATATTTTAGTATTATTTCAATGATGCATTTCTGATTATATAAGTCTAGTATATTTTGTTCTATATAGTGTCCTTATCATCACTTTCAACATTATATATGTGTAAGGAGTATGTGTTTTGTGATGGTATCATCTTACTGTGTATATACATACAAGTTCAATGATTCCCAAAGTGTTATCCCAACAATGCTTATACATCAAATGGAGCAGGAGTCCCAGCCAGATATGTGGGCAGAATGAAGAATGCTTATGCAAAACTCTAATAAGGCAGTGATGGAATTTGCACTGAAAACATTTATGACACCTTACCATTGATGTCAAAGGTGGAGGAAAAGAAATCAGAGGAAGATAGACATTTCTCAGAATGAAAGAGGGAGGAAGTGTTGAAGGAAGTGCTACCATCAATTTGAAAGGGGGATATTGTTGGAAATATTGTCATTGATTGCAAAGGAATAGAAAATAACAATACCGTAATTATCATTGAGAAAAAATGAGCAGAGAGGAGTAGCATTATGCATAAAAGAGGCAAGGAGAAACAATGTGAAGCAAAGAGGCAAGGGGTAGCATTAGAATCATTATCTAAGGAAAAGGAGTAGAAATGTGAAACAAAGATGCAAGGAGTAGCAATGTGAAACAAAGAGGCAAGGAGCAACAATGTGCAGAAAAGAGGCAAGGAGTAACAATGTGTAGCAAAGAAGAAAGGAGAAGCAATGTGTAGAAAGGAGGCAAGGAGCAACAATGTGTAGAAAAGAGGCAAGGAGCAACATTAGAATCATTACCTAAGGCAAAGGAGTAGAAAGGAGCAGCCTCAGAATTATCAGAAAAGACAAAGGAGCAAGTCAGGTTGAAATGCATTCAGAATAGTGCACGAGTAGTTCAACTAGTCAAGCCAGGTAATTTCTAGAATAAATGCATGCAGAACAATGTTCAGCGGCTTAATCGTATATCACAATAGCAAGCGGAAGGATGATCGCAAAAACCGTAGAAACACATAAATCATAGAAACTGCGAAGTGCAATATGGTGACATGGCTAGATGATGTGGTGGTGACATAGGTTGTGATGTGGCAAGCTACCGTGGTACGTGACATGGCCCTGACCCCACAGATCGCAACAAAAGTTTGATGACATGGAAAGCTAATGTGGCATGATGATGTGGATCTGACATGGCACCCCTAGTGGGAACCGAACCCTTTATTGCACATCATAAGCTCAGAAGGGATAACACTCATGAATCACATTGAAATGCCAAAATGCGAAGTGTGATAAGATCCCGGATGTGATAAATCTTAGAGTTTAAATACTCAATTTTTTAAAGTCCGGCGTGGGACTCATTCACTTATTTCAAATCGCAAGATCAGAAAGGTAAAGATCATAAGAACAAGGTGAATCACCTAAATGCAAAATGTGATAGCAGCCCAGACGTGATACCTCTCATAGTTTAAATATTAAAGATTTTAAAGTTTGGCATGGGACCCATTCGCATATCACAAATCAAAAGATCAGAAGGGTGAAGATCATAATAAAAAGGTTGAATCGTCGATATACGAAATGCCATATGGGAAAGGAAGTGATGGATTTTCAAGGTAAATTATAATATATTTCAGGGTTAGGTGTATTTCCTTAAGAAATCCCATCAGGATAATGAAAGGTGTCTATAACATGTAATGCATAGGATCATTGAAATGCGATAAGAGTACCATATGCGATGTAGTTTCAAAGAAAAAGTCTAAAGGATTTAAAATTCGGAGGTATAAGGTTTCCCTTTGAGAAATCGCATCAAAGAATGGAAGAGATATATAAACGAAGAAGAAGATAAATAGCCGAAATGCCGAAATGAGATAAAGGATGTCGGATGCAATTTTATTCATAGTTCCATGGTAATATATTTGAGGTCTAGGTATTATGGCGATTTATAAAGAAAATTATGAACGTGGCAGGAGACTAGGGTGAAACAACTCAACAATACGTGCAGAGATAAACAATGGTTATGACTTGATAATATAACAAAAGTATAAATGCGGTCATTAGACTCGGGTTAATGACCCAACACAGAGAAAAGGGAAGAGGAAGTTGAACATCACAATAAAGAGGAGATAGACACCATGGGTTGAGTCGGGCTCAACAACACTCTGGGCATAGTCACGCGTTGAGAAAAGGTGAAGGCTGAACGCTGCGGGCACGAGCAAAAGAGTCAGAGTCGAGCAAAAGGAGATATGGTGACACTATTGGAAACGTGCCAGCTGGGTCAAGTCTGGAAAAAAGTGTTTGTGCAGAATTATTATGATATAGCTGCAGAAAGAGAAAGGACAGTGACAGTAGCAGAAAGGACAAATGCACAGCAAGCCAAGAGCTAAAAGGGTTGAGTGAAATATACTTGTTGTAACTATAAATGTAAGTGAATTAATTATTTTTTATTGTATGTGATTCAAAGGTAAGTCTCCGTAGGCATAGGAAAAATTCCAATGAGTGTTGTAATGATTATTTATGATGTAATAACCTGAACTTAAGTGTAAGGAATTGAATGGGTGGAAGGTAGAGAGATAGGCATGTTCACTTCGTATTCCCTGTAGAATGCAAATAGTCAGGAGGTATATGTATAAGATATGTAATATCAGTGTGCGTAGAGAGGTTGGAGAGTGGAAGAATAAGAGAGAGCGGATAGAGATATTGTGCACATAAGGAGCTGATATGAAGTAGATATGAAGGCTGAAGAGGTAGCAGTGGAGGAGTACAATAGAGTTTATATCCAGGTAAATCATAATTTTAGTTTCATGCTGAGTGAGGGGATTGTCGTCTCCTTTTGATGCAACAAACATTTCATCTTCATAGTCTTAACCAATGTTTTCAAATGATAGCAGGGTTAGTAGAATTAACCCCACTAATTATCAACATTAACATTATGGAGTACATGCTTCCTTCATATTCACCCAATAGAGTCCACCTTAATACTTTAAACATTAACCTTTTGTCCATATATATGTGGAATCTTAATAAAATTGCATCTTTACAAAATACAGACGAACATGTGGATTATGTCCTCACACAAGTTTCCATAGCGCATACACAGCGGATTGCAATATCGTTGATTTAATAACTTCACAGATCACAACATATACGACATGGCATGTCGCACCAAATAACATACAACTTGAAAACCAATAAATAATCACAATGCCGACGCTAAATTTCACTGGGCTGTGATGTAATCTACACCATTGATGTATGCAAGATCTCACAGTCTCGATGTACCTTCTCATATGCGATGTGAAATATGCTTCGCATCGCTTACCCACCTCCCATATTTATCACATCGTAAGCTAAATGACTTACCTTGCAATGTCTTAATATGTAAATAAAATAATCATCGATTGTGATGTGCGCCTAGCTACTCCTCCTGACACGTGTCCACTTCCCAAATTTACCACCTTATCTTGCAAAGTAATCTGGGTTGTCGATCTTCACTTTTGTCCTTGTGATTTAATCCTTGCCGTCAGTGCTCTTCCTTTCGAAATCTTCTTATGGTTTTCCGCCTTAATCATTTCTCCTGTTTCTTTGACTGCCACTACTCTGTAACTTCGTCTTCTCCACTCGCTACTCCTCCTGAGCTTTCTCTTGTGACTCTTACTCAAATCTATGGCCTTCACGCTATTGCACACTTATCACACTATATTCAATCCAGAATAACATTGCGTATTCGTTCTCTGAATTTTGAATTCAGATTTGTTTCACTTTCTTAGCCTACACACAGGTTTATTTGCACTTATTTCCTCCGTTAGCTTCATTTATAGCCATTTAACTCTAGACTATAATTGCACAAATTCTACCCAGCCATTAATTCTTCTATCACATAGTAAGACTTGTTCATTCATCATAATTCATGCAATTAGGTAATTAATTCACCGATATCGAATTTTTTCAGTTACGAATCACTCAGCACATAAAAGAAACAAAACACAGTCACCATGATTTCAATTTATCGTTAATCAATAAATGTATATATATAATAAAAACCTTCTTGCAATCTGACTTTGGGCTGATGTGCCTTTACATGGCACTTTTCTCTTCCTCTCTCTCTATGCTTGTAGGCTTACAATCAAAACTCCTATCTAATAATCTAGTTTTTTAATTCCTTTGAAGCTTACTATTATATAAAAAAGGTTCTGCAATCAATTCTGGTTCAGATCCTCAATCTTCTCAACTAAATCCTAAGAATCCTCTAAATCCACAAAATCATCAACTAATTCCTAAGTCTAGGATTTACAATCCCTATGAAATCCTAACTAGCCTAAATCTCTCATGTTCTCCTACATTCAAGAACATTTACAAATATGCCTCACAATATTTAATTAAATCCTATTCTAAATGTCTCACATAAAATCACTCAAAACATTGAAAATTACATTAATTAAATAATTAGGAAACCAACTCCATTTAAAAACACAAGACCCCCTATATTCTACTAAATGTACAAATTTTTGGAACCATGATGCTCTTGCATCAGAATCCCAAGGTAGAAATTAATCATGATCTCCAGATCAGGTGTCCTCAATTCTGATGGAATTCCTCCTGGATCCCAGACTTTAGTTTGTAATTTGTCTTTTGTTGCATCTCTTCCTTTCTGCTATTTTTCTATTGTTGTTGTTTTTCGTTCTGCAGGCCTCCATACTTTATGCTTCATTTCCCCACTAGCTATGATCTCACAGTCTGCTTCTGTCTTTCTCTTGCTGCAGCTTCTTTTCTTTCTTGTTGTTGTCTTCTTCTAAGACACTTTCATCATCAACCTTCTTGTTCTTTCAATCACCATGTCTAGTTTATCTTCTGACTGGTACTCACTCTACCAATTGTTGCTACACTTTATCCATTCATCTTCAAACTGTTTTTTGTTACCTTCTCTTTGAAGTTGTTGGATTCTTACTACCACCCTTATCCTTACCCTCTTGTTTCTTATGAAATTTAATCCCATCTCCAAACAACCTCTGTCCAATATCTTTGATAAAAAAAATCATATTCAGATGCTTCTAGCAAAAAATTCATTAATTCAATTTCTACCCGATTCCTTTCAAACACCTCATCACTACGCTGTTCATCAATTCCAGCATATCTTTGTTCCTCTTCCTTGGCAACCCTTAGTGATTTTCCTTCAATTCCTTGACTAATCCTGGTAGTCAGTTCAACTTCCTTCAGTTCTAAGATTGATTCCTCTTTAGCATGAGACATGCGTGCCTCCCCTTTTCTCAATTTCAATTGTACATTCAGAATATTCATTCTCTTATTTTCTAGTATATTCTCCAAAATACTTAGATCATGCCACAAATATGACATCTCACTTGGAACTTCTTCCAAAAAATCTATAAAATCCTCACTATCTCCTTCTTTGTCACAAGTCCAATTTCTTCATGACTCTGCTTCTTCATTCTTCATCAGAATAAAACTATTATGCTTTATCTCTATGACAACTTTAGATGTTTGTCCAACAATCTTCTCTTGGTCAATCTGATAAGCCAATTCCTCCCTCTCATCAACAATAACAAATTCCTTCATATGAGACATGACTCTCTCACCTTCCTTGGAGATACTTCCTTCACTAATCAAGGAATTTATGAACTCCTTCTGCTACAATAACTCAACTTGATATTCATCTAAAAGACAATCATCATCGTACTTTTCTTGGAAACTTTCAACCTCATTTAAGACAAAGCCAAGAGATGGATTGCCTTCTACAACACATGCAAACATAGTCAAATTATCAATCTCAAAATCACAACACCTAATGGTCTCATTCGATGATTCAGTGACCAAATATTCCTTTCGCTATTCTAAGTTCTCTACATGACTCATAAAATCTTCAATGGTCTTCTTATTAGCCTCCTCAAGCACTTCACTTGGTTGCTTGATATCCTTCTATACTTCTTCTTGCTTTTGACTATCATCATGAGTAAAACTTCCTCTTCTTTCAGTCCTTACAGCATGATGAAAAGAAATTCCTCCTCTCAACTGTGTATGATCTTCCATATGAGATCTAACTGTCTCAAAACTCAAATTCCGTTTCTCTTCTTCGACATTACCTACAAACATACACAAATTATTAATTTCAAAATCATAAGGCTCAATTGCCTCAACTGATTTTTCTAACATCATTACTCCATCTTCAACTTCAAAAGACACTTTTTCATCTCTAGTAACTTTGTCTTGTTGTAGCTCAACTCCTTCAAGCTTCTCTGTCCTCAATTGAACATCTATAATCTGCTTAATCTTCCTGACCTCCTCTATTAACTGTATATTCACCTGTTGTTCTCTCTTCTCAAATGAAATCATTTTAGTTTCATGCTGAGTGAGGGGATTGTAGTCTCCTTTTGATGCAACAAACATTTCATCTTCATATTCTTAGCCAATGTTTTCAAATGATAGCAGGGTTAGCAGAATTAACCCCACTAATTATCAACATTAACATTATGGAGTACATGCTTCCTCCATATTCACCCAATAGAGTCCACCTTAATACTTTAAACATTAACCTTTTGTCCATATATATATGTGGAATCTTAATAAAATTGCATCTTTACAAAATACAGACGAACATGTGTATTATGTCCTCACACAAGTTTCCATAGCGCATACACAGCAGATTGCAATATCGCAGATTTAATAACTTCACAGATCACAACATATACGACATGGCATGTCGCACCAAATAACATACAACTTGAAAACCAATAAATAATCACAATGCCGACGCTAAATTTCACTGGGCTGTGATGTAATCTACACCATTGATGTATGCCAGATCTAACAGTCTCGATGTACCTTCTCGTATGCGATGTGAAATATGCTTCGCATCACTTACCCACCTCCCATATTTATCACATCGTAAGCTAAATGACTTACCTTGCAATGTCTTAATATGTAAATAAAATAATCATCGATTGTGATGTGTGCCTAGCTGCTCCTCCCGACACGTGTCCACTTCCCAAATTTACCAACTTATCTTGCAAAGTAATCTGGGTTGTCGATCTTCACTTTGGTCCTTGTGATTTAATCCTTGCCGTCAGTGCTCTTCCTTTGGAAATCTTCTTATGGTTTGCCGCCTTAATCATTTCTCCTATTTCTTTGACTGCCACTACTCTGTAACTTCATCTTCTCCACTCACTACTCCTCCTGAGCTTTCTCTTGTGACTCTTACTCAAATCTATGGCCTGCACACTATTGCACACTTATCACACTATTCAATCTAGAATAACATTGCGTATTCGTTCTCTGAATTTTGAATTCATATTTGTTTCACTTTCTTGGCCTACACACAGGTTTATTTGCACTTATTTCCTCAGTTAGCTTCATTTATAGCCATTTAACTCTAGACTAGAATTGCACAGATTCTACCCAGCCATTAATTCTTCTATCACATAGTAAGACTTATTCATTCATCATAATTCATGCAATCAGGTAATTACTTCACCGATATCGAATTTTTTCAGTTACGGATCACTCAGCACATAAAAGAAACAAAACACAGTCACCATGATTTCAATTTATCGTTAATCAATAAATGTATATATATAATAAAAACCTTCTTGCAATCTGACTTTGGGCTGATGTGCCTTTACATGGCACTTTTCTCTTCCTCTCTCTCTATGCTCGTAGGCTTACAATCAAAACTCCTATCTAATAATCTTGTTTTTTAATTCCTTTGAAGCTTAATATTATATAAAAAAGGTTCTGCAATCAATTCTGGTTCAGATCCTCAATCTTCTCAACTAAATCCTAAGAATCCTCTAAATCCACAAAATCATCAACTAATTCCTAAGTCTAGGATTTACAATCCCTATGAAATCCTAACTAGCCTAAATCTCTCATGTTCTCCTACATTCAAGAACATTTACAAATACGCCTCACAATATTTAATTAAATCCTATTCTAAATGTCTCACATAAAATCACTCAAAACATTGAAAATTACATTAATTAAATAATTAGGAAACCAACTCAATTTAAAAACACAAGAACCCCTATATTCTACTAAATGTACAAATTTTTGGAACCATGATGCTCCTGCATCAGAATCCCAAGGTAGAAATTAATCATGATCTCCAGATCAGGTGTCCTCAATTATGATGGAATTCCTCCTGGATCCTAGACTTTAGTTTGTAATTTGTCTTTTGTTGCATCTCTTCCTTTCTGCTATTCTTCCATTGTTGTTGTTTTTCGTTCTACAGGCCTCCATACTTTATGCTTTATTTCCCCACTAGCTATGATTTCACAGTCTGCTTCTGTCTTTCTCTTGCTGTAGCTTCTTTTCTTTCTTGTTGTTGTCTTCTTCTAAGGCACTTTCATCATCAACCTTCTTGTTCTTTTAATCACCATGTCGAGTTTATCTTCTGACTGGTACTCACTCTATCAATTGTTGCTACACTTTATCCATTCATCTTCAAAATGTTGTTTGTTACCTTCTCTTTGAAGTTGTTGGATTCTTACTACCACCCTTATCCTTACCCTCTTGTTGCTTATGAACTTTAATCCCATCTCCAAACAACCTCTGTCCAATATCTTTGATAAAAAAATCATATTCAGATGCTTCTAGCAAAAAATTCATTAATTCAATTTCTACCCGATTCCTTTCAAACACCTCATCACTACGTTGTTCATCAATTCCAACATATCTTTGTTCCTCTTCCTTGACAACCCTTAGTGATTTTCCTTCAATTCCTTGACTAATCCTGGTAGTCAGTTCAACTTCCTTCAGTTCTAAGATTGATTCCTCTTTAGCATGAGACATGCGTGCCTCCCCTTTTCTCAATTTCAATTGTACATTTAGAATATTCATTCTCTTATTTTCTAGTATATTCTCCAAAATACTTAGATCATGCCACAAATATGACATCTCACTTGGAACTTCTTCCAAAAACTCTATAAAATCCTCACTATCTCCTTCTTTGTCACAAGTCCAATTTCTTCATGACTCTGCTTCTTCATTCTTCATCAGAATAAAACTACTATCCTTTATCTCTATGACAGCTTTAGATGTTTGTCCAACAATCTTCTCTTGGTCAATCAGATAAGCCAATTCCTCCCTCTCCTCAACAATAACAAATTCCTTCATATGAGACATGACTCTCTCACCTTCCTTGGAGATACTTCCTTCACTAATCAAGGAATTTATGAACTCCTTCTGCTACAATAAATCAACTTGATATTCATCTGAAAGACAATGATCATCTTACTTTTCTTGGCAACTTTCAACCTCATTTAAGACAAATCCAAGAGATGGATTTCCTTCTACAACACCTGCAAACATAGTAAAATTATCAATCTCAAAATCACAAGACCTAATGGTCTCATTTGATGATTCAGTGACAAAATATTCCTTTTGCTATTCTAAGTCCTCTACATGACTCATAAAATCTTCAATGGTCTTCTTATCAGCCTCCTCAAGCACTTCACTTGGTTGCTTGATATCCTTATATATTTCTTCTTGGTTTTGACTATCATCATGAGTAAAACTTCCTTTGCTTTCAGTCCTTACAGCATGATGAAAAGAAATTCTTCCTTTCAACTGTGTATGATCTTCCATATGAGATCTAACTGTCTCAAAACTCAAATTCTGTTTCTCTTCTTTGACATTACCTACAAACATACAAAAATTATTAATTTCAAAATCATAAGGCTCAATTGCCTCAACTGATGTTTCTGACATCATTACTCCATATTCAACTTCAAAAGACACTTTTTCATCTCCAGTAACTTTGTCTTGTTGTAGCTCAACTCCTTCAAGCTTCTCTATCCTCAATTGAACATCTATAATCTGCTTAATCTTCCTGACCTCCTCTATTAACTGTATATTCACCTGTTGTTCTCTCTTCTCAAATGAAATCATTTTAGTTTCATGCTGAGTGAGGGGATTGTAGTCTCCTTTTGATGCAACAAACATTTCATCTTGATAGTATTAACCAATTTTTTCAAATGATAGTAGGGTTAGCAGAATTAACCCCACTAATTATTAACATTAACATTATGGAGTACATGCTTCCTCCATATTCACCCAATAGAGTCCACCTTAATACTTTAAACATTAACCTTTTGTCCATATATATATGTGGAATCTTAATAAAATTGCATCTTTACAAAATACAGACGAACATGTGGTTTATGTCCTCACACAAGTTTCCATAGCACATACACAGCGGATTGCAATATCGCAGATTTAATAACTTCACAGATCACAACATATACGACATGGCATGTTGCACCAAATAACATACAACTTGCAAACCAATAAATAATCACAATGCCGACGCTAAATTTCACTGGGCTGTGATGTAATCTACACCATTGATGTATGCCAGATCTAACAGTCTCAATGTACCTTCTCGTATGCGATGTGAAATATGCTTCACATCGCTTACCTACCTCCCATATTTATCACATCGTAAGCTAAATGACTTACCTTGCAATGTCTTAATATGTAAATAAAATAATCATCGATTGTGATGTGCGCCTAGCTGCTCCTCCCGACACGTGTCCACTTCCCAAATTTACCAACTTATCTTGCAAAGTAATCTGGGTTGTCGATCTTCACTTTGGTCCTTGTGATTTAATCCTTGCCGTCAGTGCTCTTCCTTTCGAAATATTCTTATGGTTTGCCGCATTAATCATTTCTCTTGTTTCTTTGACTGCCACTACTCTGTAACTTCGTCTTCTCCACTTGCTACTCCTCCTGAGCTTTCTCTTGTGACTCTTACTCAAATCTATGGCCTTCACGCTATTGCACACTTATCACACTATATTCAATCCAGAATAACATTGCGTATTTGTTCTCTGAATTTTGAATTCAGATTTGTTTCACTTTCTTAGCCTACACACAGGTTTATTTGCACTTATTTCCTCCGTTAGCTTCATTTATAGCCATTTAACTCTAGACTAGAATTGCACAGATTCTACCCAGCCATTAATTCTTCTATCACATAGTAAGACTTATTCATTCATCATAATTCATGCAATCAGGTATTTACTTCACCGATATCGAATTTTTTCAGTTACGGATCACTCAACACATAAAAGAAACAAAACACAGTCACCATGATTTCAATTTATTGTTAATTAATAAATGTATATATATAATAAAAACCTTCTTGCAATCTGACTTTGGGCTGATGTGCCTTTACATGGCACTTTTCTCTTCCTCTCTCTCTATGCTCGTAGGCTTACAATCAAAACTCCTATCTAATAATCTAGTTTTTTGATTCCTTTGAAGCTTACTATTATATAAAAAAGGTTCTGCAATCAATTCTGGTTCAGATCCTCAATCTTCTCAACTAAATCCTAAGAATCCTCTAAATCCACAAAATCATCAACTAATTCCTAAGTCTAGGATTTACAATCCCTATGAAATCCTAACTAGCCTAAATCTCTCATGTTCTCCTACATTCAAGAACATTTAAAAATATGCCTCACAATATTTAATTAAATCCTATTCTAAATGTCTCACATAAAATCACTCAAAACATTGAAAATTACATTAATTAAATAATTAGGAAACCAACTCCATTTAAAAACACAAGACCCCCTATATTCTACTAAATGTACAAATTTTTGGAACCATGATGCTCTTGCATCAGAATCCCAAGGTAAAAATTAATCATGATCTCCAGATCAGGTGTCCTCAATTCTGATGGAATTCCTCCTGGATCCCAGACTTTAGTTTGTAATTTGTCTTTTGCTGCATCTCTTCCTTTCTGCTATTTTTCTATTGTTGTTGTTTTTCGTTCTGCAGGCCTCCATACTTTATGCTTCATTTCCCCACTAGCTATGATCTCACAGTCTGCTTCTGTCTTTCTCTTGCTGCAGCTTCTTTGCTTTCTTCTTGTTGTATTCTTCTAAGACACTTTCATCATCAACCTTCTTGTTCTTTCAATCACCATGTCTAGTTTATCTTCTGACTGGTACTCACTCTACCAATTGTTGCTACACTTTATCCATTCATCTTCAAACTGTTGTTTGTTACCTTCTCTTTGAAGTTGTTGGATTCTTACTACCACCCTTATCCTTACCCTCTTGTTGCTTATGAACTTTAATCCCATCTCCAAACAACCTCTGTTCAATATCTTTGATAAAAAAATCATACTAAGATGCTTCTAGCAAAAAATTCAATAATTCAATTTCTACCCGATTCCTTTCAAACACCTCATCACTACGCTGTTCATCAATTCCAGCATATCTTTGTTCCTCTTCCTTGACAACCCTTAGTGATTTTCCTTCAATTCCTTGACTAATCCTGGTAGTCAGTTCAACTTCCTTCAGTTCTAAGATTGATTCCTCTTTAGCATGAGACATGCGTGCCTCCCCTTTTCTCAATTTCAATTGTACATTTAGAATATTCATTCTCTTATTTTCTATTATATTCTCCAAAATACTTAGATCATGCCACAAATATGAAATCTTACTTGGAACTTCTTCCAAAAACTCTATAAAATCCTCACTATCTCCTTCTTTGTCACAAGTCCAATTTCTTCATGACTCTACTTCTTCATTCTTCATCAGAATAAAACTATTATCCTTTATCTCTATGATAGCTTTAGATGTTTGTCCAACAATCTTCTCTTGGTCAATCAGATAAGCCAATTCCTCCCTCTCCTCAACAATAACAAATTCCTTCATATGAGACATGAATCTCTCACCTTCCTTGGAAATACTTCCTTCACTAATCAAGGAATTTATGAACTCCTTCTGCTACAATAACTCAACTTGATATTCATCTGAAAGACAATCATCATCATACTTTTCTTGGCAACTTTCAACCTCATTTAAGACAAATCCAAGAGATGGATTGCCTTCTACAACACCTGCAAACATAGTCAAATTATCAATCTCAAAATCACAAGACCTAATGGTCTCATTTGATGATTCAGTGACCAAATATTCCTTTTGCTATTCTAAGTCCTCTACATGACTCATAAAATCTTCAATGGTCTTCTTATCAGCCTCCTCAAGCACTTCACTTGGTTGCTTGATATCCTTCTATACTTCTTCTTGCTTTTGACTATCATAATGAGTAAAACTTCTTCTGCTTTCAGTCCTTACAACATGATGAAAAGAAATTCCTCCTCTCAACTGTGTATGATCTTCCATATGAGATCTAACTGTCTCAAAACTCAAATTCCGTTTCTCTTCTTTGACATTACCTACAAACATACACAAATTATTAATTTCAAAATCATAAGGCTCAATTGCCTCAACTGATGTTTCTAACATCATTACTCCATCTTCAACTTCAAAAGACACTTTTTCATCTCCAGTAACTTTGTCTTGTTGTAGCTCAACTCCTTCAAGCTTCTCTGTCCTCAATTGAACATCTATAATCTGCTTAATCTTCCTGACCTCCTCTATTAACTGTATATTCACCTGTTGTTCTCTCTTCTCTTGTAGACTATGCTATTTCACATTCTTTCTCATTATGTAACTAAAACTCTGGTTTTCTTTACTCCTCTGGAACAAATTTGTCAACAAATTAAATTTCATTCTTATCTCAGCCTTTTCTCTCTCATAATCTTCATCCATGCCATCTACTTTGACATATTTCTTCACTATCATTCTACTGTGGTCTCTCTCAGAACCTCTACTATGACTATCATCAGTCATCTTCTCCTATATCTCTATGAGTTCCTCACTCACTATGAGTTGTACTTAAGCCTTTGCAATAGAAAGTCCTCCCTACTACAACTTATCTTACCTAGCTTTCCTCTGTACTTGGCCACTAGTCCCCTCTTTGGAACTTCCTTTGAGCATTCCTTTGCTCCTTCTAGGCTTCAACTCATTTGCACTTTTGAGAACACAACTGTCCTCTTGTATTTCAATCATAATGAAATAATAGGTTATAGCCACATTCTTGTTTCACTTAGAAATTCGTACCGCTTCCTTCATCACTGGTTCTTAAGGCTTGATATTATTTTGCTGAGATACTTCATTAGCTACAACTATCAATCTTCAATTTGTATTTTATCCTACAAAACTCAAATCATATTTAAACAAAAAAATACCTGCATGATTTCAAAATAAATCTCCATCCACTCTTCACATTCGAGTGAATATCCATTTTCCACAAGAAAACAACCATCGTTGTGTTTTATTTATGATTCTACAATCTCTTCTTAAGAGTATCACTTACTCCCATCTTCGGCCATACTTTATCTTTGTCAATTTTCTGCAAAGCATATTTTCTTTACTGATCTCCTCTTTCTTCCGCAATCACACTTGCATTCTGCACAATTCTTCTTTAATTAAAAAGAGCTTTGACCAACCTCTGGCTTTAACCTTCAAAAGAGCATTAACCCACTCTGATACCAAAAATGATGCAGCAAACACTGCATCTTCATAGTCTCAACCACTGTTTTCAAATGATAGCAGGGTTAGCAAAATTAACCCCACTAATTATCCACATTAACATTATGGAGTACATGATTCCTCCATATTCACCCAACAGAACGCACCTTAATACTTTAAACGTTAATTTTTTTTTCATATATACATGTAGAAGCTTAATAAAACTGCATCTTTACAAAATAAATGCGGACCTGTGGGTTATGTCCCCACACAAGTTTCCATAGCGCACACATAGTCGATCACAGTATCGCGGATTCAATAAATTTGTAGATCGAAACATGTACAACATTGCATGTCGCACCAAATAACATACAACTTGTTAGAGTCGGTCTCTTCATCCCTCCGTCAGAGATCAAAATCTCTTTTGTTGCATTTTATTTTAGGTGTCTCATTCAGTTCAGTTATTAGGTCCCTATATTACTAGTATAGTGCCTTATTGTTGTTAGTGTAACCCCCTTATTGTTATTATTTTACCCTTGTAACCCCCATTTTGTTATTATTGTGCCCTTAAATTATTATTGTTAGGCCGGCTAGGATTACATTGTGGCCCACTAGGATTACATTATGGCCCCATGGACTCCTATATATAGAAAGGAGGTTTTGTGAATTGTATCATCCAAGAATTGTTCATTTATGTAATGTATTGGAGGTTTCCCCCTCGAAGTGGCTTATTTCTAAGACGTTGATATCTCTTTTCTTCTATTTTTGGAGCTGGTTACACAACATTTGGTATCAGAGCTTTGGATTCTAGGGTTTCGCTGCTCCAAACAGGTCATCGTGGAATTTGCGCTATAACTTTTTTTCTATGAAGTTTCAGAAGCTGAAATATTTAGGGTGCGAAGCTGAAATCCTAAGGAAGATTTTCTAAAAATTTTAGAGCTTGGTTCGTAATATTTTCGGAGATATGATCTGTGGAAGTTAGGTATTTTTTCAGGCTCCTAAATAGGTCATCGTGGAATTTTCGCTATAAATTTTTTTCTACGAAGGTTTAGAATCTGAAATTCTTATGGTGCGAAGTTGAAATCTTGATGAAATGCGTCAAAACATTTCAGAGATTGGTTCGCAATATTTTTGGAGATATGATATGTGGAAGGTAGTGCTGTTTCAAGCTCCTGAATTTCATCTCAAAGTGGTGATCGTGGGAAAAGTTCAATAACTCTCTCTCTGGGCATCGGATTGGAGTGCCGTAAAAAGTGGTCGCAAGTACACGGAATGTAGTTTCTTGGCTATCAATTTCAGAGACAAAGGATGAAACAGTGACACTTGGCAAGTCGTACAAGTTAGCTCTACTGAACTAGTCCATAATTAGGTCATTGTGGGAGATTGGACATAACTTTGTCTTGGAGAATCCAAATCAGGTTAGAACTATGGAATTTAAAAGATAATTCATAGGGCTAAGGTGGTACTAAAAATAAAATATTGAAGTGCTGCAATCACAAAGATAATCCAATTTCAATATCGAGCTCCTCAAAAGCAAGAAATAGGTGTGTATTTGTTTTTCCGAATTGCATAAGTCTTGTTTGAAGAATCAATTTGAATTGATTCCAAGGGAATATTGTAGAATAGATATCAGTATTGGGTTCTAAAATATGCGCCGTAAAAATAATTCAACACCCATTAAGCCTTCAGAAGGCTCTACTATGACTCATGAAGATGAATAATTGCAACATGATCTATCAAAATTACAAGAGCAAGTGCAAAAAATTTCACTCTCGCAAAGAGCAACAAAAAATGAAATGGAAGTTTTGAAGAAGGCGTGGAAGCTAAGATGGATGGCATGGAAGGCAGCATGGAATCTAAGATGGATGACATGGAAGCTAAGATGGAAAACATTAAGAATGATCTAAAAGCAGACATGGAAGGTTTGATAAAGTTGATACAAGAAATGTTTCCTAATGGTGAAAAGATAGTAGAGGAAACTCATGATGAGAACAAAATAAATGTTAATCGTGATTTCATAAACTCTAATGTTGGTGGGAAGAACCACCATATTCCAAAAATGGATGTGAGGAAGTTTGATGGAAAGGATCCTGTAACATGGATACTACATATGGAGCAATATTTTGATCTCCATAATGTGCAAAACACACAAAAGGTACGCATTGCAACTTTACATTTAGAACAAAATACATTTGTATGGTATCGATGGCTTTTCTCCCATAAAAAAATTGTCACTTAGTCAATTTTTATGGAAGAAATGATAGCACATTATGAGGATACAAAGAGAAACACCTTCTTTAGCCAATTGATAAATCTCAAACAAAAGGGTTTAGTGGGGCAGCACATTGAGGACTTCCAAAAATTGAATATAAGGGTAACTGATATTCCAGAGGAA
Organism: Pinus albicaulis; assembly: GCA_034641835.2. Lineage (NCBI taxonomy): Eukaryota > Viridiplantae > Streptophyta > Pinopsida > Pinales > Pinaceae > Pinus > Pinus albicaulis. The sequence continues at coordinate 1,187,493,203 of CM076575.1, forward strand.
CATAGGATTGATCTCTTCATAAGCACTTTAAAGGATAACATCCAACATGAAGTTTTCATTTTGGAACTTGACTCATTATAGAAGGCATTCAGGTTGGCAAGAAAAATTTAATGTAAAATTATGGCGACAAGGAAGCCTACCACTCAATTCTATAAAGAAGGAAGTGTTACTACGCCTAGATTTCCACAACCTACAAGGTTGACACCACAACAATTGGAAGAAAAAAGAGCAAAAGGGCTTTGCTACAGTTGTGATAGAAAATACACTAGAGGTCATAAGTGTGCTGAGAAGAAATTATTTTACATAGATTGTGAAGAGGAAGAAGAAAATGAACAAGAAGAGGATATACACCAGGAACCAGCCCTAGAAGAGGAAGAAATGAATCGAACCATATCGTGTAATGCACTGGCAGGAATTACCACTCCTCAAACTCTCAAGATAGAAGGACAAATCAAGAAGAAAAAGGTAATAGTGTTGATTGATTCAGGTAGCACCCATAATTTTATTCATTGTAAGGTAGCCAAGGAATTAAATTGTTTCCTATACTTAGCACCAGAATGTCAAGTGATGGTTGCAAATGGAGGAACTATAAATTGCTCTGGAAAATGCCATAATATCAAGCTAACCATGGGGGAATATGTATTGACTAATCCAATTCTTTCCATTCCTATGGGAGGTGCTGATGTTGTACTAGGAGTACAATGGTTACAATCTTTGGGGACGATAGCTTTTAATTTTCAAGAACTTTTCTTGAAATTTTTTTCAGAAGGAAAGGAAGTCGAATTACGGGGTATTGAAGGGAAACCAGGAAGGATAATAAGCTCTAATGTCATGACAAAGCTTCTAAAGAAAGAACAACGAGGCGTAATTGCACAATTATGCTCACTAGAAATTCCAACATCAAAATCATCTATTTCTGCAGATCTCCAACAAGTCTTGGACAATCATTCCAAGGTGTTTGAAACTCCCAAAGGACTCCCACCTATTCATGATCATGATCATGCTATTCATTTGATTCCAGGAAGTGTTCCTCCAAACATCGGGCCTTATAGATATCCTTACGTCCAAAAGAGCGAAATTGAACGTATGATTGCAGAAATGTTAGAGGCGAGTATAATTCAACCTAGTCAAAGTTCTTTCTCTGCTCCTGTAGTATTGGTACACAAAAAGGATGGATCATGGTGAATGTGTTCGGATTATAGGGAGCTCAATAAACTCACCATTAAAGATAAATTTCCCAATCCCTGTGATTGATGAATTATTGGATGAATTACATGGAGAAATTTATTTTACCAAGTTGGATCTTCGTTCGGGATATCATCAAATTAGAATGAAGACTGAAGATATTCCAAAAACAGCATTTCGAACTCATGAGGGTCATTATGAATTTTTGGTCATGCCTTTTGGCCTTACCAATGCACCTTCTACATTTCAAAGGTTGATGAATTCCATTTTCAAACCCTTCCTTAGAAAATTTGTGCTAGTATTTTTTGATGATATACTAATCTACAACAGGTCTTGGAAGGATCATGTTGAACATGTTGACAGGGTGCTCAAACTATTGCAGGAGAAAAAATTATATGCAAGAACATCCAAATGTTTCTTTTGAGTACAAGAGGTGGAATATCTGGGTCATATTGTATCTCATGAGGGTGTTAAGGTAGAACCTAACAAAATTAAAGCCATTAAGGAATGGAAAGTCCCCACAACCATAAAGCAGTTGCGAGGATTTCTCGGGTTAACAGGGTATTATCGCAAGTTTGTTAAGAATTATGGGAGAATAGCGGCACCTCTAACAACATTATTGAAGAAAGATGCATTTTCATGGACTCCTGAAGCAACTAAGGCCTTTGAACGTCTTAAAGAGGCAATGTGCCTAGCACCGGTCTTAGCTACACCAGACTTCACAAAAACCTTTATTGTGGAATGTGATGCCTCAGGAAATGGAATTGGTGCAATTTTAATGCAGGAAGGAAGACCCATTGCATTTGAAAGTCGTCCAATCAAAGGAAAGTATTTACATAAACCTATTTATGAGAAGGAAATGTTAGCAATACTACATGCACTAAAGAAATGGCGAACTTACCTAATGGGAAGACACTTCAAGGTAAAAACTGATCACGATAGTCTTAAACACTTTTTGGAATAAAGACTGTCGTCAGAAGAACAACAAAAATGGGTCACAAAGATGTTGGGTTATGACTTTGAAATAATCTACAGAAAAGGAAAGCTGAATGTTGTTGCAGTTGCACTCTCAAGAAAGAATGAAGAGGTGGAAGCATTGCTTTGTGCCATTTCTATTATCCAACCAGATTGGATAACTGAAGCAAGAGATGAATGGAAGAAGGACAAAGATTTATGGACACTCATTCAAAAGTTGCAGCAAGATCCTAGTACATCTGATACATTTAGCTGGAAAAATGATTCCTTATGGTACAAAGATCGCTTATATCTTTGTAAGAATTCCCAACTAAAACAAAAGATTCTTCTGGAATTGCACACTTCTCCTTTAGGAGGACACTCAGGATTTTTAGAAACTTACCACAGGGTGAAGAAAGAATTTTTTTGGGATGGCCTTAAATCTGATATTCGAAAGTTTGTGGCGGAATGTTTGGTTTGCCAGCAGAATAAAGTGGAAACAATTAAGACCCCAGGACTTCTACAACCTTTATCCATTCCAAGTCAACGTTAGGAGGAGATTTCAATGGATTTTATCACAGGTTTACCTAAGTCCGAAGGAAAGAGTGTCATCATGGTGGTAGTTGATAGACTTACCAAGTATGCACACTTTTGTGCATTATCTCATCCATTTAAAGCAAGTGCAGTTGCTACTACATTTATGGATAGAATTCAAAAGCTACATGGAAGCCCAAGGGTTATTGTGAGTGACAGAGATCCCATTTTTACTGGAAATTTTTGGACGGAGTTATTTTCTTGTTTGGGTTCTCAATTAGCTCATAGCTCATCTTATCATCCTCAATCTGATGGTCAAACTGAGATAGTAAATAAATGTTTGGAAGGATATCTTCGTTGTTTTGTATCTGATAAACAAACACAATGGGTCAAGTGGTTACCTCTAGCTGAATGGTGGTATAGCACTTCCTTCCATACTGCAGCAAAAATGACCCCATTTATGGCACTTTATGGATATCATCCACCATCCATCACATCATCTTTGAGGGAAAATTCGAAGGTTCAAGCAGTGGAAGATCACATCGAGCATCAGCAAGAAGTTCTCCAACTCTTAAAGGATAACCTGAATTTGGCACAAAATCGAATGAAACAACAGGCAGATCAACATCGTAGCGAGAGAAGTTTTGATGTAGGAGATGGGGTATTTTTACGGCTACAACCATACAAACAAATGTCCCTCAAGCAAGCAAAGAAGGATAATAAATTATCGCCAAAGTACTATGGTCCTTACAAGGTGTTGCAAAAGATTGGTACTATGGCATACAAATTGGAGCTTCCTTCTTCTTCGCGAGTACATCCAGTTTTCCATGTTTCATGGTTAAAGAAGGTTATAGGTGAAAATCTTCCAGTTCAAACAATATTGCCAGAACTTGATGAGGAAGGAAAAATCATATTGGAACCTGAAGCGGTCACGGAAACAAGAACTCGACAGCTACGGAATCGATCAATTTCAGAGTATCTCATCAAGTGGAAGAACTTACCCACTGAAGAATCTACATGGGAGGATGAGAATTTTATACAGAAGCACCCAGAGCTACTCAAGCATTGAGGACAACACTTTTTTGAAGGAGAGGGGCATGTTAGGTCCCTATATTACTAGTATAGTCCCTTATTTTTGTTAGTGTAACCCATTATTGTTATTATTGTACCCTTGTAACCCCCATTTTGTTATTATTGTGCCCTTAAATTATTATTGTTAGGTCGGCTAGGATTACATTGTGGCCCACTAGAATTACATTATGGCCACATGGAATCCTATATATAGAAAGGAGGTTTTGTAAATTGTATCATCCAAGAATTGTTCATTTATGTAATGTATTGGAGGTTGCCCCCTCGAAGTGGCTCATTTCTAAGGCGTTGATATCTCTTTTCTTCTATTTTTGGAGCTGGTTACACAACATCAGTCAGCTGCATTCCATTAGGAGCATGGATCATCTGACGGAAGGGTATTTTCTCTCATATCCCTCATGTCATGTACTTGCTAGTCCGTGTCTATTTATCAAAATCAATTTTAAAGTCATTTACAGTCATGTTTGGCCTCATGTTTTCCAAAGAGTCATTTTAGGGTTTTTAGTCTCACTAGGTCTAGGGTTTCACAAATTTAGTCTTTAAAATGTCTAATAATGTGAGCAGGCACATGAGGAAGTTTCAAATAAGGTTTTCAGTGCAAAATTTCATCGCCATAATACTTAATCATGATTCTTCTTCAAAACTCTGTTTTGAAGAAAAATCGTCAAATTCAACCTCTGTAATAAATGTAATGTAATTTTCAAAAAAATTTCAGTTATAAAGTTCTTCAGGCACAACCCTGGTCACCTTTTCCAAATCCCATGCCAGTTATCCCTGCAAAAGATAGACAAGAATTTCATCATCAGTTCAAAAATCAAAGGAAACAAACAAAAACATAGTTTATTTTAAAAAAGTGCAAAGTGTCAAAGTCTGCAACATTAGAAAGTGGGTTTTCTAAATCAGAAATCAATTTTTTTTGTATATATAAGATATTTTCACATTCAACAGTTCATTTTTACACCAAATACATCATTGAAGCCGAGTCAAAACGTGAAAGGGCGAAATCAGGTTTGAAAGCCGAGACTATGTGTGAAATCACCTGCGCGACGCACTGGGTGAAGGTCACGATGCACTTGCTGGTCACGGCACATAGAGCCACTCATCTCCTTGCAAAAAATAACTGGCGTGGCGCACACAGTTGACGTGGCGCATTGGGCCTCTGTCGCGGCACACAGGGCCGACATCCAAATTTTTTCATTGCCTCCAACAAATTCCAAATTCCTCGATCCCATTTGCTCCATGTAAGTTCAAATCATCTTGAAATTGCCTTTATTCAGTGTTGGGTGTTGTTTGAAAGGTTAGTTTTGAGAATTTGAATGCCAAACTATAAGCCCTATCACCTTGCTTAAAACTGCTCCTTAGGGTTTTGAAATTGGCCTTTTAAAAAGTAATTGTGGTGCCCAATTTGTTCATTTCCCATATTGTTCATCCCTTCCCTCACTGTAATCCTATCATCACTGTTAATATTACCATTACACTCCTCCCCTATTCCCTTATATCCCAATTCATTTCTCATCATTTTTCCCCTTTCCATTTCATTTGTAAAAAATTCCCAAATCCCAAAGAATCTCAAAAATTCAGCGGTTGTCCCTTCTCCCAAAGTTTGTCAAATTTTCAAAGGGAAAAATATCACTTGATTAAACCCATTGTTCCCACTGCCCTATATCTCCTAAATTTCCTCTCATACTACCACACATTTGGCACATATTTGGCAATTGAAACAAAGACCAAATTCCCATTATCAACAATCCAAACATACACCTTGCATGGACAATATGGAGACAGATTCCTCTTATGACCAAGACAGTGACTCTACAACCAAATTGCATGCACCAAGGAGACCAGAAGCTGTTGGTGAAGGAAAAAAAGGAAAATAACATGCTCAGACACATGAAGAACCATTATTGGGTGCGACATCATGTTTGCAAAGCGAGGATCAAGATCCTGAAGGCAAGGCTAAGGAGGGCACTAAAGCGTCGTAAAAGGCATGATAGACTCCAAATTTTGGCCGAAGATTCTTTGGCCCAGCATAGTGCTTGATGGTGGGCATTCAGCCCAAATTTTAAGAAATTTGGGAAAAATTTTGTCAATTTTGAATTTTTGGGCCTAAACACAGATTTTCCTGCCTGACGCGTAGCGCCACTTGGCGCGCGCTTATAATTGGCATCTCTTATGGAGGAAAACTTTGCATTTCTAGATTTTTCATCAAAATTTATGCATGCATATGGATTACCTAAGGATTTCATCAAGTTTTGGGTTGCCTAAAGGGTCAAAAACACCCTAAAAATGGCCTTTCTGCCACTTTTTGCACACACAGGAAGCAGTGTTGGGAGATTTGATTTTTGGAGGGGAAAATGGAAACCAAATCTAGAAATTCCACTTCGGTTGGATAGTACATAGACAGAGCTTTCCAAAAATCTTTCCTGAGCTCAATTTGGACTTCGGGAAGGCCCTAAAAATCAGCCTCAAACTTGTGCTACGCATATAGATTTCAAGCGTGGCACATAGGGAAATTTGGCCTATTTTTCACTTAATAGCTCAGAATTTCGCCTGGTTTTGGCCAGTTTGACTTTTTCATGTAACTCTTGATGCACCTTGATGTAATTTCATGACCATGATGTAATTTTGGCACATTTTTACTCATCTTAGTAGATTCATTCACCAAAAATTGAAATGTAAGTGAATGAATCAGTTTCCTACCATATAGAGGCAAGTTGTTTCATTGCCTATTTTTCAGTTCTTAGTTTAGATATGGTTGAAAAAGCTCCTATAATGATGAGCTCGACCCCTAGAGGCATGGGAATGAGTTATTCTTTTGTATATCATGTATTTCTTCAGTGATTTTTAGGGTTTGACACTTGGGATTGCTTGGCACTTCATTGTACATTCATCTCTGCAATTTTGTCAAAAGAATAGACCAGGGTTTGCAGCACTCTTTGGGATCCATGTGGCTCTGTGTTTTGATGGTGTTTTCTTCTATGTGATTGTAAGTTCACTGATGTTTATGTGTATCATTTTCCTTCTCATTTCTTCTTAAATTAAACAAATGAGTGATAAGGGTGGAATTCATTAGATTGCTTTGCTCTGCCTTTAGTTTTGTTTAATTTTTCATGTTTTCATCTATTTTAAGAGGATTATTGAAATCCTCTTGCCCTCTTCAGCTTCTCACCATTCTAATATATCCATTAAATCAATCCAAATCATCAAAAAAATTTCCTTCCTTGCCCCAATCAGAACTCTGCAAAAACTAGGCCTCATCCCCGAACCCAAAACTGCCTTTCCTTTGATTCCAACAAAAACCCCCAAAAACACAATCAAACTCTTTACTTATATACCTAGCCTAAAATTAACTTTTATTTCAATTCATATCAATCCTTATTGATTATTTTTGTTGAGATTTACCCGGAGAGAGCCCTCTCCTGATCTGGTAGGGCTAGCTACCAGACTGAGCATGGTTTGATGTTACCGTGAACTCTGCCTTCTTTCAGCCTGAGGTAGATTTAGGCCCTAACATAGTGGTGACCATACTGGGGAAGAAAAATTTGTTTTTTTCTTTATAAGCTACAGACGAAGCCTGAAGTTAGCCAGGTAGCCTTAGAAACTCTCTTTCTTTGCATTAGCGAAAGTAGATGAATGTTGCTTCAGTCAATGTCCGGTCCAGTTTATGAACTGAACATCTCGTTTCCTCAGTAAGATCTAATCAAGTTCAGATCTTATTTTTGATGGTGGACAACGATCAGACACTGCAAGGCTGAAATCATTCACCTGGTGACTCTAAATCAGTTTTTAGATCATATCCAAGGACTCCACTGGAGGATTAACCTGATCAGTAGAAACATGAAAGGACAATATGGAAAGATCAGGTATTCAAGTTGGAATTTCATCCAAGAAATTTTGTTCTTTTTCATAAATTATTTCTTCTCTTTTCTCGAGAATGTCAAGAAGGCTTTGCAAAGAATATTGTATTTGAGAAAATATCCTCGACCTGCATTTGATTCCTTCCCTTTGAAGATTGTAAATACCAAAGAATTGCATGCGTTTGAGCTTGATCAAGACCTTTCTTCCGAATCTTGTGATGAACATCTTCAAATTGATGAACCTCAAGAGACAAAGACTGATTCTGCAGCATTTGTACATACCCCTATACCTTGTAAAATTCTAGATCGATACAAGCCTTTGATTTTACCTCTTATTCTCCATGCTTTCCCTGCAAATTATTATCTTTACTTGCCAAGGTTTGATGGTGAATGTGACAATATCACTGCTGAGAGACATGTTATGAATTTTGAGTCTTTTCTTGACCTTTTTGAAGTTGATGAAGAGGATGTCAGTATTAGGCTTTTTTCTCTTTCTTTGCAAAGAAAAGTCAAGAGTTGGTTCAAAGTCCTGTCTGATGCGAGCATCTCATATTTCCAGCAGTTTGTCAAAGTTTTCCTCGATAGGTGGGTGATCAGACAGAACCCTTTCTTGATTATAGAAGAGTATAACCAACTGAAAAGACTGCCAGGGGAGACAGTACAACAATTTTTTGCCAAATTTAACCAAGTTTATTATTCGATGCCAGTTGATATAAGGCCTCCTCCTGGATATGCTCTCTTGCACTACCTGGGTGCCTTTGATCTGGAGATGGAGTTTCAGCTGAGGGAAAAGAATCTTGCAACACTTGAAGAGATGCAGAACAGTGAAGTAGATGTAGAGGATCATTTTCTGATCTGAAGAGAAAAGTTAAAGGAAGAAGAGATGAAAAACATAGATCCGGAGGAATCGACATCTCTAGAGGTAAAGCTTGAAATGTTGGTAAGTGCAGTGGAAGAGATGATGCAAAAGATCACCACAAGGAATGAGTATAATGTTCAAGCCCATAGCTCGCTGATTGAAGAAGAGCAAGTTACTGATCCAAAACATTTTGTTTCTTATCCCAGTGGTCATAGATCTGATAATGATTGTTTTGTAGATCATCTTGGAGAAGATAGATCTGTTGATTTGACATGTATGCTTGATGATGTGTTTTATACTGATGATTTGCCTCAGTTTGATCAGTATGATGATGATTATGTTCTCCAAACAGAAGCTAATCTTGCAGACAAATCAACAGCTAGTTTGTGGAAGGAGGAAGTTCACTTTTAGCAATTTGAGTACAGTGATCAACCGACGCATATCAGCTATGATAGTGACGAGGAAAGTGCAACAAATTTTGAAGTAAGTGAAGGATATTTTCCTTTTTGTTTTGATTCATTTCAGTTCATCAGAGATAACTTCCATGCAATCAGAAATCAATTGTCACCAAGTCTTGATTTGGACCATCTTGAGGGCAATAAAAACCTTGTTCAAGACTTCTCATATCCAGATTTGCAGCCCCCAAATGCTATTGATTATCAAGTTGCATATGAAGACTTGGAAGCTGGAAAATATGATCAAATGATACAAGATGACTCCGTACCATTTTTTTTTGAATCATTTCAATTTTTGAAGGGTAAATTGCATAGTAAATCTTCAAATGAGCAGCTTGTAGAAAATCATGTAATCTCATCAGAACCAATAGAAAATGGGTTGCAGTAGTATTCTCAGTCTTTTCAAGTTTTTCATGATCCAATAGCTGATGTGTTGGATGATGTCTGCAATCAAAGTCCTTCTCCACTGACTATATGTAAGCTTGAAACGTGTGTTGATATAAACTTGATCTGATAGCGAGTCTCTTTGTCATTTTTAGTAGGAGTCTCATCACAAAGCCCAGATCAAAGTTTGCATTCATGGTATGAGGAGAAGAAAAGTAATCCATTGGATGAGCTAAGTCCCAGTGTGCATGAATTTCGAGATCCTTATGTAGTGTTTTTGGAGGCGGATAGAGAATCCATAGTATTCAACGGATTTTTTCACAAGTTTTTATGGGAGTTGCCTTTTAGTCGTTCTCTCTTGTTGTTCATAAGTGAGCACTTGCGGAGAATTCAAACAGCAGCCGCAATAATTACTTGGTTGCATTGGTTGTTTCATTTCACTTGATCAGGTGATGAATGAAATTGTTAGAGTAGGTTTTGATGAATATGCTCCATTTTGAGCATATTTTCTAGTTTGTCGGTTGTGTTTAAGTATCGAGTCAGTTTTCAGTTGAGTGAGATTTAGTTTGTGTTGTCAAGTCATCAGTTTTCAGTCATGCATTTCAGCTTGAGTTTTTGATTCCATTTCCCAATGGATGAAGGCACTGTCTACTTTCCAAAGATCTGTAGTTCTTGGAACCTCTAAGGAGCTACCATCCCCATTGGAGCCAATGTTAGAGTCGATCTCTTCATCCCTCCGTCAGAGATCAAAATCTCTTTTGTTGCATTTCATTTTAGGTGTCTCATTCAGTTCAGTCAGCTACATTCCATTAGGAGCATGGATCATCTGAAGGAAGGGTATTTTCTCTCATATCCCTCATTTCATGTACCTGCTAGTCCGTGTCTGTTTATCAAAATCAATTTTAAAGTCATTTACAGTCATGTTTGGCCTCATGTTTGCCAAAGAGTCATTTTAGGGTTTTTAGTCTCACTAGGTCTAGGGTTTCGCAAATTTAGTCTTCAAAATGTCTAATAATGTCAACAGGCACATGAGGAAGTTTCAAATAAGGTTTTTAGTGAAAAATTTCATCATCATAATGCTTAATCATGATTCTTCTTCAAAACTATGTTTTGAAGAAAAATCGTCAAATTCAACCTTTGTAATAAATGTAATGTAATTTTCAAAAGTTTTTCAGTTATAAAGTTCTTCAAGCGCAGCCCTGGTCGCCTTTTCCAAATCCCATGCCAGTTATCCCTACAAAATATAGACAAGAATTTCATCATCAGTTCAAAAATCAAAGGAAACAAACAAAAACAGAGTTTATTTTAAAAAAGTGCAAAGTGTCAAAGTCTGCAACATTAGAAAGTAGGTTTTCTAAATCAAAAATCAAATTTTTTTGTATATATAATATATTTTCACATTCAATAGTTCATTTGCACACCAAAGACATCATTGAAGCCGAGTAAAAACGTGAAAGGGCGAAATCAGGTTTGAAATCCGAGACTCTGTGTGAAATCACCTGTGTGGCGCACTCGGTGAAGGTCGCGGTGCACTTGCTGGTCGCGGCACACAGAGCTGCTCATCTCCTTGCAAAATAGAATTGGCACAGTGCACATAGTTGTCGCAGTGCATTGGGCCTCTGTCGCGGCGCATAGGGCCGACATCCAAATTTTGTCATTGCCTCCAACAAATTCCAAATTCCTCGGTCCCATTTGCTCCATGTAAGTTCAAATCATATTGCAATTGCCATTATTCAGTGTTGGGTGTTGTTTGAAAGGTTGGTTTTGAGAATTTGAATGCCAAACTATAAGCCCCATCACCTTGCTTAAAACTGCTCCTTAGGGTTTTGAAATTGGCCTCTTAAAATGAATTGTGGTGCCCAATTTGTTCATTTCCCATCTTGTTCATCCCTTCCCTCACTGTAATCCTATCATCGCTGTTAATATTACCATTACACTCCTCCACTATTCCCTTATATCCCAAGTAATTTCTCATCATTTTTCCCCTTCCCATTTCATTTGTAAAAAATTCCCAAAACCCTAAGAATCTCAAAAATTCAATGGCTATCCCTTCTCCCAAAGTTTGTCAAATTTTCAAAGGGAAAAATATCACTTGATTAAACCCATTGTTCCCACTGCCCTATATCTCCTACATTCTCTCTCATACTACCACACAGTTGGCACATATTTGGCAATTGAAACAAAGACCAAATTCCCATTTTCAACAATCCAAAGATACACCTTGCATGGACAATATGGAGACAGATTCCTCTTATGACCAAGACAGTGACTCTACAACCAAATTGCATGCACCAAGGAGACCAAAAGCTATTGGAAAAGGAAAAAAGGAAAATAACATGCTCAGACACATGAAGAACCATTATTGGGTGCGACATCATGTTTGCAAAGCGAGGATCAAGATCCTGAAGGCAAGGCTAAGGAGGGCACTAAAGCATCGTAAAAGGCATGATAGACTCCAAATTTTGGCCGAAGCTTCTTTGTCCTAGCATAGTGCTTGATGGTGGGCATTCAGCCCAAATTTTAAGAAATTTGGGAAAAATTTTGTCAATTTTGAATTTTTGGGCCTAAACACAGATTTTCCTGCCCGACGCGTAGCGCGACTTGGCGCGTGCTTATAATTGGCAGCTCTTCTGAAGGAAAAATTTGCATTTATAGATTTTTCATCAAAAATTATGCATTCCTATGGATTACCTAAGGATTTCATCAACTTTTGGGTTGCCTAAAGGGTCAAAAACACCCTAAAAATGGCCTTTCTGCCATTTTTTGCACACACAGGAAGCAGTGTTGGGAGATTTGATTTTTGGAGGGGAAAATGGAAACCCAATCCAGAAATTCCACTTGGGTTAGATATTAGACAGGCATAGATTTCTAACAAGCTATCTTGAGCTCAATTTGGACTTCGGGAAGGCCCTCAAAATCAGCCTCAAACTTGTGCTATGCATAGAGATTTCAGGCGCGGCGCATAGGGAAATTTGGCCTATTTTTCACTCAGCAGCTCAGAATTTCGCCTAGTTTTGGCTAGTTTGCATTTTTCATGTAACTCTTGATGTAAATTGATGTAATTTCATGACCATGATGTAATTTTGGCATATTTTTACTCATCTTAGTAGATTCATTCACCAAAAAGTGAAATGTAAGTGAATGAATCAGTTTCCTACCATATAGAGGCAAGTTGTTTCATTGCCTATTTTTCAGTTATTAGTTTAGATATGGTTGAAACAGCTGCTAGAATGATGAATCGACCCCTACAGGCATGGGAATGAGTTATGCTTGTCTATATCATGTATTTCTTCAGTCATTTTTAGGGTTTGACACTTGGGATTGCTTGGCACTTCATTGTACATTCATCTCTGCAATTTTGGCAAAGGAATAGACCAGGGTTTGCAGCACTCTTTGGGATCCATGTGGCTCTATGTTTTGATGGTGTTTTCTTCTATGTGATTTTAAGTTCACTGATTTTTATGTGTATCATTTTCCTTCTCATTTCTTCTTAAATTAAACAAATGAGTGATAAGGGTGGAATTCATTAGATTGCTTTGCTCTGCCTTCAGTTTTGTTTAATTTTTCATGTTTTCATCTGTTTGAAGAGGATTATTGAAAGCCTCTTTCCCTCTTCACCTCCTCACCAGTCTAAGCTATCCATTCATTCAATCCAAAGCATCAAATCAATTTCCTTCCTTGCCCCAATCAGAACTCTGCAAAAACTAGGCCTCATCCCCGAACCCAAAACTGCCTTTCCTTTGATTCCAACAAAAACCCCCAAAAACACAATCAAACTCTTTACTTATATACCTACCCTAAAATTAGCTTTTTTTTCATGTCATCTCAAGCCTTATTGATTATTTTTGTTGAGATTGACCTAGAGAGAGCCCTCTCCTGATCTGGTAGGGATAGCTACCAGACTGAGCGTGGTTTGATGTTACCCTGAACTCTGCCTTCTTTCAGCCTGATGTAGATTTAGGCCCTAACACAACTTACAAACCAAAAATAATCACAATGCTGGAGAGAAATTTCAAAGGGCTGTGATGTAATCTCCACCGTTGATCTATGCCATATCTAATGGTCCCACTGTACCTTCTCTTATGCAATGTGAAATATTCTTCGCATCGCCTTGCCACCTCCCATACTTATCGCATCGCAAACTAAATAATTTGACTTGCAATGTCTTAATATGTAAATAAAAGAATCACCGATTGTGATGTGCGCATGGCTGCTCCTCCTGACATGTGTTCACTTCACACCTTTCCCAACTTATCTTGCGAAGTAATCTGGGTCATCGATCTTCGCTCTGATCCTTGTGATTTAATCCTCATCGTCAATTCTCTTCCTTTGGAAATCTTCTGATGGTTTGCTACCTTAATCGCTTCTCCTATTTCTTCGACTGCCACCGCTATGTAACTTCGTATTCTCTACTCAATACTTCTCTTGAGCTTTCTCTTATGATTCTCACTCAAATCTACGGCCTTCATGCTATCACATTTATCACACTGTATTGAATCCAAAATACCATTGCGTATTCATTCTCTGAATCTAGAATTCAGATTTGTTTCAATTTCTTGGTTTGCACATAGGTTTATCTGCACTTATTTCCTTCGTTAGCTTCATTTAAAACCATTTAAATCTAGACTGGAATCACACAGATTCTACCCAGCCATTAAGTCTTATATCACACAGTAAGACTTATTAATTCATCAAAATTCATGCGATCGGTTAATTACTTCACCGATATCGAATTTTTTCAGTTATGGATCACTCAGCACGTAAAATAAATAAAACACACTTACCATAAATTGAATTTATCATTAATCAATAAATGTAAATATACAATAAAAACCTGCTTACAATCTAGCTTTGGCCTGATGTGCCTTTACATGGTCGTTTTCTCTTCCTCTCTCTCTATGCCCATAGGCTTACACTCAAATCTCCTATCTAAGAACTTGTTTTTTTAATGCCTTTGAAGCTTACTATTATATAAAAAAGGTTCTACAACCAATTCTGGTTCAGATCCTCAATCTTCTCAACTAAATCCTAAAGAAACCTTTAAATCCACAAAATCATCAACTGTTTCCTAAGTCTAGGATTTACAATCCCTATGAAATCTCAACTAGCCTAAATCTATCATGTTCTCCTACATTCAAGAACATTTAAAAATATGCCTCACAATATTTAATTAAATCCTATTCTAAATGTCTCACATAAAATCACTTAAAACATTGAAAATTACATTAATTAAATACTTAGGAAACCAACTCCCTTGAAAAACACAGGATACCTAGATTCTACTAAATGTACAAAGTTTTGGAACAATGATGATCATGCATCACCTTTCAAGTTGTAGCTTGATAAATTTCTAGTTGGAGCTGGGTGAGGTAGGAGCCTCTTGTGGGTGTAGCTTGCAAAAAATACATGGGATTTGGTGCTTCCATTCCAAGTTGTAGCTTGATAGATGTCCATTTGGAGTTGGTTGAAATAGGAACCTCGTGTGGGTTGTAGCCTGCAAGAAATAGATGGGGGTTGGAGATTCCTTGCAAGTTGTAGCTTGCATAATTTGAGGTAGCAGCCTCCTGTAGGTTGGAGCCTATAGAAAATTAGTGGTGAGAGGGATTTTGAGCTTGCCTTTGAATGACAACAATAATAAGATGTGGTTTTCTCCCTTATGGGTTTCCACTTATATCTGGTGTCTATGTGCTTGATGATTATATGTTGATGTGATGTTTTGATCTGCTTAATTACTTGTTGTCCAAACATTCAGTTTGGTCATTCATTATGTATTAAGATGCTTGTAAAATGAAGTAGTTAATGGGTGTAAAGAAAAGAGTTTTAAATTTACATGAATGTACTAAATTGATTCACCCCCTATCAGTTTAGCTAAGTGTTCATCATAGGCGATGTTAAGTGGTATAGAGTGGGGGGGCATTCGAAGTGATGAGGAGGCAACACTTGGAAAGGGCCCCACCGAAATAAATAATATTTTTGGACCCCCCCCCTTTCCGTTAACAAGAAATGGAGAAACTGGGTGAAAAATGCCCTCCCTGTAGTTGATTTGGGCGGGGAAGATAAGGACCATTGAGATTTTCTCCAATGATAACGCAAGTGTTATGAAACCAGCTCCAAAAGTACGAGAAAAGAGAGATCAACGCCTTAGAATTTAGCCACTTCAAGGGGGAAACCTCCTTTACATTACATAAATGAATAATTCTTGGATTATACAAATGAAAAAACCTCCTTCTATATATAGGAGTCCATGGGGTCGTAATATAACCCTAGCCGACCTAACAATAATAATGTAAGGGCACAATAATAACAATGTGGGGGTTACAGGGGTACAAGAATAACAATAAGGGGATTACACTATCAATAATAAGGGACTACACTAGCAATCAAGGGACCTAAAATGCCTCTTTCCTTTAAAAAAGTGTTGTCCTCAACCCTTGAGTAGCTTTGTATGCTTCTGTATAAAATTATCATCCTCCCATGTAGAATATTTAGTGGGTAAGTTCTTCCACTTGATGAGATATTCTGAAATTGATCGATTTCGTAGATGTTGAGTTCTTGTTTCCGTGACTGATTCAGGTTCCAATATGATTTTTACTTCCTCATCAAGCTCTAGAAATATTGTTTAAATTGGAATTTTATCACTTATAACCTTCTTTAAGCATGAAACATGGAAAACTGAATGCACTCACGAAGAAGCAGGAAGCTCCAATTTGTATGCCATAGTACCAATCTTTTGCAACTCCTTGTAAGGACCATAGTACTTTGGAGATAATTTATTATCCTTCTTTGCTTGCTTGAGGGACATTTGTTTGTATGGTTGTAGCCATAAAAATACCCAGTCTCCTACATAAAAATTATGTCACTGCGATGTTGATCTGCTTGTTGTTTCATTCATTTTTTTGCCAAATTTAGGTTATCCTTTACGATTTGAAGAACTTGTTGTTGATGCTCGATGTGATATTCCACTGCTTGAACCTTATACTTTTATCTTAAATATGATGTGATGGATGGTGGATTATATCCATAAAGTGCCATAAATGGGGTCATTTTTGCTACAGTATGGAAGGAAGTGTTATACCACCATTCAACTAGAGGTAACCACTTGAGCCATTGTGTTTGTTTATCATATACAAAACAATGAAGATATCCTTCCAAACATTTGTTCACTATCTCAGTATGACCATCAAATTGAGGATGATAAGATGAATTATGAGCTAGTTGAGTACACAAATAATAAAATAATTTCATCCAAAAATCTCCAGTAAAAATGGGAATTTTGTCGCTTACAATAATATTTTGGTTTCCATGTAGCTTTTGAATTGTTTCCATAAATGCAGTAGCAACTTTAATTTATTTAAATGGATGAGATAATGCACAAAGTGTGTATACTTGGTAAGTCTATCAACTACCACCATGATGACACTCTTTCCTTCGGACTTAGGTAAACCTATGATAAAATCCAGTGAAATTTCCTCCCACCGTTGACTTGGAATGGATAAAGGTTGTAGAAGACTCGAGGTCTTAATTATCTCAACTTTATTTTGCTAGAAAACAAAACATTCTGCCAAAAAATTTTGAATATCAGATTTAAGTCCATCCCAAAAAAAATATTTCTTCACCATGTGGTAAGTTTTTAAAAATCTCGAGTTTCCTCCTAAAGGAGAAGTGTGCAATTCCAAAAGAATATTTTGTTTTAGTCGGGAGTTCTGACAAAGATATAAGCAAACTTTGTAACATAAGGAATCATTTTCCAACTAAATGTATCAGACGTACTAGGATCTTGCTGCAAATTTTTAATGAGTGTATCATCCCTTGCTTCGGTTATCCAATAGGGTTGGATAATAGAAATGGCATAAAGCAATGCTTCCACCACTTCATCCTTTCTTGAGAGTGCATCTGCAACAACATTCAGCTTCCTTTTTTTGTAGATGATTTAAAAGTCATAACCTAACATATTTGAGACCCATTTTTGCTGCTCTTCTGAAGATAGCCTTTGTTCCAAAAAGTGTTTAAGACTATCATGATAAATTTTTAGCTTGTAGTGTACTCCCATTAGGTAAGGTCACCATTTCTTTAGTGCATGTATTATTGCCAACATTTCCCTCTCATAATTAGCTTTATTTAAATACTTTCCTTTGATTGGGAAACTTTCAAAAGCAATGGGTCTTCCTTCTTGCATTAAAACAACACCAATTCCATTTCCAGAGGCATCACATTCCACAATAAATGCTTTTGTGAAGTCTGGCATAGCTAAGATTGGTGCTAGGCACATTGCCACTTTAAGATGCTCAAAGGTCTTAGTTGCTTTAGGAGTCCATGAAAATTCATCTTTATTCCATAATTTTGTTAAAGGTGTTTCTATTCTCCCATAATTCTTAAAAAACTTGCGATAATACCCTGTTAACCTGAGAAATCCTCGCAACTGCTTTATGGTTGTGGTGACTTTCCATTCCTTAATGGCTTTAATTTTTTTAGGGTCCACCTTAACACCCTCGTGAGATAAAATACGTGTTGGAAATACTAAGAGGGGGGGGGTGAATCAATATTCCTTTCAATTAGGATTATTATTAATATTTCAGAGCATTAGTTAATATTCAATTATTATCAGTGTTTGTACAACTACAACAGTAAACAAAAGGAACACAAATGCACACAGTTTTTAAGGTGGAAACCATCTCTGGGACAAAAACCACTTGAATTATTTTCTAATAATTCTTTAATATTCAAATCCAATTGAAAATAAAGCTCCAACTTCTTAGAATCTAGAAAAAAATTCTTTTCTAGCGCCTACTAGATGGACCCTCCTACACTTGATATTCTTCAGTAGTCAATTGAACGGATGCCCCAACACCTAATGAGCTACAACTCACCATAGCACCATCCTACCACCTTGAATTTTTCATAGGCTTGAAACTGTTGGTGATTTCATGCACCAACCTAGCACCACCCTACCACCCTATAGAAGAATAAAACAAGAATGGACTCCCGTACGAGGGAAAATGACCCGCTTTAAAATGATATAGAATGATGTAGAAGAATAATATACACTAGACCATAACCCAAAATATGACACAACCACCTAATGATGATACTATACCTCCCGACACTGCCTCTTCAACTCTTGGTAGATAGACACTTGCACAATTTTTACAATGGTGCATTTACAATGACTTAGTACAATGATACCTTTATAATGACTATATGTAGTGCTTCCCACATGAAGACTTCATGTGGTGAACTTCTTGCTGCTATTATGCATCTTTATTGTTGCTATTATCGTGCTACCCTATGTTGCACCTTTCTTTTCTTTGCTGCCCTAGAAAGTCTTATCCTTTGCAGCCCTTGACAACACATGATCTAGATTTTTCTTGCCTTCCAGGAGCTCGATATTGAATATGGTGTATATCTATTATTTTAGATCCCCAATATGTGATTTTCGGTCTTGTAGTATTCCTCTGAGTCTTCTTTCCAATTCCATGGGTCTGACCCAATTTGGATTCTTCAAGAGAGAGTTATTCCCAATCTCTCATAATGTCGTAATTATGGACTGATTCAATAGAGAGAAATTGTATGGTGTTACACATGTAATTTTTTATTCATTAGGCTCTAAAATTGATACAAAAAAAACTACATTACATGCAATATCTGCTACTTTTTACAGAATTCCAATCCGATACTCAGAGAGAGAGTTATGACGATTTTCCCAAGGTCACTTCTTTGAGATGAAGTTTAGGAGCCTGCAAAAGCACTGACTTCCATAGATCATATCTCCGAAAATATTCATACATTGATCTAAAATTTTTACAGGAGATACCTCAGGATGTCGGCTTCGTCGCATAAAAATTTCAGCTTCCGAACCTTCGTAGAAAAAATGTTATAGTGCAAATTCCATGATGACCTTTTTCAGATAGCGAAATCCTTGCATGAGGAGGATATGAGGATCAAAATTTATATAAATGGTTAGATTGAGAGGGTATTAAACAAGTGAACGTGGGAGGGATTTTAGGAGCTTAAAAATTATTAAATATTGACTTTTCAGTGACCCATGCCACAACCCCATGGGGTTTTAGCCCACTAACTAGGGTTACAAACTTCAAACATGAATATCTCTCAAACCGTCAAGAATTATGTGGCGTGCCATATATCAACGGAAACATCTCGACAATTAGAAACCATCAAAAATATTCTTGACCCATAATATAGTAATTTTGTAGGTCAAAATCAACATGCAAGATCGGGGTAGGCCCTGGTGCTGCTTGGGTTGACATCAATGACAACCATTGATCAAGAATCTCCCCCTTTGGAATTGATTGCAGTATAAGTATTCCCCCTGCAATCATGACACCTCTTCTTTCAAAATTCTCTCCCCCTTTGACATCAATGGCAAAGGGTAACTCCCCCTAACACACAGCCATCCTGCGAACCTGTAAACACTTCCACTCCCCATTTATATTCTGAATAAGGAAAATCTAATCAGAACTTAGGATAATCCCAAGCTTCTCACAAAGATATTCAAATTATTCATGAGTAATCTTATGATCATCAACACTTTCTGCCCAATTTGAATATGTAAAGGCTTGAATAATGAGATTGTTACCCCTGTGATACCATAATTCATATTTTTTTGTTCCCTTTAGATATTGAAGAATTCATTTGACGAAAATAATATGTGATTATTTTGGTGTTGCTTAGAATCTTGCTACTTGTCCAACTGCTTACATAACATCTGGGCAGAAGGATGTTACATATAGAAGACTATCAATAATAGATCTATGCAACCTCTGATCCACATCCTTAAATGAGTCATCTATGCTCAATTTGCAACCTGTAACCATCGAAGTAAGGATGGGTTTTCAATATTCCATTTTGAATTTCTTGAGCATTTCCTTGATGTAATTGGCTTGACATATACATATTCCTTTCTCTTTCTGAGATATTTGAAGCCCTAAGAAGTATGTAAGCTCACCAAGTAAAGACATCTTGAACTCACTTTGAATATTTGCAGCAAAGTTCTTACTTAGTCGATCATCATTGATACCAAATACTATCTCATCCTCTTTATCTAGTAAACGTGCTTTAGTTGCTTCATCTAGAACATATATGTCATTTGGAGCTCAACTTCTTGTAGCCACAATTTCACCATACTTGTCTTTCTTGATTTCACATTTTGTGGAGTTGAATAGTAGCGTGTGTCCTTGATCACACATTTTTCCAACACTAAGCAGATTATGATTCATGTTTTCAACCAATAGAACATTCTTGGCTAGAGCAACTTTGCTTTCGAGAGTGACAGTACCTGATCCTATAACATTTGAAGATCCATCATTTCCAAAGGACATGGTTCTATCCTTCTTCTCTTTCAGAGATACAAATTTCATTCTATCTACAGTCATATGTGTTTAGCAACTGCTATCAACATACCACACATCTTTGTTGTTTTGAACCTTCAGAGTGAGAGAAAAATTACCAGTCTTCTTCTTCTTCCATGTTCATTCATTCTGTGGCTTCGAAGATTCTTCTGGAGGATTTTCAAGTTTGCAGTCTCTAGCTATGTGTCCAAAGTTTCGACATTTGTAACATTCAATATTATTTATTAAATGTTCAAATCTATTGATGTTTCGTTGAGCCCTGGGAGGTCCATATTTGACAGATCTCCTGGAATTGTATTGGTTCCTAGGGTACGTGCGACATTCTATAGCCTTATGACCAAATTTTCCACATGAATAACAATAGCCATAAAAAATAAGTTAGTACCTAGATGGAAATCTTCGTCGAGAAATTGTCTTCCAAGGTTGTTATTGCGAATCTTGTCCAATGAAGTCTACATGCATGTCAGATCTCATAGGTTCATTGTATTTTGTTGTAGAAGGTCCTGCTTCTTCTTCTTTGTAATCGAGGTCAGTTTTGTCGTTGTAAGATTGTTGATTTTTTATGAGTTCTTCCAATTCCCTTGATCTCTTGGTAGATTTTTGGACAATTTTTCCCTTATTCACTTCCTTACGCAACAAGACTACTTTGGCTTCTAACGCTTCCCTTTCTTGGTTGCTTTCTTCCAAATCCTTTTTAAGTGACTCTTCAATATATTTGTGCTCTTCAACTTAAATTTTGAGACCTTGAACTTGCTCTTCAAGAGTATTGGAACAAATCCTCTCATTCTTGAGCTCTTTTATAAGCTTGATTGCTTCCTTAGAAAATTCTTTTATGGTCAACCCTTCTTCTTCGTTGTTTGATACCTCTTGTTTAATTTTCTTGGCCATAAACAATACTCTCTCATTGGTTTCTTCTTTTTTTTCATTACCTTAATTGGATGATGAGCTATCTTTTTTAGAGATAAATTTCCTTTTGAATCCTTTCTTTTTTCTTTGCCTGTTGAATTTGTTAAAGCCTTTCTTTTCTTTTGAGTTTCCATCACTTTTGTTCGGAAATTTTTCTGCGAAATCACCAACCTTACCACAGCTGAAACATATCAATGGAAGTTTACCCTTGAATTTTCCCTTACCAATTTTTAGTTTTCTCGTAAAGTAAGCATATTCTCCATTTGAAAGACCTTCTTCATCATACTCCTTTTTGTCACACTTGTAGGTGCAGGTCTGTGCTTTTGAAGGTTTTTTCTCCTTGTTGGTTTTCTTAGATGTAATGAATGCAGTTTCTATATGCGAAGTACCCTCTTCTTCATCAAGTCTCATTTCATATGCTATGAGAACTCCTTGTAATTCCTCTTTGCTGAGTTTGTATAGGTGCACACAAAACGTATCTTCCGCAGTGTGGTCACTCTTTTCCAGTGATGGTGATGTTGGTCGCTTTAATTGTTTTCACAATTCAAGCTCCACATAAATTGTCAACCCGAGGAAGTCTTTTTATTCCAAAGACAATCACGCACTGGATATGCTCAATTTCAAAAGAAAAACAATGTTGTAGTAAAAAGCCACACAATTATCAATCATACAAATCTAATCATTCACACTCTGTTTAATCAAAGCTGAAGTCAATTATGTTATAGCAGAAGTAATTCCTAGGTTGCAGTTTAGAATCCAAATAAAGGGAAATCAATCTGCAGGAAAGGAAACCAATCAACCATAACAGGAACATGACCCTATTCCTTTAAATAGGAACTTCAGCACCTGCTGCCTGACACTAATCACTCTGTAGAAAAGATAACTCAAGATACCAAGACCCTATTCCCATGAACAGGAACCTTCAGCACTTGTCTCCTGTTTCTAATCACACTGCAGAAAAAGGAAGGAAATTAGTGGGAGTAGGACCCTATTCCTTTGTACAGGAACCCTCAGCACCTGATTTCCAGCATCATACATTCAAACAAATAACAGAAATAGATTTCTCAACTTCTTAAGAATGAATGTACTGAACACATGCAGCGTTAAGGAAACAGAATATTCAATAAACTACAGAACTGTGTAACTGGTGTCTCAGCAATAGAATTAAAGTAAAGTGCAAGCAACATAAATAAATTAAACAAACTACATGGACAATCGGGTGAATATTGTGAGGAAGGCGGGCCCTTTCCCTCTCACAAGATTCCCCAGGGAAAGAATTAAATTGGAGCGCTCAAAAGGAAATTTTATTCATCTGTCAAAAGAAATGATACATTACAAATGGAGTCTAGCTCCAGTCTCTCAAATACAATGTTCTCCTATAGCTTTCAAACTCGAACTCTTTTCTAATGATGATGCCTCCTCTTTTTAAAGAGGAGACATCTCTTACAATTACATGAGAGCGAATCTGTGTTTATCCCAATTCTGTTCTTCTTTCTTAAAACGAGACTATTCTGTTCTTCCATAAAAAGATATTGTTACAACAGATATAACAAGAATGCTATCTTCAGAATAATCCGTGTAACCACGTCTTCATGCTGTTGCCATTGTTCCACAAAATACTCTTCTAGAATCGCAAATTACGAGTGACGGAATTTGCGTGCTTGCTGGCTGTTTCAGCAACGAAGTCAACTGTTTCAGCAACGGAGTCGGTTGTTTCAGCAACGAAGTTTGACTGTTTCAGCAACGGTCGATTGTTCCAGCACAACATATAACTTATCTGCGATCTTTTAGACTTATGTTAGCAACAATCTACTTCGATTAATGATAAAATATAAGAGTAATATGGAATTATATGTAAACAGATTAAACATATAATAAAGAAGAGGATTTTACATACCTTGGGATAAAGTAAATGAAAATGATGATGGAATCCTTTTTAAACATGGTTATAAAAGTAAGGTGGTGTCAAAGTATATAGTAAAAATGATACATAGTGGAGTCCTAACATCCCCCCTAGCTGAAAATGTTGCATGTCCTCAGGCAACTCCTAGTCTGAGTCAGATTCTGAGTACTGACTCTGTGCATGC
Source organism: Pinus albicaulis (assembly GCA_034641835.2). NCBI lineage: Eukaryota > Viridiplantae > Streptophyta > Pinopsida > Pinales > Pinaceae > Pinus > Pinus albicaulis. The sequence goes on from CM076575.1 coordinate 1,187,516,879, forward strand.
AAGTTGCTCAAGCAGTAGCTGGAGAAGGTGGCATCTGTTAGAGCTCGGAATCCTCTATTATTCTGCAATTGCTGCCATGCTACAGCTTCATCTCTGCCAGCCAATTGATAGTGACACTGATATTTCTCTGAAGGTACCCTGCAAAGTGCAGCTTGGAGATTATCAGGGCTAAAAGGGTGATAGTCTTGTCTTTCTTTACATGACTGCTGCCAAAACATAGTGTTGGCCTTCAATGCAGCAGCCTCCTTTACTCTGATTTTCTTTTGACACTTCAAAAGTGTTGAAGCCTGTAGTTGTTGCATGTACCTATGCATTCGTGGCTTTTGTAAGAATTGGTGATATTGTGCTATAAACATGGCTGGACTTAAAGGTTTTGGTCTAACCCAAAGGAGCCTATTCTCCTCATTATGACTACTTGCAATAAACGCAGTTTGCCAGGTGAGCTGATTGGCCAAAAATGAAACAAATGCCCTTATTTGTATATCACCTGCAATTGGAATGAGATTGACTCTTCTATTCTCGGGAATGGCCTCATTATGGAGATAAAGTTCGCACAGCAAATGCTGGTCACTTTCAGGGGCCTCAGCAAAAGTCTCAACAAATTGTTCTGAAGTAAGTAATTCATGAGGTCTGCCATCCTTTATTGCCTTCAATTGAAAATAAACTAAACGTTCAGAAAGGAAGAGAGAGTAATTTACAGAGGGTTTGCGGGTAGCCATCAACTTCTACACTAATGAAAACATCAAAACCATCTTTTCCTTTGATTCCTTGAATTCCTTCTTGGAATCCCTGAGCTGTTGCAATGTCTGTTCCCAACTATCCCAGTTGGCATACATGTGATTCTGCCATGCTAACTTATGCTGCTGTAATATTGTATCTTGTTCCTCAGCATATTGTTTCTTCCATTTGTTCATCAGTTCTAATTGGTTCCATGGCAGGGTCTGTGTCCTAGCATTAGAAGTACTGGGTTGGGACATTGTTTGAGTGGCTGCACTGACTAACTCAGGGCAAGATATCTGTGGTTGTGATATTGTCTGAGTGGCTGAGCTGACTAGCTCAGGACAAGATATCTGTGGTTGTGTTTCTGTCTGAGTGGCTGAGCTGACCAGCACAGGGTGAGATATATGTGGTTTAGTTTCTTTTTCTAAATTTATTGAGAGCCCTACTGGTTCTTGTGGAGCAGTAGGGCATTCTTCTTTAATTGCAGCTGATGTAGATGCCTCAGATACCTGAATTTTGACTACTTTGTAGCCTGCCTGCTGGTAAATATTACCACACTCATGGCACATGTATTCCCTGCATGGCTCCTTATTTTCTGACGATGATGTGTGTGCTAGCATATAGAGATTCAATTCTCTATCAAAGGCTTCTCGTGCCACGATTAATTCATTCTTATAGGCTTCTAGCTCAGACTTCAAAAACTCATTTTCTTCCAATAAAGATGCCATATTATGTGAACCCTGTGTGCTGGTTGATTCTGCTGGGGTTGCCTGCTGATCCACAGCTGTAGCTGGTTCTTGTGGAGCAGCTACAGCTAGTTTCCCTGTATCATCATGCTTGGTGTATGATTTTTGTACCACAGTGGCTGGTTCTTGTGTTTTAGCCTCTGGGTAAGTGACTAGTTCTTGTGTGACAGTCACTGTTTGAGCCATAAACAATGTCGTATTATCCCAGGGCACTGGTTCTTGTGTGGCAGTGCCACCGGACGAGATGGGTTGGGGGATTTGAAATGGGGGTGAAGATTGAAGTTTTAACAGAATAGTGGTGGGGTCAGGGGAAATGGGAGTAACTCCTGTTTCAACAGTCATCTTCATTTTCCTTTTTGGTAGGAAAGCAGAGAAGTCACTGTCTTTCCTTTTCTTTGCAGGGGAAGATTCTTTTCTGGGGGAAGGGCTTTCGGAAGAAGTGAAAATTTGGAATTTGGCCCTTGTTCGACGTTTTGAGACAGGGACTGTTGGGGTTCTTTTCTTCCTTTTATAAGTAGGTGGGGATGGGGGTGTTAGAGAGTCATCGCTAGGGATAGAAATAGTGGGAATGGTTGACTCTACTAAGTGGGATGAACTTGGGGTTGGGTCAACTGGCTCTGAGGATGGAATTACTGGGGAGTCTGGGATATCATCCAGTTGCCCTTCATAAGGAATCTCGGGAGTTTCTTGGGAGCTTTCAGCTTGTTGGGGGATTTAGGTCTGCTGAGGAATTTCAGCCTGCTGGAGAAGAAGGAGTGGATTATTCAGAGGGAGGTTTTGCTGAGAAAAACCCCTCTGAATTAACAATTGGCATAAACGATGGTGGGTGAGGGATAACAATGGGAATTTAGCCCGTCTGCAATAATAAGACATGTTTTTGATACAACCAAGCAGATAATAGGGAATATTAACTAATCGACCATTCCTTAAATGATTCATCAAAACGAAGTCGTGCTGGTAGACTACCTGGTAACGCCCTTCGCATGTCAAGTAGTGTTTGATGAATTCTGCTACTGTTGGCCATGGTCGAGGAAGTGAATGCAGACTTACACCGCGGCCTTTAAGTTCAACTGGTTCATCTGGACAAAGAAAATCTTGCTGTGCATTTAAAATTACTTGCTTCCTACTGAACCAGCGAGTCCCAATAGCCGGCAAACCTGAAACTTGAACTATGTCCTCCTCTGTAACTGAAATGCGGACCCCTTGAACTACTGAATAATTCCCCTGAAGATTTTGTGCGAACTCTAAAACTTGCTCCTGATCAAATTCTCCTAACCGTTCAAAGTATGTTGTCCATCCTGCTTGTTGGAAAATTTGATAGGCTTCCGGGAACATTTGAAGAAGATTTATCGAACTAGGCTCGTGTCTGATAGTCGACCCTCCCATGGCTACTAGCTTGAGTTACATGCAAAGGAACAGAAGACAGAAACACGGGCTTTGGTCAAGCTAATTGTTGCAACAGAGGAAGCGGAGTCTCAATGACGGTGGAGATGGAATGAAGAGTGACAGAGGATTGGTTAATGTGAAATGTTTATTCAGTTTTCGAAATTCCCCCCCCTACGTATGGTGCAATGATGATTGGGCGTGTGGAGATTGCAAACATTATGAGCGAGATCCTCTCTTTAATATAATTTAATTGCATTACATTAAAACCACATACCTTACATTTTTACCTTTGGTTTAATAATTCGAAGTGTAGAGTGCTTCAGAATGGCTTAATATACATGGAAGAATCTGTAGATTTCTCTGAAATTTAGAACAGGAGTGTAACAGGATCTGCTCAGTACTGAATAATTTTCACCCAAAGGATCTGAAGCATAAAAGTGGAGAACTAAAAATCTTGTATAGCAGTGAAAAGAAATGATGTTTTAATGATGACAGGTTGCTGAAACTAGTGTTTCAACAACGGAAAAATGAATGACATGTTGCTGAAACTGGTGTTTCAGCAACGGGAAAAATCAGGAAAATGGGATAAATGACTGGGGTTTGAAACAAGTGGGGGAAGTGTTTGATAAGGGATAATTCTAGCAGTAAGGGATAGGAAATACTAGCTGAAAGGATGATATTTCAGGAATGGTAGAAGTGGGAAAAATGGAAAAAGGGCAATAATGTAGAAATGGGGTGAAGGGATATTGCTAGGAAATGGGTTGAAATGAAGGGAACAAGTTTCTGTGATTGAAGCTTCAGATATTTTCATGATGGATCTGTCCTCCTTAATGAGCTTTTCCAGAATCTTCAAAATTGAATTGTAATATGCCAACCCTTGACAGGGATTATTAGTTCTAAATCTAACCTAATACTAAAAATACAGTGCAGAAAATTAAATGCTGTGAGGAGCAGAAGACTCCCCTAGAAAAAGATAATGAATATCAGTCATGCAAGCAGTCTTGAAATCCTCTTTAGAAACAGGGCACTGGTATAGACGGAGCCTATGACCATTGACTAGTAGAGGCGTTTTAGAATCATCAATTGTTAAAAGTCTTACCGTTCCATTAGGAAAAACAACATCTACCTCATATGGTCCAAGCCAGCGTGTACGTAGCTTACCCTGAAAATTTTCAAACCGAGAGTCATACAACAAGGCCCAATTACCTTTTTGGAACTTCTTGTGTTTGATAATTTTGTCATGCCACTTCATTCTTTGTTGTTGTATCATGGTTGTTTGGTGAATGGCATCTAATCTCTTTTTGTCCAATTCAAGAAGCTTCTGCAGCCTAGCTGTCTGCACATTAGTCAAGTCAAGATTAATAGCTAAAGAAGTTCTTAGAGTCTTAATCTCAAATTCCACAGGAAAAACAACATTTTTACCATAAACCAATTCATAGGGAGAAAAACCTGTAGTGTTTCTCCAAGTAGTTCTGTAAGCCCATAATGCCTCAGGGAGCCTTTGAGACCAATCCTTCCGGTTTTCCTTCACTGTTTTAGTTAGAATGGCTTCTAAACTTTATTTGTGCTTTCCACCTGCCCATTGGCTTGGGGGTGGTATGGTGTAGTCATTCTATGATGAATATGATATTTCTGAAGGGTAGACTTAAAACCATGAGAATTGAATGGAGGTCCTCCATCTGTAACTAGCTCTCTAGGAATTCCAAATCTAGTGAAGATTTCTTCAAATAAGAAAGCTAGGACAACCTATTCATTGGCTCTAATAAGTGCTTTGGCCTCCACCCATTTAGTCATATAGTCTATACAGACTAATATATAAGTTATTTGATTGGATGGAGGATTAATGGGTCCTATGAAATCCAAGGCCCATCTTTCAAATGGTTCAGAAACTACCTGGGGGTTTAATGGAATTTGATCTCTATGATTGGGTTGACCCATTCTCTGGCAGTTTTCACAAGCCCTTACATATTTCTTTGCATCCTTAAATAATGAGGGCCAATAGTAACCCATCCTCAAAATTTTGTGTGCTGTTCTTTTATCTGCAAAATGCCCTCCACAAGGGCCATCATGACAAGCTTTCAATATGTCATACACTTCATCTTCCCTAATGCATCTTCGGATTTCCTGATCAAGCCCTGTGTAGAAAAGACACCCACTTATCCAGCTATACCTAGCACTTTGTTGAACAATTATTCTCTTTTCTCTGTATGACAGGTGTGATGGTAGTTTTCCTGCAACCAAATAATTAGCAATATCTGCATACCATGGAGAGTGAGCAGAAACTGCAAACAAATACTCATCAGGAAAAGAATCATCTACTGGAATATCATTGTCAGTTTTTAACCGTGAAAGGAAATCAGCCACCACATTTTCTTTACCCGGCCGATCTACAATTGTGATATCAAATTCCTGCAATAATAATAGCCATCTAGTAACTCTAGCATTTGTGACAGATTTGTTCATTAAATATGCAGTATTTGGTGGTCGGTGTGCACAAAAGTAGAATAACCGAATGATATAATGTATAAAATTATTAATGGCATAATTACGCAAAAACTCCTTTACGATGGCCCCAGCAGTCAGCTCGACGGTCATTTTCATGCAGTAAAGTAGATACAATAAGGAAGATGATTTTCCTCTTGTCCCAAGACAGCTCCAATTGCAGTGTCTGAAGCATCAGAAGATATATGAAAAGGGAGGGCCCAATCAGGTCCCCTCAAAATAGGAGCAGTAGATAACTGATGCTTGAGTTCTACAAAGGCTTTCTAACAAGGATTAGTCCACTTAAATTCAGCATTTTTCATAAGCAACACAAATAATGGAGAAGCTATCTTAGAAAAATATTTAATAAATCTTCTGTAATATCCAGCATGTCCTAGAAAACTTCTCACATCAGTTTGTGTTTTAGGAACAAGAAGATTCTGAATGACCAATATTTTAGATGGATCTACCTGAATACCTTGAGATGAAATAAAATGTCCAAGCACTACTCCTTCACTCATCATCATATGACATTTTTTAGTACTTAGGGAGAGGTGAGCTTGTATACATCGTTTAAGTACTTTCTCAAGATTCTGTAATGCATCTTCAAAAGACACACCATAAGGAGTAAAATCATCCATAAATATTTCCATAGAGTCATTCAACATATCAGAAAAAATTCCTATAACAGCCCTCTGAAAAGTTGTTGGTGCATTACATAGCCCAAATGGAAGAACTCTATAAGCAAAAGTTCCCCAAGGGCTAGTGAAAGTGGTCTTGTCTTGGTCTTGGGGTGCAATTCTAATATGATTATACCCACTGAATCCATCTAGAAAAGAAAAGAATTTCTTCCCTGCCAGACTATCCAACACCTGATCAATGAAGGGTAAAGGAAAGTGATCCTTTTGAGTAGCTTTGTTTAAGGCTCTGTAGTCAACACATACTCTCCATTTCCCGTTTTTCTTAGGGACTATTACTAATGGGGAAACCCATTCACTGTCAGATATAGGGTATATAAATCTTGCATTAAGCAATTTTTGAAGTTCTTCCTTAACAATTTCTCGTAAATTAGGATTCATTCGTCTTTGGGGTTGACAAACAGGTCGGCATCCCTCTTTAATGTAAATTCGATGAGTACATAATTCAGAAGAAATACCTTTCATATCCGTGTAATCCCATGCAAATGCCTCCTTATATTCATGCAATAACTTCATTAATTGTTGTGTTTCAGCATCTGTTAGATCGGGATTTATGTTTAATGTCTTGCCAGGTTCAATTTCAACTGTTATGCTTTTAGATGAGATAGTGGTTAAAGTCTGAGATGAGTCTTCAGATTCAATCTTTTCTTGCGTATCTGTTTCAAAAATTGCAGTTAATTGATTGTGTGTTTCAGCAATGACAGAAGAAGGTTCACAAATAAAATTATTAATTATCTCATCCTCTGTATTGTCTTTAAGAGTTAAAGCTTGTCCAATAGTTAGAATAGGCTGAACAGCATTATCATCATAATCCATCCATATAGAATCTTCATTATTAATTATTGGTGTAGCATGAGGATAAAGAGTAAGATGTTTTGTTTCATAACCATTAGAAATTGTCATTGAACCGGATCTACAACTGATAAAAGCATCGGCTGTGGCCAGCCATGGCCTTCCTAGAATTAAGGGATGTCCCCCCAGCTTTGTTTTAGTCTGCAATACAACAAAATCAGCTGGATATTTCCAGGATTCAACTGAAATAAGTAGATCCTCAACAACTCCTTCAGGTTTAATTGTAGAACGATCAGCCAACTCTAGAATGGTGGGTGTATCTCTGATTGTGTTATTCAGCTGTAACAATTGTGAAGTTTCAAGAGTCATTATGTTTATTGCAGCACCTAAATCTACCAGAACTTGAGGAATCATTGTTTTACCAATTTGAACTGTCACGGTAGGATGGCCGGGATCACCATATTTCACAGGAGGGGTTTTTCCGGACATTAATGCAGATAAATCACCCATCACATGTACTGTAAGGGGATCTTTAGTTTTCCTACCAGGTTTCTTAACACAAATATCCCTTATTGTTTTGGCATAAATTGGTACATCTCTTAATGCTTGTAAAAGTGGAATTTTAACATACAAGTTTTGAAGTTCCCCTAAAAGATTAAAAGTAGGTGTTTCAGGCGTTCTAGTTAAAACCAAACGCTCGGGGAATGGTGGTTCTGTTATTTCAATACTCTTGTTAGAGGGTGGTTGTACTTTCTTATGTTTCTCATTTTCCTCTTTATCAGAATCAGAAAAAGTTATTTCATCAATAATAGGCTCTACTATTTTCCCGGATCTTAAATGAATATCATTACATTGCATAGTAGGAAATATATACTGATTCTGAATATCAATGACTTGCACAACTTTATTATTGGGGTTAGGATTTGGTTGCACAGGTAGCTGGGGTCTCATTTGGTTATTTGGCGGAGCATTTGATGGTAGAGGAAGTGGTTGTTGAAATTGAGGAAATTGATTTGGATACGGGAGTTGTTGGCTTCTCCAATTTGAATTCCAAGGGTTAAAAGAAGATGGCTGCTGTGGGGGCCAAGGAGTCCACATTGAAGGATCAACAAAGGGAGGGTTTGATTGCTACATGGGTGGGAAATTCATTTGACTGAAGGGTGGGTATTGCATTTGATTATAGGGGGGGTAATTTGTTTGACCGAAAGCAGAATAATTGTTCCAACGATTAAATGGCATACTAGAGTTCATACCTTGTCCTTTTGGTTGCCATTGTCTTCTTTGAGTTAGCAGGTAAACTGCTTCAGCTTCTTCTTCCGTTGGTTGTAATGCTGCCTTTATTCCTGGTAAAGATGGACATTGTTTTGTTTCGTGATCTTTCTCACAAAGGGTACAGATTGGTATTTTGTCCATTGGGCATTCCCTTAGTGGATGTTTGTCTCTGCACTTCGGGCAAAAGACAGCCAGAGTTGCTTCTGCTTCAGCCTGCTTCTTCTTAACCTGCAAAGTGTCAATTTGTGAAGCAAAAGAACTTAACATCTCAGTTTTAAATTCTTCAAGTAAATTACCTATTTCAGCTCTTGTTGCTCCTCCATTGGCTGATTTCTTCACTCTTGAATAGGTGGAATCTCTATTACTTACTCTGTTCCTTGCAGCTCCCCTTGAACACCTCTTAGATAGTTCAACAATCTCATCATATGATTCCTTAGATATATCTCCCTTGCCAAGCATGTTTAACATATCTAAACAATCATCCCTTAAACCTCTAAGTAATATTGTTTTGCGAATTTCCTTACTTATATTCGGATGATCAGATCTCTGTATATTGTACTCCAGCCTTTCTACATAGTCCTCCAGATTCTCGTCTGGCTTTTGTGCCATATTGAATAGTTCATCCTTCTTTTCTCTCGTCCGGAAATAGTCTTGATATTTAAGCAGAAATTTCTGTTTCATCTGCTCCCAAGTTGTGATTACCTGACTCCCAAGGCTCATGAACCATCTTAAAGCATTTCCTTTTAAGGTTGCTGGGAACAGTTTCAACTTTTGAGCATTAGTAACATAATCATAAATTCTGCATAATATATCAAATTCAAAAAGAAATTCATCCAGATCTTCATAGGATAAACCATGAAAGTTAGATAAAGCTGACAATGGAATGTTTTTCATAGGAGTTATTCCTGCAGGGAGATCACTGATAGGAAATCTCAAGGTAGAGAGAGAATTTTCATCCTTTCCTTCTCCTTCAGGATCTACACGTCCTCCACCAAAGAAATATTCATTTTTTCCTTCCATTGTCTGTTCTCCTACTGCACTTTCTCGATCGTCAAGATCTTCTACTGGCTCTTCAATGTTCTCTACTGGTCGTCCAACACTTTCTATTATTTCCTCAATGTGCTCTGCTGATTTACTAACACTTTCTTCTGACTCTCTAGCACTGACTGCTGGTTCTTTAATCACTGGCTCCTCTATATTTTTAGGACCCACAACTTCCTCTGTTTTGTAATTTGATTGAGGGGAGTGCTGAAGTTTTGGTCTTCGAGAACTTAATCTCTGTGATGATTCAGCCTTTGGCCGTCTGGTAATAAGAGTCTTTCTTATCCTTCATTTATGCTGTGGGGTTAATGCTATTACGGTTTCCCGTCCTCTCCTTTAATCGCACGATAAAGAAAAAGATAATGCTTTTGAAATCTCTAATTTTATTACGACGGCAACGTAAAATATTCGTCCTTTAATTGTTTTACGTTAAATACATAAATCATGTTTAGAAAGTCTTTTTGTTTAAATATTCGTCCACATACTGAATAAATTAAATTTCCAAAAAAAGAAAAAACAATGTTGTAGTAAAAAGCCACACAATTATTAATCATACAAATCTAATTATCCACACCCTGTTTAATCAAAGCTGAAGTTACTTATGTTATAGTAGAAGTAAATCCTCTATTGCAGTTTTTAAGAATCCAAATAAAAGGAAATCATTCTGCAGGAAAGGAAACCAATCAACCATAACAGGGAACAGGACCCTATCCTTTAAATAGGAACTTCAGTACCTACTGCCTGACACTAATCACTCTGTAGAAAATATAACTCAAGAGGCAGAATACTAACCCGCAGCTGGGGCACTTCGACATCCTCTGTTTAATCACAGAAAAAGGAAGGCAATTAGTGGGGCCGGACCCTATTCCTTTGTGGGGCCTGGCCTGGCACCAACATCATCACATTAAACAAATAATGAAAATGAATTTCTCAACCATGAGAATAAGATATCTGGGCTTATACGGCGTGAGAAACAAAATATTCAATAAACTACGGTATGCTAAGCAATTGTCTGGTAACGGAAATTAAAGTAAAGTCTGACGAGCGCGAAAATTAGAAAACAAACTACGGGGCGGTCGGGTGAATCTTTGTGGGGAAGCGAGGCCTTTCCACTCTCACAAAGATTCCCCCGGAAAAGAATGGGAAGGGAGCGCTCAAAAATTTTGTTCCTTACGTAAAGAAATGATACATTACAGATGGAGTCTAGCTCCAGTCTCTTAAATACAATGTTCTCCTGTAGCTTTCAAACTCGAACTCTCTTCTAATGATGATGTCTCCTCTTTTTAAAGAGGAGACATCTCTTACAATTTACATGAGAGCAAATCTACGTTTATCCCAATTCTGTTCTTCTTTCTTAAAACATGACTATTCTGTTCTTCCATAAAAAGATATTGTTACAACAGATACAACAAGAATGCTATCTTCAGAATAATCCGTGTAACCACGTCTTCATGATGTTGTGACATTCCCCAAAATACTCTTTTCGAATACATAGGTACGAGTGACGGAATTTGCATGCTTGCTGGCTGTTTCAGCAACGAAGTCAACTGTTTCAGCAACGGAGTCGGCTGTTTCAGCAACGAAGTTTGACTGTTTCAGCAACGGCCGATTGTTCCAGCACAGCATATAACTTATCTGCGATCTTTTAGACTTATGTTAGCAACAATCTACTTCAATTAATGATAAAATATAAGAGTAATATGGAATTATATGTAAACAGATTAAACATATAATAAAGAAGAGGATTTTATATACCTTGGGATAAAGTAAATGAAAATGATGATGGAATCCTTTTTAAACATGGTTATAAAAGTAAGGTGGTGTCAAAGTATATAGTAAAAATGATACATAGTGGAGTCCTAACAGGTGAGTTGATTAATTTTCAAGGTATTGTTTTTGGTCGAAAAGCTAACAATATTTCCAAATATAGTGTGGTTATCGAGCTATTATCGGATGCAATTGATCTCGGGATTAGAGATTTGGTTGTTAAATTAGACTCACAAGTCATTGTGTTATAGTTAAATGGCCATTATTCTATGCGAAATCCTCAAATTTTGCATATGTATGTGTGTGTTCGATCATTGGAAACCCATTTTGAATTTATTATGTATCAACATATTCCAAGACGTTTAAATAAATTAAGAAATACATTAGAAAATCATGTATTAGATAGACATCTACGCAACATGTAAAAACCAATACATCATTATGATACACAAGTAGTCATATATATATATATATATATATATATATATATATATATATATATATATATATATATATATATATATATATATATATATATATATATATATATATATATATATATCATGTCTGTCAAGTGTGTTACATCAAAATCTTAAAAAATATGTGTTCTGTGAAAAAAAATGGCTCTCGGAGCCTACATCAATTCAAAAATGTAAACAAAAGAATGCTATCCACCCACATTGTGTTCATGATAGCAGGTGACCACTTGGATCACTTTCCAAAGTAAGTGGCATAGTCAGACTAGGACCCCGACTATATGCCTCTGAAAGCAAAAAGGAATATCATCAAAGGTAGAATACTCTGGGATGCCTATTGTGAGGCCTACCAAGTTTTGCTCTATCTCGGCTAATGGGTTTGCTCCCTCCTCGTAGGGAACGTCCTCCAATGGGTGAGCTACCCTCCTCACTATCGGTGACATACCATATGGTCTCTGAGGAGCCACATCTATAAAAACATCATAAGTTTAGATCTCAGAATACATGACAAAAAATTCAAAAAGTAAAAAATGTAAAAAAAAAAAAATTACTTGCATTAGTCCATTGTGTGCTTGGTGGAATGGGAAGATCTAGATCTCCCATAAATTCAATGTCTGCATATGCATATTCCTCAACCACGATGAGTTTACGACGTAACCAACTGAAAAAAATTGTCATAAAATACATCTGCTGGCCCCCGCCTTGACATGGCATGATTTCACACCACCTCATTAGCCTTAGATCCCTCGGGTCTATATCATGGATATCCAATCGTTGACACTGAAACAAAGGTACCATCTCCAGGACTAAGGTAACCCAGATGGACCCATACCCAAAATATTTATTTGACCTATTTTGCACTTGATCAATTGGCTCTTCATGTTAGCTAATAACCCATTGCACCAGTTTAACATAGTAGGGGCGAGACAACCCACCACATACTTAGATTGGGATTTTGTTGCCTCATGCAACATTTGGGCTCCAGCCACTCGAGTCATGCAATGTAATATCATGTGCAAGGGAAGAAATATGTTCGAGGATATCTCTATCTTCCTGCTCTCAGTCTTCTTAGACTCAGGATAGTGTCTTTGAATGAGCATACTGGCACTCTCACCTCCGACGCGAGCTCTAGAGAGTTGGATCCTCTCCCCTCTCCTAGATAAGCATGTAATGAAGTAGATTTCCATGACATATAATTCCAGTTCCTGGTCTCCAATTATGAATATTTGGTGATCTACGTCCCATATTCCAATCAAATACTAAAGCAGTTGCATTTGATCTCTCAGCCCTGATGTTTGGAAGAAATTCAACAATCCGCAATTATGCAATGAATTTATGCAATTTTGGTCTTAGAGTGATTGGTGGTCTTCCACCTCGTGGCCTCTTTCTTTCCATTCGATGACCATTTTTGCTAAAATCACCGGCAAACCATGTTTAATTGACATTTTAGGAGCTTTGATTGGAGTAGTTTTTAAAATAATCCATTGGAAATGGGTGGATTTCTCATTTCAAATTCTTCCCCCGTGACCAGCACGACTGTCCAAAATTATTCAACGTTGGTAGTGCTCTGCCTTAACGGGCTAAGTGCGACCAGCACGTGTCTAATAGCTCGAACCTGTGCTGACCACGAGTGATTTTGAAATTTTTAAATCCTCCCCCCATCACTAAATTTCTAAGGTAAACAACTAAAGAATGGAATTAAAATGAAGAGGAGAGTTTCATCTCTTACCTGTAGCTCACAGATTGTTGAATGGTGTCTTAGATCGACTGCACCACTGATTTGAAGTTCAGAGGAAAAAGGGGTAAAATGCACTTCTACAATTTACTCAAAATAGAAAGGTGAAAATGAATTTACTCTTTCTCTATTTATAGATTTTTGAAGATATTTTCTCCATTATTTTATAATTTTTCCTCGATATCAATGACGTTTTCCATTTTTTGTGTAGTAACAAGAACTTTACACTGTTGGTGATTATTTCTGATACAAACGAGTTTTATTTTATCTCTTTTTCCAACTCAATAAAATTAAACGAAAAAGGAACCCCCCTGGAGTCAACTTTCAACTCTTTTTGGACTCTCCAAAAATGGAAGTATTTCAGGGTACTTGTCATTTCAAACTCGTTAAAGTAAATGAAGTGACTTAGTTTCAGTATACATTTACCCCTTTTTTGGGTTGAGATTCACTATTTACGAAAAATGAATACCTTGATCGAACATTTTCAATAGGTTCTCTCAAGTATTTTTTTCTACCTTTTCAGATTCGAGAGACAATTTACAAAAATATACATGATGGATTTTTCTTTTCATTTATTTTCAAACTCCTTAAACATGAAAATTTTCCGAGCCACCCTTTCATTGGACTCGTTAAATATTAAACGATGAAATACTTATCACCATGACGAGACTGAGTTCCTTCTTCCTAGGGCTCGTTAAAATTACTAGGATGGATTCATTTTAAGAATGAACTTACATGCTTAGCATATGCTATCCTCTTCACACTAGGTATCAAAAATAAAGAGGTACTTGTTACCAATAATGCGGGAAAATTTTAAGGTGAACATCCTATGTGTATTTTGGGAAGCTTGTCACTCTTGAACATGACACCCTTTTGTAGTTCATGTCGGGTTGAGGACATCCTACATTCGTCACTTTTCCTCCATGGGTGTGGGAAATCTATTTCCTCTCATTTGATTACCATTTTGACCTCATGACCTATGATCCCATTTGAATCAAATTCTCCCACACTCTGAAGTCATGTCGCCAATATGTTCAAGAGAATTCCCTTTTTTGTTATAATCAAACATCCTTTGCCTATGTGACCTCCTCTGTTACCATCTAGAATCACTCCTATCATCTTGATATATCTGTTGTTTTGTGTTGATGATGTGGGAGTCATTATGGCCCTCCTTCAGAAAATCACTTTGTGTCGACTTCAACTCATTATCCAGGAAGGTGGTTTAGAAACTCCTTTTCAGTACCTTAGAGATTGCATGTCTCAATGGAAATTTCTTTGTATTCGACGACATGTTCACATAATTGGCCTTCGATCGAATGATTATGAGAGTGTTCGACTTCAACACGTTCATTCACCCTTGTATATTGTGTTGTTATACCTTGAGGGGCATTGTCATTATTCATGGTTTCTCTTGTGCCTATTAATGATTTTCATTATTGGCTGGTAATCAAGTGGTTTCTACCATGTTCGACATCAACACATCTATTCACATGGCTAGATTTTTACATTGGGTTGATTGAGATCGCAGTGAAGACCTTGGATCACATCTGACTCTGATTCGGTATAAAGAGAGTTATTGAGTATTCATGATTGTATACATGATCCTATATATATGGTTCGTCGTGTCCATGCCAAAAATCGATTTCTACGATCTCTTAAATGGATGGCTGCGACCATGCCGTGGGTTCATGTGTTATTTTTCCTAGTGTAGAGCTATGTGGTTAGGCATATTCATATCAGAGATGTCATATATTTTATTATGTTTTATTTGGCAGGTTTCCTGGTGGTGATCTAAGTTCTTTGCCTTGGTTCATAAATCATATCAACCATCTCTCCCCATTCTACCTTCATTCTTTAGGGGGCATATGTTACATAGTAATTTGTCACCATGCTCACTTCCCATCCCTGATCCTGAAGTGCTCCATTACAGACCCTATGTAATGTTTCCACCATGGAAAAATATGTTGAGATCTCCCCTGAAAACTCAAATAAAATTGGCTTGGAAGATAATTGAAGGAACTTGGTCAAAACCCTAGTTTTGTGGGTCAACAAATTTTCTAGTTTCCTGCCTGTGCTGGTGACAAATTGATAGTTTTGTCTTAGCACTTTTAGTGGCCTCATTTCTTGGAAAACCATGCTGATCCATTTTTGGTAGTGTTTCCTCAAATGTAGGAGAAAATTCTACCTTTAGAAGTCCCATGGTGGCAAGTTTTTTGTTCGACGGTGGTGATAGAGTTGAGCTCTATGATTTTAGAGCTTTGATATCATCCATGGGGGTTTATCCCTTAGAAAGTGGACCTTCCTCCTCCTTTCATGGGCTCCCAACCTCTTCTCCCTTATTATAAATTGGTCCCCATCCTTCCACTATTGGTTGGTCATTGTTGGGCTGGTCTGAACTCTCGTTCACTTTACATTCCTGCATTGTAATAATTCCTAAGATGTTTGGGAGAAGGAATGATTTAGAGCTTTGGTGAAAGACTCAGATTTTCACCAAAGGGAGGCCTCCAAAACAAGGGCTTGGGTTGTAAGATCTCTCTTTTATATCCATTAATAAGACATCTGATGTTTGCTTTATATATTTATCTAATAATTTATCCAAATATTCTGGTACTGCTTGATTTGATAGATAGCTAATGTTTAATGAATATTATGTATTGGATTATGTTTATTGTTTCCTCTTTATCATACGTAGGTATTCTCCTACGACTAGTAGCAAGGAGAGAGCCTAAAAGGATCATGGATCAAGTCCATCATCAACAAGTTCGAGCATAACACCATGAAAAGGTACCTCTATCTCCTTTCTTGTCGCATTTTAAATATTAGCTAAGAAATATTTTCATTAGAAAGATATCAAATTGCTAGACCCTCTCTAGGGCTAGAGAGATGGCCTCTGTCTGTAGAGGGGATTTATCTTCACAATGATAGGGAGCTCAATAAGGCCACACAAAAGACCACTTTCCATTACCTTTTATTGACAATGTCTTTGATACATTGTCTAGTAAGAAATTATTTTCATTCATTGATGGGTTTAGCGGTTATAATTAGATCCATATTGGCCCTGAAGACCATGATAAAACCACTTTCACCTACCCCTGGGGTACGTTCGCATACAAATTCCTTCCTTTTTGACTCTATAATGCACCAACTACCTTTTAGCACGCTATGCTAGGAATATTTTTAGACTTGGTTAATGACTTTCTAAATACTTTTATGGATGATTTTACATCATATGGCGAGGAATTTGATGTAGCTTTAGATAAAGTTGAGAAATTGTTTGAATGATATAAGAAAACTAATATTTCTATGAGCACTAAAAAAATTCCATATGATGATGAATGGAGGAATTATGCTAGGACATTATCTTTCTTATGTAGGTATGCAAGTTGATTTGGTCAAAATTGAGATAATTTGAAAAATTCCTACTCCAGGAACACAAAAGGAGCTACAAAAATTTCTAGGGATCTAGGCTTTTATAGGTGTTTTATAGAAAAAATTTCTAAGTTTTCATCCCCATTGTTTGCATTTCTTTCAGATGCATAATTTATATGGACGGATAGATGTAAAATAAAATTTCAAGTCTAAAACGACATTTATAAGAAGCTCCTATTTGAAGTCAACCCAATTGGAACTTATTGTTCCATATTTCCATAAATGCCTCTAACATCACTATTTGGGTTATGCTAGGACAACAATAAGAACAAAAACCTTACACCATCTATTACATCAACAAGAAATTAACCCCTATTGAATTGAACTATATGGTAGCTTAAAAGGAGTTTCTTGTTGTTTTATGTACTATTAAATTTTTTTGTCATTGTATTATAGGTTTTTTTTTTTCTACATATTGACCACTTTTCCATTCGATTCTTAATTAATAAACTAGTTACCAATGGTAGAGTCACTAGGTGGTTACTTTTACTACAATAATTTCATATCACTATTGTGGACAAGCCTGGAAAGGATACTCTCATTTCTAAGTTCCTTTATAGATTTACCAACAATAATGATAATTTACCAATTAAGGACACTTTTCGATATGAATATATTATAGCAATATCCACTCAGTCATCGTGGTATGCAGATATCACTAACTATATTTCTATAGGAAGACTTATACACACCAAATAATAACATAAAATTATTTAACAAAGAGCCTAATATTCCTGAGTGGATGGATATCCCTTTCACATAGGTCCATCTCATGAAATCTATTGGTGTGTGAGGAAATATGAAAACCATGATCTCTTAAAGGCTTTCCATGATGTGCCTTGTGGTAGAAACTTTGCTGATAAGAGGACTTGTCATAAACTACTTCATATGGGCTACTTTTTGCCTATCATATTTAAGGATGCAAAGAAGTATGTACAACGGTGTGTTACCTTCCAAAGTATATGCCAACCTATTCGACTAGATGAGATGTCATTACAAAAATATTTGGTTATTGGGACTTTTTAGAAATGGGATCTTGACTTCATGGGGTCTGTCAATCCCCCATCTCATCAAAAGTCCTATTATATATATATATATATATGATAGCAAGTGGGTCAAATCTAAGGAACTCACTAAGGCTACTGATAAATCTATCTCAAAATTCTTGTTTGAAGATATCTTTGTTAATTATAAAGTGTTAAGAAATGTAGTTACAGATGGAGGGCCACAATCTACTTTCCATAAGATTGAAAATATCACTAAGAATTATAAGATTCATCATTGGAACACCTAAAATCACCATACACAACATAATATATAGTTGGAGAGTACCAACAAAGTGATTGAGGATATTCTTAAAAACACCATGGCTAGTCACGTTTGAGATTGGCCTAAGAAACTTCCAGAGGAACTTTGGGCCTACAAAAATACAAAGTGAAACACCCTAGCATTCTCTCCATATGAAATCGTATATGGTACAATTTTTTTTTTCATATTTAGTTTGAGGTCAAGACACTCAAGAGAAATTTAGATGTGAATTTAGATTTTATTATGGCACATAGACATTATTTGGACTAGCCTAATGAATTGGGTGAAATGTGCTTGGATGCCATACAATGCACTGCTCTCATTCAGTAATAATGTCCCTAGTGGCATGGCATGCTTATCAAGAAGAAGGTGTTTTAGAAAGGTGATTGGGCACTATTATATGACTCCATTTTCAAATATTTCAACAGAAAGCTTCAAACTAGGTGGATATGTCCTTATTACGTTCAGATATTCTTTAATAATGGGACTATTAAATATACAAATATCAACCAATAAAAAACCTCTTTGATCACCAATAGACACCATTTCTAGTTGTATCATAAACAAATTTCTAAGGATTTGTTTTGTTACATTATATTAGATTCAAATCCTGATATTGTTGGGGAAGGGTAGCATATTCCCATGCCTCCAACAACCTAATAATTCTTCTACTTGTTAAAAAATAAAGAAATAAATAATCATAAATAAATATAATGTTGAAAACCCCTTTGGGGGCGGTTAGACTAGTGTCGACTAAAAACCAACTTGCTAGCGGTTGATACCTATTTTTCATTATATTATTTCTTGGAGTATATTTTTAATAGTAAAAACTCAATATTTTTAGGTTTTTCTATAGTTGTTGTTACAATAAACACTAATAATAAAGAGCAATATCATTTACACCCACTATTATTGAGTACTATTGCTACTGCTACTACAATTTCATGGCTAAATTTTTCCAAACAGACCCATAGAGGACATTTTCCATGAAATCTTCTAGTGTTGCACTTCCCTCCAACTTAGCATTTCCATGAATCAGTTTCTAGGTCACAAAATCTAGTAAGTTCCCAACATGTATATCTCTCTTTCACTTTCTTTCATAACTACAATTCATGTGACTTGACCCACCTTCCATGACGATCGAGGAAGACTTCTGCTTCAGTTGGGGAGGGGGGATTACATCATACAATTTTAAGATAGATCATGTTCCATGCCATAAATACCATAATTTATATCATGACTTGGCACTCCACAGTATCATTCTTGACATACACATCCCCACTCCAAATACTACCATTTATTACCTTTCCACCACCATTACTTTGATCCAATATCTCGTAATTAATCTATATATCTTGAAATTACTTGCCAATTATGATGCCTCACATACCAATTATAACATTTTTCAATAACCAACCTTGCCAATTTATGGAAATTTAACATTATTCTCCCCGAAACCAATTAAATTCCATATATTTCGACACTATAACATAGCCTGTATCTACATAGAGCCATGGGAGGCCCTTTATGCATCATGAACCAGAATCGACTAATTCACTACATAATTGCTTGATAATTTCCATGATTTTTCAAGATGCGGGGTGTCTGGTGTAATTTTATAGGTTAAGTGGATTTAAGGAAGCCATTTCTCTTGAATTCACATATAATTTGATCGAACAAAGCTCAACTGTAAGAGGAATAAAAATCAGAGTTATAGAAGAATTAATTTACAAGGTAAAAAATTCACCTAAAAAATGAATGCACTTGTTTAATAGGAAAGCATTGATTCCAACAAGAAAGGAATTTTTTATGGAAGAAGAAGAAAAAATAAAGAATAAGTGTAGAGGTGTAGAAATAATTTCATTACCACATCCATGGGAGGATGTAAGATAATTTGTCCAAAATTATATTACTTTTGAAGGTCGGTTTGGAATAATATTCAACAGCCAATTCAAGTTTTTGGCACACCTCCACCATGGAAAATTGATCAAATTCCATACTTCATGATGTAATTTTTGAAGTGTATGGCCAATGTTATTCGATAAGAAAAGTATCCAGAAAAATATATATAAAAAATGGGTTTATATCATTATTGATTCATTAGAACAATGAGGAAGAGCATGGATATGATTTATGGTTTTCCATAGGGTTAGTTCAAGAAAAATTAGGGAGTGAATCCAAAGAAAAAATGCAAGATTTTAAGATGGAAGAGGTAGGATCAAGCATAAGGTATGGTAATGAAAATTCTATTGTTGGTACACCTACCAGAGACTCATGTTGACACTGCTTTTGATGGCCTCCATGTTGATATAATTGGTGGATAGTTGGGAAGCACAAAATTTGAAGTTATACCTATTGTAGTAGAAAAACATATGAGGGCAAGAACCAAGAAACCATCATCGAAAAATCTCGTGGGTGGTAGATTTCTAAAAATAAGGGTTAGGGCTTCTGTAACAACATTACCAACCCAATCAACTAAAATGCCACCTGATATAGAGGATTTGAAAGAAAAAACCATCAAGGAGAAAGAGAAGGAATTCAAGAATAAAAGTTTGAAAACCCTCCTTTTGGTAAGTCAAAAATTGACCCCCTTTCTCAATAAGTTGTCAGTTTAAAGAAATAAAATGTTGAATTAAGAAAAAAATTACAACTTTACGATGGAAAACTTAGAGAAAATAACCATCAACATTAGAAACACTTGTTGAGGTTTTTTAAATGATGAATGCATCCTCCTCCCATCCCAAAAATAAAGGGACTAAAAATTTTTTGTGTGAAGTTTGTGGGGATATTTTTAGTGAGCTTGGTTATGCACGTGATGATATAAAAACCACAAATTTTGTCTCAATTGGAGTACAAACATAACCTGAGGGGGAATAGATGGAAGTAAAAGTTGGAACAAAGAACTTGTCAACGATACTACCATTACACAAGAACTAATAGTTGAGGCAGAGAAGACTTTGGAGAATTGATTTAATGACACACAAGAAACTGCCAATGATGTCATTGTCACACAAGAAATAGTAGCTAAGGTAGTACAAATTCAAGATGAAAAGAAGAAAGAGACCCAAGAGAATTCATAAAAACCTATCGATTATACTACTATAACCACTGAGATAGTACAACCCATAATTGAGAAAGATGATAATTTTGACATAAAATTTGAATTTTTATAATTAATTAAATAAATATAGTTAGCTCTATCACTATAGAAAGAGGTAATACCACTAAGTGAACATAAGAAAATCATTCATAATATTAAGCAGGATTGGGAGGAAGATCTAATATTCTAGAAGTTTAGATGGGATGAGGTGGAGGAAAGGAATAAGGAATGGAAACAAGTGCATGAACTTCAAGAATATCTTCATCAGAATAATAAGGAAAAGGAGTAGATATACAATCTTATACATGAATTATTGAGCTCTAGAAATACTTCCCCTTCCTACCCCTTATTTCTTCATGAGTAATTCATTTTTTTTAGTTAGAAACAATTAAATAAAATATGCCGTATAAGATAACCATTATCATAAATTTTCTAGAGACTTTTAATCAAAGTAAATTTTCATAACATAATTTATTATGTTAATTGTACTACATGAATTTACATTTTAAGGGGAAAATAGTTTTAATCTCTCACCCTATGTGGGGAACATCCTGTTGAAAATGTAACTAGTGTCAGTCTTCATAATTTAATTCAAATGCAATATTGATGTATCTATTATATTCATTATTATTATTTTATTTTTAGCTAAAGCATTTTATTCATGCTTATAGGTTAAATTGGGTCAAAAATAAAATTTATTATGAGTCAAAGTACCATTTGGAATTCTTACAAGAAAAAGAAAACTACTTTATCTTGAGTCAAAAGGGTCAAAATGTCACCGACTGACCAAGTCAGCCTCCCCTGGATAAGTCAACCTAAAGAGGAAATTATTAGACCTCCTAGACATGTACAAATACATGGAATTTCAACCTCATTCACTTATCGATCACATATATTTGTGTGCAATAAAGAAGAAGAGAATTAGTGAAAGTCAAAGGAGATAGAGAGAAGTCAAAGGAGAGAGAAATATGAGTTTTATACCCTAGTTTTTCCACTAGTGCGAGTTTTTCCTTTGGTTTTTTAGAGTTTTTATAGGGCTGAGATTTGACCTTAATTGCACTAAATTTTTCTTTAGTTTGACAATAATTTCAGAGTTTTGACCAACGTTGACATTGTTGAATTCGACTTGTTGGAAGAAGACTTGGAGGAGGGATAACTTGGGGTCTTTGTGGTAGTATTTGTCTTGGATATATAAATTTGATATAATTCTATAATAAGAGGATTTCTTGGGTTTTCCCCCTTCTGGGGTTTTTCCCTGGCTTGGAGCCTAATTTCTTGTGTCCTTTGTCTCTTTCTAGTATGAATGATTTTTACATTTTGGTAATCTCTTGATGAAGAGAATATAAATTTAATTCAACAAACATTGACAAGTAACTATCAAGTTAAGAGATGTCAATCCTAATCTACTAGCATCTTAGTTTCTCAACATGGTATCAGAGTGAAGGTGAAGAGAAGGAAACTTGAAGATCACATTTTGTTGGCTACTTGGAAGGCACCATTTGCAACAACTATACTTGAAGATATTATTTTAGGCAAAATAAGACGTAAGGATCATCATCATTGTAAATTCATCATTCACCTTTGAATAAGACCATTGTAGTAATTATCTCTCTCTCTCTCTCTCTCTCTCTCTCTCTCTCTCTTGAAGACATAATTTAAGGCTCTTGAAAACATTGACAATATATTCTTCATTCATTACCCATGATTGAAGAAGTCATCATAACAAATTAAAGATATTATTATATAATATATCCTTTAATACATCACCATCACTCAAGAAAATATTTGGAGACTCTTGGAAGCATCATCAACATTCTTGGAGAAATATTATAACAACCTACTCTTCTTTGACAAGTAAGTACTCTACTAAATTATATGTCTCAACCTCCTAGTCAAATGGAAACTATTTGTAAGGAAGGAAGCAAGCTTGATGGATCCTCTAAATTCAAGGCATGGAAGAAAATGATTGATTTGGTTATCATAGAAAATGAATTAATGGATTTATTTTTAGGAAAATTTCTAGAACTAGATAAGAATAAGGCTCAAGAAGTGTCCAAGTAAAATAAGGAAGAAGTTAAGGATCAATTAATCCTCTTTGAGTCTATCAAGGATCACCTCATCTCTTTCATTTTAGATCTATCCACATTCAAATAAGTCTATGACAAATTGGTCAAACTATATTCCATCAATACTACAAGTTAGAAAATCTCTTTAAGGAATCAACTTTATAAAACAAGGATATCAAAAGATGAATATGTGGCCTCATACCTTATGAAAATCTCAAAATTGAAGGATCAAATTCAAGGGATTGGAGGAGTCATATATGAATTAATTAATCACTTTCGTACTTAATTCCCTACCCCTATATTAGAGTGGTTTTGTAAGTAGCATATATGCAAGAAAAGAGACTCCAACATTTGAAGAACTTTGGGCACAATGATAATAATCAAGGTTAAAATACAAGGATGACACATAAAACACTAATGAAAATGCTCAAGATTTTTTTACTATATCAAGGAATAAGTTTGGAATATTTGGAATATTTGAACCTTGTCATAGATAAAGTAACAACAACAATAATCAACCACATGGAATCTGAGACAATTCTAAAGTGAAATTCTTTGGTTGCAATGAATTTGGAGTTTATAAAAGACACAATTGTTCCAAATATTCTAAGAACAAGAAGAAAAAAAATATGAAAGAGAGAAGTGAAGCTCATATTGCAGAAGGTGAAGAATCCAAGAAGAAACAAAAGATTGAAGACAATAAAGACCTCTACTATTGAATAAATTGAAAAATACCTTGTTTGCAAGTAATTTTTCTTGTGGAAATTAGAGTAGCAGTTAAAGTTACATTTGTATAAAATATTTTTGGGATTTTAAAATTATAGTCATTGAAGAATAATATAGCATTGGAAGATTCCGGATGCGGATTCCTGAGTTGTTTGATGGGACATGGGTCCCTGCGCAGCTCCCAAAGGAGCTCGCATGGGAAGCCCATATGGCTCCCTCTACTAGAATTTATGAACACATTAACTCGCCAGCTCGAGCAAGCGTTAATTCTCTTGATCGGCTCACTAGGCCATTTCATATGGCAGTTCGTTTGGTCATGGCGCTCATTCTGGATGGTGCGAATGGTAGTGCTTGCTGTGGCGGATCTCCGTCTCCCCTCTGCGGTGAATGCCCTCCTGGATTTGCAGATTCCAGTGCGAGAATGCATACTGGACGTCGTTGCACCCTTCTGGCATGTTTTGAGACTCTCCCCGAGTATCACTACTCTCACAGCCCCCTCTGCAATGTCAATCCTCTTCACAAAGTTTCGGCAAATCATCCTGGTGGTCTTGACTCTTCTTTTCGTGCTCAGTCGGCTATCCTCTGCGGTGTCAACTCCTCTCTTAGGGATCCTGAGTTCTCAGCCCGTCCTTTCTTCACTAATCTCCATCGCCCTGCCCCTATCTCCATGCCTCGTCTCCACCAGAGAATGTGGTGCCGGCGAGGAATTAGTCGGGGTCTTGCCACTTACCATCGTCATTCTCTCAACTCTGCCTCGGGATCTTCCTTTGCTGATGAGGAGCATGTTCAACCGCCAGCTACGTGAAGCTGCAGAGGAAGAGGATGTGGGCGCCTCCCGAAAAATGTTCGTGTTGCTCCGTCAACCCCTCCCGCAGCTTCTATTCCTTCCAGCAGTGATCTCCCTCATGACTCACAAGAGCTTGCCAGACCCTCCATTAGGAAATCCTCCCATCCTGCTGAACTTCGTTTCGACTGCTCCTCGAATAAACCCATTATTATTTCATTTATCACTGTCACTCTCTGTGAAGAGATTCCCAACCTCGCTCCTCCCCGCACAGCCACTCCCCTGCCCCCTCAGGTCTCAAGCTTCCCTAGCAGAGAGATTCTACCTGCAGCTTCCAATCTCCCTTCCTTGAACGCGCTGAGCAAGGAGGTTGATCACACCGACATGGAAGACGCTCTCCAAGCAGGAATGGACGATAGCAGCAATCATTATGGATGCAGGATTGTGGAGGAACCTCTGTCTCCAACACATGAACAGTGACACGCTCAGCTCTCAAACTTTCTAGGTTTTTCTGTTCAATTACTGTTGGAATTTTTTTCTTCCTAGCCTCAAGGCTCAGCTAGAATGGCTGATTGTTAATTTCAGTACTTATTTCTATGTTACCTTGTTATGTATGAACTTAAGGCCGGTTTCCCATTCAAGGGCAGCCAAGATTTTTTTGTTAAAATGACTGGTTTCCCATCTAGGGAATTCCAGACTCTCTTTGACTAGCTTGTTCATCAAGCCCAGTGGTCAGGCTCTCACAGCTGACACTGTGGCAGTTTTGTACCAGTAACTTTTATATATAATATATTTAGTTTTACATAGAAAAAAAATATATATAGCATTGGAAGAAATAAGGTCTACACAAAATTGCAGTTACATGAGAAGGATGGAACTTTCTATTAAAATTTACACATTCGAAATAATGGAGAAAGCATATACTTTAGAATATTTTGGGCCATCAAAAGTTGGCTATACATTGTTCCACAGTCACAAAAATTGTGCAGTTACTATAGCAGTTAAATATGTTAATTTCATCATGAATATTTTGAAGTAGTAATTAAGAAAGCAAGGGCTACAATAGAAATATAATGATAGCAAAGTCAATATGCAACACCATAGAAGTCTCTTTAGCATGATATTTTGTTTTTTAAGAACAAAGTCTAGTGACATTACCAAATTTTAGCATTTGAATATTCCAAGGAACATGGCATAATTCTATTGAAGAACAATCTAGAACCAACATAAATGAGTTTATTCTCATCATAAAAGAAGAATCCCATCATCCTACATTTCATGGACATCACCTTCAAAGAAGTTTGAAGATGTAAGTTTTGGTAAAAGAAGTCAATTAATTGGTAACTTGGAAGTAAGAAGTAAACTTACTATGGAGGAATTTTTGAAATCAAATACCTCACAAGAGGACACACATCTTTAGAGGGAGTTCAAGGAAGAACATGATGCATTTAGATTATAAATGTATTTGGGAATTTTTTTTATAGAAAAATCATGATATGTCTTGAAAAGGAAATTCAAGACTCTTATAGATGGTTATTTGAAATATGGCAATAGAAAATATTATTGGAAGAACTTATGTTGACAACACTATTGGTTTTTATTTAACGTGAAGGAATACCTCAGAGAGATCCAATAACAAGGATTGACATAAATAATCCTACAACTTGACTCAAACATATATATCAATTACTTTTGGAAAACCTGATAATGAGTAATGACATCAATAATGTTGGGGATATGGTATGAATTCCATGAAGAATAAATAGCATAAGTATGTACACTATAGAGGAACAAAATTCAACAAACTGATATAAGAATTCATGAGATATTTTGTTGATTACTTGACGATATGTTGGATTTGATATTGATCAAGAAAAAAATAACCCACCTTATCCGAAAAGAGGGAGATATAATTAGTTATAAATTGATTGGTTTGAAATATATTATTGATGATAGAGATAATTGCTAATGATAATTGGAAGATGATATTATTTCTTAGAAGAACATGAAGTTGGACTCGGTTGCAATAAAAAGGAAGAAGATGTGAAGGCTTGTGCAATCAGCTATGAATAATTTTAGCTCCATAAGGTGCTTGATGAAGTACTTGATGACATTTTGAATTTAAAGCTATCAAATAACTAGGAAGGATGAAGCTCATTATGATGAGATGTAGATATGAACCAAGAAGCTACAATAAGATATGCACATAAGAACAAGTATATGATGCAATAATGAGTATTATTTTGGGCATGCTTAGGCTTGTGGTTATTTCTCCCTTTTTTAGAGGGAGTGACGGTGGACACCATATTCTCCATGTGTCATGCAATATGGCTAGGACTAACATTTGTAAGCCTAGTGAAGGAACTCGTAAGGATAATGGTATATTGGATAAGCATATGGGATTGATATTCTTTGATGATTTGTATCCAAGATAAGAATAGTCTCGAGGACCATTATTCTTTGAGGATGGGTATCCAAGATAAGAATAGTCCTATAAATACATACCTAATGGACATCGAGATGGGGTATGTGCATGGAGAGGCCATGGTGTCTAAATTCATGCCTCCCAACATTATGATATGATCTAGTGGAGAGATGGAATTTGTTAGTCAAGGTCTTTCTATTTTTTACAGTGCTAGTTATGTTGATTCTTATCAATCCAAATACCTTCTTATGAGAATATTTCAACTTAAGAGTATCTTGTTGTGTCATTATGAATACCTCCCTAGTTAAGTGGGATTGTTGGAAATGTAACTAGTTTCGATCTTCATAATGTAATTCAAATTTACAATTAATGTATTTCTTATATTCATTATTATTATTTTATTTCTATTAAAATAATTTTGTTCATGCTTATAGGTTCACTTGAGTCAATCAGTCAAAGTCCCATTTGGACTTCTTGTAAGAAAAAGAAAAAAAATATCTTGAGTCAAAAGGGTCGAAATGTCATCCAAATACCAAGTCGGCCCTCCCCAAAAAATTCATCGAAAGAGGAAGCTATTAAAACTCCTAGACATGTATAAATACAAGGAAATTTTACCTCATTCACTCACTCATCTATCACATCAATTTTTGTGCAAGAAAGAAGAATAAAATTAGTGAAAGTCAAAGGAGAGAGAAATTAGATTTTTTATGCCATAATTTGGCCACACGTGTAATTTTTTTTTCTTTTTTTTTTAAGAGCTGTCATAGGGTCAAAATTCATCCTTCATTGTAGCACTGGAATTTTCTATAGTTTGACCAGATTTTCATAGGTTTTACCAATGTTGACTTTGTTGACTTTGACTTATTCAAAGAAAACTTGGAGGAGGGATGACTTGGGGCATTTTTGGAAATCGTGGTCTTGATATTGGGTCATGGATATCTCACTTTGATCTGATTCTATAAGAAGATGATTTCTTGGGTTTCCCCTCGTGTGGGGTTTTTCCTGGCTGGGAGGATAATTTCTTGTGTCCTTTTCTCTTTCTAATCTTCATGATTTGCACATTTTGGTAATTTCTTAATGAAGATAATATAAATTTAATAAAAAAATAGAAACATTCACAAGTAATTACTAATTTAAGGGAAATCAACCCTAATATTGGATTTCTTGGTTTTTCCCCCTTGTGGTGTTTTTCTTGGCTTGGATTCTAATTTATTGTGTCCTTTGTCTCTTTTTGAACTTCATGATTTTTAGGTTTTGGTAATTGATTGATGAAGAGAATATAAATTTAATAAACATCCAACCAACATTCACAGTTAATTAGTAAGTTAAGAGAAATCAATCATCTACTAGCATCTTGGTTTTTGAACACATCCAACTAAGGGAATTCACTTCATTTGTTCAAAATCATATAAAGTGGAAATTAGCCTGTGAGAATATAACAACAAATAAGGAAAATAAGATGTTGTGGATCCAAGAGGAACTAGTTCTTGTTGCAACAATGGTTAGAACTTATGGAAATTTTTTTCGATCTCCAGACATGATAAATATAGTGTATGAGGTTAAATGAAGCATCACAAGACTTTGTTTAGAGGGATTGAGAAGTTAAAATAGGGTGCAATACAAGATAATAGATTAAGATGGAAAGTGTGTGATAATAATTTGAAGGAGAAAGGTACATACTACTACCAAAATTTTGTACATTCCCTTTCAAGATTACTTGTTTATGTTAGTTTTACAAGACATCATGGTCCAAACTGGCTTGGATTGAAGTTTTTATTTTCAGTAATTTGGTTTCAAGTGGCTATATATCAAAATTATTTTCAATTGAAGCCTAGGCAGACATATATACGGTGGTTGGATTTCATTTCTTCTGAGGGGTTCAAGGCTATCATTGAAGATCCAACAATGGCTTACAATTTCACTAAGTTGCACTCACAACATACATTAAAGGTTGATTGATGGGTCTGCATGGAAACATGTAGTTGCTTAAGATGCGGGGAGATGTTCGGCCCAACAATTTGCATCCTTTTCACCACTCTTTTCCTTACCTTTTTGACAATTTTTTCCTTCATAACCACATCATTTAATTTAATTAATTATCTTTTTGACTGAGGTATGCCACTTTCTCATGTCACACTAACTTATGAATTTTTCTTGCATTTGATGAGAGTGTAACTATATTGGACATCTTTATTGAAAACATGATATATAATAATGTTTATAGGAAGGCCCAGTTGGTTAGGACATTTTTAGTCCTTTTATTTCAGATGGTGCAATGTTATTTTTCCAAGAGTATGTGATGGTGTTACATAGGTCAATAATTTTATTTTTACCTTAATGTTGATACTCTCTTATGTGATAACACAATTCTTAGTTCTATCTTCGGGAGATGAATCATACAATATTGCTTAGTGGGGTAAACTTGGACTATGTTCCAACAGGGGATTGAATTTTCTTCACAAAGTGACCTATTTGGCCACAAAAGTATGATTCCTAGTATTTAAGCTACTCGCTAAAATGAGACACTCGTTATTGGAATTAAATTTATTAGTAGATATTTGTTGTAACTTGTTTTAAAGAAAATACTTGTAGTTACTATCATTTGAATAACTTGAGAATTGAAATATTCTCATGATTTTTCATGATGATCATATTAGACCAAATATCACACTGTGGGGGCGGGTGAATTAGTATAATGGAAAATTATTATTATAATTCATTTCATCAATAATTAATTTGGCAACAATGTATCATAACATTTTTCTCCATACCAATCAATTAAACCATGCATCAAGAAGTGATCATCACATCAACAGAAGAGGAAATAACCTTTTACATGGAAACACTTACAGGAGAAAACTAAAAACTCTTCTTCTTCTTCTACTTTAATTCATTACATATATTCGTAGGCATCAACCTGCTAGAGGCATCGACCTACTCGAGGTACCCCCCAAGATGTTCATGCAAATACTTGTGATAGGTTACAATGTGATTGTGGCATCAACCTTGAAAAATGTGCAAGAAACCACTTGTAATAAGCTATAACTTGATTGAGGCGCCAACCTCAGAGATGAGAAAGCTTCGAATTTCTATAGGCTTCAACCTAATTGATGGAACAACCTTAGTGGAGGAACCCGCCTCCTTCTTCAACTTTCTGTGGACCACTTTTCATAATATTTCAAACTGGATCCACATGCTTCTTCAAAATATATATTCAAAACTGATTCTTGGGGAAATATATCGCTATAATTTCCAACATTAAATTATCAATTTTGGTCTCGTAAGCTTAGAGAAGTAAGCGCAAGTAACGCATGATCAGGGAATCTAACCTAAACTAGGGTAAGAAATGAACTTGTTGTTTAAGTACAAAATCAAATCATTTCAAACACTCTTTCTCTTAACAGTAAAATCACTTCAACTTGTAAAATGCTAATTACGGGATTCAAATTATGTTTAATGAAAAACACTCATTTATCTATTCTAATGCTGATCAAGACAAAACATGAATCTCTAAATCAAAAGGCATAAATATTAAATATAAACTAAGCTAATGAACTTGAAATCTAAAATAAGCTAGTGAATGCGAAATTGGAATTAAGCTCTAGAGTTCTCTAATTTAATTCAATCAAAGAAAGACATTTAATCAAATTTCTTAAACATATAAAATTCTAAAAACAATTCTTAAGCAATATAAATTAATGACACCCAAGGAAATTGAAATCTATTGTCAAATTAATTATCCTATTCAACACCGAAAATAATCCTAGATTAACCAAAACCTTTATCACTAATTGAGATTACAAACATACTTCTTATCCATAATAAAAAACTAACTACTATTCGAAAGGGAAATTAGAGTTATATCTATGACAATAATATGAGGAAATCTAATTAAAAAATAGTAAAAATAAGTGCACACACTCTGAAATTAAAGTCCTAAATCATAACAAAACTTATATGATATCTTGCAATTCAGATTTAAGTATGAAATAGAATCTACCTTGCATTTAGATTTAAGTACAAAATAGTTTTAAGTACAGGATTATGACAGTCCATTTAAATTGAATGCTACGTTATGAGGAATTAGCATAGTAAATTAATTATGAATCTAAACTAATGATGAACTTGGTTCTAGAAGTGGTGGGCCCTTGCCACGCCTAGAGGAAGGTGAATTATATCAGTGAAATGAAATCTAAAATGCACTCATAAATAACTCAGCAGAAAATTTTTGGAACTTGTATTAAATCATAGCATTGGCATACAAGGTTTGGAACATTATACTGGTTCCTACTATGCTTGTGCGCATCATGCTCCTCTCCTCTACATATTTCTCCCTTCCTTCTCTACATACCTACCTTACTCAACTATTTACATCCCTTTTTATAAATACAAACCATCGCTATTTTATCATAACAACAAACTAAAACATGTTGTATTCAATCCTTCTAGAGAGCTATGGTTAGGCTTATTATGTTCCATGCATAAATGGAGGAACCACTTGGTCTGTTTATCACAAGGTCTTTTAGAAAAAGGCGTGCACAATTGAACCCAAATTGACCCGTTCAGGTCGAACCTGACTTGACTCGACACATTCAGATAGTCTTGTACTTAAGAAGGTATTCAAATATTCCTCTGATCGTAACTTCCTCATAATGTAGAATTTTTCCAAACCCTTTCTGGGTTACCTGAATGAGGGCACTGTGAACAAACCCATTGTCAGAATTTCAATATTATTCACCAGTTGATCGCAAAATTCATATTTTCAACTACATCAAGTTTTGTTCCGTACTCAACCTGCAGTAACTGACTTGTGGATAATTTCGACAATATAACCCTGCGAAAAATGAACTTAGTTAAACCATCATTATTAAATCAAAACTAAATCATATATAATCATAAAAAATCTTAATAAAAATAATTATAATCAACCACGAGGCATAGGATGTGATTTGGTGA
Source organism: Pinus albicaulis (assembly GCA_034641835.2). Taxonomy (NCBI): domain Eukaryota; kingdom Viridiplantae; phylum Streptophyta; class Pinopsida; order Pinales; family Pinaceae; genus Pinus; species Pinus albicaulis. Next base: position 1,187,548,787 of record CM076575.1, read on the forward strand.
TAAGTGATGGAATTATGATGTGAAATGAGTGTAAAGGTGTCAGAATTTAGGTTATGAATGGTCGTAATATATAGTGGAAAATTGGGCATATTCGAGGCCCAACATCCCCCCATGCCTGAGGATTTGCATGTCCTCATGTAAAAAATTCTCTTGCTCATTGACAGACTCTTAACATTTTTTTGTAGATGTTGGTTCTTGTGGGATAAAATTGCTTGGATATTTGAAGGTGTAAAATGTTGGTTCTTGTGGGATAACATTGCTTGGATATTTGAAGGTTTTGGTTCTTGTGGAGCAACACTTCTTGAATACTTGGAGGTGTTGGCTCTAATAGAGAAACACTCTTCACATTTATTATGTCACACTAATTTATTGAGCAATACAAATTGAGGACAATAAATTAATTTATGAGGTAGAGATGATGGATGAAATGAGGTGGTGATGGAGACGGTGAATGGGTGGTTGCATACTCTGTCATCGTAAGGCCAATGTCTACAGGTGGTTTCCTTTATCATTTCATTGCAGTAATGACTTCATCCTAATGCATGTTATCATGGAAGGAGAAGACATCATAGAGAATTCTTTGATTAATGCACTGTTTAAAATGCAGCGAGATGATGGAGCTTAGTGAAATGAAGTCGCCTTCACTAAGTGGGCCCGCAGGCGAATTTTGGCACAAAGTCTATTTTTAGACTATGTCTATTTTTAGACATATGGAGCATGGTTCGGGGATTCCAGTTTGAGATTCTTGGAGCATTTGTCATGTTGGTAAAAATAGATGAGACTCTATTTTTTAGGTCGAAGAGGTTGAAGTCTATTTTTAGACTGCCTCTCCTAAAAATAGGGAAGTCAAATATTATTTACCCTTAATAATATTTGGACTATAAACAGCAGTTTACTCTCTTGGAGCACTTCAGTTCGAGCTACAGAAGTGGCTCATGCATCTGACAGAGGAATCACATGGTTCCCAAGGGTTTGATGGCATCATGCATGGTTGACTTCAGTTGGACTTCAATGGCAGAATTTTGGAGGAGTTAATGAGACAGATAGTGGAGTTGTGTTCTGTTTATTTTAGTTGAACTAGTTGAGATTAGTTTAACTAGCTAATCAATTAGTTATGAGTGGAGTGAATTAAATATTATTTAATTCATTAATTAGTAACTCATTATTCAACTCAAGAACACATCAGTTCACTACAGTGCATGATCAGTTCAGTGGAGACGAGTGAAAGAGGTAGATGAAAGGGTGGAGTTAGCTATCAGTGGCGACATCAGTTGTGCATGAGATTTGCACCACACTTGGAGGATTTGTCCATGAAAATTGCGTAGTCAAGCCAAGGAGATTCGAACCTTGGATCTCTATATAGACAGGCCTAGATTGCGCAATAGAGGCAAGGCAATTGGCGGTGAGTTTTGAACCAGTAACCTGTTCAAAACTGAGCTAGATTGTGGGTAACTGTATGAGAAAGTACCGAGTACTTGTGAGGAGTATTGTACTGAGTTTGTTACTTGATTTCTCCATTATAATATACACAATAGCTGCGGGGTTTTCAGCTATAAGCTTTCCCCATACATACTGTGTTAATATGTATGATGATTTGATGTGTTATCGCTTGATTTTATTTCCGCATGTTTGATGATCTGAGTGGAAGAGATTATGTGTTGCATATAAATTCAAATTGTATGTGATCAGGATAGTCTCGGTGGATAATTAATCATTATTCAGCAAATTTCTACATGGTATCGGAGCTATTGAAGCAGAGATTGATCATCACGGTGATTACAAACTTATTTCGGTAGACAGAGTCTGCATGCGGGCCAGGTAGCCTCCGGATTCATCTTTCTTCGGAAAGTGAAAGGTCTGGTAAATGCCCCTTGCAGTCAATCTCTGTGCTAGAAATAATTTGTTCTCACAGATCTAGAGCGGCTGAGCTTTGAGGTGGAATTCGAAATTTTGCAGCAATTTTGTTTTCTTGGTGCCGGTGTTGAAAATGTCTTTCAACGGTTTGCGACTCGAATATGCTCTTGAAGGCAGTTCGAATTATGTTGCATGGAAGGATCGCATGGAAGCAGTATTAGAAGATAATGGTCTGAAGGAGTTCGTAGATACGGATGTCCAAAAGCCCACTGATGTAGCTGAAGTCGATGCATGGAAAAAGAAGATGGCGAAGTGTCGAAGGATCCTGTTGGAGGGTGTCAAGGATCATATTGTATCCAGCCTGCATGGAAAGGATTCTCCATATTTAATGTGGAAAGATTTGACGGATCTATTCTAGAGTAAGAGTGACCAAAGGAAGCTGGTGCTCAAAGATAAGCTCAGGAACATCAAGATGGAGAAAGGCGACAGTATCGCCAAATACCTCACGAAGTTCACTCAGTGCAGAGATGAGCTGGGAAGTGTGGGGGTGACTGTCGAAGACGAGGACATGGTTGACCTGGCTCTCCTTGGCCTTCCGAAGGCTTGGCACTCATATCAAGATAGTGTCAATGGTCGGGAGAAGCTGCCGGGATGGGAGCGCCTTTGGGCGGATCTCATGCAGGAGGAGATAAGGAGGACTACTCGTGATGGATCTTCATCAAAGGGAGCTGGTGAAGAAAATTGTGCTTTGGTTGCCAAAGAAAAGAAGGGGAAGGGTAAGAAAACCTCTCATTCTGGTGCAAAGGGAAAGAAGCAGGATATGGCGAAAGTGAAGTGTTTTCACTGCCATGATCACGGACATTATGCTACCAATTGTCCAAAGAAGAAGAAGAACAAGCAAGCGGGAAGATCTGCAGATGGAGAAGCCTTGGCTTCACAGTTCGAGCTTGACTTTTCACTGATCGCATGCTTGGTTTCAAGTGTGATGGGATCGGTATGGTTCTTGGACATCGGTGCGTCATTTCATATGACGGGAGATCGGGAGTTGTTCTTAGATCTGGAGGACAAATATTTGGGTGTGCACATCGAGATGGGCGATGATGGTAGATACAGTGCGATTGGTATCGGTACCATATCCTTTCAGAGGGAGTCTGGTAAACCCTTTGTACTGAAGGATGTCATGCATGTACCTGGATTGAAGAAGAACCTGATTTCAGTAGCGATGTTGGAGGATAAGGGGTATGATGTGGTCTTCAGCGAAGGAAAAGCCTTCCTACGCAGTAAGACTACTGGAGAGACCCGTAAGATAGGGGTTCGGACCAAGAACCTTTATCAGTTGCAGGTAGATGGCTGCGCAGCTATGGCATGCAAGGCGGGAGAAGTGGTGAGCCGGGATGATGAGGGCGAACTATGGCACAGGATATTGGGCCACCTTCACCATGGAGCTTTGAAGATTCTGCAGCAGATATCTACTGGACTTCCTAAGAGCACCCTTGCGCAGTCAGATCAGTGCAAGGGGTGTACTTTAGGGAAGTATGTGAAAGCCACCTTTGACGAGAAAGATAGTCGCGCCACGATGATCCTTGAGAGAGTTCACACAGACGTGTGTGGTCCTTTCTCAGTTGCTTCGATAGCAAAGCACAAGTATTATGTGATCTTTGTTGATGATTTCTCTCAAAAGTGCTGGATCTTCTTCATGCAGAAGAAGAGCGATACATTCGCGAAGTTCTGTGAGTTTAAAGCACTGGTCGAGAAGGAGTCGGGGAAGAAGGTGATTGCTCTAAGGAGTGATAACGGTGGTGAATTCATCTCGGCTGAATTCAAGGAGTTCTGCAGCGCAGAAGGGATTCGGAGAGAGCTCATCACACCCCATAACCCACAGCAGAACGGGGTGGCTGAGCGGAAGAACAGAACGATCGTGGGTGTTGCACGAGCGATGTTGCATGATTAGGGCCTACCCCTTCACTTGTGGGCTGAGGCATGCAATACATCAGTGTATGTGCAGAACCGTTGTCCTCACAAGGTTCTTGGCATGAGTACACTGGAGGAGGCTTATTCTGGCAAGAGGCCTGATATTTCCCATTTGCGTATTTTTGGTTCTCCTGTCTACATGCAAGTGACGAAGGATGCGAGAAGGAAGCTGGATCCAACTGCTGAGGTTGGAATATTTGTGGGGTACACTGATACACCTCACAACTACCGGGTGTATTTGTCAGACAGTCGCAAGACTGTTGTGCGACGGGATGTAAAATTTCAGGAGGAGAAAGCCATGCAGTGTTCGCTTGAGAGGGAGCTACACTTACATGCAGATGAGGAGCTGTTAGTTCCTAAGGAGGAGCTTCCGGATGTGGATCAGCCATAAGAGGAGGTTCAGGAGGTGGAAGAAACCACCCAGGAAGTGCCAACCATCAGAGGGCGCATGCGCACTACAGAAGCTGAGCAACTGGCTTGGGATGCAGAGAAGGTTGTAGGACCACCTACAGCACAGCGCAGACAGAGACAATCACCGGATTGGTACATTGGATACATGGCTCTAGTGAGTCAATGTGTTGTAATGGAGCCATCCTCTTTTGAGGAAGTTATGGAGGACCCCGCATGGGTTGATGCCATGATCGAAGAATATGATTCGATCGTCAAGAACAGTGCATGGGAGATTGTCCCAAGACCGGTGGGGAAATCAGTGGTGGGTTCGCGATGGATCTACAACGTGAAGCAGGTGGCTGACGGGAGTGTGGAGAAGTACAAGGTGAGATTTTTCGCCTGTGGCTTTTCACAGATCGAGGGTATTGACTATGAGGAGACATTTGCACCTGTCGCAAGGTACTCTTCCATACGGGCGATCCTTGCTCTCTTAGCGCAGATGGGGTTGCACATTCATCAGATGGATGTGAAGACTGCATTCCTCAATGGAGTTATTGAGGAGGAGGTGTACATAGAGCAGCCTGAAGGTTTTGAGATCTTCAGCAGTGAGTCGCATTTGTGCCGACTCAAGAGAGCACTGTACGGGCTGAAACAAGCACCTCGTGCTTGGTACACTCGGATAGACAGCTACTTCACCGGGCTTGGATTCTCCAAGAGAGAGGCGGATCCAAACCTGTACCAGATTGTGGTGGAGGGGAAGCTGTTGATCATCGTACTGTATGTAGATGATCTGATTTTGATTGGCGATGAGCAGTTGATACTTTCATGCAAGGAGGATCTTGCACGAGAGTTCGAGATGAAGGACTTGGGCATCCTTCATTATTTCCTGGGATTGGAGATTTGGCAGTGCAGCGGAGGACTGTTTGTTTCTCAGGGCAAGTATGCCCGGGAGATTCTGGAGAGGTTCAACATGCAAGGCTGCAAGCTTGTTGACACTCCTCTTCTTGGTGGTTGGAGGAAGGAGGATGCTACTTCAGCGAAGGTAGTGGATGCCACTGTCTATCGACAGTTGGTGGGGTCGCTTATGTATCTGGTCAATACACGACCCGATATATGCTATGCAGTTAACCAGCTTTTGCAAGCTATGGTTAAGCCTACCAAGCTCTTTTGGAAGGTGGGCAAGCATGTATTGCGCTATATTAGAGGCACATCGGGATATGGTCTATGGTACAGACAGGAGGATGGAGCGAAGCTTTTTGGCTTCACTGATGCAGATTGGGCAGGGAGTCCAACAGACCGGAAGAGCACTTATGGAGGATTTTTTAGCGTTGGGTCGACAGCAATTTCCTGGTACAGCAGGAAGCAGAGATTTGTGGCACTCAGTTCAGCAGAGGCCGAGTACATGGCAGCTAGCTTGGCTGCATGCGAGGCTATTTGGATGAGGAAGATCCTCGCAGGTTTGTTCAGGTTGCATTTGGAGCCTACAGTGATCTACTGTGATAACCAGAGCTGCATCAAGCTCTTGGCTAATCCGGTATTTCATGATAGGTCCAAACACATCGACATCAGGTACCATCATATCAGAGATTGTGTTCAGCGGAGAATCATGATGCTTTCATATGTTCCCACGGAGGATCAGGATGCCGACATCTTGACGAAGGCGCTCACCGGGAGCAAGTTCGAATTCCACAGAGGCAGGATAGGGGTTGCAGATAATCCATATCTTGCTGAGAGGGAGTGTTGAAAATGCAGCAAGATGATGGAGCTTAGTGAAATGAAGTCGCCTTCACTAAGTGGGCCCGCAGGCAAATTCCGGCGCAAAGTCTATTTTTAGACTATGTCTATTTTTAGACATATGGAGCATGGTTCGGGGATTCCAGTTTGAGATTCTTGGAGCATTGGTCATGTTGGTAAAAATAGATGAGACTCTATTTTTTTAGGTCGAAGAGGTCGAAGGCTATTTTTAGACTGCCTCTCCTAAAAATATGGAAGTCAAATATTATTTACCCTTAATAATATTTGGACTATAAACAGCATTTTACTCTCTTGGAGCACTTCAGTTCGAGCTACAGAAGTGGCTCATGCATCTGACAGAGGAATCATGTAGTTCCCAAGGGTTTGATGGCATCATGCATGGTTGACTTCAGTTGGACTTCGGTGGCAGAAGTTTGGAGGAGTTAATGAGACAGATAGTGGAGTTGTGTTCTGTTTCTAGCTAATCAATTAGTTATGAGTGGAGTGAATTAAATATTATTTAATTCATTAATTAGTAACTCATTATTCAACTCAAGAACACATCAGTTCACTACAGTGCATGATCAGTTCAGTGGAGACCAGTGAAAGAGGTAGATGAAAGGGTGGAGTTAGCTATCAGTGGAGACATCAGTTGTGCATGAGTTTTGCACCACACTTGGAGGATTTGTCCATGAAAATTGTGCAGTCAAGCCAAGGATATTCGAACCTTGGATCTCTATATAGACAGGCTTGGATTGCACAATAGAGGAAAGGCAATTGGCAGTGAGTTTTGAACCAGTAACCTGTTCAAAACTGAGCTAGATTGTGTGTAACTTCATGAGAAAGTACTGAGTACTTGTGAGGAGTATTGTACTGAGTTTGTTACATGATTTCTCCATTATAATATACACAATAGCTGCGAGGTTTTCAGCTATAAGCTTTCCCCATACATACTGTGTTAATGTGTATGATGATTTGATGTGTTATCGCTTGATTTTATTTCCGCATGTTTGATGATCTGAGTGGAAGAGATTATGTGTTGCATATAAATTCAAATTGTATGTGATCAGGATAGCCTCGGTGAATAATTAATCATTATTCAGCAAATTTATACATGCACCATAAGGCTTAGCTTTTACATGGTCTTGTTATCATAGTTTATGCATAATGAATGGAAGGAAATAGAAGGATAATGGTTTATGAAGGATGAAATGAGTGGATTGAGAAGTGGTGAATAATTAAGCTCATTTAACTTTCTAATGAATTAGATAATCATAAGCCAAATTTACCTCAAGTTTTACCTTTGTTGTTGATGTGCCTGATGCTGCAAGATGAAGTGGAGGATGGAATGGTTGGAGCTGACGTGATTTCTAATCCCATCTGCTAAAGAAGGTTGAAGGAGATGAACTGAAGGGTTGAAGGTCCCCTTATCCCCCATGTATGAGGAGTTTTATGTACCCAAACAACTGAGGAAAGGTGGTTGATGCTACAAATGATAATGGAAATGCTGATACAAAAATCCAAATTGTTGCAAATATGTGTTGATATCACCAAACCATATAGACTTCAACCAGTATACATCCATGTGAATTATTTCTTATGGGAATAAATGGTGTTGATTTCAAACATAAGTAATAATCATTCGATTACCGACCATTGATGATTTCATTAACCAATGCGAGATATCCCACCTTTGATGTCAATGGGAATCAAGGCACTAGGTACATTATACTAGCTATGAATAGATTTTTTGGAGTTGAATAAACTGCAAAATTCATCCACCAAGAAATATTGATTTATTTCCTTAGTAGATGAGAATGATACCTACGATTAAGGCATGCAGGCTCCCAGGTACCTTATCTGACCCTAACCTTGGTCCCAAAAAATGTGTTGATGTCGATGGACAAGGCTTGCTGGCAAGTGGGCCTTAAGGAATCCCACATCAACCAACACGAGTACAAGAAATAAATACATGATTTGAAGAAATCATACAAATTTATAAACTTTATTGGGAACCTTGCCTTCTAGTTACTTGTTTTTAAAGAAAAGTCCCTGTCCAGTTGCACCAAACAAGCTAGTTTTCACAAAAGGACTTATTTTTCTCTTTACTATTTAATTAATTTATTTACAATACTAAATTTTCTAATACACTGAAGAAAATATTCCCGCCTTCAAGTGAAAGAGAACTTCCAATGAAGCCATGTGCGGATCAGGTACAAAGATATAAACATGCCCAGATTTAGTGTCTAAACTTTAGAATGTATATGATCATGAGAAATCAACAACTTTGAAAGATGTGATACAAAGAGTATTTGAAGATGAGAGTGGTACTTTGATTGGATTTTGATCTAGAATCAATTATCGATATAATCCTGATGCCATTGGTTCATTTCTTCATTTGGACCTCTTTGAAATTCCTCCTCGGTCATACCAGGAAAACTTGGATAATTGGTCTCTTGAATGCATACAAGGCTTGTTACTGGGCATGGTGAAATTTCACTGATCTTAGGTTCAGCTGGATTATCCCCATCAAATTTGGTACATAATTCATTTATATCCTTGGTAGATAGGCAAGAGGAATCAAGGGAGACTTCCAAATCCTTTTCTGGATATGGAGAGATATATAATTTCCCAAATGTGGTCAAGATGAACTCTTCCTAAGAGTCAGATATCCCAACAATTGCTAAGATTTTAGAAAGTACTCAAGGGAAATCCTTGAAGCTCTTAATAATTCTTGAATTTCTCCTGTTTGTTGATGATCCCTGTCTCGCAAAATGGATTAGTACATGGGGGTTCTTCAAATCTTGATATTGTGTTAGCAACTCAACAACCTTGCTACTGTATCATCATCCCAATAGTCTCCAATCTTTGCCAACTTAGGTTGTTCTTCAGATCCAATATTCACCTGCCTGAGCTTTAGAGGCTTTGTCACATCTAGCGAGGTGATCGAGGGCCCAACCACTACGCGTTGTTTCTCAAATTTTGGTATCATAATATTCCTTTGATTCTCTTCACTGTATTCCACTATTAGGTTCCTACAATTCACAATATCTTTCATTTGCACATCCTAGGCTAATGGATCACACTCGATTGCAGGCTTTGTTGTATCGAAGATGACTTATTGAATATTATGCAAAGCTTGGCCAACCATATAAAATCCACTCTCAAAGCTAAATGTAAGAATAAAACTCTCTGTTAGAGGATACCATTCACTAGTGCCTCTCTGTAGCTCTATTTCCATATACCATTTAGTAGGCATCTTCCCCAATGTGTGAATAAAAACATGGACCCATTTAGGTCTTGGTTCTATGCCCCATACCTGATTCCATCTTGCCAAATATCTGCACAGATCCTCTTTTCCAGAGTACACATCTTCCATTTTAATGACTATATATTCAAACAACAACCTCATCATGCACGCACATTCCTCCCATTTTCCCATATTCTCCTTGTGAATTTCCCACCATATTGTTGTAGTAGCACGCAAACCAAGATCCAAAGCATGGAATCTTTGTCTTTCATACACTGCCCTTTCGAGCTCCTTGATAAACCTGTTTATATCAGTTAATCCATCATTGTGCGGAAAATCACATACCTCATATGTTATACATCGTAGAGATCAGGTCATGCAATTACAACACAACACAGATACTTCATGTAATTGATTCTACCAATTTTCGAGTTCTTCATCAAAGTCTGAAAAACAAGAGCTATCCTTCTCCCACTTAAGATTTCCATCTACTATTAGATTAATCCAATCTTCCTTGCTCAAGGTCAACTTATAGATTTGATCGATCTCATCATCAACGCGCACTGGCTCAGTATATATTTTTCCTTCTGCATGGTCTAGAGGAATGATTACCCTGACTCCATTGCATTCGAATTCCATCCTCTTTTTATTTATATTTATGACACCATTCATGTCAATGGCCCAGTCCAAACCTAGTAGCACAGGATAGGGATCATTATCATCAACAATTTGTATGACTTCAAAGTCCGCCATCACCTTAACACCTTCTATAATTACCACAACTTGCGAAAACCTTCCTAAAGGAATGATCTTTTTCTGATTGGACATGCGCATTTGAATGGTAGACCACTCCATTTTTGGCTCTCCCATGCACTACCATGTATGCTTAGGTAGAACATTAGCATTTGATCCCATATCTAAAATTACTTGGTTCATTTCATAAGCACCAATATGCATGGTCATACGCATCTCCCTACCCATTCTATTCTTATTCTGGTATATATTTTTGACCGCTCACTATTCTACCAATGGTTGTTACTTCTCTGTACAATTATCTATCAACGCCTAAAGATTTTATACTTCCTTCTTATTGCATAGTAAATTTATACACGCTTGTAAGAATGGTTTGATCTACTCATCTCCTCCTGCTTCCTTCATTGGTCTTCCTGATGTTGACATGGTTCCTTCTGAAAATTATTTCTGTGATTCAATAAAGGTCTCACTAGTGCATTGAAGATTAAATCCTTCTTTTTTTTCAGGTATTTTACGAATCCATAGATCAATGCCTGGTTGCTTTCCTTTATCTTCTTTGGTGACTACACCACTCCTAGTAACCACATTCACACTGGGATCCTCTTCACGAGTTTCAGCTCTCACTATCTGAGGTTTTTTTTGGAGTCTATGTCTTCTTTTCCTGCATTTTAGCAATCAAGACAGGACAATATTCTATGACATGGTCAAATTTTCTACAGTATCTGTAGGAATTTCATGCTAGATACAGACAGTTACGCACATAATGGCCAGCATCTCCACATTTATAGAAAATGACTTGTCCTCTTCCTCAACCAGCTGATCCACCTCCTCGACCTCTTCCTCTACCTTGAAATCCTTCATGCCCAAAAGGGGATGATAGTGATGTAGGCTCAGCATGCATTCTATATATTTAAAATTTATAGAAAATCATATCGTAAGTGTGATAATGCTTCTCATCGTTCCCTAATGACGAAAAAAATCTGAAAAACAACTGCTTCAATTTAGTTTGATACTTTCTAATCCTTAGGTAAGAATTTGTGTCATGTAATCCATAAATTTGATAGATCATGCACCATACATGACTTTTCAATGGACTAGGACCTCCAACATTCAGATAGTTGTTGAAGACAAGAAACTAATCTTTATGGTTCCTAGAAGCTTTACATTTTATGCACCAACCCTCTGTGTAGACCTCCTTTCCCTTGTCCTTGCGTAGGCTTTGAATTTCTATATGCATGGTTTACAACCAATTCTGAAGTTTTTGAGTTCCCAGCGCAAGAGGTGTTGGGGAAACATCCAGTCTCATTGCAACCTCCATAGCCTTAGTCGATGTGGAAATATTTTGTTGACCTAAGGGATGGCGTAGATGTGGGAGCAACATAGCAATGAACCATTCCTGATGCTAAGTATCATTAATGAAAAATCCACCATCTCTAATGGTGTGCTTTAATCTCTGATCAACATCCCATACAGATTCATTAACTTCCTGAGGAATTTCTTTCATTTTTGTCACCAGCTATGCATATGACTTAGGCTTTTTAAATTGCTCTTTTAGGTTTTCTTTTATTTTTTCCAAGGAAACATTAGGTTTTTCTTGAGAATATGTGATGTACTAATATAATGAGCGATCTTGGAAAGAATTAGCTAATTTTTCCTTCCTAATATCAATATTTTTCACTCGCTGATCCTACCATACAACCTCATTCTCAAACCAAAAGTGGCGAGTATCCTCATTAACAATGCCTCTAAAATTAGGTAACTTCATTGATGCAACCATGTATACTTTTGGGGGAGGTGGAGGTGGTGATGGACTACGCGGTGGAGTGGGTGCTCTATGATCTGAGTGTAGAAGTGGAGTGGATGGCGTTGGAAATGGACTCAAGGGTTTCTGGTGTGATGAACTTTATCCTTCAGAATCGCTAGAGCTACTAGTTTTTGGTTCACCTTCACTCTCAGATCTAGGCTTCAGAGGGCTATAAATAAAACTTTTAGAATATTCGTGGTAAAATTTTACACTGCGTGTAGTTGGGCCTCTTTGAGGCCTTTAGGTAATATATTCGCACAGACAACCCCATTCACATAATATCATTTTCAACAACAATTTCAGAGTGCGTAGGAATTTACCTCTAGGGCCTTTGAAAAACCTTATTTCTTCTTAAAAAAATTGATCAATGTAAAATTCAGTCACAAAGCCTCCCAAGAGGCAATCAATCCAATGATCTACCATGTGGGTCATCTTATTGTCTAGCTGCTCTAATTTTTGGCTAAATTCAGGATTCCACTCAATCACTGCATCATATTTTATGCAGGTGTTGAATTCAGCTAAGTGCGACAACCATTACTGCAATTCATGCGCAAAGGAGCAAAATAACATTTCATGCACTTCTGTATAAATATATTTCTCTACCCACTGTTCATCAGATATCTTAGTAATTTGATTCTCTTGGAGTGTGAATTCAAGTACCTTTCTATCCAGCCAATATTGCAATTCGTTTTGTGAAGGATGCCACAACATCAAATCTCCCTCAAAATGATCCTAGTCCCAAAAATAGAACCATTTTTTGACTTGAGGGGTCCTGACCCAGGTTCATAGTTTATGTAAAAACTAACAAACCCTCCAACTACTGCCCCTTTTGGCAAATACTTGCTTGCGTATATCAAAATCTCACCCGAAGCAGTATGGGGGGGGGGGGGTGGTGCTAGAACCAAGTTTCCACACCCCGAGGGATAAAATAATGAAGTGTTCTTAAGAAACCTAAATTTACACTTGTATCAATCATTAACATATGCATGCAACAGAATAAGGAATAATCACATAACGTGCACAATCCTTAACAAAACAAGACAGAGTCGCAGATTGCTTCAGCACAGATAAAGCATAACATAACTAGATCCAGATCTAAACAATATGTAATTACTTAAGCATATTTATCCATCATCTATATGCATAAATAACCATAATAGATATCCTTGTGCAATGGTAATTAAGAAATAGAAAACGGTGTGATCTCAATAGAACAAAAACAATAAATAACTCAGATCCATATCACAGTAAGTTAGCCAAAAATATATCCTTTGTATTAAATCAGATCCTTTCAATACATATAATACTTTCCCTTACACGTAACCTTCCATGCACATAGCCAGGACTAGGACTCTGCGCACATAGCCAGCAGGAGCCTTTCAACCCAACCCAGACAAAACCCTTTAGAATGTACCATAAATGCATATAGATCATAATTATCTCTAAAGTTGATTAACTAAATACTTTCCTTAGAGTCAATCTATCTAGTTATATTCTTTCTACACGCAGATATTGTGTTCTCAAACCATTGTTTGAGGCCAATGGTTTACCCTTAAACCCATTTACATCAAAATTAGGGACTTTGACCCACCCCAAATCCCCTTTACTCATTCGCACAGCATGCATATGTTGGTTCACAAAGGTGACTATTATAGGCAGCCTCTATGTTTCTCATTCAATTGTCAACCCAATGTAAGTCTTATTATTTCAAGAGTGTAAGCACAGTATATGCAAGTGATATTAAGAAAAACTACTCTATATTATCATGAAGAAGATTATCTATTTCTCGAAGTTCAATTCACTTAAAGAGAAATGGAATTATAAAATGCTGCTAACCTATCTAAATAAGCTCAGTGAGTGCAACCTACGATTTGAAAAGCACACCGATGAATTCAAAATCAGTCCTAATGAATTGAACAACAACTTCAATGAATTGAACATGAATTTATTATCTAATTTTTCAATGGAATTCTCTTTGCAAACTAACTAGCTAACATTTCTCTGCATCAATCAACAACTAGACGTCTTACAGTACTAATGGAAAGATATAATTCTTAGCAATGTATATCATTGAATAGTAGTCATTCTAAAGCTCATGAAATGAATATAAATGTGTTGAGAAATGATGAAAGCATCTAATAGCTAAGAAAACAATTACAGTAAGCCAGAAAACATGAACAATAAACTATCTTAATGAAATAGGAAACTGCAGCATCATAGGTTTATAAATTAATAAGTGGAAAGATATCTCATAGAATGCATCAGATAACTAAACATAAATTCTATAATTAACGTATAGTACAGATATTAGTGAATAAACTCCTAGGGTTGGGCCCAAACCACCAGAATTCTAACATGATAGAAAACTAAAGAAATGACTGTTCAAAACAAAGAAATTCTTTATTAAATTGAAGGTTAAGACATGAATACAACTGGATAGTTCTGCCTTGATACGTCTATTACAGAAGAGAATTCCTATTCAACTCTCCCTTTCTCGTTCATCTTCTTCCATTTTAAAGGCGATTTCACTCAGTGGAACAATTTTTTCCAAAAGACAGCCCACTGCTCATGGCTATCATTTGAGTTCTTCAGACGTGGATCTATCTTTCCATCTTATTTTGGTCCCTTGGGGGTCATTGTGATTTCCTGTGTCTCTATCTGTCAGCTCTCTTTTGGTCATCGTCAATTCAACTAATTTTTTTTCCTTTGAATAAATACGCAATAAGTCAAATTCTTATTGTTTAAGCGTCCTTTTTACCGTTAGTCCATTTGTCCTGATTTTACATTAATCCTCCTTTCCTTTACTGTTAAGATGAGGAAAAATTCCTAAAAGTGTATGATAATTCAAAGTAAAGGTATGGTGAAAACGTACCGTATTTTCAGCCCAACATACTCCCCCGCTTACCTATTTGTAGGTCCTCGTGAAAAAAAATGATTGAGGTTAACTGGGTCAGAGAATAGGCAGGGTAGACTTCTTCTTTGTATGCTCCAAAACCCTGTTTCTGTCTAATGCTTCCAAAGGCATCATTTGTGTGCCCTTCTAGAAGTTGATAGTCATGATCATAACCCTCAGGGGGGTACTAGATGAGAGGGAATCTATAACTACAACCTATCCATGCATGGCCCATTTTGAAGAGCAGATTTATATATAAAAGAAATATGGAGGCAACCACTTTGAAGTTTCTATAGCCAAATGGCTCCCTGCTTTTCACATTGTTCATGGAGACCATCCACATTTGTTTGGCTGCTACTATTGACGAGGTAAATCCCACTAGCCCAAATCGGGTCTTCCAACAATCAAGTCACGCAATGACGTTGGTTCCTAGTTACAAAAAGACAAATATCGCGATGAGTAGCCTACCTTAAATCCCACGCATTTGGCGTTGGAGAAAAGATGATGTTTCCCATCCCTCGCTTTACAGATCACAATCCTTCCGTTTGACACATATGAACACCTATACACATGAAAGGAAACAACGACATACAACATAACATCTAAATCATGTAATTATATATCAGTTGTTGAGCCCCAAAGATGTCCTTTCCCTTCACCAAATTTCACTTCATTTCCTTTGTCCCTTATCAATTACAGGCTTAAATGGTCAATAAGATTGATTAAAGTCACTTTAGGAATGTATAAAATGACTGACTTGCTATATTTTCATGGTTTTGTTGTTGTAGTAGTTTCTGACTAGACTCAGCTACAAAATGCAGCCATTCTGTAGCCAGTCGCCTATTCCGCAACTATCTTCATGTTCTCACAGGTTACAGGTGTCAATTCAAGAAAAAACTCATATGGTTGAATTCCACAACACTCCCATATAATTTATTGCTCTCTACAAAGTCTGAGCAAGAAGCTACAGGTGGTTATGCACGTGGAAGAGATCAAAAGCCAAGAAGCAGATTCCTACTAGGACAGGGACTCTACAGATGTCTCCAACAAAGTACGAGGCTTCCATAAGTGTTCTAATTTGATTTTGATTGAAAAAGACACTTGTTCTTGTTTCTTCTCAAGGGTAGTTATGTATTTCTTTTATAAGAATGACTTGGAAGACCGAGATACAGCTAGCTAGATTGATGTTTTGTTGCTAGATCTCAAAAGACCGTAATACTCTGTTTTTGAAATACTTTTCCTTTAATGAAAGACTTAACTTTATTTCAAGATATGAGGCAATCTTGAGGATATTTTTATGCTAATCCGGTGGTAGAAGCCCCCTAATACCCGAGAAGCTCTGTGCACATTATTTAGATAAGTAACTTTAGCCTTATTGCATTCCTAGCTTAAGCAATTTTCTGAACTTTGTGTTTTATACTCACTTGCATTGGATGCTACATCCAGTGTTATTCTTATGAATTGTTCCAAAATATCACTAACATTCAATGAGATATAACTGTAGTATTCTAGGAATTAGTTGCATTTTTCTGAACTTTACGTTTTTGTGCTCAATTACATCAATTGTTACAGCTAGTCTTATTCTTACAAATTATTCCAAAATATCACTAACACTGAATGAGACTTAGCTGTGGTGTTTTAGAGCTTAGTTGCATTTTTTGAACTTTATGTTTTTATGCTCATTTACATCACATGTTATAGCCAGTCTTGTTCTATGAATTGTTCCAAAATACCACTAACACCGAATGAGACAGAGCTGTAGTATTTCAGTGATTATTTGCATTTTATTTTAGTTGTAAAACTCTGGAGGTTAATGGCACTCTAGTTCAATTATGTTCACTGTATTTCAAGTTTGAATGATTGCATTCTAGTTCAGTTTTATCCATTGTATTTTTAGTTTTATTAGCGAGTTGTATTCTAGTTGTTAAGTTAGACTTGATGGCCTTCATTATTTACAAAACCACTCCTGTTCTTAATTTCTACTAATACATTATCATCATAGGAACAAGAATTGGTAATGTCATTTTGAAGTCTTGACTGTTCTGCAACTTCTCATAATTTCACAAACTACCTATTTTCCAAAGCTATTCCAAAAGATTTCTAATTCTTGAATGAGGTTTAACAGTGATATTTTGAGTTGTGGAATGGATTAATTTCGGTGTCATAGGTTAATTTAGAGTAGAATTCTTCACTAGGTTGCAGACTATCTTTTTCCAAATGTGTTCCAACAAATTTCTCTATGATACTGTAGATTGTTGTTTACTTAGAAGAACCACATTACATTAAACTTATCCTTTTCTCAATTTATTCCAACATATTTCTAATGAATGAATTGGACTGAGTTCATGTTATTAGTTATTGAGTTCATGCTATGAGATATTCTTCTTGTTAAAGTATTTCATTTTCTGTTCTCAAGTGCCATACATAGTTTAGAATAGGTTTTTCTCTGTTTTAGTGTGACCATCAACTTCTCTTTACCAACACTTATTTCTTTTCCTCTTAGAATAAAAACACTAAATAAAAAAAAAACATTGGAAAAACACTAAACACAACATAGTGAGAAACATATACCTAGGCACATATAGTGCACTTCACTTCAACATTTTACTAGCCCTGGTTGACAATTTATGACATAAATTTAGGAACACTAAGTTGAGCATACATTTTGGCACCATTGCCAGGGAAGTGTAACTAGGTAGCCTTGTTTTTTACCTCCCAAAAACAATGACATGCGTAGAGAAAGAGACTCAAGGGGTAGATTCATAAGAAGCAGAAGTTTGATTCCTAGAACACCACTTGTTTCACCAAGACCAAGAGCCAACACATCTCCAACTCAAACGCACATTCCATCCTTTACTGATCCTAGACTTCCAGAGAACTTAAGATCAGATATTCCATTAGAAATACCTTCCACTTTATCCACTAAACCTGTCTTAGAAGAAGATCTTGAGACCCCTGCTGGGGACATAAACTTTTCAACTTCCACAGAAGAATCAACTATGGCAGAAGAAGGGGGAGGAGAAGTTTTTAATGGAGAAAACACACTATTTGGAGGGGGTAGAGGTAGAGGTAGAGGAGAAGGAGGTAGAGGTGCAGAAGGAGAAGGAGGCAGAGGAATAGGTATAAGAGAAATGGGAAGCTCTTTTTGGTTTCCTATAGTAGATGAAGAAACCAATGCAACTATGAAAAAAATTTCACCCTCTGTCCTTCCAAACTTTTATGGACTCAAAACTGAAGACCCTAAAACCTTCTTATTTGAATTTGAAGTCCTATGTAGAACCTATGACTACTTACAAGATGCTCAAAAACTTAAACTATTCCCTTCAACATTGAAAGGAGCAGTATTAAAATGGTTTATGAGTTTGATCAACAGTTCTATTAGGACATGGGAAGACATGAAACACGCATTTCTAGAGAGGTATTTGGATTACTGTATGCCAGTAAACCATAAGGAGGAAGTGTTTAAAATTTTACAAAAAGAGGATGAAAATTTGGAAGATTTTTTGGAGAGGTTTAACTATAACATCAAGAGGGCAAAAATGGAAAACTTAGATCAAGACACTTTGAAAGCTCTCTTATTGAAGAAAATTAGGGATGAATGTTTAGATATCCTTAACATGATGGGAAAATGGGATATATCTCAGCTCACATTACCTGAAATAGTTGAATTATGTATCAACCTTTTAAGAGGGAAATCTAAAATTGTAAAAGGACCAAGAGACCCTACTCTTGCAAGGGCAAGTAAATGTGCTTCTGGGACAGTAAGTAGGGTAGAAATAGGACATATGCTTGATGAATTCAAATATGGTATTTTGGGGAGTCTTAGTGAACAAATAGACACCCTTAAGTTACAAAACAAGCAGAAAACTGAATTTGATGCCTTAGCAAACTTTTGTCCCAAATGTAGAAAGAAGCATGCCTTGAGAGAGTTCCCTTTGGATGCAAAAGTATTAGAGACCTGTGTAATTTGTTCAGAAAAACATGAGACCAAGACTTGTCCTTCACTTCCTGGTCTTAAAGTTATCTTTCAAGAAGAAACCTATACAAATTCCACATAATCTCTCAATTTTGTCTCTAGAAGGCCGTGGCAAGGACCTCAAACACAAGGATTCCATGATCAGATGTATAATCAACCCCCACCAAATTGGAATTCTTGGCAGCAACCTTGGCCCCAATTCCAAAATCAATCTCAAACTTGGGCGTAAGGAGCATAAAATCCCTATGGAAGATACTCTCAGTACTATCAATATCCACCATATCCACATTTCCCTCCTCAACAGAATTTTCAACAAAATCCTCAAAATCCACCACTTCCATTACCATTTCCTCAAAAAACAGATCTGTTGCCTGCCCAACCCATACCAAACCCCAACAATAAAAATCCTTAGAATACATACATGATATAAGGCTAACCATTTCCAACTTATTTGATTACTCCTTTAGACCTTAGTGATGTTCAAATTAGGTCTGGAAGAATACTTGAAAAGAAGAAACCTTTTGTAATCATACAAGAGCAAAACAACTCTGAGGAATATTCTTTACTAGTGAATAAAAGTCTTGAAGAGAACACACCTTTCCAAGACCTAAACATTGAAAAATCAAAACAAAAATAACCAATAATTTCAGCTCCTATATTAGAACAGCCATCAACATCCACTTCTACACCTCCCTTTCCAGAAAGATTACAAATTGATAGAGGTGTAGAAAAAAAAATTATGGTGGCTAATTATGATTTCCTAGATGAGCTGAGAAATGTTTGTATTAAGATCCAATTATTGCAAGCTATCAAGGAAATTAAAATCTTAGCAAAGAAAATAAAGGAGTTGAGCATGAAGAAAATAGGAAAAAGAATAAGAGAGACAAAGAAAATTCAACTGGCAGGAAAAATAGTAGATATCATGATGGGTAAGATTGCTATTCCAAAGTATCTAGACCCAGGAAATCTAGTTGTCAAAATACACATCAATGGAACTGAGATCCAAAACACACTTATTGATTTAGGAGCAGCAATCAATATCATGAGTAGACATTAGTTAGAGAGGATATAATTCATTGCATTACATAAAGAAATGAACACATGAATGGAACCAAAATCAGAGTCACTTATATTAATGATGAAAAAAAGGGAGATTACAACCAAATGCTTTGACACTATGATCTTCCTTTAGAGGGGCTTGCAGTGGAGCATGTCTCAACAAAGCCTGTAGAGAATCTGGACGAAGCTCTGTCTCTTACAGGATTCTCTTCGGCTTAGCTCTCAATAGTTCCCTAGCTATAGTTTCCTTCCTACAAGTTCAGCTCCGAAGCATTCAACTAGCTTGCTAAGGGGAAGGGAAAACTTTTATAGATGGAGGAAAGGAAGTTGGGATCCCTATAATCATGGGATAGGCCCTATCTCTTAGGAAGGTTCCATGATAGGTGGAAAACCACTTCTTATACATGGAGATCCGGAGCCAAACCACTCAATGCCTTTTGATGATTCATTCTGGAGTTGGTTAGAATCAAAATTCCACCATTTATTTTTTTAAAACATCCCTTAACAAGATTGGCGCGGGTGAAACACAAGGACAGAGTGCTAGTTGGTACACCCTCTAGTGTGTATTTCCCCCATTGGCGCGAGGGATGAACTGGCTAGTCGCACCAAGGCTAAAACATCTGTTTTTATGGTTTTCTAGAGGAAATGTTCTTCATGAGAATGTTTTTCCTTATGAAAAAGGATGCCATGAAGGTGGTTTCAGGACATTTTACTATTCACAGGTCACAGGAATAGTCCTCCAATGTACGGGACGAGGGATTGTAGGGACGGTGACAAAATGTTGTGTAACAGATGCCCCCTAAAGCATGAGGTCTGAGAGAGAGGGAGGCGTGAAATTCTTTATGAGAACACACCCAAATGAAAACACTACCATTGGAAGACCTGCAAATACAAATACAACTAATATCTCTGATATATGATATGTAGTATGGGCACAACCATCCATAATAGAGTGTACAATAACTGAGATCCAAGGTATGGATGTAGCCATCCAGCAAAGAAGGATCAACAAGTAGACTCAGGTATGGTCGCAGCCATCCAATCGAATGAGTCCTGTAATACATGATAATAATCCACAAATAATTCATAGCCTGGAAGTATATCAGACAAAATCCAGGGTCTTGTGCTCCATCTCGATCCGAACATAGTACAAGTTCAAGCATGCGAATATGTGAGTTGAAGTCGAACATGCAAGAACATCGTCTGATTACTAGCTAATAATGAAAGTTGTTAACAGATGTGAGAGAAACCACCAATAATGACGATGGTCCTCAAGGTATATGAGGTAAAATCCATGGAATGTGAACAGTGAGTTGTCATCAAACACCCGTAGAATCATCCGATCAAAGTTCAATAATGAAAACCTTGTGTCGAATGCGAAGAACCGGCCATTGCGGCATGCAGGCTCCAAGGTACCTGAAGGGAGTCTCTAGACCACTTCCTGGATAATGAGCTGAAGTCGACAAGAAGTCACCTTGATCGAAGGTGGGCCATAATGTTTCCCACATCGTCGACGTGAGACAAAGGGACATAATGTTTATGAATCAAGATCGACAAAGAATCATAGGGAGGTTGAAAACTGCAGAGGCCAACTTCTCTTGAACATATCAGCGGAACGAAACTGGATTTGGCAGTATTTGATATCAAAGGATCTAAGGTTATGATGACAT
This sequence comes from Pinus albicaulis, assembly GCA_034641835.2. Classification (NCBI taxonomy): domain Eukaryota; kingdom Viridiplantae; phylum Streptophyta; class Pinopsida; order Pinales; family Pinaceae; genus Pinus; species Pinus albicaulis. The sequence goes on from CM076575.1 coordinate 1,187,570,141, forward strand.
GGTGAAGAGCAGATGAGTGGTCAAAATATATTACCCAAACCCACAGAGGCAAGCAGATAACGAGATGAGATGTCCCCAACCCGACACGAATGCAGATAAGTGCCATGTTCAAGAGCGACATACTGTCGACACAACGGTGATACTGGTTCCATTTTTCCCCACCATTTATGGTGAGTACCCCAATTATTTTTGGAAACAAGCTTGAAGGGGATAGCATATGCTTGCGATATAAGTTTTTCCTTTGGACAGATCCATCCTAGTACATTTAACGAGCCCTAGGAAGGAGGAACTCGAGTAACGTCATTACGATAGAGTTCGATGTCATCAGGTTTTAACGAGTCTAACAAAGGTAGAACTCGACGTATTTTCATATTTAGAGAGTTTGAAAAGAAGGCAGAAAATAAAACTCCAACAATCCCTTTTCGTAGGTAGTCTCACAGATCCAAAAAGGTAGAAAACTATGTCTAAGAGAACCTCCTTGTCGCGATAGGCTAGGGTATTCCTTTTTTGTAAATAATCTATCCCAGCCCGAAAAAGGGGTAAACTTATACTGGGTAGATGTCATTTCACAACCAATTTAACAAGCTCAAAATGACAAGCAACTTGACAATATTTTCAATTTTAGAGAGTCAAAAAAGAGCTGAAAGATGACTCCACCTAGAGGAACGAGTGGTATAAAGGGTAGAAACTGGTTCCAGTAATGGTGGAACTTCTCAGAACAAGTAAAGGTCAAGAGGTTGGCTAACAAGACCACTCATTGCATCGGTTCCTTAGGAACGGGTAAAACAACCAAGTGAAGGCATATGATTGGCCAAGTAGATAGTGACGATGGAGTGAGAAAACCAAGGCTCATTTTGAAAAACAGGCTGATAAAATGGCAATCACGAGAGGTAAAACGAGAATGGTTTCATTTTTACACAAGCTTGAAACAAAGATAAACTATGCTTGAAACCGGTTTCATTTTTACACAAGCCTGAAATGGAAACAAATTATGCTTGAAAAATTAAGCATGCCCCCAGCATGGTGACTTAATTTGAGGTACATGCCCCCCAAGCTTCAATCCATATGAAAGGAAAATGGAGTGAAGGTTCAAGTTACGAGATCAAGAGAAAGACTTGACTGGGATTTTACGAGATCTTATCAAAGACTTGAATTGAACAGGAAAGTATTTCATTGTTTTAACGAGGTTGACACATTAAAAGAACTATCCTCTTGACACCTTGTTTCATTTTTTAATGAGATTGAAACAAGAAAAAAAACTTTTCTCCGATGACCTTGTTTCATTTTTTAAGGAGCTTGACACATGAAAAAAAACTCTGCTATGATATACAACTCATCATGATGAATAAGAAGTCATGGCTTCCAAGAGTTCTGCACCATATGGGAGAACAACATCTTGGAAATCAGGACCCAATGCCCCCAGCACCTTATGCACAATGAAACTATCACTGAATGCGAGCACGGGAGAGGTAGCCACATAATTAACTTGCAGCGAGGAAGATACAACCGGCAGATAAAAATCTGGCAGGGATGATGGTGGATTAGCAGTCATATTAGGATCAAAGAACGCAAGTTGATCGATGGTCATGATCTGACCTTGGTGCGGAAAACACAACACACGAAAGAGGGAGGATACTAGCGCTCCCATGGCATAAGTATAATCATGGCCCAAGAGTAAATTAAAGTCCAAGGGGCCAGGAACAACCATCACGTCTATATGGACAGTTTTCCCTCCCAAAGTAATGGGCAACTTCGGAAGGATCCCTAACAGTTGACTGATTCCTCTGTTAAACACCAACAGATTCTACATAACAGGCACAAGCAGCAGTGAACCAAAAGCTTTCCAAGTAGTTGAAGACAAAATACTGATAGACGCGCCTTCATCTATAATAAAGCTAGGCATGACCAAATCAAAGGTTTGTACCGTTATCTCAAAAAGCACATAAGACGAAAGGAGGTATCCTGCAAATCGACTCCAATCGAAGGAAGCGACTAAACTACTTGGAGGGGGTACCATCGGACTGAGATGGTCTTCCCCTGGTGTTACAGAAGAAGAAGGAGCACCCTCCATGACCTCCATCATGGAGACGAGAGGGGTATCCTCCGGGACCTCCATCACGGGAGGTGGAGGAGCAACTTATTGAGGTATAGGGATAGGATAATATTTCTCCAAGTTCGAGGAATCCAAAGAAACAAGAAGAACCTGAGGGATGTGAGATCCACTCTCAACGGAAAAGACCTAGTGCACCATAGACGAGGCCAGCTCAACCGATCCCACGACCAATGGCTGGTTAGGGATGGATTCATGATGGTGAATTTCTAGGGGAGCGGGATCAGGCAAGGATGACTCTTGATTGATTGTTGAATCAACTGGTTAAGGACTCAAAGAAAGTTGTTTGTAACTAGCTGAAGGGCAAGGTGCAGAAATAGTCAAGTTGTCCAAAACTCTCTTGGCTTCATCCATATACAGAAAAAGGTGAATGGCATGATGCCCTTCACACAACTTACAGGGATTGGCAAGCTTACGCTGCTTCTTAAGAGATTTACCATCACTAGCTGAAGACATGCCCCCAACCTGACTCCAGGAAACCAAAGGCAACGGCGGACGACTGTTGGACCATACTTCGAGCACCTTGCAAATCCCAGGGAAATATCGAAGAAGATGGTTTCCCTGGAACAACATGCAAATGAACTTAACTTTTCGAGGAGGGTTGGAAGGTTCATCAAGATCAGATGCTTTAGAAGCAACAACTACAAAATTAGCCTCTCGCTTATCTGACTTCTTCTTCTTAGTCTTCTTCTTCTTCTTCTTAGCCACCTAGGTACTAGAATCCAAAATTTCACTAGGAAAAGTAGAAGATGAGGACAAATAAAAAGGCGAAGAAGGGGAGAGGTCCACCTTCGAATCAACATGGCATTGTTCAAGCATAGGAATGGATGGTACATTAGTTGGAACACTTGAGACCACAGAGGTTGAAAAAAAACCAAACAGGTAACCCAACAATTAACCCAGGAAGGGACAACGTTGCCATATAAGGAGCACCAACATTTCCAAAAGGAGGAAAAGGACCAGGATTCCCCTCAGAGGGGACTCCTTGATTGGAGAACTCTGGAAAATTTTCCATTAGAAACAACTTTAGAACAACACCCTAAGGAAACTAACTTTAACCAGGAATATTTTGTGGGAAGTTAATTTTTAAAACACTGAAACTAGACTCTGCTATTTCATATTTTAAGAGTCGAGAAACAAGAAAAAGGTGACTCTATGGCTTTCAGGTTGGAAACGAGCTTGAAAGGACAAGAGCTCGATGATCTTTTAAAATTTATGGAGTCATTAAAGATCAAATTGACTGCTCTGGTAATCTAGGTAAGAGGTGTACCAAGTTTCCTTGAATTGTAATATACACCTTGGTGATCAAATGAAAGAGAAATGACCAACGACTTTCCATACGTGCAGGTAGTCTCCCCGAATGCTGTGTTCGGTGTATCATGGTTACAAGGTGGAAGACTCGGCTTCCTATGGATAACAGGATTGCAACCTAGTGGGGTCTCCCGTTATATACTCGATGGTACAGGGAGCACACGTCCGTACTAGTGCTGTCAAGAGCCAGATGGAGAATGATAGCTACTAGGTTTTAAGATGTCGGAACATGTCTCTAGCCTAGAGCACTAAAATGTGAGAATTAAGTTTCAATGCTTCCTTAGGTTGATTGAATAAATTTTATGGTTGATCTTCAATTATCTATCGGTTTCAAGGCCCTACCTCATGTCATATGACAATCTTCTATATGTAGCTATATGAGGAAAGAAATATTTCAATTGGATGAATGCTATCTAGTTAAGGGAATAATCTCAAACAATGATGCAACATACAACAACACTGCAAATGAAAATTTTCCAATCTAGACGACTTTCACTATCAAAAGTAATCTCAAACATTCAACGATGCGAATAATGCAATGTAATCTATGCAAAATTTCCTTTTTCCTTTCAAATGATAAGAATGGACTCAATGCATTTTTCGATGAAATAAGAATCTACTTAATGCATGCTTTCAATGAAAGAGAATGCACTTGATGCAATTGTTAGCTTTCAATCATTAAACAATGTAATCTAAGATCAATGATAAATCTCAAAAAAAATAAAAATTTCAATGCAATGTGATCTAATGCATTTTAACAAAAGCAAACTTTGAGACAAAAACTAAATGAATGAAAATCTTCTTAATGAAGGATGAAGGAAAAAGGGATGCAAACAAACACTAAGAATGCAATCGTTGTTTCAAACACTTCGTAACAAAATTCCTCAATAGGCTACAAGACACGTGAGGTTAAGTACAAAAAGGACTTGCAACGCATGAGTTCAAAACAAGGCATTCATTCCCTTTTACATCAAGCAATCATAATAATGAACCAAGACCAAAAGTCAAGCTCAGAAAGCCCAAGAACAGGAAAACCCTAAAACCAAGCAGGGTTGGCGCACCTGCTTTGCTATAGTTTCCACCAAACAGGGGTTGGCGTGGGTGCCTAACTAGCAACAAGCGCCTGTTGGTGCGACTGTTAGGAGAAAAACCGCCTTAAGCCAGTTTAACCTAGTAAAATGATAAAAAAGGACAAAATAAGACTATATTTGGTCTTCTGGGGGCTAAACAGGGGTTTGACACCAAGGGAGGTGAACCAGAAGAGCAAATAAATCAATCAAAAGCCAAAAACAGCCAAAAGAGGAAAGACTAACTCCAACTGACTCCCCAGTGGAGTTGCCAATTTGTTGAGGAGGTAAATCCCACTAGCCCAGATCGGTTCTAGCAACAATCAATTCATGCAATGACATTGGTTCCTAGTTACAAAAAGACAAAGATTGAGATGAGTAGCCTACCTTAAATCCCACGCAGTTGTCGTTGGAGAAAATATGATGTTTCCCATCCCTCGCTTGACAGATCACAATCCTTCCGTTTGACAAGTCCAAACACTTGTACACACGCAAGGAAATGATGACATACAACATAAAATCTAAAGCATGTAACTATATATCAGTCAGAGAGGATATAATTCATTCCATTACATAAAGAAATGAAGACATGAATGGAATCAAAATTAGAGTCGCTTATATTAATGATGACAAAAAGGGAGATTACAACCAAATTCTTTGATGCTATGATCTTCCTTCGGTGGGGCTTGTAGTAGAGCGTGTCTCCACAAATCCTGTCAGGAATCTGGACGAAGCTCTCTCTCATACAGGATTCTCTTCGGCTTAGCTCTCAATAGTTCCCTAGCTATAGTTTCCTTCCTACAAGTTCAGCTCCCAAGCATTCAGCTAGCTTGCTAATGGAGAGGGCAAGATTTTATAGATGATGGAAAGGAAGTTGGGATCCCTATAATCATGGGATAGATGCTATATCTTAGGAAATTTCCATGATAGGTGGAAAGCCACTTCCTATACATGGAGATCCGGAGCCAAAACACTCAACTCCTTTTGATGATTCATTTTGGAGTTGGTTAGAATCAAAATTTTGCCATTTATTTTTAAAAAACATCCCTTAATAATCTTGGCGTGAGTGAAACACAGGGACAGAGCACCAGTTGGCGCGCCCTCTAGTGTGGATTTCCCCCATTGGCATGAGGGATGAACTGGCTAGTCGCGCCAAGGCTAAAACAACTGTTTTTAGGGTTTTCTAGGGAAATGTTCTTCAGGAGAATGTTTTTACTTATGCAAGAGGATGCCATGAAGGTGGTTTCAATAAATTTTATTGTTCACAGTTCAAGGGAATAGTCTTCCAATGTACGGGACGAGGGATTGGAAGGACGGTGACAAAATGCTGTGTAATAGCTGCCAGAGCTGCTTCCTAAATGTATTCGAAATACTCCCACCCATGTTGTATAATGTCCTTATGGATAGGTCCCAACTTAGTCCTTAATCCCTTTATTCAGATGAAATTCTTGTGCTGGATGAACAACTGCAGGGGTTTAGTAGGTTCCCCTCTAACCCACAAGTCTAGGCCATGTTCTCTCTTCTGGAAAATGTTATAGGCTTTGGCCCACCGAATCTGGTTCTTAGCAAAAAAGAGGAAAGCCTGGAACTAAATATCTCCTATAAATGGACTAGGATTACTGTCCCTGTCCTCTAGGAAGAATTTGTGCATGTAGAGTTCACACAAAAGGCGTTGGACCTGTTCATCTTGATCATTGCAGCAATGGAAAAAGTTCTCTATGGTCTTGAAAGTTGTGGGCTTCGCTGCCCTGATGGCTTTGATCTTCAGTAGTAAATACTGTTCAACTAAAAATAGGGCATAGTTGGTGGTTGGTGCCCTGCATGTTAGCGTATCAGAGTACAGAGAGAAAATCATAGTGATTTTTTTCTTGTCTTGTTCCACCTGGTCCTGTGCTCTTTTTACCTTTGCCTGCTCTTCTCTGAGTTGAGAAATTTTTCATCCCCTATTGTAGAAAGGTTTTTGAATTTATTTAACAGTGATTGATACTCTTGTGCGGGCACTACTTACTTTTTACATTGTGCTAACTCATGTTGTGTTCGAATTAATTCATTATGCCATTTTTTATTGATAGCTCTTTTGACTAGAGGAGCATAGGCAGGGGCTTCCTCCGTTTGGGTTTCCTTTTCTTCTATGAATTCCTGCCTAGTTTGTATAGAGGCTTCAGTAGTGTCCACTAGGTCTGTCTGTACCTTAATCTTAGTGGTGCTTGCTAATTCAGTCTACATCTCAGCTTCAGTAGTGTTTGCTAAGTCAATTTGCATCTCAGATTCAGCAGTGTCTATCAAATTGGTGATCAACTCTGTTTGGGTTTCTATGGTGGTCAATTCTTTCTTAGGATTTTGAGCCTTAATTACCTTCTTCAACTGCTTCCTCAAATGTTTTACTATTTTCCTTAACCTTTTGCAGGTCCTGCTTAGTTTCTTAAACTTATTTTCAGCTAAATTTTCTTCTGTCCTGGTTTCAGCAGGGGATGGAGGAGCAACAACTTCATTCTCAGGAATGGTGGCATCAATTTTAGGATTGTAAATGATGGTGTTTTCTACCTATACTCTGGAGTTTACTTATGCATGAGGGTCCCGACTGGGTGAGATATTATTCCCTTCAGGCGTTAGAGGGACCATTTCCATGCCTTCATTTTGTTCCAAGGGGATGGTGTCTCCTGACTAGTTTTCAGATTAGGCTACCCCTTCTGCCTGCTCTTCCTTATTCACTCCATCACTCTCGAGAGGAGACAAGGCCCTAAAAGCTTGTGATTCCTTTTGGTGGGGTAATATCTCGGTGCGGCTAGAGTTACTAGTAGTGGAAGATTGGTCTAACTATTCTTCTTGCTCTTCCGCTTGCTCATATAGGCTTCTAATTTCATAGGATGCCCTCATTTTCTCCAGGACTCGAGCCATCTCTTCCTCATAACCTTGTAAGGGTATATTTTGAGGGCTTGAGGGTAGTGAGTAGGATGGCCCTGCCTCCTCAAGGAATTCCGAGGTTTCTTGTTGTAAATGCAGTCTTTTGGACCGCCTTCACTTGCTTGGTTCTGAAGTTGAGGCATAGGTCCTTTTCATTCTAGGTATGTTAATTCTAGGGAGCTCAATTTCAGTCTTGAAAGGGTTTTCCTCAGGTGCCTGCACGACAGGGTTAACAAATTTGTCCCAAGATGTCTTTTGCTTGCCTAAATCATGCATGGTGATTAATTTGATTAAGCCATGGTGACAGACGAGTGCTTGAGGGATTTTAGCCTTTCTCATTCGAACAGTAGTGTTATGTAATATAGAATTTAAGAAAGCAGGCATATCAATTGAAATCTTTTGTTTAAGAACAACTAATAATTTGAGTTGGCAAGGTTTTACCATGTTGGCGTCCATTGCATGTGATAAATCTCTGGATGAATGCTGCCAATTCTTACCATGGTTGATGTTAGGATATTCCAACACATAGGAAATGGTTAAGAATAACTTAGTCTAGTGTAGAGTTAGGTAAAGTGTGTTTCTTTACTAGGTACATTTGTAACTTATAATCTGACAGTCACGATTTGTAGTGATTGGACGATTATCTCTCACCTCAGTATTAATGACACTTGATCCGTGGCTTAGCATCCAATTGGTCCATGATCTCTATTTAAAGAGCATGGAGGGTCATTTTTCTGGTAACTATTTATGAGAGAAACATATGTAACTTTTCTTTTCATATTAATAAATTCCCTGAAGTGGCTGCGTTGGCTCAGGGTGTGGACTGTTTCCCTCTTTGAGGGTTTTAACCACGTGATTATACTGGTGTATTGATTTGTGATCTATTTTTGAGCGGTGACCTTTGGTTCTTGATCTATGGAACTTACCCTGTAAATTCTTACATTGTATCAGAGCTATTTTGAGGGTCGCGTCCGTTGTTGATCAAAATCCAAAGCCAGTTTGACTGCATGTGAATGTCGTTTTGTAAATCTACATTTTTTGAACATTTTTGGTCTTGGAGGACTGCTCGGTTGTGTCCAAAGTGTCTATTATAGTGGGGAATTCCTTTCATTTCATGCGAAAAGGTTTCCGACTGCCCAAGTTATGTCATTTTAGATTTGGAGGTATAAAGCATCTATTTTGCAGTTATATTTTTTAACAGCTCTGCTAATTTCATTTTTTTTTTCTTTTCTGTATTAAGGTTTTATTTATTTGTTGGATCTATACCCTCTTCTCTGTGTATCCTCTTTGATGTGCACTCCGTGCAATCTCGGCTAATCAGAAACAGGAAAAAGGGATTTTTTTGCTACGTATGCTCTTTCTCCACGTCTTTGTGCGATCTCGGCAAATAAAAAATAGTGAAAAAGTGATAGTTGGTGGTAAGGCTAATTGAGAATCTAACATTTTTTCGTAAGGCTTTTCATTTCATTTTTTTTTGCTCGTTTTCTATGTTTTTTTGTGCAGGAAAAGGCACACACACCAAATAATAATAATAATAATAATAATAATAATCATCATCATCATCATCATCCCCCCTTCCTCCTTTCTAAAATAACATGATCCATTTACTATCTCACTTGGTGAGGGGTTAGTTTATGAGAATAGAGGTCTTGGGTTCAAGTCTTCTTCTCAAGCTTCTTTTGTAAAAAAGTTTTTGCCCAAAGGGGCAGATTTTTTTTTTAAAAAACTGCACTTAATCTCGTTCCCGTAACTATTCGACATCTAGAACTCAGATTTTTCAAAAGGCATAAATTCTTCATGTAGAAGTCATTTTTCAAGCTGTTTTTTTTTAAACGGCCTAATTTTTCGAGATCTTTTCATTGGAGTAATTATTTTCAGTTTTTATCAACTTCATTTTTTTTAAATGGAAAGTGCGTGCCCAGTTATTCTTAACAGCACCAATTATTTCCAATGGCTAACTCACATGGTAGATATACTTAGAAGTAAAGGGATTTATAGAATAGCCACAGAAAAAGAAACTAAACCTTCTGATGATGATAAAGTTCCTAAATGGGAAAATAGACAAGATCAAGCATGAGGGCTGATAGGAATGTCCATTGCTCAAGATCTTCGATTTCACATCCTTGACATTGGCCCTCCTAATAAAGCCCTAGAAAAGCTAAATAATGTTTTTGGCATTCAAAATCAAATTAGGGCCCACCATCTTGACAATGAGTTGCTTACTTTGGACCCTAATAATTTCTCCACTATTGAAGACTTTTTGTCAAAATTCAAGACCCTTAGAATTCTTTTAGAAGGGTGTAAGGTCAAAAAGGAAGATGGTAGCCTCATATATTGCATTCTTGCTAAGCTTGGTCCTGCATACTATGTATTTGTTTCTGCCTTCCATTCCACCAGAGAACCCATCGTTTCTTCAGGAACCACCTACAAGAATCCCTCTTTTGATGCCTTTTGTGATTCTTTGATAAGAGAACAAGAAAAACTTTTACACCTTGGTCTTATCACTGTTGGAAATGCTTCTAAGAAAGCCTTAGCAACCCAACAACAACCATATCAAAATAATCCCAAGGAGTCGTATCCTAAAAAATATGGTCCTAAACCAAACAAGGGCCCTAAGCAATTTCAACCGCAAACTGAAAAATCAAATCACCAAAATAATAAGGAAAATCAAAACAAAGGGAAGAAGGCGGATAGATATTGCAACTTTTGCAATCGGGATGGCCATATAGAGTCCAAGTGTTTTAAGAAGATGGAAGCCTTAGAATCAGCTATGAAGAAGCACAACATCAATTTGGAGCACTCTTCACCTTCATCTTCAGGCATGGCACTTTCTACTTGTGGTTGTGAAGCATCAAGATCTAGTTATGCATTAAATTTATCTTCTTCTTCTCCTTCTCATGAGTGGCTCATTGATTCTAGAGCTTCTTACCAGATGGCTAAAAATAAATCCATGTTTTCTTCTTTAAATGATTGTAACACCAAACATATTTATGTTGGTGATGATAGATCTCTTAGTGTTGTAGGATCTGGAACCATTCATGTAGATAATGGTTAGTTTAATGATGTACTATGTGTTCCTACCTTTTCATGCAAAATTCTATCTGTTTATCAGATAACTCATTCAAGTGAAGGGAAAATAGTATAATTCTCACCTCATGATGTTGTAATCAAGGACCTCCAAGATCCTAAACATATTTTAACTACTGGCATTGCTGATGATTCCACAAGGTAGCATAAGTTTGACAACTTTGGGTCATCATCTCTTCCCTCGATTTTTGTTGCTCATAATGATGATGTGAGCAAATTTTGGCATGAGCGATTTGGTCACTTAAACTATCGCTCTCTTTAAAATCTATGTAAGGAAAATATTGTGACAGGCCTTCCTATGGTATCTTGCCGAGATGGTGTTTACTTTGGATGTGTACTCGGAAAACATCATCAAGATAGTTTTGAAAAATGTGCCTCTTGGCATGCTTCAGCCCCTTTGCAGCTTGTGCATAGTGATTTATGTGGTCCTCTTCCTGTTGTTTCTTTCTCTTGTTGCAAGTACTTATTAACTTTCATTGATGATTTTTCCAAACGCACTTGGGTATATTTCTTAAAACTCAAGAGTGAAGTTTTTAACATGTTCTTGGCCTTTAAGGCCTTTGTTGAGAAACAATCTGGACATCAAATTCTTAAGTTAAGATCAGACAATGGCAGAGAATATGTTAACAAAAATTTTATCAACTTCTGCACTAAGCATGGCATTCAATTGCAACATACTATTCCATATACTGCACAACAAAATAGTGTAGCTGAAAGGAAGAGTCACACCTTAAAAGAAATGGCTAATTTTATGCTTCAATCTAAAGGACTTGGTCTCAATTTTTGGGAAGAAGCCATTAACTGTGAAAATTACATAGTAAATCACACTCCTACTAAGGTTTTAAAGAATATAACTCAAGAAGAAGCTTGGAGCTCCACCAAACCAGATGTAAGTAACTTTCGTGTTTTTGGAAGTGATGCTTGGGCCCATATTGCAGATGTGAAACATAAAGCCTTAGATCCTAAGAGTGAAAAATGTATTTTTGTTGGATATTCTAAAGATGTCAAAGGATATAGACTTCTTCAACCAAAATCCAAAAATATAATCATTAGAAGAGATGTAAAGTTTGATGAAAATATATTGGCCTGTGAGCCTAGTTCAGCGGGTGTGTCACCTTTGGCCTACAAGCCTGATTCGGCATATGTGCCACCTCTCTCTCTCTCTTCTATTTTTAATAGCATTCCTTCTATTTCAAATGATGAAAGTGAGGATGACAATCCTCCTCCATCTCGTGAAATTTTTCCTTATACTCCACCACTTCCAAGATGGGCCCACTCTACTCGGGATGCAGCAGGTTCTCTTGCAGGTGACCCTGTCTATCAACGACGTACACGTTCACTGTTCAAAAGAGCTTTTTCCTTATTGGCTCAAGTTCTAGAAAAACTTGATCTAGAAACCTTTGAAGAAGCCTCCGGTCATCTAGATTGGGATGAAACTATGAATGAAGAGTATCGTTCATCATTGGAAAAAAATACTTGGGATCTTGTTCCTCTTCCAAAAGGAAGAAAACTCGTCGGATGAAGATGGGTTTACAATACAAATTTTGGACCAGATGAAAAAGTGGATAGACATAAAGCTCGTCTTGTCGCTAAAGGTTTTTCAAAAGTTGAAGGCATTGAATATATTGAAACCTTCTCCCCTGTTGCCAAAATGAATTCTATCTTCCTTGTTCTTTCCCTTGCTGCCTCCTTTAAATGGGAAGTCCATCAGATGGATGTTAAATCCGCCTTCTTACATGGAGATTTGCATGAAGAAATCTACATGGAACAACCCCCTGGCTTTATCCAAAAAAACTCTAGCCTTGTTTGTCACCTTAGGAAGTCTCTCTATGGTCTCAAACAAGCTCCTCGGGCTTGGTATGCGAAAATGGATAATTTCTCTTAGATAATGGCTTTTCTAGGTGTCATTCTGACAACACTGTCTACACAAAGAAAGTGGGTAATTACTTCACCATCCTTTTTCTTTATGTTGATGATCTTATCCTTACTAGTAGTGATCCAAACCATATAAACCATGTGAAGTATTGCCTCAAAAAGAGAATGACATACTTAGGACACTTGCATTTTTTCCTTGGTCTTCAAGTCTTGCAATCCAAGGAAGGCATTACCCTCTCTCAGTCAAAGTATGCTTGTGATATTCTACACCACTTTCACATGGAAGACTGTAATCCTTCCCCTTCTCCCTTTCAGTCTGGAGTCAAGATTTCAGTCAACTGTACTACCCCTAAAGTTGATGCTACCTTATATTGTCAACTTGTTGGTAAACGTTTGTATCTAACCCATACCCATCCTGACCTTTCCTTTGGCATTGGTCTTGTCGCTCGGTTTATGCACCAACCTCATGAAAGTCACTAGAAAGCAGATAAAAGAATACTTTGATATATTCGAGGTACAGTTCAGTTCAGGATTCATTACAGTGCAAGAGCATCTCCCTTGTTGATTGGTTTCACTGATTCTGATTGGGATGGTGACCCTGATGATCGGAAGTCCACTACAGGATATGTATTCACTCTTGGTTCAAGACCTATTACTTGGTCTTGTAAGAAACAAAGTGCCATCTCCCTTTCTTCAACAGAAGTAGAGTATTGTGGTGCAGTTGAAGCTAGCAAGGAAGCCATGTGGCTTTTTCATATCCTATCTGAATTTGGTCTTCATCAGCAGCATCCAACTACACTTTGGTGTGATAATCAGAGTGCCATTCAGTTATGTAAATATCCAGTGCAACATCAGCGTATGAAACACATTGAAATCCACATACACTTCATCAGAAAGCTCATTCATGATCGTGTTCTTGAAGTGCAGTATTTTCCGACCAATGATCAAGTAGCTGATATCTTTACAAAGGCTCTCATAGAAGCAAAATTTACCAAAATTCGATCCATGATTGGAGTTCAAGAAAGTTGTCATTAAGGGGGGATAGGCTCTAATGCCTCCTTCCTTCTCCTATTGTGTCACTTTTTTAAATCCTTCAATCCTATCCCAATTTATTCTTAAGGGGGGATGTTAGGATATTTCAACACATAGGAAATAGGCTCCATTTGTGTCGCCTTTGTAAATCCTTCAATCCTATCCCAAGTTGTTCTTAAGGGGGGATGTTAGGATATTCTGACACATAGGAAATAGTTAGGAATAACTTAGTCTAGTGTAGAGTTAGGTAAAGTGTGTTTCTTTACCATGTACATTTGTAACTTATAATCTGACGGTCACGATTTGTAGTGATCCAATGGTTATCTCTCACCTCAGTATTAATGGCACTTGATCCGTGGCTTAAAAATTGATTGGTCCATGATCTCTATTTAAAGAGCATGGAGGGTCATTTTTCCGGTAACCATTTATGAGAGAAACATATGTAACTTTTCTTTTTATATTAATAAATTCCCTGAAGTGGTCATGTTGGCTCAGGGCATGGACTGTTTCCCTCTTTGAGGGTTGTAACCACATGATTATACTAGTGTACTGATTTTTGATCTATTTTTGAGCGGTGACCTTTGGTTCTTGATCTACGGAACTTACCTTGTAAATTCCTATAGTTGATGTATAGAGGTAGGGTTAATCCCTTTTCCTTTTCTCTCCAATGGTTCCTCTGGATCCTGGTATGCTGCAATTTCCTCTCATAAGAGAAGGTGCTTTTTAATCCATCTCTCTCCCTCTGCTAGTATTCCAGAGACTTCAGTAATAATATCTTCTGTGACTGGTATAATCCTTCCCCTGAGATTGGTCTGTCCCTCCTATAGGTTCTGCAGGAATTCAATTTCTATCTCTCTGTCAAATCCTTGCAATTTGTGTAAGTATGGAAGCCATCCAGCTTGCTGGAGGATGGTGCGAGCTCCGTCTGAGATTGGGAAGGTTGTAGGTTCATTATGGAGAGAGTTTCCTCCCATGGATGATGCTTTTTCTTGAGCTAATTTATCCTTCTATCTATGTCCTGTTTCAACCCTGTTGGTTAGAATGAACATTGTAGGCAAGGGAAAAATAAATTGCAGCCTTTTGTCGTAAATGTACGTAACTTTATATCTTAATTGCAATGATCCTTTGGTCTTATCAATGTATCCAAGGAAATTTGTGTAGGAAATTCACATGCTTAATATATATGGATAATTACACCCCCTCTCTTGAAGTAAGGGCATCCACGTCCTCAAGTACAAGAGAGATTTGAACAATCATGAATGCATACAGGGAAAATGTCAGGGTTCAGTAATAATAGTCTATACACGAGAATGGTGTCCATGGCCTTGGAGCTCAAGGGAAGAGGAGTGATTGATTAATTCTGAGTGCATGCAGTGTAAAAGGTCACAATTGGAATTTATCATAAGTGTATCTTATGTGGAAGTGACTAGAGAGGGGAAGGAAGCAGTATATCAATTATTATGATAATATGTCCTTCTTTAATGGTAAGCTGTGACAGATGCATGATTGTGATAGATAATTATTGGTGTCATCATCCTGAAGTTGAAACATACAAATATAGCTCATTTATAGTTACTTATGCGGTAAAATAGTATTATCACTAACTCGAGTAGTGGTTTTATGCCAAGAATGGAAGAAAATAGGAGATAAGGTATATGTAAGAGTAATTGGCTATCATTGAAACATACTCTAATACCATAAGTAGAGCCACTGCTACCACCAGGCGTTCATAGCCTTGACAGGGTTATTATTTTAACCCGAAAAATGAGCCAGAATCCTTTATGTAAAAGTAGTTATTCTTCCAATTTTGTGGAGAGATCACCATGCTGGTGTGGTGGCTAGATAGACATAGTGCCACTCACTAGATTTGTAGCAGAGTGATCAGGTCGGCTCGTGATGAGACCTCCTATCCTTCAAGCAGTTGAGGAGGTCATTACCCTGGTGTGATGGCCATTGTGGGAATGTCACCTGCTAAACTCTTATGAACATGGTATACTAGTTCGTGATGAGACCCCCTATGCTCTCTTAAAAACTTTCATATAAACATAGTACTTATTTTTGAAAAGTAGGAATTTTTCTTTATGAAGAGACCACTGTGTTGGTGATATGGCCAGATAGTCACAGTGCCATTCACTGGGATTGTAGCTAAGTGATCAAGCCAGCTCGTGATGAGAACTTCTATCCTTGAAGCAGTTGAGAAGGTCATTACCCTAGTGTGATGGCCATTTTGGGTATGTCACCTGCTAAACCCTTATGATCATGGTAGGCTGGCTCGTGATGAGACCCCCTATCCTCTTTTAAAAAAAAATTGCATGTAAACATAATCGTTATTCTTTATACATGAAGAGAGGCTCATTAATTCCTTAAGAGTTAGGGATGGTGTGAGAAGTAAAAATAATTCCAATAAAATTAATACCCCTTATTCCTATTTCTTTATGTCAAAGGGAAATACTAATTGAGAGTGTAGAAATATATATCGTTATAGGACTATGTATTGTGTGATAACATATTTGAGCAGGGAATGACTTAGCCCTTCATTTCATAGATATACCATGTCAGCTTCCAGGTTAGATATTTCCATTATAGTGTCAAAGGATCATCATATTAGTGATTTTACATATTTCTTCTTCCTCAGGTGCTAATTCCTACTGAGAGATGTATTTTATGGAATGAGGAGAGACTATCGACAAAATAAATAAGGATCATTTTTCTTTAAAGAGAGGATAAAAATCAACTATTCAATCCATTTGAACAGTAGATGTTCAATTAGGCAGTCGTTCAAAGATTTAAATAGTAAAAGAAAAAACACGAAAACATGGTTGTTCAATCCAATTTGAAAAAAAAATGTTCAATTGGATTGCTGCTGTTCAAATTGGATTAAACAACATTTGTTCAATTGGATTGAACAAATACGTTCAAAGAATTTGAACAACAAGCAAAATAAAGACGCAAAAACACGGTTGTTCAGTTTGATTGAACAACAACTGTTCAATTGGATTGAACAACAGTTGTTCAAAGAATTTGAACAATAAGGAAAATAAAGATGCAAAAACACAGTTGTTCAGTCTTATTGAACAATAGTCGTTCAATTGGATTGAACGACATTCGTTCAAAGAATTTGAACAACAAAGAAAATAAAGATGCAAAAACAGGGTTGTTCAGTCCAATTGAACAACATTTTTTCAATTGGATTGAACAGCATTCGTTCAAATAATTTGAACAAAAAAGAAAATAAGGATGCAAAAACATGGATGTTCATTTCGATTGAACAACAGTTGTTCAATTGGATTTAACAACAGTCGTTCAAATAATTTGAACAACAAAGAAAAAATGCCAAATGATGAAAAAATGAGGGTACAATTGTGAGTATGAAGCATGTACAATGAAGTAAGAAACTAGGAATTTCAAAAAGATTATATACAGTATTTACAAATGATGGTAGAAAACTCTCATGTACTTGAGGTTGTGGGGTTATCACCCCCTTCTGAAACAACATGGATGGTAGGATCATTTCGTATATGCTGGCAGAAAGACTCCTTTTTGAGAGGTTTGTGATAGAGGCGCACTCTGTGTCTTTTGACCCAAAATGTAGAACCAGACCCGTCTACGGTGGTCAAGGTGAGGGTACCGTTTTTGTGTACTTCTTGAATCTAGTATGGACTATGCCACCTTATTTTCAATTTTCCCAGAAAATCTTGGAATCTGGAGTCATAGAGAAGTCCCCAACCTCCTTTCTAGAATGTATTATTTTTTATGAGATTGTCATGCCACTTAGCCCGTTGTTGTTGTATGATTGTTGTGCGTTGTAGAGCCAGTAGCCACATTTCATCTAGTTCATTTATTTGCTAGAGTCTTTTAATCTAGGCCTCTGTCAAGTCCAGCCCTACTTCCTGGGATGTCCTTAGAGTCTTGACTTCGAATTCAATAGGGAAAATAGACTCTCTTCCAAATACTAGATGATACGGATAATTTCCAGTGGTGTTTTTCCATGTTGTGTGTTGGGGCCCTTGTTTTGAAAACTTGTTTTGAATATTTTGAATTTTGAATAGAGGATAGATTTTGGGTTGCGGAATGATGACACATGGCAGTCACAACCAAGTCGCAACTACAGTAAGTAGCGGAACTACCGAAGTTGCGAGGGAACAGGTACATAGCTGAAGAAAGTAGATGCATGAGTACAGATGAAGAGAATATACAATAGAAGACAGAGAGCATAACACACAAACAACAAGAGAGAAGTCAGAAGCAGCTGAAGAAGAACGCAAGAGGAACTAACAATTGTGATAGCAGGTGAATAAATATCCGTCACCTGGGCGAAAGAAGAGAGAAATGCAGAGCGACTGAAGGAGACTAAGCGGATGCTGCAGAGGGAACACAGACCGGGCATGATATCTCTGTAGTTCCTAGGTTTCTCTTATCTACCGTTCTGTTCTATAAGGCATCTATATCAGACTTGTAAGCTCTCCTTGTGAAAGCTATGTAAATATGGGTTTGGCCGAAGATATCAATATACTTGCAGGTTGCTGTCTTATTATGTGATTCACATGCATGCACGATAGTTGTGATGATTTAAAATTTTATTTTCTTAATACCTGTACCCTCTCTGAATTTTCTTGCGTACATAATGATGTTTATGCAATCAATTCACTGTTAACCATGAGTTGTGGATCCTTTACTGATATCAATCTATTCCCCTTTTGCATGTGGTTGTGGCACGCCTTGGGTGAGACTCTATGCTCTCCGGAGTAGGGTGAAAATGCTGGCATGGTTCTAGACTACAGCGGATTCCCTTGTTGGCCCCAACCCCTGAACCTGGGTCTTGCCTGCGAGACCTGTTTCTTCGCCAACAAATGGTTCCGTTTTCGGGACCTGCATGTTATGAGGGGAACTAGATCATGGTATCGAGGATATTCGAAGGAGAAATATGGAGATGGTGGGATAACCATCTGGACCAGTTCGTTGCTCAGCAAGCAGAGTTGACGAATCAAAAGGAAAGGGTGCTTAAGGATCTCGTCCTTTTCTCAGATTCTGCCAGCGATACCTACGAGATCCTCTGGGGAAAATTCCCTAGCGACCTCTATAATTGGTTGCGGAGGTTACAGATGAAGGTGCCTAGGGATAGCTCGCGGAAGATAAACCGCAAGTGGGTGCATGAGGATCTGGTGGCTCTGCATCGATTGAACACTAAGTTGACCTGCGCGGTGGATTTTTGGGTAGAGACCACTTTGGACTGATATATTGTGGAGTTTGCTGCAGAGTGCTACCAATCCTTCTCGAAGTCTGATGCTATCTTCCGTTCCAGGCTAAGATGGAAGTTGCTTAAAAATATTCCGCTGTGGATTAAGGCCCTGATGGTAGACAAAGGGTTGATGGAATTCCAAAAGTCAAGCATGGAAGTGTAAACCTCCAGTGCTGGGGGAAGGGCCGAAGGGAAATATGCTATGTGAAGTGTGAAGCGGGGAGTGGGGGATGGATGCTGAGGCCGCAAGGAAGTTGAGCGAGCGACGTGCACATCGGCGGGCGTAGATCGCCGATAGGTGGCGAGAAAGGGTGATGCAGGATTTAAAACGATGGGAAACCAATAGGAAGAATCAAGAGGAGGTGCCTCAGAGGATAGGAATTATGGACACTCAGGTGGATACCCTGGAAAGAGAGGGGACTACTGTGGGAGTGCGGCGGGTGCATGGGAGCGCAGCTAAGAGAGAAAGGGAGATGACGACTGATGAAGACGATGCAAGTTTGCAGCCCAAAGAAAGTTCCGATGGCGAATGGTACATCATGATGCAGCGGTTGTTTCAAGAGCGGACGACATTCATCTCTCTAGGCAGCCCTACTTCCAAAAATTTGCACGGCAAGGATCCCTACCTTCCCCTGGTACTTTATCAACCTTTAAGTAATATTTTTTTTAAGTTACAAGCATTGAGTCCATTGCACAACAGTTCATTGTCGACAACGACATACATTAATAGCAGGGTCACTAGTAGTATTGCATTCCCCAATGTAACAGTCATGCAACCAGGGCCTGGAGGATTTATCCTGGTCAACCCTCCGCAAGTAAATATGGCTGGGTCATTCACCCGGTATCCAGAATTCTCTGGCCGAGGCAACGATGACGTAGAGTAACACTAGTATCTCTGCGATGCCATATGGAGTGCTCGGCAGACGCCAGACGCAGGGAAGCTAATAGAGTTCCAAACCACGCTCAGAGAGAGGGCTCTACGATGGTTTATCAAGTGGTCCGAGGCCCATCCTAATCTAGTAATCGTGGACGTTAAGCGGGATTTTGTTTGGGAATTTAAACTTCCCTAGACGGACCAGTAGGGTCTATCCGAGCTCTGGGATATTAAGCAGAAAGAGGGAGAGACTACATGGGAGCTAATGCATCGATTCAAGGACACGATCGGGAAACTCAGCTACCCGATCGACCCAAACCATCAGAGGGACTGGTTCAACAAGGCTCTGCTTCCCTTGACACGAACCCCCCTCACCCAGTAGAAGATTGACAACTTGCAGGATGCTTTGGAACAGGCCATGAAGATAGAGGCCATGACGGGCTACCCTCAGGAATACCGGGGAGGGCCAGCCCTACAGGATCCTTCCTTCATGAGATTGCAGCATCAGATCACTAGTCTGAATGAAAAGCTCAAGGAGATGCAGCCTATAAGACCAGCTAGACCGAACGTTTGGTGCACTCACTGCCTGGTCGAAGGCCATGTCGCAACCGAGTGTCCTTGGCTACGGGGCACGGGTGTGGGACCCTTTGTTGTGGCAATCCAGGGGGTCCACCCACAGGGGTTGGCACAGCGATGAATCTGTAGGGGGTATACCAGCTGCAACAACCTTATGCAGGGTTCCCATATCCACCAAACCCAACTACCACAGAATATTTCGAGACTTTTCGGACGATGGGGCAGCCACCTCGGATGTGCCCTATACTACAGAAGTACTCCAACGTCCCAAACAATGTATACTATGAGTTTTGTGCTTCCACAAATCACAACATTGAGCGGTGCAGGGCTCTCGATGCACTCGCAGACCGGTTAAACCGACCCTCTTATAGGGTGAACGAGGCTTCCAGGGGAAGAGGAGGCAGGATGCGTGGAGGCCGCACAGGAGGACGGGGTCTGGTGAATTGCTACAACTGTGACCAGGAGGGTCACGTGGCTCAGGAATGTCCCCTTCCCCAACGACCTTGGTGTTCCTAGTGCCGTGTGAGTGCCCATGCAATAGAGGACTGTCCAGAACTCATCAAGAAGTGGGAGGAACGGGCATGGCAGAGGGGCATGAATTTGGTAAACTCTGAGCCACGAGGAACCGCGACTCCGGCCATGCAAAATGTAGTGATCGTCATGCGCGGCGGCAAGAATACGGGAGAGGACGCTCATGGAAAGGAGTCGGTCCAGGCTATTTGGCCTGCCTCCCTAAAAAAACTGATCTGGCCGGACGTGCAGAAGAGGTACTTCCAGGAGGCGGTGGAGGCTTTTGCTCATCTGGGGGGAGCCAGAGGCCTCGAGGTACCCCCGACGGCTGGCTCCGAAGAACATAATGCTACGGGGACCTTGATTGAGGAATGGCTTCAGCTGTTCCTCAAGATTGTTGATAATGCTTTGATACGGGACCAGCTCAAGCGTACCCTGGAGGACACACTACAGGGGAATACGGGGCCGAGGGAACCTGTGGACACAACACCCCAGTATGTGCAGCGAGTCAAGCGGAACAAGCGATGAACGGGAAAAGAGTTTCGGCTTAACATGCAGGTTGCGAGATTCCAAATTAGTGATACCATGCTTGATTTAGGGTCTGACATCAACATCCTGCCACGGAAGACGTGGGAGGCTTTTGGATGGCCACGCCTGACCTACTCACCAATCCAACTCAGAATGGCGAACTAGTACTGCATTGTGCCAATCGACCGACTTGAAGGCATCGATGTCGACATTGCGGGGGTAAAGACCTACATGGATTTTGAGGTTATTGATATTATGGGAGACAAGGATCCTTACTGTGCCCTGCTAGGCCTCAATTGGGCTTTTGAGAATTACGCCATCATCGACCTCAAAAAGGAGCTGATGATATTCGAAGATGGAGAGGTCCGGGTCACTCAGCCCCTCGACTCGTATCAAGGCCCGTGATATACCGAAACTATGGGCAACCAGGAGGATGCTCAGATGATGGACCACCTTTATTAGATGATTGTAGGGAAGTGGGAGGACTATATCAACCCGACCGCAACTGGATCTGTCAGCTGGCGCAGTGTCTAGAGCTCTGAGGTTGGGCCGGAACTTGCCTAGGAAGACTAACAGCAGGGGGGGTATGAGACCAGTATGTGAAGATGTGCCACCATTGCCCGAGTCCGTTGGATTGGTGTTGAGTTCAGAGAATACCCCACCCTGTCGAACATGCAAGCTGTCAATACCTTTATTACAAAGGTCGAGGACATGGTTCCAGAAGGAAGTAGGATACCGCTTTTGGACATTGCACTACAGTCCACATCAGCCAGGTGGTGGAAAAATCATCGCAACACCCTGTCGCGGTGGAGTTGTGTGGCAGAGGCTTTGAGGGCACGGTTTAAAGAAGACGAAGGCCCTCGAAGTAGGCACAGGTACCAAGGGACTTTCGATCCACGGGACCACCTGAGGACCTGTGAGGAGCAGTGGAAAAGTCTAGGATACTTGCAACGACTGTGGGTACATCAGTTCATCCACTCCTTAGATACCATCCCCCAGGCCTGGTACTTTGAAGAAGAGCGGAAACAAGGAACCAGCTCCTGGAAAGAAGTCTCGAAAGAAATTGTTCAGTGCTTTTCGTTCGAAGGAGAGATAGAGCTGGTGTCCCGAGCATTACAAGCTATCAAGGGGGTACTGTTTCTCCGTGACCCAGGGACCGATGGGAGCACCTTTACATCACATCCTGAGGCCAGGCGAGAGTTGGCTTGCCAACAGATTGACGGCGATACAGACGATGAGAGTCTGGAGGACCTAAGGCACCTACATTTCAAAGAGAAGGAATGCGAGTAGAATATCAACGAAGAACCAACCACCGAAGGTGTCCATTTACACCTGCTGAAGACAAAGAAGTTGAACATCGATACGGTGGAAAAACCCAAACTGGCTACAGTTGGGGATTACTGGGACGAGGAGATGACCAGGGAAATTTTCAGCCTCCTTTAGGAATACAAAGACTTATTCCCTTCCTCGTTTGCCGACTTGAAGGGCTTCAAGGGAGACCTTGGAGAAATGCGTATTGTGTTGAAACTAGATGCTAGGCCCATGAAGCATCGACCCTATCAGTTGAACCCACAAATCCAATAAAAGGTCAAGATGGAGATTGAAAAGATGCTAGCCGCTGGTCTCATCTTTCCGGTGGAAGAAGCAGAGTGGGTGAGTCCTATCATCATCCAGAATAAGAAGGACAAGTCGGAGATACACGTCTACGTCGACTACCGAAGTCTGAAAAACACCTGCATCCATGATCCGTTTCCCACTCCTTTCAGCGACAAAGTATTGGATCATGTTGCGGGGAATGAAGCTTACTCCTTCACTGATGGCTTTTCGGGCTATCATCAGGTGTGCATTGCGGAAGAAGACAAGATAAAGACGAGCTTCACCACCGAGTGGGGATCGTTCGCATACCACGTAATGTCGTTTGTCTTGAAGAATGCCCCTGGCGTGTTTTCCCGGATTGTCATCACTAATTTCTGGGAGTATATCCACAAGTTCCTGGAAGTCTACATGGACGATTGGACCATCTATAGTTTGCTGAAGAAACACACCACCCTGTTGCGTATCATGTTTGATCAGTGTCACCAGTTGCAGATTTCCTTGAACTTGAAGAAATGCATCTTTTTAGTTCCTTTCGGCATGCTGTTAGGACATGTGGTGTGCAAGCAAGGGGCTTGCATCGACCCCACCAAGGTAGCAGTGATCGTCCACATGGAAGCCCCCGAAACGGTGAAGCAGTTGCGGGCACTTCTCAGGCACACCAGATATTACAGGCAATTTATCTGAAATTACACGAAGATCACCGCTCCTTTAGAAAAGCTACTGTGGAAATCAGAAGTATTCCAGTGGACGGAAGAGTGTTGGATGGCCCTTGACACTCTGAAGGAAAAGCTGGCAGCGACGCCTATTCTTGTTCACCTGGAATGGGATAAGTAGTTCCATGTGCATATTGACGCTTCCAGTATTACACTTGGGGCTATCTTGGCGCAACCCAGGGAGACGACAGTTGACCACCCAGTCTACTTCGCCAACTACAAATTGTCTAATGCGGAGAAGAATTACACCACTACCGAGAGGGAGGCCCTGGCAATGGTGTACTCGCTCCAAAAGTTCTGCCACTATCTTCTAGGGGGAAAATTCAAGTTCTTTACGAATCACTTTGCATTGAAGTACTTGGTCAATAAGCCTGTCTTGGAAGGAAGGATCTGTCGCTGGCTTCTACTCTTCCAAGAATTCACGTTTGAGGTGATCATCAAGCCTAGGAGGATGAACGTTGGGCCCAATCATTTATCCAGGTTTGAAATAGAGGAGAATGATGGCTCTCTCGATGATCAGCTACCAAATGATGACCTCTTCCGAGTCGAAGCTGTACCGGATTACTTGGTTGACATTTCCACCTATCTTACCACGGGGCAGTGCCCTCAGCACTACACCTCGCTCTAGAAATGACACTTGGTCATCTGCGCTGCCGAATACCAACTAATTGTGGGGAAGCTATATAAACTAGGCCTCGATGAGGTTCTGCGCAGATGTGTACTTGACCACGAACGCGAAGCTGTGATGTGGGAATGCCACAGTGGTGTCGCGGGAAGGCATGTTGGAACAAAACCTACCATGAGGAAGGTGCTCCAAGATGGACTGTGGTGGCCGACGATCCATGCCGATTGTAAGACATTTGTTAAGAGATGCAATGTCTGTTAGCGGACGGGGAGACCCTCTCACTGGGATGAGCTTCCGCTACACCCAGTACATGTGTTGCGGCCATTTGAGAAGTGGGCTGTCGGCTTTGTAGGCCTCATATCCCTAGTCGCCAGGCATTCCAAGGCCCGCTACATCATTACCGCAATCGACTACCTCATCAGGTCGGCCGAGGCAGCGGCAGTAAGCGACTGCACGGCAGATGCAGCAGCATGGTTCATCTTTGAACACATCATTAGCAGGTTTGGCTGCCTGCAAAGTTTAACCAGTGATTAGGGTACGAATTTCATTAATGAGACGATCAAGTCGCTGCTAGAAACATTTATGATTCAACATCACAAAAGCAGCCCGTACCACCCACAGGCCAATGGTACTATTGAAGCGTTTAATAAAATTCTTGAAAAGGGGTTAACAAATATCTGCAACACCCAGCGGGATGACTGGGATGAGCGGCTACCACCTGCACTCTGGGCCTACCTGACTATGGTGAAGCACTTGACCAATCATACACCATTCCAGTTGGTGTATGGCTGGGAAGTTGTGATTCCTGCCAAGTTCACTATACCAAGTCTTTTAATTGCCACATTCCTCAAGTTCTCGGAAGAAGCATCGCTCTAGGAGCGTCTACATGAATTACAAGAACTGGACGAGGCCCGGTTCCTGGTTGAGTTTCACCAGAAGGTTCAGAAGGATAGGCAGAAGATGTGGCATGACCGCCACATCAAGAAAAAAATGTTCTAGGTTGGTGGAAAGGTCCTCTTATATGACAGCAAGTTTCAGAAGTTTCTATGGAAACTGTAGATGCACTGGTTGGGACCTTACTTCGTCGTCGAGATTAGAGATTCCGGCGCCGTACGGTTGGCTCAGCTGGACGGTACTGTTTTACCAGGGTGGGTGAATGGCGCACGCTTGAAACCCTACCACGAGTAAGTTTATTTCACTCTTCATCAATAACTCTCGCAACCGAGAGCACCTGTAGAGTATCATAGTTGAATAACTCTCCGGCAACCAAGATGAACATAGGTAGTGTTTTTTATTCACGCATAGCTTGTCAATAACTTCTCTGTTGCGGGACCATACCGCAATCGACTGTGGTCAGGGAGGGGCATGTCTAGCTTGTCATCCTCGTAGGATTAATAAATGTGTCAAGGTCAGTCCAGGTCATTTCAGTCAGTACTTGTGTCAGTCTCTAGGATCGTCTAGATTTTCACCATAAATTACCATAATTGGAAGTAACCTCGCAATAATCATTTTGCCATAATATGTAGTA
This sequence comes from Pinus albicaulis, assembly GCA_034641835.2. Lineage (NCBI taxonomy): Eukaryota > Viridiplantae > Streptophyta > Pinopsida > Pinales > Pinaceae > Pinus > Pinus albicaulis. Next base: position 1,187,595,716 of record CM076575.1, read on the forward strand.
ACCTCAGCCGTCGTGTCCACCCATTTCCCCATGCCACCGTTAGCAACTGTCAGAATACACATTGGCACGCGATTGATAGCACGATTATCGCCGAGAGGAATTCCAGCAAGAATTAACTCGTTATGGGGTCTCATCAACTTCACTCGTGCCAGGTAATTACATAACTTGCATTGGAAAAAAAAGCACGAGAATGCTGGAACAGTTAGAATTAGTAATTGAAGTAGAACCAGAGTAGCAGAAGTATCCAGACGCATAGCACCAAGAGAGGACGCCGAGACGAATTCTGCAAGTCTATCATTACCGAGCAACAATGCTGAAGGCCCCCCCAGCCGTCCTAGAACCAGAGCTCGACAGCAGAATTCATAAGACGGAGTCCCTTGTAGGGAAATACGACAATGCGACCCTGATAGATGCTAACCTTTCAGACTCTTCCGAATTCCCAGCACTCAACTGGCAGGTGTATATGGAACATTACCTCACAACAACCGAGCACTCAACAAATAGAATTTTACCAGAGTTCTGGGGCCTTCAACAATCTTCTCTTCTGCACTTAAGAAATCTTCCGGTCTTCGGGACCACAGGACCGGTTATGCAGTGCACTAGGTTCCTACTTAGCTGTGTCCATAATGGGTCCTTGTGGATGAATAAGGAAATTCCCATTCATGCTGAGGATATCCATCGTCTTACAGGGCTTTCACATAATGGTGTGGATGTCTCAACTACATGTCAGACCACCTCCAAGCGAGCGTGGAAGTCAGGAGACACAGACTTGTATGTCAAATATGGCACCTGACAGGGCAGGAAGGGAGCCAAGATGGAGCTTATCAATAAGCTCGAGATCAAATTTTCATGCTACCTCATTGCCAGCAAGACAATGAGACACTACACAAAGGGCGAATGCACTCTGGACACTATCTCCATTGCAGAGCACTGTGTTCAAGGCGCCAAGCTGAACTGGTGCTCCTTCCCATTGAAGGAACTGTTTGACGCATGCGAGGAAAACTACAAGTGCGCTACAAGCTTCATTTATGGATATTTGATCATTGCGTTTTCCATGTGGAAGTGGCACACTCCTCTTGTCCGGGTGCCAGTGGAAATTCCAGAGGGCCAGCCTCTAGCAATGAAGTTTGTTCTGTGGAAGGTGTCAGCTGATCCTAGCACCAAACAAGTGAATGCAGAGGCATTTCGGTCCTGGTATGGTTTAATGACGGACGTGGTAACCAACCAACAAAGGGTGCCCCAGAACTTGTTAGATGAGTACAGCGAGTAAGTGTGGTTAGGGGTCAGTCACAGGCATATTTACCTTCGACTGACTTGCATGCCGGAGGACACCTTTTGAATGAAGCCGTTGAAATTCCAGCTTGAAGATACCGCCTTCCACAATGAGGTTTGTTCATGGCCAGGGGTTGTGATGGAAATCTGCGACGGGGTACCCAGGTAAAACTTTGATCGGATGTTACCGCAGCAACAGCCTGCTGAAATGGATGCGAAGGCGACACCACAGGAACTCCCTAAGCCGCTTGTCCCCATTGTCCGCCACTTGAACACTCAGGTACGCAATTTTAATGTGGCAACCCAGGTCATTTCAAGCAGTGCCGACCCTTTCCCTTTACTTTCCGAGTTCTAGCTTTCTCTCTCTACCTCGCACCCCCATGTAACTCCTCTCATCTCCCCCATCCCTACTGTTATATTTACTTCGACAAGACCAATCATAACCCCGATGGGAGAGAAGAGCAAGACTACAGATCAATTAGAAGCTCCTCCAGCCAAGCGAGCCCGCACCACCGAAGCAAATCCGGTGGTGGACCTCACTGCAGATGATCCACCATTGCCACTGAGTACAGGGGTATTGATACAGGAAAAACCACTCATTGACCCCTCCAAATTCATCAACATTCGCCTTCTGCCACCACGCACCGTTCCACCTCCACCTACCACTTCATCCACTCCATCCAATTCATCTACTACCGTGTCTGACCCAATCATCCGGGAACTCCTTGGTGGGGACCACGGGGCCAAAGTTGACTCCAGTACTGCAGCAGTAGTACCACCGGTAGACCTTGCGGGAGAACCCCGAGTTTCTTTATCTGATATCTTTACCCAGATGGTACAAATTGGTGCCGACTTAGCTGAGGCTCAGCTTGAGCCTACTGTGCCTCCACAAACTTCCCAGATAGATCAGCAGGAATGCCAGAATTGAATATGGCTGACTTAGCGCACCAACAGACCCCGTCGCCATCCCCTCCAGAGCATTGTAATTGATCAGTTTCCAGTGGGAAACCCTTGCAAGAAAGGTGGCCAGACCAGGGCACTTCGGGGATCACCAATTTAGAAACATGGGGTACAACTCAGCTGTACTTATTTATCTAGAGGTCGGCCCAGCAAGCCGAAAGGCTTCATTCCGAGCTATAACAGAGGTGCGACGAGCAACAACAATAGATTTCAGCGCTTACTGAACAGTGCAACCAGCTTGTAACGGCACAAGAGCAGCTGAAAATTAAAATAACCAACGTCACCCAAGTGTTTTCAGAGCTATGGCCAAATTTTGGGGCTCATTATACTCAGCTGCCTGCCAATGTCAAGGAGATGAGTGTCGTAGCATAGGCTTTCCACCTCCGGATCGCCTTAAATGACCTCCACCAGGAAAAAAAGGAGCTTCAAGCAGCGTTAGCTGCATGGCCAGTACTGCCCAATCCATAGGTTGTCTATTCAGCACAGGTTGCAGCAAAGAAGGGCCAAGCCACTCAAATGTAGGAAACTCTCACCTCTGCGGTGCACAAGGCTCACGACCTCTTGAAGGGTCTTCAGAAGTTCTCAATGGTCCTTACAGTCAAAACGCAACCAATTTCAACGCAGCTACAATATATTTCGAGGGAAATCCAAGAGGCCACGGACCCCGCGCGGTTGGACCAGATATATGCCCAGGCAGATGATCTCGAAGTGCAGATCCAGCAAACAGAGGCCAGCTCAGTAATGGCCAAACGAGTAATTCGTGAGCTCCACCCGCCCCTCCAATTCATCCCTAGGACAATGCAACAGCTAGCCGCCGAGGCTGAGACCCAGATTAGCACAGTGTTTGGGGCTATACTGGCACAAATAGAGGAGGTTGTTGTCACCAAGATTGCCGAAGAAACATATTCACTGCTACAGGGGTGGCAGCAAGCTGTGTTGACCTTCACTGAACTTAAAGCTACAAAATTCTGTAGAGTCCCGAAGTTGGGGCCCTTTTTTGGACAGTAAACGGAAGGAGCACAGAAAGAACAGGCCACGGGGTCCAGTGGGGCGATGGAGTAGAGACTGTGATTTGCGATTGACTCTGGATGAGTCAAGAAACTGTGGTTAGGGCCTGTTGGGGCCCTTTTTTTGAAAACTTGTTTTAAATATTTTGAATTTTGAATAGAGGACAGATTTTGGGTTGCAGAATGATGACACATGGTAGTTGCAACCAAGTCGCAACTACAGTAAGGAGCGGAACTACCGAATTTGCGATGGAACAGGTACATAGCTGAAGAAAGCAGATGCATGAGTACAAATAAAGAGAATATACAACAGAAGATAGAGATCATAACACACAGACAACAAGATAGAATCTGGAAGCAGCTGAAGAAGAACACAAGAGGAACTAACAGTTGCAATAGCGGGTGAATAAATAGCCATCACCCGTGTGAAAGAAGAGAGAAATGCAGAGCGACTGAAGGAGATTAAGCAGATGCTGCAGAGGGAACACAGACTGAGCATGATATCTCTGTAGTTCCTAGGTTTCTCTTATTTACCTTTATGTTCTATAAGGCATCTGTATCAAATTTGTAAGCTCTCCTTGCGAAAGCTATGTAACTATGGGTTTGGCCGAAGATATCAATATACTTGCAGGTTGTTATCTTATTATGTGATTCACATGCATGCATGATGGTTGTGATGATTTAAAATTTTATTTGCTTAATACATGTAATCTCTTTGAATGTTCTTGTGTACATAAAGATGTTTATGCAATAAATTCACTGTTAACCATGAGTTGTGGATCCTTTACTACTATTGATCTATTCCCCTTCTGCATGTGGTTGCGGCATGCCTCGGGTGAGACTCTCTGCTCTCCGGAGTAAGGTGAAAATGCCGGTGTGGTTCTAGACTACAGCGAATTCCCTTGTTGGCCCCAACCCCTGAACCTGGGTCTTGCCTGCGAGACCTGTTTCTTCGCCAACATTGTGCGATAATCCCATAGGGCCTCTGGTAGTCTAGTGGCCCAGTCCCGGCGATGTGTTGATATTGTTTTAGTAAGAACTACCTCAAGGACTTTTTTGGTGCTTTCGACCTACCCGTTCACTTGCAGGTGGTAAGGAGACATGAATCTGTGGATGATATGGTGATTCTTTAGAGTGGTTGTAATTTTATTACCCATAAAATTTTCCCCTCCATCAGTTATCACTTCTTTTTTAAAGCCATATCACACAAATAGCTCAAAGATAAAGTTAATCACAGATTCTTCTGTGGCTCTTGCTAAGGCCATTGTTTCTACCCACTTTGTTTTGTAATTTGTGGCAACCAATACATATATTTTCTAGTTTGATGGAAATTTGAATGGTCCAATGAAGTCCAGTGGCCATCGTTCGAACGATTCTGCTACCAACTGTGGTTGTAGTGGCATTTCATCAGCTTGGCCTTGACAACCCATTATTTGGAAAATATCATAGGCTTGCACATATTTTTTTTCATCTGTGAAAATCGTAGGCCAATAATAACCCAATTGTAATACTTTGTGCCCCATTCTACAATCTACGAAATGACCACCACAAGTATCATCGTGACAGGCCCGTAGGATATCATAAATCTCATCTTCTTGGATGCATCTATGTATATACATGTTGGCCCCTGTGTGGAAGAGGTATCCATTGATCCAGGAGAACCTAGCACTGCGTTGTATAATCCGTTTTCGTTCCGTTGATGTTAAATTCCTGGGTAGATTTCCTACTGCCAAGTAGTTTGCTATGTCTGTGTACCATGGCATTTTCACTACTACAGTGAATAGATGTTCGTCAGGAAAATGATTTTCGACTTCTAGTGTGTCATATATCTTTGGAACCCTGGATAGGAATTCTGTGACCATGTTCTCTTTTCCTAGGTGATCCTTGACAATTATGTCGAATTCCTACAAAAACAGAAATCAATGGGTTATTCTCCTGTTTGTGATTGGTTTATTAGCTAAATATTTAATGGCAGATTGATCAGTATACAGGAGTAATTGATATCCAGTTATATAATGTCTAAATTTATTAATAGCATAAATAAAAACCAAGAATTATTTTTCAGTCACTGTGTATTTTAAATCATCAAGAGTGAGATTTTTGCTAATATAATAGATAGCATAGGTCTTTTCATCTTCTTCTTGACCAAGAACTGCCCCTATTGCTGTGTTAGATGCATCTGAAGAAATGTGAAACGTAGTTCCCAGTTAGGACCGCATAAGATTGGTGCCATTGAGACCAGTTTCTTTAAATCTACAAAAGTAGTGTCACATTTATCAAACCAATGGAATTCAACGTTTCCAGTCAATGCATACAAGGGTTAAGAAATTTGTGAGAAATTATTTATAAACCTATGATAATACCCTGCATATCCTAGAAAACTAGGCACCTCTATCTGTGTACAAGGTGTGGCTAATAAAAGGATTACCTCTATTTTTGACGGGTCTACCTGTATTTGAACTGTCGAGATGTAGTGTCCTAGGATTACTCCCTCGGTCATCATCATGTGGCACTTTTCACTTCTAAAACATAACCTAGTAGCAATACATCATTCCAATATCTTTTCTAGTGTTTCTAGTGCTTGATCAAAGTCATCACCATATGGAGTGAATTCGTCCATGTAAATTTCAAGCCCCTCATTTATTAAATCAGAAAAAATTATGAGTATGGATCTTTGGAAGTTTTTTGGGGCATTGGATAGTCCGAATGGTAGTACCCTGTAGGAAAATGTACGCCACAGGTAGGTAAAGGTTGTTTTATCCTGGTCTTTGGGGGCTATTTGGATTTGATTGTAATTGCTGAACCCATCAAGAAAGGAAAAGAACCACTTCCCTAGCAATGTATCAAGGACCTGATCAATAAAATGGGGTGGGAGGTCATCCTTTTGTGTTGCTTTATTCAGTTCTCTGTAATATACATAGATTCTCCATTTCCCATTCTTTTTAGGAACAAATACCAGAGGGGAGACCCATTTTCTTTCTTAAATAGGATAAATTAAATTTACATCTAGCAGCTTTTGCAGCTCCTCTTTTACAATATCTATGGTTTTAACGTATGCTGAGGTTGCTAAATGGGCCGAGCCTCCTTGTCAATATAGATGTGATGGGTGCATAGCTGAGGGTCTATACCATTCATGTCTGGGTAGTCCCAAGAAAATGCTCCTTGATACTTTTGTAAAACCTTTATGAGCCTCTGCCTTTGGTTAATATCCAGAATGCCATTGATATTCAAACTTTTCTCTAGCTCAATTTAAATGGGTATGTTGTTGCATACAATAGTTATGGGTATATTCTAATCATCAAGGTAAGCTAAGGGATCCTCTTGAGTTTCATCTTAAAGATTTTTTTTTAACATTTGGAATTTTAAGTTTCCAGACATAGATGATTGATGCATAAAGTTATTAATTACATCATCTTCATTTTGATCCTAAGAGCTTCAACTAATGTCAGGGGTGGACGAATGTTTTGCTCCCAATATGTATGCAGATGCTTGTGAATTTTTATCGTGGGTAAAATTGGTTTGGCAGGTGGGTAAATGATAATTTTGTTTATGGAATCTCCCCTAGAAATGGTCATGCTTCCTGTCTGGTAGCCTATGTAAGCATCGGCTATCGCCAAGCAAGGTCGCCCAAGAATCAATGGGTGTTCGTCCAACCGATTCTTTGGATTAATAAATAAAAAATCAACTGGATACTCCCATGAGTCGACAGAAACTAGGATGTCTTGTAATATTCCTTCTAGCCTGATAACAGACTTGTCAGCAAGCTCCAACAACATAGCTGTGGGTTCTAAAGCTGATATGCCTAGTTTCTCGTAGGTCCCTTTCGTTAAGATGTTAATGGCCACCTCTAAGTCAACTAATGTGTTTGTAAAGGAGTGGCCAGAGATTTACACAGTTACTATGGGATTCCCTGGGTCACCATATTTCATGGGGGTTTCCTTACCCAACAATAAGTTAGATAGTGCTCCCACCACATGAACAGTGGGTATATTTTTTGTTATTTTTTCTTGCTTCTTTCTATACAGTTATTTAATTATATTCACATAGATGGGAATGTCTTGTATGGCTTGTAGAATAGGGATTTTGATGCACAGGTTTCTCAATTCTTCCAGAATATCAAAATCTGGAAAGACCATTGGTCTAGGTAGCATTAAACTTTCAGGGAATGGAGGTGGAGAAATCCTAAGATTTTTAGGCTTCCCTTGGTCAACTGTTTCCTTTTATTGCTCTACTTCTGTTTCAGTTATATTTGTTTGTCTGGGTTTATTTGGAGCTCCAGATTCAAATTGTGGCAGGGTCATACCTTCTACTGGTGAGATAATACGCCCTGATCTCAACCTTAGTTCATTATATTGCTTCTGTTCAGTTTTAGGGTTTGGATTTTATACAATCTAAATTAGCTAAGTCGGCCTGTTGTTGGGGTTAGGATTGGGTTGGGCTGGTAATTGAGGACATATGATAGGCTGAGGGTTATGATGGACTGGGTATGGAGCTGGAAGTGTAGTTTGATTTTGAATCCCTATCCCCATTGGTAGGTTGGTCATTCCCAAAGGTCAATGCCAATTCTGAGGCCAATTTGTGGTTTGAGAAGGGGAGTCTAGGCACTAGGCTTGATATGGGGTGTTTTACCAATAAGGAGTGGAATGGGGAAAGCTTGGCCAACCATTCCTTGAGGAGGGTTGTGTTTGCCAAGGTGGTATAGGAAATGAATGAGATGGCCAAGTAGAAAAAGGTGGTTGATTCTGCCAAGCTGCTGCAGGGTTTTTTTGGCTAAATTGTGGAGAAGAAAAGAACAGAGGCAGGTCTTGAGGCATTCTTGGTTGTGCTTGCCATTGTCGACACTGGTTCATTAGGTAGACTGGTTTTATTTCTTCTTCTACTTCCTTGTAAACTGATTTCAGCCCCAGAAGTGAAGGGCAATGGTCCATGGCATGATCCTTAGTGTAGATAGCACAGGTTTGAATTGTGTCTAAGGGGCATTCCCTTTGGTTGTGCTTCCTTTGACAGTGTAGGAAAAATACGACCAAGTTCTGTTCTGCTATAGCTTGTAGGACATCAAGTTGTGTTGTCAAAGTACCCAAAATTTCAGTTTTAAAATATTCCAAAATATTACCAAACTCTGCTTTGGTTACGTTGCCACCAGACTTCTTAAAATATTTTTTTGTTGAGTCTCATCCAGTTGGCTTATTTAGCGTACTACCCCGAGAGCACCTGATACACACCAAAATAATCTCATCATATTCTTCTTGGTAGATGACCCCTTTTCCCATTATATTAAGTGTTTCAAACCATTCCTCTTTCATTCCCTTAATCATTTTTGCTTTTAAGATGTCTTTGGATAATGCAATATATGGAGACCTTTGTAGATTATATTGAAATCTTTTGACGTATTACTCTAATGTTTCATTGTCTTTTGCATACATATTGAAGATTTCATCTTTTAATTCTCAAGTACGGAAATAATCGTGATATTTATTTAGAAAAGTGTTATTTATTTGGTCCCAATTATTGATGGTTCCTCCACTGAGTCCCATTAACTAACATAATGTTTTCCCCTTTAAAGTAGAGGGGAACAATTTCAGTTTCTACTGGTCAGTCGTGTAGTCATACCCCCTACATAAGACATCGAATTAAAATAGAAATGCATCAGGCTCTTCCGAGGTCAACCAATGGAAGGTAGGGATGTTTTGTAAGGGAATGAATTTCATAGGGGCATTAGCAGCATGGTCAACAATGGGATACTCCAATGTTAATGTCTGCCTCTAATTCTGGTTTTGATTATTTGGCACTTGATCAAATATATTTTAGTAATATTCGGGGATTTCTTGTTCTGGAGGAGTAATCTTAGCGGGATTGGGTGGCGAGTGTGGAGGAAGCTTTACAACACTTCCTCAATATGTGATACTGAGTTTCTCTGTCTCGACCACTCTCTCAGGGACTTAAGCTATGGAGCTTCTACTTGTATTGCACCACTATTTTCTCCTTCCCCTTCTTGTAAATTGCAAGAACCTCCCTCTCTCAAAGGTTCAATACTTATGTGTTCAGTAGTCTAAAGGCTTTGTTCAGACCCTTCTATTTCACTATGAATCTCGGCGTGGGCTACAGATGGTGAGGCTGCTACCTAAGGGAGTGAAATAGGACTTTGAATAGGAATGGTTTTGGGTCCTATGGATACCTATGATTCAACTTTCTTAATGATTTCATCTATATATGTTGTTCTACCAAGGATCACTGGTCCTTTGGGTTTCGTAGACTTTTGTGGATGATTTTGATTTGTTTCTATCCTTTTCTTCCTAGTCATAGAACAAGAGCACCTATTGTACTAGCCTTTGCACAATTGCTGAGAAGTGGGTTAGAGAGCAAGCGTTTTCCTTACCAGTAAGCAGGTTCTTACCTCTCATTTTTAATACCCAGTTATTCACAGAAACAGAGAAAAATAAATGATAGAAATCACTCTTAAACACTCTCCCTGGAAATGACGCCAAAAATGTTGGTTTGCAAAGGTGAATGTTATAGGCAACCTCTATGTTTCTCATTCAATTGTCAACCCAGGTTAAGTATTCTTATTTCAAGAGTGTAAGAAAATTATATGCAAGTGATATAAAGAAAAAATACTCTATATTATGATGAAGAAGATTATCTAATTCTCAAATTTCAATCCACTTAAAGAGAAATGGAATTATAAAATTCCACTAACTATTCTATCTAAATAAGCTCAGTGAGTGCAACCTACGATTTGAACATCACACTGATGAATTGAACAACATTCCTACTAAATTTAACATCAACTTCAATGAATTGAACAACAATTTCTTATCTAATTTTGTAATGGAATTATCCTTGCAAACTAACTAGCTAACATTTCTCTGCATCAATCAACAACTAGACGTCTTACAGTACTAATGGAAAGATCTAATTCTTAGCAATGTATAAAATTCAACAATAGTCATTATAAAGCTCATAAAACAAATATAATCATGTTGAGAAATGATGAAAGCATATAACGGCTAAGAAAAAAATTACTATATGCCATACATCACGAATGATAAACTATATTAATGAAATAGGAAACTACAACATCATAGGTTTATAAATTAACAAGTGGAAAGATATCTCACAGAATGCATCAGATAACTGAACATAAATTCTGTAATTAACATATAGCATAGAGATTAGCGAAGAAACTCCCAAGGCTGGGCCCAAACCACCAGAAGTCTAACGCGATGGAAAAATCAGGAAATGACTATTCAAAACACCAAAATTCTTTATTAAATCAAAGGTTAAGACATGAATACAACTGGACAATTTTGTCCTGATACATCTATTACAGAAGATAATTCCTATTCAGCTCTCAATTTCTCGTTCATATTCGGCCTTTTTAAAGGAGATTACACTCAGTGGAACAGTATTTTCCAAACGACAGCCTGCTGCTCGTGGTTGTCATTTTAGTTCTTCGGACGTGGATCTGTCTTTCCTTCTTCTTCCAGTCCATGGGGTGTCATTGTGATTTCATGCGTCTCTATCTATCATTTGTATTTTTCTCATCGTCAATTCAGTTTCTTTGTGTTCCTGTGAATAAAGATGCAATAAGTCAAATTCTTGTTGTTTAAACATCCTTTTTACCGTTAGTCCATTTGTCCTGATTTTACATTAATCCTGCTTTCCTTTACTGTTAAGATGAGGAAAAATTCCTAAAAGTGTATGATAATTTTAAGTAAAGGTAGGGGTGAAAACGTACCTTATTTTCAGCCCAATAGCATATACAAAAATTATAAAAAAAGACATTAAAAAGTGTGCCCTAGGGGAACCTGCTCCAACAGGCACCAACCTGAGTGGAGGTACCCATCTCCTTCTTTGACTTCTTGTGGACTAATTTCCATAATATTTCAAAATTTATCCACACGCTTTTTAAAAATAGATCTTAAAAACTAATCATGTTGCTAATATCATAATGTTGTCTTCAACCTGTCATATCTTTTCTGTAACTTGTTCACCAATTTGATCACATTAAATTCTTCCTGGAACCTATTTTAGCCATATACTCTCCACTCACTGCAACTTTCTCATAAACCCCAAAAAACATAACACTAACTATTAAAATAAAAAATGCATCATCATGGATTTTCATGTCTTCATAAATGTTCACAACTTAATCATGATCATCATTCTTCTTCTGAAATCCAATTTGGCTTTGAAATAAGCCCATAAACACCCATGAACCATATAATACTATGTAAAACTATATAAAAAATAATCATTTAATAGAATGGTAAAATATGAGTGCATTACACAAAAATGTAATTTTACAAGCTATACAAAAATGTCTAATTTTTCTACAAAATGGTCAAATTGGGTGCGCCAATAACGCCATATATATAAAAAAAATGACTGTGACTGACTAGACTCAAACCCAAAATGTCCAAGGAGCAAACCAAACCATATATAACCAACTGACTTGATCGATGATTCATGAACCAAGGTCACACCATATATTTATCAACATACTAAATAGATGCCAACCAAAACAAAGTCGCAAAAGGTGTGCCCGAAACCATAAGAAACAATATTGTATATGTATATCAAAGAGTTTATCCTACCACATATATATGTATCAAAGACAAGCTTGAGAGCTTTAAATCATTGACCAAACACCCTAAAAAAAAAAACATGTTTGTGTGTGTGTGTGTGTGCGTGCGTGTGTGCGTGTGTGTGTGTGTATTAGAGACAAACCTACGAAAACTTTGAATCATTATCCAAACACCATGAAATGAATTCAAAAATCTATTACAACCATAGATCTCAAACTTTCAAGCACCAATGGATTGATTTATGACCATATGAAAATGAGCCATAGGGCTTAACCCTTCCACAATATGATCCTTCCAAATGACCATGTCCATATTTTAAGGCTCCTAGTGTCATATGACCATACCCCATGACCTGTTCCTTAGAGGTCATTTATCCTTGGCATGCTAACATTAGAATGACGTCATCATGCCACGTGTTGAATCATGAAGGATTGTATATGTCACCAATTATTATTGCTATGTGGTGGTCCACAAAGATGCCATGTCACCTTATTGATGTCATCCTTCTCAGCCTATAGCCAACTTCCATGTGTCACCATGGTACATGCTAGTGACCTTGGTTAAAATTCAGACAAGTTGATAAGTCATATGTCATTCAATTTCTCATATGGTTTTCAGATTTGAGCAAACATGCTCGAAATTTAATGCTATTAAAGTTTGTGTAGGTTGGGTCACTATATGCTATAGCTTATATTGTTGGCCAATATATCCACCCAGAAGATGCACATTGTTTAACAAATTTGGTGATGTGGGTTTTGTCCCATAGTTTAGGTCCTTCACTAATGTTTATATTCAAATGGCCATAATTTCTCATCGAAAATGAGTTTTTTCTGAGTATGATATATTGTTGGAAAGGTCTCAGAGATGAATCTCCAACCATACCATCCATAGATTCATTAGGACAAAATAAATTCAACAAAAACTCAATAAAATTCAAACCTAATTGACTTCTCTTGATTAGGGCATGCAAGAGATCCAACTATCATACAACTTCCTTTGATTCATGAATGATATTGTTGCTTCCTTAGGCATCCCTTTGACATCAATGCCACTTATTTTCATCAACAAAAACACTATGTGCAATATATAGATCTAATACCAAGATTGTATAAAGGATATAAACCTTTAAGAATGGATCTCTCTAACCTATGTATGGGGAAACATTATTGTTTTCAAACTTTACATATTTTTACTTCATTTTTTAGATATTTCAATAGTAACATAGTTACCGATGAAATAGGTAACCTGACCTCAAAACGGGAACTCTAGCCCAAAAACTCTCAAAAAACATGAAAAAACACCCCCCCAAAAAAAAGTGCGTCTTCCAGAACGCACTTGTTTTTTTTTTAAGGTCAAATTTCAACATTTTCTAAAATTATGCTAAAAAAAAAATTGTTTGTTGAAAAAAGGATTGAAAAAACACCCCAAAAAAAAAAAATGTGTCTTCCAGAACGCACTTCGTTTTTTTTTAAGGTCAAATTTCAACATTTTATAAAATTATGGTAAAAACAAAATTGTTTCTTGAAAAAAGGATTGAAAAAACACCCTCAAAACAAAACCTGTTGATGCTGGAATAACAAAAAAAAAAATTATGTCATACTTTTGGCATTTTTAAAAATAGAAGTAACATCTTTTAATTTTTAAAATTCAAACATTAAAAAAAAACCTAAAATTTAAGAAAAAAAATAAAATTAAAAAATAAAAACATTTAAAAGCTTAAAATTTAAAAATATATGAAGATAAAAAAAATAAAAATAAAAACAAAGTAAAAATTTTAATTCAATCATTAAAAAAAACCTAAAATTTAAGGAAAAAAAAAATAAAAAATAAACCAAAAAAAAATTAAGATTAAAATTTAAAAAAATTTAGAAATTAAAAAATAAAAATAAAAACAAAATAAAAATATTAAATTTAAAAAAAAAAACAAGTAAAAAAAGGAAGGAAATTAAAAAAATAAAATATAGAAATTAAATTAAAAAAAGAAAAAGAAAATGCTTATTAAATTTAAAAAAAGAAAAAAAAAATTTAAAACAAATAATTAAATTTAAGGAAATATATTAAATTTTAATAAATTTAAAAATTCAAAATTAAAAAAAAAAACACTATTCAAATTAAAAGGAAAAAAAAAATAAATAATTAAAAATAAAAAATAAAAATAAAATACAATAAAAATATCAAATTTAAAACAATATATATTAAAAAAACAAATAAACTATAAAAAATAAATTAAATTTAAATTATAAAAAATAAAATATATATATGAACTTAAATTAAAATAGGTATATACATCAAAATTTATTAAATTAAAAAAAAGAGAGGTTAATATTAAAATAACAAATTAAATTTAAAAACAAAAATATTAAATTTTAATAAATAAATGAATAAACAAATAAATTTTGAAAGAAAAAATAAATTTTAAATATAAAAGAAAAAAATATATATATTGTTAAATGAAAACTTTAAAAACTTTAAAAATCAATTAAAAGTGGAAAATTGAAAAAAAAAAAAGAAAAAAAATTAAATAAAAAAAAATTTAAAAAAAAAATTAAAAAAAAAAAGAGTAAAACATTTAAAAAACATATTAAATCGAAATAAATTAAAAAAAATTATAAAAAATTTATTGAATTTTATAAAATTATATTAAAAAACTAAAAGTAAAAGTTAATAACAATGAAAAATTATGAAATTAAAAAAAAAAAAAATCAATTAAATAAAAAAAATGGGCGAAATTTAATAAAAATTATTAAAAATAATAATAATAATAATAAATTTAAAACAAAAAATAATAAAATTAAAAAAAAAAAATCAATTAAAAAAAAATTTAAAAAAAAAACAATTAAAAAAAAATTTAAAAAAAAATCAATTAAAAAAAAAACATTTAAAAAAAAACATTTAAAATTTTTTTTTTTTAAATTTTAAATGTTTTTTTTTTAATTGATTTTTTTTTTAATTTTTTGTTTTAATTGTTTTTTTTTAATTGTTTTTTTTTTTAATTGATTTTTTTTTTTAAATTTTTTTATTAATTGATTTTTTTTTAAATTTTTTTTTAATTGTTTTTTTTTTAATTTTTTTTTTAATTGTTTCTTTTTAAAAAAAAAAAAATTTTAATTTGAAAAAATAAATTTATTTTTTTCAAAAAATAAATTTCTTTTTTAATTTAATATTTTTATTTGAAGTAAAATTCGTTTTTTTTTATTTTTTTATTTTTTTTATTTTTTAAATATATACTTACATCTATTTTTTATTTGATTTTATTTTTATTTTTTTATTTTTTTTTAATTTTTAATATTTTTATTTTAATTTGATTTAAAAAAAAAATTTGAATTTCAAAAAATTTAAAATTATTTTTTTAATCCAATTTTTTTATTTTAAATTCAATTTGTTTAATTTTTATTTTATATTTAATATTATAGAATAATTTTTTTTTAAAATTTAAAATTTAAAATTTATTTATTAAAATTTTTAAAATTTATTTATTAAAATTTTTAAATTTTAATTTAATTTAATTGTTTTTCTTATTTTTTTCGTTTATTTAGTTTTTCATTTTTAAAATCTATAAATGGTTTCACTAAAAAAAAAAAAAACACTAAATTTATGTATATTTGTTTTTTAATTATTTGCACGTGGTTTTTTTCATTTTTTTTGTTTTTTAATGATAGGTTTTTTTTTTTTTTTTTTAAATTTTTATTTTTATTTTCTTTTTCAATTTTAATTGTTTTTTTTTAATTTGTTTTTTTTGTAAATTTTAAAAGTTGTATTTTTTTCCTTATTATTATTATTATTTTTTAATTTATATTTTTAAATTTAAATTTATATATTTTTTTTAATTTTTTTTTCCTAAATTTTAATTTTGTAATTTTAATTATTTTAAAAATTTTTTAAATATATATATATTTTTAAATATATTGTTTTTTTTAATAAGTTCGAAAAAAAAATGTTTTTGATTTTTTTTTTTTTAAATTTTTTGGTGAATTTTTGTTTTTTTTCTTTAAATTATGTGTTTTTTTTCTTCAAATTTTGTCATTTCCTTTGATATAATTTTCAAATATTTTTGTTTTTTTTTATTTATTTTTGTTTAAATTTTTTCTTTTTATGAGCTATTTTTGTTTTTTTTTACATTTTTATTGGTTTTTTTTACTGTTTTTATATATATTTTTTTATCTAAGTTTGTGTTTTACATTTTTATTGGTTTTTCTTATTGTTTTTATATATATTTTTTAATCTAAGTTTTGTGTTTTATTACCAACATGAAAATCACCACTCTAAAAAAAAAAGGTTGATGCAGCATCTATACGTTTCAAAATTAGCATGAAAATCACTGCTCTAAAAAAAAAAAGTCGATGCTGCATCAATACGTTTCAAAATTAGCATGAAAATCACTAACATTTTAAAACAAATATTCATACTTCATAAATAAAAATTTTAGAGTGTCAAAAATGTGCACCAAAAAAAAAATGGTGATTCTGCATCACCACTTTTCAAAATCGGGTGCTTTTTATGCTACCAAAAAAAAGTAGGTAACATTGCGGTTACCTATTTCATTGGTAACATTGTTTAGTTTACAAGTTCATGATTAATTTTATGATATGTTGTACTATCTTGTAAGTTTTAGTTTTACCATCTCTCTACTAAGGAGGAAGGTCCCTCCTCTTTAGTAGGGATCATTGTGTCTATAGAGGTAGCATAGTTACATTAATTACTTTTCTTGTAGGTCATGGTGTTCTAATTCATGTGATTTAATTTGACTGATTTTACAAATTTCTTGCTTGATATATTATTGTTACTAATGGGTTGAGTTAGATTGAAAAATAATTGAATACAAGTAATTCATATTCCATCATAAATATCATTGGATCAATATTTATTAATTGTGTATAGCTATTTTTGTATAATTTATAATAAAAATTTACATTCAATATTGTTATAATATATTAATTAGTTATTGTCACAAACTGATACAATTTATTATGTAGTTGATTAGGTGATTTTATTTTTGATTGTTAGCATAAGGGCTCATAATTGTGTGTGTTCATGGTTGAATGATTTTCTGTAAATGAGGAATCAATTTCAAGGAGTGCTACTTCTCTTCTTGCAAGAGTGATCTTAGAGTAGTTGAATGCTCTTTCATTTCTTCAAGTGTGATTTCCATTTCTAGAGTTATGCATAGAGAAACAATTTTCATGCAAGTGAGGGTTTGATAGTGGGATTTTTATTTGTTTTTTTTTACATTTATGCAAATGTGAATAATTACAGTAACCTTGTGTTTTTATTAAGGGCCAAGTTCTTGTAGAAGTAAATCATAGTGATGATTAGGAACTAGATAATGGCAGTTGGAAATTGTTTCTTTCATGTAATGTGCATGATATAATTAAAATAAAAAAAACTTATCCTGGTTAATAATTTATGTGCGAGTGAATGAATTATTTTATTAAGATTTTTTTTCCCACAACCACAAAGGAGATGGACCTAGACTCTCTATATCTTCTAGCAATGGTTTCTGCATAGAAGGGTAAATATATACAATCAATTCCAAAGCATAAGGTACAAATTATTAAGAGTTCTCTTCTCAAATTGACTGTTATTTAATCCCAAGATCCCTCAGGTGACACTCTCACCAATTCCATTTTAGGAATTCATTTTCCTTCTTTCAAATAAACCCCAAAATCCTCTAGAGGAAAAAAATGGGATGCAAAATAAAAAAACAGTTGTTGTAGGTATTAGGAGAAATGCTCATTAACTTTAGTAGAATCATGTTAAATACAGAGGTATTCTCCTACAACTCTCTTTCCCCTCATTGAATAATATTTCCAAGAGCACGAGCATAACACCTCCATCCACCCCATAATCCTGACTATGGGTAGAATAATATGTTACTAAAATTTACCCTATCCCCATAGTCAAGTCATGGAAATGGGGTCATAAAATTTTGACATTTTTAAAACTCCTCTAAACCTAAATCAAGCATTTACATTAAATACATCTCATCAAGAGCTTTCCACTCACATATTATTTTTTGAAAATCGACACTTGGATCATAAAATATAACCATTTGAAAAAATTATATTAAACCTGTGCCATGTCAGCGTTATGTTTCTCCATGACACCTATGCGGTGTTAATTTGGAAACTCAGTGATAAATTCCAACAATGGGAAAATATTCCTCTTTTTGATAGGACCAATTTCTACTATTCAAGTAATCAATTTGGATAAGGGAAAGTATATTTTTGAATTAAATCCCACATGTGCATATTTGGTCAGGTTAACCCTAAAGAAAATTGGACACCCTTAGAAGGCTATAAATAAAGTTATCTCAACCTCATTTTTACAATCATCTTGGATCATTCTTATATTCTCTTTCTTTTTTTTAGCTCACACAAGTCTGAGGAATTTCTCGAATATTGGCTCGCACATGTCCGAAATTACAGTATTTGAAGCTCGCTCACATGTCTAAGGTTTTGAGTCATATTTGTAGGCTTGTAACACATAATGTTTATCTATAGACGCAAGCATGAAGGCTTATGCTTGTGGTTGAATGGCTTCTGTTGTTGGCAATCTGATTCCTATGTCCTAATATGTTGTCCTTGATGGAAACTCTCTGGAAAAATATGGAGTATATGTCTTCTAGAGAAGCTTAGTATTCTATCAGAAGAAATGTGTAATGTCAAGCAGAAGATTGGTTAATTTTCATATTGTAGGTTCTATATGTGGGTTTGTACAGGCCAAGTCATGTATGTACATAGATAAGAACGATCCAAGCCGCATATTCCTTTTGCGCTCTAAAAATATGATACCAAGGGGCATTACCATGGTATTACCCCACAATATTGAGATTTGTGTCATCCATTTGATTCCGTCCAAGAATACCATTGGAAGTTGTGTGGTTTTGACTCATGGTATTGGTAAAGGCTAAATCTATATAAGGAGAAGAAGAACATAGTGCAAGGTGTGAATATGTAAGGGCTATCACTAAATACTTCTCTCTGAAGGATATTTTCATGGGAAGAACTCTGTTTTATTGATAAATTTGAATCTATGATGCAACCTTAGATAAAATTATGGATCAGGATCTCTAGACCTAAAATACCTATGTTCCTGCATGATCTATTGAATAGATGATTAGATTTGTGATTTGACGCATGTTTTCTAAAGTGAAGTGAAGAAATTTGGGTAAGTTTTATAGATCTAATACATTCTGCAAAGTTAATATTTACATATCTATACACTAGTTCATCTTGACAAAAGCGCATATATACACGGCTTTGTCTCTGTAAAAGCGCATATGGAAGTTAGGTTTTATGAAGCTTATTGCAGAGGTTTTTTTGTTTGTTATCGTTGTAATTATTATATCTGTCAATTAATTATTCATGTAGATCTGGGTTGCTCTAATGTTGTATATGATACTAAGTTGATTATGTCAAAATCTGATCAATGAGTGAGTAAATATGTTTTATGATGTCTAATTGATCAAGGGTTCCACAATACTGAAAAGATATATGTTTGAATGCCTCAGATATGGATATGAGACTAACCATATTCTAGAATATCAGTATTTATAGATATATATGCAAGTTGATGTGAGGGAAAGCACGTATACATGCGGGTTCAGTAATGAAAAGTAGAGTATGCATTTTAAGAAAATGGATGTTCAGGATTAAGTTTGATTCTGCATACTAATTCTGAAATCAAGGTTATTAATGTGTTTTGGTTACAGTGATATCACTGTTCTGATTGAAGTATAGGGTGAAGGCTATTTTTATTATTCTTATGAAGAGTTGTGTTGAAGCTGTGTGATCCACTGTGAAAATTGATGAAACATGGTTTGTAGTGATTCTGAGGGTTGAAGCCTTTAGTATGGAAGTAGAATCTTCCTCCCAGTAGAAGCTGGTGTTTTGATTAGGGGGTTGAAGCTCCCTTCCAGTATTGGCTGGTAAACAAGATTAGGGGTTGTAGCTCCCTTCCAGTAGCAACTGGAGAAGTAGAGAAGGTTGTAGCCTTCTACAAGTAGATGCCTACAAACTAATATGAGTCTGCATCAATACAATATTGTAAGCAGTTTTCCATATAATAAATATTGAAGACAGAGGCGACAACAACGGTGGTTTTCTCTCGAATTGTATTTCCACTTTAAATCTTAGTGTTCATGTGTGATGATTTATTCTTCTCTTACTGCACATATTTACTGCTTAACTAATATATGAATAACTGATAAGCTGAGTTAAATATTACTTCTGAAATTTTCTCTAACAATAAAATTATATCAGTATGTGCAAGTTTCTATTGGTACATGCGTGTGTATATGTGAGTTGCGTTCATTAAAGTCACGTATGGAATTCAGTAAAGAAAAATTAAAAGTTATCAGTAAGCTCTAAATACTGATTCACCCCCCTCTCAGTATTTTTCCAACAATTGGTATCCGAGAAGGTCCTTCTAAAGAAGCTTAATCGCTAGAAGAAAGATCAGCTAAAATGAGCAATCAAGATGGGAAAAAATCTATCAGACCTCCTCTCTTCAACAGAAATAATTTAATCTTCTGGAAGACAAGGAAAAGATCCTATCTTCAGCCTCTTGGAGTAGATGTATGGGCTATAGTTGAAGGAGGTTATGAATATCCAGCTTCAATTCCAACAGATGCAGCAGCAAGAAATAACTATGAAACCAATGCAAAGGCAGTCAATGCATTATTGGAAAGTTTGAATGACTCAGGATTTTTCAAAGTCATGCAGTTGAATACAACAAAGGAGATATGGGACAAAATCATTCTAAGATATGAGGGTGATGCCAAGGTAAAAAGTGCTAAACTCCAAACTCTCAGAATTCAATATGAAAAACTTAGGATGCTTAATGAAGAAAGCATTGCCAATTTCTTTTATGTCTAGATGATATTGTAAATCATATGAGAAATTTGGGTGAAACCATAATTGACACTACTCTGGTAGAAAAGGTTTTAAGATATCTAACTCCCAAATTCGAGTCAAAAGTGTCTAATATTGAAGAAAAATAGGATCTACAAACTCTTACTATTGTTCAACTTCATGGGATTCTGACTACTTGTGAAATGAGAAAATAAGGTCCATCTGAAGTCAAGGAAGTTGTATTTAGAGCTGATGCAAAAGGAAAGGAAGTAGAAGAACAGGAAGGATCAGGGTATGTTTCAGAAGAAGATGAGATAAATTTTGTAAAGAAGCTACAACTTGGCACTTGAAGGTTCATAGGTAAGCTTCCTTTTAAATGTTTTTCTTGTGGAAGAGTTGGTCATTATGCTGCTAAATGTCCCCATAAAGATAGTCATGATAAGAAATAAGAAATTATTTATCAATAGAAAAAGTTATTATACTCATGAAGACGGTGATGGTCTATCATATAGTGAAGGATAATTTGATCAAGATATTAGACTACTCATGGCATTTGAAAAAGACTCGAGTGAGTCTAAAGATACCTTTATGGATGCATTAGAAGAAAATGACTTTCTTGAAGAAATAAATCATCTCAAAATATGTTTGGAAGAAAACAAAATTTCCATAGATACTCTAAAGAATCGGCTTATAGAAAAGAAGAAGCACAATGAGAAATTAGAATGTGAAATAGTAAGTCTAAGAAGGGAAATTGAGAAAGTGAAAACTTTAAATCTTAGATTTGCTAAAGGATCTGAAACCTTAGATGAAATTATCAAGGTACAACTCTATCCTCTTATAAAAATAGGTCTTGGATATATTGGAGAATCATCTCATTCTTCATCAACAAGCTATCTAAATACAGCTAAAGCCAGCTAGCAACATGTTTTCACTCAACAAAAGAACAAAGAGACTACACAGGTAAAGCATGACCACTTAAATAAAAGAAAGAACAATAACAGAAGTATCAATTAGCAAGTAAACATAAATAGAATGTTTCATGGTTGCATAAATTTATTCTTTAATGGACAATGTTTCTCATGCCATAATTTTGGTCATAAATTTGCTCAATGTGTTGCATACAAAACCATCATGACCAAAGAAGAAAGACATCAAAGAAATGAGACTGTAATAAAGAATAAATCTTATAACAAATTTTCTCCTCTTCAAAATGAAATTGAATGTTCTTATTGCAATAATTTGGACATGAATAATCTGAATGCAGGAGAAAAATTCAACCAAAAGAGCATTGTTGAACTTGTGGCGTGTGGTACATTGATACATGTATATATATTAATATGACAAAGTATAAAATAAACTCCTTTCATACAATGCTATAGAGAAAGAAAAGAATGTTACCTTTGGAAATGAATCTTCTGCTGTCATTAAAGGAAAAGGGTCTGTTTTCCTTAAAGAAAAGGTGAAAGCTAAAAATGTTATGTATGTGGATGGATTAAAGCATAACCTGTTGAGTGTGAGTCAAATGTGTGATCAAGGAAATGCAGTTTTCTTTAATTCAAAAGAATGTGTAGTACATGAACTTGACACGGGAAAAACAATGATAAAAGGAACTAGAACACCAAGCAATCTTTATGTATTGAAAGGTGGCCAAAAAAAATTCTACTTGGGTAAATATTCAGAAAATTGGTTATGTCACAGAATTTTGGGACATTTGAGCTTCTCTCAAATAAGTAAATCCAGTAGAATCAAAGTTGTTCGTGATCTTCCCAGCATCACTCTACCTGAAAGTACCATATGCAAATCATGCCAATTTGGTAAGCAAACCAGGGTGAAATTTAATGCTAAAGAAGGATCGACAAGTAAGCATCTTGAACTTATACATACTAATATATGTGGTATTGTAAGGAAAAATTCACGTCGTGGATAACAATACTATATTTTATTTATTGACGACTTCTCTAGAATGTGTTGTATTGGATTACTAAAAACACAAATATGAAGCATTTGAAAATTTTAAGATCTTAATAGCTTTGGTTGAAAATGAATTAGATCTAAAAATCAAATGTCTTAGGTTTGAACGAGGAGGAGAATATATATTAGATGAATTCTTTGATTTCTGTCAACATCATGGAATAAAAAGAAAGTTTTCTGTAGCTAGAACCCCACAACAAAATTGCGTGGCAGAAAGGATGAATAGAAAATTTCAACAAATGGCTTTGACTATTCTTGATGAATCTGGAACTCCCAATACATTTTGGGGAGAAGTAGCACATACTACAGTAAATATTATTAACAAGGCTCATGTTCAGGTAAACAGTGATAAAACTCCTTATGAACTCTGGTATGGAAATCTTCCCATTGTAAAGAATTTTAGAGTTTTTGGAAGCAAATATTTTATTAAGAACAATGATGAAAAAATTTTCAAGTTTGAACCTAGAGCAGATGAAGGAGTATTTCTTGTCTACTCTTCGAGAAGTAAAGCATATAAGTGTTATAATAAGAGACTTTGGAAAAATCTTGAATGCATTGATGTTGTAATTGATGCGTCTTTCTCAGCTCCTAAAAGGGAAATAACAACAAAAAATGAAGATGATGATGATGTATATTTTACCTCATCAAATAGCAACAATATAGAAGGTGAAATCAATGAAGCATGAGAAGAAGATATATCTGAAAAATCTCCATCCAGGTACATTCAAAAGAATCATCCAGAATCTCAAATTTTGGGAGAAAAGGGATCAGCTGTCCAAACAAGAAGGAATCTTGTAGGATCCCCTAGTTATCTAGCATTCTTATCCATTATTTAACCACATAATTTAAATCAAGCTAGTAAAAATGAATGTTGGATTCAAGCCATGAATGAATAAATTGATCAAATTGAAAAGAGTCATACTTGGGAATTTGTGCCAATACCTCATCATAAAAATGTTATTGGAACAAAATTGCTATTCAAAAATAAGTTAAATGAAAATGGAGATGTCATTAGAAAAAAGCTAGACTTTTTTGTAAAGGGCATGTTCAACAAGAAGGTATAGAATTTCAAGAAACATTTTCTCCTGTAGCTAGACTTGAAGCCACAAGAATGTTTCTTGCTTTTTCAAGCTTTCAACAATTCAAAGTTTATCAAATGGGTGTTAAATATTCTTTCCTCAATGGTGATCTAGAAGAAGAATTTTATATAGAACAACCAGAAGGATTCATTATGGGAAATGATGAAAAACTTGTTTGCAAACTTAAAAAGGATTTATATGGTCTCAAACAAGCTCCTAGGGCATGGTACTATCATCTTGACAAATATCTTCATCAACAAGGTTTTTCAAAGGGATCTGCTGATAGTAACTTATACACAAAAGTTGAGAATGATAAACTATTGATTTTAGTTGTATATTTTGATGACATCATTTTTGGAAGTAATGAAGAGTCCATGAGTCAGAAATATTCTTCTATTATGCAGCAAGAATTTGAAATGTATTTACTTGGGGAATTGACATTTTTTTTTGGCTTACAAGTGCAACAAGAAACATATGGCATATTTTTGTCACAAGTAAAATATCTTAAGAAAATTATGAAGAAGTATTGGATGGAAGACTGCAAACCTATGCGTACACCAATGGTAACTGAATGTAACCACAGTTCTCATGATGTGAATCAACTAGAATAAAAATCCATGATTGGAAGTTTTCTTTATCTAACCGGGACAAGACCAGACATTATGCATGTAGTTGGGAATGTTGGATGATTCCAAGCTAATCCAAAAGAGTCTCACCTTCAGGCTATAAAAATAATATTCAAATATCTACAAGGGAATCAAGGCTTTAGTCTATGGTATCCAAATAATTTTGATCTCACTCTTCATGCTTACACAGATGCGGATTGGGATAGAAATGTTGATGATCGAAAAAGCACTAGTGGTGGTGCATTCTATATGGGGCCCCGATTAGTATCTTGGTTCAACAAGAAACAAAGTTCTATTTCCTCATTTACAACAGAAGCAAAATATGTGGCTCTGCATCATGTTGCACACAACTCCTTTGGATGATGTAGACTCTACAAGACATTCAAATCAAATGTTCACCTCCCATATCCATTTTATGTTATAATACAAGTGCCATTAGTATCTCAAAGAATCGTGTTATTCATTTCAAGACCAAGCACATTCCTATCAAGTATCACTTCCTACGTGAAAAAGTGCTTGAAAAAAAGGTTAAATTGGTGTATGTTCCCTCCAAAGAACAAGTTGTTGATATATTTACTAAACCTCTTCCCAGGGAAGCATTCAAATATCTCAGACAGAAACTGAGAGTTGTCTCTACCTCTCTGATCAAATATTCTTAATTTTAGAAGATTAAATTAGGTACACTGGTTTCATAAAGGCATATCACGTATATACGTGAGTTTCTATGCATAAAACCACGTATAGATTTTTCTGACATAAATTATCTGGGTCAGCGTTCAGAACAATTGTGGTGTTATTGAGTAATCTCTGTTGTTGTTCCAGTATTCATCTTTCTATATCATTTGTCTCCTTGATGAAGATGCTTTGATGAATTGGTTGTTAACAATGTTCAAGATGCACAAGCTTAGGGGGAGCACCTGCCTTGTTGGCATTCTGATTGGTTTTTGATATACGATCTCTCTCTTAAGACTTTTTGGTCCTATTTATGAAAAGTCATTTATGTAATTTGATAAAAAGGGAATGTTGGTACTTATGATGTAAATTTTTATATTCAGTCATGTAAGGTCTCATTCAAATTTGTAAACCTACTCAGTTTGGTAGTTGAGTCAATTCCACTTGGTTGGATCATTGATGTAAGTATGAGTCCTTGGTGATAGGAAAGGTCATACTCGTTTGAGTTATAGATTCTGAAAAATCTATCTAGAGACTCAACCTGACCCTAGGGGTAGCGTCGTCAAAATAGTTCCCTTCGCCCTTGATGTCAAAGGGGGAGAGTATATTGGGTGTTTGAATAATGGTTATGTTTATGTATCTGTCTATTGTGATGATCAAACACCATCATGGTTTCCATCAAGTCCAAAGGGGGAGATTGTTGGCAATATGATTCCTATATCCTAATATGTTGTCCTTGATGGAAACTATCTTGAAAATGATGGAGTATATGTCTTTTGGTGAAGATCAGTAGTCTATCAGAAGAAATGTGTAATGTACAATAGAAGATTGGTTAATTTTCATATTGCAGGTTATATACGTGGGTTTGTATAGGCCAAGTCATGTATACAAACAGATAAGAAAGATCGAAGTCGTTTATGCCTTTTGCGCTCTAAAATGATAATACTAGGGGGAATTACCATGGTATTAGCCCACAATATTGAGTATTGTATCGTCAATTTGATTCCTTCCAAGAATACCATCGACAGTTGTGTGGTTTTGACTCATGGTAGTAGTAAAGAATAAATTTATATAAGGAGAAGAAGAACATAGTGAAAAGTGTGCATATGTAATGGTTGTCACTAAATACTTCTCTCTGAAGGATATCTGCATGGGAAGAAATCTGTTTTATTAATAAATCTAAATCTATGATGCACCCTTGGATAAAATGATGGATCAGGATCTCTAGACCTAAAATACCTATGTTCCTGCATGATCTGTTGAAGAGATGATTAGATCTGTGATTTGACACATGTTTGTTGAAGCGAAGTGAAGAAATTGGGTAAGTTCTATAGATCTGATACATTCTACAAGGTTAATATTTACAGATATATATGCTATTTCGTCTTTATAAAATCGTGTATATACGTGGCTTTGTCTCTAAAAAAGCGCGCATGGAAGACATGGAATCTGAAGCTTATTGTAGAGGTTTTTCTGTTCATTATCATTGTAATTCTATTGTCTATCAATTAATTCTTCATATAGATATAGGTTTCTTGAATGTTGTATACGTTGCTAAGATGATTATGTGCAAATCTGATCAATGATTGAGTAAATATGTTTTATGATTTCTGACTGATAAAGGGTTTTGCAATACTGAAAAGATATATGTCTGGAAGCCTCAGATCTGGATCTGAGACTGACCATATTCTAGAAGGTTAGTATTTACAGATATATACGCAGGTTGGTGTGAGGGAAAGTGCGTATACATGTGGGTTTAGTAAAGAAAAGTAGTGTGTGAATTTTAAGATAATGAATGTTCAGGATTGAGTTTGATTCTGTAGATTGATTCTAAAATCTGGATTATTACTGTGTTCTTGTTATAGTGATCTCACTGTTCTAATTGAAGTATAGGGTGAATTTTATTGTTATTGTTCTTATGAAGAGTTGTGTTGAAGTTGTGTGATCTAGTGTGAAAATTGATGAAACGTGGTTTGCAGTGATTTTGAGGGTTGAAGCCTTCAGTATGGAAGTAGAAGCTTCCTGCTAGTGGAAGCTGATGTTCTTATTATGGGGTTGAAGCTCCCTTCCAGTATTGGCTATTAAACGAGATTAGGGGGTTGTAGCTCCCTTCCAGTAGTAGCTGAAGAATGCGAGAAGGTTGCAGCCTTCTGCAGGTAGATGGCTGCATACTGATATGAGTCTACATCAGTAAAATATTGTAAGAAGTTTTACATATAATAAATATTGAAGACAGAGACAACATCAACGGTGCTTTTTTCCCGATTTGGGTTTCCACCTTAAATATTGGTTTTCATGTGTGATGCTCTTGTGTGATGATTTATTATGCTATTACAACACATATTTACTGCTTAACTAATAGATGCATAACTGATAAGATGAGTTAAATATTGTTTCTAAAAAAATTCTAACAATAAAATTATATCAGTATACACAAGTTTCTATTGGTATATGCACGTGTATATGCGAGTTGGGTTCATTAAAGTCACGTATGGAATTTAGTAAAGAAAAAGTAAAATTTAGCAGTAAGCTCTAAATACTGATTCACCCCCACCTCTCAGTATTTTTCCAACATCAGTCGCATGCATGCCACACATTCCCTACAACTAGAGCCTAAAGGTTAAATTTTTCAGTTGACTGAAGTTTTCACCAGTTGACCGTAAAGTTTGATAGTCATCTCCAAATAGTGACAGTTGATCACAAGCTTATGAAACATGTTTTTGAGTATTAGCATTGTTGGGTTAATTTCATGAATATTTCTTAATTGATGTTTCTGGATAGTTCTATGCATGAAGATATTGACCATTGTACTCTCTTTTTCTGAATCATTCAATGAAAATCTAATAAGAATAAGGATTTGAAAGGGATTTCCCATAGTGGGTTTTCCCCTGGTCTTTGACCAATCCTGGTGTCTCTATCTGTGAATTATTTTCTTCTATTGTTCCTTTATGTTCTATTGCATTTATGATGATATTTTTCTTTCTACATAGTAGCATATGTAGTTGAATAATGATGTAAATAATAATAATGTTATGTTTTTACGGGGTGAATTTAATACAGAAATAATGAAATGAAATTATAAAAGAAGATAACAATATATCTCTAAGAAAAATTAACATGGTATCAAATATGGACTGAATAAAAGTCATTGAAGATAGCCCCTATGAGACATATTTGATGGATTTAAGAGATGTATGAGACCTACGAGAATTCTAGAGTTTGAAGGAAACCCTAGGAAATTTGGTTATTAGGGATGTTGAAATTTGCAACAAGAAACAATGAAATTGGCATCCAGAAACAACATCCAGAAAATGGCATCTGGAAATGGCTACCATGGAGGCTTTTGATTTAATTATTTATTAATTAAATTAGAATAAATGTGTGTCAAATTTATTTATCCCTTAATAAATTGGAGAATAAAATGTAATCTTATCTCATAAACACTTTTAATAGTTAACTGAGTGTGATAGACTCAGTTAGAACATGAAATTTGAATTGAGGGTGGTTGGTGAGGCATGTAGAGTAATTCTATTTGTTTTAGAGTCCAAGTTGCAGTTAGTGTATTATTTTAATGTATGAGAAATTAGTTAACTCAATTAAGTGAGTTTAAATCATTTTATTGTAACTAATTGTTGCACTAGTGAAAGTTCAAGTGAATTAAATTAGATTTAATTCACATGTAGTGATCTGTCAAGTGACTGATGATTTACTATTAATAGTTGCATGCATGTCAGTTCCAGTGGAGACCTAGTTGAGACAAAGGTTAAAGGGAAGTTGACTATCAATTGTATTATTAGAAAACTTCCTTGATGCAATTAAAAAACCACAGGATTTCCCATGATACTTGTGCAATTGAAAAAGGCCGAAATTCCTATGGAATAGGGATTGCATTCCTCATGAATTGTGTGAGAAAGGTAGGCTGAAGACAAGGTGATAATTGGCATGCGTTGGCCCTACTTTGTCCAGATCAGTGTCAGACAGTTGTGAGAGTGCAATAGACTCTTGTGAGAAGAGATCATTGTAATTGTTTCATGATTCCTTGGTGAATATACAATATAGATAGAGGGGTTTTGAGCAGCAAGCTTTCCCTAGGGAAAATATATGTATTGTGGTTTGATTTGATTCTTTCTTTACTTGTTGTGATTGGCACTCATGTTTATTTTCTACAAATTGATTTTTAGAAGGATTAAGTATCTAGCTTTAGTACATTGCTTGATCGGATTGAATCCATTGATATACATATGTTTGTATAATTTATACAAGGCATCAGAGTAGGAATTGTTTGGGCTGCATGTTTGCAGTGAATATATGAAACTTTTGATGCAATTTTTTCTAAAAAAATAGCATATTTGGATTCCTTGTGAAAAAATTCCCAAATTGAAAAAACAAATCGGTCGAACTGGAGCTCAGATTAGGGAGATATCATTGATCTAAAATCAACCCTTTTTTTAGAAAATGTTGCGACAGTGGGAAAATTACAATGTGTGTGAATTAGAAAAGGAAACAAAGCCAAGGGAAATAATTACCAAGGCAAAGAGGGCAAGAGATACTTGTCCAATATCATATGTTTTCACTCTCATGAGCATGGGAACTATGCTTCGAATTTTTCATAGAAGAAGGCAAGGAAGAAGGGGCCTGTAGTTATAGCGGGTGATGCATTGGCTTCACAGTTCGAGCTTGATTTTACTCTCATTGCATGCATGTCCAGCACTGTAATGGGATGCATGTGGTATCTAGATAGCGGTGCCTCGTTCCATATGACGGGGTATAAATATCTCTTCAGTGACTTGGAGGAGAATGAACTCCAGCAGAGCATAGAGTTTGGAGATGATGAGAGGTATAGCACTATCGACATAGGTACAATTACCTTTCAAAGGGAGAATGGATCCCATCTCATAATAGCAGATGTTTTGTATGTTCCAGGCCTAAAGAAGAATCTTGTCTCCATAGAGGTATTGGAAGACCATGGTTATAAGGTGATGTTTATAAAAGGAAAAGTTTTCCTTAAACACATAGCCATAGGACAATTAAAACAGATCGGTGAAAGAGTCAAGAACCTGTATGAACTCAATGTTGAGGATGCATGCAAGGCTTTGAGGAGAAAATTAATTGTTCATGACTTGGTGGTTGAGAGGGAGAAATTATCTCTCAACATGCAACCTCAAAAGCA
This sequence comes from Pinus albicaulis, assembly GCA_034641835.2. NCBI lineage: Eukaryota > Viridiplantae > Streptophyta > Pinopsida > Pinales > Pinaceae > Pinus > Pinus albicaulis. The sequence continues at coordinate 1,187,625,913 of CM076575.1, forward strand.
GTCTCAGAAGGTTGTGGAGAAGCCACAATTGGAGAAGCAGAGAGGACATCGAGTGGAAGAGTCCACTCAAGAAGATAACTCCAGGAGGGGGGAATTCCAAGCTAGAAAGGAAGAGGGAGTACATGCAGTCATACCTCTAGGTGTGAGGTGGAAGAAATTTGGGTAGGTTTCATTGAGATGGTTTTTCTCATGGATTGAACATGGCTACGAGGACCCCATAGTACAATAGTAGTAGGAAGGATCGGTTAGATTGATGCAGTCAGATTTCACGAAGACATAAATCAGAGTGACAGGTGTCAGATACTGGAGGTAAAATCAGAGTTGGCAACAATGTAGAGTGCATGGATGAAGATGTCAACAACACAGAGAGTGTAGTAGGATCTAACATTCATAAGACTCTCATGACAGATGCATTATAATGATTCATTTGTTTGGAGGCTATTTAGTTTCAGAAGTGTTGCATGTAGAACATTCCAAAGGTACCAGATCAATACATATTGATTCCTTTCTTGTTGAGAGGGAGTGTTGAAATTTTCAATAAGAAATAGTGAAATTGGCATCCAGAAATAACTACCATGGAGGCTTTTGATTTAATTATTTCTTAATTAAATTAGAAGAAATGTGTGTCATATTTATTTATCCCTTAAATAAATTGGACAATAAAATGTAATCTTATCTCATAAACACTTGTAATAGTTAACTGATTGTTATAGACTCTGTTAGCTCATGAAATTTAAGTTGAGGGTGGTTGGTGAGGCATGTAGAGTGATTATGTTTGTTTTAGAGTCCAAGATGTAGTTAGTGTATTATTTTAATGCATGAGAAATCAGTTAACTCAATTAAGTGAGTGAAAATCAGTTTAACTAGCTGTAACTGATTGTTGCACTAGTGAGAGTTCAAGTGAATTCAATCAGATTTAATTCACATGCAGTGATCTGTCAAGTGACTGATGATTAACTATTAATAGTGGCATGCATGTCAGTTCTAGTGGATACCCAGTTGAGACAAAGGTTAAAGGGAAGTTTACTATTAGTTGTACTATTAGAAACTACCCAGATGCAGTTAAAACACCATAGGATTTTCCATGATACTTGTGCAGTTGAGAAAGGATGAAATTCCTAAGGAATAGGGATTTCATTCCTCATGAATTGCATGAGCAAGGAAGACTAAATACAGGTTAAGAATTGGCTAAGTGTTGGCCATATTTTGTCCTGATCAGTGTGATACAGTTATAAGAGTGCAGGAGACTCTTGTGAGAAGAGTGCATTGTAATTTTTTCATGATTCCTTGGTAAATATAAAATATAGATAGAGGGGCTTTGAGCAGCAATATTTCCCCAAGGAAAATACGTGTGTTTTGGTTTGATTTGATTTTTTCTTTACCTGTCGTGATATGTGATCGTGTTTATTTTCCACAAATTGATTTTTAGAAGGATTCAATATCTAACTTTAATACATTTCTTTATCAGATTGAATCCATTGATATACATATGTTCGTATAATTTATACAAGGTATTTTTCAATATTATGAGGATAGCGTTCGAGAGAAACCCTGGTTTTTGGAAAATATTTGATATGTGCAATTTATAAACCCTAACATGACTGATATAAATATTTTCAAGCACTTGTGACATATTTGATGAATCCCTATATGGGATAGACTCATTTAGACCTTTTTTATTCATGAAGTTTATAATATATTGAAGGAAACAATGTTATATGGTCAATGGACACTCATGAATCTTGAAGGTTAGTTCATGAGGGCTTTGATCTCCTGACGTTAAAAGTTTAGATTTATTTTACCTCTTTGTGATTCTATTTATGTTTATGTCTATTTCTTTGATTATTACTTATACTTCCTGCATGTATATGTAAGTATTTGGATAATTCTAACCTATTGATTATATGTGATAAGTGGATCTATCTTGAGGATCATCTGAGATGCAGGAAAATATGGCTAGTGCAGGAAGATAAGTGCTACAATTTCCCATAACAAGGAGGTTGAAAACATTCTCCCATTGCAAATATCAAATAGGAAGGTGCATAGGTATTTGAAATATACAAGGTATATATCATGTATTGTTTCAATATTATGTTTCAGCTGCAATATTGGATGGCAAGGTAATCCCTAAGGTATGATGCGAATATCACCTTCACAAATGTCTCTTGCATGAATATGAAAGTGAGTTTGATTCATGATAATTATGATGAAAATATGCACTTGGTATTGGACAAGTATCTTACTTTCTGGACATGATGAATTTCTTGATTCTATGAAACTACTTAGAAACATTTTTACACCGGAGGCGTTCTCTTTGTTGGCATTGGGTGGGCAAACACTATTCACCCCAGCCAATAAGAGAGCTTAACTATCGCCCTTCCTACCAATGAGATTTTGACATGTGTTTGTCCCTCCAACCAATAGAAATTTGAAAGTTGTCAACTCTATCAGTTTGTAGCTTGCGTACGCCTCCGATGTTCCCTTTGCACGGTCGTGCAAATGCTAGTTTTATGATATATTAGTATACTTGATGTTTGGCTAACATCTATCATATTAGACATGATGGATTTCATAAGAAGGTTAGCTCATTGTTTTTGACATATAGTAGCTTGATTTGATTATTAATGACTGTGATAAGCATGATTACCTTGGTTAGCTTAGTAATTATGACATATGGTAAAATTTTATGCCTTGACTTGATGGTTAATGATAAATAAGTTATCTAATGTTTAATATAATCTTCGAAGTATGATGATACACCTATCAGCTACCCTAACTCTTGATGTCATGTTCATAAGTGATGATGAAGTAGATGATATTTACATGTTATGACCATGATGAATATATGTGTTAGAACCTGATATAGTTTGATTTTATGATATAACAATTCTTCTAATGCATGAATAATAATGGTTAAAGGGGATACTCATTAAGAGGGATAATCTCTCCATAACATCCCTACACCTATTATCATTTGAATTATATGTATATAAGATTCTTTATTGTTGAAGTTTTATGAAATAAATAGACAAATATTTGAGAGGGTTTTCCATACTCTAGGCTTTAATCACACAAAATCAAGCTTAAGAGTGTGGGTGTAGCCTCTCAACCGCACAGAAGAAAGCCTCTGAGTGCAGTTCTGCCTGTAGGTCACAAATATGAGGCTTTATGCATAAAATCAGGAATGCACTAGTAGTATCATAGTCCTATAAACATGGAGCAGACAATAGAATGTGATATGGGTAGGGAAGTTTGAATATTTTCCTTACTTGAGAGAATGTGAATGTGTTTACTAAAATTGTGTTTGTAGGTGACCATAATATGCATATTAATATGTCATTATGATTTAACCATTGAATCTAGTGTATGACAATATTTGATGACAATTGCAAGGGTTTGAAAAGATTTGGCTGATTAGTATACATAAGCAATGTTTGAATTTATGACATGATGGTTAATATTTTGTTGGATTATGGATTGATTAAACTCATAGAGATGAAAAATTAGGTTTTTTAATAGATGAATAATTATTTGACTTGAAATCTGATGATTTTCTTAGACAACAATGCTATGTAGGCATTGTGACTTTCAGTGATTAATGTTTGCATTGATTCTCTATATTAACTTCATTAGATTAAGCACATTGGTTGTAGTACAAAATATTTTAGTATTCATTAATATCACAATGAATGGATGGAAATTATATGACTAATTCATGGTATATGCATGCAACTTAAATTGACTTGTCTCTAATATATGCATTCATATTTAGTGGTAGAAATGGTTCATGCTATGATCATAAAGATGGCCTGATGAAATTTTATATTTCTTAATAAAAACTTGTTGACATTGTTATCACTCTCCCCAACTTTGTAGGATGAAATTAGGAGTGAAGAAAGTTAACCACATACCAACTTTTATCTTGGAAGCTAGCCCTACCTAACCAAAGAGGGCTCTCTTTGTGTCACTTTTTTAATTATTCAATTTTATGGCCGAGTACCATATTTTAGACTAGATAATAAATTAATTTGTTTTAGAATTTTTTCAATGTTCTGTTTGCTAGATAAATTTATAATTAGTGAAAGCTAAAACTGGTTTCAAAGACTGTAGTGCAGAAAATTGAGTAAGACAAAATAGGAAATTTATTTAAGCACATTTAATTTGTCATTGGTGTATAGTGGTAGAAAAGAGAGAAGTATGAATGAACATTTTTACATGAATTCATTTATTAGAAGAGAGACACATTGTAAAAATCTTAATAAACATAGCATTTGATTGATTTTTGATTATAAAATAAATAGTATTTTATATAGAATATGGAATGGAACTGAATTAATAGAGAAAGGAACAATGCTTAATAAAATACCACATGAATCTCACACAATTTATTCAAACTCCTTTGATTTTCATTAATAGTGGGTGCACAAATAATACATAGAGTTTTCAGAACTTGATTATCCAATATAAATACTTCGTACAGTGAAGTATATAAAAATAAATAAAATTACAACTTTTACATTAAAGGCTATTTAGCTGATAACGCTTTATTATCTAACTAACCCTAATTGCATCATGGAAATAAATTCAATCTATTGTGTTATCATTAACAATAACTTAAAGTTGTTTGCTGAAGGAGATAAGTATGGGCTATGTTGTCTTTCTGTTGAATTCTGATCTGGGAAAATTGACTTTTCCACTTTTATCAATTACTCCTGAAACTCACATAATTTTTCCCAGCGCTATTCATCAGGGATATCTAATTTAATTACCCTGCGATAAATTTCATATGCCTTAGTGTACTTAGAAAAAGTTGGTTTCGCAAAAAATACATGCTTGATTTCATATTGAAAATAAATATCATTGATTATTGCTCCCAACACTGTTTTTCCTATTAATGTGCCTTTAATATTTGCAAACTTGGCAGTATCCCTAGAAATTTCCTAAAGTCTATTTCTATAGTCATCTCTGGTCATCCATCTATCCTTAATTACAAAAAGAGAAGGTAACCCTTTCTTTGTTATATATTTTATTCTGCTAAAGAATATTTAAACTGTAATCTCCAGATTGTGACATTTTTCTTCCAGTTGAAGAATTAAATTCTTCTTTGTCAGCACTCGCTTAACTCCTAGGATGGTTTCTGTTCTATATTTAATGCCTAATTCATCCAACTCATACCTATTCTTTGAATTCAGAAATCTGATGATATTGTTAGTTGTTTCGTGCTTGTCTCCCAATTGTTCTTTGATTTTTATAATGGCCTCATTTGCTTTCTGGATCAATTATTGTTTCTCAAAGATTATTTGTATGCTTGGAAAATTTTCAGTGATGGACTCTGTGATTTTTTTCCATATAATTCATTTCACCTGGCCTAAATTATTACCAATGGAGGACTCCTTTTGTTCTTTCTGCAGTTTTTCAATCAATTTTTTAGCCCTTTGTGCTTTAGCTACATGTGAACTATCAACATTAGTATTCTGTAATTGCAGTAGTTGTACTTGGTCCTGCAAATTTTTTATCTCTTCTTCTTGAATAGACATGTTTTGAACTGCTTTGGTAAGCTACTCATCTCCATTTGCAGTGCTTGTTGTATAATTTTGAGCTATAGGAATGGTTGCGAGTGGCATTGCCTATAAAGGAACTTTTGATGTCTTCATTGTTTCTTCCTTCTATTTTATCATCTTCTCCAACTCTGATTTCATTTTCTTTAATTGAGAATTCTTCTCCATTATTAAATTCATCATATTTTTCTTTTGACTTTCATTTTCTTCAATATCCTTTTCCAAAGGATCTTCTGTAGCAAAAATTTTCAATTGCTTTCTCAATGCTGCTATATCAACTTTTTTCTTCTTGATGATCTCTTCAATAACATTCACATTGGATGGATCATATCCAATATTCACCACTAGATCTTCTAAAGTCTTGAATCTTGTGTCTTTTTCAAATGAGGACACCTTATCCAATTTCAACTGTGATTGCACATTTGCCAATGAAACCTGCAATTTTAATAATCTCAAAGAAGTATTAGTGAGATTTGATGAAATAATATCACCAATTTTATTATGAATCTCCATTTGGTCTATTGGATGAATTTATTTTGTGTCAAACTCAAATGTGGCCTTCTTATAATCTTCCCCTGACTTTGGTTGTGAGATCTGTTCTTGAAGAAATACAAAATGCATTTTCCCCTTTTCAGAATAAAAGGCTAAAAGGAGCCTACTTTGTGAACTAGGAGTCTGTTCCAAAACTGATTATAGGCACTTTATTCAAAATTTCATTCTTCAACTTAATTTCTTTGAAAGTATCAAAGGCAGTATTCTCTTTTTCTTTCTTCCCTATAACAGTTGTGCTAATTTCGATGGTTTTTTGTTGACCTTGAGAAGATGATGTTTGCTAATATTTAGAAATAATATAACTAGTAGGAGTAGAAGTAGTAACTCTATCAGTTGTTTGTGTAGAACGAGGTGTTTCTTCAGTGATGATAATTACTTATTTCTTTGACTGCTTGCTGGGATTGACCTTCATATTTAGCTTTGTCTTCTTCCTGTACAAAATTTTTAACTCTTTTCTTGATGAATTTGTCATTGGAGATGACCGATCTTCTCTAACTCTCTTCCCTACTCTTTCTTGTGCAATTGGAGTCTACAATGTTGATGTAGATAATGTCTGCTCTTAAGTCTCCTATAGTGTGCCTTATTTCCGTTTAACATGATTCATGTATTTTTCAATTTCTTGTCTAGGTGTATGAAAATATGTTGTAGATTTATTTTCCACCCTCAATTTGGAAATGACACCAAATAGATCATGAGACCATGTAAATCTTGGGATAAACTACATTTCCTTCAACAATTTATCTTTCTCTTCCCCTGCTCCTATGCTATTACAGATAAAAGGACCTATCTGTGTTTTAATTTTAAACTAAGATTTCTTCTTAGTAGAGACAAAGTGCACTTCATCTCCATTAATCATTTGTCAAATATATTCCAATGCAAAAATCCTCATGGGGAGGAATTTAGGAAACTTATAAGGGGGAATTTCACATCCATAAAATTTGAGTTCTGTATAGTTTTGGTAAAGATACTAATCCCCTATTCTAGGTTGATCTGATAATTGCAATACCTTCTTGATTTCTTCACTAATTCTTAGCTCTGGAGTGTTGTTCAACAAACTGAATGCTGGCTGAAGAAACAATTCCACAAACTGTTTATAAGAATACTATTTTTTTTCCTTCATGACTAATGAAGTACAGAAAATAATTGACTGCTGGTGGCCTCCTTCATCCAATTTCTGTAGAGAAGACTTAAATTTGTCTCCCTGGGAGTATAAGAATAAATAAACCAACACAAAAGCATAACTGAAACTGAAAATCATGGAGAGTTTGGAATTAATGGAAAATATGGAAAAAAACCCTATGATGGCTTCATCTACCCATTGGTCTGAATAATAGCCAAGAAGGTAGGAAATGAATGTGATGATTTGTTTGGTTCTTTCAGGGAATATGGATGCTGGAAATGGAGGGTTTTTCTTAGGTAATGGGTCATTTTCAGTCATGAAAAGGTCAATATTTTGAGCTCTCTTTGAAAAATATAACTTTGGATAAATTTATACCAAGGCTTCTCAGGAAAATGTTGTAGCATATTCTGTGTTTGGGGCTTGATTACGTCATTTTTTCAATTGTTTGGGCATCAATGGTCATTAAAACCTCTCCTGTAGGAGCGATAATAGCTCTTTGGTATGGCATATACCAAGCCTGACATCTCCTGACAAACTTTGGGCAACTATGGGCATGAGGAAGTTGAAATGAGGGAGATTAGAGTCCCACTATCCTATGTCATATGATTTATCCAAATACTTATCTTATAACCAACAGTATAAGTCAAAAATCTCAATATCAGACAAGGTTTCATGTATTTTATAATCTTTTTCTATTAAGGGAATATGGTGAAAATCAACTGGAGGATGCAATAGCAGGCTTACTGGTTGCTCAGGTATTTTATTTTTTGGAGGCATGGTTAACTCTGTTAGAACAGTGGAAAGCAGAAATTATATGATTTGAATGGAGGAAAGGAGGAATTTTGAGTATGGAAACACAATCTGAGACTTAGGATGAGCTCTACAACTAAAATAAAATAATAACTGCAAGGGAAAACTTAAAATACTAATAATTTTTGATCTTTGGAACTCTATCGATGGCTGTAAATTCAATAACCTGTATAAAGTAGTTTGAAAAGGAAAATTAAAGTTTAAACAGGCATGCAATGCTAAATTTATGGGCAATTGAGCTTTATTTCTCGTTTGAAAATGAGCACCAGTACGTTGCCTAACGATTAGCCATTTAATCAATTGGCTAACGGTTAAGAGAACAAGGGAATTAAACTGATTGGACATGCCAATCTACATTGGCATGACATGATAGGTGAGATAAATGATGGTTTTGATCAGTAGTTAAGTGGGATTTCGGAGGGGTAGGAAAATGGTAAGTGGTTTCGTGTAGGGGGGGTGTGTGAAATCGCATGGGCCTGACACGTAGCAATGGAGTCCATGTACAATACCACTCTTTTCGGACCCCCACCCAATGTTAAGTCTCAGTCGATGACGAGGGGACAAAGTCTGATATGGGTTGTCGGATGAAAAAGTGATGCGATGGATGGTCAACTAGATGAGGAAGGATTAACGTATGACGGAGGTGATTGATTGGTGGGGTAGGTGTATGACGGCAGCGATATTATATGGATGGTAAATGAATAAATGAGTGCAACGTGTCATGGTCATGATGGAGGATAATGGATAGTGGAGTGTGAAGGAAGAAAATATAGCTCATAGGATTTAAGACCTATGGTTTAAAAAGTTTATTTTCAAAATGTTAAAAATAAATCTTTAATACAATGAAATTTTCAAAAATATACTTTTTATGTAATATTCCCAATTTTTACACAAGATAATTGGAATATTAGAGTTCTTAATTTTCATAATTAATTAAGTAAATAAGAGGGTGGAGGGACCCACAATCTAAGGCTTGGGGAGGTTCACTTTTTATATAAGGAAGATGAAAGAAAATTAGAGGGATTTGATGATCTGTTTAGATCTAGAGTTTTCTTTTGACATTTCATGCACTCTTATGTTGTTTAGCTAAGTCTACAGTGTTGTTTAGCATAGTGTTTTCCCGAGCGAGAATCCCACCCTTACCCATGGGGGACTTGTGTGCCTACTCTGGGAAGGTATTATAAGATACTATTTCATCATTAGGCATTGGTTCTATAGTGTTCCTACTCTCTGCAGAACATATACCTTTAGGAATTGCATTATTTCTCAAGATCAGTTTGGGAGGAGGAGGTTGTCTTCAGTATTTCAACTGGAGAACCAGTGAAGGGTTATTCCTGTCACCTTGAGCTTCAAGATCAACATTCTCATAGCCTCATTTAAGATTTAGAATTAGTCCAAATATTATTGAACTCCTACTAGCAACAGTCCCATCAAGGATTGTGCAGTCTGTCATAGTAGATTCGGAGGAGGAAGGAAGTTTCTATAATTTCAGCTAGGAATCTTGTGAGGGATCATCCCATCACCTTGCCATCATGGTTTCCATCATCTTGGAGCTTATTGTAGCATATTTTAGTAGGAATTGAGTCTCTCCCTCTTGTAAAACACAATTTTCCCAGTAGTTTCATATTTAGTTGTTGCATATTGAAGGAGGAGGAAGAAGAGACAAGATGTCAAGCTTCTAGCTTGGAGACCTGAAGGAGGGATCAACCCTAAAATCTTAGATCTGTTTGCCCATAATATTTCAGCCATCATATGATAATATCTAGCTTCAGATCTTCATAACCCAGAAGACCAGGGATCAAACCCTAAGAGGGTAAATTTCAAATCTCATAGATCTGCAATTTCCCTTCTGGGTTATCTTGGGTGTCCATCACATTGGCTAGATATTGAATTGTGGCATCATCAGAGCTCCCAAGCTCCATATATTTGCATTTCCATTTTCAGTAGCTATATGCACATTATCAGCAAAAGGGACAACACAATATCTCTTCCTGTAGCTCTCCAATTATATAGTGCTTGTTGTGGCATGCTTTCAGGGCCATTCTAGGCTATCTCTTTGGCTAGAGTACCTTATTTTGTACACTTTTGTAACTGAAATCCATCTCCATTGAATAGAATGGCTCACATATTCTGTCTATATATGTGTTGATCATAATATTTTTTTATATTTTTTGTGTTTCAAATATTGTGTTTTTGTATCAATGCATGATTCCATTTTAGGATATTACAGTGGTATCAGAGCATGATCTTTGGCTCATATTGTGGACATTATTGACAACATAAGAAAAGGAAATAGTATATATATACTATAATGGAGGGATCAAGTTTTTCTTCATATTTCTTGAGAACTATGAAGGATATCTCCAAGGAGATCAATGAAATGAAGAAATAAAGGCAAAGAGAAACCTCAAGAAGGTTTCAGGATGAAGAAGGTCCCAATACTTCTTATCAACAACAAAGAAGAGTAGAGAATCATAGATCTACTATGCCCACTTTCTTTGTAGAAGGTGAATGGTATAGAAGTGAAGAAATAAGTGAACCTGAGACTCATGAGACTCTTAGTCTATATCTTTATGAGTACAAAGCAAAGTCTAGAGCATTCAATGAGAATTTAACTCTCCAACAATCAAACTCCAAGATGAGAGGAGATCTAGAAGCAACAATAGAAGAAAGAGGCATAGATTATTATTTCCTACATTTGATGGATCTTCCACAAGCACTGTTAAGGCTTGGAGGAAAGAGTTAGATGCATTTTTTAGGCTACATCCTGTAGCTGAAAAAGAGGTTATTCAGATTGCAACACTTCATCTTTTAGGTGAAGCCAATGATTGGTGGTTGGTCACATGGAGCATGCACAGGTGACTACGTATTCATATTTATTTCACAAGTTGAGGAAGAATTTTCATGTGAGAAAACAAGAGATGTTTCACAAAGATACATTTCCTAAAAATTCAAAGGAGGATGTCATTCTTGTCACTCTGGACAAGGAGTCACTACATTCACCACCAGCTGCAAAGGTAATTGAATCCGGAGGAGAGAATCTTGCATATTTGCAAGATAGTCTTAAGCTCTTGATACATAGATTCCCATGCATGATTAAGGAAATGCATGATGAGGAAGAGACAGATACCAGCGCTAGTACAGTTGTAGTGATGCAACCATCATCACTACCAACAGTTGGAGACACCATGGTACCGGTTGAAGGAACTATTGTGGTCTTGCAAGAGGTTTGCACACATCAGTTGATCCAAGGTATGCAACCAATTTCATCACATACTGTTTCAGTACATCTTATTGAAACTTATGGTGACATGACATCAGGGTTATTTCATGACCAATGGTTAGAAAAATATGCTGATTTGGAGCAGCGTCATATCACTACATAGAGGACCCTTGATCTAATAAAGGAAGAGATGAAGAACCATCCTATTTTGTCATTAATGAACTACATTCAACCCTTTAATTTGAAATTCAGAGTTTAAGAAAATGGGATGAGCATGATCCTATGTACAATGGCTAGCTATGAGTTCAGCATTGTACCTTGCTTTGAGACAATGCATGTATCACCTTTCAGATCTACACTGTTGTTAATAAGAAGAGGAACCATTCCTTATGGGAGAAATCAAATGGAAACTTCATTCATGAAGCAATGGAGGATAATATGACATATGGTAGACATCTTGAGATGGGAAATATTTTCCCCTTTCAAGATGACTCTTTCTCAATGAGCACCTCACAGCTCAAAAAGAAACTTCTACCTAGAGTAGATCTAGAACCTTATTGGTTTTGGAGGTACATTAATGAGAAGGAGGTATCATGGGAAGATCTCAATGGAGGTGCACTTCGTGATATAATGGAGTGAAAAGTTATTCAACAGTTTGAGGAGGTTGGTGTCCTACAATGGGAGGATACCAAGTTTTTGCAGAATGAGATCCATCATCCACATTGGGATGAATGGTTGATGATATGGAGCCAGGGGTTTCCAAACCACTTGCAGATCTATGATACATGGAAGCAAGAAGCATGGTTGTGCTGGTTTCTCTTGGGTGAGTATGGTTACCACTCAATAGGTTATATTTTTCTGATTCATGTCTTACACATCACTGGAAGAATGCAGAAAAAAAAAGGCATGGTTGCTTTGGCTGTTGATGAGAGAGTTTGGACATCACATGATATATCTTATGTACTTGTATTTACTCTTGTTTGGGATATGTCTCATGTCTTTACATGTATTTCTATTTGGGATGTATCTCATGTTCATGTATGTAACTTTGGTTTGGGAGAAATTATAACTATCACATGATGTGGCATAAGGGAGCTTGTTTGTATTATGTTGATGAGACATTTCACATGTCCATTACTACATTGTTGCTCCATGACTTGCATCATGATTATTTAAGGAGGCAGCAAGAATCTGTGTTGCTATGGTCACTATTGGCAGAGTATGGACTCAATTGTTCCCATACATTGCATGACATTGATGGAGGATGGCAACAGGAGGCCTTACATCGTTGGATTTTGTTGGGGGATTATGGTCATTCTACATGGGATGATGATGATGTGATGGGGCATCAAGATGCCTTATTAATGTGGATTATCTTAAGAGAATATGGCCACTACATTTGGTACAATGATGATGTGGTATGGCAGCAAGAGGCATTGTTGCGGTGGCTTCTGCTGAGAGAGTATGGCTCTCACATTTATATTGATGCAGATTTGGCATGGCAACAAGAATCATTGTTGTGGTGGCTTATTTTGAGAGAGTATGGCTCTCTTCCTTGTTTTCATAATGATATAGGATTGCAACCGAAGGCTTTGTTGCGTTGGTTTTTATTGGGAGAATATGGTTTGACATTGTTCATGTTAATCCATATGTCTCTACTTCTTATTTTTCACTATTTTGATCTTATGTTTGATTCCTACATGGCCAACATGGCTAATGATAAGGGCATTGATAGATGTAATCTAATCTATGTATCATGGGTTAGAGAGATAGTTCATGAGTTGGGACTTTCCACTTTGGGAATGGACCACTTCATTTTATGTATCTCATGTATGGATGAGATCTTTGGTCATCATATGTGTTGGAGAGGTAAATCCCCTCTGCGGACAGAGGTGATCCCTACCAGCCTAGATCGGGTCTAGCAACAATCATACATGCAGTGACACAAGTCTCTAGTTACAAAAACAACAAAACATAACAAGTTGCCTACCTTAAGTCCTACACAATGGTCGTCAAAGAAAGGATGACACTTCCTGTCCTCTACTTTGGTAGATCATGATCCTTCCGCTGAACACGTCCAAACACTTGCACAAATGTGAATAAACAAAATGATACACATCATAGAATCTAAATCTTGTAACCATACATCAGTCAGAGAGGATGTAATTCATTTCATCAAAGACAAAGACACATGAATGAAACTATAATCAAAGTCACTTATCATTAATAATAACAAAGAAAGATACATCCCAAGGCTCTGATGCTGGATCTTCCTTCAGTGGGTCGATAGCGGAGCACGTCTTAATGAAGCTCGTCAGGAATGGGACAAAGCTCTCTCTATCTTCAGCTTGGCTCTCAAAGGCCGTCTGGCGATAACCTCCGTGCTACAGATTCAGCTCTTGCTTCTAGCTTGCTAAGGGAAAATGGAAAGCTTATATATATGGTGGAAGGGGAGTTGGGATACCTACAATTGTGGGATTGGCCCTATCCTCAAGGAAGCTTCCATGATAGGTGGAAAACCACCTCCCATACATGGAGATCCGGAGCCAAACCTCCCAACTCATTTTAGAGACTCGTTCAGGAGTTGGCTGGAATCAAACTTCTGCCACTTATTTTTAAAAAACAATCCTTATTAAGCTTGGCGTGAGCAATACACTGGGATAGAGCACCAGTTGGCACGCCCTCTTTGGTGGATTTTCCCCATTGGCATGAGGGCTGAACTGGCTAGTTGCGCCAAGGCCAAAAGGTCAGTTTTTATGGTTTTTCAAAGGAAACTTTATTCAAAGGAATGATTTTCCTTGTCAAGGGGGATGCCATGAAAGTGGTTTTAGGTTATGTCACTGCTCACAGGTCACAGAAAAGGCCCTCTAATGTGCAGGATGGGGGATTGCAAGGATGGTGGAAAATTACTATGTAACAGATGCCCCCTAAAGCATGAGGCCCGAGAGAGAGAGGGGTGAAATGATTTATGAGAATGTGCCCAACTGAAAACACTACCGTCGTAAAACCTACATATACAAGTACAACTGATATCTCAAATACATGATATGTGGTATGGGCGCAGCCATCCATAACTGATTATACAATAATCAGGATCCAAGGTATGGACACAGCCATCCAGAAAGGATCAATAAGAAGACTCAGGTATGGTCGCAGCCATCCAATCAATGACTCACGTAACCAATCATGATAATCCACAAAATCTGCAGCCTGGATTCCATCAGATAAAATTTAGGGTCTTGCGCTCTATCTCGACTCGTACAGATTACAAGTCCTAGCATGTGAATTTGTGATCTGAAGTCAAACATGCAAGAACATTTTTTGATTACCAGCCAATGATGAAAGTCATTAACAGAGATGAGAGGAACCACCAATAATGACAATGGCCCTCAAGGTACTATAGGTACAATCCATGGAATCTGAAGAGTGAGCTAGTGTCGAACACCCGTAGAATCATTCGATCCAAGGCCACTGATGAAAACCTTGCATTGAATGCGAAGAACCTGCCATTGAGGCATGCAGGCTCTAAGGTACCTAAAGGGAGTCCCTAGATTAGCTTCCTGGATAATGAGCTGAAGTCAACAGGAAGTGACCTTGATCGAAGGTGAGCCATAGTGTTTCCCACATCATCGACGTGAGATAGAGAAACATAATGTTTGTGAATCAGGATCAGTAGAGAATCAAAGAAGGGATGAAACTGCATAGGTCAAATTCTCTTGAACATATCGGCAGCATGAAACTAGATTTGGAAGTATTTGACATCAAAATATCTGAGGTCATGATGACAAGGCAGAGAGCAGATGAGTGGTCAAACAAGGATAACCAAAACCCATGGAAGTGAACAGATAGCGAGATGAGATGTTCCCAACCCGACACGAATGCAGACAAGTGCCATGTTCAAGAGTGACATATTGCCAACACAACGATGATACTGGTTTCATTTCTCCCCACCATTTCTGGCGAGTACCCCAATTATTTTTGAGAACAAGCTTGAAGGGGATAGCATATGCTTGTGATATAATTTTGTCCTTCGGAAAAATCCAACCTAGTACATTTAACGAGCCCTAGGAAGGAGGAACTCAAGTATCGTCATTACAACAGAATCCGATGTCATCATGTTTTAATGAGTCTGACAAAGGAAGAACTCAGCATATTTTCATGTTTAGAGAGTTTGAAAAGACAGCGGAAAAGTAAACTCCAACAATCCCTTTTCGTAGATAGTTCCTCAGATCTGACAAGGTAGAAAAATATGTCTGAGAAAACCTCCTAGTCGCAATAGGCTAGAGTATTCCTTTTTCATAAATAATCTATCACAGCTTGAAAAAGGGGTAAACGTATACTAGGTAGATGGTGTTTCGTAGCCAATTTAATGAGATCAAAATGGCAAGCAACTCGGCGATATTTTCATGTTTAGAGATTCAGAAAAGAGCTGAAAGATGACTCCAGTAGTGAATTTTTCGTGTTTTTACCGAGCCTGAAAAAGTATAAAATACAACTTGTATCGTCGTCCTAGTCATGTGAAAACATGTCGCTGCACAAGAAAGCAAGCATAAAACCCATTTTTTGACAAAATATAATAAAAGAATAGAAAAATGAGCTTCAAAAGCCAATTTGATCTTGGAAAGTAATAAATATGCCAAAAATAGTAAAAACATATTTACTTTTACTTTTTACCTCTTGTGGAGAGCAACAGTGAGTTTCTCCTGTGCAAAATTGCGGCGACGATTACGGATGATCTAGTGCATCACTTCAGTTCTCGTCTTTCTCAGGTAAGAGGCACTCCCCTTAGCTTTGTTTTAATCCATTTTTTGTAGTATTCCACTGTGATTTTGGATCTGTGAGGGGAAATTTGAAATTTTAGGGCTCACCCAATTGGCGTGGGTATCGGGCATGGACTCGTGCCAATTGGGTCCCTTTTGCAAATGGGTCGCGCCAGTTGGCATGATTGTCAGAAAAATAGTCGTGCCAATGGCGCAACCTAAATTTCTACTTAAATTTTACAAAATATGAACCAATCAATCATATTTTGGACTGTTCAAGGGATCTAATAATGTTTTTATGACCATTTTGGTGTAGATACATAGTCTTAATGGTGATAGAATGGAAATAAAGGGAACATAGTGAAGAAGATGAAATGGCCATGGAGTACGAGGCATGTATGAACGCTCTCCAGGATTGTAGCTTGAAAAAATTCTTCATGACACCGTGTCTCAGGGCACAACCTGAGTTACAGTAGTACTTGATCAGTATTTGGGACGAAAACAAAGAGAAGTTTAGTCTTCGGGACCAAGTATTGGAGCTTGAAGTATCCAACGTTTATTTCATAACTGGATTGTCTCAGAGAGGTCCAATCCTGATTTTGACAGGTACTAGGCCATTTGGTGAAAAAATGGCAATGGTGATGGAAAGAGTGTGCCCAGGGGCATGAATAGGATCAGGCAGTGGGAACGTTGATATCCACATGGTCCTCGATCTAGCACTCAGAGTGGTGCTCCATACCATTACATGGGCAGTGGGGTCACAGGCACCGCATGAGGCTACTAAAACACAGCTCCTCTTAGCATCTAAATGCATGAACCCGACACTATTAGATTGGTCTGCCGTAACATTCAACATCAAATGGTAGTTGAAGAAGTGCAAGAAGTCCAAACTGAAGCAGTTTGGGTATGGATCTATCCTGGTATCGTTCATCCTTGAGCGGTTACCAATCTTCTAGGGCTAGGGGGTGATAGTCACCGAGCCACCATTGAGGGAGCCACAGATGGCTCGATGGGCAGTACTCATGCCCAGATCAGGAGGGGGCCAAAAAATGTCATGGAGGCTGGAGTTTTTTGTATGGCTTCAGCGATAACTGATCGTCATAGAGGACTGGCCTTATGCCAGTATTGACTTCATGGGAGACCCAGATCTTCCACTCTCGGAGGGAGAAGACTGGGACAAGGAGCCGGGTAAGACTCTTTTTTATCTTGTGTATTTTATGATTTTTTTGGATATACATGCATGTCTTAACAAACAATCCTATGTGTATGAAGATGTTGGCCTAGAGAGGCCTGCCGGGATGTCGCCCATCACACGGAGGACCCCGCTTGCCTATGACCCTCAAGGCGAGGGTGGCGAGGGGAGTGAGCTAGTCCAGAACTTGGAGGGAATCACACGTGGGATCCCAGATTATGCTCGTCTAACAGATGTCCCATTGGCTTATCAGAGGCACACTGTGGGGGTGCCTAGTCGCCTTCATCATTTATTGAGGCGATTGGTGCGGGCAGTGACATGCTACCATGAGCACCATGCTGATTAGTCATCTAGGATTTTCATTTGCACATTTTTGAGAGACATGTTGTCTCCAGCTATTATTAAAACAGACATGCATATTTTTGAATTTTATGTGATGTACAAAAACTGCAAACATTTCGACATATATATATATATATATATATATATATATATATATATATATCTATACCTATTTCTAGATGGATCTTTTTACATATGATGATGTTTTTCTACAAGTTTCATAAATGTCTATCTAAAACCATGTTCGCTACTGCATCTGTTAATGCATTCATGTGTTTGGGTATGTGTTGATATGTAATGTAATCAAAGTTTCTTTCTATTAAATGAATGCATAGATACAGACATAAAATGGATGGTTTTCTAACTGAATAATGACCATTGATTTGTAACACTACAAGCTGTGAGTCCAGATACACAAGTAATGCACGAATATCGAGGTTAATAGCCTCGCTTAATAATTCCAAAATGGCACTATACTCCACGACATTATTTGTGGTAGGCCCTAGACAAACACCTTGTAAATTGATTAACTCACCAGCAGGATTGTAGATTACCTAGGCTACTGAGGACATATTCCTGGTACTGCGGGAGGCACCATCCGCGAAACCGACAAAAGGAGTAATAGGCATCTGCACAATCAGGAAGACCCAATCAATAGAAAGATGCTTACAAAGCACACCACACCACACATGCACAAAAAATGAAATCACTCACTTATGTACACACACCACACAAGAATAATTCAAGCGTAGTACTTTTTGAGGTACAACCCATTTCTAGGTTGTGCCAGAGGAATGCCTTCATAGTCGATTAGCTCATAGGCCCCATTTTTTAATACTTGTTTGACGATATAGGGTCCATGCCACATGGGTTGGAATTTTCCTACTCCAATTTTATCATGTGCTTGGTCGTATAAGAGGACGAGGTCCCCTTCAATGAAAGAATGTGGGAAACCGATTGATCAAAATGGGCTTTAACCCGCTTTTTCTGTGCCTCAATAACCAAAGCAGCTAAGCAGCCGGTTTCGTCTAGTCGTTCTAGATACAGGAGATGCTCTTTCTTCGGGGAAGTGTCGAACAGTAATTACACATCCAACTTCAACGAAGGAATCTCACATTCAACTGGGAGAGTGGCTTCCAGGCCATACACTAGCTGGAAAGGTGTGAATCTGGTTGCACTCTTTACAGATGTTCAATAGGCCTAGAGAGCTGAGAAAAATTGGAGATGCCAATTGGATTTGTGAATACCAATTGTTCATTGAAGCATCGTGAACAATACCTTGTTCACGGCCTCAACCTGGCCATTCGCCTAGGGATAGTATGGCGTTGAGCTGTCATGACATAAGCCCAACTTTGATGTCAACTCTGGAATCATGTAATCCCGAAAATGAGTGCCATGATTGGTGACAATGGCTTGAGGATCCCCGAAACGTGTAATTACATGGTTGAAAATGAATTGAGTGGCTATCTTACCATCGACAACTAATTTAGGCATCGCCTCGGCCCACTTAGTGAAGTAGTCCACGAAAATGATTATATAAGCATGCCCCCCAGCTGAGTGAGGGTCACATGTCATAAAATCTATGCCCCATTTGGAAAAAGGGCCTACGGTAATGACAGGATGCAAAGGTAGGGGTGGCGCATGCATCTTGCACTGAAAGACCTGGCACGCATAACATTTTCGAACTGCAACAATACAATCCTTGAATATAGATGTCCAGAAGTAACCTACATGCAGAATATTCTGGGCGATAGCATATCCGAACATGTGACCGCCAGAGGCACCATTGTGACAGTCATTAAGGACTTTCTCAGCCTCTTCCAGGGTCAAGCATCGGTGGAGCACAAAATCAACTCCGACACGATAGAAGGTATCTCCGACAATGTGATATGGTTGATATTGATGTCGAACGCGACATCGAGCATCCTTCATCAACTCGGACTGGAAAGTGGATGTCTGAAGGTACATGATGATGTCACTGTACCATGGATCATGAGTGTTGATAAGAAAGAGCGTTTCATCTGGGATGTGATCCTCGGATTGGGATGGAGCAGAGTCTGTTGGGAGAGAGCAGATAAGATCAGAAAAAACCAATGATTTCGTCAATTTTGCGGTTGTGAACTCCAAATCGAACACCTGAAGGATTACAATCCATTTGGAGTACTTGCCCCCCAGTAATTATCGAGACAAGATGTATGTCTTGGGGTTACAGTCGGAAATCATGGTTACCATACGCAACAGGATGTAATGGTGGAACCACTGAACGACCTGAACCATAGCGAGCGCCAATTTATTGACGTGGGCATAGCACGTTTTACTGTCAAGAAGATTCTGAGACAGATAGTAAACTACATGTTCATTCCTGTCATCGTCATCATGTACTAGAACCATGGCTATTGTGCTAAAAGGGGCAGCCAAATAAAGGGTGAAATCATTATGATAGTCAGGAGAACGTATTAACGGAGCATTGACAAGCAATGTTTTAAGTTTATCGAAGGATTGCTGAGAAATCTCTTCCCAATGGAAGGGAACGTCCTGTTTCAAAAGTCACGTAAACCCCTTGGCCACTTCCACATAGTTCGGAATAAAGCGACGTAAGAAGTTGGCTTTCCCCTGAAGACTCTACAGTTGATGCAACGAGGATGGGGATGGGAGGTTAGCAATGGCCTCGAACTTAAGGGGGTCAAGGTGAATTATGTCTTTAGAGACGATAAATACCAAAATATGACCAGAATCTACATAGAAAACACACTTGTGAGGGTTGAGCCTTATATTGTAACGTCTGCAGTGGAGAAAAATCTGGTAGAGATGTTCAGGATGGTCCTCACGCCGAGCCGAATGGGTCAGAAAATCGCCCAGATACGACTAAACAATATGATATATGTCATGGAAAGCATAGGACATAGTGCACTGGAAGGTAGCTCCAGCATTTTTTAAGCCGAACAAGAGCTTATTGTAAGCGAAAGTACCCCATAGACAGATAAAGGCAGTTTTAAGTTGATCAGTGTGTAAAATATTAATGTTATTGTAACCCGAGAAGCTGTCCATGAGGGAATAGATCTCACTCCCTGTACAGTCATCGATGATCTAATCTATAAAAGGAGTGGGATAATTTTCCTTAGGACAGGCCCGATCTATGTCTCAGTTGTAAAAAAAAACTCGTATAGTGCCCTACTTCTTATCTATAGGGACAATATTAGAAACCCATTATATGAGGGGAATTGGATATATGAAGCCCGCGTTAAGAAGTTTTTCAACTTCTACGTTTATAGTTGCGACTTTTCGGGGATGCACTGGGCGAAGACGCTAACGCACGGGTTTCGCACCTAGATAGGTGGGAATTTCATGCACGACTATACTGGGATCAATCCCAGGCATCTCTTCATAGGACCAAGCGAAAACATCTCTGATTTTGCGAAAAAGGTTCGTGTATACTTGAATCTCTTTGGGAGAACAAGTAACTCCCACATGAATGTTCTCGACTACCCTCGGTTTGACGGAGATGTCAATAGGAATGGTTTTTGTGATGTTACTCAGATTTCCCTCCGAAAGAACCTCATGAGTCAATATCAGTGTTTGAAGAGGTGGAGTGGGAACTTGAGATGCGAAGTGCTCTAGACAATTAGACATTGCCCCCAGGTCGGGCATGAACGAGGAACGATGATGGCCATCGCTCCATGGCAGATCTTCAAGAGACATCATTTCAACGATAGCTTCATTAGAGGGGAAGACTTATCTTAAAGGATCAGGCAAATCTGCATCGCCGAGCCAAGGGGATTGAGAATATACATCTAGAGCCATGCTCGAAGAAGCATGTTTAGAAGGAGGAGGATCTGATGCAGCGACGATCTCACAGTAATTGATCTCAACTGGATTTAAGGGCATCAATTCTCTGAAAAAGGTCACCTGTTCAGGCGAAGGGATGATCCAAGGGTCATCTGACCTAGAGATCATGTTAACTTAAATAGTGTGCAGTGGTGGCATGGGAAAAATAGCCATGAGGACAGGGTCCTTGAAAAGACCAGGTCCTACACTGTCGAGGGGATTGGGGATCTGATCCACGTAAGGTACGTTGTTCTCGGAGGACGAGGTGAAGAAAGATAATTGATCGACAGTGATAATTTTTACCTCATGAGGAAACTTCAGAAACTGTAAGAGGGTGGACGGAATGCATAGCATGGCATGAGTCCAGCTGCGACCAAGAAGAATATTGTATTTGAGCTTGGCGTTAACCACTTCTACTTCTACGTTGATTTTCTTACCCTGTAACATGATCGATAAAATCTGGAGAACACCCAGGGGTTTTGATTCCCGACCATCAAATGCCTCTAGGGCATTGGGAGATGAAGTAAGAACTGGAGAGCTAATGGCCTTCCAGCAGGCAGATGACATAACACAGGTGGAAGCACCTTCGTCCACAACATCTTTGTGGATGTTGAGGTCGTTGATACCAACTTGTATAACGAGAGAAATTTGATGCAGAAGTCGAGGGACACAATTTTCTAGGTCGAAGGTGGGAAGACTAGAATCGGCAGGATCAATTCCTCCAATTGCGGACAACATAGCTTTCCATTGCGACAGGAAACTTTGAAGTACTTCCAACACAGACATTGTTGAAGTTTCCTGTGCCAAATCCTCAACAATATTGTAATACTGAGTGGCACGGGCGTTTGGATTATAGGAATATTTTCATAAAACAACTTTATAAGGTGGCCTCACAACAGGTTTAGCACTGGGATTCTCAATTTCTAAAGGACCAGAGACAGGTGGGGGAGGTGGGCCATCAACGACTTCCTTCCCAGCTGCCTAGCATGATCCAACATAATCCTTCAAACGCGTAGCAATAGAAACAGGTGTAGCACCATTCATCATAAAAACTTGGGACCCAAATGGTGTAGATGGTGAAGGCTGCTCAACCATCTGGGTCTGCTGAGATGGGAATGGCTCTTTGAGAGCTGCTGGATTCCCTTTGGAGCCTTTCAAAAGTTTACTAACTTTATATCGTCAGGGACAATCTTTGGTATAACGATCTCCTTCACAGATAAGGCAGGGGTACTTCAGTTTGCGTTGGGAACCATCATCAGTACGAGGTTTAGAAGACTCTAGTTTTGGCGCATCGGTTTTGGATTTGCCTTTTCCCTTCTTCTTCCCTTTGGAGGCCTTTTTCGCAGGATTGGCCTAAACGGCATTGACCTCTGTAGTCTTACCAAAATCTAGGGGGGCGGGAAGAGCAGAATTATTGGAAGAATTCGACTTTTGCTTCCCATTAGAGGACTTCCGAGAAGTCTAAGAAACGGAACTAATAACACCATCCACTGATGGGGTAGCTAGTATTTTAGAGGTCCCTGGCTGCGAGGCATCAGTCAAGATATCATATAGCATGCAGGACTGAGAGTACACCAAATCAAGGTACTGGGCACGAGCGATGGATTTTTCTTCGGTCACACATGCCCCCATAGCAATATCTTGAGTGATATTGTTAATGAAGGAGGCAGTGAACCAATGAGTTAGAAGCTGATCAGGTATATCAAACTTTATCAGTCTCTGACGACATCACCACTCATGAATATGATCAGATATGTGGGTGAATTTATCCTACTTGAGAGAAGTCGGGAGATGCGTCCTGGCCTCGTAACGAATTGGTAACTGGAAATGTGTTAGAAAAGCCATAGCTAACATATTGAAGTCTTGAAAGATACCGCGGGGTAGTTCTATATACCACTTAGCAGCAGAACTGGTAAGAGTGTGTTGAAAAAGACGTAGAAGAATTGAATCATCCACCCAAGAGTTCGAAGAACACCACAGATGGTAGGTCATGACATGAGCTTGGGGGTCCTGTTCAATTTTACCTTCAAATTTAGGACAGTCACCAGGCACCTTGGTGGGAACCAGAGGCCAATAAGGATTGTGAAGAATTGGATCATTGGTCAATTTAGAAACATCCAGAAATTCCAACATAGCAAGGAAAGGAAACTAAATAAGGACCTGTACCTGTACTCCACCCTGGTTGAGCATAACTTTTCCCTCATTGGTTCTGTCCTGGAGGATTCTGACCATAGGGGGTATAAGCCATATACTTGGGTTGATACGGTTGCTGATAACCAGTGTAAGGGGGCTAATAACTGGGGTATTGACCTTGATTATATGTAGGCCCTATTTGAGTAGTGTATGGATTTGAATGCTGAGTATAGGTATAGACTGGTTCTTGAAGGCAATAACTAGAACCTTGGGGTGGGTTGTAAACCAGTCGATATTGAACTTGAAGGTAATAATCACCTTGGGGTCGAGCGGGTTGTTGGTAAGTGGTGCCCTACTAAGCTTGAGGATTTGGGTTCATAGGCGGATTCAGCTGTGGCATGGAATAAATGGGCTGTTGAGCAGGGTTGACTAGATGTGCAGGTTGGTCTGGTTTAACAGGTTGACCTGGTTGAGCGGGCTGCCCTAGTTGAATAGGTTGACCCAGGTGAACAGGTTGTCCTAGTTGAATTGGTTGAACTGGCTGATAAGGGACACCAGGTTGGTCTGGTTGAGTTGGTTGGCCTGATGGCGGGATGGGGCCAGGTTCTGCCTGATAACCAGGTTGACCCATGGTAGGACCATAAGATGGTCCCTATTGTGCAACATTCAGACCGATGGGAAACTAAGGTTGCTGAGGTTGCACCATAGTTTGGGAAGGTGGATTTTCCCCCCAGGACCGTAAAATGGTCTAGATTGATACCTCATTTGGCCTGTGGGTCCTTGAGGTTGCCCTAGTTGGACCACATAGTGAGGATATAAAGGTTGACCTTGAGGGTTGTAGGATTGCCCTTGTGGATCATACAAAAACCCCTGCTGGCCCGAAGGTTGGCCCTGTAAGCGTTATCTTTGCGGGTCATATAGATAACCAGGTTGGCCCGAAGGTTGGCCCTGGAAGGGTTGTCCTTGCGGGTTAGAAGGTTGCCCAGCTTGGGTAGACAGAAAGCCTTAAACATACTGAGAAGCCTCTGGAGCAGGAAAACGTAGAGGGTTTCCCTGCTCATCGTACTGATATGGAAAATCACAAACAGGGGTACCATCTAGTCCATAATGGGAAAAATAAAAACGGTTGGGATCTTGGGAGGACTGACCAACCTCGGAGTTCAACGGATGTAAAGACAACTGATACTCTTCAGGAGAAATATTCTCCGGAATAGCAGATGCTATGTAGACGTCTTCAGGAAGTGACGTGGTATTGATGGACTGAGTATTAACAACGGGTGTAGATGCGGCTATGCAAACAGTAGGTCTAATAGGTATTGATGTGACCTGAGGAGACGATGTGAGAGGTGTCGATGGTGACATCCCTAACGAAGGTATAATGAGCCTCATGGATGGAGTCAATACTCCCATGGAGTCCATAGTGGCCACAATATGGCTTAAGTACCTATATCCCGCTGGATGCGAAGGACTAGGCAAAGACATGATAGAAGACTCGGCATTTTTTTTAGGAAAAGCTAGTATTCTTCACCAGATGTAGGAATTTCCTCACTAGGAGAAGGACTGGGTGAGTCCATATTTGACCCCACCGCAAGATCTTCCAAAAGATAGCGAGGACTAGGAGGTATAACAACAGCTAAAAAAGGCGAACCCGATGTAAGGGGAGGGAAATATTCCCCTACTCTAAATCCAAACCAAGCATTGGATAAGGGAAAATTGAACTCAACTTGTCCTCCAAAGGGAAGCTCAGATAGAACCGGTCCCCCGTCGGGAAACTCGGAGACAATAGGCTACTGAGGTTCAACAGAGGATTGAGATACCTCTGACAAATCGTCTATGTAAGGACTACCAATAGACGAAACTGAGGGTTCTGCCAGTGTGAAAGTAATGAAAAGAGGAAGAGATTAAAACAAAATCACACGGGCTAAAAACAAGGCAAACAATCAAATGGCCATCAAACAATCTCTAAAAGGGCATGTGATCGTAGGTGATTAATTTTACCACATTGAAACTTGAAAATTTTACCGTTTCATGTTTTAAGAGTCGAGAACGAGTAAAAGGTGACTCTATCTCTTTCAATTTGGAAACAAGCATGAAAGGACAAGCGCTTGATGATCCTTTTAAATTTAATGAGTCAGAAAAGATGAAAATGAATACTTGGAGCTCTAGGCAAGAGGGTGTACCAGATATCTGTGAACTACAATATACATCTTGGTTCAAAAATGAAAGAGAAATCAACCAAGGACTTGACGTACATGCGTGCAATCTCCTCGAATGTTGTGTCTAGTGTATCACGGGTATAAGGCGGAAAACTCGGCTTATTATGGATAAAGGATAGAAACCTAGTGGGGTCTCCCTTTATATACATGATGGTACAAGGAGCACAAGTCTGTACTAGTGTTGTTTAAAGCCAAGAGGCGAACAACAGCTACTAGGTTTAACGACGCCGAAACACGTCACTAGCCTAGAATTCTAAATATTTCGTTAGTGTTTCAATCCGCGTTAAGGTAAATTGAATAAATTTTAGAGTTGATCTTCAATTATGTTTCAATTTCAGGCCCTACCAAATGTTATGTCTCAAAGATCCTCTAAATGCACACTACATGCCACTACAAATCACTTTGTTCGATGAATAGCTAACTACAGGAAGGTTGAGAGATTTTTCAAACAATAACAAAATGATCACAAAAAAACTACTAGTGTCTCTAATGCATGCTAATGAAACTAAAAGATTTTCATTTAGAGTTATACAACACTAATAATGCAGAAATTTTTTCAATTTTCACTAACTAATCGAAAGCGAAAGAATGTTTTTTGTATTTTCAACGTTTTAGAGAAAAATGCACCAAACACAATGAAAACTAATAAGAGACCAATTTGAGAAATGATAATGAAAGAGTAACAAGCAAGTTCACTCAAAACCCAATCAGACCTCAAATTGACAGCGAAATCCTTCAAATCAAAGAATAATCCCAACAAGAACTCATACGAACCGTGTGATCTAGGCTCGAAATGAGATGAAGCGAAACTTTGAATGAGAAAAAGAGAAATCACTCAAATAACACAATGATACAATAAAAACCAACCAAATGAATGCAAGGAAGTAAAAACAAAGTTGAGTGAACAAGCGAAAACCAAAAACTCCTACGAGAGGCTCAGCACACAATAACACCTAGATGCCCTAGGGCTAGAATGTAAAACTGAAGGTAGAGGGAAAACAAACAGAGGATGGAGGTTAAACATAGTAAAAAAGGACTTCAAGGCACCCAGACAGTCGGAAAAACAACACCAAAACCAAAATTCAGACTCAGAGGGCTCAGAAACAAGTAAACCCTAGCACCAAACAGGGTTGGCGCGACTATTTGGTTGCATCTAGTGCCAAAACAGGGTTGGCGCGAGCGCCTAACTAGCAACAAGTGCCAACTGGCGTGACTGTCAGGCTAAAAAGCACACCAATCAAGTTTACTAATGACAGGAATGAAAAAGAGCAAGCAAAGAGTAGATCAGGTATGGTGGGAGCTGAACAGAGGTTCTACACCAAAAAGAGACAAACCAGAAGAGCAAATCAAGTAAACAGAAGCCAAAAGCAACCAAAAGATAGAAGACAAATTCCAACCAAGCCTCCCCAGTGGAGTCGCCAGTTTGTTGGAGAGGTAAATCCCCTCTGCGGACAGAGGTGATCCCTACTAGCCCAAATCGGGTCTAGCAACAATCAAACATGCAATGACGTAGGTCTCTAGTTACAAAAATGACAAAACATAACAAGTTGCCTACCTCAGGTCCTACACAATGGTCGTCGAAGAAAGGATGACACATCCCGTCCTCAGCTTTGGTAGATCACGATCCTTCCGCTTAACATGTTTGAACACCTGCACACATGCGAAGAAACACAATAATACACAACATAGAATCTAAATCTTGTAACCATACATCAGTCAGAGAGGATGTAATTCATTGCATCAAAGACAAAGACACGTGAATGAAACCATAATCAAAGTCGCTTATCATTAATAATGACAAAGAAAGATACAACCCAAGGCTCTGACGCTGGATCTTCCTTCGGCGGGTCGACCGTGGAGCATGTCTCAATGAATCTCATCAGGAATGGGACAAAGCTCTCTCTCTCTTCGGCTTGGCTCTCAAATGCTGTCTGGCGATAGTCTCCTTGCTACAGATTCAACTCTTGCTTCTAGCTTTCTAAGGGAAAATGGCAAGCTTATATAGATGGTGGAAGGGGAGTTGGGATCCCTACAATTGTGGGATTGGCCCTATCCTCAAGGAAGCTTCCATGATAGGTGGAAAACCACCTCCCATACATGGAGACCGGAGCCAAACCTCCCAACTCATTTTAGAGACTCGTTCAGGAGTTGGTTGGAATCAAACTTCCGCCACTTATTTTTAAAAAAAAATCCTTATTAAGCTTTGCATGGGAAATACACTAGGACAGAGCACTAGTTGGCATGCCCTCTTTGGTGGATTTTCTCCATTGGCGCGAGGGCTGAACTGGATAGTCGCGCCAAGGCCGAAATATCAGTTTCTAGGGTTTTTCAAAGGAAACTTTCTTCAGAGGAATGATTGTCCCTATCAAGGGGGGTTCCATGAAATTGGTTTCAGGTTATGTCACTACTCACAGGTCATGGAAAAGGCCCTCCAATGCATGGGATGGGGGATTGCAGGGACGGTGGAAAATTACTGTGTAAAAATATGGTTGCCACTTGGAGATTCATTGATGAGGATCAATATCCAACCTTTTAGTTGGAGGCCATTCTAGACATTCTAGAGAGGAAACTTTGGAGTTGGACATGCATGAAACATTATGACATATGGAGAGGCCTTTCACATGAGGATGCCATTTGGAGGGACGATGTTTGTTGTAGCATCCACTTTTGTAGTTGCTTGAGGACAAGCAACATTTTTCCAGGGAGGAGTGTGATATTCCCAATTTTTCCACAAGATAATTGGAATATTAGAGTTCTTAATTTTCATAATTAATTAAGTAAATAAGAGGGTGGAGGTACCCACAAACCCCATATATGAATAAAATCCACTTCTGATGTGTGTATGTGGATATTTTAGATCTAGATCTACATTACGGACTAGTGAAGTAGCCTCTTAATGTGAAAGGAGTAGAGATCATGTCTCATTGATGAGATAGATCATGGAGGGAATCTAATGTAAGATCATAGAGAATTCATGATGAAGTGATGGAGAAAGTAGTGCCTTTAATGCACACATGATGGAGAGGGTGCACATTGCATGTAGACATGGTAGAGGACTTGGAGAGACAACGTAGTCAACCACAGAGGATTATATCCACATGAACAACGCAATTTAGAGGTGGGCTAGGGCTTCAGAAGGATCACTTTGTATATAAGGAAGATGAAGGCATAATAGAGGCATGGCTTTTGTTTATCATTTGATGATCCATTTAGATCTAGATTTGTCTTTTGACACTCCATGCACACTTATGTTGTTTATCTAAGTCTGCAGTGTTGTTTAGCATAGGGTGTTCCTGAGTAGGAATCCCACCCTTACCCACGAGGGACTTGTGTGCCTACGCTGGGAAGGTATTCTAAGCTACTATTTCATCATCAGTAATTGTTTCCATAGTGTTCCTACTCTCTTCAGAACATATACCTTTAGGAATTGCGTTATTTCTGAATATCAGTTTGGGAGGAGGAGGTTGTCTTCAGTATTTCAGTTGGAGAAACAGTGAAGGGTTATTCCTGTCACCTTGAGATTAAAGTTCAGCATTCCTAGAGCCTCATTTAATATTTTTCATCAGGAAAAATATTATTGATCTCCTACCAGCAGCAGTCCCATGAAGGATTGCACAGTCCATCATTGTAGATTTAGAGGAGGAAGGAATTTTCTAGCATTTCAGCTAGGAGTACTGTGAGGGATCATCCCCTAACCTTTCCATCACTGTTTCCATCAGCTTGGAGCTTATTTCATCATATTTCAGCAAGAATTGAGTCTCTCCCTCTTGTACAATGTAGTTTTCCCAGCAGCTGCACCTTGAAGGAGAAGGAAGAAGAGACAAGATCTCAAGCTTCTAGCTTGGAGAAATGAAGGAGGGATCAACCCTCAAAGATTAGATCTATTTGAAAATCATATTTCAGCCATCATATGATCAGATCTAGCTTTAGATTTGCATAACCCAGTAGACCAAGGATCAAACCCCAAGAGGGTAAATTTCCAATCTCATAGATCTGGAATTTCCTTTCTGGGTTATCTTCGGTGTCCATCACATTGGCCAAATCTTGAATCATGGCATCATTAGAGCTCCTGAGCTCCATATATTTGCATTTCCCTTTTCAGCACCTATATGTACATCATCAGCAAAAGGGACAACACAATATTTCTTCCTATAGCTCTCCAATTACGCAATGCTTGTTGTGGCATCCTTTTGGGGTCATTCTAGGCCATCTCTTTGGCTAGAGTACCTTATTTTGTACACGGTTGTAAATGAAATCCATCTCCAATCAATAAAATGGCTCACACATTCTGTCTATATCTATGTTGATCATAATCTTTGTGTACATTTTATGTGTTTCAAATATTGTGTTTGTGTATCAATGCATTATTCCATTTTGGGATATTACATTTTAGCAAAGTTTTTTTTTTTTTTTCTTTGAAATATAGTAATGGAACATAAAAAATCCCATGACACATAATTTATTTATGGACTATAAAACAAGCTAGTTCCTTCCAAAAGACCTTTGTGAATGAAATGGAATTTTGATATCATTTTTAAAATTAAAAACTAAATACTTTTCATGGTAATTTTGACCCTAACTTTGACCTATATGGGATGAAACGACATGAATTTAGACCTTTGAATGTAGATGAAAAAGTGTGAAGGGGTAGCATATCTTGATGAGACTTTCTTATTGATCAAATTTATCGTTGAAGACTGACTGAAAAAGAAAAAAATGGCTAATGACCTAATGAAAAATCAAAAAGAGCTATCTTTGATCACTGAATAACTGACTCTAACATTGGCTCCAACTGGGGATGGCAACTCCTTTAGGAGGTTTCAAGAACACTGTAGATCATGTAGCCTTATCCATTGGGTTATGGAGTCAACTAGACTTTTGGAAAACTAAAAAAAAATGAAAACATTTGACTAAAAATAACTAACTTGACTCTGACTTGACAAAAGACTAAAACTTGACTATTTGAAGAAGTCTCATGTCCTTCTCCTCGGGATTCAAAATTTTGCAACCATTCCCTTTTGATTTGCTGAACTTCAAATGTAAACTGTTATATATAATGAAAGTGAATTTCTTTCTTCTTATTTCAAGGAACATAGTGCTTTAGAAACCTACCATTGATAGGTCCTCCCAGAACTTCTTGTCCTTCAATATCTTCTAGAAAAAATGTTATGTTTCCTCTGAATGCCACAATATTGTAAGGTCCTTTCCATAGATTTTCAAATTTCCCATGCTTACCCTTTTCTTCATTCCTAGCATCCCATCTTAGAACAATATCTCCAATCTTGAAGTCATCAGCCTTTGTTTTTCTGTCAAAAATCTATTTAACTCTATCATGCAACTTTGAATTATTGTTGAAAACTTCATCTCTTGACTGTTGTAAGTGTATCATTTGATTGATACTTATCTGAATGTCATTAGGCTCGCTGTCATCCTCCTACGAAATCTTCATTACCAGAACATCCAAAGAAGAAGGGAAAACAATATCATTTCCATAAACAAGATGAAATGGAGACATGTTGATTGATATTTTTGTGCTCACTCTATCAGTCCATAGAGCATTTATAAGATTCTTGTGCCAATTCCTTTTATTTTCTTGCAACATTTTCTTGATAATATTCACCAAATGTTTATTAGATGATTCTGTAAGCCCATTTCCTTCAGGATAATATGCATCAGAATGACCAAGTCTAATGTGATATTCATCACATAAATAAATCATCTTCTTGGATTTTAAAGCAGTTTCATTATCAATGATAATTTTGTATGGACAACCAAATATTGACAAAATATTATTTTCAAGAAACTAAATGATGACTGAATCAGTTTCTTGCCTAGTGGTAATAGCCTCAATCCATTTGGTAAAATAATTTGTAGCAGTAAGAATCCATTTTTTTTTAGCTGAAGATGGAGGATTAATTTCACCAATAAAATCAAGTCCCCATTGTTGGAATGGTGCTTGGACCTCAATTGGTTTAAGAGGCAAGGTAAAAGTTTCCTTTTTCCTTGAAAAATCTGGCATTCATGACAAATATTAACTGTTTTATAAACATCGGAAAACAATGTGGGCCAATAGAATCCTACTCTAAAGATCTTATTTGCAGTGGTTTTACAATAAATATTGCCTCCACAGTCACCTTTATGAAATATGTCATAATTTTCTCAAATTCACTTTCAACTAGACAATTCAGCAATATCCTTCCAGGATCTTTCTAATATAAGACACCATTCAGAATGCCGTATTTTAGAGTTTTTAACTTCAATGATATTTCTTTGCTTCTTGGCATGCCAGGAGGAGGATTTAAATGTTGCAGAATATATAAAATATCATCATACCAAGGAGATAAAGAAAATATCTCAGTTATCTCAGGTAATGCTTCAATAGTTTGTTCATCAGACATTGTAGAAATGAAATTTATGTCTAAGGCATGAAGATTAGAATCTACCATTAGTTTTTCTAGGCCTTGTCCTTGGATCAATTTTGTGGGCTTAATTTCCAAATCATACTCTAGCAAGGCTGAAATCCATTTTCCTCTACGACCTTCTAGATCATTATGTGTAAATACTTCTTTAACAACATCATTTGGCACATAAGTAATGACATGAGAATGTAAAATATGCACTCTGAAATATTTCAGTGCTGCGACTAAAGCTAAAGGTTGTTTCTCAATGATGTTATACTTCAAATAAACATCTCTTATTATTCTTCTAAAGAAAGAAATAGGCTATTATGTATTTTAATTTTTCTTCTCCATTAAAACAACTACAAGTGTATGCTCTAAAGAAAATGAAAAAATAATAAAATCAAGTGTGTAGTCTGGAATAATAAGAATAAGAGCATGAGACAGAGCTAAATTGAATTGATTAAATGACTTCTTTGCTTCTTCAGACCATTTTACCTCAATATATTTTTTCAACATGTCAGTAATTTACCTCAAATGTTCAGCAAGATTGGGAACAAATCTTCTCATAAAATTGATTTTACCATTGAAAGATTGAATATCCTTTTTTCTCCTTAGATAATCTAAATTATGAATTGCTTCAATCCTTGAAGGATCTACTCTTATGCCATCTTTAGATATTATATGCCCCAAAAATTTACCTTCTTCCATAGCAAAGAGACTCTTCTTTGGATTTAATGAAATTTCAAACTTTTTTCACTTTTCAAAGACTGTTTTTAGATGCTACAAATGTTGTTCATTTTTTTTTTAGAAAACAATGGTATAATCAAGGTAAATAACTAAAAAAATATCCTTTTTATTAGAAAAAGAAATGTCCATTTCTCTTTGGAAAGTTTCTCCTGCATTCTTCAAACCAAAAGGAATTTTGGCATACATGAAAGTACCCCAAGGTGTAGTGAAAGCTGTCTTTTCTTGATCATCTATTTGAACAAGAACCTGATTGTATCCTGAATATCCATCTAACAAAGAAAGTCTAGATGATCCAAATGCCCTTTGCAGAATATGATCCATTTTTGGTAGCGGATAATTGTCCTTTAAGGATACTTTGTTTACATTTCTAAGATCAATGCACAACCTTATTTCTCCTGTCTTCCTTCTCACAAGTACTATATTAGACATCCAGTCAGAGAATCGAATAGGAACTATTATTTCATCAGTGAATAATCTTTTTACTTCCTTCTGAATAGAAGACAACAATTTAGGATTCATCCTTCTCAGCTTTTGGTGAAATGGTTTTTGATCTAGATTCAAAGGTATATTATGTTGAATAATATTTTTATCATAGACCTTCAAATATGAATATTTCGAAGAAAAAACATCTAAAAATTGAAACATAAGTACTGGATACTTAGCTTACATTTCTGGACTCAAGGATTTAGAAATCTTCACCATCTCTGGCTTCTCTGAAGTGCCAAGATTTAAATCTTCCACTCCCACTTCTGTTGGTGACATAGAAGGCTTCCTTGCAACATCATCCTGGTCAAAAATGTCTTCCAAAGGTACTAAACCACTTGAAATAGAATTATCCTTAAGCTTTAGTACTTTCATCTCTGTATCATGAATTTCTTGGTAATCTATTTGGGCATTTATGAATTATTCTTCTATTTGCAAGAAGTTATTTATTTTCTCATCATTTTGAAACACTTTCCAATATTGAATACTTTCATGGACATTTGGGTGGTGTTTGACATTTATTTAATATTTTTTGTCTAGGTATGGAGGAATTTTGAACATACTGGCAGAAGTGGCCAGAGAATCATCAATAACATTGTTCTTTTTATAAATTAATGACAGATTATATTCTAGGACTGCATTTCTGTAAGCTCTCATTTTGGGATGTTTGGATTGGTACTTTCATTTAACTTTCTTGATAACTAACTCGGAGTCACCATATAAAGAAATTTTCTTTGCACCAAGCTTTTTCAAAATTTTTAGACCAGCAATTAAGGCTTCATATTCAACTTCATTATTTGTGCAGTCAAATGCTAGTTTGAAGGAATACATTATAAAATTTGGGGGGATATCCAATGATTGGTTAATTGGGATATGAATCCAAATTCAAATACCAACACCTTATTTACCCATTGCTCCATCAAAATCCATAGTCCAAAGACTATTTTCTTCATCTTGAAGGTGTAAATCAGATGGCTAATTTTTAATTTCTGTTTGAGATACCTCTGTTGTATTAAAAATCTCTATTTTTTCTATTGTTTTATTATTTTCTTCTTGAGAAGATGTGTTAATTTTAAAATTGTTTGTCACTAATTTACAAAATTCTGTTTCTACCAATTCTAAAGCAGAATTTTCAATTTTCTAATTTTTCTTCAATAAAAAATTCTAAAGATGCTGAGAATTCTTCATTAAATAAAATAAAAGACTCTAAATATTTATGTACAACATGAATGGGATGATTATTATTCCTTTATCTTGTATTGATCATATACTTAATCTTACTTTCTTTGTAAAGTTTCTTGAATTGTCCAAAAATAGGAATTGTTGCATATTAAAATTCAAGTTGCAGAGTTCCTTTAAGCTTTTCTCCCCATGATATAGAAAGTAGCATTCCATACCTAGGTGGAATATTAGCCACAACAACATCCATAAGGACATTCTTGGCTAGAATTTGTTCCAATGAAACCACTAAATCTTTGATAAGACCAAGACATTTCACCCTACCCGAATAAAATGAGCAGAGGTCATGGTAAGGTCTTGTGATGTCAAGTCATAACTTGTCCATAATATCTTTAGGCATGAGGTTATGAGATGCTCCAAATTCAAGCATTTCATTGTGAAGAATAAAATCATGGATCTTAGGACTTTAATAGAAGGGAGGAACTTCACTATGTTCTGATTTTCCATGAACAACAGGACCAAAAATAAGCTCACAACGATCATCACATAATTTAATCATGTTAGATGTTTGATAAACTCTACCTAGATTATTAACCTGAAACTTGTATTGATCATTATTCATTATCTTAGTTAGAGGAATATAAACTTTCAGTTTATCAATTTCATTTTCAAGGGGAAAATGAGCAGGATGTTTTTCTACCTATTTTAGTGAGGTGTCATTCTTTTCAGGCAATTCTTTGGATGAAGAATCTTTCTTCTGCCCTCCTTCTTGAACTTCTTGATCTTTTATTTGATTGCTGGTGTATTTTTAATTAGATTTAGGAGAAGTAGAAGCAACATATGTTTTTTCTTTGCTTCTATTTGGTGCATCAACTTCTTTTTGCTAAGTATTAGTTTGAGAGCTTTGTTTCTTTTGATTGGAAACTATGGGAATATTTGTACTCCTCAAACTATATTGTATTTGAAATTGTGTGAGAAAATTTTGATAACCCCTCTTATAATATTCAATACACATTAAATATTCTTTTGATATGGCATATTGTTGGTCTTCAGATGCACAAATTTCTGCAGAATATTGATCTTCTTTAGTGAGGAAATAAGGTTGCTGATTTTCCTCAAATAAATGGTTTTCTACAGAAATTTCTTCTTCATCATATTCATCAAGGCCTTCAGTATAATTCTGTTGGAAATTTGTTCTAAATTTATGTTGAATTTGTGGATCCTGACCCGTCTATTCCCTTTGTTTGATTTTGTATTGGGGTTGTTGATTTTGAACCCTGATATTAGGATTTCTGATAGAAGGTTTAGCTTGTCTATTAGCACTAGACATCTTATCCATCCTTTTTTCCATGGCTTTAATTAAAGTATCAAATTTTCCTTCTGATGAAGTGGAAGCTTCTTCTTTTATTATGACTCTTTTCTCTGGTTTTCCCTTGGACTTTTTAATAATCAAATTTTCCTCTACAGTCACTACATTTCTTTGCATTTCCTCTAGAGTTGATGGGTTTATCTCCCTAATTTTTTAGGCCATATCATGGTCAAAACCATTAGGGTAATGGAGTAAAGAAAGACTTGGGGGAGGCTTGATATTATCAAGAATTGAATGATATATCTTATTAAATATAGCTTTGAATTCTTGGACAAATTCATTTTTATTCCTTTTCAATGCATTATATTCAGCTAGGATTTGGAATGGATTTTTCTTCTCTTCCCATTTTTCCATGAATAAATCAATTAGTTGTTGTGATGTACCAATTGTACAAGCTCCAAGAGAGTGAAACCACTTTTTTACTTCTCCAGAAAAACTTTGAGCAATAATACACATTTTAGCATCATCATTGTCTACTTCTTCAAAATCTATAAAATTAGTTACTTTAGCCACATGCTGATAGGCTGTCATTTTTGATGTTCCATCAAATAGAGGTAGCCTCTGACCATAATTTTTAGGTAAAGCAGTAAGCTGACCTGGTAGAATCACTAGAGAAAATATGGCCATGATTAATGGAGGAGGTGGTGGAGGTGTGAATTGTGGTGTGGATTGAATAAAAGTTTGCAATGGTAAAACTGGAATGAAAGGAGGAACATATGATGTAGCTGTATGAGATGATGAGGTAAAAGAAGTACCAAACCCTATTGCTGATACTGAAAATAGGATTTTTGGAGGTTTCTTGAAAATTTTCAACTAAAACTTTAAGTTTATGGAAATTAGACCATATTTCAGTATCAATTTCAGACTCAAAGGTTTTAGAAAATGGTTGAAAAGACTCAAAATAAAAAGGGTCCAAAGTAGCTTCTGAGAGGAAATTTTCAAACTTGGTGCTAATTAAAGATTTTTTAGGTGATGGATAAAAAGCCAAATCTTCAATGAAAAACCTCATAGGCAGGGAATTTGATTTGATTAGTGGAGGAAAAACTCTTCCTCACTGCCGAGACTTAGTCTTATGCTTTCTCAGAATACTTTCAATATTATATACCAGGGGTGGTGGATTAAGGTCAGGGTTTGACCTGGTATATATTTTAAGATCCAACTTAAGATCAAAATTATATGTTTTGGCTCAGGTTTGGACTTCATCCTATTCAGAAAATCTTTCCTAGGGAATATCTAACAGTCGTTCCCCTACAAGAGTGCAATAAATTTTATCACTCTCCCAAACTTCCTAGGCTGAAATTAGGAGTGAAGAAAGGTAACCACATACCAAATTTTAGGGAGGCATCTAGCCCTACCTAACCAGAGATGACTCTCTTTGTGTCACTTTTTTAATTATTCAATTTTAGGGCTGAGTGACAGATTTTAGACTAGATAATAGATTGATTTGTTTAACGTTTTGTTTGCTGGGTAAATTTATAATTAGTGAAAGCTAAAACTGATTTCAAAGACTATACTGTAGAAAATTGAGTAAGGCAAGATAGGAAATTTATTTAAACACATTTAATTTGTCATTGGTGTATAGTGGTAGAAAATAGAGAAGTATGAATGAACATTTTTACATGAATTCATTCATTAGAAGAAAGACACATTGTAAAAATCCTAATAAATAGAACATTTGACTGATTTCTTCTTATAAACTAAATAATATTTTACACATAATATGGAATGGAAATGAATTAATGGATAAAGGCACAATACTTAATAAAATACCACATGAATCTCACACAATTGCTATAAACTCCTTTGATTTTCATTAATAGCAGGTCCACAAATAATACACAGAGTTTTCAAAACTCAATTATCCAACATAATACTTCATACAGTGAAGTATATATAGAAAAATAAAATTACAACTTATACATTAAATGCTATCCAATTGATAACGCTTTATTAGCTAACTAACTCTAATTGCATCATGGAAATAAATTCAATCTGCTATGCTATCATTACTTGTAACTGAAAACTGTTTGCTAAAGGAGATAATCACAGGTTGTGTTCTCTTTATGTTAACTATTGATATGGAAAATTTGACTTTTCCACTTTTATCAATTAATCCTAAAAGTCATTTCCCAACGCTCTTCATCAGGGATAACTAAGTTAATTACCCTATGATAAATTTCATCTGCCTCAGTGTACTTAGAAAAATTTGGTTTCACAACAAAGACATGATTGATTTCATACTAAATATAAATATAATTGCTTATTGCTCCCAACAATGCTTTTCCTGTTAATGTTCCTTTAATATTTGAAAACTTGGCAGTATCCCTGGAAATTTCCTGAAGTCTCTTTCCATAGTCATCTTTGGTCATCAGTTTGTCATTAATTAAAAAAAGAGAAGGAAACCCTTTCTATGTTAGAGATTCTATCTTGCTAAAGAATCTTTGAACTGTAATCTCCAGACTATGACACTTTTCTTCCAGTTGAAGAATTGAATTCTTATTTGTTAGCAATACCTTAACTTCTACTATGGCTTCTATTTTGTGCTCAATTCCCAATTCATCTAACTCATACCTATTCTTTGAATTCATAAATTTGATGATATTGTTTGCTGTTGCGGGCTTGTCTCCCAGTTGTTCTTTGATTGCTGTAATGGCCTCATTTTCTTTCTGGATCAATTATTTTTCCTCAAATATGATTTCTATGCTTGGAAAAATTTCAGTGGACTCTGCGATGTCTGTTCATATAATTTCTTTCACCTGGCCGAAAGTATTACTAATGGAGGGCTCCTTTTTTTCTTTCTGTAATCTTTCAATCATTTTTTTATTCCTCTGTGCTTCAGCTGCATGTGAACTATCAGCATTAGTCTTTTGTAATTGCAGTAATTTTACTTGATCTTACAACTTTTTGATCTCTTCTTATTTAATAGACATGATCTGAACTGCTTTGGTAAGCTACTTAGCTCCATCTATCGTGCTTGCTGTAGAATTTTGAGCTATAGGAATGGCTTCTAGTGGCACTGCCTCTAAAGGAACTTTTGATGTATTCATTGTTGCTTCCTTTTATTTTATCATATTCTCAAAATCTGATTCCATTTTCTTTAATTGATCATTCTGTTCCATTATTAAATTCATCATATCTGCCTTTTGAATTTCATTTTCTTCAATATCCTTTGCCAAAGGATCTTCTATAGCAAGGATTTTCAATTGCTTTCTCAATGCTACTATATCGACATTTTTCTTCTTGATGATCTTTTCAATAAAATTCACATTGGATGGATCATATCCAATATTCACCACCAAATATTCTAAAGTGTCGATTCTTGTGTATTTTTCAAATGAGGACACCTTCTCCAATTTAGCTGTGACTGCACATTTTCCAATGAAACCTGCAATTTTGATAGGCTCAAAGCAGTATTAGTGAGAGTTGATGAAATCATCTCACTAGTTTTCTTATGAAGCTCCATTTGGTCTATTGGATGAATTTATTTTGTGTCAAACTCAAATTTAGCCTTCTTATAATCTGCCTCTAACTTT
Organism: Pinus albicaulis; assembly: GCA_034641835.2. Lineage (NCBI taxonomy): Eukaryota > Viridiplantae > Streptophyta > Pinopsida > Pinales > Pinaceae > Pinus > Pinus albicaulis. The sequence goes on from CM076575.1 coordinate 1,187,665,356, forward strand.
GGTTGTGAGATCCGTGCTTGAAGAAATGCAAAATGCATTTTTCCCTTTCCAGAATCAAAGGCTGAAAGGAGCCTACTTTGTGAACTAAGAGTCTGTTTCCAAAACTGATTATAGGTACTTTTCTTCAAAATTTCATTCTTCAACATAATTTCTTTGAAAGTATCAAAGGAAATCTTCCCTTTTTCTTTCTCCCATGTAAGAGTTGTGCTAATCTAGATGGCTTTTTTTCGAACTTGAGAAGATGATGTTTGTTGATATTTAGAAATAGTAGAAGTAGTAGGAGTAGCAGTAGTACCTTTAACACTTGTTTGTGTAGAAGGAGGTGTTTCTTTAGTGATGATAATTACTTATTTCTAAGACTCCTTGCTGGGATTGACCTTAGGATTTAGCTTTGTCTTCTTCCTGTAGTGAATCTTGAACTCTTTGCTTGATAAATTAGTCATTAGCGATGATTGATTTTCTCTAACTCTCTTCCCTATTATTTCTTGTGAAATTGGAGTCTACAATGCTAATGTGAGTAATGTCTACTCTTCCGCCTCCTATAGTGTGCCTTCTATCCATTCAAGTTGATTCATTTATTTTTCAATTTCTGGTCTAGGTGAATGAAAATATGTTGTGTATTTATTTTCCACCCTCGGTTTGGAAATGACACCAACTCGATCATAAGATCATGTAAATCTTGGGCTAAACTACATTTCCTTCAACAATTTATCTGCCTCTTCCCCTACTGCTCTGCTATTACAGATAAAAGGACCTATCTGTGTTTTAATTTTAAACTATTATTTCTTCTTAGCAGAGACAAAGTGCACTTCATCTGCATTAATCATTTGTCTAATATGTTCCAATGCAAAATCATCATGGGGAGGAATTTAGGTAACTTATAAGGGCGAAGTTCACATCCATAAACTTTGAGTTCTATATAGCTTTGTTAAATATACCAATCCCCTATTCTATCTTGATATGATAACTGCAATACCTTCCTGATTTCCTCACTAATTCCAAGCTCTGGAGTGTTGTTCAACAAACTAAATGTTGGCTGAACAAACAATTCTACAACTTTTTTATAAGAATACTCTTTTTGTTCCTTCATGACTAATGAAGTCCAGAAAATAATTGACTGCCGGTGGCCTTCTTCATCCAATTTCTGTAGATAAAACTTAAATTTGTCTCCCTAGGAGTATAATAATAAATAAACCAACACAAAGGCACAACTGAAAGCCTCTTGAGTTGTGAATCTCACAAACTGATCATGGATAGCATCTGCAATAAAGTGACTGAAATTTAAAATGATGGAGGGTTTGGAATCAATGGAAAATATGGAAAAAAACCTTATGATGGCTTCATCTACCCATTGGTATGAATAATAACCAAGAAGGTAGGAAATGACTTTGATGATTTTTCTAGTTCTTTCATGGAATATGGATGCTAGAAATGGAGGGTTTTTCTTAGGTAATGGGTCATTTTCAGTCATGAAAAGCTCAATATTTTGAGCTCTCTTTTCAAAATATAACTTCTAATAAGTTTCTATCAAGGCTTCTCAGGAAAATGGTTTAGCATCTTCTGTGTTTGGGGCTTGCATCATTTGTTCAAATTTTTTGGCATCAATGGTCACTAAAACCTCTCCTGTAGGAGCGATAATAGCTCTTTGGTATGGCATATACCAAGCCTGACATCTCCTGACAAACTCTAGGAAAATATGGGCATGAGAAAAGATGAAATGAGGGAGATTAGAGTCCCAGAGTCCTATTTCATTTCATTTATCCAAATACTTATCTTCTAATAGACAGTATAAGTCAAAAATCTCAATATCGAACAAGGTTTCATGTATTTTATAATCTTTTTTTGCTAAGGGAATATGGTGAAAATCAATTGGAGGGTGCAATTGCAGAATTAATGGTTGCTCAGGTACTTTGTTTTTCGAATGCATGGTTGACTCTGTTAGAATGTTGGAAAGAAGAAATTTTGTGATTTGAATGGTGGAAAGCAGGAATTCTATGTATGGAAATGCAAGTCGAGACTTAGGATGAGCTCTGCAACTAAAATAAAACAATAGCTGCAAGGAAAAAATTCAAATACTAATAATTTTTCATCTCTGTAACTCTGTCAATAGTTTTAAATTCGATAACCTGTGTAAATTATTTTGAAAAGGAAAATTAAAGTTTAAATATGCATGAAATGGCGAATTTATGGGAAATTGAGCTTGATTTCCCATTTGAAAATGAGTGTGGGTACATTGCCTAACAGTAAGACATTTAATTAATTGGATAATGGTCAAGAGAATGTGGCAATTAAAATGATTGGATAGGCTAGTCCGCATTGGCATGACATGATGAGTGAGAGAAATGATGGTTTTGATCAACAGTTAAGTGGGATTTAAGAGGGGTAGGAAAATGATAAGTGGTTTCGTGTTGGGTGGGAAATCCCACGGGCCTAACACGTAGCAGCAGGGTCACTGTACAAAACCACTCTTTTCGTACCCGCACCCGATGTTAAGTCTCGGACGATGAGGGGGGGACGAAGTCTAATATGGATCGTTGGATGAAATGGTGATGTGATGGAAGGTCGACTAAATGAGGGAGGATTAATGTATGGCAAAGGTGATTGATTGGTGGGGTAGGGGTGTGACAGCTGTGATATGATATGGATGGTAAACGAATAAATGAGTGCAACGTGTCATGATCGTGATGGAGGATAATGGATAGTGGGGTATGATGGCAGCAAATATAACTCATAGTATTTAAGACCTATGGTTTAAAAAGTTTATTTTCGAAATATTAAAGATAACTCTTTAATATAATGCAATTTTCGAAAATATACTTTTAGCAAAGTTTTTTTTTTATTTTTCATTGAAATATAGCAATGTAGAATAGAATTTCCCATTACACAGAAATTATTTGTAGACTATAAAATAGGCTAGTTCCTTCCATAAGGCCTTTATGAATGAAATGGAATTTTGACTACCCTTTTTAAATGGAAAACTAAAGACTTTTCATGGAGTTTTGACCCTAACTTTGACCTATATGAGATTAAATGACATGACTTTAGACCTCTGAATGGAGATGAAAAAGTGTGAAGGAGTAGCATATCTTCATGAGACTTTCTCAATGTTCAAATTTATTGTTTAAGACTGACTGAAAAAAAAAAAAAAAAAATTGACTAATGACTTAATGGAAAACTCTTAAAAGAGCTATCTTTGATCACTGAAAAAATGAATCTAATAAACATGACAATAGATGAAGCCATGAATTTATATTTTTATGTGAGCTCTACCTAACATTTCATCTAAGAATCTTGTCACGGGTATATTAGTATAAACCTTTATGATTTTAATATTAGTTTTGCTCTGGCATATAAGGCTTGATAAGCTAACATAGTTTATTTGATTTCAAATTATTGATTTATGTAAGGATGAGCATGTTGGTTAGGTCAAGTGTTATGAAAGAATTGAATGAAGAAATATCCCCGAGCCTAGTATGTTTAGATTTACATTTACCTGTTGAGCTAGGAAGACATGTCAATCCAAAGCTATAATCTAAAAATGGTCCAAGTTATGACTCTAATTTTGGTTTTATATACTGATGGTCTATAGTTTATAGGTAATGAGCCCCTGATAATATAATTAAGAGATGCATCACCTCTAAATTTTGAAATGAAGAATCATGGCATGATGGATTATGTTCTCAAGTTGGGAAAAGAAAATCAATATAATGAAGCTATAAAGAAAGCGAAAATGTGAATCCTTGGACACTCTAATTGAATTTCAAGAAGTTATGAAGAGATATTGTTGAACCTAATTTGGAAATTGATAGTTGATTGAAGCATTGATGTTCCATGTGAACACCCATCCATTTATATATTTTTTGCAAAAACCCCGATTGAGTCACTTCATACACATTGATTTTTCGCCAAGTAACCTTCGAGATAATTGCACGAGATGATCATTTTTTTGTCTAAGATATTCTTCCTATGATATGTGACTACTTGGATGTACTGATACTAGTTGGGGTATTTATTAATGAGATGAGAACATATGGTTGCTTCTTTAGTATGAGATGTGCCATGATATTTTTGGATGAGAAGTTTGTAGCTTTAGTGGCATGACCAAGGTTGAGTATGATGTTACTGGCATGGATAACTATGGGGCAGTTTGAAGAAGTTATTTGAGATTTTTTTGAGTATATTATGGATATGATAGGGATACATTATGATAATATTGAATGGGATCCTGTTGATATAGAATCTCGTATATATAGTTGGGACCAAGATATCTTCAGCCGACATGAGAGGGAGGATGAATAAGGTATCCATTTTTTGATATATATATATATATATATATATATATATATATATATATATATATATATATATATATATGTATGTATATATGTATGTATGTATGTATGTATGTATGTATGTATGTATGTATGTACGTATGTATGTATGTATATTTTTTTTTCTTTTTTTTTCCCTTTTTCTTCTAATATTTGATTTGATGTATTGCATGAACAAAAGGTTGTTTCTATTGTGACATAATGATTAAGCTTATACAAGATATGAGCACGATGATATGTTGTTGATCTACAAAGAGGAGGACTAATTGAGAATAATAAGCCAACTCTTCCCCCCTGTTTGAGCTCGTAGGGTGAGGAATTGAGATGGGGGACTCATGGGGTTGAAGGATCTCTGGAAAATAGGGTCATATATGTTGCTCCCTATTTTTTACCCCTAGGTTTGGAGATTTTTCTTCCCTATCTTGGTCTTTGCAGAGTGTACCCCAGTTGGCATCATACCCATAGTCAAATATCGTTGGGATTTTCCCTTCTCATCTAGAAAACATGTTGAGGGGGACAGGGGGTGTGTGATCCTTATATTTAGTAGGTCAGGTATCTCACCCAAGCTTAGATTATGATTCAAGTGTTCTACAACATTGACTATGGAGTGTCATTGTTGGAATATTAGTAGGAAATAGGATGGGTTGGGATGTGCTCCCCTATATCACCTATTTCTAGATATGGGGTTGAATATGTTTAGATCCGTAATGAGATTCTTGGTTGAGATGTGCTCCCCAATGTGTTTCTAGGTTGAGAAGGGATCCCTTATGATAAGCTCTTTAATTTTTTCTAGGTGGTAGCATTGGGCTCCTCGTTGACAGTGATTCTGGGTGGCAGAAATGGATCCCTAATGAATAGAGGGTGTTAGCTTATGATCCCCTCCAATATCAAATTATTATTCTTTTATATTCAATAATTTTGAACATATGAGTAGGGATAATCAAGAGATAAGTAGGAATAAGAAAATGGTTAGCAAATATGAGAAATGGTGATAAGATAATTAAGTTTGGATATGATTTTATGACAAGATTCTTGCAATGATTACATGATACAGTTGGAATTTATCCCTATATTATAGGGAGTATGATTTTTGAAGCTCAGTGACAACTTCCAACCATGGGATGAGATTACTCTTTTCGAGAGAACCAATTTTGACTATTGAAGCACTCAATTTAGATAAGGGAAAGCCTATTTTTGAATTAAATCCCGCATGTGCATATTTTATCAGGTTGACCCTAAAGAAAATTGGACACCCTTGGAAGGCCATAAATACAAGTGATCTCAACCTCATTTTGACAATAATCTTGGATCATTCTTTTATTCTCTTTCTTGTTATTGGCTTGCATATTTCTGAGGAAGTTCATGAAGATTTTCTCACACACGTATAAAATTACAGGTTTTGAAGCTCGCACATGTGTATAGGGTTTTGAGTCAGAACCGAAAGCTTGTAATAGGAAATGTTTGGCTATATCCGCAAGCAAGAAAGCCTATGCATGTGGCTAAAGGGTTTCAGATGCATGTATGACACATATTCCCTATGGTGGAACGTAAGGTTGAAATTTTTAGTTGACCGAAGTTTTTTCTAGTTGACTACAAAGTTCAGTAGTTGTCCACAGATAGTGATAGTTAATCACAAGATTATGACTAAGGGTTTTGAGTATTAGCATTGCTAGGTTCATTTGATTAATATTATTTAGTTGGTGTTGCTAGATATTTGTAGTGATGAATATATGAATCAATCTACTCTATTTTCCTAAATCATTCAATGAAAACCTAATAAGAAGAAGAATTTGGAAGGGTTTTCCTCATAGTGGGTTTTTCCTTGGTCTTCGACCAATCCTAGTGTCTCTATGTGTGAATTATTTTCTAATATTGTTCATTTATATTTCACTTCATTTATGATGATATTGTTCTTTCTACATAGTTGCATATGTTGTTCACTAATGATGTAAATATAAATAACGTTATGTTTTTATGGGGTGAATTTAATATGGAAATAATGAAATTCAATTATCAAGGTAAATAACAATATCTACCTAAGAAAAATTAACATGTTGTCCCCACGTGGTGCCCACATGGAAGGCCTCCACGCTCCATAAAAGTTCCACATCACCATACTTACCCTTGAAAAATTGCCACTTATCCAACTCGTGACCCTACCGACACACCATGTGGAATTACGACATCACTTTCCGATGGTCCCTACAATAATTCTCTGCCTTGGACAATCAAAAACAATTTCTCAATGGTAAAATAAAAAATTTCTAACCCCTCTATCCCTCCCCCCCACCGCACCCCACCGCCCACCCCCCCCCCCCCCCCCCTTTTATGTCATGGGGGTGGGTTCCCGCATTCAAAGTTTTTTTTCTTAGTTCCTCACCTCCTTATCAATGAAAAATGTTTGTTAGACCCAAATAAATGACAAGAGGGGAGGGTACCCCCTTAAGACACGAATAAGGGGGGACTTGCATGTGAGTTCTGCCCCTCCTGGAACCATGACCCTAACATGAAATTTAATATATTCTGCCAGATATATATTTGTCTCTCAATTGTTGGCCTAAAAAATGCTATTCATGTAAATACATACAATTTTCGTGTAAATGCTCATCGTTAATCCTCTTGGTGCTTAGACATTCAAGCTTATGCCTCTGAGACTTAATGTATGCTTGTAATCACATCAAAATGGTGTTGTCATCTCAATAGACCTGACTGTTCTGAATAATTTATATGGCTATGAGATCCACGATATATAACCATAGACTCCCTTGATTCATGCTCTCCCCTCAGAGCTTACAATATGCATGTGTAGATTTCTTTGCCTAGCTCTTTGGGTAGAGAATTCGAATTTCTATAACATTCCTGCACATGTATGAGAAAACTCAAGGGCCTTTTTCCTTTAAGATATGGCACATTCCATTATCGTCACAAACCTTTTTTCATATTATGGTTTTCCATTACTGGTCCAATTAATGACAATCAAGAATAATCCCTTTCTCTTACCACAAACATGATCAAGCTTACACTCCTTATGACATCTATAAGAGCTCCATCGATATGTATATATATATATATATATATATATATATTGTGTATATGATTATATAAATTTATACGGAAAAGCTCATTCATTATACATGTTATATGACAGCAACACTTTCATTACAGTGAGACCATATTCATGACATCATAAGTACATCGCTTATTTTCATTGCAGATAAACCTGTCATTCAAGAGGTATTTAAACCTAGAAATAGACACAAAAGTTAGCCATTATTTATCAGTCACTCACCAATTAAACCATTCCTCAATAGGTTTTTAAGCATTTTAACACACAACCAACATTTATAAAGTATTTTCATAGGAATTACATGAATATGGGTTCCTATAAACACGTATCTTAGATCAAGAAGCCTGTAAACTGAGATTGGGACTTCGGTTCTCCACCCAACCTTATATTGGATTGCACTGCAGGATTTCTTGTAGCTAATAACCCTTGAGCTAGATTTTGAGCTTTAGCATGAGTTCTTTAAGGTTTGAGCTATGTTTCCAACTGATACATGGAATCTAGTGGTCATTCCATCTTCAGTCACCAACTAAACAAGGGAATCTAGAGACTATTCTATATCCACCCTCCAAATTGTTCAAGGAATCTAGAGGTTACTTCACCTCTACCCTTATGTATGTTGCAGGGACTCTAGGGGTAGTTCCACCTCCACCCTATGACATAAAAAAAGTAGCTCCGCCCTAAACAGAGAGTTGAGATCTCATTGAAACAACTAAGAATAATTCCTTTAGTGGATCCACCCTAAATCGGGAGTCCAAATCCCACCAAATAAGTTTTTAAACCTACAATTGAGCAAGGAAGGTGTCTTGGACACTCTATAACTAGGAATTCAAAGGAACATGGCCGCCACCCAAATACGGAATCTAGAGAAAATTTTCCCCTTCACTCGAGTCATGACCAATCTCCTCTTCCAGTACTCATAACCAAAAATATAATTCCCATCATCCATCCTTTAATATGTTTCTCCTCTACTCTGTTTAGGCAATGGTATAAGGAACTACATGAATTCTAAGGCATGTTCCTTCTATTCTAAGATTTACTTTTGTGTTCCTTCCAAGGAAAATTATTCTACGCCCCATGTGTTTCCTTCCTATAGTTTCCTTAATACCCCTCTCTGTTCTTGTGCAATGCACTCCTTTAATTCTCTAGAATGTTGTTTCTCATGGTGCCTTGTGCTCCTTGCATTTTTATTCTTCCTCTATCACTGAGTCTCTCTCTCTTTCCTCTCTTAATCATTCTTCCATGTCTCTCCTCCTTCTCCCTGTGTTTTCTGTGAATATATCATCCTTTCTCAACCACCTCGTGGCATCATTGTGGAGGGGTTTTGTGTCACCCTTCCCATGTTTTTTTTCTAACTATCCTCATGGTGATGTGCTATCATGGGCTTCTCCATGAATGGAAATGATCCTAGTTAGTAATTATGTTGGTTCTCACACTCAGTAAAATCTGTGTCATATTTAAATTATTTGATTTATAATCAATCTGTGATCAATATACTAGCTAGGTTACGCTTGTACATATGAATCAATTCTCCTCAATTCCTAAGAAAATCCTACCCCAAAGCTCTAAATTTGTGTCCCAATTCTTAGTCATTTTAATTACAAAAAAAATTATTTAAAATGTTTACAATAATGGGGTTAGTCGAGGGTTTTCACAAACCCCACCCCCTTGGAGGAACACCATCCTCAATGTTTTATATCTGAAAACCAAAAAAAAACATGCTTTAAAATAAGAACATAGCCATTTGGAGCTTTATATACACAAATCTATATAATTAATTTACAAAATTATTTACATTGATTTAATGAAAAAACAAAAATGGATATGATGTCCAAATGTGATCACACATATCCCATGTTGCTTCCTTGGGGATAAAATCTCTCCAATGCACCTTGAATTGCTCGATTACTCAATTTTGTAGCCTAAGCTACCTCTTATCTAAGATGCATAAAGGTTCTATTTAGACACTCCCTCTAGTTCCACTTGTAACATTAACCAATCAATCACATGATTAACATCCTGTACATACCTTTTGAGTAAACAAACATGAAAAAAATTATGATTTTTTTTTCATGGAAAGGATAGCCTATATGCTACTGGTCCTATCCTTTCAAGCACTTGAAATGGCCCACAAAGCCTTGGTTGCAGCTTGGCACATGACCCAATTTTTAGAGAAATTATCTCTAGTGTAATTCGCAAATAAACACTCCCATACTTCAAATTCCTTATGCACTCTATGATGGCAGTGAATAACTATTCTATGTATCTTGAGCTACCTTCAAATTTTGTTTTATAGTCATCATTTCTTGCTCCATTTATATAAGCATATAAGTCCAAATAAGGACCCTCTTCACTGGATCACTCCAGCTAATTGGAGTATTACACCTTCTCCAATAAATAGCCTCAAATTGACCCATCTTGAAGGAATCTTGGTAACCATTATTGTAAGAATATTCCATAAGTGGAAGATACTCTTCACACTTCTTTGGTTGGTACGTAAAATACATTTTGAGCATGTTTTCAAGTATTGTTTATTATTTTTTACTACCCATATATCTTCCCATATGTTTTAGGATGGTATGTTGTAAATTCCAATTTCATAACTAGACAACCATATATTATCCTCGACCTTCGATCTAAAGGTAACCACCTTTTCATTCATGTTCTATCAGTAATTATGTACTCTAAAGAACTTATTTATCCCAAGCATACATGATTCCACATCTTCTACCTTATTTATTTCACCATCAAAGTTAGAAGGTTTGGCCTTCTTGAATTCCTCTTGAATATGATCATTTTCCATCCTCCTATGATGATGATGTCTCCTAGTAGTAGCACTATTGATGAGCCTCAATATTTCAACAACAATGATGTAACTGCCAAGTTTACCAACTTTAAATATTAACCAGGGGTTCATACAAACTTAAGAGGTGCCGGAACTATATGTGCAATAGACAATGTGTCCTTATTTATTTGATATGATGTAATGGAGTGAATTTAATGAAATGAAATATTAAACTAATTGCATAAAGGGAAATATTATGTTGAAAATAAATTAATCAACAACTTGTAATTCAAATCCCAAGAGCATGAATTCAAATAAATAGGGCTAATCTACTTTGTAAAAATGCATGTCCTAAGTGGTGTTTATTCTTCCTCAATCATGGATTTATATCCTAGGGGTCATTATTCAAGCCTAAGAGACAAAAAAAAAGCTTTGGGAGAAAATCTAGTGAATTTTACACATCTTATAGGAGTGCTACACGAAGTTGCTAAAGGAAGTCTTGTAGATGCTACATGAAGTCCTGTTTTGCTACAGGAGGAGTTAATTTACCGAATGACCAAGTAAATAAAATTAAAATTTTATGGGGAATTTTTTTTATTAAGTAGGATTTCTTATGACTCCATTCCAAGTGGAGTCACTCCAAAATACCCCTGTTAGCACGTGCTAAAAAATAGCAGAAAATTACTAGTCTAAAAACTGGAAATTCAAGAACTAGTGAGCTAGTTAACCTATAAAATGCCTAGCCTAATAAAGTGAAAATGAAATGGGGTAAATTTTGTAATTAATTTGAATGTTTTATGACCTAATAAAAGTGAATCAGATCAAATTAATCTTACTATCACGTTATAAAAAATAGCATAAAATTACTACTATTTTGCTAAAACAAACTTCCAGAAATCCTAGATTCGTGAACTAGTAACCCAATCCAAGTAGCTCAATGATGAATATGAATTTTAAAATACATTATAAGGATGAATCATGCCTGTGAATCTATAAATAACCTGAAAAATGACTCACTTCAACTATTTAACTAATATAAACTACAACCAAAGAAGCATGAACAATAAATACATAAACAAGAGATGCAATTGAAAAATACATTCAAAGGACATAAATAAATTGTGCAAGAGGGCTCTAAGGCTCATGGGATGGAAAAAAACGAGGATAATTATATTAATATGATAGAAACCAAGCATTAGAAGCTAAAAATGTTATCAAACTTCATTATTTGAATCAATCCAAGTACATCTCTGCTAGACATGAAAGTGGAGCTGCAAAACTACAAGTTTTCTCCACAAGGAGATTAAGAAATAAATGCCTATAGAGGAAAATTAAAATTGGTACTTATAGAAATTTATGGGGAAGAATTATCCTTGAAAGGAGGATTATTTACCCTCCAAAATCCGTCAGATAGTGGATCTACTTCCCAACACTAGGAATCTGCATTAAATGATAGGGAACACATTCCTAAATTTTCTCAATCATTGGAGCTCCATAATTTGTCAAAGTTCATGATATTTTGTTCATTTTTTCTCCAATATTGATCCTCCTGTAGTAGGGATCAAGTCCATAAATTATCTCCTCCTCCAAATCTTCTTAATCTTCCTAATATTCTTACAATGTTCTACAAAAATAAAAATATTAGGCACATAATATGAAATCATCTCTAAACCTTCCTAAGAACATATTAAAAAAAACAAAATTTATAAAGTGTAGAAGGAGAGATTTAATATAGCCTTTGTGTTCCCAATAAAGGTTAGATGGGCCTTAATTTGTGTCTAATTTAGAGGCCCATCATACCCCCGTACTAAAACTGTTGCTCGTCCTTTGAGCAACCTATGCATCTTCTTGGCGTGTTGTTCTTCTTTTATGCCCCAAATGGCTTTTATAATGTGCCATACTGATGTGGATGTAGCTTCCCCTGTTGGATAAGGTTTGTTTTTATCTCAATTTCCCATCATTTCTTTGATTTTACCTCTTGCTCTTTTGTATTTTAGAAGTATCTTTTGGTTCTCCTCCTCTGATGACTTCAATAAACTTTTATCAATGTGGAACAAGGAGTTTCTATTTTCTGCTACAAGAGAGATTTTTTATGGAAAAAAAGGTAGAATAAATGATCCTTTTATGGTGCTAAGGAGAAGGGAGAATTCAACATAAAACCCAAGACAGTTTATCCATAATGACACAAATTCACTGATCTTTCTTACTGATATTTAGATATGTGGCAGAAACAAAGTATGCTTTTGAGAGTTGAGATAGTTTTAAGGGTTTTCATGCCAAGTATTGGTGGAGAAATTTTTTACTTACCCTTTCCCTCATGATTCTTTCATCCTTATTAGGATTTTAGGGTAATTATGTCCACTACCAAGCTTCCTATAGCTACCTGTGACATTGTTGTAGCACATTTTCAGACCCTTTAGCTTCCTATACATTGGAGGTTGTTGTAGCAGAAGGAGATTTTGACAGTCTTGTTTCAAGATTGAGGAAATAAAAATTACAACATGCACCCTTGCCCTATTCAAAATGCCATATCCTTAATCAAAGGCTCAACCAATCCAATTGTTTTCTCTTACTAGAAACCAAACTATAAATTTTCAGGGTACTTTTTCTTGATGATGGAGGTGCTTTAAAAATCTTTATGCCAAAATTTGGAGAGAAGGAAATTTTAATTACTTTAATTTTCAATATTTCCTTTCAAGCATCTAGTGTCTGTTCTGGGTGAAATTTTCCTTCCTGTAGCACTTTGTTAGCCTCATGTAGCAAATCTATTCTTCCTGTAGCAAATCAGTTCTCCCTATAGCAACTTCCTGTAGCAAATATGTTGTTCCTATAGAAAATATATTTCTCCTGTAGCAACCAACCTGAATCTTACTATAGTTATTCCTTGCATGCCATGAGGTGGTGGGTCCACATTTTTATTCTTTTACTTTTATTTTTCTATTATTTTTGTTTTTTCAATTTTTATCTCTCTTTTTAATTGCATGAAAAATAAACTCAAGTTGCATTCAGTTAACTAAGTTGGCCCTCACTTACCCTTTCGCACTCCTTGTACTCCAACCCACTTTATCTAGTCCTCTTCACTTTTGTCTTTTTCCTCTCCCACACATGTGGGTGTTTTGGTGGAAAGGTGAAGTTGTCTGGCCGATAAGGCTGAGCTTATTCTGCTACTCATTTTTTCTATAAAAAACATTTCCTTCTCGCACTTTTAATATTTTCTTAAGCTAGAATATATTTGAAGGGTGAGGTTAGAGAGTTGCATACCTTTGCCTTACCATGAGAGTATTTATTTTTTTCAGGATGTTTTTGTAGTTGTGGAGGCTGCCAATATGACTGTTGAAGTTGCCTTTGGTGATTTTGAAGTTGCTACTGATGATCCTATTGTCAGAGGATGTTTTCCCATATGTTGATCATTTGATGGATGTGTGCTGCTTATTAACAAAGGTAATGGATGATCTACTGGCTTCTTGAGGTTTCATCATCTTATGCCCGTTGCTCTATGCATTGGCTTTTCTTTGAAAATTTTCTCTTGAAACTTGCTTGACTGATTAGAGTTGTCATTGTAGGTCTTATTGATGGTGGATCAAGTTGTTGTTGTTGGAGATGACCAGTGACCATGTTATAGCCTTGCAAAATTTTAGTGGCTACCCAAGATCATGGATGTGACCCTTCAATGCTTCATCATGATCAATTCTTCATTCAGGTGCTTCCAAGTGCTTTTGGTTGTGATTCTGGAGGGCTTGTTCAGACTGCTATAGGTATTTGTGTTTTCGTGTATTATTTACATATACCCTCCTAGTATAATTATTTCCTTCTGTTGATACCTTTAAAAACACTGATAATTCATGAGTAATTTGTTGACAAGGATCAAAGGTTGTTTTTGAGGTCAAAAGGATGAAGGAAGCGGTGAAAATGGGTTATTTTCATTGAAAAGGGTGAAAATGTGAGTGGAGAAGAGGTGAAGTTGTGTGTAAAATTAATGATGAGGATATGGTGGAACTATATCAACATTTCCTAGAGGATACATGACCTTTTTGCCTCTTTCTCCAATTAGATATGCTTCCTGTAGCATTTCACAACAACCCCCTTGTGGCAAAAAGTTTTTATCAATATCTCTCAAACAGTAGACTTGATTGACCTAAAATTGTTTGAGCATGTTACTATCATCCTTATGAACCTCCCCATAAAACCTCTCAGCCAATGGATGCACGAATATTGAGAAAACTTAAAAATGGTTGTAGGTTACACAGGTCGATTTCTCAAAACATGTGCACTAGAATTTGTTGAAATTTCTTCAACATGTTACCATCATCCATATGCATCTCCCCATGAAACAAATTGGCTAATGGATGCACCATTCTCAATATGTAATTAAAAAAATTCTGGTCTATGTATTTAGGACTTCCTGTAGCAAAAACAAAACTTCCTGCAACATTTTAGGACAATGAGGAAAATGAATGAGGAAAACTTATAAATTATGGGTGGATGTTGGAAATGGATGAGGGTGATGGAATGGCATGACCTTGGTCCTTTTGGAGCATCTGAGAAAATGAGGAGAAATTCAAAGTTTGACTTCCTTTGACTAGATTTTTGACCAACATTTTCTTTTGGTGCCAACTTATTTTTGTTTCTTGCAAAGGCTAAAGAGCACCTGCATTCACTAGAGAGAGATACATGGAGAAAATAAATATTTTTTTTCTTTTCATTTTTTTTTTCATTTTTTATTTTGTCTTCAACCTACTAGCTACCTCAATGAGGTTTTCAACTAGTAGGTTTTCCTAGGTGCCTCAAATGAGGTTTTCACCAAGGATATTTGTTTCTCTCTTAAGTTCTCTTTTTTCCAACCCATTGACCACGTCATGAAGGTTTTCAATTAGAGAGAAAATCTTGGGTACCTAAAAATGGGTTTTCACCTGAGATCTTATTATTATTGCCTTTTCTCCTTTTTCATTTTTTAATTATTTTTTCTATCCTACTCTACTTGAAAAAACAAAATCTCTTTCAAGTATAGTAATACTTCCAATGGAGCCAAGTCCAAATCAAGATGGAAGATAGAATCATGTGTAGGATTGAAAGATATGCTTTGACATGTACCTTAATATCAGAGACCACCTACCTTGATTGAGATAAAACCAAGTATTTTTGAAGAAGAGTGTGTTTTTGCAACTTAATGATTGTCTAGAACCATATTTCCATAGAGTTGTGATGCCCCTTGTTAGTATGAATCTTTTGTCGAAGTGTACGAAAAAATACCACTTTAGATACACATAACTAATAGCCCTAACATCAAATATGGCTGCCAATATCTTCAGATTTGCAGTTATTTGACCAAGACAAGTGCTGCAAAAACCAGATCTATGCATAAAAAGACATTAAGCAGTAAAAAGAAGGTTTTGCTCCATATATCCAATAGACAAGACAAGAACAATTTTTGAAAGAATTTTTTGTATTAAGGGCACCTGGGAGGAAAACAAGAAGATGTTTTCAATTCTCCTCAATGGGATGGGTTCTTGGAAGTCCTCAGCACTTCAGATCTAGCATTTCTCTCTCCTGTTGGTGTAGAAAACCCAGACAAAGATAGAACTCAAAGGGAGCTCACACAGCAAACAATGGAAAATATGACAATGATAATGGCTCAAAGTCAGACCAAGAGTTTAGATCCAGAGTGATCTAATAGGCAACAAAAGGTGAAGAATGGTAGAAAAACCCTCCTATTTATAACAAAATATTGGGTCATTCTAGATCTTGGTGCATGATTAAAATAACATTAACCAAATCTAGATCCACCTTTTATGGAATATTTTATTATATTTGTTGGAGGGAAAAAGTATTTGACTTGGGTCAAATCCCTTTTTTTGTGAATAATAAATAAATAAATGATTTATTTATCATTTTAAGGAAGTGGTTGAAGGATAATCAAATAAATAATGATTTATTTAATTATTTATGGGTGATTTAGTCATATTTAACAAGGAATATTATTTAAATAAGATTTAAATAATTATTCCTAGAAAATAATAAGATAAATAAAGATTTATCTAATTAATTTCTTTGTTTTAGGTTAAACATGACCAGGAAAATCAAACAAATATAGGTTTGTTTAATATTTCCTTTTTGGGTTTCCTGTTTAGACCATAAACAACCTAATAAATGTGTTTTATTAAGTTATTTTACATAGTGAAAGCAATTTTACTTAGGGTAAAATTGGTCTTACGTGGTGTACTTGGGTCCATCTAATGATAGCAGGTTAGATGACCAAAAAATGGTGTAACAGATTGCCCCCCAGCGTGCGAGTGTTAGGAGAAAATCGTATGACCGAAGTACGTTGTAAGAACTCAATCACCAGACATCAAAAGGGAAGTCAGAGAGAGAAATGTAAGGTAGCCTAATGTGCTGAAGAACCAGACCCCGAGGAGATGAGACTTACAGGTGCAACAAGTCTCTTTTTATGAGAGGGTACCTGTGCTAGAGGCGGCGGGGGAGGCATACCCAGCCATGCAGGTGGCAAGCAAAGAATAAAGGTGTCTAGTAAATGGGATCCTAACGATAAAGTACAATCCTGACAAACAGGAGCGTACAGAAATACAATGAGAATCCCCACACATGCCGTGCCCCGGGATAGTCACCAGACTTAAGCAATAACATTCGAAAAGTTAAGCGAGATACAAATACATCCCAAATGCCCCCTGAAAATGGGGAAGGGCTCGCAAAATCTAACGGATACATGCAAATCAAAGAGGTGCTGCAAGCGGCTAAGGCTGGCATCATCAAATATATGGAGCTGCATCAAAGGCTGTAATGAAGAGGTCATCCGGGCATGTGGGGGGCTACCTGCAGGGCCACCCCCTCATGAGGGCTGAGACATCTCACACACACCCCGGAATCACCAAGAGCTACTGCTGAATCATTGAACCATCAAGTATACAGATCTCGATCATGCTGAGAAGAGTTGGAGCTGAGAAACAATCAAGTCAAATGGTAATGAGAAATCCCTTTACCTGATCCGAGGCACCGAACAAGAGTGGAAACTGGAACCAAGGTACACTGCCCTCTAGACCGATCTTCTGGAATGAATGAGATGATGTCGACAGAAGGAGGTCCGCCATAGGTGAGGCAATGAGAGATCCTCAACTAAGGCATGAGAGAAAATAGTCGAGTGACTGATAGACTAATACCAATGATGATGATGAAATGGAGGGGACTGAGTAGCAAATGGACAATTTCCCTTGTTAGAGCATAAAGGGCAGGAATAACATGGCAGCGACTGACAAAATATCATGAGGGACAGGGGACAGTGGGACTGAAGGCCATAATGTGCGACACAAGAGAGGGATCAAGCAATGAAGAATGGAGGACTATAGCGGGGTACAAAGGGACTCGGGATAGACTCCATGAATGCGATGATGACTCAACTTGGATGCTCTAAACAAGGGTGACCTGATGGTGCCGCCACACAGAAAAGAGCCCATGGGGGACCCGAAAAACATGAGCACAAGATGATATCTCATGACGAAAATCGACACAAACAAAGACAAGTATGGAGGCAAAGTGGTGCCCCAAGTACAAGTGTTGTAAGTGAGGAAATTCGATTTTGGGGGGAGGTGAAGTGACCCATCTTGGACAAAATGTGTCCTGGTGAAGTATCAAATAAGAAAAAACTAATAGATACCCATTTGAGGGCTCAGTGAGATCTTTCCAACGGTGCAGACGGTTTGTCAAACGGAGCTACGGTATGGTCACAGCAGGCGAAATAAGAAACAAGGGTTCTCTTTTAATAAGTTAGTTTTCCCTCCAAATCCACTCATTTGCTAGTGTTGCTGTGGTGAATGCAGAGAGGAGAGAAGGCCCTAAATCTTGCGGCGAGCGTAGCGGGCAAACCGACCATTGGAATCGAGATTCGTGAGTTGCAGGTAAGAGGCCTAACCTTACTCTTTCATTTTGATGGATTGAAAGTTCATATTAGGGCCCAAAATCTCAAGAACAGACCCTCTTTCATCTCTACGGCCGGGTTGCACTTTTTGGGCCAAAAAATGTGACCTGGGACGTAGGTTTTGAGCCAAAAACTACGACCTGGCCCAGGATTGGGCAGAAAAGTGCGACCTGGAGGATGAAGGAGATTTCAGTGCTGTGTTAGGGCTGAGATTTGGGTTTTTGTGATTGGTTACAATGTTTCCTGTCTGTATACTAACAAAGATGATGTTTTTGTGCAGATATGGCAGATATACGGGTCAATTGGAGAGAGAGAGACCTGGGCACATTACGGACATAGATCCAGGCAGATCAGGGTGTCCGTCGTGTATTGGCCAGGTTTAGGGTTCTAAATTTTTTGGAGAACCCTTTGATGAGAGCTGGGGAGCCCTTGTTGGCCCAGATTGTCAGTTATTGGGATCGAGATCATGAGGTCTTTATAGTGCAGGGGCACAGGATCGAATTTACAATCCAGGACCTGTATTTCCTCACTGGTCTCTCGCCATTTGGGATGGTGGGAAATACGCAGCCAGTGTTACCGCGGGGGCAGAACATCATGGATTTGGTGGAGCGACATTTTCGACCAGGTCTCCAAGTCAAAGGGACTCGGATATCGATCGGGGACTTAGAGAGATTAGAGACCCATGCAGTGGCCACAGCGGTGCTACGGATCCTGGGCAACCAGGCGTTCCATCACATCACTGGGGGGCAGATGATGATTGTGGAGAGTGTGTTGAGTGGGACCTACTATGGGTGGGCCCAAATGATGTTGGTGTCGTTAAAATGATAGTTGTCGTTGTGCAAGCGGCAATTGAACCACGATTGCTCGTATGGGACTTTATTGTGTTCCTTATTTTTTGAGAAGATCCCAAACTTACGACCTTGTATACAGCTCCCAAATGGGGGCTCGAGAGAGCCCAGGATGCGTCGGTGGGGGCGCCTACTATGCATAGGAGGAGGAGGGGCGGTTGGACGGGTGTTTCGTCTTGAGTTCTTTACCCATTGGGATTAGATGCCGTTATACATAGACGACTATCCTTATAGTGGGATGAGTTATTTTGGAGATCCGGACCTGCCACTGCCGCTTGGTCGAGTATGGGGGCCCAATGGTAAGTGAAAAATTACTATTCTTTTATGGGCATGTTAAAGTTATTGAATAGTAGATAGGGTACTAATTCATGTACTTTTGGTATGCAGATATAGCTCCGGTAAAACCGGCCGGATATATGGGACGACCGGCAGCATCAGGAGCTACAGGCCCGAGTGGATCGAGAGCGGCGCAGGGTGAGGATGTGGCCGCCCTCCTAGAGGACATCCATCGTAGATGCGAGAAGTTGCTAACCGGTGTTTCAGAGCGCGGGTGGAAAGACTTAGACGACCAGTACGTATAGCCATGTATTGGTCTACCCTCGGAATGGCGAGGTGTCCTATGGCGCATGGCGATGGCTGGTCAAGGAATACGTGATCTACGAGCTACAGGAGCAGAGCCATTGGCTCGGGATCCGCTAGATAGTGATTAGGTGTGGAGCATGTGGTGCCCCCTAGTGTGTATGTAGGGGCAGGTGGTGCCCCTAGTTTTGAGTTTTTTGTAACATGCTATGGGCATGTCAAATGTATCAGAGTAGATGGACTCTAAACACATGTTTTTTGACACATATTATGGATATGCATATTTTTAATGATTATGAATTTTATTGTCTTGTATGAAATGTGTGTGATAAATGCCAATCTAGAACATGGTTTGCAATGCTATCTACATAGTGATTCTGTTCTCGAGGTACATGGTTGAAAGTTATGCTCAAATCAATGCAACATCACAGTTTCAGTACTCAGAATATCATCTAAACAAAGACAAGATTGCTAGCACGCATGTACACCATTTAGTTGCACGTATACATGTAGGGGAACTTAAACATCCCACGCATGGAGGAGACAAAGAGGGCATCGGCTAAGAGACCACGCACTGTATCATATTCAGCCTGATTGTTGGTGGCAGTACCAATGCAGACCCCGTTTGAGACCACAAGGGTATACAAGGAGGTGAAAATGGCCCAACCTACCGAGGCTAGATTCCGAGAGTAACGACTTGCACCATCGACGTAACCGATATAGGGTGGGGACGGGAGGTCCTGCGGAATAGTGTTGCAAGACAAAAAATGGGGGGAGGAGGTACAATGACGGCAGCGTGAGTGTATAGTAGACATCGAGCGGCAACTGTGGGAGGGAGTGTGATTGGAAATATGGCTATGACGCATATACAAACTATATGGTGGTATATGAGGGCTATAGGAGGGGTGGCTGGGACTCAGGCTGCGGAGGTCAATAGAGATATGGGTGGTGTTATCCCGTGTATGGGTGGGAAGGAGGAGGTCAAGGGTGGAAAAGGTTCCCAAGGAGGCATCCAGACGGGAAAAGAGGGGATGAAGAGTGGAAGGGAAACCACATGACGCAGCAAAGTTACCTAAATCATCCGTAGAGGAAGAAAGGCTCGCATATGGATCGTCACGGGGAATGACATAAGAACAGGGAAACAAATGGTTAAATGATGTTGAGCCCAGGGTGGTCGCTGAAGGGGGGTCAAGCGAAACAACAGGGGAGGATTCAAAGGGAATGCCCCAAAACTTAGCGAGATGATAGGTAGAAAATGGTGGTGGTAGGCTCGGACATCTGGACATCAGGGGGGGGGGGATGTCGATGGGAGTGGGTGGATCCTCAGACTGACCGGTAGCATACTGCACAAGTATGGGAGAGGCGGATTGATTTTTTTTAACCTCATACTCTCGAACTACCTCTAAAGAGGCGCGGTAATGCGTGAGGTGAGGACAATGGTGGGAATAATGGCTATGGACACCACACAGAGAACAGGGTTTGTTGGTGCGGATAGTCTTGGGGTTCTTGGTTACGGACGAAGAAGGAATGGAGGCTTCAGGGACCGTAGACTCGGGGAACGCGACTTTAACCATGGGTTGAATACGGGGCAATTCAAGACAAGCATGGGTGGTGTGACCGATGACATCACACAAGGCGCAAGGCTTTGCGGGCGGAGGAGGGGCCGGGTCAGTCGGGGTGGCCTTGTCTTTGGGTGCCCCCTTGCGAGCTTTGCCTTTCTTCCCGGGAGCCGTCACGACAGGAGAAGGGTCCTGTGGAGGTGCTGGGGGCACAGTGGCAACGGAGGAAGCGAGGGGGACCGGTTGAACCGGTGTCAAAGCCATGTAGGGTTTGGGGTGACCAGGAGGGACTGGCCCGAGATGGTTATGCTCGGGGGACCAACCTGGGGAGGACAGAGGTCTTAGGATACTACCGTAGGAGAAGGGCTAGAAGGAAAATATCCAGTTGGCTGAGATGAATGATTAGGAGTGGGTTGCAAGAAGAAGTTGAGTTCCAGGTTGCTGACTAGCCGAAGCGGGTCACTTAAGGGTAGCCCGAGACGATTGCATCATGCAAACATTCGATAAGCTGGGATCAGAGATGTGAGGAGGGGGAAAACCAGGAAAAGTTCCAAGCAGGGAGGAATCTTTGTAGACGCCGGGGGAGACACTAGTCAAGGAATCGATGGTTTTCTTATTGGCTACAGAAGAGATGGTCGTCTCAGGGGAGGTCTGAGACTTTGGCTCATGATAAGTCAACTGGTCGATGGTGACTATATTTCCATTGTGAGGAAAAGACATCTTGTGAAAAACTACGATGGGATAGCAAGACATGGCGTAGGTGTAGTCACTTCAACATAATGTTGTAGTCTAGGGAGGGTCTAGAGGGGCGTCAATGACTTCGACGTCAACGCAAACGATCTTACCGGTGAGGGTGATAGGACAATTACGGAAAAGGCCAATGGGCTGGGAGGCGTGGCCGTCCCACACTCGAAGGGTGATCGTGGAAGGGGCAAGCTCAGGAGATCCGAGTTGCTTCCAAACCTAAGCGGACATCACACAGGTGGATGCCCCCTCATCAATTATACACCGAGAAACGTTGGTGTTCCGCATCTTGACTGGGATTTGGAAGGCGACGGAAGCAGGAAGAGGAGGATGGTCCGATTGGGTGGCGTCAAAAACAATCATTTGGTCATCAGCAAGATCTACAGTGCCCACGGTAGATAGTAGAGCCTTCTTTTGGGAAGGGCACGACTGGAGAAGCTCCAGTGTGGAAATGGCAGTAGGAGATTGTGCCAAATCATCTACTATGCTATACGAATGAGCAGCTTGACTGGAAGCAGCGTTTCGACGTAATGGTCCCTTAGGAAGCTTGGGATGAACCTCAACTTTGGGTTGAGGGATATGTAATGACCATTAGATGTCGAAAGAGGTTGATAGAACCTCAAAGAAGGGGACTCGGGGGCGTAATGAGCAGAAGGCTTGCCACCAAGTAGACCAAGTTTGAAGGTGAAGGTCGACGGTTGGGGATGGATCAGAGTTCATCATGAGGATCTGGTAATCGGAGGAACCAGAAGGGGAAGGTTGAGTGGCGACCTGTCCGTCAGGTGGTTGGGCAGCCACGAATCCTTGCTTAGGGAAAGGATCAGTAAACACAGTTGGTTGAGTAGTGGTCACATTAGGGGTAGCATGAGGGGAGGCATGTTTTCCTCGCAATGTGGCTTGAGATTCCCACATCTGCCGCATCTATGGTAAGAGAGGACAATCGTGGGTGTAATGACCGTAAACACCGCAACACGAACAAGGCTTATTGGTATGAAGATGCCTGTCCGTCTTGGGTTGAGTGCCCTGTTGCTGGTTAGTGGTGTTAGGGTCAGTACCTTGAGGATTGGGTCCATGGGTACCAGGGGCAGATTGATTTGGATTGCCTCTCTGCCTTCTTTGAGAAGGGGGATTAGTCACGCCCTGCTGTGCAAATACTTTCCCTAGAAGGGGTTCTAGGTGTTGTTGCGGGGGCGGAGGAGGCAAGGGAGGTGGAAACGCATATGCTGGAGGAGTTGGCGCACCAGGATGCGGATAAGGATAAGGGTTAGGTTGGACAACATTGAGGTAAGCAGGAGGTTGGGCCAAAGGATGAGGCATGCCGTATCTTGGATACATGCTACCTGGAGGGGGAATAGTGCTAGAGGTGTTGGCCCCTCCCGGAGGGAGACCATAGCCCATAGGAGGTTGAGCATACAGATGAGAGAGGGCTCCAATGATACCGTCGATGGAATGAGATGCCCCCGGGGCGTTAGCGCCACCGACCCTGGGGAGGTCAGGAAGGACGGTATAAACATAACCAGACTGAGCGTAGATCAGGTTATATTTCAAGGCTACTTGGAGGGCGGCTTCTTCGGTTTGAGGGAAATGGGAGGCGAAATATTTGCCAATGGGAGGTAAGAGAGTGCAAAGGAACCAGTCCATATAAACCCGATCTTCGAAGGGGGGAGCACGACATAAGCTCCGTCTTCTCTGCCATTCCTGGACATGAGTGGAAATGCGGGTCGAAGAGGTTTGCTTGAAAGATGTCAAGAGCTCTGTACAAGTTTCCTCAGACGGAGAGGGAGCTGGAAGTACGACAAAAAGGCTTGGGCAACAGTCTCGAACGTGGTATGGGAGGAAGTGGCCTGTTCGACATACCATTTAGAAGCTTCGCCGGTAAGCGTGCGTTGGAACAAACGAAGACGGATGGAGTCATCGGTAATGGAATTTGAGGAACACCACATGTGAAAAGATCGGACATGGTTGGTTGGATCTTCTCCAGCAAGGCCTTCGAACTTAGGGATGTTGGAGGGGAGCTTGGTTGGCATAGCAGACCAACCAACATCGTGGCGGATAGGGTCATTGATCAACTGATTGAAATTGGGGAGGCTGAGGCCTGCCATGTAAGGGAGCAAAGGTGTAGCCAAGGTAGTTCCTATGGTGGTTCCGCTAGTAGTAGTCCCGACATTAGGGCCGGGGTTACCGCTAGCGTTAGGCCCTGGACCAGACATAGTGAAGGTGACAGGGGGAGAAACAGAAGTAAAAGGAGAACCCAATGAATCAGAAGAGGAGTCGGAGTGCGGACTCGGAGGAGGACTAACTCGACGACGGCGGGAAGGAGTAGGTTGACCGACCGGAAACTGAGGGTGAAGGCCAAGAAGTCTCCAAGATGTGCGCTTTGGGGGCGCAATGGTGACAACACAAACACGGCACGAGGGGAAGAAGAACGACCGTCAAAGGCAGGGAGGTGCAGAATCAAGTGATTAAAATGTCGAAACAAGGGTAGAAAGGTGCAGTGTCAATTGATTTTAAAGTCTTTGTCCGGCGGTGTAAACCAGGCTCTTCTTCGCTTAGGGTGAGTGTGTGACGTGCGTTAATTTTAATTTTTAAAGCCTTTTCCTTTTGAGAGAAAGAGAAAAAGTGTGCTGCGTAACTGAAAATAATGTTGCAGAGAACAGAATATAATGCTGAAATAACAGAAAAATTAACAGCTAATCAATGCATCGATCTAACCCAAAAAGGCGGGGCTCTCAAAACTAGTCTAAACACACTAAAAAGAGGCCAATAGATCTAGGGTTGAAAGGGACAGGGATCTAAAGGAGAAATTTGCTGAAAAGAGGTGCAGATCACAGCCAAGAGGTAGAGGCAAGGTGGTTGGAAAAAAGGAGGAAATCAACAAAAAGCAGAAGGGGCAAGGAGGAGGCCCTAAATGTAGATCCAAACAAATCTTCAGGAGGGGATTTGAAAGGGAGAAGAGCTGATTAAAAGGGATCTGAAAAGGAGGTGTCAGATCTGGAAAAGGGAGGGCTGAAACTCTGAAAAAATAGACACCTGAAACAGATAAAAAACTCTTCCACCAAAAGTGGAGGGTACTGAAGCCCTAGGGGGCTATTTTCCCACTTAGATGAGCAAAAAAAATCAGAAACAGGTCGAAACGGGCTGAGACAGAGGCTGGAAAACCCTGACATAAGCTTCAGAAAAACCCAGAAAATTCGTTAAAAACAAAATAAAAATTATGGTGTCGTTAGTGTTTGATCTGTCATGGCAGGCCACAGAAATGGTTCTAAAAGTGCGGACACTGAGGCCCAGGGTCGGAATTTCTAGGCTGGAGGGTGCGACTCCGAAGCTCCTGGTGTCCCGACGGCAGATTTTCCGGAAAAGTTGTCGTCTCTGGGCCAGTGTAGCTGATGTCTGTCACCGCGCAATAGGGCTAGACACGCGAGTTAGAAATTTTAATGTTTGAGGGTTTTATAAGTGAAAAACAACATAAAAATAGAAAAAAAAAAAGCTGAAAAGAAACCCTAGAGTCTAAAGTAGCTGGATATGTAGGAATATGAAAAACGACAACGATCGTAATTGAAAACCCATGTGGAGTTGCCAATTGTTATTATGAATCTTTTGTTGAAGTGTACGAAAAAATACCACTTTAGCTACGCATAAATTATAGCCCTAACATCAAATATGGTTGCCAACATCTTCAGATCTGCAGTTAGTTGATCAAGACAAGAGCTGCAAAAAACCAGATCTATGCATAGAAAGACATTAAGCAATAAAGAGAAGGTTTTACTCCATATATCCAATAGACAAGACAAGAACAATTTTTGAAATAATTTTTTGTATTAAGCGCACCTGGGAGGAAAACAAGAAGATGTTTCCAATTCTCCTCAATGGGATGGGTTCTTGGAAGTCCTCAGCACTTCAGATCTAGCATTTCTCTCTCCTGTTGGTATAGAAAACCCAGACAAAGATAGAACTCAAAGGGAGCTCACACAACAAATAATGGAAAATATGCCAATGATAATGGCTCAAAGTCAGACTAAGAGTTTAAAGTTGAGATCCAGAGTGATCTTTAGGCAACAAAAGGTGACAAATGAATGGGAAAACCCTTCCATTTATAACAAAATATTGAGTTAGTCTAGATATTGGTGCATAATTAAAATATTATTAACCAAATCAAGATCCAACTTTTATGGAATATTTTATTATATTTGTTGAAGGGAAAAATAATTTGACTTGGGTCAAATCCCTTTATTTGTAAATAATAAATAAATAAATGATTTATTTATTATTTTAAGGATGTGGTTGAGTAATAATCAAATAAATAATGATTTATTTAATTATTTATAAATGATTTAGTCAAATTTAACAAGGAATATTATTTAAATAAGGTTTAAATAATTAGTCCTAGAAAATAATAAGATAAATAATGATTTATCTAATTAATTTTCCTATTTTGGGTTAAATATGACTAGGAAAATCAAACAAATATAGGTTTGTTTAATATTTCCTTTTGGGGTTTCCTATTTAGACCATAAACAACCTAATAAATGTGTTTTATTAAGTGATTTTACATAGTGAAGGCAATTTTACTTAGGGTAAAATTGGTCTTACATGGTGTACTTGGGTCCATCTAATGATAGTAGGTTAGATGACCAAAAAATGGTGTAACACCCCTACTCCACTTGCACATTTAGATCTATTTTTTTGTCTTATTCTACCATGATATTCAAATATTCATCATTTTGTTGATTGTTTTCTTGAACACATGGAGGATCTGATGATAAACATGAGAGAACTTTCTCAATATCTGATTCTAATGAATACTCTTCATCAAGTGAAGATCACGATTCTTTGGTCTTCTTATTTGAATATTATTTTTCTGATTGTTGTCATTCATGATGTCAAGAGAATCATTTTTTTCCAATACTCTTCCTAAGCTAATATGGATACATTTTATATCAAGAGGATATGTTTGGTAGTATTGTATCTCAGCATTGTAAGTGGGTTGAGCTACTTCCTGGTGTGGGTTTGGAAATTGTGGTATAGGTAGATGAGTTGAAGTGGATATTTGATATGGATGTGGGTGAGATTATGGTTGTGGTGGATTTGAATGGCAGGGATAACATGGAGTTGGGTATGGAGGATATTGACGCAAATATTGAGGAAATTTTGGATTTATCCCATAAGGTTCTTTCAAGCCTCGTTTCCAAGATTTGTTTTGGGGTTGAGATGGCCAAGGTTTCCAAGGAAAGAGTGTGTTCCAATTACTTTGAGATGGATGTGCATAAGCTTGAAATTGTGAATTAGGTTCTTTCATCATATCAGGTTGACTAGTCTTCCATGGTCTTCTTTGAGCTACATAACATAACTTCTTTGGTGATTGAATTTCTCCATTTTCCTTTTCATAAACATCCTTCAACATTGGTAATGATGGGAAATATGATTCTTCATGGACAACACAAATATCAACATCTTCATTTTGATCATCTTGGATTATTAACATTTCTACTTGTTTGCTTAGATTTCTAATAATTTTTGTTTTAAATTTATCAAGCAAATTTCCAAGTTCAGCCTGACTCACCAATCTTGATGTTGATTTACTTACTCTTTCCCTTCCTCCTAATATGCGCTTTAATGTTTCACACATTTCTTCAAATGATAATTGGTATACATCAACTCTACTCATGAGATCAATTAGATCAAACCATTCATCTCTAATTGTTCTATGTAAGAGGGTTTTTTAGTGTGTCAAATCCTAAATGATGTAATTTTCCCCTCTTAACATTATACATGAATATCTCTATTATATCCTCAAGGATCTCATCTTCTTTTTGAGTCATTCTAAATATTTCTTCTTTAATATCATGATATTTATATTTTCTAGAAATATACTTTGCATATCATTCCATGATCTTATTCAATTAGTCTCTGAAACCATGAACCATTTAAGAGCTTTATCCTTCAATGTTTCTGGAAACAATATCAATTTTTGAGAGTTTAGTAAGTAACCATAAGATATACGAATAATTTCAAATTCAAAGAAAAGGTTTCCGAATCCTCTGACCTCACACCATGGAATTTGGGAAGGAAATATGGAGGGGTGTTCTTCATATGCACACTGACAATAGTATCTTGAATGGGAAATCCATGAGGATCTTCCTCATTGTCATTATCTCCATCCATTTCTTCTACCTTATTTGCCACGTCCTCTTCTTCTACCTGAAAAATTGGATGGTTATGTGGTTCTTACTGCACCACATGATCAAATGGGGGGGGGGGGTTGGTGTTGGAGAAGTATTTTTAATTTTTTTGAATAAGAATGCTAATGCAATGAAATTTTCTGTGTTTGAAATGAAATATTCCTAGTGAAAATATTTTTCGTATTTGAAGAGAAAAAAGAAATGAATCGACTAGGGAAGGAAAAAATGAATACTTCGACACCTCCCCGACAACATCGCAAAAAAGTGATGAGCCTCGGTATTGCAACAAGAAAGTTGCAACTCCCAAGGCTACCAACAATAATTATCAACTAGAGGTCCATACAAAATTAAGGTGTGTCGAAATTATATGGGAACATAAAATGTGTCCTTTTTTAGTTGATTTGATGTAATGGAGTACATTTCATGAAATACAATCTTAAACAAATTGCAGAAAGGGAAATGTTACCTTGAAAAGAAATTAATCAACAATTTGTAATTGAAATCATAAGAGCATGAATTCAAATAAGTAGGCCTAATATACTTTGTAAAAATGCATGTCCTAAATGGTTTTATTATTAATAAATCATGGATTTATATCCTAGGGGTCATGATTCAATCCTAAGAGAAACAAAACAGGCTTTGGGAGCAACTCTCGTTAAGTTTACACTTGTTGTAGGAGTGCTACATGAAGTTGGTACAAGAAGTATTGTTTTTCTACAGGGGGATATAAATCACCGAATGATCAAGTAAATAAAATTAAAATGGGATGTGAAAATTATTTTATTAATTAGGAAGTCTTAGGACTCCATTCCAACTAGAATCACTCCAAAATACCCTTGTTAACACGTGCTAAAAAATAGCAAAAAATTACTAGTCTAAAAACTCGAAATTCAAGAACTAGTGAGCTAGTTAACATATCAAATTCCTAACCTACTCAAATGAAAATGAAATATGGTGAATTTTTTATTAACTTGAATATTTTTATGAAACAATCCAAGTGGAATCAACTCAAATTAATCTTATTAACACGTTCTAAAAAACAGCAGAAAAATACTACTCTTTTGCTAAAAGGGACTTCCAGAAATCCTAGATTCGTGAACTAGTAACCCAAACCAAGTAGCTTGATGATGAAGATTAATTTTCAAATATTTTTTAAGAATGCATAATTCTTTTAACTATATAAATAACCTATAAAAAAACTCACTACAACCATTTAACCAATATAATATACAACAAAATAAGCATGAACAGTAAATGCATAAACAAGAGATGCAAGTGAAAAATACATTAAAAGGACATAAATAAATTGTGAAAAAGGGCTCTGAGGCTGCTGAGATGGACAAGCCCAAGGATAATCAAAGTCCTATGGAATAAACCAAGCCTTAGAAGCTAAAAATGGCACCAAAATTCATTATTTGAATCAATCCACGTACATCCCTGCTAGAAAGGAAAGTGGAGTTGCAAAAATAAAAGTTTTCTCCACAAGGAGATGAAAAAATACATGCCTCCAAAAGAAAGTTTGAAGTGGTACTTATAAAAATTGATGGAAAATAATTCTTCTTGAAAGAAGAAATATTTCCCCTCTGTTATCACTGGCAAATCATACAAGTAAAGGTGAAATTATTTAATGCTACGCAGAAGGATTTACAGGGCTGAAAGACATTAGAGAATCTAAAAGTATTTAAAAATATCTAAGGTCTGAGGAAAAATCAAATTGGGTAGAATAAGGACTAGTCAAATATGCCTTTGCATGCAAAAGTCTTCGATAAATTCACCTTTGTGTGCCTTTTTCTCAAAAATGTGCGCAATCCAGGGAGTGGTGGAAGTCATTTTTCGAGACCACAAGGCACACTACAAGAGACTAATTCCACACTTGAAGCCACCTAAGGATAGCCACCAAGCCTCCTTAGGACATCAAGGGAGCACACAATGGAATAAGTGTGGCACACAATGGAATCACCCTCCTCTCTTGGGTCACTACCCACAATGTACCAAGAGAGGGAAGGATGATTTGAATTCTCCTATAAAAGGCCACCAAGAGATGAACAACATGAGAGCACATTGTTATGATGGCCATAATTTCGCCAAGCAATACTAGCAATGTGTGATCCGGAGCAGAGATAGAGGAGACTCAATTGTTGGGCATCCAACAACCTCAGTCCACCATAGTCGAGAGAGGGATACTTTGCACCAAGGCAGCTCGGAAGTAAAGACATCCTTGCATCAGGACTTATAACCCCTAGTTCTAAGGGCTCCTTGGCAAGTGGGTTAAATTTTCATCCTCATTCCTACCAGCACTCAATAAGAGGGGATGTAAGAGCCATCGTTTGTATTATTGAATTTTTTTTAATCTATTTAGATATTTTGTGTTATTTTTTTAGTTTTAGTTTAATTTTTATGTTTGAATATGAAAGCTATTTCTCTATCTAGTATGTTTATGTTTGAGCATGTTCCACTAACTTTATTGACTCCATCTATTTTCTACCTGTGACGAATAAATTAAGAGGGAAAACCACACCCCTTAAGTTGGTGTCATTTCGTACATACGTGCACCAAACACACTAACATAGGATTGGCGACTCCACTAGGGTTTATTTCCAAGTTTATGTGGTAGTGCCTTTTTGCAGAGACCTTTGTCTTTGCTATGGAGTTGGGCTGGAATTTCCCCCTTTCTCTCCTTAAATTCCTGGTCCACCCCTAGTGACAGACTGAAGCAGAAGAGCTCCAAAAATTTACATTGCAGGAATTTGTGAGCATTTCTCACAGACAGGCATGCCCCAAGGCACATGTTCAAAGCTGACCTGCGAGCAGAAATCATGCATGTTTTAGCCTTTTGTTCACAAAAAATAGAATGAGAATTTTCTCCAACAATTCCATCCTTTCCTGCTTTTAAAAGTTCCTAGCATCCCATAATACATCTATGAGCACTTGTTGAGGTTCCCCGTAGCTTTCTAAAGCTCACTCTTAGTTGCTTTTGGTAGGCTAGGTGTTGGTTTTATTTCAAGTTGATTTTTGCAAAGTTAACACATAGTTTAAGTAGAAGGCAAATTAACTTGCATTCCAAAATAATTTATGTTTTTCAAATTTAGGTACCAAAACACCTAGATAATTAGCCAAAGTAAGTGGCCCAAGTCCATGCATGCTTAGCTAGTTCTTTTTTCTAGTGTAAAAGTCATTAGTTTAGTTCAATTTTTGCACTAGGATTTCGGGACTAGGATCGAATTGTCGATAGAAGAGAAAGTAATATTTGTTGCCTTTGCACCCTCTAGTGATCCTAGGCAAGCATATGAACACTCTCTATTCATAATTCTCCATCTCCCTATAGTTGATCACATATATTAACTAGGAAAAATTGAAAGTGGACCATATCTGCACATGTTTTTCTTTTGAGCAAGGAAAATAGAACATAGTTTAAATAGGGAATTTTGAGAATGACCATCGCATATCTACACGTTCAAAGTATGTTATTTTTCATTTTTTTCTCACACACATCCACACACTAAGCAAAGCAAAGACACCTAAAAATAACTTAACAAAACTCAATAAATTATCCCCATAGGGGCCACAAAATAATTTATAGTCTAAGTTAGGATCAAGTGGGTAGGCATCCAATAAGCGATATTGATCATTCTTCATCTTGAAACATAGAAGTTTATTGTTTAGGTAACTTTGAAATCCACCTATCAGCCCACAGAGGAGAAAAACCGATTGTGGCAGAGAATTGATACAAAGGGGTTTAGGCTTAGGCGTAGTGTGTGGTATCAGTTGGGGTTACCTGACCGACTGATACTCGATAATGTTAGTTGAACTACCAAGAAGTCCAAGACTTGAAAGCTCATGTGGGATGGTGGTACTTAGTGGCCAAAACTAGGGCATCCTTTCCCTATAGGTGATGCTGTAGGCAAGCGCTAGATCCTCTACCCTTACCTTGGTGGATTTTCTTCGGCTGACTAGGGGCGTCACCAGCTCTTACAGGACGTTGTTCCAGCACTCACAAGATATATTGTCAAGTCCTAGTTAAATTTGAGTGTGTGAGGACTATTAGGTCTTCTAGGATTTGAGTATCATACACAAACAACAAAAAACCATATTTTTTGATTGACTGATCACATAGGATTAATCTAAAGGGAAAATTTATTTTATTTACGCTTTGTTTCATGTATGTGATTGAAATTTTTCTTTGATTATAATCTCTATCCTCTCAAATATTTCCAAATCCATATCTAGTTGACATTAGAACAGACCCAATGAGACTTCGTCAATCTAGACGTCTTTTGGACCTCCCCCCATTACTGGGAGGGGTTCCAGGTATTTCGCCATTTAGGCATCAAAGATGGAACACGGCTACCATTATTGGGTCATATTTTATTAGGGCATCTTTAGTTGGGAACCCTAGTCAGTCTCCCAACACCACACTGGTGAACACCCCCATAGGGTCACCACACACCACTCCTCCCACAACTCCTAGATGGAAAAGGAGAGCTACCCATTCGGTAAGCCAGTTTAACGCAAAATAAGGTACTTCTCAGAAAAACCCTATTCCTAACCAAAAAATTGTGTTTTCACAAGTTGCAATGGCTACAACTTCGTAGTCACCTTTTCTAGATTCGTTAAATATACCAGATTTAACCAAGTTGACAAACGACCCCATTGCACACAACCCCATATGGCCTCGCATGCCCATGAATCTCACTTCAAGAATTACAAAGTTTGAAGGAAAGCAAGTGGAATACCTCAGAAATCATGTTATGACTTTCCACCTATGGTGTTTGTCGAATGACATAGTTGATGATACTATTTGACTGAGACTATTTCAACGCACTCTATCTGGGGTAGCAATGAAATGGTATGTGGAGCAACCCTCTACTACACATGGAACCTTTAGCACCCTCACCACTGTGTTCCTGAACTATTTTCAGTTACCCATCCACCACGCTTTTGGAATGGAGCTACTGACCCACTTTAGGCAAACCCCCACCATCGATATCTCGGACCATCTCCACGAATGGCGGCGACATCGTAGTTTGTGAAAATCCAAACTCAACAATTGAGTTCTGTTAGACCTATTCCTGAAAACTCTCACCGTAGAGATTTCGAAAGATGTGGCACAAAAAAATCCCATATCTGAAGAGGATGCCATCAGTAAGGCCCAACAACTCGAGTTGATCTATACGTAGTCAGGGTATATTTACAATATCCTGCCAAATTCCCAATACCCACAAAGTTACAAAGAATTTACAGGCACGTCGAACTCTGCAGATGGTTTAATTGGGTCATTGACGCAAAGTCACCCAAGCAACAGTGTTCAATACCCCGGTTACATGTATAATTCTACTAGAATGTACCACAACCCGGCTACCAAAGTCATCACATGCCTCCACAAAATTTGACCAGTAGGGTGTCATCGTATCACCATCAGCACGGAGGACCCTATCCTCTAACTCAGGGGACCGAGTACATAGATAGACATGCTGACAGAAGAGCTTCCCCCAACAGCCATTTAAAAAATAGGGACTTCATTATGCTCAGTCCCCAGCACAAGACCCACCCATGCAAAATAATTCAGAGGTGAACTTTGAGCAACCTTCCTAAAACCAACCACACCAACCATGAAACCAAGAAAACTATCCTCCTAACGCAGTTAGGAAAAAAGGAAAAAACAAGCCTAAAGGAAATCCTGGACAACGGGCACAACCAGCAATGCCCTCCACGATCTTAGGCTGGAGGCAACTCTAACCAAAATCAAAAGTATGAGTGAAGAAACTCCCAAAGGCAGAACAAAAGGTCACCACTTCGAGCAAAACCACTCTTGTTAAATCTATGGTGAGTACGGCCATTACACTCACCACTGTCTTGATCTCCCTGAGCTGAAGAAGCTGCAGAGTAACCATGGATAAGGGGGATCCTCCCAGCAGCCAGCGGTCATGCAGGAACCTTCCCCCCATCAATGGATAGTTAGCACGTAACAACAAACTCCTGACGACTCCGGAAACAACAATCACAAAATCTACATGACTTTCAAGGAAATGTTTTTTCAAACACATAATCGAAATTACGATACCCCACCATACACCAACGCATCAGGGGCTAGTACGAATGCACCAACTGCATCTTTGACCATATCAAAGATGCCTATTGAACCTTTTCCAAATATGGCTAAGCGACCAACTAGGTGAGTAGGAAACCATTCCAAAGCATCCCATAATTATAGCATTTTGGATGATATAGCTCAATCTCCCATCGCTATGTCAGCTTTGGAGGTATTACAATCATGCCCAAAGTAGCAGAAAGCCTTACTTTATACATCAGGAACTATCGACCCTGTTGATACAAGCCTAATGGCTTTTGATTTAGATAAAGCCACCCCTAGGCTTCCTTCAATGGTCACCTTTCAGATACCAATGTCAGTCTAGAACATTACCATTCACCGATGTATCATTGACAAAGATGCATCCACATGCATCATGTCAAAGAACGTTTGGCAGAAGTTAAGATCACCTAAACTAAAGCCATCATACATCACGCTTAGAGCATACGATGGTCGCCCTTTGGCCCCCGTCGGTCTCTACCAAAAATTCTCGGTCTTCTTAGCTGGAAAGACGGTCCTTATATACATTGAAGTCTTGGACGCCCAGTTGGACTGCAATATACTCCTTGGCCGAAGTTATATGTATGCCATGTTAGCCATCGCCTCCTCCATCTTCCAAACTATCATGTTCCCCCATGAGGACTGCATCGTTACTATCAACCAATTGAAACATAGCGAAAAGCAACCCCTTACAAATACTGATGCCATTCTACCCTACGTAGACACATCTACGGATGCGTTTTCAGGGTACCAAGAATATAGCCCTAGCTAGTTCAAATTGTCTTCCTTCCTAGGATCATTCCTAGGAGCTCCCCCTGTTATACCTGAGTCATCACCTGATGTCACAAGGGCTTTGGTGTGCATGATGTCAACATCAAGCACTGCAGCTAGTCAAGACACAGACAGGAGTAGTAATGACATTGATTCCTTGGCCACGACAACCTCTCTAGCCTACGTCGACTCCCAGACCCCTTTCCTCTACCCCCTAACTGGTTTCATATCCCAATGGGTCTTGGAAAAAATGGTGTTATCAAACATATATTTTGCAATACCAGTTTAGTACCTCATTCCCCCTACTGGGATGGGAGCCACACACATCACCACCATAGGGTTAAATCCCCTCAGTATAAGGAGGCCCCACCCATTCAGGAAATCGTCGAAAACATCCCTACAAAGGAAATTCCTATTGCAAAACTGATGATTTTGTCTAAGAAAAATGAGAGATGAAAGAGGGTGGAAACTCCCGCCACGCAAAGGGAATCACCAGGTTTCACAATATGTGATGCAGTAGGACACCCTACCCACATATACCCAAATATGGATGAATTAAAAATTCTCCTTAGCTATGAGGAAAACATCACAACACCAAATTCTCGTAAAAAGGAATTGGACACCAAAACTAAAGGCAAATCATTGCATACCAATCACACATGCACTATCTGTAGCAACTATGGGTATGGGCACTAATTTCATCATTTCCCAGAAATCCCGAGATATAGGGATGTCTTTCACTCCATTGAGTGATCCTATCAAGAGGATCCTTCCACCTGGTCACCTGGAGATGAACCTCGCACCATCCTGTACCTATAGGAGGAAGGACAGTCACCTGAAAGACTCCCAGCCAGGCCCTCTCCTCTGATCGAGTGTTGTGTACTCTATGATGAGATCGATCATTTCATCACTAATTGCCCAGCTTTGTAAATGTTTCAGTGATGGTATCCAGTTCATATAGTATATCGCAATAACATGGAAATCTAGTATTCATGTGAGATATGTGGTGACAATCACCTGGTGCGCCACTATCACTACATACCCAGATTCCACGCAGCATTAGCTTGTATGCGATCAACGATAGTCTGGCTATCCCAAGAATATGGCACAAACTTGAAATCCATGAACAACTCGACAACCCAAGAAGATGTGAAGAGTAGATCCATCCTCTTTTTGTCAGCTGAAAAGAGACCAATCACGGAACCCTTAGTTACCCCCAATCTCTCTCTACAGAGAAGACCAACATGTGCATTATGTAAAATGCCCAATCATGTGGTTGCCACTTGCCATGATTTAGCAGCGTTACGACGTTGGTACCCCACCAGACCACAAACTGAACATGACGAGACCCCCATATCTAGGCTATTTTTCCCAATATGTTGAGGCAATCACTCTGGACAACAATGTACTTATATCTCGCAAGTTCATCCGCTAATCGATATGATTCACACATTAGAGAAGAAAGAGGATGATCTCCTCAAATGGTATAGAAAGTATATCACCCCCAGACCAAAAACCCCACACCCAAATTGGCGTAATGGGAAAACTGGGATGGTGCACCAACAAAGCATGACCCAGGCCCAACCCAGGATAACATGCAGACAATGTGATCTGATTTACCATTGGGTCAATTAGTGCAAAGAACTAATGTAACTCGCAAATATTTTTTGGATAGTCTCTTCTCTCCCACAAAAACTTCTATCTAACCAAGAGAAGATAACACATACTTATTGCCAGATTTGTTCACACTTTCATCATAAAATTAAATGTGAGCATCTCCCCAAGCTAAGATTGGCGAGAGAAGAGTTAATTCTACACTCCCCAAAAGAGCTGGACACACCCAAGCCAACGACACATAAATCGAAGTAGAAGACCTCATCTTCTACAACAGATCCTTTCCAATCGTCCACATTTGGGACGAAGAATAGTGTTTATTCCCACACAATCTACTTAGTTGGCACAGCGGTACCATCCACCATTTACACTGGCCATAACCACGAACCAAAGGCATGCCCGTTAATGGAAACATTCAGGAACCTCTGCACTAGGCAAAATTTCCACTAACAGGAAATTGACCATCATCATGGGGGACCCAACCTTGCACTTACACAAACTCCCATCATGGAGATTCTTCCCCCACAAAACGTCGACGACACAACACACCACATACGATTTGTATCATTTTATATCAGAAATAGGATTGCAACCGCCCCCACGTCCCAAGATTCCCATCTTATTCCTATTGCAAAAATTCAAGGTTCGTTGCGATTTTGCTTTGATTTCCGCAGGATCCCAAATTTACATGCCACCATAAAACTCCTTGATGATACCCAACCTCTAGAACAATGCCTGGTACAAATAAGGCTCGTCAACGAAAGCTGATGATAGTTGCTTCAACACAACGAGGCCCATAAGAAAAGGGTAATAGCATCGTTTGACTACCACATCAACCCTCGCTCATTCATCGAGGGAGAACTAGTCCTCCACTACGATGTTGCAAAATAAGCCCTAGGGGCAAGAAAGTTAAAAAACTTGTGGAAAGGACCCTACATCATAAAACATTTCCTCCACGAGGGGGCATACATCTTGACAGAACTGGATGGGACATGCCTCGGTAACCCCATCAACGGCCTTTACCTCAAGAAATTATACCCATAAAGGCCAAGAAGGCCCTACCCTAGAGTCAACGTACACAAACCAACCACTCCAAATTTTTGACCAAAAGACTTGTTAAAAAATGCACTCGAGTGTCACAATGGATTACTAATCTAACCCTTACTTCGGATTTGCTGGAGCATCAAGACGGTCTCAAATTTTAGCAGCAGCTGCCTAGGTTATCTATCACCATGACCGATCACCACTCTATACTAATGGTGTGTGTTTCGGTTCAGCAACAAACAATCAGGCAGAATATGATGTCATGATCGGACTTATGTGCAACACCCTCCATTAGGGTATATGCCATATGCATATCTACCTCGATTCCCAGTTAGTAGTGTCACAGTTAAACCAAACATTTGAGATACGACATTCACATCTATTTAGAAAATATTTGCGTTCAAAAGATTAAACAGACAATTTGACTACATTAACTTCACACAGGTACCAAGGAGTCAAAACCAAATAGCTGGCCGCATAGCTAACAATATTCTAAAATGGAATGCATCTCAAATAAATCATCATATATAAAAACCAAAAACATAGAAAACATAGATATCCATCAACATAACATAATCCATAAGAAGAAAGAGGGGGCACACCATGTAGAGCTACAAAAAATATCTCTCATATATATATCAAAATGTTTGTGTCTAAGTACAAAAAAAAGTGTCTCTAACCCATCGTTAAGCCAAAAATGATACACATATAAGTCATCAAAAATAGGGGAAGCATCCTCATAATGGGTGCTTTCCGCATGTATAAAAAATACTCTAGGGTGGTGCTCGCCCAGGTGGGGCACCTGGACCCATTGCCACTCTCGGTACCACTACTAGAGTCGCTGTCAATACCGAGACCGCCACCCGACATAAAGCTGGCTGATAGTCCCTCTCCCAGGCCATCAAGGTCTCTAGCCATACCTCCTCTAGGTCATCTAAAAAGCCTCGAGTCGACATCCCCTGGGTCAAGTAGTCCACTCAATCCTAGGCATCCTCTAGAACTGACACCTGCGTGGTCAGCTTAGCAACACGAGCCTCCACCACATCAACATGAGTTTGCTCGGCTATAGCCGAGCTGTTGCCCTCCCCTGAAGGGCCAGCCTCACCACCCTGTGCCCCACCCTAAGGCTATGCAGGAACTCCTCCCAGAGCTCGTCGAGGTCTCTAAAGAGGATCATGCCCAACAAATCGAGCCACAGGGCGACCATCCTCTCCAACATCTGCAAGAGTAACCAAAACTATTTGAATGTCATCATAATACAAACATAAATACTCGAATAAATGAAAAAAACACAAAAAACATACCTACTGGCCCCCAAGCATATCCAGGAGGAAGACGCATGTATGGATCCCCTCGGAAGTCCATCCCTGCATAAGGGAATGGCATAAACATCTTGGGGTTTTCCTCAAACCAAGCCTCTGTCGTGGCATTCTAATAACTCCCCACCCTACCCCCACCTCCTTGAGGCATCACAGGATCCCACCTCCTCATGCGAGGCTCTCGTGGTCCCCTAGAAGGCACCGCCACCACCAGTCTCAGCAGCATCACCCACGCGTACATGATGCTGCATAAAATACT
Source organism: Pinus albicaulis (assembly GCA_034641835.2). Taxonomy (NCBI): domain Eukaryota; kingdom Viridiplantae; phylum Streptophyta; class Pinopsida; order Pinales; family Pinaceae; genus Pinus; species Pinus albicaulis. The sequence continues at coordinate 1,187,704,467 of CM076575.1, forward strand.
AGCATAGGCAAACAACTTCAATCCTTCCCAGATCTTGTATAGTCGTGCCAGCATCCCGTCATAGCAGAAATGGTCAAAGTCATTAGGGGAATTTTGAGGTCTAAAATGGGCCTCCTAAGAAAAATGTACAACCAAAATAAACTTTATAAGAACGAATAGGATTCAAGATGATGATGTCAACCATGGGGGATGATTAATTTTTTTTTAAAGTAAAAGAGTAAAAAGAGTAAAAAATAATAAAATAATAAAACTACTTTTTCAACTCATACTTTCAACTTATCTCCCAAATTTTTTACTCAAATTTCGAGTGAAAGTACTTGTTGGATGCAAAATTTAATTCCTCATCAAAGGAGTACCCATGTTGCATACTTTTGACGGACCTTTCTACACGAAAAATGTGAAATACATTAAAAAGAATGATTGCAATCACGGTTTTCATGTATTTCTCATTTTTCATGTAGCAGGGTCCAACGAAAGTATGCAACATGGGTACTCCCTTGATGAGGAATTAAATTTTTCATCCAATGAGTACTCCCGCTCGAGATTTGAGTAAACAATTTGGGAGATAAGTTGAAAATACGAGTTGAAAATGTAGTTTTTCCTTTTTTCCCTCTAAAATTTGATGATGTCATCAAATATTGTTTTATTATTTTTGGTATTATTTTATAATTTCCTTAGGAGGCCCATTTTAGATCTCAAAATTTCCCTAATGTGAAAAAATTCCTGGCCCTTAATCGATGCAAGACTCCAACCTGCGGGCCCATTGCCCGATGTGGAGTTGACGACCTTGGTAGTCACACAATAGCTGCCAAAGCACACCACTCATCCAAATCTGTCATTGAGGCAATAGATATACACCCCTCTATAAGGGCACCCCACCATAGTGACACATCCAAAACTGCGCAAAATCCACCCTCCTGGAAGGAAGTGGAAACTAAAGCACCTCACCCTAAGGCAGCAATCTGGTCACAAAGTAAATATCCATCTTAGGATGGATAGCAAGGTCACACCCACGTAGCACAAACACCTTGTGCAGCCTATTCCTATGCTGGATTAGGTAGTGCAAGAGTCAATCCTCTGACCAAAGAAGGTCATTCTCCACAAATTTTAGGAGACCCCATCACGCCAACTATTGGCGTGCCTAACCATCAGTGACTAAAGAAGTGCGTAGCTCAGGCCAATCCTGCTCCCTCCACAACATCCTAACAACAAAACAAGAGCACATCAGTAGCATAAAAACATCAAAAAAGGGTCAAATTTCGAAAATTTGGGCAAAATTTTCGTCACCCCTCTGCGTGCCTATCCCTCAAACAAGCTCACGGAAGGAATGCCTGTATTTATCACAGGTTCACAGAAGGTGCACCCAAGGCTGAGAAAAGCACGCAAAAACCTATTTTTTCACGCAAAAGGTGCGCCCTTACCCTTATCGCCCACGCAATCTAGGGTAAAAATTCCACAAAATCCATACAAAATAGTATTGTACAGACCCCGACACCCTCAGACTAAAAAAATTAAAATACAGGACATCATGGTGTTTACCTGGTCATAAGATCTCTAATCCCAGGTGCTTAGGCTGACCGCAACAGCAAAAACTACTCCGCAGAAGGCTCTGACCTCTCAATACTCAACAGACACAAATGAATTGAATTGAGCCATATTCTCCCATATATTTCCCTTTTCAAAAACTTTGGAGGACCATAACGAGAGCTCAAAAGGTTCAATCACCAGACCGAAAGCAGCACTATGATCAAGACTCCATAAGGCCCAAAGGCGTTGCACATATTCGCACCCCTAAAAAAATAATTTTTCAACACCGGCAGGTATTCCCTCTCTCATATTTTTTTTAAAAATAATATTGGGATAAATAAGATGCTTTCACTTGGGGTATTTGTTTTTTCAAGTAGTATGAAAACCAGCCACAACTCCATCCCCTGAAATTTCCAGAGCAGGTATCATTCTACCGCACCAAGATAGGGTCCCAAAAAAACTCTGCATATCCCAACATCATTTCTCCATCAAAAATCATCCATAGGTTCCACACATCCAACCATGTTTATCATAACCTCACCTTGCACATGATAAGCATCCTCGTTGGTCAGTAGAGCCTCCCCCCCATAGCGCTCTTCACCCACACTAGACCATATATATCGCAAGAATAGTGATTCCATGGCCATACCATTGTAGTTAGGGAATCACCTCATGCCCATTCACCCGCCATGCATGAGGTCAAGTTTTACCATATCAAAATAAAACCCCTTTCCCGAACGACCAGGTTGTACAAGCAGATGAAAAAGTGCACTATTGCGCCTCGCATTTTTCCCACTATACCTCCATCAGCATAACTCATTTTCGATACTTTTTCATCCACTTCATCAACCTCACACATGAGACCAACCATTGGGACCCCCACCCTCAGAAAAACACCTTCCTCTCATCATCAGTGAGCGAACACTTTCACATTTTGGGGCACCCGTCTCTGTGTTTTTTACAAACAAAACCCCATTATTTTATTCTTTTGGTAAGTGTACAAAGACCACAAATGGTGCACTATGTCTCCCACCTGCCCATTCATTTTTTCTCCCATCGTAGGATTCCCTCATCAACCTTGGTTGGAATATCACACCCACACCCAACAGCCACCATGACATTCATATCCAGTTTATACCCACCCTGGAAGTCCTACCGAATCCAAGGCTTTCCCCATCAGAAATAGTTATGATTGTCACCAATATGATTTTAATACTCCAATCATGGGCCACTGAATCCTCATAATTAGTTTTCATTCACTTCTCACCATCATGCCTATGTTAAACCCATCAAATATAGGATCCTGATTCCCTAAATTAGTGACCCTCTCATTCGGTTGTGGCTTCCCTTTTGTCAACATCAACACCTCTTTTCCGAAAAGGAAATGGTACCTTAGATCACCCCTCTTAATAAAAGGCACATCCTCGGGTGGCACTGTGGGAGGCATCATTACCCACAGATGTCATAGATCCTCCTGAAATTTGACTACAACACAAGCTTTCATGTCAGAATGGTATCGTACCTTACAACCATTGAACTTTGATCAAATTCATCGAAGGCCCATGCCTTTATAAGCATCTCTTTCAGCAATGCTTGCATGGGAAGGTCCTAGCTAGTGCCTATGCATATAATGTGCATTTATATGCCATATGAAGTCTATGCATATGGGTACCACTTTCCACCTATTGTCAAATAAAAAATTCCCCTGAGGGCATCAACAGTCATCATCATCAACCAACATATCACTACCATATTAGTGACATAGACAAAATTTGTATCTTTCAAATAGATTTGTTTAACTAGTCAAAGCATCCTGAGCATGGGACATGCCCGCCATGTAGAAAATTTGTATATATTGTATTATACCATTTCTTGCATGGATCCCACAGGACATGTTCGCTCTTTGACCCAGTGCAGGGTGTCTCCAATTTTGAGCTACACGCGCGACTCTATCTCTCTACACACAGTGTACAAAAAAGAAACTATAACATATTTTGGCTATATAGTTCTTCCTAGACCTCAGAAAGTAGGGGGCAACTGTTATCAATGGAGAATTATGCAAGCAAAAGTGACATTATTTAATGTTAGGAAGAAGGATTTACAAGGATGAGAAACATTATAGAATCTGAAAGTATTTAAAAATCTCTAAGGTCTGAGGAAAAATAAAATTGAGTACAAGAAGGACTAGTCAAATATTCCTTTTTGTGCAAAAGTCTTCGATAAATGCGCCTTTGCACCCTTTTTTCTCAAAAATGTGCGCAATCCTGGGAGTGGCGGAAGTAATTTTTTGGGACCACAAGGCACACTCCAGGACATTGATTCCGCACTTGAAGCCACCTAAGGACAACTGCCCAAGCCTCCTTAGGACATTAAGGGAGCACACAATGGAATAAATGTGGCACACAATGGAATCACCCTCCTATCATGGGTCACTATCCACAATGTACCAAGAGAGGGAAGGAGGTTTTAAATTCTCCTATAAAATGCCACCAAGAGATGAACAACATGAGAGCACATTGTTATGCTGGCCATAATTGCCCCAAGTAATATTAGCAATGTGTGATCTAGAGCAGAGAGAGATGGGACTCAGTTTTTGGCCATCCAACAACTCGAGTCCACCATAACAGAGAGAGGGAGACTTTGCGCCAAGGCAACTCAGAAGTAAAGACATCCTTGCATCGGGACTTAGAACCCTAGTTCTAAGGGCCCCTTAGCAAGTGGGTGAAAGTTTCATCCTCATTCCTAACAGCACTCAATAAGAGGGGACGCAAGAGCTACCATTTGGATTATTGAAGTTTTTTTACTCTATTTAGAGCTTTTTTGTTATTTGTTTTAGTTTTAGTTTAATTTTTATGTTTGAATATGCATGCTATTTCTCTATCTAGTATGTTTATGTTTGAGCATGTTCCACTAACTTGCTTAACTCCATCTATTTTCTATCTGTGACCAATAAATCAAGAGGGAAAACCACAGCCATTAAGTTGGTGTGATTTTGTACATACGTGCACCAAACACACTAACACGCCCTCCAAAATCCCTTAAATAATGGATATAGTTACCAACACTAGGAATCTACATTAAATGACACGGAACACATTCCTAGATTTTATCAATCATTGGAGCTCCAGAATTTGTCAATACTATCATGATATTTTGTTCATTTATTATCCAATATTGATACTCCTGTATTAGGGAAAAAATATCTAAATTATCTCCTCCTCTAAATCTTCATAAGCTTACCAATTTTCTCACAATATTCTACAAAAATAAATAATATTAGGCACATAATATGAAATCATCTCTAAACCTTCTTAAGAACATATTAAAGCTAAAAAAACATTATTAAGTGTACAAGGAGAGATTTAATATAGCCTTTATGTGCCCAAGAAAGGTTATATGGGCCTTAATTTGTGGCTAATTTAGAGGCCCATCAACTATATAATTTTCCATGGGTGTTTTTTCTTATTTTTGGAGTATTCAATGGAGTACCTCCCCTTACCATTTCTTCACTTGATAACTTGTTACTTTTCCTATATCTTCTTCCATGTACTCCATTATTCCATTCTTGTGGAGGTAAATCCCCTCTGCGGACAAAGGCAATCCCACTATCCCTAGAGTGGGTCTAGCAACAATCGAAACATGCAAAGATATTGATTCCTAGTTATAAAAAATAAAATCGCAATAGATCGCTTACCATGATTCCTACGCTGTTGTTTTCGAAGAAGAAGTGGCGCTTCCATTCCTAGCTGGACAGGTCACGATCCGTGAGCTCGCTGCATCCAAATACTTGTACACATGCAAAGAAGAGAGACAACATGTAGCGTAATATTTCACACTTTATAACTATCGATCAGTCAGAGAGGAACGAATGAAATTGCATTATATAATGGGAAAAAAAAATCATGGAACAAATAGCAGAGTCATGTATATTAAGATATGAGAGAATGACTACAACCGGTGCTCTGACGTCGTGATCTTCCTTCGGCAGGATTCCAACAGGATGTGTCTTACAAAGCTCTTTAGGGGTTTGCCAAAACTCTGTCTCACACAGGGTTCTCCTTAGCTCTTCTCTTGATTGTCACTCAGCTATAATTTCCTTCCCAAAAGTTCAACTAGCTTTCAAATGGAGAGAGAAGGATTTTATAGAGGGAGGAAGGGAAGTTGGGACCCCTATAATCATGGGATAGAGTCCTATCTCTTAGGAAGTTTCCATGAGAGGTGGAATACCATTTCCTAAACAAGGATATTCGGAGTCAAATAGCCCAACTTCTTTCTGATGATTCATTCTGAAGTTGTTAGAACCAAAATTTTGCCATTTATTTTTCAAAAACATTCCCAAATAGGCTTTGCACGGGTGAGACACAGGGATAGAGCGCCAAGTGGCACGGGCCTAGTGTAACTTTTCTAGGTTGGTGCGAGTGATGAACTAGATACTCGCACCAAGGCCAAAACATCTGTTTTTGGTGTTTTTTAGAGGAAATGTTCTTGAGGAGAATTCTTGCACTTATGAAGAAGGATGCCATCAAGGTGTTTTCTGGACATTTTACTATTCACAGGTCATGGGAATAGTCCTCAAATGTATGGGATGAGGGATTGTAGGGACAGTGACAAAATGTTGTGTAACATATGCCCCCTAAAGCATGAGGTCCAAGAGAGAGGGAGGGGTGAAATTCTTTATGAGAATGCGTTCAACTGAAAACACTGCCGTCATAAGACCTGCGAGTGAAAATACAATTGATATCTCTGATACATGATATGTAGTATGGGCGCAACCATCCATAATAAAGTGTACAAAAACCAAGATCCAAGGTATGGACATAGCCATCTAGCAAAATAAGGATCAACAAGTAGACTCAGGTATGGTCGTAGCCATCCAATCAAAAGAGTCATGTAATAAGTCATAAAAATCCACAAAAAACCCGCATCCTAGATTTCATCAGACAAAATCTAGGGTCTTGTGCTCCATCTCGACTCGAACAAAGTACAAGTTCAAGCATGCAAATATGTGAGCTGAAGTCGAACATGCAAGAATATCGTCAGATTACCAGCCAATGATGAAAATTGTTAACAAACATGAGAGAAACCACCAATAATGCCAATGGTTCTCAAGGTACAAGAGGTACAATCCACGGAATGTGAACAGGAATCTAGCATCGAACAACCGCAGAATAATCCGATCGAAGGCCAATAATGAAAACCTTATGTCAAATGCGAAGAACCTGCCATTGAGGCATACAGGCTCCAAGGTACCTAAAGGGAGTCTCTAGATCAAATTCCTCAATAATGAGCTAAAGTAAATAGGAATTTACCTTGATCAAAGGTGGGCCATAATTTTTCCCACATCATCGACATGAGACAGAGTAACATGATGTTTGTGAATCAAGACCAATAGAGAATGAGAGGGAGGTTGAAAACTGCAGAGGCCAACTTCTCTTGAACATATCAGCGGCACGACATTGGATTTTGCAGTATTTGAAATCAAGGGATCTAAGGTGATGGTGATGTGACAAAGAGTAGATGAGTGGTCAAAAGAGATTACCCAAACCTATGGAAGCAAGCAGATAATGAGATGAGATGTCCCCAACCCGACACGAATGCAAACAAGTGCCATATTCAAGAGCGACATACTGGCAACACGACTGCAATCTTGGTTCCATTTTCCCCCACCATTTCTGGTGAGTACCCAAATTATTTTTTTTGAAAAAAAGCTTGAATGGGATATCATATGCTTGCAATGTAAGTTTTTCCTTCGGACAAATCCAATATAATACATTTTATGAGCCCTAGGAAGGAGGAACTCGAGTAACGTCATTACAACGGAGTCTGATGTCATCAGTTTTTAACGAGTCTGACAAAGGAAGAACTTGACATCTTTTCATATTTAGAGAGTTTGAAAAGACATCAGAAAAGAAAACTCCAGCAGTCACTTTTCGTAGGTAGTCCCCAGTGGAGTTTCCAAATTGTTGTGGAGGTAAATCCCCTTTGCGGACAGAGGCGATCCCACTAGGCCTAGAGTGGGTCCAGCAACAATCAAAACACGCAAAGCTATTGATTCCTAGCTACAAAATATAGAATCGTTTACCGTGATTCCTTCACTGCTATTGTCGAAGAAGAAGTGGTTCTTCTGTTCCTAGCTGGACAAGTCACGATCCATGAGCTCGCTGCATCCAGATACCTGTACACATGAAAAGAAGAGATACAACAAACAATGTAATATTTCACACTTTATAACTATCGATTAGTCAGAGAGGAACGAATGAAATTGCATTATATAATGGACAAACAAAATCATGGAAACAATAACAGAGTCATGTATATTAAGATACGAGAGAATGATTACAACTGGTGCTCTGATGTCATGATCTTCCTTCGGCAGGATTCTAGTGGGATGTGTCTCACAAAGCTCATCAGGGGTTTGAAAAAACTCTCTCTCTCACAAGGTTCTCCTTAGCTCTTCTCTTGATTGTCACTCAGCTATAATTTCCTTCCCAAAAGTTCAGCTAGCTTGCAAATGGAGAGGGCAGGCTTTTATAGAGGGAGGAAGGGAAGTTGGGACCCCTATAATCATGGGATAGAGTCCTATCTCTTAGGAAGGTTCCATGAGAGGTGGAAACCCATTTCCTAAACAAGGATATTCAGAGTCAAATAGCCCAACTTCTTTCTGATGATTCATTCTGAAGTTGTTAGAACCAAACTTCTGCCATTTATTTTAAAAAAAAATTCCCAAATAGGCTTGGCGTGGGTGAGACACAGGGACTGAGCGCAAAGTGGCGCGAGCCTAGTGTAACTTTTCCAAGTCAGTGTGAGTGATGAACTAGATACTCGCACTAAGGCCAAAACATCTATTTTTGGGGTTTTTCAAAGGAAATGTTCTTGAGGAGAATTCTTTCCCTTATGCAGAAGGATGCCATCAAGGTGTTTTCAGGACACTTTACTGTTCACAGGTCATGGGAATAGTCCTCCAATGTACGGGATGAGGGATTTCAAGTACGGTGACAAAATTCTGTGTAACATCCATTCTTCTTATTTTATTTGTCCTGATGAGCTCTATCTTACCTTGTGACTAGCTCCCAACTCATGTTGCTTTTTTATTTTTAATTATGAGAGAATTTTGAGTATAACTACATTCACCTTAGCTTGCCTCTCCTATGCCCTGAAAAAAATCTCATTATCATCTTTGCATCTCCTTATTTCAGCCCTTATACTTCTCAATGTTTCCATCTAATCAGGAGAGCCTACCTCTCCTCTCCTCTCAACTAATGCTTCCTCATATCCCTGTTGATATATTCAGTATTATACTACACCATCTTGTTGTTAACTTCTTTGTTATTTTGTTGTTCCTTACTGCACTCTTATGTATTTTCATACACACACACACACACAAATATAATAGAAAAATAATGCATAATTACACTTTACATTTTATCGCCTTGACTTATCATTATGAGTATGCTAGTGTGAGGCTAACTGAAGCATCACACATCCAATTATCATGTCCATAATAGCAATAAATCATATCAAGGTCAATGTACACACAACATATGCATATATTACAACGAATTTCACCAGTGCATGGCTATTAATATATGGCACATTAATTCAAAGTCAGTTTCCATGTCAAAATAATATATCAACATATAATCCACGTTTCAATAACAAAACAACACATAACATAACTCATATTTGAATACTTGGTATCAAAACACCACATAAATTTTTTTATATTCAAATACGCTAATCATGCATTACTCCCTTGGTGCACCATAACAAGAAATTTCCTTTGTTTCCAGAGTTTTAGTATTGAAACTTGCTTTGATACCACACTGTAACACCCCCATCCACCCCATATCCATGAATATGGGTAGAAGAATACGTCACTAGCATTGAACCAACATAGGTTCATAAAATTTTGAAAATTTTCAAACTCCTCAAGATGTAACATAAGCATTTCCATTACATTCAACTCATCGAGATATTTTCGATGATATATATATTTTTTAAAACAAACATCCAGGTCATAAAATATGACCAATTCCATTTGAAAAATTGACTGTTAAACACTCTCCATGTAAGTTTTTTTTTGCCACGTGGCACCCACACAATCCCCACATGGTATTCCTCCACCATCTGGGGAAGGTACATATCACCATAACTACCCATGTGGGATTTACACTTGGCCAACTCATGACCCTACCGACCCACCATATGGAATTTCCACATCGCTGCTTGGTGGTCCCTATCAGTCCAACCCATAGCCTTATTTTGGACCCCATGGACTATATGTGTGTGTGTGTGTTTATTTGTATAATTGAACTTTCCCCTTGGTCTATAAACAACCCTAATCCAATGGTGAAATCAACGACTAGTATTGTAATGCCCCCCCCCCCAATCACCAAGGGGAGGTCGTCCCACATTTGAGGTTTCATCACTTTGGTCCTCACCTCCTAATTGATGATGGATGTTTTTTTATAGCTAGATTGACAAAAAGAGGGGGGTAACCCCTCAAGGTACAAATTTTTAGGAAAAATACTAGTGTTCGCTATTGTTCTTTTGTTTCAAATTAAGAATGGTGTGCGTTATTTTTCTTCAGAAATATTCCATGTGTATGTGAATTTAGTGAATGAGATTCGTGTATATGCAGGTTACCAAATTTTCTCAATTTCATCAGTTGTTTAACTTAACCATTGCATCATTATTTCCTTAGTCATTCATTATGTAGTAACCATGAGCAGTAAAGAGTAAATAGATCATACCTCATAAGAAGCACATCAACACATATAGTCACTAATATTTTAGGTGGAAATCCAAAATCGGAGAAAACCATCGTTGTTTTCGTCTTTTTCTTTTTCTTTAATTATTAATAAAATATTTTTACATTTTTTTACCATCGCAAACTCTTACCAACATGTGGCCTCTTACCCATAGTAGGCTACAACCTCCACTCGTTTTGTAGCACCCATTGGAAGGGAGCTACAAACCACTGATATAATTTACTGACTCCTACTAGGAGGAAGTTTCGACTCTGTTACTAAAGGATCTAATCGTCAACACCTCTATGGAACACATTTCATAATATTTAATACTATATCCACCTGAATCAAACCATTAAAAAATGCAAGCCACCTTTCATCAAATTTTAAAACTGGAACCACACCAAACATTATGCTCTATACCAATTAATCATCCTGAAACAAAATACTGAACCCTAAATACCACTATTTTCTCTACAATGAATCACTGATCAAACCAATATACCAATCAACTAATCATTGATCAATTAACCAATCATTGATCAAATCATAAATCACTCACTAATAACCATACTGTCAGATAGTAGACATCATTGATAGTCATCAACAAATAGCACAAAACCAATATACTATTGTTACAAACTCTGATCAATTTCACCTCAGAATATAAACATGATTGTTCTGAAAGGTATATGTGTATGTGTGTGCTTCCTTTGCATAAAACCTACATACAAATCTCAAATCATTGAATATAAAGATTGAATCATTGAATAATTGAATCACTGAAACCAGCTCAACAAGATATTTTATCATAAACTCTTTCCAGTTGAAAAAATAAGGTTAAATATTTTCATAACAAAATAGTGTCAATCTTCCAGAATCAAGTCAATACTCATCCATGCTCATCATCAAGACCATATACCAATCACCAACTAGTCATAGATAAACCAGACCAAGATCCAAATTCTGATCAACATTTATCATATCAGTAATAAATACATTCCTAATAAAAAACAAAAAACAAAATAATATTCATTCAATGTCATAGATAGAGAATCAATGCAAACCCTAATCAAATAAAAAACTATACGTGAATTTAAAAAATGGAATCCACATATATACATGACACTTATGTATAATATCCACATATAGATCTCAGACTAATGAATACCAAAGCCAAAGCATTATTTTTGTTCAAAGTGAATCTACCATCATCATAAAAATTACTCAATAGCAAGACAAACAATCAACAACCTAGATCAGAAATTAATAAAACACTTCAAAAAGTATACTTAGTTGTTATAAATAATATATGTGTATGTACATGGTACTCAAGAGTAAAACCTGCATATAAATATCAAATTACTGAGTCAAATCATCTTTGCAAACACAACACACATTTTCCATACTTCGCCCTCAACATTATAGATTTAAATACATTAAAATCATAGCTCCACTTATAAACATAGATCTTTCATTATTAGCTACTTAAACATAAATAGATTAATCAAGCATATCCATAAACTTTTATATCTTTCAGATCTAAACCTCATCCTTGCTCCCTATTGCACACATGTTCCATATCATATCACACATTACTAACCCATCAAATGCACAGTTAACTCCTTGATCCCATTCTCCTCATGTAGTTACTTTCCTTTCCAATACCACAACAAAATCATTTGGTAAAGTTGTCGGTAATAGTTGATGGGATCAAACAGATGTTGTCATCACAATACTATGGAAAATTACCATGGGAACAACTTCTGGTTTTCTGTTTTCCATGGTTTGGTTTCCATACGTGACATTTGTTCACATAACCTATGTATGTACATGACTATTATTCACAGGGAAAATATAGACTTTTCAAACTTCATACTTTCATGTTTTCTCAAGTTAAACCTGTAACAAGGCTTCAAATACACTTCCTTATTTTTTAAATACCTATACCAATTTTCATGTCATCTGCAGTAGTTCCATAATCACCATATTATAATGAGGTTGACATCAAGGAAATATTTGACATGTTGGTTACCATCAAGGACAACTTATTTGTCATAATTCCAACATGAATAAGGGGGGTATCTCATCTGAGTTCCACCCCTCTCTGAACCATGCTTCTGATGCGAAAGTTGACATATTTTTCCAAGGGGATCTCCAAATCTTGATTTTTTGCCTCAGTGATGTTATTCATGTACATATGTATAATTTTTACAGAAGTCATCTTTGTTAACCATCTCAGTGCTTATCCATTCAGGGTTACACTTATGAGCCTCTAGTGTATGCTTGTAAGAACATCACAATGGCGGTCTCATCTCAAGATGCTCAAACATTCTCCACAATGTATATGGATATATAGTATACGAGATATAACCATCTACTCCAATGTTTCATGCTCTCCATTCAAAACTTACAATATAAATATGTAAATTATTTTGACCAGATATTTGGGCATAGTACTCGAAGTTTCATGACCTCCCTATACAGGGTCCCCAAGCACATGTATGAACACACTCACAAGAGGTAAAATACTACCACACCAAGGCTTTCAACTATGAGTATATGTATACATATATGCACATTGGAAATCTCAACTCCTATTACCTTTAACACAAGGCACATGACATTCATGGCACAACCCATTTTTTATATTACGACTGCCCATCACTAGTGCAGTTAATGACAATTGAGAATAACCACCTTCTCTTACCATATCCATGACTAAGCTTACACTCCTCATGACATCTATAAATTTTATTTGGTAGTACCACGAAATATATATATATATATATATATATATATATAATGGACAAGCTCATTCATCATACATGTTATATGGAAACAAAATAACCATTGTAGTGAAACCACATTCACAACATCATAAGTACACCACGTATTTGCATTATATATAAACCTGGAATTTATTTTTTATTTAAACCTGGAAATAGGAATCGAAGCTAGCCATTCTTTATTAGTCACATAGGAATTAAACTATTCCTCAGAATTACAACAAGAATAAAATTTGTCAATATTTGTTTAAGAATTTTAATACACAACCAAAATTTATACAGTGTTTACATAAGAATTACATGCATAGGAGTTCAGATAAACATTTATATTTTGTCAAGGGGTCTGGTAATTGATATTGGGACTTCAACTCTCCACCAAATGTTATATTGGCTTTCACTACAACTTTTCTTACAATTAATCACCCCTGAGATGGATTGAGATCTTGACGAGGAGTGATTTTAGGGAATTTACCAATGATACCAGCTGATACGGGGTATCTATAGATCATTCTATCTCCACCCACTAACTAAACAAGGGAATATAGAGACTGTTCCATCTCCACCCCCCAAACTATTCGAGTAATCCATAGGATACTCCACCTCCACCCTTATGTATTTTGCAAAGAAACCAGAGGTAGTTCCACATGAACACTATCGCATAGCCACAAAAGCTCCACCCTAAAAAGGGGTTTTAGAGCTCATTGAAACAACCAGGAACAATTCATTTAGTGGATCCACCCTAAACTTGGAGTCTAGAGCCCACAAAATTAATTTTTAAGTGTACAGGGGAGCAAGGAAGGCATCCTGGGAACTCTATAGCAAGGAATCCAAAGGAATAAGGCCTCCACCCAAATCATGAATCTAGAGAACCTTTGTCCCTTCACCTGAGAGATGATCAATCTTCTCTTCCAATACTCATAACTAAAAATATAATTCTCATCATCAATCCTTTGATTATTTTCTCTTCTACTCTATATAGTAAATGGTATAAGGTATTGCTTGAATTCTTGAGGCTTGCTTCTTCTATTCTAGGATTTATTGTCATGTTATTCCAAGGAACATTCATCTATCCTCCCTATGCTCTCTCCCTGGATGTTCCTTAATACCCATATATTTTATTTTGTGGTGCAATGTTCTCCTCGAATTACCAAGAAAATTATCTATCCTAGTGCCTCGTTCCCTCTATGTTATTCTTCTTCCTCTAATAATGATTCTCTGCCACTTTCCTCTCCTAATCAGTATTTCCCGTCTCTCCCCCTTATCCCTATGTTTTTTTTTAATATCTCCTTCTTTCTCAGCCACATCGTGGGATCATTCTAGAGAGATTTTTCACTGTCATTCCCATGTTGATATTTCTAACTATCCTCATGGTGACATGATATCGTGGCCTTCCCCACCAATGGTGAGGATCCTCTCTAGTAATTCTATTTGTCCCCACACTCAGATAGTTCTTTGTCATATTTTAGTTATTTTATCTGCAATTAAGATATCATCATTATACCTGTTGGATTACGATGCCACATATGACTTTGCACTCCTAAATTCCCAAGCACCTCCTATCCCAAAGCTCAGTATATGTGTCCCAATTTTCAGCCATTTTAATAACATAAAAATATTTAAAATGTTTACAATAATGGGGTTATCGAGGGGTTCTCACAATGAGAGGCCTAAACTACAAACACAACCAATGGTTTATTAATAGTAGAATCAAGAAGGAACAACCAAAAATATTATAATGATATAAGAAACAAAATGTTACCGCAAAGGGATAGAAGTAATGGAAAATTAATGTTGGTTTGGATCCTAGTGTGTGGTCATAGATGTAGTTGGATAGGCGGGCAGGTTTCAAAATTTATAAATTCAAAATGAAGTCTTCCTCACAAATATTGCAGCAGCTCTAAGAATCGTTTATGCCAAATTCCAATCAATAGGGTTGTCCAAGGAAGGCTTTCTCACCAATGTTTATGACTCTCTTATTCTTGGGGGAGAGAAAACCTTCAACAACTCTCTATGTATTCTGAACCCATTAGAAACTTATCTCCCTTGGATTATAAGGAATTACTTTAATCTCATCAAATATTTGGAGGAGAATAAAGGTGTTTCGAGGAAAAACACCCTAGAGGTTTGTTGGGTCAAAACCTCCACAGATTAGGGCATGCTATTCAGAAGGACTCACACACAACCACACTTAAATGCTAAAAACTAGATAACAATGATAGTAGAACTCACCCGTAGTCCTACTTTTGATGTAGATCCCGCGGGGTCCAAACCCCCAGCAACCCTTCTTCCTCTTCAACCTAGAAAATAAGAAAGAACATGCAAGGAAACCTAGTTGTACAACATATATTTCTCCTAAATGTTAGTGTAATCCATGTGAAACATTATATAAACAATAATAAATGCTTAAATGATAATCTTTCCACATATACAAGTAGATGTTAACACGTGACTTCAGGAACAAGATGGTTCTTCTTTATTATGAACATCATGTACAGTAGTAAAAAGTGGAGAGATCACCTGAATCCTTCCACGATCTTCGAACAGGACGTCGTCTGGATCCATCCCGCCCTTGCCTCGCTAAGATACTTTCAAGACTTGTGCACTCGAGATGGCATATAAACTAATGAACATCTCCAGGAAACAAGGGTTTCCTATAAAAATCTGGGAAAGTGCAGGAGGCACGGGAATTCAGACTTGAATTGGGATTCTAACAGAGTATAATATCTATAAAATTTCTCTCCCCCTTAGGCCATGCACATGAGGGGATTTTATACTCCCTCAAATTAGTTTCAATCAGTTGGAAATAGTTGGCCACGTGCTAGGGTGGTTGAACTACTGGAGTAACCATCAACCCAACCCGAAAATAGGGAATTTTTATATATTTTTTAACGATTTTAATGGCATATGCGGAAAAGTGTGTATGGTCTCGCGTATACACGTGGAAAAGTCTGGGCATACCCGCGTATGGGATTTTTAACACTGTTTTTTATGAATTTTGTTCAATTCTGTGGGAATGGGTGCCCAAGGCCATAGAGACAATCATGAATCACATGAGGGTGAAAAATGATGCTATAACAGATGCCCCCTAATATATGAGGTCAGAAGGGGTACATGATGGCTGAAATGTATTATGCACATAGAAAGAAATTCGCAAGGACAAGAGAGGACTTCACCAGATTTCGGCCTACCAAAAACGAATGAAAGAAAATAGAGATTCAACTCATGCTGAGGCGGGCATACCCATGCTCAGTCAATAATACATCATATAGAAAGTACAAAATGGATCCAAAATGTATACAAGTATAGCTGAACTGAAAGTACACAATGAATCATCTGAGCATGGCCCGAAAGTACAAGTCAGAATCAATGTCTAAGTATCACATATAGAAAGATGATCAATGATGCTGAAAATGGATGTCTGATCATATAAGTAACTGAATCTCCAAGTATCAAATCATAAAAGGTGGAATAAATGGTACAATCACGCAACTCGAGAGTCAACATATAGGATGCTGTTGTACTGACACTGCAACATATAAGGGTGAATGACATCACTGGCAGAAACTGAATGGACTGTCAAAAGTGAACCGAGAAAATGCTGATGCAACCCAAGGTCTTCACCGATCACTATGGCACAATTCTACACAATGGGATTAGATGAGCTGAAGTCGACCATGTGAGATATCGTTGGATTACCGGTCAATAATGTATATCGTTAACCAACGCGAGACAACCCACCAATAATTAAAATGAGTGTCAAGGTGCCCCAGTACAATCTAACAAGTGCGAATAAATGAGTTGAAGTTGAACACTTGAAAGAATCTACCAATCAGGAGGCAATGATGAATCCCCACTGTCGATAGCGAAGAGTCTTCCACTGATGACTGCAAACCCTAAGGTACTGAAAAAAAGTCTCTAGACCTTATTCCCAGAGCAATGAGTCGGAGTTGATGGGAAAAGATCTGCTGGAAGGAATGAATTAAGACATCCCACATCAGTCCAGCGCGAGTGTAACCTGCAGGCCAAGATTTGGAAGGAATCAGACGAAGTAGAGTGACCGAACCAAACCGAAGTACGTTTCCGACATGCAGAAGATGAAGCTAGCACACGGAAGAAACCCTCTGAGCCAACCAATAATGAAAGCTAACACAGAGGTGAGATATCCACCAATAGGGTCAAATGGAAATCAAGGTACTACACGAATCCCAAGTGTGATAATGTATGCTGACGTCGAACACAGGGGAAAACACTCAGTCAAAGACCCATAATAATGATCAAATGCTGAGCACAAGGTCAACTATCAATGATGTAAATAGGGCCAGGGTGCGGCTCTAGGTTTGCTCTCAGAGCAATGTGTCGTAGTCGATAAGAGACAAACCCGCCAGTGAGAAGTCAATGGAGACCTTCTCAAACCAGCACGAGTAGAAGACCAAAACATCTGATGTGATAGAACAAGATACTGACAAGACTAGGAAGGCTGACTGAATAATGAGTCAAGGGACACCGTAGAATGACCGACTCTGGTTATACTTCCCTTGAACAAAAGCATGAATCGTGATGACCATGGCAGTAAAAAGTGACACTGTATAAGTCTGTTATGCAGGAGGCAAAACAAACTCTCCATATGATTGGAAGAGATAACCAACCGGGGGAGGACTGACAAGTGAAACAAGGCAAAGGCTGAACCTAGGTCAAAACTAAAACCATCCCAAATGAAGGAAAAATATATAAGTGTATATGCTTTGTTCAAGGGTGAAAAACTGACACTGTACTGCCATCAAATTACGAATTTACATCCCATTCCCGCTCTTTTTGTTATATTTGATTTTTTTGTCTTTTTCATATAATAAGCTTGAAAAAGAATAAAAGAATGCTATGGTACAATGGATAGAATGAGTATCAAGAAACAGATGCACTAGTTCCTGGGATTGGAACGATCCTATGCTCAATGCAAGGTGGTGGAAACTGGAAAGTGATACTCAGAGGAATGTTCCATCCATGGGTAAAAGGGTGTCAAGTCGTGATAGCCAAGTGCATGCAATGGTTAACTTGTACAGACAGTCAAGGTCAAAAGTTGGCTTAAACATTGAGTCCAAATGAAGCCGACTAAAGGCCAGGATAAACAAGTAGCCAATATGCAATGTAGTAATACAACTCAACAACACCAGGGAGCCTCTAGGGTAAAATCTAGAAAAATAATAGTGGAGAAGAAGAAGAATGAAGCTTCAACACATAAGTCATGGAGGGACTAAAGAGGACTCCCGAGCCTACATAAAACGCAGCATGGGCAACAAGTGATAGCGAGGAACTAACTAGGAAGCCCTTGTAAAGGAAGGTTCTACCACCAAGTCATGATTAAATAATCGGCGAGTGAAATGGGTGTAATACTCATGACCTGATGGGATCGACCCTATGGAAAGTGATCAGAATGGAGGCTACTATGCAAAATGCAGTGGAAATTGGATTCCCTAACCTATATGCCAGTGAAGATCATATACCTACCATGACGGGTTAGCAGTCATGCATCAAAAACCGGAAAAAATCTCGAGTTCATAAAAATGTACCTGAAAATATACCAATCTAGGCACTTCCAAGCATCTAGGTTATGCAGCTTAAGATAGATTGAAAAAATAAGCATAAAAAATTCTTGCAAAAAATTTTCAATTTTAGGCATAAATACACAAGTTACCTCATATTTGGTTCATTGTTACATTGCTGATTTGGGAAAAGTGCTCTGGAGAAAAAGCCTTTTTCATCAAAATAGTAGCAATCAACCGTCAAACTTCACCGAATTTGTTAGGTAAGCTCTTAATTCATCCTTGTTATTTATTTTGTCCATTCATAAGTTAAAAATTATGAATTTTCACCATAGAATCATATGTTTAAAATCATGGGTTTGCACATACGCGGGTTTATAATGACCAAGTCGCGTATATACGCGACTGTGCACAAAGAAAGTCGCGTATGCGCAACCCAAAATGAAAAAATGCATATCTAAAGAACGAATTATTGAATTTTGGTAGGATGACTATATCTTGGAGAGAGTGTTTACACAGTGCCATTGACAATGAAGTCATTCAGGACCAAGTATCACTAAATATTCTCCAAAATTTTGGATTGCTCAAGTTTTTCAAAATGCCAAATATGAAGAGTAATGTTCGGTTGCTCGAAATGCTTGTGAATTATTGGGAATCGGAAGAAGCCTACTTCATAATATATCAAATGCCCATACGCATCGAGGTGGAAGATATCTATTTTATTACTGGACTCTCCCGAAGGGGGGAACCAGTAGAATTGCATGGTAAGCCTTTGGGAGGGCTAACCGTGGAAGATTACGTCCACGTCTACTGCGTAGAGGGTTCCAAGAAAGTTGGAACTCAAATTGCTATCAAAGATTTAAGAGACTTCCACATAAAAATCCTCCTTTTCACCATTGGCAGGGTGGCAGGATCTGCTTCCCTACACCAAGCATCCAGGACTCAAATGAGTATAGCAGTGGAATGCTTAACTCATTTATATGATTGGTGCACAGCTCTACTGATAAACATGAAGCAACAATTGACTTCTATCTGAAAAGTAAAGACAAAACATTTTGGATATGGTACAATCTTGATGACATTCTTCTTCAAGAAGATTCCTGGGCTGAGTCCCAAAGTGATCTCTTCTATCAGCAGCCCGAGAGATCCAAGAATTGCCTGATGGGCTGACTTGATGAAGAGATTGGGGGGAAGTGAAGTTCCCCGAACCACTTGAGATGATGAGTTCTTCCTTTGGTGGGGAGAACAAATCATCTCTGTGGAAGACTATCCCTATGCCGGGATGGATTTTCGTGGCGATCCAGACCTTGTCCTTCCACTAGGCGCAGCATGGGGCACAGTCGGTAAGTTTGCAATTTTTTGACTTATATAATTTTTTTGAATTTTTTCAATATGTATGAAAAAATGTGGAAAACAAACATGTTTTTGATTGGATTCAAGATGAATTACAATTTTAAAATGATCATGAAATAGATATTGGACCAGTTCGACCTGAGGGTTACCCACGACATAAGCGTCGCAGAGGCGAGGCAGATACAGTAGATCCAGACAGGATCCTCCAGGCTGTACAGAGGAACTTGGAGGGGTTAACCCGCCAATTACCTATGGCTGTAGTGGAAGATCTGCCTGAAGCCATCCAGAGACGGGTGGTAGGAATACCCCGTGACTGGGTACGGTTATTCTGCCGAGTTTCCACCGCGATCATGTTCTATAGGAACACAACTTCTGGGCAGGGACCTCGGGAGTAGATAGATATGATGTATCAGATGACTGTATATTTTTTGAGACTGAACATGATCGGGCCTAAGCCCAATTTTTGTATGACTTATGGATCCAAATTTTGTATAGTTTTTTGAACACTCGGATGATATATATACAGCGATGTTTGATGTGATGTGACAAATGTATAAAATTGTATGATTTTTTGGATGATTAAATTTTATTGTATGGAATGATTAATATGCCAATCAATTGCTTGATTAGCTAATGAGTCTTCCATCCAATTGTCAGCTTGAGGAATATGAATGAAAGTTAAGAATTGAAATGATCTTTGTAACAAGCGTACCCTCAAGAAAAACCGGAGTAAAAATGGATCTCGAACCTGATAAGTATTGTTCAACTGAGACACCACCAGCTGGGAGTCCAAGAAAACTACCAACAAATCAACACCCAAAGATATTACGTCTGAGAGTAGATAAATAACTACAGTGTATTCTGCTATATTATTGGAAGCAGGACCAATGCAGACCCCTCTTGATACTAATAGCTGACTCGATGGATAATGAAGCACCCAAGCCGCGGAAGCTAAGTTCCGGGTGTGTCTACTAGCACCATCGGTGAAACCAAAATGACTCATGACATCCGACACAACCTGCCAAAGTAGATCAAAAAACATCACCATCCCATCAAAGATCGAAAAACAACGAGATATGTACAAAGAAAAACTACTATATACAAAAGCAAAATGTCAGGCCGAAGCCTAGGCATAATACTTTTTCAAATAGAGCCCATTTCTGGGCTCCGACAACTCGTTTCCTTCAAAATAAACCAAGGTATATGCTCCTTTTTTAAGGACTTTTTTAACGATAAAGGGGCCATACCACATAGAATTAAACTTTCCTGCCCCTGGGGCATCTTTTTCTTGGGCATAGGCCAAAACAAGGTCACCTTCCGAAAAAACCCTAGGCTTGAACACCTTATCATACTGAACTTTAACTCGGTTTTTATGCGCTTCATTCATCGTGGCAGCATCTCGACGCTACTCATCGAGATGTTCCAGATGAAGGAGACGTTCCTCAAGACTTGAAGTGTCAGGAAGAAGTTCAACAACTAACTTAAGAGAAGGAATCTCACATTCAATGGGAAATACGAATTCCAACCCGTGAACTAGCTGAAACAGAGTAAAGCCAGTTGCAGTTTTCACTGACGTCCTATATGCCCAAAGTGCAGGATATAGCATAATAAGCCAGTTGGATCGAGCTTTATCGATTGTCCTTTGAAGAATTGTCTTCAAGGATTTATTCACGGCTTCCACTTGCCCATTGGCTTGAGGATAATACGGAGATGAATGCTCCTGTCAGAAACCTAATTTTAGAGCCAACTCAGCCATCATGCTATTCTGAAAATGACTGCCATGATCAGTGACAATCTCTCTAGGAATACCAAAACGAGCAATAACCTGGTTGAAAATAAAAAGAGTTGTAGTCTCACCATCATTCCCAAAAGTAGGCATAGCCTCAACCCACTTCGTAAAGTAGTCTACTGCTACAATAATGTACTTGTGACCTTTAGCCGAAGGCGGGTTACAAGTAGTATAATCAATACCCCACTTTGTAAAGGGACTGACAGTAATGACTGGAAAAAGCGGAGCTAGATGAGCGCGAATTTTTCGAGTATAAACTTGACACGGATGACACTTTTTGACCGACTCCATACAATCCTTGAAAATCGAAGGCCAAAAGTACCCAGCACACAAGATCTTTTGGGCTGTAGTAAGCCCAGATAAATGACCACCACAAGCTCCACTGTGGCAATCATTCAGCACAGGCTCAGCTTCTTCAAGAGTTAAGCAATGTCTCAGGATTGAATCAACCCCTCGACGGTATAAAGCATCACCAATGATCAAGTAATTCTTAGCCAAGTGACACAACTTACGGCGCTCATTTTTGGAAAAAGTAGAGGGAAAATTCGCAATCTGAAGATACACAATTATATCTCCATACCAAGGATCTTGTGGAGAGATAAGAAACAAATGTTCATCCGGGAAGGATTCATCATAGACTATCTCTTCCCCACAGGGCAACTCGGAGATCAATTCCACGAAAACCAATGATTTCTTGGACTTGGTAGACATAAAATCAAGATCAAATTCCTGCAAAATCACAATCCATCTATTGTATTTGCCCCCAATCACTCGCCTACTGAGAATAAACTGAAATGGATTGGCTGCTGCCAAAACATAAGTTTTTCGTAGAAGAATATAATGTCGGAGTCGCTGCACAGCATGAACAGCTGCTAAAGCTAACTTTTCTATCAAAGTATACCGGAGCTCAGGACCTACCAGTCCTCGACTAAGATAGTATATAACATGCTCTGCAAGAGCATCATCTTCCTGAACCAGAACCATACCAATAGTAGATTCTGCTGCTGCAAGATACAAAAGGAAATCCCTGCTATAATCAGGTGGACTCAATAAAGGAGTAGAGGTCAATGCTTTTTTCAAAGCATTGAATGAGCGTTGAGCGAAGTCATCCCAAAGAAATGGAACTCCCTTCTTCAACAATCTCATAAATCCCTTGGTAACTTCATCATAATTTACGATAAATCTCCGAAGAAAATTAGCCTTTCCTTGTAGACTTTGAAGTTGACGAATAGAGGACGGGGGAGGCAACCGAAGTATTGCCTCAACCTTGAAGGGATCTACCCTAATCCCTTCTCTAGACACAATTAATCCCAATAACCGACCGGATGTAACCGCGAAAACGCACTTGTTCGGATTCAACCTAATCTTATAGAAACAACATCGTTCAAATATTTGACGGAGGTGAGCAGGATGATCCATCCTCTTTCGAGAATGAGCAGCTAAATCATCCAAATACGCCTCGATAATCTGTTTAATGTCATGGAAGGCATATGACATGGCCCGCTAAAACATAGCCCCAGCATTTTTAAGACCAAAAGGCATCTTCTTGAAAGCAAACGTACCCCAGGGACAAATAAAGGCAGTCTTGTGCTAATCTTCAGGACGGATAGTAATCTGATTATATCCGGAGAAACCATCCATCAAGGAGAAAATCTCATTACCGGCACACTCATCAATGATCTGATCTATAAATGGTGTGGGGTAATTATCTTTAGGACATGCTTTATTAAGGTCTCTGAAATCAATGCAAAATCGAATTGTTCCTTGTTTTTTATCTACGGGAACAGGGTTTGAAACCCATTCAGTCAAAGGAACAGGGAAAATGAATCCCACCTTAAGAAGCTTCTTCACCTCAGCTTTGATAGCTGTTGCCTTTCTAGGATTGACCGAACAAATTTTTTGCCTCACAAGCTTAGCGTTTTCGTAAGTCTTGATCTCATGCTGGACAATAGATGGATATATACCAGGCATTTCCTCATAAGACCAAGCGAATACATCCCTATACTCTTTAAAGAGATCGGTGTAAATCTGAATCACTTCAGGGGAACATTCAGCTCCGATGAAGACACTCTCAATAACATTGGGATCCCTGGAGATGTTCACCGGGATAGTCTGAGAAATCACAGCCATGTTCCCTTCAGCATATACCTGTGTTGGTGCTAAAGGGTTCAGGATTGGGCGAACAGGACCAGGAGACGGAGGACTTGGAAAACTCGTTTCAACTTCGCTCAAATCAGGTAAAAAGTAAGACCGATCATGAAAATCATCCCACGGTCTATCTATACCAGTCATAGCTTCCAGGATGGCCTCTTCAGATGGAAGAGTGGTATCAAGGCAATCCTGGGCAGAAGAAGAACTAAGTGCCCAAGCCGGGGCCACATCTCCATCCAACTCTTCTGGTGAAAGAGGAGCTGGGATGGACTCTGCAGAGTCAACAATAGACTGATAAGCAATCTCAGCTGCAGACATTGGAAATGCCATTCCACCCACTTGACCTTCCACTAATGTGGTGGTAGGGGAAGGCAAGGTCCAAGGGTCCGAAAAATAATGAGTTCTGAAGAAATCTCTTCGAAGAGGAGCCCTAGAGGATTAAATTGCATTTATATGGACCGTAGGAGGTGGAATATCAAAAGTACCCATCAAGGAAGAATACATTCCAACCCCTAAATTATCCACAGGCACCTTAGTATTATCCAACTTTGGAATAGTTGAGTCAGTAGATGCATTCGATTCTACAGGAGGACAGTCCATTTGGTCCACTGTAAAAATCCTCCCTTCGTGAGGGAAACAAATAATATGAAAAAATGAAGATGCAATGGCATCCATCTCATAAATCCAGTTTCTCCCCAATAGAAGGTTGTAGTCCAAGCTTGCATCAACTATCTCAACCTCTATATTTACAGTTTTCCCCCCAACATAGATGGGCAAAGCTGGGACAATACCATGCGGTCTGTGAGAATGACCATCAAACGCAGTCAGAAGAGTAGCAGATGGAACAGCTGCGGGAGATCCAATTCCCTTCCATCATGTGAGAGACATGACACATGTGGAAGCACACTCATCAACGACCGTCCGGAAAATATTGCATTTCCGATACGATGATTTAATATGAAAATCCATATGATGGGGGAGTCTCTTTTTAAAATTATTCATATCGAAAGTAATCATAAGAGAGTTCTTTGGATCGACAGCCCCAAGAGCAGTGAGCAAAGCACTGCGCTAAGCCGGAAAAGACTGGAGCACCTCTAAAGCCGACATGGAACAAGGACTCTGCGCCAGATCTTCCACAATAGAGTAGTTCTGGGCAGCCCTAGCATTTGGATTAATCGTCGAATGCTTGGTAGATGCTTTTGGCATCCGAGGTATAGGCTCAACAGTAGGCCTCATAATATGAAGCGGCTCAGTAGCATCAGGACCACCCTTAGCTTTCGAAGACTCTTCTTCGCCATAATCACGGGATCTTGTAGCAACATCCATGTGAGCACTCATCATGTATATGTTTGATGGAATTTCCCCTTCCTGGGTGCCCCCAGAGGAAGCCCCAGTATTTTGATTCGTGCCAACAACTAGATGTTGCCCTTGGGGAAAAGGGTTTGTCAACACAGCCTGGGAATTGGAAAAACCCTGCTGAGCTAACAAGCGCTGCACATCCTAAATTTTAGGGAAAAGGTGTGTAAGATGGTCTCCAGCACACAACTTACATGGAAACTTCACTTTCTTTTTATCCTTTGGACCCTCACCAAAATGCTCGCTGGTTTTATTCACATTACCCTTCCCATTCTTGCCCTTTTTCTTATTATTCTGTCCCTTCTTCTTCCCTTCAGATTGTTGATTTCCTTTGGGGTTGGAAGTTTGGACGGCATTTACCGACAAAGATTGGGAAGGCGATGACTCAGCAGGCACAACCTGACTAGAAGGAGCAGATTGCAAAGACAACTGCTGCAATTGAGTAAGCAGGCTAGCTACACCACTATTGATCGACCCAATAAGTCCATCACCATGAGGACCAGGCTTAGTTTTGGATAAATCTAATTTGGAGCGAGGAGCATTGGGAAAATATTTATGAAGGACCCCAGACTAAGAATATATCAATTCAAGCTGCTGGGCCCTAAAAATGGCCTATTCCTCAGAAAATACCCCAGAGAGGGATACATCCTTAGAAATTTCTGACTGCAGAGATTTCAGAAACCATTCCAAAAGGAATTCTCCTGGAATATGAGCTTTAATAAGCCTCTTCCTTATCCGCCATTCCTGAATATGGTCAGAAATGTGGGTTGCGTCGTCCTGCTTAAAATTAGCTAGGAGTTCAGTCCCGACATCATAACGGACGGGCAACTGAAAATGATTTAGAAATGTAACAGCCATATCTCCAAATGTAGCAAAACTGCCCCCAGTTAACTCAATATACCATTTAGTAGCGTTTCCAGTTAAGGTGCATTGAAACAATCTCAACCTAATCGAATCGTCGATCAGGGAGTTAGACGAACACCATAAATGGAAGGTGGTGATGTGGTCAGCTGGGTCCTCTCCATTCTTGCCTTCAAACTTTGGAATGTCTGAAGGAAGTTTGGTGGGAATCGGAGGCCACCCCGGACTGTATCAGATCGGATCATTTGTCAATTTCGACAGATCTGGTAAGTTTAACATTGCCAGAAAAGGTAAACGAGGCGGAGCCTGAGGATTCCATCCTTGATGGGATGAATTCCCTACATTTTGTAAATAATACCCTGGATTTGATATGGCACCAGGTTGCTAGAAAGGACTCGTAGAAAAAGGAGAAGAACCTCCCCCCAACACAGAGTTACCAAAGACCGGACCAGTTCCCCCTCCTGAAGTATTAAATGAAGAGGAAAGCCCCTGATAGGGGTTCCAGGAATTAGAAAGGGGAAAATTTTTGATAAGCACTCGATGAAGGGAAAGAAGCATTCCCTTGGTGACCAGTGTAAAACTGATTCCCTGCCCCCGCTGTAGTGAATACAGGGTTCCAACCTGTAAAAGTAGTCAAATTCTGACCTCCAGACCAAGGGTTGAAACTCTGAGTCTGAGAAGTAAACGGAAAGGACCCTAGAGAAGGATTGGAACTAGGAATGTGCCCAGTTCCAAAGGGGAACCCTTGAAAATAAGCTGATCCACTAGCCATGGAAGACATGGGTGTAGATCCAGCTGCAGCAGCGGAAAAGGAAAATGAAGGAATCCCACTAGTGGGTATTCCAAAACAAAAGGGACCAGATTGAGAAGCATGTGCTTGGGTGAAACCAGAGCCAAACACAACAGTACTAGAATCAATCGAAGATATAGCAATAGTGCCTCCTCCTTCTACAGAAGCAGGAGTCTGAATGCCTGCAGCACTCACAGCAGAAGCCACGTTCCCAGTCATGGCCATCGAAAGGTATGAATAATATGGAGGATCTTCTGGTCTCTTTGACTAAGGTCCGATGTATTCAACAACAAATGGATAATCAGGAGGAAGAGGAGATGGAAGTGACTCAGAGGGTTGAGACACTTCCTCTACTTGTACTTCTTCTTCCTGCGGAAATAAGACTCTCGAGGTGAGCGGAATGCTCCTCTCGGAACCAACACCAGAGCTAACTACAAAACCTTCAATCCCTTGTGGAGGATCTCTCTCCACTGCGTCAGATGCCACAGGGTGATATTCACCTGCTAAATTACTGCTACGCCTTCTTGAAGAAGGCTCTAGACTCTCGGGAGATAACCCCCGGATTCTCCTCGATCGACGAGGCACTTGATCAGCCACTTTAACAAATATTAATTAGACTCAAAAAATTATAAAGCTAGGCAAGCTAGGAGCAAATAACACTCACTACAAAAAATCCCTGAGATATAATCAAGCAAACAGCCTTCAGGTATTTCCGCTCCGGGTGATTAGGACCGGACACCAAAATACAAGAAAGTGAAGAATAAGACCTCCCGAAAGTAGTCTGGGATAATTATGGCCCAAGCCTACTAGCGAAGGTAACAGAAATAGTTACGTCGACCTCCTAACAACAACCTTTGCTGGCACAAGTAACCAAGCTTCGCAAGGGCACCCCCCAGAAGTACTGCTGGAAGTGATATGACATATGTCTCAGGTACCACGGGTATTCCCCCCCGCAGTCACCTATGTGGAACCTAGGAATGGAAACTATGGGCACCAATCCATGTTAGAAGCCGGGCGAAACGGTCTTGAGGTTAGATCCGGCAAATCAGAGAGGGGGTATCTCTCTTCTCGGCCTTCACTTCCCCTCGCGCTTGACTCTCTGGAGGAGAGATTTCCCGGTCCGCCTAACGGAGTTGGATTTCGCTCAATTAATCAACTTCTATGTTTTTGTTTGAGTGGCCTTGGAGAGTTAACTCTCCACACACCTAATCCAAGGCCCTACAACCTAGCTAGTTGGTGTATGACACTTAATAAAAACATGCTAGTTGTTTTTAAATTATAGCACTTATTTTAATCGGTTGTTATATTAAGTCAAAGGGATACGGAAATGAAACTCATGGTGTTTTGTGACGCAGAAAAGAAATTAATAAAAACCAAACTACATGCAAATGCAGTAATTTCCTTTTGATGAAAATAAATTTCTATAGAGGTTCTACGAGACTAATTTTTTTTTTCTTTTCAGATAACAAACTTCACACTCACAAAGACTATGAAAAATACTAAATGCTTAAGTGCACCTGACGCAAATAACTAAGAGCATGAAAATTCTAAGATGAAAAATCTACTAAAGCAGAGAGAAATTTCCCAAAGATCCTTCAGTTTTATCACTTTTTGATTTTCCACAAAACTAGTTCCAAAATGCAGAAACTCTCAATATGAAGACATCAAAATATGCTTGAAAACAAGAGGAAGAAACCCATGACAATTCTTTTCCAAAATCAAGTCAAAAACCAAAGGCAAGAAATCTCAACAAAGCTTCAAAATATGTAACAAAACGAAAACAAAAATGCAAAACAAAAGCAAATGACAAAGCAAAATCTTTTTTGAGCTTTTGAATTTTATAAAAAGAAGAGCTCGAAGAGACCAAGAAGACTATCAAATCCCAAGCCAAACAACTTCTGAATTTCAAGCAAAACTTAAAAAACGCTCCAAATATTATAGTGCCACTTTAGTAGAAAGATTTATATGAGCAAAATAAGACAAGAAACTCAGTAACTCAGCCTAGAAGAATAGTACAACCTTGCAGCAAACAAAAACTTCAAAGAACCAAGAAAGACTCTTCAAAAATTGCAACAAGACCTAGTCAACTGAACTCAAGAAAACCAACCAAAAAAAAAATGGGCAAAAATAGAAGCGTAGAGCAAGACACAAAGGTAGGAAAGAGTAAATGAGCAAAGGCTCTCTGTCCTGATGAAGCAGAACAACCAAGAATCTCCAGGAAGAGATCTTGGTACTCAAACCAGAAATGCAAGCACTAAAAACAAGATTTGCCTAATAAGCCAGTTTTCAACCAAGAGAGAAAAAAGACCAATAACCACTACTAACCCAATCCAAAGACTCTAAAGACACTGCAGGAACAGGTCTCTATAGGAAAACAAGACTAAAAAGCCAAGAAATCAAAAATTTCAAAATTTTCCCAGGCATACACTACTTGACAGTTTTGAAACAAGCGTGCATACGCGACTGTGTCAAAGGAAACCCGCGTATACGCGACTTCCTTTGAAGAAAACTGCGTGTATACGCGTCTGTGTATAGACAAACTCATGTATAGAAAGGTAAATAATGAAAAAAAAAAAATATCAAGCCTGGATAAAGAACTTGGTCTTCAGTCTGACTGAGAAAAAGTTAACTGGACTATAAATAATAGTTAAAAATGTTGGAAACCTTTCAAACAACTGAAACCACCCAACAGGGGAATCACAAGAATGCGGTCCCCAGCAGAGTCACCAGTTCTGTTTCGGGGAAAAACACCCTAGAGGTTTGTTGGGTCAAAACCTCCACAGATCAGGGCATGCTATTCAGAAGGACTCACACACAACCACACTTAAATGCTAAAAAATAGATAACAATGATAGTAGAGCTCACCCGTAGTTCTACGTTCGATGTAGATCCTGCGGAGTCCAAACCCCCAGCAACCCTTCTTCCTCTTCAACTTGGAAAACAAGAAAGAACATGCACGGAAACCTAGTTGTACAGCATATATTTCTCCTAAATGTTAGTGTAATCCATGTGAAACATTATATAAACAATAATAAATGCTTAAACGATAATCTTTTCACATATACAAGTAGATGTTAACACGTGACTTCAGGAACAAGATGGTTCTTCTTTATTACGAACAACATGTACAGTAGTAAAAAGTGGAGAGATCACCTGAATCCTTCCACAATCTTCGAACAGACCTTCGTCCAAATTCGTCCCGCCCTTGCCTCGCTAAGATACTTTCAAGACTTGTGCACTCGAGATGGCATATAAACTGATGAACATCTCCAGGAAACAAGGGTTTCCTGTAAAAATATGGGAAAGTGCAGGAGGCACGAGAATTCAGACTTGAATTGGGATTCCACCAGAGTATAATATATATAAAATTTCTCTCTCCCTTAGGCCATGCACATGAGGGGATTTTATATTCCCTCAAAGTAGTTTCAATCAGTTGGAAACAGTTGACCACGTGCCGGGGTGGTTGAACTACTGGAGTAACCATCAACCCAGCCCGAAAATAGGGAATTTTTATATATTTTTAATGCTTTTAATGGCATTGCGCGGAAAAGTGTGTATGGACTCTCATATACACGCGAAAAAGTTTGGGCATACCCGCATATGGGATTTTTAACACTGTTTTTTATGAATTTTGTTCAAGTCTGTGGGAATGGGTGCCCAAGGCCATAGAGACAATCATGAATCACATGAGGGTGAAAAATGATGCTATAACAAAAGGGAGGTATTTCCCTTCTATATTCTAATTCTGATAGGCTCAAGGAGGTTATGAAACATCATGAAATGATCCATGTAGGGACAATCAATTACACCTTCACTTGGAATAATTGTCGTGGAGGTTCCCATTAAGTTGCCTCTAGATTGGACCACTTTCCCATTTAAGAGTATTTTTTGGAAATTTAATTCTTGTTAGAAGCTTTCATTTATCCATCTTAAGGTTAGAACATCAACCCATTTTTCTATCTCTTGACATTCAATCTATAGC
This sequence comes from Pinus albicaulis, assembly GCA_034641835.2. Taxonomy (NCBI): domain Eukaryota; kingdom Viridiplantae; phylum Streptophyta; class Pinopsida; order Pinales; family Pinaceae; genus Pinus; species Pinus albicaulis. Next base: position 1,187,735,352 of record CM076575.1, read on the forward strand.
AAGGAATAAACCCTTCTATTTTCATTTTTTCTCCTTCAAGATCCATCATTTCTAAACCATGCCAAAGAATTATGGGAGGATGAAAAACCCTTAGATGGCTCTTCCATGTAAAAATTCCAAGAAAGGCTCAAGAAATTAAAACTTTTCATCAAGAAGTGGAATAAAGAGGATTTTGGGAACATCTTTCAATCCCAAAAACATTTAGAATGAAAAATGAAAATGTTGTGGTGGAATAGTATTATGGATGGGAAATCGAAAGATGATGAAAAATTTGAAGTTTCATTAATCCAACAACTAGAGTAAATAATATTTCAGGAATAAACTCTATTTCATCGTAAATCCATAATCAGATGGCTTAAAGAAAAAGAAAAAGAATACTAGTTTTGTTTAATGCATTGTGAAGAAAAGAAACTTCAATTTAATTTCCTCTCTTAAATTCACATCTCGGGAAGAATTAAAGGATCAAAATGATATGTATTTGTAAATAGTCATATTCATTGGATCCCTCTTAGAAAAACATGAAGGAAATAGAGAGATGGGTTTCTGAACGATCATTAGCCATACCCCAAATTTTTGTCCAACCAACTCACAATGAAGTGGTCATGCAACTGTTCACCTTGGAGGATGTCAAAAAATTAGTGAGAAGAATGCCAAATAGAATCCTAGTGACCAAATTTCTTCACTTTTTATGTTGTTTCCAAGCCCAATAGCACTTTTTGTGTGAAGAAATTCTAGAAGTTGTGGAGGAATCGAGTAGAACGTGTTTTTTCCTCCTAACATTTAATGCAAAATTCTTAACCTAGCCTAAAAAGTGAATTAATAATATGATCCTATTGGATTTAAATGAATTTATCTATGTAACATCATCTACAATACCATCACAATATTGTATTAACTTGATAATCGCTTCCCTAATCTCACTAGAGAAATATGGATTGTTGAAAATGGCACCAAGAAAGATTCTAAAAGTTTCCCTTTTATTAAATTAGAAGAAAATTGTAATTCCACATCACATGAAAACTTGAATGAGTTAACTAAGTTATTTTTATTTAGTTGGTTCAGTTAATTCAAGTTGAGGGTCTGGCTTGAGTCATGTAGAGTGGTTCTTACTTCTTAGGAGCCTATTGAGTTTATTTTGAGTTGTAATTAATTAATTGATTTTAATTGAGTTAAAGTTAGTTAAACTAGTCCCAACTATTGGAGGAACTAGTGGGAGGTCTAGTTGTGGGGTGTGTACTCCGTGATCAACTAGTTAATTGATAAAACATCAATAAATAACTCATTTATGCAAGATATATGATTTACCCAGTTGATATTGGAGTTCAAGGGAAGTTTACTATCATTTAATCATCCAAATTGTATAAGTGGTGTGTGCAGTCAAAGGAAGGTCCATGATGAATTGTGTATTTGTGGATGAGAAAATTCCCTAATTAATAGGGGCTAATTCCCAAGGAAAAAACGTAAGGAAATATGGACTTGGGCAAGAAGAAAATTTGTTAAGTATTGGCTAAGGCTTGTCTACGAAGTAGTGAGACAGATAGAGATAATGCAAAGGTTGCTCAAGCTTGAGAAAAGCATTGTAATATTCACATATTTTCTGACCAACACAATATATAGATAGAAAGAGATTTTAGGTGTGGCTTTCCCCAGGAAATCATTGTCTAATGGGTTTATTGAATTCTTTCTCTTGTATTCTTTTTTATTTCGTTATCATTTAATTATTTTCAGAGTTAGTAGAGAATATTCAAGCCTATTGCTTTAGTAAATTACAATTAGAATTTTGAATCTACAAGGAGTTTCTACATGGTATCAGAGCTGAAATCACTATAGAAGATAAGAATACGAAGTTATCTTTGCAGGAGGAACTATTTTTGCAGATTTATTGTTTAGAGTCAACAGCAAGATCAGGATGATGTTCTATGGTCTGAGGCTCGAGTAGGCCCTTGAGGGTAGCTTGAATTACATTTCTTAGAAGAATCATATGGAAACATTCATGGAAGATAATGGGTTGAAGGAATAAATTGATAACAATGTTTTGAGATCAACAACTGCTAATGCACATAATATAGTAGAATGGAAGAATAATGTAGCCAAGGCAAGAAGGATCTTACTAGAAGGAGTTCAAGATCATATTTTATAAAACCTCCATAGGAAGGAGACTCCATATGTAATGTGTAAATAATTGACAGACTTGTTTCAAAAAAACAATGACCACAGGAAGTTGGCATTGAAGGAAAAGCTTCATAAAATAAAGATGGAAAGGGGCGACACAATACCATAGTACTTGAGAAAGTTCACCCAATGTCAAGATGATATTGGGGGTGTTGGTGTTATAGTTTTTGAAGATGATCTATTCAACCTAGCACTTCTAGGCCTTCCCAAGAGTTGGCACAACTACACGGATTCAGTAAATGGGAGGGAGAAGCTACTAGAGTGGGAGCATTTTTGGTCCAACTTGGTGCAAGAATATATAAGGTGGAACACCAGAGATGGAACCTCATCCAAGAATGATGATTAGGAAAATTGTTCCTTGGTTGGAAAGGAAAATAAAGTGAAAGGGAAGAAAGTTGAATCCAAAGGAGATTCTATACAGGAAGGAAAGAAGAAGGACTCGTCGAAGATTAAATGTTTTCATTGTCATGAGCTAGGAAACTATGACATGAATTTTCTGCACAAGGTCGGAAGCAAGACCTCAGGAGGAGCGACAAGTGAAGCTCTTTCTTAACTATTTGAGTTGGATTTCATAATCATTACATGCATAGTGACATCGATGATGGGTATTTTATTGTATCTGGATAGTGTAACCTCATTCCATATGACGAGCAACAAAGAATTTTTCAGCGAATTAGAGAATAAGGACCCCTTGATGCAGATCGAGGTGGGATATGATGGAAGGTATGGCGTGGCCAATATCAATACTATTACTTTCTAGAGGAAGTTTGGTTCTCCTTTCACATTGAAATATGTCATGTATGTTCTACGTTTGAATAAGAATTTAGTTTCATTTTCCATTTTGGAAAATCATGGCTACGATGTGATATTTAGAAAATTAAAGGTTTTCCTTCATCACATCACCACGAGACAAGTGAAGTGGATCGGGGTTCTGGTGAAGAACCTCTACAAATTGGATGTAAAATATTGTTCTTCTTTGAGCATGAAAGTAGAGAAGGTGTAGAGCCAAGACATAAATGAATTATTCCATAGGTTTTGTTATCACCAAATTGAGTCTTTTTGGGCTACTTCAATGGTCAACTTGGAATAACTAATTCATACCATCTTTTGACTAAATATTAGCCTCTTCAGTCTGAGAGGGCTCTCTCAAGATAAATTACGATTTTTTCAATAAAAACTCTATTACATGGCTAACTTTATGATATTGAATTGATTGTATATTATTTTAGGTGGAAAATGTAGAGGATTTGCTACCATTGGGCTTATGGAGTCATTGTAAACCTCAATTACAAAACAAAAAATGTCATGGAAGCCAAGGCACTTATATTCTTTTCAAATCACACATAAAGGACAAAACAACAACTACATCTGTACAAGAAATTGGATCATATTACTGAATTCCAAGCGATTACACATGAGCCACTACATAAAGATCAAAAGGAATAAGATAAAAAAGCATAGGTAAGAACATACAATGAACCTCGGGTCCGAAACAGGCTGCTGCAAAAGTATATTACTGATAGTGAAAGATTACAATTGTAGTCCATACATAACATCTCCCAACCCTTTATAACTATAAACTCTCTAATTTGTAGAGTGAGGACTCATAGAAATGATTTTCCACCTTGCTCACCTCAAATTCCCACCTTAGAGACCTATTTCAAACATGATTCCATCACTTGGAGACTTCCTAGGGATATCCTATTTTGCAGAGTTTGAATACAAAAAGGACTCTTCTTTCATTAATAGTTCAAAAAATCAATTTAATAACCCTTATCAACTGCAACTAACTAATTTTTTGAGTGTAATAGAGTGTTGATGTGTCATTATTCCACGTGGATGCTGAGATGGACCTCCTCCAAGTCAAATTTTACAATTTTTTCACAAATCTAGTTATTGAAAATTCTGAAAAATAGGCTTCAAAGATGAGAACATAATTTCCAAAACCTAATGGATTTGAAGAAAATGAGAGAGTTTTTTGTCGATGGGACTATGCTGAAACAAAACCTCTTTCATATTTCCAAAATCCTGTTTCATTGGGTTAGAAATCAAGCTGGAAGTTGACTGCTAAAACAGTCATGTATAGAAAATTTAGTAGCGCTCATTTCGTAACAAGCTCCAAAATTCATCTTTTGCATAATATTTTACCTTTCTGAGTGTTTTAGGATCTTCCTTGGGGATAATGAGCTAAAAAAAGAAACTCCCTCCTTGGATATCCATCCAAATTTATTTTTTAAGTAGAAAACATCCTACAAAAATTTCGTAGCGAATTTCGGCCCTCAAGCCTGGAGCTCGCTACGAAACTGACTCACTTTACAGAAAAATTCAGAATTCTCTATTTTTCTTCAAAATTTCACCTATAGGTCTTCAAATTGATATTATGAAGGATGATAAGGAAAAATTGGTTCAAAATTCCTCTTACCCTCTTCAAAAAGCATCTTTTTCACCTTTAGCAAGTTTATTTACCAATAAAATGACAATGTTTTTTCTGAACAAATAGGGTTCAGAGATGAGCTTCTATATCCATATCCTTGATGGATTTTGAAAAACTAAAGGTGTTTTTTGTAGGTCATTTCGTTTTGAATAAAAACCACTCTTGGGTTTTTGAAAAACATCTCCAAGTGTTCGGTAACTACATTTTAAAAACATGTATCAAACAGGAAAAAATGCATTATGAAAATAGAGCGAAAATAAATCTCTGAATATCCAAATTTGTAGCATCTTTGAGAAAAGTGAAAGAGGTTAATTTTATTTGATAGGTTCTTGAAAATAACCTCTCTCAGTTTCTTATAATTCTTTTCTGTTTTCGAAGAAAATGCTCTTGAATTTGACTGCTAAAAAAGTCAAAAAACAGAGAAATCCTAAGATTCACTACGAAATTATCAGGTAGTTTCGTTGCAAAATATTCTTATTTGGAATTGTATTCTCTACGAAACTATGAGAAACTAGAAAAGGGGCTCTTTTTAAAATTTTATGACTATGCAAGTGAACCCAGGGTGGATTATTATGGATATGACCCTAATGACAAGACTAATGAAATGTCCATGACCTATAATAAACATGATTAAGTGAATTTCTCATCAAATAAATGATCTAACCTAATAAGACAAGGTGAAGCTTATGATGAACCTATCAAATAAATTTGAAAAATTGAGAGTGATAACAATGGATCCACTGGGGATGGTGTGCCCTTGTGGTACAACAAAGAACTAGTAGCTCCAGTGCCACCTCCATTGGGATGCTCCCATCTTCAAAATGAAAACTTGCAACCTGCTCTAACCTGTAACCTCGACACTGAAAAAACCAATAGTTGATAAAGAAGTGAAAGTATACATGCTAAAGTTTAAAACTAAAATAGAAAAAAATCTTGATCCTCAAGCTTATTTATATACGAATGATCTTACTCTACTTGCTCAGCATAAAAGTTGAATCAAGTGATATCACACTTCCCATGAAGCCAATCAAGAAGTTGAGTACTGGTTGGGAACTGGAATTCTACTTCTCTGATCAAAAAACCATTCATGAAACATGAAAACTTGTTCCACCATATGAATTTTTCTACATATCTGAAAATCATATTGAATTTAATTTCTATAGAAGATTCCAGCAGAGCTGCGAAAGGATCTTTGAGAGTATGCATGAATAATTCTTGTTGACCAACAAGAAAATGTGAGTAAATATGATCCTTTGATGGTGTTTCTTGTTCAGATTTTTCTTTATAACTCTTGTGACCATTCTCGAATAAAAAATAAAAAATCTACTAATCATTATTTTCATTTGGGAGAAAGAAAAACTTGGAGTATTCTTGGACACTTTCAAAAGTAACCACCTCAGCTTGTACCACATGAATTTCTAGAGGTAATTCTTCATATGATTCAACAAGCATAATCATCTGATTTTCTAAAATTTTCTTTTCAAAAATTTCTTCATTTGTTGTAAGTTGATACAAGGAATGACATGAAGAATAAATTTCTTCTTTTACCTGAGGATTATAGAAATTATATTCTAGAATTTCCTCCTGTTGTTGGAAATGATTCTCATATTCCTGATGATCAAAAGGCTGACAAGTATGCTGCAAATGTTCATCAAACTCAGAGGATGTAACATGATTGTCATAATAAAATCTTGCTGGGTTTCATTTTCATCCAAGAGAGATACTACCATTTCTTCTTGGTGATGAAAGTGATTGTCGGGAAGGGCCTCTAAAATTTCCTCATCCATGAACTCATCATCTTCATAAGGATTTTCCAAATATTAAATAAAACTCAAAAAATGTTTACAATAGTATTTGACCAACAATACACAAGAATTCCATTCTTTATACATCTCATAAAATGCAACATGGAAATCAGCAAGAGAATACAATGAACCATTTGGCAAGCTTTCGTACCAAGGCCATGATTTTCCATCTAAAGTGACCATAAAAGTATTCATGAGACAATCCTTAGGGAACTAAACCTTAAGTCTTCTTACATGCACATGGAATCTAACCAAGTGAAGAGTAACATTGTATTTCTTTAAATTTTTAAATATGGGAAGATCCATTAACCAATTGACTTTTGGCACAGGATTTGGAAAACCAGGGATGTGAGACCAAATCATCGGGGCATACCTGACATTTATTATTGCAATGTAAATCATGTTGGAAATTCATCAATCCACTGATATTCAAGCAATGGAGTCACCTTCCAATTGATTATTTGATGTGTGGAGTCGCCAGAGTAGAAATACAGCCAATATGTGCCTAAGTGTTTACTGCTCTCAGACCTTAGAACTAAAGATTTGTCATTATTCCTAGGGAAAAATTTTACACCTTCGTCCTTGGAAATGACACCAAAATTTGGGCTGCTTCAATTCTCAACTTAGAGTAACTATTTCATACCAGATTTTGACTGAAAATTAGCCTCTTCATTTTGAGAGGGTTCTCTCAAGATAACTTATGATTTTTTCAATACAAAATCTATTAGATGGCTAACTCTATGATAATGAATTGATTGTATATTATTGCATGAGAAAAATGTAGAGGATTTTCTACCATTAGGCTTATGGAGTCATTGTAAACCTCAATTACAAAACAACAAATGTCATGGAAGCCAAGGCACTTATATTCTTATCAAATCACACATAAAGGAAAAAAAAACAACTACATGGGTACAGGAAATTGGAGCATATTACTGAATTCAAATTGATTACACATGATCCACTGCATAAAGATCAAAAGGACTAAATTAAACAAGCATATATAAGAACATACAATGAATCTTGGGTCTGAATCAGGCTGTTGAAAAATTATGTTAATGATAGTGAAAGATTACAATAGTAGTGCATACATAACATCTCCCAACCCTTTATAACTCTAAAGCTATCTCATTTATAGAGTGAGGACTCATACAAATTAGTTTCCATCTTTCTCACCTCAAATCCCCACCTCAGAGACCTATTTCAAACATTATTCCATCACTTGGAGACTTCCTAGAGATATTTCTATTTTGCAGATTTTGAATACAAAAAGGACTCTTCATTCATTAATAGTTCAAAAAATCAATTTAATAACCCTTATCAACTACAACCAACTAATTTTATGAGTGTACTAGAGTTCTTATGTGTCATTATGCCACGTGGATGCTAAGCTGGACCTTCTCCAAGTCGAATTTTACGATTTTTTCACAAATCTGGTTAGTGAAAAATTTGAAAAATAGGCTTCAAAGATGAGTGTATAATTTCCAAAACCTCATGGATTTACAAAAATGAAAGGAGGTTTTTTTGTAAATGGGCTTGTGATGAAGCAAAACCTCTTTCATATTTCCAAAATCCTTTTTCATTTGGTCATAAATCAAACTTGAATTTGACTTCTAAAACAATCATGTACAAAAAATTTAGTAGCGCTCATTTTGTAGCAAACTCCAAAATCCACCTTTTGCATAACCTTTGACCTTTCTTACTGTTGGAGGATATTCCTTGGGGCTAATTAGATAACTAAAAATTTTTCCCTCCTTACATCTCCATCAAATTTTATTTTTTAAGTAAAAAACTTCCTACAGAAATTTCGTAGCAAATTTCGACCCTCAAGCCTCGAGCTCACTATGAAACTACCTCACTTTGCAGAAAAATTCAAAATTCTCTCTTTTTCTTTAAAGTTTCACCTTTAGATCTTCCAATTGATATTATTAAGGATGATAAGGAAAAATTGTTTCAAAATTTCTCTTACCCTCTTCAAAAAACATCTTTTTCACCTTTAGCAAGTTTATTTACCAATAAAATGACTCCGTTTTTTTTGAAAAAATAGGGTTCAGAGATGAGCTCGTATATCCATATCCTTCATATTTGTTGCAAAAATGAGGGAGATTTTTGTAGGTTAGTTCGTTTTGAATAGAAGCCTGCCTTGGTTTTTTGAAAAACATCTCGAGGTGTCTGGGAATGACATTTGAAAAACATGTATCATATTAGTGTCAGTATTTGCATACTTCCACCGGGGATCAAAACACATTTGCATGTGCATCTTAGGTGTCCCATTCTGAATAAATTTTTCATCATTCCATTAGGTCATGAATTAAAATTTTCCACTAGTGGTTGTCCTTGTCAATAAGCTTCACTCTCCCTCTGAGATTCACAATGTTGACTCATTCCCATGTCCCCTTGACAATAATAACACTTATGGAAATGCTATTTTCACTTGAAAGTCTTTAAGTCAATATCTCATGCAAAAGTCAGGTCAAAAAGCAGTCCCATTAGGTCATTAGGGTTTTGAATTTTTCAAGGTCATTCCTTCATTCAGATCAGGTCAAAATATATATGAGAGGGACTAATTAATAAAATTTGTTTTTAGATCATCATGATGTAAATATTATACCTTTTAAGTTGTATTTTTCAGTTTAATGACTTTTATATCAAAATTTCATTTTGATAGAAAAGTCAAATATGTAATTTATTTTTATTTTTTTGAATGTAGTTTTATGTTATTATATGTAATAATTTTATCCCAAAGCTCTAATATGTATTTATGTCCAACTGAAATGGAGCAAGAGAACCAAACTCCATATTGACAAAGCCTCCAATGCCAAAATTTAGAAAGCAAAATAATATTAGTGACAAATAAAAATACATCAGAAATTAGAAAAAGTGGGTATTCTAAGTTAAATCAAAATCCACTTGGCTATAAAGCCTATCTATCATTTCGAACAAGTTATTGTTGCCCTTTTAATCATCAATAAGTATTCAAAAAGGAGAATTTTTTATTTTTTGAGAAGTTCTGGCCAAAATACACAAGCGCTACGCGTTCAGAAGGTTGATGTTGCACGTTTGAACTGGCACTGCGTGCCTGCCCAGTGGCACTGTGCCCTTTCCAGGAGATCTCAGTGAAAATTTCAAAGGTGTTGTGTGCTCAGACAATGGCGCTATGAATTTTGATAAGCACTGCATGCTCAGACAGTGGCGTTGCGTGCCTACATAATCAATTTTGCTGAGTGTTCTGTCACTTCAAACCACTTCAAAGAACTTCCAAAATTCTCCTAAAATCCTCCAAGGATGTTCTAAACAGTAAGTACACCCTCATTGCCTTGTTTCTTATCTATTTGGTGACTCTTTAATGCTTTTAAGTGAGACCCTAATTTCAATTTATGATCACTTTTTATACACCTTGTTCACTTTCCTTAAGCATATATCAGTTATAGGCAGGGTAAATGTCATTGACCTAGGGTTTTCATTGGCCTAGTTTTACCATTCATTTCATTTATCTCACTCATTCCCTTCACCTATTCAAGCTAGCCATCTCATCCCCTTCCTCTTCATCTCATTCCATTTGTATCCTAGGGTTTCATAAGTCAGAGTTTAAAATGTTTGAAGAAGAAGATAGTGGTGTTGGTGAGGCACAAATTCCAAGAAGAAATGATAAAAAAGGAGAGAAAATTAACAATTTTTAACCCATAAAACCACAAGGGAACTCATGGCCTCTCCTCTCACTGTGTCTTGTTTCAAGCATGTGGGGTGTTTTGAGTTTTCTGAGAAAGTGCAGCAAATTCAAAATCACCCGGGGTTAACAAGAATTTTCATCACTAATCTACATGAAAAATAGGTCACTATTACTGGGGTCACATTTGATATGTCCACCAATGCCATTGCAACTACTATAGGGATCCATAGTATGGGAGAGAGGCAGTTTAAACAAGCAAACCTTAATGTGAGTTATTATGAACCATACCTTCAACCTAGGTACAAGGATGACAAGAAATCAATTTTCCCTTTCTCTCATCTCCTTGACTGGTATTTTCCCATGATGAGGATAATCATGAAATACTTCACTTGTGAGGGGTGGTTTTCTCAACACTACTCATACCATATCTGACTCTTGATGAGTTTCACTTGAGTTAGAATGATACACATACCTTACTATCTTTTTAGCAGCATTGACAAGATGACATATATTGTGCAAAGGAGGGATCACAATAATCAAATGCAGAGTCTTTCTCATATTAAAATGGTGTTCATGCATCATCTTCAGGAGAAAAACACTTCATGGGATACATTTATTGAAAATGAGGTTTTCACTACCCCACCTAGTCATCATGAGCAGGATATTCCTTCATTATCTCATCCTCCTGTATCCATTTATCCATCTCAACTTGTTGCTCATACATCACCACCCACTCAGATCCATTCACCTCATGTTGATCCTACCTCATCACCTTTCTATAACCCTTCAACATCACATCATGATACTGGAGCATCAAGCAATGAAATGGACATTGAGGAAGCTTGCACTAAGATGACTGATATTGAGCCATTTCCTAAGACCTATCAGAGAGGCCACATGCATATGTTTTCTTCACATAGTGTGAAAGGGGCCATGCCTTCTTCATCAACATAATAGGTTGACAAGGGCAAGGAAAAGACTACAAAGCCTATCATTGCTGAGTCAGAGGACAAACATGAAACTGAGAAGGAGTTTTAGTTGATTGAGATTGATAAGGAGGATGAGTATAGAGTCACTAGTGTAGTGATCAGAGGCAAGGAGGAAAATATTAGTGAGCTTCAAGCTAATATTGATAGAGCACAGTACGTGATTGAATTTTTTGAGCTAGAAAATCAGCAACTGAAGACTAAGCAAACCATCAGTGAGGTCAAGACAATCAGAGCTCAGAGAGAGGAAAAAAATGCCAAGGCCTTGCTGGAGGAAAAATTGGGTAGATTTTATGATACCAATGATGAGGAAGATCAGCTTCTGAGATAGAGATCGAGGAAAATTGGGCTAAAAAATGCTTTAGCTCAGGAAAGGCACAAAGAGGCTGAATTGGCAAAGAAACTTACTCCAAGTAAGCTGCTTGGCATAGGGATTAGGAGAGATAGAGAGTCTTGGCTTGAGTGATCAAATTTTCATATAGAGGGCCTACTAGAGAAGGCAAAGAAGGACATTGACATTCAGAGGAAGATGACAAAACACTATGCCATGAGAAACAAGATTGCAAGGGCCAAACTCAAATGCACCCATGCAAATATTCGAGATTTGACTAAGCCAAAGGAGAAGGATAAGTTGAAAACTCTTTCTAAGGTGTCTCTCCATGCCTCCAACCCTTTATCAGCAAGAAAATTCACAATTTTGGCACACCTTGTGCAAATTTTGATTTTTGGACAGTTTAGTACATAGAAAATTTCATAAACGAACAACGCTCTTTTTTGGGGAATCCAATTGACAAATGAACACCACCATAATGTTCAAAGTGATGAGAACATCAACTCCAACAAGTTTCAGAAGATTTGCAGGAGAACTGGTCCCTCAAAAAGGAAAAAAACCACCAAAAAAATCATGTTTTTGCCCTCTTTTTGACCCTGGTGATGCACGTTTACCAGTCTTGGGAGAACAGGTTTTTGATAGGGAAAATGGACACCATTTTGAAAAATGGAGACACATTTGGAAACTATACTCAGAGAGATTTCCAATGAGATATCATAGAGCTACTTTGGACATCGGGATGGCCTCCAAATTTTTCCTGTAAGACAGGCTATTTTTTCTGTCATGGCGCTGTGCATTTACCAAGAAAATGCAGTTTTCGTCAGCATCAGCAAAGTTTTGACTTTTTGAAATTTTACTTGGGAAAATGAGAAAATAACTGATGTAAATGGTCATGGTGAATGTAAATATCATGGATTCGACCCCCTGAGGCTAGGGAGAGTGGTTTTGAGGTCTATTTGATGTATTCTCTCAGTCATTGTAATGGTTCGACTCATTTGGATCTTTGGCATCTCAAGAGACATTTTTTATATCAGTTTGGCTTGGACATTAATAGAAATTTGCAGCTATTTTCTTGGGATCCATGTGGTATGAGTTTTAGACATAGTTTCCTCTCTGTTATCAATTTGTTTGAATGTATTTTTTATTCATAAACAATTTCATATCTAGAATATACTAGATTTCAAGTTTGAAAGGAAAATTCCATATTTATTTATGCTCTATTTTGGGAAATTTAGTATAATGTGTTCATTCTCCTCAGTTTAGGGAAAATACATTCCAGATGCTTTCCCTAGCTCCTCACCAGTCTCTTCACCTCACCATAATCATATTTTAATGTATTAACATTCTACCTACCTTGCCCCTTGGAACCCCTGCAAATTTTTACCTAATATCCTTGCCCTAGCTGTTTGACCCCTCCTGATCCAGTAAACCCTATACAAAATCAAAATCAAAACCCTGAGCTATTATACCTAGCCTAAAATATTCTTTCCTCGGTCATCTTGACTATGATTTATACGGAAAGATCCCTCTCCTGTCCTATTAGGGCTAGCTACTTAGGTAAGCATGGTTTGAGGTTACCTCGGGATTGCCTCTCTTAGCTCAAGGTTTAATGTGAGTGATAACATATCAAACAGGAAAAAAACGAATTCTGAAAATAGAGCCAAAAGACATCTCGGAATCTCCCAATTCGTAGCATCTTTGAGAAAAGTGAAAGAGGTTAATTTTATTTGATGTGTGCTTGACAATAACCTCTCTGAATTTATTAGAATGATTATCTATTTGCCCAGAAACTACCCTTGAAGTTGACTGCTCGAAAAGTCAAAAAACATAGAAATCCTCAAATTCGCTACGAAATTGTCAGGTAGTTTCGTAGCAAAATATGCCTATTTTGCACTGTATTCGCTACGAAACTATGAAAAACTAAACAAGTGGTTCTTTTTTAAAATTTTATGACTATACAAGTGAACCCAAGGTGAACTATTGTGGACATGACCCTAATGACAAGACTAATGAAGTGTCTATGACCTATAATAAACATGATTAAGTGAATTTATCATCGAAGGAGTGATCTAACCTAACGAGACAAGGTGAAGCTTATGATGACCCTATCAAAAAAATTTGAAAAATTGAGAGTGATAACAGGTGTTATGAAACTAGATCACAAAATAGAATAAAATATAGATCAACAACTTAGAAATTAACCTCTTCAAGGGGGAAACCTCCTTTACATTACATACATGAATTTTTTTTGGATGACACAAATGACAAAACCTCCTTTCTATATATAGGATTCCATGGGTTCACAATATAATCCTAGCCTACCTAACAATAATAATGTAAGGGAACAATAATAACAATATGGGGACTACATGGGTACAACAATAACAGTAAGGGGGCTACACTAACAACAATAAGGGAGTATAGTAGTAATATAGGGCCCTAACATGCCCCTATCCTTCAAAAAAGTGTTGTCCTCAACTCTTGAGTAGTTCTGGATGCTTCTGTATAAAATTATCATCCTCCCATGTGGAATCTTTAGTGGGTAAGTTCTTCCACTTAACGAGATACTCTGAAATTGACTGATTTCATAGCTGTCAAGTTCTTGTTCCTATGGCTACTTCAGGTTCCAATATTATTTTTCATTCCTCATTAAGTTTTGGAAATATTGTTTGAACCAGAATTTTTTCACCTATAACTTTCTTTAAGCATGAAACATAGAAAACTAGGTGCACTCGAGAAGATGTAGGAAGCTCCAATTTGTATGCCATAGTACCAATATTTTGCAACCCTTGTAAGGACCATATTAAATTGGCGATAATTTATTATCCTTATTAGCTTTCTTGAGGGACATTTTCTTGTATGGTTGTAGCTGTAAAAATACCCAGTCGCCTACATAAAAACTTCTCTTGCTGTGATGTTGATCTGCTTGTTGTTTCATTCGATTCCATGCCAAATTTAGGTTATCCTTTAAGAGTTGGAGAACCTGTTGTTGATGATTGATGTGATCTTACACTACTTTAACCTTAGATTTTTCTCTTAAATATGATGTGATGGACAACGGATGATATCCATAAAGTGCCATAAATGGGGTCATTTTTTCTACAATGTGAAAGGAAGTGTTATACCACCCTTCTACCAGAGGTAACCAATTGACCCATTGTGTTTGTTTATCCTAGAAAAAGAAACGAAGATATCCTTCCAATAATTTTTTCACTATCTCATTTTTCACATTCGATTAAGGATGATAAGATGAGCTATGAGCTAGTTGACTACCCAAACAAGAAAATAATTCCGTCCAAAAATTTCTAGTGAAAATGGGATCTCTATCGCTTACAATAATCTTTGGGTAACCAAGTAGCTTTTGAATTGTTTCCATAAATGCAGTTGCAATTGTAATCACTTTAAATAGATGAGATAATGCAAAAAAGTGTGCATACTTGGCAAGCCTATCAAATACCACCATGATGACACTCTTTCCTTCAAACTTAGGTAAACCTGTGATAAAATCTATTGAAACCTCCTCCCAACGTTGATTTGGAATGGATAGAAGTTGTATCAGACCCGGGGTCTTAATTGTATCAAACTTATTTTTCTAGAAATCTAAAAATTCCGCCACAGACTTATGAATATGAGATTTATGGCCATCCCAAAAAAATATTTCTTCACCCCATGGTAAGTTTTTAAAAATCCTGAGTGTCCTCCTAAGGGAGAGGTGTGAAATTCCAAAAGAATATTTTGTTTTAGTTGGGAATTATCACAAATATATAAGCGATATTTGTACCATAAGGAATCATTTTTATAACTAAATTTACTATATGTACTGGGATCTTGCTGCAAATTTTGAATGAGTGTCCATACTTCTTCGTCATTCTTCCATTCCTCCTTTGCTTCGGTTGTCCAATCTAGTTGGATAATAGAGATGGCACAAAGAAACTCTTCCACATCCTCATCCTTTCTTGAGAGTGCATCTATAACAAAATTTAGCTTCCCTTTTTGTAGATTATTTCAAAGTCATAAACCCACATATTTGTGACCCATTTTTTATGCTCTTTTGAAGATAGTCTTTGTTCCAAAAAGTATTTAAGACTATCATGATCAGTTTTTACCTTGAAGTGTCTTCCCATTAGGTAAGGTCACCATTTCTTTAGTGCATGTAGTATTGCCAACATTTCCTTCTCATAATTAGCTTTCTATAAATACTTTCCTTTGATTGAACGGCTTTCAAAAGCAACGTGTCTTCCTTCCTGCATTAAAACAACACCAATTTGATTTCATGAGGCATCACATTCCATAATAAAGGTTTTTTTGAAGTTTGGTGTAGCTAAGGTCGGTGCTTGGCACATTGCCTCTTTAATATTTTAAAAGGCCTTAGCTTCTTCAGTAGTCCATGAAAATGTATCTTTCTTCAATAATGTTGTTAGAGGTACTGCTATTCTCCCATAATTATTAACAAACTTATGATAATACTCTGTTAACTTGAGAAATCCTCACAATTTCTTTATGGTTGTGGGGAATTTCCATTTCTTAATGGATTTAATTTTTTTAGGGTCTACCTTAACATCCTCCTGAGAGACGATATGACCCAGATATTCCACCTCTTTTACTCCAAAGAAACATTTGGATGTTTTTGCATATAATTGTTTCTCCTCCAATAGTTTTGTCACCCTATCAACATGTTGAACATGATCCTTCCAAGACCTGTTGTAGATTAGTATATCATCAAAAAATACTAACACAAATTTTCTAAGGAAGGGTTTGAAAATGGAATTCATCAACCCTTGAGATGTAGAAGGTGCATTCGTAAGGCCAAATGGCATGACCAAAAATTCATAATCACCCTCATGATTTTGAAAAGTTGTTTTTGGAATGTATTCAATATTCATTCTAATTTTATGATATCCTGAACAGAGATCCAACTTGGCAAAATAAATTTCTCCATGTAATTCATCCAATAATTCATCAATCATAGGAATGGGAAATTTATCTTTAATAGTGAGCTTATTGAGATCCCTATAATCTAGACACATGTGCCATGATCCATCCTTCTTGTGCACCAATACTACTGGAGCAGAGAAATGACTTTGACTAGGTTGAATTATACCAGCCTCTAGCATTTATGCAATCATACATTCAATTTTTCTCTTTTGGACATAAGGATATATAAAAGGTATAATTTTTGGAGGAAAAATTATTGGAATAAAATTAATAATATTATCATTATCACAAATATATAGGAGTCCTTTGGGAGTTTCAAAAACCTTGGAATGATTGTCCAAGACTTTTTGGAGATCTGGAGAAATATATGATTTTGATGTTGGAAATTCTAGTGAGCATAATTGTGAAATGATGCTTGGTTGTTATTTCTTTAGAATATTTGTCAAGACATTAGAGATTATTATCTTTCCCATATTCCCTGTGATTCCCCATAATTCAAATTCCTTTCCTTCTGAAAAAAATTTCAAGAAAATTTCTTGAAAATTAAAAGCTACCGTCCCCAAAGAGTGTAACCATTGTACTCCTATTAAAATATTAGCACCACCCATTGGAATGGAAAGAATTGGACTATTAAATACATATTCCCCCATGATTAGCTTGATATTATGGCACTTTCGAGAGCAATTTATAGTTCCTCCATTTTCCACCATCACTTGACACTCTGGCACTGGGTATTAGAAGTAATTCAATTCCTTGGCCACCTTACAATGAATGTAATTATGGGTACTACCCGAATCAATAAGCACTATTACATTTTTCTTCTTGATATGTTCTTCTATCTTGAGAGTTTGAGGAGTGGTAATTCCTACCAATGCATTACAGGATATGGTTGGATTCATTTCTTATTCCTCTAGGGTTGGTTCCTGGTGTATATCCTCTTCTTTTCAAGTTTCTTATTACTTTTCTTCCTCCTCTTCACAATATATGTAAAATATTTTCTTCTCGTCACACTTGTGACATTTAGTGTATTTTTTATCACAACTATAGAAAATCCATTTTTCTCTTTTTTATTCCAATTGTTGTCATGTAAACCTTGTAGGTTATGGAAGTCTAAGAGTATCAATACTTCCATAGTTATAGTTATGAGTGGTAGGCTTACTTGTCGCCATAATTTTTCTTTCAATTTTTCTTCCCAACCTGAATGCCTTCTCCAATGTATCAGGTTCCCAAAGGTGAACCTCATGTTGGATGTTATCCTTTAGATTCCCTATGAAGACATTAATCCTATGTTCCTCTGAAATATTATTTACCCTTATATTCAATTTTTGGAAGTCCTCAATGTGCTCCATCATTGAACACTTTAGTTTGAGATTTATCAAGTGGATAAAGAATGGGTTTCTCTTTGTATCCTCATAATGTTTTATCATTTCCTCCATAAAAATTGACCAAGTGACTAGTGGTTATGAGAACAAATCCACAGATGCCATACAAACTAATTTTGTTCTAAATATAAAGTTGCAATGCGTACCTTTTGTGTGTTTTGCGTATTATGGAGCTGAAAGTATTGCTCCATTTGTAGTATCCAAGTTATCAGATTCTTGCCATAAAAATTCCTCATATCTATATTTGGAATATGGTGGGTCTTAAATATAGCATTAGAGTCTATGAAATCATGATTAAAATTTATTTTTCTCTCATCATGAGTTTCATCTACTACCTTTTCTACATTAGGAATCTTTTCTTGTAGCAACATTTCAAACCCTTTCTTCAAACCTTCCATGTATTTCTTCAAATCTTCCATATTTCCTTCTATCTTAGCTTACATTCCATCCATCTTAGCTTCCATTCCATTCTTCAAACCATCCATATTTCCTTCCATGCCTTTATTCAAACCATCCATCTTAGCTTCCACGCCTTTCTTCAAACCATCCATCTTAGCTTCCACACCTTTTTTCAAACCATCCATTTCATTTTTTGTTACTTTTTGCGAGAGAAAAATTTGTTTCACTTGGTCCTGTAATTTTGATATATCATGTTGCACTTCTTCCTCTTCATGAGTCATAGTAGAGCCTTCCTAGGGCTTAATGGGTGTTGAATTAATTTTAGGATGCATTTTAGAACCCAATACTAATATCTATGCTTCAATATTCCCTTGGAATCACTTCAAACTGATTTTCAAAACTAGAGTTGTGAAATTTTTAAAAGAATGCACACCCTTTTCTTGCTTTTTAGGAGCTTGATATTGAAACTGATGTATATTTATAATTTAATATTCCTAAGATTTTATTTTGGTCCTTTCGTAGCCCTCTTAATCTTCTTTCCAATGCCACATGTCGGACATGATTTGGATTCTTCAAGGCAAAGTTATGCCCAATCTCCCATAATGACTTAATTATGGTCTGGTTCATTATAGCGAACTTGTATGAAATGCCACGTGTCACTGTTTCCTTCTTCGGCTCTGAAATTGATACAAAAGAAATTCCAGTTTGTGTACTTTCAACCACTTGTTATAGAATTACAATCCGATGCTCAAAGAGAGAGATATGACTCTTTTCCAAAGGTCACATCTTTGAGATAAAATTCAGGAACATGAAAAATCCCTGAATTCCATAGATCATATATATGAAAATATTGTGAACCAAGATCTAAACTTTTTCCACAAATATCCTCCAGATTTTAGCGCAAATGTAATTTTTTTTTTTATCTTTTGAACCTTCGTATAAAAAAGTTATAGCGAAAAATGACACGATGTCCTGTTTAAAGCAGCAAAACCCTAGAATCCAAAGCTTTGATACCAAATGTTATGAAACCAACTCAAAAAATAGAAGAAAATATAGATCAATGCCTTATAAATCAGCCTCTTCGAGGGGGAAACCTCCTTTACATTACATAAATGAAAATTTCTTGCATGACACAAATGACAAAACATACCTTCTATATATAGGAGTTCACGGGGTCACAATATAAGCCTAGCTGACCTAACAATAGTAATGTAAGGGCATAATAATAATGTGGGTACTATGGGGGTACAGCAACAATAAGGGGGTTACACTAACAAAAATAAGGGACTAAACTAGTATTATAGGGCCCTAACAATAGGCAACTTGGTAATTTTCACCATGAATATTTGAATATCATGCAACATATTTCTACAAGACTTCCCAAGGGTGCACTAGAGTAGAGAGATACATGAAAAGGGTGTACAATGGAGAAGTACACCAAAGCTATCCTTCATTATAAGGACATTCAAGCGCAAGAAATCCTTGAAAGAGTTCACTTAGATGTGTGTGGACCATTCTTGACAACCTCCACTGCCAAGCACATGTATTATGTGATATTTGTAGATGATTTCTCATGTAAGTGATAGATATTCTTCATGCAAAATAAAGACCAGACATTCTCCAAATTTTTTGAATTTAAAGAACTTGTTGAGAAAGACACAGGAAGTAAAGTGAAGGTTCTCAAGAGTAATAATGGTGGAGAAAATTTTCCGAATGAGTTCAAGAACTTTAGTGCATCAGAAGATATTCGGCAAGATTTAATAGCACCCCATAAACCACATCATAATGGGGTTGTTGAAAGGAATAAAAAAAGTATTGTGGGAGTTGCACAAGTGATGTTGAATTATCAGGGCCTACCGTTGCACTTGTGGGTTGAAGCATGCAACACAATGGTATATTTTCAAAACAAGAGTCCTCATAAGATTCTCAGGATGAGTGCATAAGAAGACACTTTTTCACGTAACAAACCAGATGTGCCACACTTCAAGATCTTTGGTTCATGAGTTTATTGTCATGTTTCCAAGGATGCAAGGAAAATCAACCAACACCTGAGTTGGGCATATTTTTGAGGTACATTGATACACCTCACAACTATCAGGTGTGCCTTCCATATTACAGGATGATAGTTGTTCGTAGAGATGTGAATTTTGATGAAGAGAAGGGCATGAGATGTTCCCTTGAGAGTGAGCTTCAGTTGCATGAATATGGGGAGTTTTTAGCTCTAATGGAAGAACCTCAGGATGTTGTGGAGCAGCCACAAGAAGTGGTGAAGGGAGTGGAAGAACCCACTCATGCAGAGACATATAAATATGGAAGGATGCACACCATAGAGGATGACATATTGATGCATGATTCTAGAGAGAATGTGGGAGCACCCAAATCATAACATAAGTAGAGGAGGTCACCAGATTGGTACAATGGCTACATGACTCTGATGAGCGAGATTGTAGATACTGAGCCATCCTCATTCGAGGAAGAAACGTAGAAACCATTATAGATTGACACCATGGTAGAGGAACAAGTCAGGTGTAGGTTCCAAGTGGATCTACAAGGTGAATAAAGCAGCAGATGGGAGTGTCGAGAAACACAAGGCCATATTTTTGGCCAAGGGGCTATCTCAGGTGGAGGGAATTGATTACGAGGAGACATTTGACCTAGTAGCAAGGTACTCTTAAATCATATAAATTCTAACACTTTTAGTGCAGATGGGATGGAAAATACATTAGATGGATGTGAAGACAACATTCCTCAATGGAGTGATTGAGGAAGACGTGTACATAGAGCAACTGGAAGGAATTGAGATCTTCGACAGATAGTCACATGTGGGCAGACTCAAGCGGGCATTGTATGGATTGAAACAAGCACCCACTACTTGGTACACCTGGATCAACAACTATTTCACCAGGTTGGGCTTCACCAAAAGTGAAGCATATGAAAACCTTTACCACATTATTGTTGAAGGTAAATTATTGATTATAGTATTATATGTCAATGATTTAATTATAATAGGTGATGAGAATATGATAAAATAATGAAAAGAGGATTTTGAGAGATAAATTGAGATGAAAGACATGGGACTCGTGCATTATTTCATTTGTTTGGAAATTTGGCAAGGAGATGGGGAATTGTTTGTTTCTCGGGGAAAGTATGCCAATGAGATACTGAAGAAGTTTCACATGGAGAGAAAAAAAGCCATGGAGACTCCTTTAGCACAAAATTGGAGTAAGAAGATGCTACTTCAGGTGAACTGGTACAAGCTACCATTTTCAGGCAGCTTGTGGGTTCACTTATGTACTTGGTGAACACATGACCAAACATGTGCTATGTAGTTAACCAGCTTAGTCAAGAAATGGTTAATCTAACCAAACAATATTGGAAGGCAACAAAACATGTGTTGAGATACCTTAGAGGCACCACTCATTTTGGTCTTTGGTACATATCAACAGAGGAAGTGAATCTTCAAGGATTCACAGATGTAGATTGGTCAGGGAGTCCATCAGACAGGAAGATCACATCAGGATGAATCTTCAGTATTGGGTCAACAACAGTTTCCTGTTACAATAGGAAGAAAATATGAATTTCACCCAGTTTAGCAGAACCGAAGTACATGGTTCTTATTCAAGAAGTTTGTGAGGATATCTAGATGAGGAATATCCTTTTTGGGTTATTTGGTTAGTAGATGGATCCTATTAATTTACTATTAGGGAAAATTGTAAGGATGGAAGTTTAACTTAAAGTTTAGAAAAATTGGCGAATTTTACTAGTCCCCAATATGTAAATTATAAAAAAAAAATATGATATTTTTGTAAAAATATTTAGCTTTATAATTATTTTATATCAATAAATAATTTTTTGGTGATTTTTCGAGTTAAAAAATTTATACTATAAAATTCGGGTGAATAAATTTTCAAAATAATGGAAATTCATGAATCCTTTTTTTGGAAAAATCATGGAAAATTATCCCACCTACGAATATTAGCCCCTAAAATTTTCCTTGCTTACTGTGACAATCAGAGTTGTATCAAACTCTCTATGAATCGAATTTTTCATGATTGATCAAAGCATATCGACATATGGTATCACAATCTCATAGATTGTGTGCAGACGAGAATCATGTTGCTACAATACATTCCTACAGATGAACATGATGTGGATATCTTGACTAAGGTGTGAAGAGGAAAATTTGAGTTCCATAGAGGCAAGATTGGGATATTCGACAATCCCTTTCTTGCTGAGAGGGAGTGTTGAAAATGGCACCACAAAATATTCTAATTTATTTTTCCCTTGAATTAAATTAGAAGAAAATTGTAACTCTGCATGACATGAAAACTTGTATGGGTTAACTAAGTTATTTTGACTTATTTGGTTCATTTAATTCAAGTTGAGGGTCTAACTTGAATCATATAGAGTGGTTCCTACTTTTTAGGAGCCCTAGTTGAGTTTATTTTGAGTTTTAATTAATTAATTCAGTTTAACTGAGTTAAAGTCAGTTAAACTAGTTCCAACTATTGGAGGAACTAGTGGGAAGTATATTAGTGGGGTGTGTACTTTGTGATCAACCAGTTAACTGATAAATGAGACATAAATAACTCATTCATGCAAGATCTATGAGCTATCTAGCTGAGATTGGATTTGAAGGGCAATGTACTATCAGTTGTATAATCACCCAAATTTTACATGTGGTGCATGTAGTCAAAGGAAGACCTATGATGAATTGTGTATTTTTGGATGAGGAATTTCCGTAATTAATAGGGGCTAATTCCCAAGGAAATACAGACCTGATGTTAGTATCCTATAAGTTATATGATCTCAAGGTGATTGGATATTTCATATTTCTTTCAATTTCATATTGGAAATGTTTTTCAATATTCAAGTGATTTCCAATAAAAAAAAGAAAATAGGTTATAAAATTAGAGAAAAAGAAAAAAGAGAAAAAGAAAAAGAAAGAAAACCCAAAAAGAAATAATACTAAAAGTGCTACAAATCAAAATTCCACTACTCATTAGATATGTTTTTTCAATCATACAGTTTAAGCATGATTGTACAATTTTAAATTTCTGTTGATATGTTAGAAAATAAAGATTTTCCAAACTGTTTAATCTTGGCATATTAGTAGATAGGTAGAAATGAATTGACTCAAAAGTTTAATTTGAGTCAATGGAAGAAATAAGGATACAGGTAGGTTAGATTTTTAAAGAAAATATGATTTAGGGTCTACAAGCCCAAATGCACACTGCAAAAGAATAAAAAATGTTAGATTTGTAGGTTGGGTAGGTTGAAGTGAAGAGAAGAAAGAATAGGGGAAAACATTCAATTTACCCTATAAAGTGCAGTTTAAATATTTCCTATTTTCTATGGTCGAAGAATAAAATCATAAAACAAAGGGTGTTTTTATTCTAAAGTTTGGATAAGGGATGTGTTCCAAAGTCCAGAGATTAGAATTCATATGAAGACATTATGCCATACTTTATGTCACAATTTATATCATAAGTCCCAAAAATATCATATTTTTCCTTATCCTAACCTCTGAAAACCCATATTCTTCTATACCCTAAGTATTAAACTATATCCCCGTCACTCGTTAATTTTCCTGACCCTGCCATCTCATCACTCATCACATTTTCACTAAACAACCCATATCTTCTAGTCATCTCTACCCATATCCTCTTCATCCGAAGACCCTCACAGTTTTTCGCCCCACCCCAGCCTTCGAACGTTAACATTAGGGGGAGGGGGGGTCCTAAACAAATGGTATCTAATACCACCTCCACCGCTACATATCACGCCAAGGTCATTTCACAACCCCACGCCCACACCCCCCCTCGGTGTCCATTACAACTTACCATGTACACCCCCCTCCAAAAAGTGGTTTCCACTACAAACTCAACCACTACACCTCTGACCATTGCCAAGTACTGTTGCACCATGACTCCACTCACCTGTCCATTCTATCCAACCAAAGACGCTCTCGCCACAAGCCAATTGGAAAATTAATGGCTCAAGCCGTTATCCAATGGGCTTGCGCCCACCCTGCACCATGCCTAACGGTCATCTAATCACATGATAACACCACAATTCATTACGAGAGGCAAGGTTTACCTTTGTGATTTCGTTCAAATGTTACAAGTGGTCTATTTTTGTAGAATTTGTAGAAAATGTCGGTGAAGAAAATCTCTAGTCATCAATAGAGAATTATCAGTGCTCTAAAATTTTGATCACAACTCCCTTTCTATTTTGTCCCTTCCCCATTCTGATCTGCAACATTTCCCTTTCTAATTTCCCTTCTCTTTTTACTCCCATTCTTCTCTGAAAACGGTCGAATTAATTACATATTACATAATTCCTCTAAAGCAAGATCAACAGCCATTCAATCCCATGGTCTACCCTTAGGTGGACTTGGATCACATGGATTTGGCTAATAGAGATTTCAAGATCCACGAGATAGAGTCAAACTTCAATTTATTCGATGTCTATTTTTTTCTTGAGGATAAATTGCTAGATGATGTTGATGACATAGGCCCGTGAGAAACCAAACTGCCATACTACATTTTCCCAAAGACCCATAGTTGTCCTGAGTTATTAGAAAGTTCCATTCCTCTTATGACATCAACCAAATATCTGTAGCGACCCCAGAAAGAGAGGTTTTGTTTACTGTTAATGCCCAATCCATCCAGCAGATGATGCAGGCCCTGACTCTTGAAGGAAAAATTCCTTTCTCTTATAAAGCCCTCAGAGAGTTATATCAGAAATTGGAATTTTCTAGCAAAGCCAAAACCTTAGAACTCTTCATGTCCACTGCTGCCCCAATGCCCAAAAATAATCCTCCATAGCCTTCATCTACTTTACCTAACAAAAACCAACACATTGTTACTATCTTGTCATATTTACTAGGGTATCATATAGATCAGTGGGTATATGGGGCCATAATTGGTTTCTTGTCATCCTTCCATCAGATTCTAAACCCTCACTCATGTTCAATTTTTCCCAATTCCTTACTGATTCCATACATGACCAATTCTTAAAGTTTCATACTGAGGAGGTGTTCAAATACACTTCTATTTTGGTATACATGTTTGTTTATTTTTAGTCCAACATGTTTCAATTCGAGATGAAAAAGCTCAATGATGACTCCCAGCCTCAATATGTCATATTTTGGACCACTTTACTAATGAAGGACCAAAATAATTACACATACAATATTTTTTTGGATCTATTTGTACATCCAACAATCAATACACTTTGTGGTACAAAAGAGCCAAGGGTGAATGAATAAATCAAGAAAATTATGTAGTTAACAGATCAAATGAGAACAATAGATTGGTACTTGTACCAAAATTATATAGATATCCGAGTTTATGGGTGTGATTTGGACCCCTACAAACTGCCAAAGTTCCTCTCCATGAGGATATTTGCATTGGAATATATAAGACAAATGATCAATGCAGATGAGGTACATTTCGTCTCTGCAAAGAAGAAATCCCAATTTAGGATTAAATCCAAAATTGGTCCTTTTATTTGCAACAATAGAGCAGCAGGGGAGGAGGTCGATAAGATATCGAGGGAGATGAAATTCAGTCACAGTTTCACCTGGTCCTATGAACCATTGGGAATCATCTCCAAGCAAAGGGTGGAGAACAAGTCAACACCATGCATCCATACATACAGGATTGAGATAGAAAAATACATGAATCAATCAAAGTGGTTATCCAAAACACTGCATGAGGTTGAAGAACAGGTGATTTCCACCTCAGGCATTCAAACCGAAACCCAATAATAAAGGAAGGCTACAGGAGATAAATAAGACAAGGGAAAAGAACCAGAAAAATAAATAGGAAGTAAGAGAACAAGAGATGATCAGTCTGACATGGAGATTGACACATCAAGAAAAGAATTTAAGATGAAGTATAGAAAGAGAGCTAGAGTCCACATGGAAATTTACCAGAGCAATGAAAAGGAGAAGAAGACAGTCATTACAGTTAGGGATTCACCAAGCTCTTCTCCAGCGGGTTGCCAAACAATATTTTCCACATCTTCTGCCACCATTCCATTCCAGCAGTAGAACTTGAAAAATCCTACATCTACTACCACTGCAGGGAAAAAGGAGGAGAACATTTATGACACATTCAAGGAGATCAAAATAAATAATGAGATACTGAAAACCAATACCTACAACTAGTTCTGGAAGAAAACAAGTGGTTCAAAAAGCAAGATTTTATCATCGTTTGACTCAGAGAAAGGAAGAATGAAAATGGTTTTCTTGGAAGCACAGATTCTCAGCCTAAAACAACAACACACTACAAGAACACTACTTTTGAATTTGAGTTGAAAGATATTCATCCAAAAGATCAGATGGAGATGCATAAGCAGACTGGAGAAATGATCTCCTCCACATTGACCAATACATCCATGAGCCTTTCTAAGTTGTAGTTTCATTGTCCAATGCACAATCACAACTTAAAATGGAAAATATTTCATCCATGGAAGAATTAAATCCTTGGATTATTTAGTGATACAAATTGGGTATGACCCAACAAACATACTAGTTGTAGAAGCAATTATAAGAAAAAAAAAAATGAAGATATAGTTGCTTTGAGGAAACATTTTAAGATGCCAGCAATGGAACATACTATAACAAAGGATATAGAGGAAAATCAAACATATAAGTCCGAAATGATGAAGCTAGTCATTGAAAAATCAACACAAATCAGGCAAATGGAAACTGAGATGGAAAAATTGATAAAAGAGAAACAAAAAGAAGCAAAATAAGTAGCAAAATCCATCATTCCATTATAAGAAGTCCCTCTTGTTGTCATTCATTTAGCAACATCCACAACTACATGTACAACAAGTGGAGGCACTAAGAAGTTATTTAAGGCCATGGAACACATGTATTTACTTACAACAGAAATAAAAAAGTTGCAAGAACAAGTCAATACCCTACAAGAACATATAAAGAGAAATGAGTCAGCACATGCTATAGAGTTGTAGATAAGCAAGAAATTGATAGAAATTATACAGAAGTATCTTCAAGAGTCTTTTATTAGGAATATGTTAAGAAGATTCAAATAAATAATTTCGTTGAATACAATTGACTCCATGAAAGATATATGGACATCCATCCAAATAATTTTTGAACATAGAGATCTAATTGATTTAGTGAGGTTTGCCATAGAAAAGGAAAACGATGAACTTGGAGATAAGCGTGAAACTACTAACAATATCATCAAATTTTTAAAATCCAAAATCAGTTTGGAATTGGAACCACTAGTAGTGGAGGATAGGACAACGACCATACTTTAGGTAAAGAAAATACTAAACAAAAGGAGTTTGGTTACACAGATAGAAGAAAAGTGTCATCAGCTACAAATTAGAGTTAGCATATTTTTCAACATAATTGAACCTCTGAACAAAAAAATATTGCCTTCCTTATTTGTGATAAATGAAAAGCTTATGGCTAAGCCAGATTATGTAAAGAATCTCACTCAAATTTCAAAGGACTCATCAAAGAATGCCAATATGAAGAACACCATGACGGGAAGGGATTTTTATGAAGTTCTCAACAATGACATTTTCATACAACATGAAATCAACCACATTTTCCAATTAAAGCCAAAATTCATCAAGTATACAGAGACTGATGAAATATACAAGAGGTTATTCAGAATCAATATTCTTAATCCAGAGGAATGGGAGAAGTCACGTGACTATCAAGAAGGGTGACAACTCAACATGACAATGAAACAACCACCTCAGCTCAAACAATTAATTCTGTAGACCAGTGTATCAATATTGCATATCTGCCTTGGATCTTCTAGCACAACAATCCACTACAACACCCAATAACAAATTTATGCAAACTTCAGCCATTTTTCAAAGTTGTTCTAACGTGTCCACGTGGTGGTCAAATTTGTCAATTTCAGTTATCATTGTAATAAATAGAATATTGCCTCTGTTGATACGGAAATCACTATGAATTAGTTTAAATACTGCATTTTTACTCAGTATTAGGGGTTGGACCCTAGATTGTAATATTTCTCTGTTGGAGCATTGTGATTTTGGAGCTGGAGCATCAATAAAAAGGACCATTTTGCAAGATTCTTGAGTTGTATTTTCCTGGTGATGTCTTTTCTTCACTCTGTTTAATGTTTTCCACTTTATTTATTTCAATGTATCATTTATCTTCTAATTGTAAAAAATAAATCTGAATATTAAGATTTGCTACTTAGAGCACCTTAATATTAGTTCTTTTTACAATATAAGTGTTTTTCTTCTGGTTTCTGGTTTAGGAATACTTAACTGCTCTTAAGCCACTACTGAAATCACTTTCCTTCATTCCACAGTACACTTTGTTATAAAGATCTAGTAAATACGGTTATCTTGCCTTGCAATTGATTTGGAAAATTGATGCAACCACCTAGCGTATGTTGACTCCATAGCCAAATGGAAATAATTTAAAGAGATCCCTTAATCCAACCAAAAAAATATGAATAAAAAACAACTCTCACAATCAATTTAACTAGCCTAATATCAAAAAACATTATAAACAAAGCTAAATCTTACAAGAGAGATCCCTCTCTAAGTCTAGAAGGGCTAGATCCTAGGCTCCAAAGTGGTTTTATGTTGTCATTTTATGTTTATTCTTTCCAATATTAAAATTATAGAACGATAACACTTGGGAAAGTAGAAAATTGGTTAAGTATTGGACACCACTTGTCTAGGAAGTAGTGAGACATATAGAGATAGTGTAGAGGTTGCTCGGCCTTGAGAAAAGAATTGTAATCTTATCATCTTTTCATAATAATGAAATATATAGATATAAGGGGTTTTTAGTTATGGATTTTCCCAGGGAATCATTGTGTAATGTGTTGATTAAATTATTTCTCTTGTATGCTTTGTGATTTCACGATCGTTTAATTATTTCTGCAATTGGTAGAGTATATTCAAGTCTATTGCTTTAGGAAATTACAATTATAAGTTTGAATATATAAGTAATTTCTACATGGATAATACTGAAGGTATGAAAATCCTAGATGGTATCATACCGACCCATGAAGTTTTCCACTAACTTAGGAAATCCAAAAAGGTGAGCATTATTATAAATATGAATCTTTAGAAGGCTTTTGAGAAATTTAATTTCCATTACATCACCACAATATCTTTGTGTTACGTTTTTCAGAAGCCTAGTCACTATACTCCTTAATTCGTTCTTATTTCTTTTCTATCCTTGTTAATGGTTCCCTTTGTGATACCGTTTATCCCCTCTCATGGAATCCATCAAGGGGGCCCAATTGTATTATGTAGTATACCTTGGGAGATAACATGGGGTACATAGGGAGGTACCCAAGGAAATAATATGATGTAATAATGTAAGGATGATAAATAAATGGGCCATAGTTAATAAATAAAGTGGTTAACCTGTATAAGGTAAGGGACCACAACTAGTTAGGAGATACTGTGATAAGCCTATTGTATTGAATGTATGGTATTAAGAGACCCCTGGTAATTACCCATGGTATTGTATGTATGAAGCATATATAGAGGCTAGAGACTCTCCATTGAGACATATCAAATATTTTTTTGTATTGGCAAGCATACAACTTGTGGAGTGATCTCCTTTCTCAACGAGTAGTTGTATGGTGTTACCCAACCTCAAGGGTTTTGATATTAATAAAGAAGCATTTCCATTTTATATTATTGGATGGATCTTGATATTTATTAGGAATATTTTTCATGTTAAATATATTTTTAGGTCATATCTATTACAAGTGGTATCATAGCTCTTTCTTGGTGTTGAAGCCTCAAAAATCTCTGCAACAACATCGGGGGATAACCACCCGGTCCAGACCTTAATACAACTCCTTTTCCGTTTATGATAGTGGCTCCGAGTGGTTTAACAAGGTCCAGTTACCTTTTCCCTATCACTATTGGTTTACGATGTATCTTTAACTACCAATAGACAGGGATATCAGATCACTTCTTCTTGATGATTGGGCAAGAGAATGACCCTTAAGCTGATTTGGGTTCAGCCAAACCACAACTAAGATTTTGCCTCTTTGAGAAGAGGACTTAAAAGAATGCAGAACTTAATCTAAATGCAAACTTATTCTATAATGCAAGAAAAAGAAACTAATCTAAATCCTATCTCAATTAGGTAGATGAAAATCTAACCCAACTAAGAGCAAGACAATTAAATAATGAGAATTTAAATATGTCTGGCTTTTAATTAATGTCAAGGTAATGAAGAAATTCAATTTATCTCACATTTGTGAGTACCAAAACACATCCCATTGAGACCATTTAACTGAAATAATAAATTAACAACACTCCGAAAGAAATTCACAAAAATGATATTGATTGTCAAATCAATCAAGCTAATAATTAAATAATAATATGCTGAAGAAATTCACAACACATTACTATTTAATAAATCAGTTTTATAAGATAGATTTCTGAGTAAATAGTTACTCAGAAATCAAAGTTTAATTCATAAGAGAAGAGACACATAACAATTTGAGACAAATTATCAATATCAACAGAAATGCATAAACATAAATAAAATGAAACAACAATTTTATTAACATAAAAACGAAACTAGTATTTGATACAGAAATGCCAAAAATACCAGTTAATTGAATCTGCTTCTCTGATCTTGGTCTCTAACAGTACTTTACATTACTTGAAATTCTGCTTTCAAAACTAGAGCTGCAAAAATGCAAACTCTATCCATCATACATAATTCAAGATATAAAGAAAAAACCCTCAATAATGTTCAGATTTGAAATTTTCTCTCCTCCCCATCTACAACTCTAAATTCCTATTACAAAATTTCTTTTAGAAGTCTAGAATTGCAGAGGAGAGAAGCCTCTTTTACATTTTGCAATATGCAATTTATAATCTTTCCAAAAGTATTTTGAGAAGAAAATTTGTTGAAGAAAAATCTACCCAATCCCATTTTAATTGCTCAAAAATTCCAGTCTTTAATTGATGGAGTCTTCTCATTGATTGAAATATTTTTCCTCAATATTTCTTCTATTGCTTTTTCTGCAAAAAATAAATTAAAATGAATTAAGATGCAACAATAAAATCCAAATATTATTTCTAGCATTAAAACAAATCCAATCAAATTATATTTAAATAAATAAAAAGGAAATTTGAGCTCCTTATTTGATGCTAATAACAAATTTAATTAACCAAGGATATTATTGATGGATGAATCTGCAATTAGAAGAGGCTGGGCAAATGAAAATGAAGAAAACAAAAATCAGAAAATTGATTTTATTTTAGAAATTCAGAGCTTGATCTTCTGTCTGATTTTTTACCCAATAAATGATCAAATCTGTTAGTGAAACCTCCTCAGAAATGTTCTCCTTGATTTTCTCTTTCCAATGAGCTGTACTGAGCCTCATTTGGTCAAGTAAAACTCAATCTATGAGCCTCCAAAGTTGATAAGTCAAATCTGATATAAATCTGGAAATTCTGTTGTTGGGGCTAAAAAATCAAATTTTTAATTAAAAAAAATCTAATCCTAAATTAAACTAAAATTATCTAATAATTAATCCTAATTTAATTTTTTAATCATATACTAAACTAATTATTAATATTAATCTAACTAACTAATATAATTAATTAAACATATTAATCTAATTAATAATAAATCTAATTAAATTAATTATATTTTAAATATTAATTAATTTAATCAATTTAAAATTAATTATTTTAAATATCAATTATTAAATTAATTATTAAACTAAAACTAAATTAACACTAATCTATATTAATTTATGTTAATTTTTAAACTAACACTACATTAATTTTAATCTAAAATTTAACACTATGATAATATTAAGTTAATACTACATCTATTACGAACTAAAATTACACCTAAAAACATTCAACTAACCACTAACTAAATCGTACACTAACGTTATGATTTTTATTTTAAACCAACACTACCTTTTAAACTAAACTAACATAACAATACTTAACATTATATTAACTCAAACCTACAATTTAGACTAACCTACCATTTCTAACATTAATACTAACCATTATTTACCTATTCAAATTAAATTAATATTACACATACTAACTTAAAATGAGATTCCCCACTAACTAACGTGCACTATCGTATGCTATTACCATTAACTTACTATTCATACTTAACAAACTCATTGCATCGTATAAGATATGAGTTCTTAACAAACTCAATCACATCGGAGCAAGCGAGCTTAATCGCATCGGAGCTAATGAGCTTAATTGCATCGGAAGAATTGAATGTGACTCAATCGCATCAAGTGTGTTGAATGTGACTCAATCGCATTGCACAAAATAAATGCAACTCAATCGCATCGCGTGTTTTGAATGTGACTCAATTTCATCGGGTGTTTTGAATGTGACTCAATCACATCGGGTGTTTTGAGAGTCATCAGAGCTTTTAAAAAATGCACCCGATGGATTTCTCCGATGCAATGTAAAAAATCTTTAATGTGATTAATTTTTTTTTTATAATTTTAATATATATATATATATTTTTTTTTAATATAAAATTTTAATTTAATTAATTTAATTATATTTAATATAACAATTAATTTAAAATTGAATATTGAATATTAGTTTTTTTTGTTTTGGTTTCATTTTAATGATGTTTAAATTAGATTATGAATTTATATAAAATGATAATTTGTCTAAATAAGCTACAACCACTTTGACATTTTGGATTTTCCAGATTTTTCGAGTTTAGTAATGTATTTGAAAATTGGAGTAAATTATTGAAATCTTGATGCTTTTTTATTTGACTGTATAAGTAAAAAATGAAAAATATTAGTCATAACTAACTATGGGTTAATATTTTAAACTAAATGCATATATTGAACTAATTTTAAGAAAATGAAATATTGTACATTTTACGTATTTTTTAACCTAGACAACATAATTGATTAGACTTCAAATGAGTGCTATTTACAAATCAGTTGACCAAATGAGACGAAAAAAGCGTCAACAAAAAGCTTATAAAAAATTGATTTCATCCGAGCAATCAAAACAAGAATCTAAAGAAAATGAGAAATTAACAAAATCGTAAGATAATTGACTCAATAAGAATCCTAAAAGGTGTTTAGTGTTGAGATTTTATTTTAATTAAATTTGGAGAAAATCTCATGAAGGTGACAACAATAGGATTTGTTGCTAAATTGACTCCATCTATTTCTGATGTGGAGTTAATGCATCCTATATTTGTTGTGAGTGAATTTATGATTATGTTTCTACTCCCAGCTATAAAATGTAAGCCCGTAGAGGAAAATGAGCATGATGAGGAATGTGAGGTGAGTGGAAGAGATGAGCAGATGAGAAACTCTACTATTGTATTTCTCCAGTTGATGAATGAGATTGCCGATACCCTGTTAGGTTGACGTAGCCCATATTGGTTGGGTGAATCACGTTAAAATTTGCTATCTTTATGTTTGTTTTTCTGCTATGTGTGGTTTTTTAAAGTTTCTACAGCGTTAATTACTCTAACATTTAGCCAAAAATTTTATAGAAAGGGTTCCCATTATTTGATGTGAACAAGTTAAAAATGGGGGGTTGTTGTATCGTACAACAATTGGTGATTCACTGGAAGAAACAGTGATCTCTGTTTGATATAAATGCAATTTTCTCAAAATTAAAGTAAAAATAATTAAAGAAAAGAAATTTTTTTTTTGGAATGCTTGACTCGGTTCATTAATCTAAATAAAAGAAATAATCATCTAACTATAATTTTCTTGAAATTCTTCATAAATTAAAATATTTCATTACTCTATATCAGTCTTTAATTAGTTGTAAAGATAATGCAGTGGTCACTTTACAGCTTAGCTTTTAAAATGTACTCATTTGTCACAGGTAGAGCCACTGCTGCCAACAAACATCTATAGTCTCGACAGGGTTACCTTTTAATCATCAATGATTCATAATCCCATCTATTTAAGAATTATTGACCTAGAAATAAATCCATTTATATATGTTTATTTTTTTATTTTATTTATTTATTTATTTATTTTTAATTCTTCAAAGCCATTGTCCTGGTTTGGTAGCCAGATAGTTGACAATGCCATTCACGGGTTATAATTGGACTGAACAAGCTGGCTCGTGATGAGACCCCTTGTCTTATAATTGTTTACAATTATAAGCCATTACCCAGGTTTGTTTAGCAGTGCTGGTAACGTCAGCCTATTTTTCCCCTATGATCATGGTAAGCAGGCTCGTAATGAGACCTCTAATCTTTTAAGCTTTAAATATATTTTTCGATTACACTCTAGAAAAATAAAACTCTTTTAAATAGGGAGAATCATTAACTCCTTAAGAGTTCAGAATGACAATTTCAGAGTTAAAAGTGCTTTGCTGTAAAGTGTCCTTACTTGGTTAAAAATAAATTTTCTTGACTGATAATAGAATTTGAAAGAGCTTAATAAAATATTGAAATCTCAAAATGATTACAATTTTGATGAAAAAGAAATTTCTCATATTTCATGATACTTCGTCAACTTCTCTTATTTTGTAATCTCTTCCTTAAGTATGTCTACCTTTATAATAAGAAAAACAAATTCTGCTAAGAGATTGAAGAAAAAGGTAATAGGATACTATTAACAGTTTTTCCTATGTATGCCAACCATTGTTAGGTAACAATAAGGCCTTCCATATAAATCATGGCAAAGTTACCAAAATCAAAACTGAAAACCAAAGGAAAATAATTCTTAAGCTAAAGTGAGAAAAGAAATCAGCAAACAAAAAAAAAAATGAAGAAATTTTAAAAGTGGAAAGGAAAATCCAAGTTTTGAAATACAAACTTTAATAACAATGTTTATACCAATGTCTCAACAACACGAAGTAAAAGAAAATATTCATGTAATAATTCCTCCTTATGTCGAGATCCAGAAAACTTATACCTTGCAGGGTTGTAAATGTTTTAGGCTTGAGATAGCAGTGATGATAAAATTCAGCCACAATGAAAAATTTTTGTCTGATGTCAATCTTCTTGTTTCAAAGCATTATCTTAATCATTTTTTAATAAAAGGAATGCTTTTAAAGAAACAGATTAAAGGTTCAAAAACTTCCTATTGTAGATGTTTCAATGAAGACTATCACTGCTTCTTGAAAATAGAACCAAGAAAATAGCATAGGGCTTCCAAAATATGATTTGGTAGATGATTGAAAGCTTTTATGCAGAGCTGCAAAATAGATTCAAATATCAACATAATTTTAAAAACAAAACTGAAACTAAAGTAATGAAATGGAAATTAATGAAAGTGGGTACATGAATCTTGCCATTGGATAATTGCATTTGATCTTACTTGAAGATATCAATTTCTCCAATACTAGCTAACTTCTTCTTTTAGTTGACATTAAAAACATGAAGAAAGCAAACTAACCAAAATCCTATGACCCAAAATCATTATTTATTTTATTTAAACTAAAGCAAGCAGTAAAATGTAAAAATGGAATGCTTTGTGTTCAAGGGAGTTGAAATTAAAAAAATACATCAGAAATGAGATTAAGAATTTGTAGTGATGAATATTCTCAAAATATTATAAGTTTAATAAAATTCCATGATTTTATAAATTGTTCAGATTTAAGACCAAATTTAAGATAATGAAATTTAAAATAGAGAGGTCTTGAATTCCATATTTAATTATGGAATTATTTAAAACTGAAATATATGAGAAATCAAAATGATTTGAATATGCTGCAAATTTATCATCAATCGCTTTTAGTATCATAGTGATTACCCAAGATTGCTTTAAATTAACACAATACCTTATCGGATGATGGGTATTGCATGTAGAGGCATGTATTAGAGTTTATCACATTAGGGGTTGCAGTAGCAAATTGTCGATATGAAATCATGCGAAAATAATATGTGCGATGGGATGGAGCGATCATATCATTAAAGAAATTTTATATTTAGGATCGGGGATAGTCATTTTGCAAATTACATATCGTACACTGCATCTCGCGATTTGTATTTTGTACATTGCACATTGCACATCGCAGATTTGGAATAATGGTATGTCCATGTAAAAATGTGATGAAGCGATTGCGATATCGGCAATGCGATGGATGGCGTGTCTTTTAGCATTATGATATATGTATCAAAAATGCGATGAGCGATATCCATATAGGCATATCGGAATATTGGAAAATAGTCATGTTTGAAATGCCAATATGATTCTTGCAATAGCAGCGATGCGATGTTTATAATAATCGGTGATGAGCGAAGAGCGATAAGCGATGAAAAAATGGCGATTAGTAAAAATCAGTAGTGATAAGAAATTGATGATGAATTATCACATTGCAACTTTTAAAATGAGTGCACAACGATGTGTTCAATTTTCCTCCCGATTTGCGATTGCTGATTGGGTTCATCGCATCAGAACTTTTGAAATGAATGAATCAACTGTGATAGGACTCTGCCAAAATGCGATTGCGATCAAGTTTTTATCACATCAGAGTTATTTTTTTGAATGGAAGAATTATCCTTATGCCTAATGCGATATGTGTGTTTGTGATCTGATCTATCGCATCAGAACTTTTGTGATGAAAAACAAACTTTTAAATTTATTCCAATGCGATATGTGATTTGGTATTCTATGAAAGATTGAATGAGGTAACACATCGGAGGTCTTGCATTAGAAATCAAGTTAAAACATTTCAGACATGAATCTTGCGATACTGTTTTTAAATTTCAATTGGGTTTTCTAATGATTGAAAGTAAAGTTAAAAAATGTTCAAATTCTAATGAATCACAAAATAAAATTTCCCTGAACCTGTTGAAAATTTCAAATGGGTTTGCTGCTTACTTCAAGTTTCGAAAACAAATGGAAACCTGCAAATAAAATACAACAAGAATAAAAAATCAACTAAGGAAAAGAGAAAGTAATAATATATGAAAATGAACATGTAAATGCGTACCTAGAAGAGAATTGTTTGTGGATTTTACCTTATGAATCTTCCAATTCTTCTATTTATCAAAATTCTGACTTTGTTCAAACTCATCTCATTATTTATTCTAAATCAAAGTGTGCAATCAGCTGAAATAAAATCTGTTTATTCATGTTCAGGAAATCTAGAACTCATAAAATTCACCAAAAATAAAAATGAAAATAGGCTTCCCTTTAAATTGAAAATTTATTACCTCTACTCATTCCGAACTAACTTGAGAAAAATCTGTATTTTTATAGTGATTGTTTAATAATTCCTTTTGTAAATAAATATGATTCAGATTTCAGCATTAGATAATAAAATAAAGATCAGAATAGGATAAAGCCACTCATTGTGGAAAAATATCAACACAGATTTGAATTTGTGCATATAGCAAAATGGACACCCTTAAAGTCATTTCAACAATTTTGAGGAAGATAATATGAACTTCATGTGATTAAAACGAAAGGTTAGATTGAATAATAATGATTAATTGGAATTAAGCTTATAATAGACAGTCATATCTTTCATGGGATAATGAGATCATGAAGCTTTTATATTCTCAAAAACTTTTAACAAATAAATTTCAAAAGAAAATCAAATAAGGACATTTTAAAATAAAGAAAAGTGGGTTTGAAGTGATTGGTGTCAAGTGAAACTTCAAATGAATTTAGTCAAGGCGTTATTTAAAATAGGCAGAGTAGAGGTATTACTGAAATCAATTTTGATTTAAAAAAAATGGGAAGCAAGAATTAGAAATTTTCTGATAAGAGGAAAATATTTCCCTGAACATGTATATGATATGAGAAGGATTGATTGCTCGCTTTATTTTATATCTGTAGAACTGTTGGGGTTCCCATGTTTTGGCCAGATTGGCAAGACCAAAAGATGAGACAACATCAGAACCGCTTTTGGGCCCTAGGATCTAGCCCTCCTGGACCCGGAGAGGGATCTCTCCAAATAGAGCAAAGAATGATATATCTTTGAAGCTCAAGATGAGGTGTTAGGCTAGGTATGAAGCACACAGGGGGGTTTTAATTGATTTGGTTGGTTGGTTGCTGGGTTGGTCATGAGATCATAAACTGAGAAGGTTTTGGGAGGAAAAGAGCAAATCAACAGGATGTTTCAGCAAAGAGGATAGGTCAAGAAAGTGCCATCCATTGGGCTATGGAGTCATGAAAGGAAATTACATGCAACAACTAGCCAAGGCCTTCAGAGTGCAAGTCATCTGTACCAAAGGATCTTTTAGATAGATGATGGAATGGGACATTAAGGACTGAAGGTGACAGAAGGAAAGACAACCAGATTTATGTCTATAGATCAGGTCAGAGGTCCTTTAACTCCAGACCTGCTTGGACATACTCAAAGGCAGCTCTGAAAGAGGGAAAAAGGGGCTACTTATAGATCAGACCAGAGGTCATTTAACTCCAGGTCTACTTTAGCAACTCCAAGGTAAAATAGAGATAAGATTAACAAAGGGATCTTAGAAAGACCAGCTGGTCGCACAAGGATCCTAGTGGATAGGGCTAACACTAATCCCCAGTGTTCCCAAATATTCCAGCTTAAAACCAACAAGAACATCTAAGAACTGATTCATTTAATTCATACATCAGAGAGTAGGCAACATCATCCACTACACTGGTTAAATCAACTGAAGACAATTCTCAGATAGCACATAAGGCAGAAAACATTAAAGGTAGGGAGAGCAGGAAACATAGGGCTCCTAACAAGGGTGAATCCTATGTTATACTTTTGTTGCCTACCATAAGAACAAGAAACAGTATGAAAATGTAATAAATAGAGTTAGGAAAAACATCACCAATAGTAATAGACCAAGATCCTGTGAAATATGCTTTGATTAATTGATGCAAAACCAATCATGTACAACATATCTCAATGGTTGTTACAATCCAAACTTTCTCCTCCCAACCTATTACATACAAACTACTCTGTAACTCCCTCCTAAGACTGTTCTAACAGTCAAACTGAATCCTTCTAATAGCAACAACCGAACAACCGGACAACAACCCTTTACAATATGTTCTTCTGGATTCTTATAGGAGAAACAGAGCAGAAGAGGTAGGCGAAGAATTAAATGAAGAATTAACGCTCAGAAGAGGGGGAAAGATGCAACCATACTGCTTTAAATCTGTGCAATTACTTCTGGTACTGTGGCTGTAGAACTACTACCATTCTCTGTTGACTGGACAAACTGGTGAAATAATGATGCTAGGGTATCCATACCGTGTAACAAATGCTCCTTGACAGTGTAGGACTGCTGAAAGGGTGTAGATATTTATTTGAGGCACAATGTAGACTGAAAGATGATGTGTACCGTGTCCTTTTATGGAAGAATGCTCTGCTGATACAGAAACCCTGATAATATAATATCTCTGTGCATTGGACCGTCTAAGAGATCCAGGTCTTCCACATTATACTTTTTCCTTCTAAAAATCCTTGCAGAAGTTTTCTATTTCTTGCCTCGAGCTCTCTGCTGTTCCCGCACTGTCTCTGTCTGTGAATTTCGAGCTTCAATGGCGCCGGAGGGTTGGTAGAGTTTAAACTCTGTCCTTTGATGAATTTATGGCACAAAAACTCCTCCAGAAGTTTCTTGTAACATCAGGCTCTGAATATAGCCTCTGCACCTGGCCTTCATCGACCCTTCTGCCACTGTACCAGAGATTCTGCATCATGGTGGTCACTTCCCTGCTGAACACCCTGCAAAATAGGTAAACTGGTTGAGGAAACATACATGGGGGTGGCGGACATGATGGAGACGATGGGGACAACCATGCAGAACAAACAGACGACGGAACTGTGCAGGAACACAGAGGAAACATTCATGGCATGGAGAAAGGTGGCGGAATGCAGTCGCAGGCGGAGAAAATGAAATTTCAATGAAAAACATTGAAAATGGCCCTTTTGGACGAATAAATATGAATGGACGGGAAGATTGTACGGAGGGTACACATGGAGATGACGTGGCGGGACCGGGAGACAATGTAATAGTCAACAGCGGGCGGACGGATCTGGATCGTTGATCATGGCAGAGATCAATGGCGGAGGACGATGGACGATGGGCCATAACATGGGTTATCTCGTGCGCAACTAGATTAAACATCGTGAATCTTCAACGAGCGATAGTCATCAGATGGCCCGCTCCAGATTGAACGGTCTACGACAATTAAGCTAGGCATCCGTGTCCGAACAATAACGCGCGATGGATGGAGTTAACGGGCGGGAACGATAGTTTTGAAATCATACAGGAGGACAGGTGTCGAGCGCTGTATGGAATCGTTGGCCGATGGAGAAATACCGCCCACCGCCCAAAGGCGGTGCGATGGAAACCGCGTGGTTTATGAGCAGTGAAAGCGGGTGGGGACCACAGTGATGGGCGGATTGGATGGTGCGATGAAATGGTGGCATGATTAATCACATCACAAATATTTGCAACGCGATCAATCGCATCGCAAATATTTGCGATGGATGATTGGAATGCTAAAACAAACATGCGGTGGGAGCGATGTGCGATATTGTGATTAGCACCTTTAAGGGGTAGCACTCGGTCATAGTGCTCGGCTACATGGGGAAACAACTAAAGGGGCTGGCGGAAAGGGGCTAAGCCCTATTACAAAGTGGAGAATGGGTTTTGGCTCGTTTTAATGCATTTTAAGGCCAAGGAGGAGTAACGATAGAGGGAATAAGGGGGAATTTGGCTAAGCAAAGGGTAGAGGAAGGATATAAAGGGGATTTGGGAGGATTGAGAGGGTACAAAAGGGAAGTAGAAGGGGGGGACAAAAGGGAATGGAATAAGAAGGGGAGGAGGCCCTTTGGGCATTTCTTCACAAACAAAGAGGCTTGCAACGGGAATCAACAGAGGGAAATTTATCAAAGGACACCAGGCACAAAGAGGCTTCAAGGATGATGTGTTTTCAGAGGAAATGCATTCCTTGAAGGCTCAAAAACATTTTAGCCCGCTATTTTCTTGTCAAAAAATTTATGGGGGGCTAACAAGAACTATTAAGAATAAATTAACTACACAAAAAAAACTAACTAAATTAATTCTACTTCTATTCTAACCATATACATGAAAATGACTAGGTATAGTCATATTTCCAATGTAAACATTCTCTCATTTTAATTCCTGCATATATGTACAGTTCAAATGTTAGTAATAAAAATACAAATCTAATTGAATTAAGAAAATCAAATCTGTAATCAGAATGTACATTTATTATTAACAACTTATTTACAATCTCCTTCTTTCGAAATATATTTTCTAACTGAATTCCAATTGGATCATAAAAATATGGATGGGTTTCTATTAATGATTGGAAAATGTTTAAAAGAGGGGATGATAGGCCAGATTGTGGATATGAGCTTTTAAATTCAAAGGCCTAAAAAAATTGTTAGCGTTATGTGTAAGTGTTAAACTATTAACGATTTTCCATAAAGGAAAACTTTTCAAACAATTTTGAAATGAGTAAATGAAAAATGGATGGAAATCTGTCAAATAAGATGGAAAATTATCAGTTGGATTATATTGTTGTCCAGAGTGTAAAAATACATTCGCTTGTTGACACTGCCTTTGGGAAGACACAAGCTTTTGATAAAACATTAGCATTGATTGAAATTGAAATATTAATAACTTTTGATGTTCATGATTATAATATGAAACTTCAATTTTCCAATAGGGCAATGCATCAATTGAGTGTTCACTATTAAAGTGCTCAATATTCCAGCATAAAGTGCCAAAAATATGAAAAATAAAATCAGAAAACAAATCTAAATTTGAACAAAATAAGTATGAAAGAAAAAATAAAATTAAATCCTTATTGGTACAACTAATGTTACAACACAATTGGGATTGTTTTGAAATAATTTCTTTTTCACAAATATTGGTGAGAATAATGGAATTTGAATAATTTCCAATTCCAACTTGTGAATTAGAAAAAGAATTATGATTATGAGCAGGAATGGGAGTTTGATCATGATATGAATCATAAATTGGAATTTTTTCTTGAATGATGAAATCATGAAGATAATTTGTTGTTCCACAATGGGGATTGGTTGGAATAATTTCTAAATTGAAATGTTCCTCATTCACATATGTTATTTGAATTTTATCATGAGGATTCTCTTGAGAAGAATAGAAATCAGCATCCTTGATGTCAGAATAATTATCATAAATGACTTCACAATATTTTTTAGAATTCACTTTGATTTCGTCCAGTATATCAAAACAAGGAGGAATAAAAAATTCAGGTTCATTAATGGAAAAAGAATGATCAATAATTGTTTCTCTATCTTGATAAAAATTTATTGGAAGTTCATTTAGATCATCATCTTTATTTTCTGAAATATCATTAATACCAAGAGGGGAGAAATTACCAACATTAAAAATATTCGAATAAAGGAAAAGATGAGAATCAGAAATAATGAATTCAAAAGTTTCTCTGTTCGAGAAATCTTGTGCGCTCTATTCATTATAAATGTCAGATTCTAGATCATTCCTTTGTATACTCATACTTTCTTGAAGAATATTGTTTTTCTGCTCTGTTTTCAGTATTTGTTCATCATGAAAAAATTCAGAAATTTGTACAGCAATTTGTGTTTTATTATTTACTTTGATTGCTGCTTGCATGTGTTGATTTGCGGTTTGATTTTCTGAATTTAATGCAGAGGAATTTTCAGATTTCAAGGCAGCTCTTTCTCCAAAATTGATGCTATTGTCTTCTTGCATTTGAATAGAAATATTTTCCAAGTTTTGTGAGACTACTTGATCATAATTTATTTGCACATCGATATTTGAATTCTCATTTATGTTAGAATGGGATGGAACAAAGCTTGAACTAATTTCATATGGATTAGGAATGGGAGGAAGAGAGCAAATATATTCAAACCAATCTAGTGATTCTTCTTCCGTAGGTTTATCTTCAACTTTAAATCTTAAACAATTTAAATGAAATCAAATATTAAA
The DNA here is from genome assembly GCA_034641835.2 of Pinus albicaulis. NCBI lineage: Eukaryota > Viridiplantae > Streptophyta > Pinopsida > Pinales > Pinaceae > Pinus > Pinus albicaulis. The sequence goes on from CM076575.1 coordinate 1,187,778,397, forward strand.
ATCTCTAACAGACTCATTTTCAAATCTTTGTAGATATTCAATTTCATTGCATACTTGTTCATAATCTTATCCGTCAAATTTAAAAATGGAAAGTGTAACAAATTGATCCCAGCTGTGAGTTGAGGCAACCGAAAGAGTTCTACACCAGTTTCTAGATTTTGCCACAAATGTGAGAGTAAAAATTTTGCATAAAATGCCTTCATCAATTCCTTGAAAATCATAATTTGAAACATTTTGAATAAGTTGAAAGACATGATTAAAAGAAGAAGAATTTTTCTTACCATTAAACTTTACCTGAGACGAGTCTTACTAATTCTGGTGGAGTATTGGAAGATGCACATCCATGTATACAACTCCAAATTGGAAGTTTAAGAGGAGCCATCGTAAACAAAATGAAATTTTGAAATTCAAAGACTCCAATAGACAACAAGTTTCAGGCCCTCCTTCTAACGCCAAAAATGTTGAAGCCTCGAAAATCACTGCAACAACATTGGGGGATAACCACTCGGTCCGGACCTTAATACAACTCCTTTTCCGTTTATGATAGTGGCTCTGACTGGTTTAACTAGGTCCAGTTACCTTTTCCCTATCGCTATTGGTTTACGATGTATCGTTAACTACCAATAGACAGGGATATCAAATCACTTCTTCTTGCTGATCGGGCAAGAGAATGACCCTTAAGCTGATTTGGGTTCATCCAAACCACAACTAAGATTTTGCCTCTTTGAGAAGAGGAATTAAAAGAATGCAGAACTTAATCTAAAAGCAAACTTATTCTATAATGCAAGCAAAAGAAACTAATCTAAATCCTATCTCAATTAGGTAGATGAAAATCTAACCCAACTAAGAGCAAGATAATTAAATAATGAGAATTTAAATATGTTTGGCTTTTAATTAATGTCAAACTAACAAATAAATTCAATTTAGCTCACATTTTTTAGTACCAAAACACATCCCATTGAGACCATTTAACTGAAATAATAAATCAACAACACTCCAGAAGAAATTCACAAAAATGATATTGATTGTCAAATAAATCAAGCTAATAATTAAATAATAATATGCGGAAGAATTTCACCAACGCATTACTATTTAATAAATCAGTTTTATGAGACAGATTTCTGAGTAAATAGTTACTCAGAAATCAGAGTTTAATTTATAAGAGAAGAGATACATAACAATTTGAAACAAATTATCCATATCAACAGAAATGCATAAACATGAATAAAATGAAACAACAATTTTATTAGCATAAAAATGAAACTGGTATTTGATACAAAAATGGAAAAATTACCAGTTAATTGAATCTGCTTCTTTGATCCTGGTCTCTAACAGTACTTTACATTACTTTAATTTCTTCTTTCAAAACTAGAGCTACAAAAATTCAAACTCTGTCCATCATACATAATTCAAGATATAAAGAAAAAACCCTCAATAATGTTCAGATCTGAAATTTTCTCTCCTCCCCATCTACAACTCTAAATTCCTATTATAGAAATGCTTTTAGAAGTCTGGAATTACAGAGGAGAGAAGCCTCTTTTACATTTTACAATCTACAATTTATAATCTTTCCAAAAGTATTTTGAGAAGAGAATTTGTTGAAGAAAAATCTACCCAATCCCATTTTAATTGCTCAAAAATTCCAGTCTTTAATTGTTGAAGTCTTCTCATTGATTGAAATATTTTTCCTCAATATCTCTTTTATTGTTTTTCCTGCAAAAAAAAAATTAAAATGAATTAAGATGCAACAATAAAATCCAAATATTATTTCTAGCATTAAAACAAATCCAATCAAATTCTATTTAAATAAATAAAAAGGAAATTTGAGCTCCTTATTTGATGCTAATAATGATTTTAATTAACCAAGGATATTATTGATGCATGAATCTGCAATTAAAAGAGGTTGGGAAAATGAAAATGAAGAAAAAAAAACTCAGAAAATTGATTTTATTTTAGAAATTCAAAGCTTGATCTTCTGCCTGATTTTTGTCTCAATAAATGATCAAATCTGTTAGTGAAACCTCATCAAATGTTCTCCTTGATTTTCTCTTTCCGATGAGTTATCTTGGGCCTCATTTGGTCAAGTAAAACTCAATCTATAAGCCTCCAAAGTTGATAAGTCAAATCTGATATAAATCTGGAAATTCTGTTGCTGGGCTAAAAAATCAAATTTTTAATTAAAAAAAATCTAATCCTAAATTAGACTGAAATTATCTAATAATTAATCCTAATATAATTTGTTAATTATAAACTAAACCAATTATTAATATTAATCTAACTAACTAATATAATTAATTAAACTGATTAATCTAATTAATAATAAATCTAATTAAATTAATTATATTTTAAATATTAATTAATTTAATCAATTTAAAACTAATTATTTTAAATATTAATTATTAAATTAATTATTAAACTGAAACTAAATTAACACTAATTTATATTAATTTATGTTAATTTTTCAACTAACACTACATTAATTTTAATCTAAAAATAAACACTAGTTAGCATAATATTAAGTTAATACTACATCTATTACTAACTAACATTACACCTAAAAACATTAAACTAACCACTAACTAAATCTTACACTAACGTTATGATTTTTATTTTAAACCAACACTACTTTTAAACTAAACTAACATATGAATACTTAACATTATATCAACTCAAACCTACAATTTAGACTAACCTACCATTTCTAACGTTAATACTAACCATTATTTACCTATTCAAATTAAATTAATATTACACATACTAACTTAAAATGAGATTCCCCACTAACTAATGTACAATATCGTATGCTATTACCATTAAATTACTATTCATACTTAACAAACTCATTGCATCGTATAAGATATGAGTTCTTAACAAACTCATTCGCATCGGAGCATGCGAGCTTAATCACATCGGAGCTAACGAGCTTAATCGCATCAGAAGAATTGAATGTGACTCAATCGCATCAAGTGTTTTGAATGTGACTCAATCGCATCACATAAAATAAATGCAACTCAATCGCATCGGGTGTTTTGAATGTGACTCAATTGCATCGGGTGCTTTAAATGTGACTCAATCGCATCAGGTGTTTTGAGAGTCATCAGAGCTTTTAAAAAATGCACCCGATGGATTTCTCCGATGTGATGTAAAAAATATTTAATGCGATTAATTTTTTTTATTTTTTTTTATTTTAATATATATTTGTTTTTTAATATAAAATTTTAATTTAATTAAATTAATTATATTTAATATAATAATTAATTAATTAATTTAAAATTGAATATTGAATATTAGTTTTTTTGTTTTGGTTTCATTTTAATGATGTTTAAATTATATTATGAATTTATCTAAAATGATGATTTGCCTAAATAAACTACAACCACTTTGACATTTTGGATTTTTCAAATTTTTTGAGTTTAGTAATTTATTTGAAAATTGGAGTAAATTATTGAAATCCCGATGCTTCGTTATTTGCCTGTATAAGTAAAAAACGAAAAATATTAGTCATAACTAACTATGGGTTAATATTTTAAACTAAATGCATATATTGAACTAATTTTAAAAAAAATGAAATATTGTACATTTTACGCATTTTCTAACCCAGACGACATAATTGATTAGACTTCAAAGGAGTGCTATTTACAAACCGGTTGACCAAATGAGACGAAACAAGCGTCAACGGGATGCTTATAAAAAATCGATTTCATTCGAGCAATCAAAACAAGAATCTAAATAAAATGAAAAATTAACAAAATCGTAAGATAATTCACTCAATAAAAATCCTAAAAGGTGTTTAGCCAAAACTTTTATAGAAAGGGTCCCCATTATTTGATGTGAACAAGTTAAAAATGGGGGGTTGTTGTACCGTACAACACTTGGACAAAGAGGGAATAAATTATTTGTTTTTCGTTTTCGCAGATTTTTTTTGGGCAGCGAGTTTGCAGACCATATGTTAAAGGTTTGGTGAATTTTTTTAAGAAATAAATATACGATATGTATTCCTTGTGAAAAAATACCCAATTAAAAAAAAATCAGTTGAATCAGAGTCTGAATGAGAGAGATATCTCTGATTTAAAATCAGTTGTGTTGTAGAAGCTTTTCTAACGACAATTCGTGGATGATGACTCTCCTGTCATTTTATTATGTTTTTATGCAGAATTTCAGAAATCAATCATAGATATGATCTCCTATTGAAAAATAACCTAATTAAAAAAAAATAAAAAAAATTGAATCATAGTCTGGATGAGCGAGATATCGTTGATTTAAATTCAACTTGTTTTTTTTTTCAGAATTTTTTGTGACAGCAGAACAATTGCAACACAAATATAACTTTCTAGAGTACTTAGATCAAAATTTCAATCCCATGGGAAGATGAAAAATGGTCACTCCATTTCTGAAAACAACCTATAATAAATATTCCGAGCCATGTTGACCAAGTTGTGTCCATTTTCAAATTTGTCGCACAAAGTAGGTAAATTTTTACAAACCCTCATTCTATTTTAATGGTTATAGCATGATGTTTTTTAGAGGAAAATATGATGCAACTACTATTGAAATTTTCCTAAAATCATAAAATTCATCATTTTCGAAAGTTTAGAAAGAGGTATCATGGGTTTATTTTAGAGATGAGCCTGCCATATGGTGGAACTCACTTGAAAAAAATAAATTGGTAAGCTTTCCCAATGAAGAATTTAAAAAATTTATTTTGGACAAATGGTCTCATGCTAGAAAACAATATAATAGAAAATATAAGGGGTTATTTCTGCTAGTATCTCCTTATTACGGGTTCATGCATGCATTCAGAAAGAGACAATCATTGTGTCTATCAATACTAGTTGCAAGCATAATTTTATCAATGTTAATTTGAAAAAAAAATTACAAGTCCTAGCAAAACATATTAAAAACACAAAGGGTGATAATGAGGATGATCAAATTTATAAAGATTTGAAGATTACTATGGATAATTATGTGTCACATTTTTATTTTTATACTTCAGATATGGATAATGTGTATGTTATTTTAGGATACACTTGGATGGAATATGTTCGTACTATCAATATTAAGCTACAGAAGAAATTTGTGAAGCTATGGTATAAAAAGAAGAAAATTATATTGGAAGATATTTCCATTAGGAACTAAGAATAGAATGTGGAAGCAAAAGAAAAATCTCAAAAAACACTTACACATTAGATGGCGAGCCTTTGATGGTAGACAACCATACACAAAGATCAAACAATGTACCAAAAAACGCACTAGACAACACTCATGCACCAATAGTGGAGGAATTAACAAAATATATTCCATCAGTTAAAGCTTAAAAATATCACCACCCACATCACCCAACAATAAAACAAACAGAAAGGCGGAAACAACTTAGGAACGAGGACGACAACCCCTAGATGACACACATAGAGGTTCAACGATCCACCCACAACACATCAACACAGAGGAATCGCCAGAACCAGCTTCAATATCAAGCGAGTGAATACTCACCTTTTTCTTAGATGGTTAGATGCATGTGCATGGTACCATTGGTTTAATCTTTTGAGTATATATTAATATTTATGTTATTCTCATGTTTCAAGGATGAAAAATGCTTAATGGGGGGTGGAATGTAGTATACCTAGTGGGGACAAAATGGGGTAACAAAAGAGGTGCCCAAGGGAATAATATGATATAATAATGTAAGGATGATAAACAAATGGGCCATGCTCAATAAATAAATTGGTCAACCTGTATAAGGTAAGGGACCACAAGTAGTTAGGTAATAATTTGATAAGCCCATTCTATTGAATGTATGGTATTGAGATACCCATGGTAATTACCCAAGGTATTGTATGTACAAAGCCTATATAGAGGCTAGAGACTCTCCATTGAGACATGTAAATTATTGTTTTGTATTGACAAGCATATGGTTTGTGGAGTGATATCCTTCCTTAAGGAGTAGTTGTATTGTGTTACAACACCTCAAGGGTTTTGATACTAATTAAGAATCATTTCCATTTTATACTCTTGGATTGATCTTGATATTTCTTGGGCATATTTTGCATGTCCAATATATTTGAAGGTTAGATCTATTACATTTTATTTTATCTGTAGAATCCATATAGGATGCATTATCAAAGTGATTGTTGTATAGGATGAAATTAATGGGATTTTTAGAGAATATAACCTGGAATCACACCAACAATCTGTCGATGACACCATGTTAATGGTTCTCCCATCAATTTGGGAAGCTCTCAGAAGGATAATTTCTATTTTCCTTAATTCGATATTCACATGGCCATAACTTCTCATCCATAAGGGGTTTCTTAGAGTGTGAAATATAGTTTGAAACATCTCAGAGAGGAATATACAACCATACCATCCATAGATTCAGTAGGAAAACATAACTTCAGTAAAAACTAAATAAACTTCAAACTTCTTTGACTTCTCTTGATGAGGGAATGCATGAGATCTAGCTATCATACTACCTCCTTTGATTCATGAATGATATTTTTGGTTCCTTGGGTATCCCCTTTGATATCAATGACACTTGTTTCCATCAATGACAACACCATGTGCAATAGTCTCCCCCTTTTTCATTGAGGGAAACACCACTAAGCATTGATGGTCACTGATGGAAATGAGTGAATGGGCCAAACTCTTCTTTAAATGCACCAAACTCCCCTTGACATAATTCGCGTAAAACCCCCTATCTGAATGCAAATATTCCTTCCTTCTTTCTTTCCTTTTAGGTGAACAAATTCTGGAACTTGTGGAGGAATCGAGGAGAACATGTTTTTTCCTCCTAGCACTTACTGTGACATTCTTAACCTAGCCCAAAAGGAAAATAAATTAGATGAGCCTATTGAATTTCAATTCATTTCTCTATGTAACATCATATACAAGACAATCACAAAGATTATTTCTAATTGTATTAAGTCGATCCTTCCTTCCCTAATCTCACTAGATAAATATGGCTAATATCAAAGGTACAAAAATAATGAATGTTATCATACAGACCCATGAAGTTTTCCACTAACTTAGGAAATAAAAAATGTCGACCATTATTATAAATATGGGTCTTTACAAGGCTTTTGAAAAATTGAATTTCACTTATATTCACCACACTCTCTTTGTGTTTTATTTTTCATAATCCTAGTCACTATACTCAATTTATTCTTCTTTATTTTGTATCATTGTTAATACTTCCCTTTTTTATACCTTTATCCTCTCTCATGAAATCCATCAAGGGGACCCCATTGTCTTATTTTATTTTATTTTTTAGTTGTAGAACACATCTAGGATGCATTATCAAAGTGGTTATTGTAGAGGATAAAATTAATGTTATTTTTAGAGAATATAGCCTACCCTCAGACCAACAATTTGTCGATGAAACCATGCTAATGGTTCGCCCATCAATCTAGGAAGCTCTTAGAAAGATAATCTCTAGTAGTCTTAATCTGATCATTCCTTCCATAATCTCACTAGAAAAATATGGGTATGTCAAAGATAGGAAAATCACATGTGGTATCATATTAACCCATGGAGTTGTCTAATCACTTAGGAAATCCAAAATAGTGAGCATAATTATAAATATGGATATTTCCAAGGCCTTTGAGAAACTGGGTTGTTCTTAGATTTACCACACTCTCTTACAATTTTGTTTTTAGAAGCCTGATCGCTATACTCCTTAATTTTTTCTTTTTTCTTATCCATCTTGCTAATGGTTTCTTTTCAATACCTTTATCCCCTCTCATGGCATCCATCAAGGGTACCCCTTACTTTTTGTTCTTTTTATTTTGGTTGTAGAAGTCATCTAGGATGCATTATATATCTGACTATTGTAGAGGGTAAAATAAATGGGATTATTAAATAATATATCCTAGAGTCCCACAAAAAAAATTTCGTTGATAACATGCTAATGAGTCACCTATCAATTAAGGAGTCTATCACAAATATATTTTCCAATTATCTTAATTCGATCCTTCCTTCCCTAATTTCACCAGAGAAATATGGGTATGTCGAAGGTAGGAAAATCCTGGATGGTATTGTATTGACCTGTTGTGCTATACAACACCCCCCATTTATTTTAATAAATGGGGACCCTTTAGAAATAATTAGGAAATTCATTTTTTTTAGCTTTAAGTCAAAAAAACTTTAGGAAATAAATTTTTCTTTGTGCTTTTCCACTTTATTCATTAGTGCACATCGAAAACTACATAACTTACAACCAAAAAGACTTGAAACCTACTAAGTCACACGGGCTGCAAAATGCGCTAAGCCCTTTCAAAAGTTATATTAAAAAACTTTCAAATGCTTCAACCACCATTATAATTTGTTTATCGCATCACACCTCATTTAAACAATCTAACTTATAAAGCAATTCAGTATAAGTTGCGATTACACAGACCCGATGAGTCAACAAAGAAATAAACATAAAGCTCTAAAGTCCCATAAAGAGAAACCACTTGACTTCTTGAATGCATACATTGCATTTCACAGGACTTAACCCAAAGAAAATTCATTTATCGCATAAGAGTTGAGATGTGCGATTTGCGTAGATCGCATTTCGCAGAATTTATGAGTAACATCGTAAACGGTAAAAGTTATAAGTTGCGATATGCGAATGAATGGAATTTAATTACTCAAGCATGTGAAATTACGTATTTCATATCAAACCAAAATCTGAGATCCAACGTCTTAAATTGATTGATAGCTATTCTATGTGAAGGTGTAAGAGATTTGATTTGAAATAATTATCGATGATTAATAACATTTATAGAAATAAAGGTTTTAATATATTCATATCTATTCATGCATGTTTTGATATAAACGACGAATTTTTCTCTTTGTTCCATGTATTTTTAATGTTTCCTCCGTTCACTTGAAATTAGGAAACCGATTAACAAAGTGAGGAAGATTGAAATGAACAAGAAAGGCAAAGAAATTTACAAAGAATTCTCTACCGAAGACTCAAATATGTCTCCCTTGTTTTCAGACACCACCTGCAACAAGGATTGCGGCATTTCATCATCGGAGGAAATTTTTAAACTTTTTGAGGATGAAAATCCAAGGTTATTAACCAAAGTCTCTACAACAGGCATGTCAGTTTCTTCAGACGCGACTTACCTCGACGCTGCATGTTCATTCGTCCATAAGGTAGCCGCAAGGCAAAAAATTCTCCCTTAAACAGACATGGTTAAGTGGGAAATTTACCACCCAAACATAGAATATAGAACATTAAAATATCCAAAAGGCGAGAATATTGGGTCATTTAGGACAAAATATTTACAAGAAATGTACCATCTACCCTCCCCGCAGCAAAAATATGACAAGGCTTTTATTCAAAGCTTTAAAACAAAAAATCCAGATATGATGAAAGTCATAAAGGAATGGAAGGAAGACCAAGGAAAGCTTAAACGAGATAAAATCAGTACGTACCCAATTTCCCGAATTCCTTCCCCTTACTGTTATGTTTCCGGTATGTTGTGTAGATTATATTCAAAACCTGATACCACTAGGTTCTCTGTAGATTGGGTCCCATTAATTGATGTAATTGTTAATTCCTTAATTCTGAATTGGGAAAATATATTATATGATAATTTATCTAAAAAAATCATGGAGTATAGGAATAAAATGAGTGTTTCATCTAGAGAAATACCCCCCTTTTATATGAGTTCCTATGTCATGGACGTAATTTTCTTTTCCTCTAGTTTTCCTACCATGGGATGCAAATGGACGACCCAAGACCCTACCCCAATCCACATTTAACACAAAGCCCTTGGGATTTAGACTTCCATCTGCATTTTTACAAAATTTTACATATAGTCATGCTGCCTATGCACCAGATGATATTCAATGAAAAATCCCCTAGGGTTCCCAAAGAGGCTAGTACAAATATAAATTTCTGTTGCTACATGGTTTGCAAAGGAGAGTTTCACATATGTCAGAGTATTTTGGAGTTATGCTTCTCCTGACATTCTACCATATAATGTTCCTGATAAGTTACTTGCAAGAGAGATAGCCTACAATCTTATTAATGGTATTTCTAAATAGCTGAAAGATGCTAAGAAGGTTGTTTGGCATAATTTTCCTTTTCAGTGCGGTACTTTTGCACTTTTTGATATTGGTAATGCCTACAAGGAAGTTTCAAAGATTAATATATTGAATTTTGCAGTAATGCCAAAGTGGCCATATGATCCAAATGATGTAATTAAAAACTACATCACATAACTCAAAATGAAGCCTTTTGTGAAAGAAATATACAGATTAGATGATTTCTTTCAAGGCATGGAGAATTATTCAAATATAATTAAGTTTTCATCCAGTCAACTCAACCAAGATGATTTGGAAGCCTTCTGAACATACAAAAATAAGAGATTGGAAAAAATTCCTCTTGACCTATTAACTATTGAAGATGTCAAAAGACCTACTCCAATTATTAGCTTGGATAATGAAGAAAAAGACATGTTTGAGGATGAGTCAAGGAAATCAGAGCATCAATCTCACAATTCAGATCATTCTGAAAATGAATCCGAATCCAGAAAGGAAAGCCTAGAAAGTATAATTTTTGAAGTAATCCAAGAGATTGAGATGCAGGAGAACAAATAAAGTAATGGAACAGAGTCAACTTCTCAAGAATTTCAACATAGTAGTGATACAATTGATCAGTCAGGAAAGTCCCAAACAAAAAATTTGAATAGTGAATGGGATGACTTTTTTGAAGCAATAAAAACTCTTAAAACTAATCCCAATACTGATCAAGCTACTAGTTTTCATACATTGAACATTCCTAGAAGTTAGAAGAAAATTTTCTTCCACTACAACAAGTTCCAGAACTCATGATCGAGAGATCATACCGGCCTATCCTACATAACAAATAGTTTTACAATTTGACTAAATTTCGTCACTCAATATCTTCTAAAGTCCTAGTCATAAGGTTGTATTAAAGAGAAGCAAGAACAGAAAAATTGATGATATAGTATCAGATCTTACAAATGAATCTGTTTAAGTTTTATGGAAGGATCCCCTAGCTGATTCTACTGAACATTTAACCAAACTATCACAGTTTGTAGGGGCATATGCTATTTCCATTGTTGAAAAATCTACCAAGGTTAAAATGTTATTAAAGCAGACAATATACAAAATACAAGAACTGGAAAGGTTTTTACACCAAGAAAAATCTAACTGTGGCAAGCAATTGAAATCAAATATGGCCCAATTTCAAAAAGATTTTGAGAATCTTAATTTGCAGCATCGAGAAAAAATCACTAAGAAGCAAGCACAAATGGAAGAAAAAATGACTAGATTACAAAGCGAGCCACTGTTAGAGAAATTCATAAAGGAAGCATTGGATGTAAATGCTAAGTTAAAGTAAAAATAAGAAGTATTTTTCCAACAAGATTTTATCACTGGGTCTTATTGTGACTCAAGTAAAATACTGATCCAGCACATAGCTATCTAGAAACTTGAACGTGAGAAGATCAAGAATAAAATTAATGAACACATTCAATGGCAAGCATCATACTCAGGAAAGGAAGCTGATATACCCTAGGTAGATAAGTTCCACAAGGAAATCTTATTCAAAGATTAAGAAGTAAAGATAAAGCAAGCAGATAAGACAGTAGCAAAAGAATTCATGTTGGCAAAATAAATTATTGAATCTATGTGTGAACAACTTGTGAAAGAATAACTTATCAAAGAGTTCACGTCTGAAGTGCTCTCATAAGTCAAACAATTGGAAACACAATGGAAACAAAAGGTAGAAATGCAGGATGAAACAATTAAAAAAGTAAATAAGTTTGATCAAGAAAATTATTGGAATTTTCTGATCAAACCTTATCATCAACACTAGATCCTATAGTCTTTGATAGATTCAACAAGAAAATCATAGCCAACACTCTCAAATGCAATATTTGTTGGAATCATGATTTCCATTAGACCAAAACCTACAGGCGTTAGTCTTTGCTACAGTCACCAAAGTTAGGATCCATGAGAGGTGGTTAGTCCATGTCACAAAACACACGAGAAGCATTGAACCCAATGTCCAACAATCTCCTCCCCAACGTGAGCCGGGTGAGTTTCGAACTTGAGACCTGTCGCTCTGATACCAATTGTTGGAATCATGATTGTCGTTAGACCAAAACCCGCAGGCGTTAGTCTCTTCTACAATCGCCAGAGTTAGGATCCATGAGAGGTGGTTAGTCCATGTCACGAATCACACGGGGAGCGTTGAACCCAATGTCCAATAATATTCAAAGGATAGATCATATCACAGATTTCGCAGCTAGCTTAGCTCAAGCCCATGCTAGATATTTTTCAACTTCAGGAGGAAGCCAAAAAGATATATCAGAACTCTTAAGTCATATTGTTATTTTATTTTCCTAGATTGTAGTTAAAGTTAGTCTTACGAGGATGGTTGTTTGAAACCTCCTCTATTTTTATGTAACAATCTATTTTAGAACATATTTAGTTTAGTATTTAAACCCCTCTCATGCATTTAGAGAAGGGTCCAGAATTTTTTCAAAAACATTTGCAAAGAATGCACTATTTTAAGTTTGTGAATGCTTTGATGAATGGATGGAACAAAATATGTTATCTTTTGACAATTAAATTTGTTTAAGTGATGTTTCACTACTGTACTCTTTAAATTGCTTGAAAGTGAAGAGGATTAGATCAATTACTAATATTTTACATGAGTAGAACTTCATACATATGGTATTTCTATTCACTTGTATTAAGTCTTGCTTTATAGATTGACAATCATCTTTATTATTGCATTATATATTTGAAACGTTATTATAGATGAATGTTACATGCACTTCTATTCTAATATTTGTATGTGATTTATTATTAAATATATAATCACACATATGAATGTGATATATTTTTTACAATTATTCTAATCAAACTATTTTGTTAGAAGAATCATCTTACATAATTTTCATCTCTTTCAACTGTTAAATGATCTATATTACTAATAGTTGATGGATATCTCTTTAGATCGCATAAAGGAAGAAACAACCCAGGTAAATAGTAGATTAGATAGTTTAGATAGATGCATGTGATAGACTAGAAACACTTTCCATTGCATGTTGTATAATCAAAACACACCCCGAAATCATCCTTATTGGGAAACTAGTCCCATTATCCCCAGTCAGAGCCACTACACCAAATGGAAAAGGAGTTTCTTTAAGGTCCAGACCAGGTGGTTTTCCCCCATGTTTTGGCAACAGAATTTCAAGGCCTCAACATTCTGGTGCTGTAAGGAGGGCATTGTGAATGGAAAAAAGGTCTAATCAATCTAAAGGTCTATCTAAGTGTCTCTCTCCCTCTAGATCCCCATCAACTTCCAGAAAATTATCTAGATCCTCATCTTTAAAATATGAATTTGATCATCCTTCTTCTAAGTCTCCTAGTGATACTAAACCCATACTACCTTCGGATTCTCATTAAGATTCCACAAAATTTCAGTCTTTGATAGAAAAGTTAGAGAGAGTATCCATTTCTACTGAAAAGCCTGAATCTTCTCAAATATCGGATATCATTATTTCATCTTCTTTACAACCTCGAAGAATATTAACTCGATCAGAAAGTCAAAAGACATGAATTCTTCCTTTTGAATTTTCCATCTATAGTACTCGAAAGAGAATAAAGAGGACTCAATTAGAGTCAATCACTAGCGAGATCTTATCCCATTCACCTCCATTACCTCTGCTCACTTCCACAACTTCCATTCTAACAATCAATGTTACTTTAACTAGTTCCAGTACTCAAACTACTATCTATTCAACTAGTCCTAGAACTCAACCTGCCTCTTCTTCAACTCAAGCTCAATCCATCACATCTACCCAAGCTCCATTGGTAGGCCATCCATGGAACAATCCAGGGGCTGTAAATATGCCTGCTCCACTTCATGCTCTTCTAAAATATCCTGAAAGGTAGTTACCTAAATTTAATCCTGACGATGGTCTTCCGGCAGAAGAACACATTCATAATTTTATGTTAGGCATCAATTTAAAAGAAGTAGTTGAAGAGGATTGTGTTGTAATATTATTTCTGTATACTCTAATAGGATATGCATGATCCTGGTATTTTTCACTACCTGCCTACTCTAGAACTAGCTGGAATATGTTCGAAGAACAATTTCTAGCTAAGTTTGGGGATGACAGGACCACTGCTATGCTCATCAGTGATTTATCAAATCTAAAAGCTAAAACAGGTGAGAATATAAAAGACTTTAATTAAATATTTAATAAATTACTCAATAAAATTCCCACTACATCAGCTCTTGGTGCGGAAGTTCAAATTGAGTGGTATATTTCATCTCTTCCATCCAATATATCTATTTTTGTTGATAGAGAAAAACCACCGACACTCACAGAAAACATGAAGAAATCTCTATCAGTAGAGAAACACATAACCGATCTTGAGAAAAATAATTCTCAAGAAGATAGAAAATAAAAAAAATGTATCTTTCAAAGACGATTCTAAAAAAATGCTGCCAAAAGACCCTTTTGATGTGGAAGGTCTTCAAAATGTTTTGAATACTATGACAAGTGAGATGGAAGATATCAAGAAACAAGTCGCTGAAATTTCTAACTCAAAAAATACTTTCACAAACTTCAAGAAAAGTCAGTCCTCTAATACTCAACCTCCTACTATCATATCTAATGTTGAATCTGATCAAGATATAGAGGAAGAGAAAACAGAGGAAGAAGAAGATGAAGAAGAAGAAGAAGTTGAACTAAATGGAATGTGGTATTTCATCCTACCAAATGAAGAACAAGATGAAGCTTTACCTATGCGTACAAGGAGAAAAAATACTACTGAAGAAAAACAGCTAAATCAACAACAAAAGATTTCAACTTCTCATAAGGATAAATCAGTAAGCAAAAAGTATACTTCAAAGGCTACACAAACAAGTCCTGTTACCTCAGATACTACAGCTACATCTAAGAAAATGGTAGTGTTAGACACTATTGAGTAGTTGGAGATATGAATAAAAATAGAGCTAACATTTCAATTCACGAGCTTACTAAATTAAAGCAGCAAGATAAAATATTACTTAGAGACTTAAATGCGGTTCCTCCTTCAACCTTACCTGCTCCAGTAATAGTATAAGATTCTAATGAAATAGTTAAGATGCCTTCCCCTTCAACTAAAATAGATGCTACAGACTTGATTATGATAGGTGATCGATCCACGTCTCATACTCCTCCGTTTCTTTTAACCTATGAGATCTATAATAAAAACGTTCATAATTATTTAATAGAATCAGGGGCTTCCTCTAATATAATGCCAAAATCAGTTTGTGCTAAGTTGAACATAACTCCTCAAATTTCCCATGTCCATATAGTACAACTTGATAGAACCAGAGTAGAGGTAGTAGGAGAAATCAATTATTCTTCCATCAGATTATCATCAAATCCAAAGGTTACTCAAATAATTAATAAACTGGTGGCTGATATTCCTGAGTTTTATGGCTTAGTTTTAAGTCGATACTGGTCTAAAAAACTTCATGGATAATTTGCAACAGACTGATCGCATATGTGGCTACCATATAATGGAAAGAAAAATCAAATTCAGGTAGACCGTGAAAAGTTCATGAAGCATACAGTGACTGATCTTGATGGTGTAAATGAGCCAGTAGCATTCAATAATAGCATTATTGGAAGCTACTTAGAAAAATATTTTTTTTGAAATTTCAATACTCAACCATCATTTTTCTTTGATAATGCAGTTGTTTCTCAGATCCCAGACAAATAGGTCCAAATGTATAAATTTTGTAGATAAAAAAGTAGTTAATTATGTATTTTGGACTCTTTATTTTGATAGTTCTAAATCTGAAGATGGTGAAAGCGTTGTTTGTATTTTAATAAATCCATAAGGAGAAAGAACCATGTTAGCCTGCATACTAGAATTCAATTGTACAAACAATATAGCTAAATGAGAAGCATTAGTCCAACGTTTTTATAAATCCATTGATCTTAATATCAAATATCTGAAAGTCCTAGGAGATTCAGAAATCATTGTTAGACAGGTAAGAGATACCATTCATTGTAATTCTGTACATTTAAAGCATTATCAATCATTAGTCCAAGAATTAACCATTCATTTCTTAGCCTTTAATATTTCTTTTGTAAGTAGGATGCATAATGCTAGTGCAGATATACTGGCTAATGTAGCATCAAAGTTATTTCCATCTCAAGAGTTTAGTCCCGATATGTTTTCTATTGAATTAATTTTTCGACAATATATTCATGATAATATTACCAATTGGATAGTATTCAATGATGATTCAGATATCATAGATTTCTTAACATCGGAAGGATCTTATGATAGTTAAATTTTGGATGAAAATGAACATGACACTCAGATTAAGAAAGAACAAGATGAAAATCATATTCTTAAGTCTGTTGTCAATTTATAATACCTATATGATCTGAAAGATAGGTTTAAAAGAGTTACTAACTCAAAAACTCAAAGCTCTACCTTAAGATTTGAGTTAGTAAATCTAGGAACTGACGAAAAACCTCAAAACCTTAATCTAGGTCTTGGTCTATCTTCCTAAGAAATATTGTCATTTATCAGATTATTTAGAATGTAAATAAGTGTCTTTTCTTGGGATTATACTCATATTAAAACATATGATACTTTTATGATTCAACACACAATTCCTATGATCTCAAAAGAAAAACCTATAGAACAGAAATTGAGGAAGATTCATCCAAATCTAGAAAATCAAATCAAAACAGAACTGAACAAAATCCTTAAGAAAAAAACCATCTTTCCAGTCAGGCATTCTAAATGGGTATCAAATTTGGTACCTGTCAGGAAGAAGAATGACGATATTAGAATTTGTATGGATTTTAGGAATTTAAACAAAGCATGTCAAAAGAACAAATTTCCATTACCAACCATGGAACAAGTACTATTGATAGTAGCTAGTTCTGAACTTATGTCCTTTCTAGATGGATTCTTGGGATATAACCAAATTTTCGTACATCTAGATGACAGACTGAAAACTACATTTAGGACTAAATGGGGAACTTACGCTTATCAAAAATGCCATTTGGATTAATTAATGCAGGTGCCACTTTTTAGGAAGCGTTGGACACAAATTTTAGGGGCTCATAAATAAATCAATAGTTATTTATATAGATGACATAACAATATTTTCTAAACAAGTAACCAATCATGTGAATGACCTAAAGCAAGTATTTGAGTGATGTAAATGGTATGGCATCTCATTAAACCCAAAGAAATCATTTTTTGCATTAGATGAAGGAAAAAATTTGGGATTCATTGTGTCAAAAAGAGGTATCTATATTGATCCTGAAAGAACTAAAGAGATTAAAATAATTCCTTTGCCTCATAACAGGAAATTTATTCAGTCATTTCTTGGGAAAATTGATTTTGTTAAAAGAATTTTCCCTGACTTTTCAAAAATGGTTTTACCATTACAAAACATGATTAAGAAAAAATCAATCTTTAAATGGGGACATAATGAAAGAGAAGCATTTGATTCTATTAAACAATCAATTGTCAATGCTCCATTCCTGACTGTTGAAAATGCAACAAGATGATGGAGCTTAGTGAAATGAAGTCGCCTTCACTAAGTGGGCCCGCGGCGAATTCTGGCGCAAAGTCTATTTTTAGACATATGGAGCATGGTCCAGGGGTTGCAGTATGTTATTCTTGGATTATTGGTCATGTTGGTAAAAATAGATGGACCTCTATTTTTGTGACCTATAGGTCGATAGGTCGATGTCTATTTTTAGACTGCCTATCCTAAAAATAGGGAAGTCAAATATTATTTACCCTTAATAATATTTGGACTCTAGACAGCAGTTTACTCTCTTGGAGCACTTCAGTTCGAGCTACAGAAGTGGCTCATGCATCTGACAGAGGAATTACGCTATTCCTAAGGGTTTGATGGCATCATGCATGGTTGACTTGATTAGGACTTCGATGGCGAAGTTTAGTGGAATTAATGAGACGACTAGTGGGTTGTGTTCTGTTTATCTTAGTTGAACTAGTTGAGATTAGTTTAACTAGCTAATCAATTAGTTATGAGTGGAGTGAATTAAATATTATTTGATTCATTAATTAGTAACTCATTAGTCAACTCAAGAACACATCAGTTCACTACAGTGCATGATCAGTTCAGTGGAGACCAGTGAAAGAGGTAGATGAAGGGGTGAGTAAAGCTATCAGTTGGAGGATCAGTTGTGCATGAGATTTGCACCACACTTGGGAAGTAATTGCCATGATGATTGCGCTTTCAAGACAAGGGTCGAACCTTGGATCTCTATGTAGACGAGCTGGATGCCGCAATACAAGCGAAACAATTAGCGTGAGATGCCAGACTTCGATGTTTTGTTCAGCGAGCTAGTTGTGTGCTTTATGAAGAAAGAAGTCTTGAGTACTTGTGAGGTATTGTCACGAGTTTGTTACATGATTTCTCCATTATAATATACAAAATAGCTATGGGGTTTTCAGCTATAAGCTTTCCCCATACATACTGTGTTAATGTGTATGATGAATTGATGTGCTATCGCTTGATTTTATTTCCGCATGTTTGATGATCTGAGTGGAAGAGATTATGTATTGCATATAAATTCGAATTGTATGTGATCAGGATAGTCTCGGTGGATAATTAATCATTATTCAGCAAATTTCTACATGGTACCAGAGCTATTGAAGTAGAGATTGATCATCACAGTGATTACAAACTTATTTCGGTAGAAAGAGTCTGCATGCGGGCCAGGTAGCCTCCAGATTCATCTTTCTTCGGAAAGTGAAAGGTCTGGTAAACGCCCCTTGCAGTCAATATCTGTGCTAGAAATAATTTGTTCTCACAGATCTAGAGCGGTTGAGCTTTGAGGTGGAATTCGAAATTTTTGCAGCAATTTTGTTTTCTTGGTGTCAGTGTTGAAAATGTCTTTCAACGGTTTGCGACTCGAATATGCTCTTGAAGGCAGTTCGAATTATGTTTCATGGAAGTATCACATGGAGGCAGTATTAGAAGATAATGGTCTGAAGGAGTTCGTAGATACGGATGTCCAAAAGCCCACTGATCCTGCTGAAGTCGAAGCATGGCAAAAGAATATGGCGAAATGTCGAAGGATCCTGTTGGAGGGCGTCAAGGATCATATTGTATCTAGCCTGCATGGAAAGGCTTATCCATATTTAATGTGGAAAGCTTTGACAGATCTATTCCAGAGTAAGAGCGATGAAAGGAAGCTGGCACTCAAAGATAAGCTCAGGAACATCAAGATGGAGAAAGGCGACAGTATCGCCAAATACCTCACGAAGTTCACTCAATGCAGAGATGAGCTAGGAAGTGTGGGGGTGGCTGTCGAAGATGAGGACATGGTCGACCTGGCTCTCCTTGGTCTTCTGAAGGTTTGGAACTCATATCAAGATAGTGTCAATGGTCAGGAGAAGCTGCCAAAGAGCGACCAAAGGAAGCCGGCGCTCAAAGATAAGCTCAGGAACATCAAGATGGAGAAAGGCGACAGTATCGCCAAATACCTCACGAAGTTCACTCAGTGCAGAGATGAGCTGGGAAGTGTGGGGGTGACTGTCGAAGATGAGGACATGGTCGACCTGGCTCTCCTTGGTCTTCCGAAGGCTTGGCACTCATATAAAGATAGTGTCAATGGTCGGGAGAAGCTGCCAGGATGGGAGCGCCTTTGGGCGGATCTCATGCAGGAGGAGATAAGGAGGACTACTCGAGATGGATCTTCATCAAAGGGAGCTGATGAAGAAAACTGCGCTTTGGTGGCCAAAGCAAAGAAAGAGAAGGGTAAGAAAACCTCTCATTCTGGTGCAAAGGGCAAGAAGCAGGATATGGCGAAAGTGAAGTGTTTTCACTGCCATGATCACGGACATTATGCTACCAATTATCCAAAGAAGAAGAAGAACAAGCAAGCGAGAAGATCTGCAGATGGAGAAGCCTTGGCTTCACAGTTCGAGCTTGACTTTTCACTGATTGCATGCTTGGTTTCAAGTGTGCTGGGATCGGTATGGTTCTTGGACAGCGGTGCGTCATTTCATATGACGGGAGATCGGGAGTTGTTCTCAGATCTGGAGGACAAGGATTTGGGTGTGCACATCGAGATGGGCGATGATGGTAGATACAGTGCGACTGGTATCGGTACCATATCCTTTCAGAGGGAGTCTAGTAAACCCTTTGTATTGAAGGATGTCATGCATGTACCTGGATTGAAGAAGAACTTGATCTCTGTGGCGATGTTGGAAGATAAGGGTTATGATGTGGTCTTCAGCGAAGGAAAAGCCTTCCTGCGCAGTAAGACTACTGGAGAGACCCGGAAGATAGGGGTTCGAACCAAGAACCTTTATCAGTTGCAGGTAGATGGCTGCGCGGCTATGGCATGCAAAGCGGGAGAAGTGGTGAGCCGGGATGATGAGGGCGAACTGTGGCACAGGAGATTGGGCCACCTTCACCATGGAGCTTTGAAGATTCTGCAGCAGATTTCTACTGGGATTCCTAAGGGCACTCTTGCGCAGTCAGATCAGTGCAAGGGGTGTACTTTAGGGAAGTATGTGAAAGCCACCTTTCACGAGAAGGATAGTCACGCCATGACGATCCTTGAGAGAGTTCACACAGACGTGTGTGGTCCTTTCTCAGTTGCTTCGACAGCAAAGCACAGGTATTATGTGATCTTTGTTGATGATTTCTCTCAAAAGTGCTGGATCTTCTTCATGCAGAAGAAGAGCGATACATTCGCGAATTTCTGTGAGTTTAAAGCACTGGTCGAGAAGGAGTCGGGGAAGAAGGTGATTGCTCTAAGGAGTGATAACAGTGGTGAATTCATCTCGGCTGAATTCAAGGAGTTCTGCAGCGCAGAAGGGATTCGGAGAGAGCTCATCGCACCCCACAACCCACAGCAGAACGGGGTGGCTGAGCGGAAGAACAGAACGATCGTGGGTGCTGCACGGGCGATGTTGCATGATCAGGGCCTACCCCTTCACTTGTGGGCTGAGGCATGCAATACAGCAGTGTATGTGCAGAACCGTTGTCCTCACAAGGTTCTTGGCATGAGTACACCAGAGGAGGCTTATTTTGGCAAGAGGCCTGATATTTCCCATTTGCGGATTTTCGGATCTCCTGTCTACATGCATGTGACGAAGGATGCAAGAAGGAAGCTGGATCCAACTGCTGAAGTTGGAATATTTGTGGGGTACACTGATACACCTCACAACTATCTGGTGTATGTGCCAGACAGTCGCAAGACTGTTGTGCGACGGGATATAAAATTTCAGGAGGAGAAAGCCATGCAGTGTTCGCTTGAGAGGGAGCTACACTTGCATGCATATGAGGAGCTGTTAGTTCCTAAGGAGGAGCTTCTGGATGTGGATCAGCCACAAGAGGAGGTTCATGAGGTGGAAGAAACCACCCAGGCAGCACCAACCATCAGAGGGCGCATGCGCACTACAGAAGCTGAGCGACTGGCTCGGGATGCAGAGAAGGTTGTAGGACCACCTATAGCACAGCGCAGACAGAGACAGTCACCGGATCGGTACACCGGATACATGGCTCTTGTGAGTCAATGTGTTGTGACGGAGCCATCCTCTTTTGAGGAAGCTGTGGAGGAACCCGCATGGGTTGATGCCATGATCGAAGAATATGATTCGATCATCAGGAACAGTGCATGGGAGATTGTCCCAAGACCGGTTGGGAAATCAGTGGTGGGTTCGTGATGGATCTACAAGGTGAAGCAGGCAGCTGACGGGAGTGTGGAGAAGTACAAGGCGAGATTTGTCGCCCGTGGCTTTTCACAGATCGAGGGGATCGATTATGAGGAGACCTTTGCACCTGTCGTAAGGTACTCTTCCATACGGACGATCCTTGCTCTCTCAGCGCAGATGGGGTGGCACATTCATCAGATGGATGTGAAGACTGCGTTCCTCAATGGAGTTATTGAGGAGGAGGTGTACATAGAGCAGCCTGAAGGTTTTGAGATCTTCAGCAGCGAGTCGCATGTGTGCCGACTCAAGAGAGCACTGTACGGGCTGAAGCAAGCACCTCGTGCTTGGTACACTCGGATAGACAGCTACTTCACCGGGCTTGGATTCTCCAAGAGTGAGGCGGATCCAAACCTGTACCAGATTGTGGTGGAGGGGAAGCCGTTGATCATCGTACTGGGAGGATGCTACTTCAGCGGAGGTAGTGGATGCCATTGTCTATCGACAGTTGGTGGGGTCGCTTATGTATCTGGTCAATACACGACCCGATATATGCTATGCAGTTAACCAGCTTTCGCAAGCTATGGTTAA
Source organism: Pinus albicaulis (assembly GCA_034641835.2). Classification (NCBI taxonomy): domain Eukaryota; kingdom Viridiplantae; phylum Streptophyta; class Pinopsida; order Pinales; family Pinaceae; genus Pinus; species Pinus albicaulis. Next base: position 1,187,800,687 of record CM076575.1, read on the forward strand.
GCCTACCAAGCTCTTTTGGAAGGCGGGCAAGCATGTATTGCGCTATATCAGAGGCACATCGGGATATGGTCTATGGTACGGACAGGAGGATGGAGTGAAGCTTTCTGGTTTCACTGATGCAGATTGGGCAGGGAGCCCAACAGACCGGAAGAGCACTTCTGGAGGAGTTTTCAGCATTGGGTCGACAGCAGGTTCCTGGTACAGCAGGAAGCAGAGATCCGTGGCACTCAGTTCAGCAGAGGCCGAGTACATGGCAGCAAGCTTGGCTGCATGCGAGGCTATTTGGATGAGGAAGATCCTCGTTGGATTGTTTGGGTTGCATTTGGAGCCTACAGTGATCTACTGTGATAACCAGAGTTGCATTAAACTCTCGGCTAATCCAGTATTTCATGATAGGTCCAAACACATCGACATCAGGTACCATCATATCAGAGATTGTGTTCGGCGGAGAATCATGATGCTTTCATATGTTCCCACGGAGGATCAGGATGCCGACATCCTGACGAAGGCGCTCACCAGGAGCAAGTTCGAATTCCACAGAGGCAGGATAGGGGTTGCAGATAATCCATATCTTTTTGAGAGGGAGTGTTGAAAATGCAGCAAGATGATGGAGCTTAGTGAAATGAAGTCGCCTTCACTAAGTGGGCCCGCAGGCAAATTCTGGCGCAAAGTCTATTTTTAGACTATGTCCATTTTTAGACATATGGAGCATGGTCCAGGGGTTGCAGTATGTTATTCTTGGAGTATTGGTCATGTTGGTAAAAATATATGGGACTCTATTTTTTGACCTATAGGTCGATAGGTCGAAGTCTATTTTTAGACTGCCTATCCTAAAAATAGGGAAGTCAAATATTATTTACCCTTAATAATATTTGGACTATAAACAATAGTTTACTCTTTGAGCATTCTGGGCCTGAGCTTTGGAAGTGGCTCATGTATCCTATTTAGGAATTAAGGGATATTCCTAGGTTTGATGTGGCATCATGTATGGCTTACTTCAAGCAGACTCTGGCAGAATTTTGAGGAGTTAATGGGATAGATAGTGGAGTCGTGTGTCTCTGCTTATTTAGTTGAACTAGTTGAGATTAGTTTAACTAGCTAATCAATTAGTTATGAGTGGAGTGAATTAAATATTATTTAATTCATTAATTAGTAACTCATTATCTAACTCAAGAACATGTCGCCACTCACAAAGGTATGATCGCTTCAAGGGGAGTGTCTGCTGAAAGAGGTAGATGAAAGGGTGGAGTTAGCTATCATATATATAGCTTGTGCATGAGATTTGCACCACACTTGGAGGATTTGTCCAAAAATTGTGCGCCAAGCCAAGTGATTCGAACCTTGGATCTCTATATAGACAGGCCTGGATTGCGCAATAGAGGCAAGGCAATTGGCAGTGAGTTTTGAACCAGTAACCTGTTCAAAACTGAGCTAGTTTGTGTGTAACTTTATGAGAAAGTACCGAGTACTTGTGAGGAGTATTGTACTGAGTTTGTTACATGATTTCTCCATTATAATATACACAATAGCTGTGGGGTTTTCAGCTATAAGCTTTCCCCATACATACCGTGTTAATGTGTATGATGATTTGATGTGTTATCGCTTGATTTTATTTCCGCATGTTTGATGATCTGAGTGGAAGAGATTATGTGTTGCATATAAATTCGAATTGTATGTGATCAGGATAGTCTCGGTGGATAATTAATAATTATTCAACAAATTTCTACAATATATACGTGACCCAACATATACAGATCTGAGTATGTACGTGACTATTTAGAAGAAAACCAATTTATATATCTTAAATCACTGAAACATACCTTTGGTGCAACCACAAGTCACATGCCACAACCTTTACTGTTACACATTTATATCATAGCATGATCATAATCACAAATCCATAAGTATTAGCTACTTAGACATATATCATATTTCAACATATCTTCAGATCTTTCAGATCGGAGTCATATCCTTGCTTCCTGGTGCATCTCTATTCCATATCAGATCACATATTAATAACCCATTCACTTACAAACTAAATGCCTTGATGTCCATCTCCTTATATAACTTTAGCCTTGGCCAATACCTTAGGTAAATCCCTTGGTAATGTTGTTATTATTCTTTGGTAGGATTAAGTAACTTTTTTCGCTCCAATTACTA